>OY728152.1:1536245497-1537659247 GCA_963277665.1 Viscum album
TCTAATTTGATACAATTCATATTACTCTGGATGGTTTATGATTATTTTTATTGATTTTAGTAATTGTTAACATTTAGTATCCTAGTTTTTGAATATGAATGTTTTTTTATTATTATTCACACCTTCTATATGAAGAATTCATTGCACTTAGTAAGTAATGGGTGGGGTCCACTATACACTCTCAATGATCAGAAAGTCTAATGAGTCAAACTAGATTGGGTTTGGGCTACGGCCTTACCCATATAATAGATTCTTTGAATAAAGTCTTGATGGTATTATATTCATAATACAAATCCTTGATAGTATAATATTTTGGAACAAATCCTTGACGGTGTAATATCGTCGGAGTGAAGCATTGATGGTAATAGATTCTTGGCATGAATCCTTGATGGTATTAGATTCTTGGCATAAAGCCTTGATGGTATTCGATTCTTGTCATGAAGCCTTGATATAATTATATTTTTATCATGATTCCTTTATGGTATTAGATTATTTACATGAATCCTTGATGGTATTATATTTTTTGGTACAAATCCTTGATGGTAACTTTCAGTTGTTTTACATTATGAATTCCGTCATTATGAATTCAGTTATTGATATTCCACATGTTGTTTTGATTAGTTATAATATCCATGGGTAAGTTCCATGATCATGTGATTATTAATATTTCATTATTTGATTATCATTTATTAATTCATTATTATGCTCAAGTTATTGATCAAATGGAATGTGTTTAATTTATTTACATTTCCCTATTGATTATGCCTTATTTATTCATAGCTTACATTATACGCTTACTCTTACTGAGCATTTGAGATCACTCATTTCTTGTGTTTTATTTTTCCCCAAGATACCATAAAGTGTTTTATTATTGATATTAAGGGTTACTATAAGGGGAATAGCAGTTTTCTCAAAGAAAATACTTTTTGTATTTTATGTTTCAAATATAATTTGAATTTCAAGTATATAACTATTTTACTAAGACTACTAAACTATTAAATCCTTCAGGATGTTATTACTTATATATAGTTCCAATGTGATAAACTAACCACAAAATTTGGGATACTAGGGTTGTGGTATTCACATGAAAAGTTATAGTCTTCTTTTAATGAAATGAAATGACTTCTAACATCAACTCTTATTCTAATATTACCCAATCTTGATAATGGGTATGTTGTTTTATGTGATGCTTTAGGTGCTAGTTTGGTTTTTGTGCTTATACAAGATGATCATGTGGTGGCATAACACTCTCTTTATCTTTTACCTAATGAGTAGAATTACCCCACTCATGATTTAGATATTTTCATGGTTAGGCATGCACTTAAATGTTTGTGGAACCATCTTTTTTATGAGAGGTTCAAAGTTTTTCTGACAATAAGATTATAAGAAATATCTTTTCTCG
Organism: Viscum album; assembly: GCA_963277665.1. NCBI lineage: Eukaryota > Viridiplantae > Streptophyta > Magnoliopsida > Santalales > Viscaceae > Viscum > Viscum album. The sequence continues at coordinate 1,536,246,900 of OY728152.1, forward strand.
GAAATAATTGAATCTGTGGGAATGTTGGTGGGTATAATACCTTTTTAAATTTTAATTCAACGTCACCAATACCTTGTGGAAGGGGAATGACATTTCAAACTCTCTTAGAAGGAAATTACCATCATGGGTTGTTTGGAAATCAAAGGAAGAGTGGAACCTTATAGGACTCTTCACTCAGTTGCACCTGGATGATAGAGATGATGTTTTAGGTATGGTTATAAACATTTATCAGTTATCATCATCTATACTTAAGTATGTTCTATAGATTCACAATCAGGTTGAAGAGTTCAGAAAAATTCGAGAAACCATATATGGTGGGGAGACCGTTTCTGGTTGGTATCCATTTTTAGATAGTATACTCCATTTTGGGGATTAGTTTATTATCTCAGCATCTATGAGGATATAATTTTTTTCACTTTCAGGGTTATTTGTGGTCTGGTAATCTATGAAATAAAAATAAGTATTATGACATGAGTTGGTGATTCTGTTGGTTGGGTATGAAGCATGAAATTGTAGATTATGTGTCCCATGGTTACACCTACAAACTGATAAAGGAAGAGTATTTAAATCCTTCTATATTTATTTATTCTCTTTCATTGCTGGTTTGAAAATGGGATGATGTGTCCATGGAATTTTTTGTTGGATTATCATGTACTCCCCAAGAGAGGAATGTTATATGGGTGGTGACTGATCAGTTGAAAAAGTCATATCACTTTACTTTCATCAAGGAAAATTCTAAAGTTAAAGATATTGGTAAGATATATATGTAGGAGATTATGAGGTTACATGGGGTTCCTTATTCCATTATTTAATACAAGGATCATAGGTTTACTTTAATGTTTTAAAGAACTATTCACAAGGATATATGGAATCTGGTCAGGTTGAGTACATCATATGAACCAAAGATAACTTGTCAAATAGAGCATGCTATTCAGATCCTGGAAGATATGCTCTATGCCCACATATTATATTTTGGTGGGTCATGGGATATCCATCTCAGACTAGTTTAGTTGTATTATTACAATAGTTATCAGTTGTCGATCAAAATGGATCCTTTAAAGGCTATGTATGGTCACCAGTGAAAATAGCCTCTTTTTTGGACAGTGGTGGGAAATGCCTCATTGGTGGGACAAAGTATTACTCAAGATACATCAGTAAGGATTAATGATATATGTTGGTATCTAGTAACAGTTAAAAGTTCATTGAAATTGTATGAAAATCTTAAGTATCGCCCTTTTTAATTTTCTGTTGTTGATTAGATTTTTGTGGATTTTCTCCTAAGTTGAGTCACAATCGGATTTTAATGTAGGTAAAGTTATCTTCGATATATGTTGGGTTATTTGAGGTCATTAAGGGGCTTGGGAATATTTCATATCAATTTTAATTGAAAGATAAATTTTTATACATTCATTATGTTTGCCACATATCACAGCTCATGAAATGTCATCTTGATCCCTCTCACATTCTGAGTTGGGAAGGGATTCAGTTAAAGCCATATGTTTCTATTATAGAGTAGATAATGTATATTGTGTATTCTCAAGTGAAATTATTTTATAGGAAGTAAATTTTGTTGGTAAAATTATTATGGAGATATGGATAATATTCTTAGCAAACTTTTGTGGGGAAGACATTGATGATGGAGTTCTAGCCTCATCTATTTTCTAAACATCATTCTTCTACATGAATTCTTGGGGATGGAAAGTATTATGGTGGGGAGTTTTTGACATCCCATAACCCACATTTAGTTTTTTCTTATCTCCCTTTTTTCATCTTTTTTGGATTATCTTTGGGGGCTTTTGAGGATGGATATCATTTTATAGGGAAATCAACTAATGTTTAGGAATGTTTGTTTGTTTGAATTAATGGAGTTGAGGTATAAATGTGTTAAGTTATTTTCAGTATTCTCCCTATGTTTACATAATACCATAGTTGGTTTAGGTTTTTTTAATTATAAATTGGTATTTTTGTAGTCTTCAAGAGAAATACACATTGTTTAAATATTTTACTTGTCATGAATTGGTCACCAGACAGATGTTATGAGTTCGGTTCGGAGTATGAAATCTTACACACCATGAAAATATATTACATGCCATGTAATAGGAATACATATCATGTAATGGGTGTCAGTATGATATTGTGAATCGGTACTATGCATGAAGATTACATGTTGTAAATATATATTACACACCGTGTAATGGTAAAATCATGATTTCTAACCCAAGGTAACAAGTTTTTTAGTGTATTTGATTTTTGTGGATTACATGATGTGAAAAGGTGTTTTATGCCATGTAAATCTAAAAACATGGTATTTTTTTAGCACTACATGGAAAATCACTATTTCATTTGTCCATAGACTCTTCCCTCCCAAACTAGGATCTCTCCCATACAATTTTGGTGACCTCTTATCCATCATAATCATTTCATTTAGTGGTTGATCATAATTTTGGTTGAGGTGAATTTATCTAAGTGAGTAGTTCTAATGTTTCTTCATTATATTTGGTCATGGTAGCACCATGGGGTTCCAATATTGCATCCATAGATCTGTGATTATAATATTCTATATCTTTTCTTGATCTTTTTGTGATATTCTTTAGGAGGCCAACCCTTGTGTTGGTTGTGGTGTGGTATGAGCGTTATTTGGGGTATGTTGTATTCTTTCCTCTTCACTAACTTTTTTTATTAACTAAATTGATTCTAATATGTGAGGATTTATTTTATGTCCTATGTTTTTTTCTTTTCTTTATTTCATTTTGGAATCCTGTTGTGGGCATGTGTGACCTGAACTTGAGGTAGGTGTTTCCATCTCTAGACTGTGTTGGATTAATAGTATTACTCTAATTTTATAAAAAAATTTATAAATTAAATGTCTTGTTTGATTGATATGTGTGTTTGGAAATGGTTTTTTGATAGAAGATTATTTTTTCCTTATTTTTCTAAAAGAAAGGGGCATTTTCGAAGCATTATGAAATGGATTTCTTAAATGGGTTTCAAAGCATGTTTTTGATGAAATGGTTTAGAAAATAATGAATTTGGGAAGACTTGGCTACTTATGTTTAAGATATATTTTAAGGTCATAACCCATGAATTATTGGGGGGTTTACTCATAGGGTGTTTCTCTATTTCATAGGCCCATTTTTATAAGGAATTATATTGAAATTGTTGGACTAGTCACTCATGGGGTGGGTTTCTACTCTTTATGTTTGTGTTCTACGGAATTTTTTGTGCACTAGTCATTGATTTTGGTATTATTAGTCTTCTAGATTGACCTATAGTGATCCTTATAATGATTTTACCTATGCCATGTAATTTTTTAGCTTCTAAAGCCATGGATTTTATAAGATATGTGATGCATACTTTTCTCTGATTTGATATATGTGAAATTATTTGAAACTATTTTACCTGGATTATTTGTGGAATTATCGATAAAGGAAAAATTAAATGGTTTTCTATGCTTTTGATATAAAAATAGTAAATTATTTACCATGTATTTTTTTCTTTAATGTTGGGCATGTTCATATTATTTTATAGATACTTGTTATAAAACACCTATGTGGGATCATACTAAACATATTATCTCACACCTTATTCACCCCTTTGGTAGGGCATATACCTTTGTATGTATTTCGATGTAGGGAAAGGATAGAAACATCACTAAGGAAAGAAAGTTATTGTTAGTTTATTTTGGGTAGTTGGTGGTGAGATGGTGGGAGTTTTTCCACACTATCACATGGAATAGTTGGTTTTGTGTTTTAGATATCCTTTGATGATTGGACTTGTACTTTATAAAGTTCTTCCTATTTTTGAGTTGAATCATTTCTGTTGTCCTATTTCATTTATGGAATATATTTATCCATTTTGTTCATTATCTCCATTATATACATATATTGTATGTTTTTTTTGCTTTATTATGGGTGAAACCTTTCCCTTTGGTTGTTTTTCAATGCACTGGTTCTAGTCATTGGCCCATGGAGATCAATAACACCCTTCGAGTATGTGTAAAATCGGGTTGACTACCATTTTGAGAGGGTATTTAGGTCAGGTTCTCTACATAATCCAATTTCATGTCATATTTAAAGATAAAAAAAGACTTTTGATACTTTATTTTAATAATAATAATCACCAACCTTGAAAATAAATAGATTTAAAGTAGAATAGAAATTTAGAGAAAAGAATAAAATAGTATGAAAATTGAATGAAATATTTATAAGTATTATTTTATTGTTTTGATATAAACCATATATTTAAAAGGGATAAATATTTTATTTTTGAATAGATATAAAGATAAATATTAAGGTTATAAAAGATAATAAATATTTAATTTTAAAAATAAGGGGAAAATATTTATGGTAAGAAAAAATATGGATATCGAAGAGAAATGCCTAATATAGATTGTGAAAATCATACTTTACATCAACATATTTTTATGAAGAAAGAATAAATCATAAAGAATATTTCATTAAGATAATTCTAATGAAATAAATAGAAAATAAAATATAAGTTATAAAAGGTATAGAATATATGAATCTTATATGCACATAGTCAAAGAAAAAACATTATGACTCAATGAAGAGATATTGAGTCCTGAAAAAACATATATGAATTTGGTAATATATAAATCAAAAGAATATTAAATATAATTTTAAATAAAATTATACAAAATATGATTATGAAAAAATATTTAAATTAATAATTATATACACCATATATGTGAAATTAAGTGTATAATACGATACATGTCCCAAAGAGAGTAAATTTAGAAGAAAACCCCTTATAAATTTTAGTAACATGTAATGTACTAAGAAATAAAAGAGATGGTATTAAAATTAAAAGATAATGTAAAATATAATAATAGGTGATTGTATTTATAGAAATATCAATGTCTAAAAATACCTAATAATTTATAATGTAGAAAAAGAAGAGAAATTTTAAAGAGTAAGCTTGTAAATTATGGAAAATGATATGAAGGAGATTTCTTATCAATTTCATAAAGTGTGAAATAGAAAAAGAATAAGAGGATAGTAAAATTAAATATAAAAAATATATATATCCATAATATATGTAATGTATGAGGTTAAAAATAAATTATATATAAAACTTCTCAATTATTTTAAATAATAGAGGAGAAATCTCAATGATTTGAGAAAAAATCAAGAAAAAGAACCCTAATTTATATTTATTCTTCCTGAGACATATTCTAAATTCATGTATAATAAATTTATGTTTGTTATTAGTATATATAATAACTTTATTTATATTTATTTTACATAATACCATTCATTTATAATTTCTTATTTCCCATTTATTAATCATTTATAGTTAAAATTAATCTTTTTGTATTAATTGTTTTTTTGTTCGAATCTTGATTATGTGTGGATTTCTTAGTCATTTATCCTTTATGATGTGTTCATAACCTATAGAATGGTCATGGGGTTGATATAGATATTTTTTATATAGTTATTTATTCCCATTATTATTTTATGAATTTTACAATTTATGGGATTCATAAGGATTTAATAACACTTATTATTTGTAGTATAAAGGAATAAGAATCCAAAACCAAGATCTCCATTCCAGAATAAGTGAAACGAAATATAAAATGGAAATTTATGATACTATTATATCATATGTTATATCATTTATCCACCAATCTAACTCTAATCACCATCATATGGTCTTGATTAAGATTATCAGAGTGGGATTCGAAGGATATCCCACTTCCAGAGGTATCCATGGATTACACCAGAATCACTCATCACGTGAATGAGACTCTTCACCCTACAAGACATGATATTTCCTCATGGATCATAGAAGTTATATTAAGAGATATTTTAAGTATTAAAGAATATAGAGAAAACATTAATACACTACTATCACATAATAGTAAGATTTATAAAACCCTTGAGGATTATCCTCAAGTGTTGTCCCATTTACTCATGAATTATAACTCATGAGTAAATTTTTTTTCCAACTCATGCATCTCATGATTGTTTTATCAAATCTCATTCATTAAATATTATTTAATTCCTCTTTATTAACATCCACCATGAAAAAATTTATTCACTCAAATGATAAAATCCAAGGACATTCTATCAAAATAAATTCCTGAAAACATGGTTAGTCATACCCTATAATGGAATGGGATACAACTTTACAATATCGATATATTATAAAGGATGATATTCCTAAACTAAGGTATATCACATACATTTTGTTTCTAAATTCTGTACCATAGGTTATGTTTATATCCTTCAAAAAAATATAGTCTAAAATTCATCACATGTGTTTAATTTTTAAGGAATCTCTCTATCAATATTTCACATACACTAAAGGCTAAATAAATTTATACCATTTTACCTTATATTATATCAAATAAAATAACTTGTTGAAATCATATCAAAAAATATTTTGAATATATTCCATGTAACTTTTCAAAATATTTCATTAAATTCACTATGCATTAAATCATATGAATCACTAGATCCATAAATGTAAGAAATGAGTGGACTCTAGAAAGTAATCAATACTATGTAATCTATAATTGGATCTAGTATGGTCACTATCAAACACATGTATTTGTATACTTGTTTCCACTAATTTCAATACATGCTAGAATGTATTCTCATAAAATCCCTTTTTCTAATACATTGAGTAACCATAAAAAATAATTTATGTCAATCATATATAACTAACTCATATGTTCTTTATTATTTATTTATATAGACCGGTATAGTCAAATAATACATTGTATGGCATTCACTTTTATGGATGAGCACGTCGCATGTCCCTCACATAAATTGATAATAAAATCATATGTATTATCTAGGTGTGGTTTTACACTCTCTAATATATCTTAATCAAGGCCCTGTATTTAAAGTCATTCATATGAGAGGAAAATCCCATCTTGGATATGCTATAATCAATTACAAGATCAACAACATATCTAACCACCCTTGGTTAGCTAAGCTGCAAGTATTGTGTCATTAATGTATCAAAGTATAATGATTTTCATTCTAGCTATATCACTAACGTCAAGTAATATGGATACCTATATGATCCATGAACCCTAGTTATATTATATACATTATGTATGACATTCCATATGCCATACTTGGTGGGTCATCTAGTGCCCAAAAATACTTTTATAACTCATGTCCATATTTTTTATCTCATTAAATAATCCTACTCATGTTAATATTTAAATTTCATAATAAAATATAATAATCCATTACAAATAGTGGTTATAGATAACTCAAATTTCATATATAATAGGATGGCAGAATAGGATTATGTTTGATACATTTTGGGTATTTATTAACTTGTTACATCTATATGTAATTCCTACCACATCTCTATTTTTCCTTCTATTAAAACCCTTCCATTAATCTCTTTGGTGAGTAACATCCATGATGAAATAAAGTTTTGATAATGGATAGATTTAGGAATCATATTCCTAATGTTTAACTCCTTGAAAATTTTCACCAAAATATCAAATGTTATGATGTCAATTTCCCTTTTTCTGCTTATAAATTTTCTATATTTAATTCCATCATCCTTGGAACCCCTTGAAATATTTTTTAAAATAACTTAAATATTTAAATTATTAAATAGCATCAATTCCTAAACTCTTTTAGGATGATGTGACATTCACTTTGTTATGATAACTAAATGTAACACTTTATATTTTACTATCATAACTCAAAACTCTACATGTATATGAAGTGAAATTTACTTTTAATGTTTCCTAGAATAATCCTTTAGGATATATTAATATTCACATTCACGTGGAAGATGGATATAACTTTTATAGTTTGATTTTCCATCACTTTTTTATATTTAATTAGATATTATGTGGAAATCACATTAAATATAGACTAGTATAATATTTTATTTGTTAACATTGAACTTCTGTATGTTCAAACATACTCTTACTAGCCTCTTAGGTACTCTATTCCCTTTATATATCATGAATAGAAACACAAAATCTTTTTTTCTAAGAAACAATGTTTATTTTATTTTAGTTGCAATATTTAACAAACAAACTATTATTTTCTAATCATATATGGAATTATATGTGTTTTAATTTATTCACTATGAAAAAAAGAACTTATTTATTAAAATATTATAAAAATTGATAATGGTAACACCTTCCCTCATATTTTAAAAAATATATAGGTAAACACTTTTTCCTAGAGAAAAATTTTTATCCTTGTTTATTTTTCAAAATATATTATGGAAACCGATGAATTATAAACCATATGTATAAAATTAATTATCACTTTTGTATTGAAAATGACTCTTTATTAATGAAAAAATTCTCATATCATGTAAGATAAATGAGATAATAGTGCACATACTCTGTTTAGATTCATATGGGATTTAATTATTTCTTTAAATTAAAATATTTTATATATAAAATCTTTCATTCATTACTTTAATGAAAACTAAAATATCTATCAATTATTTTCTTTATTTTAAAATCTTATATATTTACATCACTTGTAAAATGTATATTTGGTATCACATATCCTTCAATAATAATGAATTAATTTCTATAACCCTAATACCTAACATAAAAATTCCATAGAGGTTCATAAACTACATTAGGTATCAAAAACAATTACATTTTATGGAATCATTATTTATTCTTATATATTTTCCTTTTTGATCACAATGTCTTTTAATTACTACATAGAGAATCATTTTTAGAATCCATAAATAATTTTTCTTATTATATTTTAATCTTTTACCCACTTGTAATGTATTTAAAGAAACTCAACATTGACATTATTTTCCATGTTCATCTATTCTCAACGATTGATAATATCAAGTGAACATTTCTTTTAATTCATTCATATTATTGAAACATTTTCATACATAATAACATAATGAATTCTTTATCTATAACAAGCCTTATAAAAAACCCTAGTCTCGCCAAGTAATTATGATACGCTATAATGTTTAGTGTCATTCATATACCCAATCATATTGATTATATGAGACTAATATTACTTAGGTAATTTTCCTTCTAATGCATATGATATTCAAATTTAATCATTCACACTTTTCACAATATTTTATATTTACCTGTTGAAAATCGTTAACACTCGATTACCTAGGAACTTATTGTTATAACACATCAAATTTCTTCTTTTGTAAGAAATTTTCATATTATATCAGTCTAAGAAGTTAATTACATTAATTTTATCCTTCTCAAGGATTAATCTCAAAGATAATTTTGATTATTATGATTATGATTATATTTACATACAACTAAATATTTTATCCTATTATTATCATGAATTACTATCACTTAATAATGAATTTTATAAAATTGGATCCCATTAAAATAAAGACCCATTTTAGATTAATAATATCCATTAATGATCCAAAATAAATATTTTATCATGACATACATTGAGTACCATGTAATTAATTTATGACTACATCTGGTAGACAACTGTTATCAATAATATCATATATAACTCTTGGATAGTTGTGCAGATAACTCTTAATCAAAAATCCATCATATAGATATAAACTCAATTATATTCTTATAGTATCCTAATGGTTAGGGTTTACAAACTAAGTATAACCTAAAGAAAATTACTTGAACAAGGAACCAAATGGTTAGGTCTACCCCATTACATCCTTTCCTTATACAAGGTAATCAATAGGCACCAAACGGTTAGGGTCACCCATACTAAATGATTGATGTTTAGAAAATATCCCCTTTTGAAGGAATATAACACATAGTATTTTAAAGGGAATTTAATCTCACCATCTATCTCATTATTTTAGTTTTATGTATGAATATTCATATTGAATTAGTTTATAATCATATTCCTTCCACTAAATTAATACTTTCAAACCATATCGATGTGTTACTATTTCAACAACCCAAAAATTTTATTTCTTACCCAAATATAAAATCCAAAAATATATACACATATCCAAATGCATCTCATGTTTAAGTATATTAACTCTTCATTTATTGGTTTAGAAATATATAAAATTCATAATCTCCACATGAGTAAGCCTAGATCCAGAGATAGAAAATCCCACCTTTCTAAAACAAGAAACAAGCCTCTAGGATAGTGGTAAGTCCAACCCAAAATCCCTCCACCCAGATATAATTTAGTCAATAGTGAATCCAATTCATCATAAATCTAAAAAAATATTTATAAACTATATTCAATAACAAACTTTATATTTATAAGGTTAACTATAAATTGAGGTCTAGGTAAACAAAAACTAATCCTTATGTAATATTAACTTGCATGTAATTAAATTCTTGAAAATATTATAAGAAATAGTTTACCATCATAATTTAAAGAATTAACTTATTCAAAATATAAATAATTTATATCCATGAACAATAAATTGGGGAAATAACTTTTTAATAAATGGACAATTCATAATTTTAAACATGATATAAAACATTATGAGCAATTCGTTAAAAAAATATAATTATAAATAGTTTATAATTTTAGTTTATTCATTATAGACATTCCATAATCAATAATAATAACAATTTATACTCATTTCATAGTATAACCACTTTCGTTTATATATTATATTAAAATTCCTCTAAATATTTTATATTTCATGAAATATAAACTTTTTCTATTTAAATTTATATTATGTAAACCATTCACATGACCAAGATATCCCAAACATAAAATTATTTTAACCTTTATCAATTCAATCATCCAAAATCTTTTGGCATGGTTTGAATAACATCCCAAATAAGGCCCCTTAACTTGAACGGTTTAAATTATGTATTAGGAATAATTAATAATTTTAAAATATAAACACTTTGTTTTTTGGATTTATTTTTTGTAATTTATAAACACTTTATAAATTACTATGATGATTCAAAAATAATCACTTCATTCAAAATTCATAAGGCATGCCATATAATTTAGTAAATTTTACTTTTTTAATATTAAAATTTATTATTGAGTAATATTTAATAATAAATGTTTGAGAAACATTTATTAATTAATTGTATACTCTTTATAATTAATTAATTTATAAAATCTTTATGTTTAATTAATTTATAAACTCTTTATAAATTAATAAATATTCCCAAACTATTTGTTCATCATTTTCATAAAATAATTATAAATAATAAAATCCAATTCATAATTGAATTTTAAATAAAAATAAATTCTTCTCCTTTAATTATATTTTACAATTCTCTTATAAACATTGAATATTATACATGTTGTATGTTACAATCCATGTTGGGTTATAGGATATGATATAGAGGTTGTAGCTTCATCCATTATCAATTTTACTTTACTTTTTATAGATTAATTGATGAAAATGATATGTAATTTTATTTTATGATTAATATCCATATTTTCACCTATTATGTTATATCATATTTTATGATAGATATCAATATTTCCTTATATATTTGATTCTATATTTTTTGATGGCATGATATAGAGTAATATAAACCTATGATATGTTGATATTGTATGATATCAATAGTAAAAATCCATGATATTTTTATAAAGTATTATTTTATAATTTTAATATAATAGTTAATGTGAAAATAATTCTCCACTAACCATATGATTTAACAAATTTGTATTCATGGTAGGATTTTATACCAATCATAAGATTCACGGATATTTAAAAACACCTATGAGAGGTAGAAAAAATGAATAAGAATCCAAAACCAAGATCTCTATAAAATAATAAGTAAAATCATTAATAAACTATAAATAATTAATAATGTAAAACTGTACCTGACACTATTGATCCATTGATTCATCATCAATCACTATCATATGGGTTTGATAAATATTAATGGAGTTACATTTAAAGGAAATACCACCTCTAGAGGTATTAATAAGTTATGAAAAAATAAAATATCATACAAATGGTACTCTTAATCTTACAAACTATTCTAGTTCCTCAATTAAAAAAAATCTCAAAAATAATAGCACTTTTGAGTATAGTTGAGCATTGAGCAAGCATACATACCTTACCAAAAAATGGTACTGTGATTTATAAATCTCTCCAGGAATTTCCTTGAGTGTTATCTAATTTACTCAAACATTTTAATAGAATAGAAAATTATTTTTCTAACTCATGCATCTCATTCCTGAATGATCAAATCCATTTAGTAACATATTTTTTATCTCCTCTTAAATGATTTCCATAGTGCAATATTTCATCCAACCAAAATATCAATGGAAATGAAATTGCATCAAACACAATGTGTTGTGATAGGGTTTTTATGCCTTGTGTATATAGGGATATAAATATATGATATCATTTAATTGTACCTTATGATTGAATTGGGTTGAGGCATGAAATTGTATTTCATTCCTTTATGATTACCCCCAATTCTAGAATATTATTACATGGGAGGGGCCTTATAATATGGGTATATCATAAAGAAACATATACCTAAAACAAAATATATAAAAAAAAACCCAACATCTATATATCATACCATACAACATTTTTATATATTAATCTATCATATAGGATAAAACATATCACATTTTAATAGGCTTTAGGGTATATCTTCGTCTATAGTAATGGTTCGTAAAGAATTTATAGAAATTATACCCTATTATGAATATTGATTTAATAAAATTAATTTATTTTATTAATAAATATTATTATTATATATATATATATTACCATTACATAATTATTAACATAACTAAAATTAATCTTAATACCATATATTACTAGAATTTATGTTTTATGAATCATTCTTGACAGAAAGGACATAACATTATTTATATATGTTGTAAAATCAAAACAAAAAAGAACATTTTTTAATGAATGAATGGGTAAGAATATTTATTTATTGTAATATTTCATTTATAGAAGAATAATGATGTCGGTAAAATTTTATTAATGTTTTAAATATAATTTAGGAAGAGTTTGATGAATAAAATAAGAGTAAAGTTGAAAATTGATATCAAAAAAATACTTTCTTGGAACTTGAACAATTTGGGAAACCTTCTTTGGTTTTGATATATTTTTTTCTTTATTGAGAATAAGGGTATCATAATTTGAGAGAGTATTATTAGGTAGATGATTGTTATATATATTTAGAATAAACTGAAGGATATGTTTGGCTTGGAGTGGGTGAAGTAGAGGTCCTTTTAAGTCTAGGTTTTAGTGGAATTTCCAAAACCACGCACAGTATAATGAATAAAGGATATAATTTATAAATGAAACCATATTTAAATATTCAATATTGTTTTTTTGTTTAATTTTATTACATGTTAGTTTATTTTTTTATTAATTAAAAACCCTTTAATTATTTAATATGAAAAAAAGTTTTTACAAAATCTCTGTATTTTTATTATAACATGGGTTGTAGTGATCAGATTTTTTTAATTCCAATTTCATATGAAAGATAAAAAATTGTATAAATTTTATTAAAATAAAAAATAAGTCTAATTTTATATCTATAATGTTAAAATGTTGATCCAAACAAGATACATGCTTTTGGTTTCAAGAATATTTTTTAGTTTAAACTATTATATAGTTTTCTTTTGTTATTCAAATATAACTTATTCTATACTGATCAGATTCTTATGAAACATGATCAATTAGAAATACAACACATTTATGTACATTTTAATTATAATAAATTAATGTATGAATTTATTGTTTAAGTGGTATGCCAAATATTCGTAGATCTTTCAAAATTTCTAAAATTATGGATTTTATATAATTAAATATCTTTTTTCTTTTTTTCATATCTCATTCAATTAAAATCATAATCACTCATAGTTTATTCTATTATAAATTTATTAAGTTTTTATACATTTTATTAAAGTACATGAAAATAAAAAAATTTCATTTACATGCATTAAAAAAAGGCCTATGTACTGTATATTTTTCTATAGTGTTCAAATAATTTTTTCATTGTATTTTGACGATATCTCCTACTATACTTGTCATATTGAATAAATTCTTCTTTTGTTTAAAATAAATAAAAATTATCTTCATTTAATTATTTTAAACCAAAATATAATTCAGTAATTTATATGGATTAAAAAATCACAAAAATATTTGTATTCAAACTTTACATGAAATGATGAATCGTTATTCAATATCTTCCTCTTCCAGCCATTCACCTCCAGGGTTGAACTCTCGAGATTATTCTCCTTCAGAAATAATATCCTCTCCATCCTACCCATATATCTTCTAATCTCTCCATTCCTATAATCACCTTTTAGATCGAATTCTTCTTCTCTCACACTACCTTGCACACTTTCCATGCCTGGATAATAGGCCATCAAAATATCAAAAATTATAACTAACAGTTGATCTGAAATTATAACTATTAGTCGATATGAAATTATAACTAATGGTGGATCTTAAAATATAACTAACAGTGGGTAATAAAATATAACTACTATTGGATCTTAAATTATAACTAAAGGTGTATGTTTCAAAAACCAATGAAAGATGTTTTAAACCCCAATGAAACATAATTTAAAACTTAATGTTATAAATATTGTCTTTTTTTCTATCGGTAGATGCCTTTTTATATCTAAATAATAGATTATTTCCAATGGTAGATCTCTATAGGTATATCTTTAATGGTACGACTCAACGGTAGATCTTTAATGGTAGTAGATTCTTGCTACCACCAGGTATTTTTATTACTACCATCAGTTGTAAAATATGCTACTGTCAGTTAAAATTTATGCTACCACCAATTAAAAATGTATTATTTTTTTAAAAAAAATTGGAACTCTATTTTTTAATTATTTTGAATTATTTCATACATTTTATTTTTATTTTAGGTGTATTATTAATTTCTAAAACTTCTATATATTATATGTATTTCATGAAAAGTAGTTTTAAAATATTATAATACATGTTTTAAGTTATTTTTCATTACTTGAAGAAAGTTACACCATTTGTGTAAAGTAATTTTTATTTCCTATATTCATTCTTTTAATTATTTCTAAAATAATTATTAATATTGGTAAATATTTTAAAAATGATTTAATGTATAAAATGAATGAAAATTATGTATTTATAATTTATATATTTACACAGATTGCATTCTAATATTTTTATTAATAGTTTTGATTGCAATATTCATGGAATTATTTGACTTATTTTTATCAGTTTATTTGAAAGTATATTTGACTTATTATTATGGAAACTATTGTAATGGTTTAAGAGACTATTAAAAGTTTTTAAATTGGTATTTAAGTTTTGAATTTAAACAATTATTGTTACTATTTTTAAGGAGATTAATTTTATTTCCCCTAAATAATTTTGAATTATTTTTCCAGTGGATAGTGTTTATTATTCATTGCATATCTCTATTTAAAGGGTTTTTGAGTAATCATTAAATAAATTTAATACACTAGACAATATCTTTGACTCTCTATTTCTACATGAGAAACATTTGTGACCTTATCAAGTGATGTACAAACCAAATTCCTATGTGATACTCTATTTTACCTACTGGATAGTCTCTCAAGCTGAACAAAATCATATACAGATACTACTTACTTTATGATACATCTACATTACTTGAGAACCAATACTTAATCTTTCATTGTTCATCTTCTACTTCATTTTGGTTTTTGATTCTGTAACACTACTTTCAATATCTCACATGAACTCTCCACTTTCTGTTTTTTTTTTACATAAAAAAGCATTTATTTTTCTCATTCTTCAAGTTGTGACTCCCAAATTCTAAATTTAAGACCATTTTGGTTGTGACTCACATTATCTAATGTTAGTGTTGTAATTGTTTTGTGACTCCCAATATAAAATACAATTTGATGTGGTTATCCCTCCAATAGAAAATGATATTTTAATTGGGTTATGATTCCCCCTAAAAAATCATATTGGTGCACATGTATCTCTCACTGAGTAGAGAGTTCTAATATTAGATTAATCTGACTTTGGACCAAACTACTATAAAAACATCCTTTTTATTTACTCTTTCCGCTAATAATTATCTATAATAATTAACATTGATAATTAATTTAAATATTAAATTTATTTATTTAAATTTTTAATCTGATCTATTCACCCCCTTTAGACCATATTATGTTACCCTATCCAATATTACAATTGTTATCAAATAATAAACTTATTAATAATAGTTTGACTCTATAATTCTATTTCTCAATACAAAATAATTGGTATCACAGGTTGTTCCTTTTAGAATTATCCAAACATTATATAGATTTTGTTGTTTTTATTTAATTGTGTTGTCCTATTCATAGACCTCACAGTCTAAGGACAAGATCTTTAATATAGAAGGTTTAAACACAAATGATTCATGTATTTCTCTAAATCCACCACACAATGATAGCATTGACTATGCCTACTGAAGATCCAAAATGGATGCATACCAAAAGAAATTAAGTATAGAACACTAGTCTATTATTTCAAAATACTACACTCTACCAGAAGTTCACCCATATACACTTACTGGAAATGAAGCTATTAGAAATTTTTTAACTTAACAAAAATTAATATTTTATATTATGATATTAAGATAAGTATTTTTAGTCATGTGTTCTCTTGTATGATAGATCAAGATATTTAGAAGATTCTATAAGTCACTCACCTTGACTCTGAAAAATTAATTCAAACTAAGATTGGAATTCTTCATGCGAAGTACCAATACTTCAATATGTGTGAAGAAAAAACTATAAAAAATGTTCAACCAATTCAAAAAAATTGTGAATGTAATGAATTCAATTAGAAAAGATCTTGAAAATCCAGTACATGTTGAATTAGTCCTATATCATTACCAAAGAAATGGAATCACCATTGAAGAAACCAATAAATTCAAAGAGTACACTCTCGATGAATTATTTAGATCGCTTATTCTGTATGAACTGGAACTGAAGAACATTAATGACAAGGAGTCTGCAAAAATAAAATTTTTATCTTTTAAATATGTGAATGTAGTTTCTTCTGAATCAAATATTTTGATCTATAGGATAGTGAAAATGAAGATATAGACAATATTTTGACTAGGTTTTAAAAATTAATGAAAATAAAGTATTCAAGAACCAATTTAGGATAAACCCTTAAAAACAAAGGGGAGATACAAAAGGTGGTATGAAGTAAACTAATTCAAATATAAATTATTATGATTTTAGGAAGAAAGTAAATATCAAACTTATCTATCTTAAAGTAAATAATAAAGGCAAATACAAAAAAAGGATAAAAAGGAATTGAACACTAGTTAAAGTTGTACAGAAAAATCGGATTCAAATGATAAATAATATAATAACATATGATTCATGGAATCATTGGATATAGTTAGTGATTTAGGTTTCCATTATGGATGTTCTTATTATAAAAATGATTCTAGAATCCTAAATTTCTCTGAGTTAAATGAACAATTTGAAATATTAAAAAAGATATTTTCAAAGCGAGTGATTTATATAAGAATATTGATGAAAATAATGAGAAACATGTTAATGAAAATAAAATACATTAATAAGAGAATGAAAAATTAAGGTATTTTAATTCTTCTTTCAATCTAAAATTTATGAAAATTTAAAATCTTCTCTAGATTTGAATTAAAAATTGAAAAAGGATTTTGAGAGACTTAAACAAAATTTATCTAATTTTATTCAAGGTTAGGAAAAATATTATTATATTATTTATTTAAATAAAATGAAAAAAAAATATGGTTTTGGCTATGTTAGAATACTACCTCAAATGCTTAAAACTCATTTTGTTAAAATTAAAAATGGATGCACTTATACTGTTATATATTTTAAATGTGATATGAAAGGTCACTATGAAAATGATTACTCTCTTAGATTCAAACAGATTTTGGAATTTACAAAAAAAATATTATTTATAAATATTTTTAATCTATAGTATCATAAAATACTTATTTAAATTATATATGGGTACCTAAAAATTATATTACTAGTCCTATTGGATCCAAAGTAGATTGCGTACCATAATTTTCAAGTAATTTATTTTTGTAAAAAAATGATTTGGATGTATCAAGAACTATATGTGGTACATGGAAAGTGGATTATATAGGCCTATTACTGGAGGCCTATAAAATTTTTCCTCTTGAAACACATGTAATGGGGGAACTATTACATTAGGATATAATTACAAATGAAAAGTACAAGGTTTTGGTAATGATGGTATTTCTAATTCTACTTTTATTTATAAATTTAAATATATTGAAGGATTAAATCATAATTTAATTAGTATATCACAATTGTGTGATGATTGGATGGAATTTAAATTTAAAATGATAAAAGTTTTGTTTTTAAATATGATTTATTCTTATTTTAGGCAAATAGAAAAGAAAATGTTTATACTGTTGATTTTTTTAAACTAATTGCTCAACATGTTAAGTGTTTGAATGTTTTATAGAATCATAACATCATTTGGAATTGATTTTTAGGTCATGTTAATTTCAGATAGTTAGATAAGCACTCTAAACATGAGAATGTGATACAGCTACCTACTTTGAAGAAAGAAGAGCTCCATGTTTTTAATAATTTCATGAAAGGGAAACTACATAAAATCTTATCTAGACCTATCAAAAAGATATGTACTAACAGACCATTACAATTATTATATCTTAATTTATTTGGTCCTACTCAAATTTCTAGCCTTGGTGGAAAGAAATATTTTTTTTATATTGTTTTTTATTTTAGTATATTTAAATGGGTATACTTTATTGCACAAAAAAATGATACATTATCTATATTTACTTATTTTTGTAAAATAGTTCAAAATTTAAATAGGTAGTATGATTGATTCTATTTATAGTGATAAAGGATGTGAATTTTAGAATTCATATTTTGAAATTTTCTGTGAATAGAATGGCTATTTTCATAATTTCTTTACTCCTAGAACACCAATAAAAAATGGTGTTGTAGAAAGAAAAAATAGAACACTTATTAGAATTTATTATACTATGTTAAGTGAATATAATTTTCATATATATTTTTTGGATGAGGACTTTTTTCTTGTTATATTTCAAATATAATACTTATTTGACCTTTTACAAAGAAAACCCCTAATGAATTATTTAAAATAAATTGCTCAAATTTGGTTATTTTATATGTTTTGGTTGTAATGTTTTTAATTTTTAATTCAAAGGATAATTTAGATAAATTTTATTCTATAATTTATGAGGTATTTTTCTTGGTTATTATAATAATAGTAAATCTATTAAAGTATATAATTGGTTAAATATGGTTATTGAATAATTTTTTTATGTTATGTTTGATGAAAATAATATTAAATTAAATTCTAATTCTAATGTTTTTGATGGTGAGTCTAGAGATTTAAATTTGGTTGAAGAAAAACCTTGGGATAAGGATGAATAAATTGAGGACGATTATACTCCTTCTCAACCTGATCCAAAATCATGAAGATTAATAAATATCATCCTATTGAAATTATTAATGAGAATATTGATTTTGGTCTTTAAACTATAAATTTTGTTTTAATTTTTTTTTTCCAATTTTTATTTTATTTCTAATTTTGTTCTTAATAATATATAGGATGATTTAAATGATTCTAACTTGATTTTTTTTGTGAAATATTAGATTAATAAGTTTTTTAGAAATAATTTTTGGACATTAGTATAATTCTTGAGGATAATCAAGTAATTTGAACTAAGTAGATATTTAGAAATAAGTTAGATGAATCTGGAATTATTTTCAAAAACAAATACAGGCTTATCGCATAAGGATACTCTCAAAAAGAAGGTATAGAATTTGAAGATTCATTTTCACATATTTCTAGAATAAAGGCTATTATAATATTGTTGTATTTTTCTTTTTTTTATGTTGGGGCCGAAGCCTCAATTTTATTGTTGTATTTTTTTTCTTTTCAATGTTTCAAATTATATAAAATGGATGTAAAAAGTTCTTTCTAAAATGGTTTTATAACTGAAGCAGTTTAGGTTTATCAACCCCATGGTTTCGAAAATGAAAATTTTCTTAACCATATTTTTAAATAATCTAAATTATTGTATGGTCTCAAATAATAACCTCATGATTGGTATGAAAGGATTTATTTCTTTTAAATAATGGTTTTTAAAAAGGAAATTTTGATTCAACGCATTTTATTAAAATAATTTCCAAAGATATTTTAATTGTTAAAATATATTTTTTGGATATAATTTTTGTTTCATATAGGAAAATGAATTATAATGATTTTAATAATTTGATGTATTCTGATTTTTATATGAGTTTAATGGTAGAATTAAAATTCTTTCTTAGACTTCAAATTTCCCCAAGGAAAGGTCGTATTTTTATTAATCAATATATTTATGATAAAGAGTTGGTTAAAAGTTTTGGTCTCAATTCCTTTAAATGTTTGTAAACTCCTATGGGTACTAGTTTTAAATTAGATGTTGATGTATCTAGTAAATATATTAATATAAATTTTTATATATTCATGATATGTAGATTTCTATATTTAACTGTATCTATATCTTATATCACGTTTATTATTTTTTATGTGTTATATTTCAAGATGATCCTAAAGAAAGTCATATTAAATATATAAGAATAATAATTAAATATGTTAAAGATATTATTAAATCTATTTTTTTATCCAAAATATAACTTGTAAGAACTCGGATCTTTGTTTTCAGGTATGTCTTTCTTTTCCTGGTGTTTTTGAGAAAAGTGGGGTTTCTGGAAATTTTTGAAGTACACGCCATGTACTTTCTGAGTACATGCCGTGTACACCCTTTCCACGCTAGGCAGTGTGTTGGCCGTGTCCGGGCCACACACACGTTGTGTAGGTATTAAGTGGAGGCTTCTTAAAGCGGAGTATGGAAAAATGGAGTACATGTCGTGTACTCAAGAATTACACTCCGTGTATTTTTTTTCATTAAATGCATTGGGGTCGCACCTGATGAACAGAATGCTCTTCTTCTTTAGGTTCTTCATCCGAGAGCGACCCGTACGACTGTGATTCTTCTATTGATTCTCGATCCTCCTTCTGATCTCCATTTTAGCCGTCGTCGATTGTATTGGAACCGCAGTGGTGAGTTCTTCCTTCTCCTAGAGCCTTGTTTTCAATTCCTCATTTTTCTCAAGATATTGTGGGTTGAGAATTTTGACGTTTTCTCAGATCCTCGATGTTCTATGGACAATCAATCATCATGGTTCACTTATATTTATCTCCTAGCATTGAGGTAGGTGGTTTGTGCCTTTCTGTAGGAAGTCTGTGGAGAACAATCTAAGAGACTCTGGAGCTGCGAGCCAGGGCAGTTTTGCTTCCAGAGCTAGTGTTCCTCCAGTTGACAGCAGGAAGCGTCGTAGGGAGTCTACAAGCGGTGATCCGAGGAGGCGAGATACATCTTCAGGTAGCTAGGTAGTATGCTACCAGTGTGGAAGGGCAGGGCACACAAGGCTGCACTGCCATAGAGACCCAGTGGAGTACCGATCTTGCGGAAAGATGGGTCACCTTCAGTGTTTCTACTAGGTTTTCTCACCAGTAGCTGGTGACAGGGGTTCTTCCATGACTCCTCATTCAGGATCATCACCACTAGTTTCTCAACAATCGGGGAACTGGAGTTATTCCAGCCGTTCGGGCTGAGGTGGAGGTCGAGGTCGTGGCAGAAAGTCACCCGTCCTTCAGCGCCAGCAGGGAGGATCAGCTCAGAGTGGTCAGTCAGGATCACAGGGCCACGGGCCAGGCCATGCTTTTGCGGTGAAGCAGACCTATCAGGAGTAGGATCCTAGACCGTCTACCATTCGAGGTAAGATTTTAGTATCCTTGATTTTATCTTCATCTCTTTTCGATACAGGTGCTACGCATAGCTTTATCTCTATTGCTATTGTGGAGATCCTTGGGCTATGTATATTTTCTTCTGTTGATTTGTTGACACTAGACACACCTTTCAGATCGAGGACATCTAGTGTACGTCAGTGCAGAGAGTGCCCTCTCAAGGTTGCAGGGTATCATTTCTTATGGGATCTCTATTTCCTAGAGATGAGAGGCTATGATTTCATTCTCGGGATATACTGGTTGGTTCCCTTCCTGACAGTCATCGACTGTTATCGTTGTAGGTT
Source organism: Viscum album (assembly GCA_963277665.1). Classification (NCBI taxonomy): domain Eukaryota; kingdom Viridiplantae; phylum Streptophyta; class Magnoliopsida; order Santalales; family Viscaceae; genus Viscum; species Viscum album. Next base: position 1,536,268,955 of record OY728152.1, read on the forward strand.
GAGTTTCATTTCACCAGAGGGTGAATATTTTCTTCATAGAGGTGAATGGGATGTTCATGCGATTCGAGCAGGACTCGAGCATCATGGACTTGGAAGGGTGACAACCCAGATTACCATTCTTTATCTAGATGACCAGGGGACTTCATAGTTGGAATTTCCTCTAGTGTTGGATAGTTTCAGAGATGTCTTTCCAAAGGAATTTTCAGGTTTTCCTCTGGAGCATGAGGTAGAATTTTCTATTGAGCTCGTTCCAGGAGCGGCACTAGTGTCCATTCCTCCTTATAGGATGGCTACACCTGAGTTGCAGGAGGTCAAGAAGCAGTTGGAAGAGTTGCAGGCAAAGGGTTTCATCTGACCCAATACTTCTCCTTGGGGATCGCTTTTCCTATTTTCGAAGAAGGCAGACGGTACCCTTAGGCTCTTTGTAGATTATTAGAAGATGAACCAATTGACGGTCAAGAACCGATATCCCTTGTCGTGGATTGATGACCTCTTTGATCAGCTTCAAGGAGCCCGGGTGTTCTCGAAGATCGATTTGAGGTCCGATTATCATCAGTTGTGCGTTAGACCATTAGATATACCTCTGATAGACTTTAGGAGAAGGTATGGTCTCTACGAGTATACGGTCATGCCGTTTGGTCTCACGAATGCGCAAGTAGTTTTTATGGAATTGAAGAACTGAGTGTTCCATCCTTACTTGGATTCCTTCATCGTGGTCTTCGTGGATGATATCTTGGTGTACACTCACACTCGACACGACCATGCTAACAATCTTGAGATCATTCTAAGTACACTGAGAGAGCATAGGATTTATGCTAAACTCTCAAAGTTCCACTTTTGGATGGATCAGATTCACTTCTTGGGTCACATCATCTCAGAGGCAGGAGTATCATTGGACCTAGATAAAGTGAGAGATGTAGTTTCTTGGGAGAATCCGAATAATTTTTTTGAGGTATGGAGTTTCCTAGGGCTGGATGGATACTACAAATGCTTTATTCAAGACTTTTCACGCCTAGTATCACCGTTGACAGGTCTGACCAAGAAGGGGGCGAAGTTCTTATGGTCAGATTCTTGTGAGTCAGCCTTTCAGGATCTGAAGGGAAGGTTGACATTAGCACCAATACTATTCTTTCCAGATCCAAGAAAGATATATACTATTTATTGTGATGCTTCAGGTATCGGGCTGGGCATTATGCTTATGCAGGGAAATGGAGTCGTTGTGTATGGGTCTTGGCAGTTGAGGCCACATGAGAGGAACTACCCGACGCACGATCTACAGTTGGCATCTATTGTTCATGCCTTACACTCTTGTAGAAATTACCTTATGGGATAGCACTTTGTGGTTTTCACCGACCACAAGAGTCTCAATTACATCTTCACTCAGCGTGATCTGAATCTGAGACAGCGTAGGTGGGTCGAGTATCTCCAGTCTTTTGATTTTGAGCTTGCCTATACGCCGAGGAAGGGCAGCGCAGTGGAATATGCATTGAGCAGGAGAACTCAGATTCCAGTAGTTCAGGAGGCCAACAGTGAGTGGAAGCTTATGGCTCTGTTCTCTGAGATGCATCTGGAGGTTCCCGACGGACAGGGACAGACTTGCCTATCTTCTGAAGTTGTTACATCTACCCTTCTTGATCGGGTGTGGATGAGGTAGCTATCAGATTCAGAAGGCCTAGTCCTGCGGGAGAGTGTGTCAGGAGAGGATCCTCTTCTGGGATAGACATTGGGTGAGGATGAGACCTTGCATTTCCATGGATGCATATGGGTTCTAGCAGACATACGCGAGGAGCTGATGCGGGATTTTCATTCCTCAGTTTAGGCAGTTCATCCTAGCGTCACCAAGATGTATCAGGATTTTCATCACCAGTACTAGTGGCCAGGTATGAAGAGGGATGTTTCTGGTTTCATCTTGAGGTGTTCTACTTTTCATCAGGTGAAGGCGAATCATCAGTAACCAGCAGGCCTTTTACAGCAGTTACCCATTATAGAGTGGAATTGGAACAATGTAGCGATGGAATTTATGACCTGGTTTCCGAGGTCGCCTTGAGGGAACGATGTTGTTTGGGTTGTCGCCGACCGGCTTATGAAGGTTTCTCACTTCTTACCGATCAAGGATACCTTCAGTGTTGATGATCTGGGATGACTATACATCCGAGAGATTGTATGTCTGCATGGAGTTACACACTCCATTGTTTCATACAGGGATGAAAGCTTTACTTCTCAATTTTGGCAGGGGCTTCAGAGGGCTTTGGGTCCACAGGTACTTTTGAGTACAGCATACCATCCCCAGACAGATGGCTAGTCCGAGCATATGATCCAGGTTCTTGAGGATATGCTCTTATCTTGCATTCTAGACTTTGGCGGTTTTTCGGAGAAGCATATCCCTCTGGTGGAGTTCTCCTACAAAAACAGTTTTCAGGCAACTATTCAGATGGCACCTTATGAGGCCTTGTATGGTTGGCCATTCCGATCACCTTTATGCTGGCTGGTGGCAAGAGAGGAATTTTTACTAGGTTCTTGTCTTGTTCAGGAGACCTCAGAATATTTAGAGATGATTTGGAAAAGGATGGCTACAGTGCAGTCTCGACAGAAGTCTTATGCTGATCAGCGAAGATGACTTCTGGAGTTCGTGGTCAGGGATCAGGTTTTCCTGCGTGTCGCACCGAGGTTGGGACACAAGAAAATTCGGAGATAGGTTAAGCTTTCACCGCGGTACGTCGGTCCATTTGAGGTGTTAGAGAGAGTTGGGCCGGTTGCATATCGGTTGCATTTACCTCAGAAGTACTGGGCCATGCACGACGTCTTCCACGTCTCTCAGCTCCAACATTACTTTTCAGACCCATCTCATGTCTTTTATCCCAAGGAGGTTGAGCTCGAAGTGGATGCATCGTTTGAGGATCATCATATCCGGATTGTGGATCGTAGTACGAAGGTTCTTCATGGGCGGTATGTTCCTCTAGTACAGGTGTTATGGCAGCATGGGAGAGTACATGACGAGACCTGGGAAAGGGAGGCCGATGTGCGATCGCAGTGGCCGGAGTTGTTTGAGGTTTCTTCTTCTCTACCTCATTAGGGAAATTCGAGGGATGAATTTCTTTAAGGGGGGAAGTTTGTAAGAACCTGGATCTTTGTATTCAGGTATGTCTTTCTTTTCCTGGTGTTTTTGAGAAAAGTGGGGTTTTTGGAAATTTTTGAAGTACACGCCGTGTACTTTCTGATTACACGCCTTGTACTCCCTTGTCGTGCTTGGCCGTGTACTGGCCGTGTCTGAGCCACACACACGGTGTGTAGGGATGAAGTGGAGGCCGCTTAAAGAAGAGTACGAAAAAATAGAGTACATTCCATGTACTCAATAAGTACATGCCGTGTATTTTCTTTTTTTTTCATTAAACGCATCGGGGTCACGCCTAACGAACAGAACACTCTTCTTCTTCAGGTTCTTCATCCGAGAGTGACCCGTACATCCAAGATTCTTCTCTGGATTACCGAACCTACATTTGATCTCCATTTCAGCCATCATCGATTTCATTGGAACCACAGCATTGAGTTCTTCCTTCTCATAGAGCCTTGTTTTACAATTCCTCCTTTTTTCTCAAGATATTGAGGGTTGATCGTTTTGACGTTTTCTCAGATCCTCAACGTTCTAAGGAGAATCAATCATCATGGCTAACTTATATCAATCTACTAGCATCGATGTGGGTGGTTTGTGCCTTTCTGTAGGAACTCTGTGAATATTTTGTGCAAATTCCACCAATAGCCTTGAACGGGGTATTGTGTGTTTCCTTTTTTTTCCATTTTTGTTGCCTGATTTGCTTTATTTTCTTGAGTATAGGTAATTGCTTGTGAATATGGTAGTTTTTAAAGTGCTCTGGATGATTTTCATGCTCATTTTTTTGTTCGGCGTTCTTCCAATTGCCATGCCTAGTTATAGGATAGTGGTATTGTCGTACTGTTATGTTGTTGTGGCTTAGAATGATAGCCAAGTAGTTCTTGAGGTTTACATGGGGCGATACTTGCACTATGCATTTTTTTTTTACATAGGGCTGTGAGAACCTACTATAGTGGACCATAGGGAGAACGGACGTAAGGGATTATCCAGAGTGTCTTTAAACTACGATGCAATACCACAGGGGGAATTGACGTTGAGTGCTTCCTTAGATAGTCTATAGATCCTCGATGTGGGCCACATGGGGGAATATATGTTGAGTGCTTCCCCAGAGAGCCTTTAGTACGATACGAGACTATAGGAGGAATTGACGGTGAGTGCTTCCTTAGACATTCTTTTCTTTAGCTGAACCAGAGGGGCAAGACTGTGTGTGCTTCCCAGAGGGTTGCTAGTACTTGTAGGTTGAACCTTAGGGGTTAGGCTATTAGAACTACCCATAGGTTACCTTTTAGTTCTACTTTCTTGAGTGATTGTTCTTTTTTGCAGATTATATGCTATAAACTATGGATTGATACTGTGGTGTATTATCCTGTTTACTGCATATTGTTTACTGCTTAATGTACCTTACCTACCATATATTCACTGACTGTTAGGAACAGATCTTTGGGTGGTTGCCTATTGGGACTTTGTCTCACACTCTATTTGGGTCATGCTTTTGGGCCCAAACAGATTATATTGTTGCAGATATAGATAAGGGAAAGCGCCCTTCTACTTCAGGTTCTTGATTGCATTGGAGCTGGAGAGCATGAGACCAGGCCGAGTCTTGCGATGCTGAGGAGTTGCTCATCTGTTTTTCTTTTGTACTTGGGTTTAGTACTGTATTCAGCATTGTGACTTGTTTGTATGTTTTCCTAGACATATGAGTATCATGCATCATTTATATACATTACTACTCCAGTTTTTTATTTATCAGTCTGTCATTGTTTACTCTTGCATGGATGTCTACTTCTTCTGCTATTTTTGTTATTTGTTTTTTTCTCTTTCGCTGTGTACTCTGCCAATGAGGGCATAGTTTCTCCACTATCACATCCAAGGCCCTCGCTGCTAGTCAGCAGCCTCTTGCATTCGGGTAAATGCGTTTTAGGCCATGTGACCTACCGGGTTCGGGGCGCCTCTGGGTGGCTCCCGGAACCAGGACGTTACAAAGTGGTATCAGAGGAGTTCTTTTCTCTTGATTTACTGTTTGGAGCCTTTAGCCTGGGATAGGATGGATTTGGTATATGGTATTAATCTATGCTCGGGAGTAGCTAACCTGTGTACAGGGAAAAGCCACACTACCATGATTATTGCAATTTTCTGGTTTTCAGATTTTACGATTTATATGATTTCACCTAGAGTGATTCACATGATTTGTGTTGTTATTGTTGTTGATATTATGGTTCTATTTCTGTCACAACCTGATGAGATGAGGGTATACCATCTCATGCAGCATATATGCACTTGTTAGAAATCACATGCCATGTATTCTTGTCATGCCATCTATGGTGAATTAGCGACTGAATGTTGTTGTGATAGACTTTTTGTAGATTGTTCATGCTGTTTTGATAGGTTCTTGATATAATCTCTGAAGTTTGATAGAAAGGTTGTTTGTTTTGTACCTTGCTTAAATTAACGCCAAATTTTGTTTCTCGAGGTGTTATGGGCCCTCTTGAATTGGAAATTGGTGAATCATTGACATGTTTTCCTTGCATATGACTGTATTGGATACTAATATTTTATTCGAGGGGAGTGTGGGCCCTCACAGATCTGAACTTGGCACCTCCTTGCCTTGTTTTTTGCATTTTCTGGGCCTCGGTGCAGTTTCTGAGCTACTTCCCGGAAAAACCCAGAATACACGGCGTGTATATTATATATACACGTCATGTAGTTTTAAACCGTGTCACTGACTGTGTGATCAGATACAAGGGTTGTGAAAATCTCTAGGAACACACCGTGTACGGTAGGTACATGTTGTGTAGTAGTGAGCGTGTACCCAGCCGTGTAACTAACAACACGGGTCAGGGAAACTCGTGTCATATACGTCATGTTTTGTATGAATAGGTTGTGTATCCTTGTCCTCAGAACCCAGTCATGTCATGAACAACATGGGATGGTGCTCCTATACACATAGTGTTTATTCGGAACACGCCATGTAAAGGTCATCCGTGTACTTGACTGTGTTTCCAACAACATGGGTCGGGAAAATCTTCAAGTACACTCTGTGTGTGTTCAGAACATGCTGTGTAGTCTCAGCCATGTAGTCGGCCGTGTAACTAACAACACAAGTTGTTGAAACCTTGTCTACTACACGCTGTGTCCACCAGGAACACACCGTGTAGTCTCAGTTTAAGAAGACCGTGTCGGTTATCCATACAAGGAGACACGGGTAGGGGAATATAGTTTATACACGTCGTGTAGTTATGTTCTGTAAATCTTGAGTGTTTCCTTCTCCTGTTTCCGTGTCTTACTCCTTTGTTCTCTGTATTTGTTTTCCTAATCTATGGTATGATTTTGATCTTTTAGAGCTATGCCTCTGATACATCCTCCAGTTGTACGTCAGTTTCCAGACGGTGATCAGACACCAGATATGGCTGAACAGGGACTTCCTACCGATCCTCCGGTCGGGCCAACCATGGCACCGGCTTTCATAACAGTTGCAGGAGCTGATGCGCAGTTTAGGGAAGGATTTATAAGGATGATGCAGACCTTCTAGGGAGCACTACCACCTGCCACGTTTATGGCAGACTTGACGTGGGTTTTTCAGCAGCAGCATCCTCCTATTTTCTCAGGGGAAGGAGGACCACAGGCTACAGAGTCATGGCTGGAAGCCATGCTGACTATCTTTGAGCATCTTGAGACACCTCCAGAGAGGTGGGTCAATCTCTCTACCTACATGCTTGGAGACCCCACCAAGAGGTGGTGGGACGTGATCTTACAGGCAGGTCATCATCAGGTTATGGCTTGGGAGGAGTTCTATCACGTGTTCTACGACTACTTCTACCCGGAGACCCTGAGGGCCGATCGAGCCCAAGATTTCATGAGTCTAGAGCAGGGTACTCTTTCTGTTATGGGGTACTCCTCTCGTTTCACCGAGCTGCAGCATTTCACACCCCTTCGGGATGGAAGTGGGGTGTTCTTGGCAAGGAAGTTTGAGGATGGTCTCAGGCGATAGATCTGCTCATAGGTGAATCTATTCCATTTGACTTCCATCACTTCCATCGTCAACCAGATGCTAATTGTGGAGCGCAATCTGGGAGACTCCGAAGCTGTGAGCCAGGGCGGTTCTGCTTCCAGATCTAGTGTTCCTCCAGTTGACCGCAGGAAGCGTCGTAGGGAGTCTATGCGCGGTGATCGGAGGAGGAGAGATACATCTTTAGGTGGCCAGGTGGTATGCTACTAGTGTGGAAGGGAAGGGCACATGAGGTCGCAGTGCCAGAGAGACCCAGTGGAGTGTTGATATTGTGGAAAGATGGGTCACCTTCCGCATTTCTATCATGTTTTCTAACCAGTAGTTAGTGACGGGGGTTCTTCAATGACTCCTCGTTCAGGAGCAGCACCACTAGTTTCCCACCAGTCGGGGAACTGGAGTTCTTCCGGACGTTCGGGCTGAGGTGGAGGTCGAGGTCGTGGCGGTCAGTCACCATTCCATCAGCGCCAGCAGGGAGGATCAGCTCAGAGTGGTCAGGCAGGGTCACAGGGTCGTGGGGAAAGCCATACTTTTACGGTGGAGAAGACCTATTAGGAGCAGGATCCCAAACATTCTACCATTCGAGGTACGATTTTAGTCGCCTCGGTTTTATCTTCAACTCTTTTAGATACTGGTGCTACACATAGCTTTATCTCTGTTGCTATTGTGGGGAGCCTTGGGATCTGTATCTTTTCTTCTGTGGATTTTTTGACACTAGACACACCTTTGGGAGTGAGGACATCTAGTGTACGTCAGTGCAGAGAGTTCCCTCTCGAGGTTGCAGGGTATCGTTTCTTATGGGATCTCTATGTCCTAGAGATAAAAGGCTATGATTTCATTCTCGGGATGGACTGGTTGGTTCCTTTCTAGGAAGTTGTTGACTGTTATCACCACAGGGTGAGTTTCATTTCACCAGAGGGTGAATCTTTTCTTCATAGAGGCGAATGGGATGTTTAGGTGAGTCGATCAAGACTCGAGCATCATGGGATAGGAAGGGTGACGGCCTAAATTTCCAGTCTTTATCAGGATGACCAGGGGACTTCACAGTTGGACTTTTCTCCAGTGGTGGATGTTTTCAGAGATGTCTTTACAGGGGAATTTCAGGTTTTTCTCCAGTGCATGAGGTAGACTTTTCTATTGAGCTCGTGCCAGGAGCGGCACTGGTGTCCATTCCTCCTTATAGGATGTCTACACCTGAGTTGCAGGAGCTCAAGAAGAAGTTGGAGGAGTTGCAGGAAAAGGGTTTCATCTAACCTAGAACTTCTCCTTGGGGATATTCTATCCTATTTGCAAAGAAGTCAGATGGTACCCTTAGGCTCTATGTGGATTATCGGAATCTGAACCAGTTAACGGTCAAGAACCGATATCCCTTTCCGAGGATGGATGACCTCTTTGGTCAGCTTTGAGGAGCCTGGGTGTTCTCAAAGATCTATTTGAGGTCCGGTTATCATCAGATGCACATTATACCATTATATATACCTCTGACAGCCTTTAGGAGCAGGTATGGTCTCTAAGAGTATACGGTCATGTTGTTCGGTCTCACGAATGCACTAGCAGTTTTTATGGAACTGATGAACCGAGTGTTCCATATTTACTTGGATTCCTTCATCATGGCCTTTGTGGAAGATATCTTGGTGTACTCTCACACTCGACACGACCATGCTAACCATATTGAGATCATTCAGAGTACACTAAGAGAGTATCTTCTTTATGCTAAACTCTTGAAGTGCCACTTTTGGATGGATCAGATTCACTTCTTGGGTCACGTCATCTCAGAGGTAAAAGTATCAGTGGACCCAGAGAATGTGAGAGCTGTAGTTTACTGGGACCATCCGAAGAACGTTTTTGAGGTACGGAGTTTCCTAAGGCTGGCTGGATACTACAGACGCTTCATTCAAAAACTTTCATGCCTAGTAGCACCATTGATAGGTCTGACCAAGAAGGGAGTGAAGTTCTTATGGTCAGATTATTGTGAGTTAGCCTTTCAGGAGCTAAAGGGAAGGTTGACATCAGCATCGATACTAGTCTTTCCAGAGCTGGGCAAGAGATATACTGTTTATTGTGATGCTTCAGGTATCGGGTTGGGCATTGTGCTTATGCAGGGAAATGGAGTCATTGTGTACAGGTCTTGGCAGTTGAGGCCACATTATAGGAACTACCTGACACACGATCTACAGTTGGCAGCTATTGTTCATGCCTTAATATGTTGGAGACATTATCTTCTGGGAGATCACTTTGTGGTTTTCACTGACCACAAGAGTCTCAAGTACATCTTAACTCAGCGTGATATGAATCTGAGACAGCACAGGTGGGTCGAGTATCTCCATTATTTTGATTTTGAGCTTGCCTATATGCTGGGGAAGGGCAACGCAGTGGCAGATGCATTGAGTAGGAGAACTCAGATTCAGGCAGTTTAGGAGGCCAGTAGTGAGTGGCAGCTTATGGCTCTGTTCTCTAAGATGCATCTGGAGGTTCATGACAGACAGGAACAGACATGCATATCTTCTATAGTTGTTACCTCTAACCTTCTTGATTGGGTGCAGATGAGGGATATATCAGATTCAGAAGACCTAGTCTTGCGGGAGAGTGTGTCAGGAGAGGATCCTCTTCCTGGATGGAAAGTGGGCGAGGATGAGACCTTCCGTTTCCAAGGACGTGTATGGGTGCCAGCAGATATATGTGAGGAGATGATGCAGGATTTCCATTCCTCAGTTTGGGTAGTTCATCCTGGCATCACCAAGATGTATCAGGATCTTCATCGCTAGTACTGGTGGCCAGGTATGAAGAGGGATGTTGCTGGTTTCGTCTTGAGGTGTTCTACTTGTCAGCAGGTGAAGGCGGAGCATCAACGACCAGCAGGCCTTTTACAACAGTTACCCAATCCGGAGTGGAAGTGGAACGATGTAGCGATAGACTTCGTGACCGGATTTCCGAGGTCTCCTCGAGGTAATGATGATGTTTGGGTTGTCGTCGACAGGCTTACAAAGGTTACTCACTTCTTACCGATCAAGGAGACCTTCAGTGTTGATGATCTGTGTAACACCCCAGGTAAATAAAGAACATGACATTTTTATATTTATCATTATTTGTGAATAAAATGTTAATATGAAGTTAAATTTAACTCTATGCTCGATGGCTTACCCAATACGCAACAACGAGTTCCTTTGAAATCTTACGTTGCACTCTAATAATAAAATAATTTTATTTTAAATGGTAGTTAACACCTAGCCATTGTAATGACGGGAATGAACAGAACTAACTATAAAATGATTATATATGTTTGTCAAATATTTTTACTTTTTACAATAAAAGTTAGAGGATTAAAAATGTGAATGAATCCAATTTTAAGCGTAAACATTCTAATATTCTTTAAAAGGTCGATTAACCACCTTTTGATAGAAAACCTCTTTTAAATCCACTTTTTGACAATTTTATGTGTTATATTTGACAAAATAAAATTCTTCTTTAGAATTGTGACATCAAAATTTACTTTTTGTAAATTTTTGGTATTTTTCCGATAAAGTTCATTTTTTTAATGAATAGTGCAAAATGTTGTATTTTAATTCAAAACCTCCTTTTAATCTAATTTATTTATATGACTATATTATATTTTGAATTGATTTTAAAGTTAAATTAGAATATATTTTTACCATTTAATCCAATGGTGGTCATTGGAATTAATATCACTTTGATATTGGACATAAATGAGTGTCAATCTTTTGATAGATATTGTTTCTTAAAAACATGCTATTTGATTTGACAACGGGATTTAATTATAAAATTAATTAATGAAACTTCTATGTTATGAATTTGGTAAAATAGACATCATTTTTTAATTTTGAATATCAAATATATCTTAGGGTGAATTTTTGTTATTTTTCTGAAAAACCTTAATTTTTGATGAATAGTGAAACCACAAAGTGGTAGTTACAAAAACTGATTTTTCGTTTAAATGGAACTTTACCACTTCTTTGATTTGAATTTTAAAAATTTAATTTAAATGGTTTTTATTATTAATTAAAATTTGGTTCAATGGGATGAAAATAATTTTTGATGAAAAGTAACTTTTAAGTTTTATTAATCGCGATTAAAGGTAATTAGTGTGATTTAAGGTAAAAATGATATTATAATAAAATGAAAATATCTTGAAACTTTTCCTAACTCTATTTTATGAGTCATGTCCGACCAAGAAACCCCATGGGTCGATTTTTGGAACCCCATGGATCCACTTGGGTACGGTAATGACATATATGCCTTTTATTTAAAGTAAAAGTAAAAATGACACAAACATGTATTGTTTTACTAAAACAATTTTTACATGGGGTTATACATGTCATATTTTTTACTATAAATAGTCATTGGAAATCTAAAAAATATTTCATACATCATATTATTTTTTTTATAATTTTTAGACATTAAATAAATTAAATTATTTAGGACATCATGATGATGCAGCGATTACCTCATTATTTAACGATTTAAATAAAATGAAAATATAATGTAAAATCTAAGACCTACACATGTCAAAAACCTAATGATGGGTGTATTTCTAACTCTTATCACCTTATCCTCGAAATAAATCAATTTGAGACCTTTAAAATCTGAAACTCATTTGAAAATAATGTAACATTTTATACTTTTCCAAGAGTGATCCTCCTCTCCTCTTATAAAAGGCACCCACCTCTACCAAATTACCCACACCTCTCAAGCCTTTGGCTCAGCCAATATCTGATCATTTTGTCTCTCCACATCCCTCTACTCATCCTAGAAGCCTTACCTTAGGCAGGAAGCTCTTCAAGAAACCCTTTTGGTTCAAACCAAAGGGAGTTACCCGATTTTAAGGTAACGTCTTCACTTGTGCTCTTTTGTTTTATTTTGCTTCTCTAACCCCCTAAACTCTTTTTATTAATTTATTTTATAACAACACCAGTATCTTACATATACTAGGATGTTGTTATAATAAGGATTTGAGCTACACTTACACACACCTACATCTAACGGTTAAAGAACATACTGTTTCTGTGGATGGTGAATTTCTGCCTCACGAAACGATGATTGTTCAAAATTCTTTTAACACCTTAAAAGGTGGACATTAAGATGTCACTATATTTATAAATGATATATAATATTTTTATTTCTGACTTAATCTTCTGTATTTTTCATTTATTTCATACCTTTTTGGTTTCCATTATGGGTAAACACGATATCTTCATTTTAGGAAGTGCGGACTACCGCCCCCTCAAAGTGATTTGATTCGTTAATACCATATGTGGTACTTATAAAGGATATATTTAATGATATTATATATTATACCATACTATAATTATAATACTATTATGTATCATTATTTTTTAATTCCATTAAATATGAAATAGAAATAGAAGTAGCGTTCATGCGTACGTACGGCTTACCGTCTCCATGAACGGTGCATTTCATTTCTTACCTCTAAATGTTATGTAATATTATAAATTCATGTATATAATGGATATATATTATATATATGATATCTATATAATTAATATAATTCTTGATATAATTGATATTTTACCCCATGAACAAACTTGTAATTACAAAGATTTTATTTTTGACTCAAGTAGCAATGATCGTTAAAACGGCCGTTATTAACTTAAATAATTACATCGTGTTCATGACATGGTAATAAGTGATATAAAAGGAATAATGAACTTGAAAAAGGTTCTTAATAATGTATAAATTAACTCAAGTTTATTATTCAGGAGATAAAATAACGATCGAGTCAAGTCGAATACGAGGTAAGGGATCTGACCTCTCTCTTTCTTTTTAAGTACTCTCTTTTATGTCATTTCTTTTAAGCTAATATTTCTTATGTTGGGGGATGTTATTTTATATTACTATTTCTGTAAATTTTATGGTGATATGATGTGATACCCTATTTGATCTCATCAATCCATTTTTGACGTTTTATGTGGCGTCGTTAGGCTGCCGAATTTTTATAAGGGGATTTTCTTCTCACTTTTTATTCCCGTGGGATTCATGCTACATTGGCCACTATTTCCTTTTGTTTGGTATATGTACTGCCCATTATTTTACTATGTATAATATAATATCATTTATGTGTAGTTACATCTTCATTGTATGACCCTTCTTCCATGGGGTGTACGTTTTGGAAGTTACCCAATTCGGTAAGGGAACCTTTCACCCTCCTCATTTTAAAAGACTTATTTTTTAGGTCTTTTAATCTTATTATGATGGGATATGTTCTTATATATCCTTATTTCTATAAATTTTATGTCCAAGTGATTAGATACCCCTTTTTATCCCTCATCAACTCATTTTCTGAATTTTGAAGTGACGTCGTTAGGCTGTCAAATTTTTGCAAGGGAACTTCTTAACCCAAATTTGATTCTTTGGGATAAACTTGTACTCCTTGAATATTTCGTTCTATGAATATGTGTGAATAACCTCTGATTTTTTTACACTTAATATCCACTTATATTTAGTGTATTCGTTTGTCACACATAATTATGTAGTTGATTTATCCTTAATCCATGGATACCGTCATTGTAAGGGACTTCGTCTCAATCTCCTTTCATTGAGGCATATTTTGTTTTATACACAACTTTCTTTTATACGGTGTATAAACCCCTTTGACTTTTACGTTTATCCAAAATGAATCTTTTTATACTAATCATTTTACTAAACGACAAAAAGGAATGTTTCTTTTAATGTACGCGGTGACAACGAACTTTTCCGCCGCCGCGAGTATTATTTGGAATTTGGCTTCCTCAACAAGCCATAATGTTTTTTAAAATGAAATAAATACAATATAATCTTTTATGTATTTTGGTATTGAAAATGGTTTTTTATAATGGATTTGTCATGTCAATATATTTAAGTGATATATTGTGATCAAAGTGTGGAAATGTTTTCTTTCCATTATATTTGTTTTATGTCTTATGATTTTATAATGGTACTTGGACATTTGATGGGTGGTTACGTCATAAACCATATGACAGGTTGTGTCATGAATACCAGGATGGGTGGTTACATTATAACCTCCAATGCATTGGGTATGGAAGTCGGCCGTATGGTTGTTCCATTAAGTATGTGTGGAAGTCGACCGTATGGTTATTCCATTTAAGTATGTTTATGTCCCAAGTTACCTTTTTATGTTATGTGTTCTTTATATGGGTTTTATGGTCATCTTTTGGTCACAAAAGGGTAAGTAATGGTCTTTTATTCAGTGAATAGTTTTTACTACTTCATAAAGGTGAAAAGTATTACTTTGGTAAAGTATTCATGGTTTACTTGTTGTTTTGAAAAACTAACAGTTTTCCTTCTTTGTGTATCCTTTATTGAGCTTGTTATGCTCACCCCAAGTTTTTTTTGAAATGTTTTTCAGAGGACTTAATGTGGAGTAGGGTCAAGGATGGGATCAAGGGAAATCCATGCTATATAAAACAGGGAACTAGACATGTTTCTTTTTAAGAGTTTTTATTTTATGGAAACTTAGTAGAAGTGTCTTCTTTGTAATCTTTTGAGATGTAATAGTTATGTCCTAAATCTCTAAAACTCTAAACCTGAAAATATCGTCAATGTGAATTATTCATTTAATTCAATATTAAGTAAGGTTTAAGGTCGGGGCCTTATAGTTGGTATCAAAGGTCGGTTTAGATAACTTTAGAGGTTAGGGTATTCTTTAAGCATAAGTGAAAAGTAGTGTTTAACCACAATGGTTAGTATATTGGATGGAGTCATTGTTGTTTTTTTAAGGTTGGAATGAGTTTGAGATAACTTGGATAAGTATATCTTAGTGTTTATCTTCATCTTTAGTACATAATGATTTTGTTGATATACTCACACTGACTTTTTTTGTTTTAGTAAATGGATGGATCTAGCAGGAACCAAAGTGAAAATGGGTATGAAGGATACTATGGTGGTTCTATGATTAAGAGACTGGATAAAATAGGGTATTCAATGAGTAATATCATGGTTATTCCAAACCAAATATCAAGGAGTCATGATTAACCACTTGAACTTTGGTGAGTTCTCTAATACATCATGTATGAGAGAACCAACTCGATATGGAAGTTCAGGTAATAATTATAAAGGTAACCATTAGGGTTTATATGATCCTTACATTGAGGTAATTATGTGTTACTACATGATATGATGGAATACGAAAGGCATGAGATAAACATGAGGTTAAAATTTGTTATGGTTATTTTTGATGAATTTATCTCTTTTTGCAGAATGTTATAAAATTATATAGTTTTGGGAAAAGGACAACATGCATACCATGTGACAACCCATCGCGTCGGACGAAGCTATGGGAATCGAACCCATAACTAAAGTTCAACTAGTATTTATCACCTACCACTAGACTACATGAGTTCCATGGTTAGTTTGAATAATTCGTTATATTTAGATGATTTTATGAATCAAGAATAAGTTTATTTTGGGTTATCTATGGAAATGATTATCCTATCATGGAGAATATGTGATTAGGCTAATTACTTTTCAATGTGAGACTTTAGGAGTAACTGGTGTTATTTGGAGATAAATGTTAAGATTTACTTTGGAAGACAATGTGATTAAATCCTTCAGAGATTTGGGTTTCAATATTAGTTTGGATTACTTTGAAGAATTTTATGGATAGCTGTTTACTGAATGGTCTTTGTTGAACTTTGGGTATTGTTGGAAAAAATTTGGAGATTAAGAATAGATTTTCTTTTTATAAAGGTTTATCCTTTTCTGGATTATCTGATCTTGTACTAACCATTTTGGTTTTGGTTTTGGTTAAAGTCTAATTACATGGGAAGTATATAGTTCTCCTTTTTGGATTATGTGATTCTCTAGAAGTTGATTATAGTACTCTTAATGCAAACAAGTCTTCCTAAATACTCGTCTTTTGGAGAAAATATGAGTTTGATTAAGGAATTTAGTAAAAGTTGAAATTCTACGTGACAAGTAAGTATGTTTCATTATGATTTAGTTAAGCTCAAAATTAAATTCCTCAACTAAGAGTAACTTAAAACAAAAATGTTTTCTGTTAACTTTTCCTACTGGGGAATTGAATACCGTTTAACCCATCACAGGCTTGTGATTTTCTTGTGGTTAACTTTCTCCTAGACATTGTTTACTATCACTCTCCATCAGAACATGACCCTTTGTTTTTTCCTCCATATCCATATTTTCATACTTGGAATCCTAGTATGGGTTAACTCAGGTGACCTTTTTACTTCTCTCCCATTATTTTTAAGTGATAGTTATACTGACTCTTGTTCCAATGTGGGACTTTCAATGAATTTTCTGAGCCAAATTTTAAAAGTGTGAGGATGCAATTCCCAAAAGGGGGAAGGATGTAACACCCCAGGTAAATAAAGAATATGACATTTTTATATTTATCCGTATTTGCAAATAAAATTTTAATATTAATTTAAAGTGAACGCTATGCTCGATGTCTTACCCAATACGCAACAACGAGTTCCTTTGAAATCTTACGTTGCACTCTAATAATAAAATAATTTTATTTTAAATGGTAGTTAACACCTAGCAATTGTAATGAAGAGAATGAACAGAACTAACTACAAAATGATTATATAGGTTTGTCAAATATTTTTACTTTTTACAATAAATGTTATAGGATTAAAAATGTGAATGAATCCAATTTTAAGCGTAAACATTCTAATATTCTTTAAAAGGTCGATTAACCGCCTTTTGATGGAGAACCTATTTTAAATCCACTTTTTAACAATTTTATGTGTTATATTTGACAAAATAAAATTCTTCTTTAGAATCGGGAGATCAAAATTTACTTTGTGTAAATTTTTGGTATTTTTCCGATAAAGTTCATTTTTTTAATGAATAGTGAAAAATGTTGTATTTTAATTCAAAACCCCTTTTTAATCTAATTTATTTATATGATTAGATTATATTTTGAATTGGTTTTAAATTTAAATTAGAATATATTTTTCCCATTTAATCCAATGGTGGTCATTGGAATTAATATTACTTGGAGATTGGACATAAACGAGTGTCAATCTTTTGATAGATATTGTTTCTCAAAAACACGCTATTTGATTTGATAGTGGGATTTAATTATAAAATTAATTAATGAAACTTATATGTTATTAATATGGTAAAATAGACATCATTTTTGAATTCGGAATATCAAATATAGCTTAGGTTGAATTTTTGGTATTTTTCTGAAAAACCTTAATTTTTTATGAATAGTGAAACCACAAAGTGGTAGTTACAAAAACTGATTTTTTGTTTAAATGGAACATTACCACTTCTCTGATTTGAATTTCAAAAATAAAATTTAAATTATTTTTATTATTAAGTAAAATTTGGTTCAATGGGATGAAAATAATTTTTGATGAAAAGTAACTTTTAAGTTTTATTAATCGTGATTAAAGGTAATTACTGTGATTTAAGGTAAAAATGATATTATAATAAAATTAAAATATCTTGAAACTTGTCCTAAACCTATTTTATGAGTCATGTCCGACCAATAAAACCCATGGGTCGATTTTTGGGACCCCATGGAGCCCCTTGGGTAAGATAATGACATTTATGCCTTTTATTTAAAGTAAAAGTAAAAATGACACAAACATGAATTGTTTTACTAAAACAATTTTTACATGGGGTTATACAAGTCATATTTTTTACTATAAATACTCATTGTAAAGAAAAAAATATTTCCTACATCATAGTATTTTTTTTATAATTTTTAGACATTAAATAAATTAAATTATTTAGGACATCATGATGATGCAGTGATTACCTCATTATTTAACGATTTAAATAAAATGAAAAGATAATGTAAAATCTAAGACCTACACATGTCAAAAACCTAATTATGGGTGTATTTAGAACTCTTATCACATTATCCTAGAAATAAATCAATTTGGGACCTTTAAAATCCGAAACTCATTTGAAAATAAAGTAACATTTTATACTTTTCCAAGAGTGCCCCTCCTCTCCTCTTATAAAAGCCCCCACCTCTACCACCTTACCCACACCTCTCAAGACTTTGGCTCGGCCAATCTCTGATCATTTTGTCTCTACACATCCTTCTACTCATCCTAGAAGCCTTAACGTATGTAGTAAGCTCTTCAAGAAACCCTTTTGGTTCAAACCAAAGGGAGTTACCCGATTTTAAGGTAACGTCTTCACTTGTGCTCTTTTGTTTGATTTTGCTTCTCCAACCCCATAAACTCTTTTTATTCATTTCTTTTGTAACAACACCAGTATCTTCCATATACTAGAATTTTTTTATAAGAAGGATTCGAGCTACACTTACACACACCTATATCTAATGGTTAAAGAACATATTGTTTCTGTGGATGGTGAATTTCTGCCTCACGAAACGATGATTGTTCAATATTCTTTTAACACCTTCAAAGGTGACCATTAGGATGTCACTATATTTATATATGATATATAATATGTTTATTTTTTCCTTAAGCTTCTGTATTTTTCATTTATGTCATACCTTTATGGTTTCCATTATGGCTAAACACGATATCTTCATTTTAGGAAGTGCGGACTACCGCCCCCTCAAAGTGATTTGATTCGTTAATACCATATGTGTTACGTATAAAGGATATATTTAATGATATTATATATGATACCATACTGGAATTATAATACTATTATGTATAATTATATTTTAATTCCATTAAATATGATATATAAATGGAAGTAGCGTTCATGCGAATGGACGGCTTACCGTCTCCATGAACAGTGAATTTCATTTCTTACCTCTAAATGTTATGTAATATTATAAATGAATGTATATAATGGATATATATTATATATATTATATCTAAATAATTAATATAATTCTGGATATAATGGATATTTTACCCCATGAACAAACTTGTAATTACAAAGAGTTTATTTTTTACTCAAGTAGCAATGATCGTTAAAACGACCGTTATTATCTTAAATAATTACATAGTGTTCATGACATGGTAATAAGTGATATAAAAGGAATAATGAACTTGAAAAAGGTTCTTAATCAATTATAAATTAACTCAAGTTTATTATTCAGGAGATAAAAGAACGATTGAGTCAAGTCGGATGCGAGGTAAGGGATCTGACCTCTCTCTTTCTTTTTAAGTACTCTCTTTTATGTCATTTCTTTTAAGCTCATATTACTTATGTTGGTGGATGTTCTTTTATATTCATCTTGATGTAAATTTTATGTTGATATGATGGGATACCCTATTTGATCTCATCAATCTATTTTTGAAGTTTTATGTGGCGTCGTTAGGCTGCCGAATTTTCATAAGGGGATTTTCATCTCACTTTTTATTACCGTGGGATTCATGCTACATTGGCCACTATTTCCTTTTGTTTGGTATATGTACTACCCATTATTTTACTATTTGTATAATATAATCTCATTTATGGGTAGTTACATCTTCATTGTATGACCCTTCTTTCATGGGGTGTACGTTTTGGAAGTTACCCAATTCAGTAAGGGAACCTTTCACCCTCCTCATTTTAAAAGACTTCTTTTTTAGGTATTTTAATCTTATTATGATGGTATATGTTCTTATATATACTTATTTATATAAATTTTATGTCCAAGTGATGAGATACCCCTTTTTATCTCTCATCAACTCCTTTTTTGAATTTTGAAGTGACGTCGTTAGGCTGTCAAATTTTTGCAAGGGAACTTCTTAACCCAATTTTGATTCTTTGGGATAAACTTGTACTCTTTGAATATGTCGTTCTATGAATATGTGTGAATAAAATATGATTGTTTTACACTTAATATCCACTTATATTTGGTGTATTCTTTTGTCACACATAATTATGTAATTAATTTATCCTTAATCCAAGGATATCGTCTTTGTAAGGGACTTCATCTCAATATCCTTTCATTGAGGCATATTTTGTTTTATACAAAACTTTATTTTATATGGTGTATAAACCCATTTTACTTTTACATTTATCCAAAAGGAATATTTTTATAAGAATAGTTTTACTAAATGACAAAAAGGAATGTTTCTTTTAACGTACGTGGTGACAACGACATTTTTCGCCATCGCGAGTATTATTTGGTCTTTGGCTTCCTCAACAAGACATAATGTTTTTTAAAATGAAATAAATACCATATACTCTTTTATGTATTTTGTTATTGAAAATGGTTTTTTATAATGTATTTCTTATGTTAATATATTTAAGTGATATATTGATCTAAGATTTTAAATAATAGTGGATCATAAAATATAAAAAATATTGGATAAAAAAATATAATTAATAGTGAATCTTAAATTACAACTAGTGGTTGATGTTTTAAAATCCAACTGTAGATAATTTAAAACCACTATCATAGATATGTCATTTAATAGTACACAAAACAGGCTTTAACAACACTAAAAAATAGATGTTTTCCTATTCACCATTAAAGGGGGACACCTTTATCAGCACTAAAAAACACTAATAAATGGGGCCTCTATCAGAACTAAAGAACACTGATAAAGGGGGCCTTTTATCAGATATTTCCTTAGCTCTATATAGAGGGGGAATTTATGAGTTATATAAATAGAACTAATGAAGGCCCCCATTTATCAGTGATAATGAAAGCACTAATAAATTATGTTATTTGAATTACAACAAACTGTAACAAAACCAGTATATAGCAGAAACCTGTATATGGAAAATTCAAAATTTAATTTAAAAAACATTACATCAAAAATATATAAAAAATAATTTATTATATACATTTTCAAAAAAAATTAGTACAATTACACTAGAAATTACTATCACAAAAGTTCAAAAACATCAATGTTTCATGTCTATATCAACTGACCGCATTTAAAATAAAAACATAATCATGGAATTATTTTCATAAAAACTACCCCAATTCAAAAATGATTTATGGATCATTTTCCTATAGTATTAAAGTAATCTGAATATGTTCTCTTCATTTTGAGTATGTCACTTGTCTTTTTTACTAAAATGCCATCTAAATTGAAAACACTCACATTGAGTCATACCGATCACATCATGTGTCAGTTTGACGTGACACAGATTCTTACATTTCATAAATTACTTATGAATCATTTTCTTAAATTATCAAGATGAACCATATACATTTACTAGGTTTTCAATGAGTAACACATGTTTGGAGCTAAAATGTCAATTTTAGACAGAAAAAAAACTATTTTCTCCATTTTGGGAACATCATGTATCATATTGAGGTGAGGATGATTCCTACATTTTAAAAATGAATTATCGGTCATTTTTATTAAGTATCCGAAAAATAATAATTTGCTTCCTCAGTTTTGAGTATGTCACTTGTGTTTTTTACTAAAATGTCAATTTTAAATAAAAAGACACACTTAGAGTTATATAGGTCACACCATGCATTGGATTAAGGTGTGGATGATTCTTATATATCAAAAATGACTTATGGATCATTTTATTAAATCATAAAAATAATATACATGTTTTTTCTTGGTTTTGAGTATGTCACTTATCTTTTTTACTAAAATGTCATTTAAACTGGAAACACGCACTTTGATCCATACAGATCACATCATGTTTCAATTTGATGTGAGACTGATTTATACATGTCAAAAATGAATTATTAATCATTATAATAAATTTTCAAGACAATCATAGTTTTTTTCCTTGATTTTTAGTGAGTGACACACTTTTTGAACTAAAATGTCAATTTTAAACTGATAAAGGACACTTTGAGTTATATCGGGAACACCATGTATCATATTTAAGTGTGGATGATTCTAAAATGTCACGACCCGTCCTCGGGGCCCGTGCCGTGACTACCCCAAGCCCGCCTTCCATAGGCCAGGGGCTGGCGACTAGCACCAAGGCGTAAAATCCCAGTAAACAGGGAAGGCATTGCCTTTATAAGTAACAACCACACAGAGTCAGCAAGCGGAAAGTAAAGTGCAGAAAAGTAAAGGGGGCCGGAAATACAAGCCCAACTGTAAAGTACAACTGAAAAGTAAAGTACAGCAACTGAAGAAAAGACGGCGGCCTCGTGTCGTCCACTGGCAATCCCACCTGAAGGGTGGGTACAGATAGCCTCCAGGCTCCTCGGGTCCCACGTCCGCTCCGAGCACGTCCCGCCCCAGTGGTCCACCTCCAGGTACCGTCCTGCTCCACGCCCCAACCGTGATCAGCGCTGTCCGTCGTCTGCAACCAACACAACAAGGTGCGGGCATAGCCCGTGCAGGGGTGAGTACAAGCTACTCAGTAAGGACCCCGAGACCCCCGAAGGTCTCCCGAAATCCACAAAGGATATAGCACAAAAGAAAGATGCAATCACGAAGTAACATCTGACTCGACTTAGGTATATGCCCATACATATACCTAAGTCCCCAATTCTAGCTCTGCTCACGAGCTCAAGAACAACTCAATCCACAAAGGAAAGCAAGACTCAAATCGACAAGGAGAGTAAACAGTAAAATCCACATAGGATAGTTCAACACAATCCACAAAGGAGAGTAACATACGATTCAGCTCAACCAGGTATACTTTTTCAGATGACGTCAAAGATGATCACTGATCCATCTAAGTCGTTGGACCCACAAAGGATCGATAGGTACTAACCCCCGCAGAAGACCCACACAGGATCGGGCTCACACAGAACCTGTAGGCAGTGGCTCACACAGAACCGGTAGTAAGGACCCACATAGGATCGGGCTCACACAGAACCTGTAGCACTGATCCACGTAGGATCGCTGAGTGCAGTAGTCGACGCAGTCCACTGAGGATCTCTGCACAGTCGTCGCCGCAGTCCACGAAGGATCTCTGCTCTGCCGTCGTCGCAGTCCACGAAGGATCTCTGCTCTGTCGTCGTCGCAGTCCACGAAGGATCTCTGCTCTGTCGTCGAAGTCACAGCCAGCGCTAGGGTTCCCGCACAAAGCGAGCTCGTTTAGGAGGGTCCGCTCCACGAGCCGAGAGGCTGATACATCAACTGACACGTAGTCCGAAGTTGATGTATCCAAAAGTTCTGTATCGACAACAGGATCTCAACGCGACAGACGGCGCGTCAAACGGACGCCCGGTCTGAGAGTTATTGGCATTTTCGTCCCAGGGGCCCGGTTGGTTTTTAGGGCAAAACCAACCCGACCGTACTCCGCCTGTATCCGATCCTCGGGCGGAGCATGCCAAAAGTTCCGTCTCACTTAGAGGAAACTACCACAGCTGACGGTACGTCGACTCGGACGTCCGTAGCTCAAGTTATGAGCGTTTCCGCTCCGAGGGCCCGGTTGGTTTCGTGTACGAACCAACCCGGCCGAACCCAAAGTCTTCCGAAACCTTGAGTATAATATACCGAAACGACCGTTCTTGATCCAAGGATCGCGTAGCCGCTGACGGTTCGTCAATCGGAGGTCCCAGGCCCAAGATATGGGCGAAAGACCGAAGAGGGCCCGAAAACGGGGGTTCTGGGCCCGGGGCGACCCGGCCCGAACCCCCCTGGGGTCGGCCGAACCGGGTCGGCCCGAACCGGGCCGGCCCGAACCGGACCGAACCGGCTCGGCCGGGGTCCGGTTCGGCCTGGGCGCGGCCCGGCCGACCGGACCGGCCGGCTCGGCTTCGGCCGAGGCGGCCGAACAGGCCGCCGCCGCGGGTTTGACCCGCGGCATTTGAAGAAAACGCGGCCCCCGCGGGGGGCCGCCTGTCACGCGGACGCGGCCGGGCCGCCGCGTCCGTTCCCGGTTCCGCGCGGCCGCGGAACCGGCCGCCACCGCCGCCGCGGCTTCAGCCGCGGCGGACTTCCTCTACAGCGGCGCGCCGGGCGCCGCCGCCTCCGGTCGCCGGCGCCGCCGTGCCGGCGACCCGCGCCGCCGCTGCCTTCCGCGGGCCGCCGGAGATGCTCCGGTGGCCCGTTTTGCCTCCCGTCTGCGCCGATGCCTCTCCCGGATGCCGACCTTCACTGCGGAATCAACGGATCGCCCCTGCCGCGCGGTTTGTCGTCGTCCGTCATATCCGCACAACAAAAGAGATCGGCGGAGGGTTGTCGGGTCTTGTTCGTTAGACCTGCACCCTCCGCGTTAGCCATAATCAACGGGAGAAAAGAAAAAGATGATCAACACATGATCCAACAATTTTATTTAAAGATAAAATTGTTCGTTTGAAACGGACTTTTTAAATTTTCAAGAACGTTCACGAGAAAATTTAAAAGGGGTAACTTTTCCAAAATAAATCCCTACCTTGATGATCGTCGAGCGCGGGCGTTCTTCGCGGAAGAGATCGTCGCGGAAGAGATCGATCGTCGCGTCGTCGCGGGAAGGTGTCGCGTCGTCGCGGAAACCGGCGTTGAGCCGGCGAGCTCAACAAATCAAGAACAACAGATTTAAATTATTAATATTTAAATCTGTGTTTCGTTTAAAACCAAAGAAAAGAACTTGAGAGGAAATCCGAAAGCACTCACCTCGAATGGTCGGTGATCGGAGATCGGAAATCGGAAGAACGTCTCGGGCGAAGGCGTCGTCGACTTCCGGGTTCGGCGTTCTTCGCGTTCTTCGCGTTCTTCGCGTTCTTCGCGGAGAGGGTGGAGGCTCAGAGGAATTGCACAACGATAGCAATCCTCCAAAATAGACAAGTTTGTCTATTTTATTATTTTTGCCAACAAACGTAAAACGTGTAAGTAACGACCCATTTAATTCGTTGAATTAATTCAACGAGCGAAACAGCCCATTAATTCACGAAAGAAACAGCCCATTTAAATGGTCTGTTAAGAATTAAAGAAACGCGTCGGTTGACTTTTCAGTTTCTTTGACGGGTTTTCGCGGGTGCGTTACTTAGCGAAAGAAACGGCGGGGCCTCGCGCGGGCCCCACCTCACAAATATCCTATCAAGGGGGTAGGATATTTCTGGATAGCATCCTATCCAGTTCAACACAGTTCAAGCCGCCTTTAAGTGGCTTCAAGTGGCTTCCAAGCAGCTTAAGTGAAATAAAATAAAGTTGTCGCACAAATTTATTTTATTTCTGACTTAAAGCCGCAAAATTTAAAAAACCACGTCTGAGCAAACGCAACTCCGGAAGAGGCGTTTCTAAGCAAATACCGGCGCTGCGATTTCATCGGTGCCCTCAGAATTTGATTCCGGGCACCGGTTCAAAAGATAGAAAAACCCGCTCGTCCGTTCACTGAACGTACCCGAGCCTAACTTCGGAAATTGATTTCGGGCACACCGGGCCTCGAATCAGGTGCCGTCTGAAGCTGCGCTCTTGTAAAATTCCAAAGAAAATTAAGAAAAAAAAATTTCCTTGAAATTTGCGGGTCTTTACATTACTCCCACCTCAGGGCTTTACGTCCCCGTAAAGATACATCAAAAACTAGGGGAACAAATGGGGGTACTGAGCACGCATCTGAGCCTCCCGCTCCCAAGTGCTCTCCTGGAGGTTCCCGTGCTGCCATCTGATGCGCACAAGAGGAATCGACCGCCCACGTAGGACCCGCTCCTGTCGATCCTCGATCTCTACTGGGACCTCCGCAAAAGTCGCCCCATCGTCCACGTCCAGCTCCCCAAAGTCGATGATGTGCGTCGGGTCGTGCACGTATCTCCTCAGCTGAGACACGTGGAAGACGTCGTGCACCCGGTGCAACTGAGGTGGTAGAGCCAGGCGATAAGCCACCTCTCCTATCCTGCTGAGGACCTGGAAAGGCCCGATGAAGCGTGGAGACAACTTGCCGCCTCGGCCAAATCTCCGTAAACCACGTCGAGGTGAGACACGCAAAAAGACGTGGTCGCCATCCTCGAACTCTAGTGGCCTCCGCCTCCTGTCAGCATATGACTTCTGCCGGCTCTGAGCTGTCCTCATCCTCTCCTGGATGATCTGGACCTTCTCTGTCGTGGCTCGGACCATCTCTGGTCCCACGAGTGCTGACTCCCCAGGGTCTGTCCAGCACAACGGTGATCTGCAGGGTCTGCCGTACAACGCCTCGTATGGTGCCATCCCGATGGTGGAGTGGTAGCTGTTGTTGTACGCGAACTCCACCAAGGGTAGGTGGTCCTCCCAGCTGCGACCAAAGTCGAGAACACATGCACGGAGCATGTCCTCGAGTGTTTGTATGGTCCTCTCCGTCTGACCATCCGTCTGAGGGTGGAAGGCTGTGCTTAGATGGAGCCGCGTCCCGAACGCCTCCTGCAACCCCTTCCAAAGCCGGGAAGTGAAACGAGCATCTCGATCGGAGACGATAGACGATGGCACACCGTGAAGCCGTACGATCTCCTGGACGTAAAGACGTCCCAAGCTCTCCACTGAGCCCTGCTCTCTGATGGGTAAGAAGTGTGCCGACTTGGTGAGTCGGTCGACAATCACCCAAATGGAGTCGTGACCTCTGGAAGTGCGTGGAAGTCCAGTCACGAAGTCCATAGATATGTCGTCCCACTTCCACTCCGGGACCTCCAAGGGCTGTACCAAGCCTGCTGGTACCTGATGCTCTACCTTCACCTGCTGGCAGGTGAGGCATCGCGAAACGAACTCTGCCACAGCTTTCTTCATGCCCGGCCACCAGTGCTGTCGTCTGAGATCCCGGTACATCTTCGCCACTCTGGATGCACCGCCAAGGGAGAAGTGTTGAAACTCTCTCAGCACCTCCTCTCGTAAAGCGACTGGTATGAAGGTACGTCCTCTAAAAAGGATGTCGTGCTCTGCTCCAAGGGAGAAACCATCAGGCGCCTGACCTGAGGATATCAGTGCACGCCGGGTATCACAGTCAGCGTCCCCACGCTGAGCCTCTCTGACCCGCTGTAGAAGTGGAGGAGAGACTGTGAGAGACTGAAGAAAGGCTGCTCCGTCTCTATCCACGAAGGATATCTGCAAGGAGGCTAGCTGCTCCGTCGCCTCCTCAAGTAGCTGAATGCCCGTCCTCCTGCTGAGGGCATCGGCTACCACGTTCCCCTTCCCAGGAGTATAGACTATCTCAAAGTCATAGTCCTGGAGGAACTCAAGACATCTCCGCTGTCTCAGGTTCAGGTCCTTCTGAGAGAAGATATACCTGAGACTCTGGTGGTCAGAAAAGACTGTGAAGCGCTCGCCCATCAGATAGTGCCGCCAAGTCTTCAGAGCGAAGACCACTGCTGCTAACTCCAGGTCATGAGTGGCGTAGTTCTGCTCATGCGGCCTCAACTGACATGATCCGTAGGCGATCACGGCCCGCTCCTGCATCAGGACGCACCCGAGTCCAGTCCCTGACGCATCGCAGTAAACTACGTATCCAACTCCCTCCTCAGGCAACCTCAAGATAGGTGCGCTGGTCAACCTCTGCCTCAGCTCCTGGAAGCTCTGTTGACATCTGTCTGACCACACGAAGGGTTTCCCCTTCTTCGTCAACGCTGAGAGTGGTGCCGCAACTCTGGAGAAGTCTGGCACGAATCTCCGATAGTATCCGGCTAGGCCCAAGAAGCTCCGCACCTCTGTCACGCTCTTGGGTGGCTCCCAAGCTAGCACTGCCTCGATCTTCGCGGGATCCACTGCAACTCCCGCCTCAGAGATGACGTGTCCCAAGAAATGGACCTCACGTAACCAGAACTGGCATTTTGAGAGCTTGCCATAAAGCTGGTGCTCTCGGAGCGTGTCTAGCACAACTCGCAGGTGGTAGGCATGCTCCTCCTCAGTCGTCGAGTATACCAAAATGTCGTCAATGAAGACCACGACAAAACGGTCGAGGTATGGCTGGAAGATCCTGTTCATGAGGCTCATGAACACTGCTGGAGCATTGGTTACGCCGAACGGCATAACCAAGAACTCATAATGGCCATACCGACACCTGAAGGCCGTCTTCTGCACGTCCTCGTCTCGAACTCTGAGCTGATGATAGCCTGACCGGAGGTCTATCTTCGAGAACCACCGCGCTCCCTTGAGATGATCGAAGAGGTCATCAATCCGTGGCAGCGGATACTTGTTCCTCACCGTCACCTGATTCAGGCGACGATAGTCGACACATAGTCGCAAGCTCCCGTCCGCCTTCTTGGCGAACAAAATCGGGGAAGCCCAGGGTGAAACACTGGGTCGGATAAACCCCTTGCTCTGCAAGTCCTCCAACTGTACCCGCAGCTCCCGAAGCTCGGCGGGGGCCATCCGATATGCTGGAGTAGATATCGGGGCTGTCCCGGGGTACAAGTCGATGTAAAAGTCTACCTCTCTATGAGGAGGTAGCCCTGGAACGTCGTCGGGAAAGACGTCTACGTACTGGTCCACCACTGCAGGAAAAGCTGGACTCCGCACGTCCACTGCTCCTAGGATGAGGCTAGCCAACTGATGAGAGATGGGCTGCACTCTCCTCCGCGGAAGTCCATCATGTGCTGCAAAGGTTCCCTTCTCGCCGGTGAAGGTAAACCTGCTCCCGTCGGTGCGAACACATCGCACCTTGCGCCTAAAACAGTCGATCTGGGCATGAACCGTGGATAGCCAATCCATGCCCAAGATGACGTCGTAAGGCCTCGACGCCGCTACAAGGAGATCCCAGCCGAAGCTCTCGCCTCCTAGAGTAAGCTCACACTGCCGGCACCAGTGCGTAATCGTCGAGTCTGCTCCTGTAGGAGTCTCTAGCCGTAAGGATCGAGCCAACGGCTCAGTCGGAATCTCCGAGCTCCGAACAAGGGCAGAGGCTATGAAAGAGTGACTCGCTCCTGTGTCTATAAGTACTGCAGCAAGGGTGGAATAGACACAGATCGTACCTCGAATCATCTCTGGAAAGTCGGGGTCGTAGGCCTCCACTGCCTGGAGCTGGGCCTGTCCCTGCCCGCCAGCTCCATGTGGTCGAGGTGGCCCTCCTGGTGGTGGTGGGGGTAGAGCCTGGAAGCGTCGCCCACCACCCGCTGCTCGGCCAGCTCCTCTGCCTCGTCCGCCTCCTCCCTGCGGACCGCCACGGTCGACCCTCTGCCTCTGCCTGGGTGGCCCCTCCACCGTCTGCTGCTCCTCTGGTCGGCGAGTCGGGCAATCACGAGCCATGTGACCCTGCCGGCCGCAAGAGTAGCACAACCTGCCTCTCGGAAGGCTGGCACTCCGCTGTGTGCCCCGCACTGCTGAGTCGGTGTCCTGAGGCCGTCTGCGTGGGGGTCTGGTCTGCCTGGACCCGAGAGTCATCCGTCGGCTACCTGCTGCCGAAGACTCAGCTACCTGTCGCCCTGTGCTAGGTCTCGCCGCTGAAGAAGGCTCTGCCAGGAAGCTCTCGATCAGGAGGGCTCGCTCCAGCACTCCCGCCTGGGTCGGAATGCTGAGGGAGATCAGCGACGCCCGAATCTCCTGTCGCAAGCCCTGCTCGAAGGTCCGGGCCCGGAAGAAGGGGTCCCGTACCATGTCGGTCGAGTAGCGAGATAGGTCCGTGAACCTCGCCGCGTACTGAGCGACCGTCATGCTGCCCTGGCGCAGCTGGAGAAGCTCCTGGATGCGCACCGCTCGGAGGGTGGCCGGGACGAACTCAGAGCGGAAGAGGCTCTCGAAGTCCGCCCAGAGCAGGGATGCCTCATCGTGAACCTGGAGCATCAGGCTCCACCATCGTCCTGCCGCCGCCTGCAGGAGGCTCGCAGCGAGAATCACCATGAGATCCGCTAGTGTCCTCACTAGCCTAAAGGTCCGCACCACCGCCTCTAGCCAGTCCTCGGCGGCCTGGGGGTCCGCCTCACCGCGAAACCTGGGCGGTCGCTGGCCCTGAAACTCGTGCAGTGCCCTGAGGCGACGTGCATCGTCAGCGTCTGGTACTGGCAGCATCGGTGGCTCGGCGGGTAAAGCTACCGCCGGTGCCACTACTGGCAAAGGGCCCTGCACCGAGGCCTCGTCGCTCGGTGGGCTGCCGTCGCGCCCTACACTCGGAACCCTAGCTGGCTGTCGTCGCGGGGCCATCCTGAAAAGGAGAACAAGAGCACCACAGTCAGAACAGTATACCTGGTGAGCTGGCACAAGTAATCACAAGGAAAACTTGAGACTTTCATAAAGCAGATCATTATACCCGGTGAGCTGACACAAGTAATCACAAAGAAAACTTGAAACACACACGCAATCAATGTCTTCATGCATTAAGTCGGAAATCAGGAGTCAGGGTCCTGGTGTACGGATACGTCGGCCGCCGCACCAACACTGGGCTCCCTGAACTGATAACCACACTCAATACACTAAACACTATTGCTTCATATAGAAAGAAAGGACGATCAGAGTTTGCGGTAGAACCGACCACCTTTGATACCAATTTGTCACGACCCGTCCTCGGGGCCCGTGCCGTGACTACCCCAAGCCCGCCTTCCATAGGCCAGGGGCTGGCGACTAGCACCAAGGCGTAAAATCCCAGTAAACAGGGAAGGCATTGCCTTTATAAGTAACAACCACACAGAGTCAACAAGCGGAAAGTAAAGTGCAGAAAAGTAAAGGGGGCCGGAAATACAAGCCCAACTGTAAAGTACAACTGAAAAGTAAAGTACAGCAACTGAAGAAAAGACGGCGGCCTCGTGTCGTCCACTAGCAATCCCACCTGAAGGGTGGGTACAGATAGCCTCCAGGCTCCTCGGGTCCCACGTCCGCTCCGAGCACGTCCCGCCCAGTGGTCCACCTCCAGGTACCGTCCTGCTCCACGCCCCAACCGTGATCAGCGCTGTCCGTCGTCTGCAACCAACACAACAAGGTGCGGGCATAGCCCGTGCAGGGGTGAGTACAAGCTACTCAGTAAGGACCCCGAGACCCCCGAAGGTCTCCTGAAATCCACAAAGGATATAGCACAAAAGAAAGATGCAATCACGAAGTAACATCTGACTCGACTTAGGTATATGCCCATACATATACCTAAGTCCCCAATTCTAGCTCTGCTCACGAGCTCAAGAACAACTCAATCCACAAAGGAAAGCAAGACTCAAATCCACAAGGAGAGTAAACAGTAAAATCCACATAGGATAGTTCAACACAATCCACAAAGGAGAGTAACATACGATTCAGCTCAACCAGGTATACTTTTTCAGATGACGTCAAAGATGATCACTGATCCATCTAAGTCGTCGGACCCACAAAGGATCGATAGGTACTAACCCCCGCAGAAGACCCACACAGGATCGGGCTCACACAGAACCTGTAGGCAGTGGCTCACACAGAACCGGTAGTAAGGACCCACATAGGATCGGGCTCACACAGAACCTGTAGCACTGATCCACGTAGGATCGCTGAGTGCAGTAGTCGACGCAGTCCACTGAGGATCTCTGCACAGTCGTCGCCGCAGTCCACGAAGGATCTCTGCTCTGCCGTCGTCGCAGTCCACGAAGGATCTCTGCTCTGTCGTCGTCGCAGTCCACGAAGGATCTCTGCTCTGTCGTCGAAGTCACAGCCAGCGCTAGGGTTCCCGCACAAAGCGAGCTCGTTTAGGAGGGTCCGCTCCACGAGCCGAGAGGCTGATACATCAACTGACACGTAGTCCGAAGTTGATGTATCCAAAAGTTCCGTATCGACAACAGGATCTCAACGCGACAGACGGCGCGTCAAACGGACGCCCGGTCTGAGAGTTATTGGCATTTTCGTCCCAGGGGCCCGGTTGGTTTTTAGGGCAAAACCAACCCGACCGTACTCCGCCTGTATCCGATCCTCGGGCGGAGCATGCCAAAAGTTCCGTCTCACTTAGAGGAAACTACCACAGCTGACGGTACGTCGATCGGACGTCCGTAGCTCAAGTTATGAGCGTTTCCGCTCCGAGGGCCCGGTTGGTTTCGTGTACGAACCAACCCGGCCGAACCCAAAGTCTTCCGAAACCTTGAGTATAATATACCGAAACGACCGTCTTGATCCAAGGATCGCGTAGCCGCTGACGGTTCGTCAATCGGAGATCCCAGGCCCAAGATATGGGCGAAAGACCGAAGAGGGCCCGAAAACGGGGGTTCTGGGCCCGGGGCGACCCGGCCCGAACCCCCCTGGGGTCGGCCGAACCGGGTCGGCCCGAACCGGGCCGGCCCGAACCGGCCCGAACCGGCTCGGCAGGGTCCGGTTCGGCCTGGGCGCGGCCCGGCCGACCGGACCGGCCGGCTCGGCTTCGGCCGAGCGGCCGAACAGGCCGCCGCCGCGGGTTTGACCCGCGGCATTTGAAGAAACGCGGCCCCCGCGGGGGGCCGCCTGTCACGCGGACGCGGCCGGGCCGTCGCGTCCGTTCCCGGTTCCGCGCGGCCGCGGAACCGGCCGCCACCGCCGCCGCGGCTTCAGCCGCGGCGGACTTCCTCTACGGCGGCGCGCCGGGCGCCGCCGCCTCCGGTCGCCGGCCCCGCCGTGCCGGCGACCCGCGCCGCCGCTGCCTTCCGCGGGCCGCCGGAGATGCTCCGGTGGTCCGTTTTGCCTCCCGTCTGCGCCGATGCCTCTCCCGGATGCCGACCTTCACTGCGGAATCAACGGATCGCCCCTGCCGCGCGGTTTGTCGTCGTCCGTCATATCCGCACAACAAAAGAGATCGGCGGAGGGTTTTCGGGTCTTGTTCGTTAGACCCACACCCTCCGCGTTAGCCATAATCAACGGGAGAAAAGAAAAAGATGATCAACACATGATCCAACAATTTTATTTAAAGATAAAATTGTTCGTTTTAAACCGACTTTTTAAATTTTCAAGAACGTTCACGAGAAAATTTAAAAGGGGTAACTTTTCCAAAATAAATCCCCACCTTGATGATCGTCGAGCGCGGGCGTTCTTCGCGGAAGAGATCGTCGCGGAAGAGATCGATCGTCGCGTCGTCGCGGGAAGGTGTCGCGTCGTCGCGGAAACCGGCGTTGAGCCGGCGAGCTCAACGAATCAAGAACAACAGATTTAAATTATTAATATTTAAATCTGTGTTTCGTTTAAAACCAAAGAAAAGAACTTGAGAGGAAATCCGAAAGCACTCACCTCGAATGGTCGGTGATCGGAGATCGGAAATCGGAAGAACGTCTCGGGCGAAGGCGTCGTCGACTTCCGGGTTTGGCGTTCTTCGCGTTCTTCGCGTTCTTCGCGTTCTTCGCGGAGAGGGTGGAGGCTCAGAGGAATTGCACAACGATAGCAATCCTCCAAAATAGACAAGTTTGTCTATTTTATTATTTTTGCCAACAAACGTAAAACGCGTAAGTAACGACCCATTTAATTCGTTGAATTAATTCAACGAGCGAAACAGCCCATTTAATTCACGAAAGAAACAGCCCATTTAAATGGTCTGTTAAGAATTAAAGAAACGCGTCGGTTGACTTTTCAGTTTCTTTGACGGGTTTTCGCGGGTGCGTTACTTAGCGAAAGAAACGGCGGGGCTCGCGCGGGGCCCCACCTCACAAATATCCTATCAAGGGGGTAGGATATTTCTGGATAGCATCCTATCCAGTTCAACACAGTTCAAGCCGCCTTTAAGTGGCTTCAAGTGGCTTCCAAGCAGCTTAAGTGAAATAAAATAAAGTTGTCGCACAAATTTATTTTATTTCTGACTTAAAGCCGCAAAATTTAAAAAACCACGTCTGAGCAAACGCAACTCCGGAAGAGGCGTTTCTAAGCAAATACCGGCGCTGCGATTTCATCGGTGCCCTCAGAATTTGATTCCGGGCACCGGTTCAAAAGATAGAAAAACCCGCTCGTCCGTTCACTGAACGTACCCGACCCAAACTTCGGAAATTGATTCCGGGCACACCGGGCCTCGGAATCAGGTGCCGTCTGAAGCTGCGCTCTTGTAAAATTCCAAAGAAAATTAAGAAAAAAAATTTTCCTTGAAATTTGCGGGTCTTTACATAAAATTTCAAAAATGAAATATTTATCATTTTAATAAATTATCATACCAATATGAATACTTTTTCTTGGATTTGAGTATGTTACCAGTCTTTTTTACTAAAATTAATGTCAATTTTATATAAAGAGAAACACTTGGAGTCATATCAGGCACACCGTGTATTGGATTTAGTTGTGGTTAATTACTAAATGTAAAAAATTAATTATAGATAATTTTCATAAGGTATAAAAACAATATAAATCCATTTTTTTAGTTTTGAGTATGTCACATGTCTTTTTTACTAAAATTAATGTCAATTTTAAATAAAAATACACACTTTTTGGCATACCTATCACACCCTACATCAAATTGAGGTACGACTGATTCCTCTATGTTAAAAATTAATTATGGATGTCTTTCATAATGTTTCAAATCAATAAAAATGTTTTTTCTTAGTTTTGAGTATATCACTTATCTTTTTTACTAAAATTACATTTTATACTAAAAACTGTCACTTTGAGACATACTGCTCACATTATGTGTCAGTTTGATGTGAGACTAATTCCTACACATAAAAAATGAATTAAGAATAATTTTACTAAATTATTAATATAATTATAGCACATTTTCTCAGTTTTTAGTGAGTGACACATGTTTTGAACTAAAATGTAAATTTTAGACTCATAATAGACACTTTGAGTCATATCGGGGACATTGTGTCTCAGATTAAGGTGATGATGATTCGTACACATCAAAAAGTACTTAAAAATAATTTTTCTAAAGTATTAAACTAATCCAAATGTGTGTTCTCATTTTTAATTATGTCACTTTTTTTTATTAAAATATCAATTTTAAATAAAAAGACGCACTTGGAGTCATATCGGTCACACCATGCATAGGTTAAATGTGTGGTTGATTTATACATGTGAAAAATAAAATATGGATATTTTTCATAAAATATAAAAAAAATATGAATTTATTTTATTAGTTTTTAGTATTTCACTTTAATTTTTTACTAAAATTTAATTTAAAACTGGAAACAGGAAGTTTGAGTCATATCGGTCACATCATGTATTTATTTGATGTGAGACTAAATATTACACATAAAAAATCACTTATGAATCATTTTAATAAATTTTCAAGACAATATGAGTGTAGTTTCTCAGTTTTTATTGAGAAAAATACTTTTTGAACTAAAATTTCAATTTTAAATTAATAACAGACATTTTGAGTTATACTAGGCTCGTCATTTGTTAGATTGAGGTGATATTGATTCCTAAATTTAAGAACTAATATATGGATATTTTTATAAAAGTATAAAAACAATATGAATATTTTTTATCAGTTTTGAATATGTCACTTGTCTTTCTTACTAAAACAATGTCGATTTTAAATAAAAAGACACACTTGGAGTCATACCAGGCACATTGTGTATCAGATTGAGGTGAGGCTAATTTGTACATTCCAAAAATGACATATGGATACTTATAATAAAGTATCAAAGAAATAAAAAAAATTATATTGGTTTTGAGTATTCCAATTGTCTTTTTTACTAAAATTAATGTTAATTTTAAATAAAAAAGACACACTTTGAGTCATATTAGACATATTGTGTGTCGAATTAAGGTGAGACGGATTCATACACATCACAAATGAATTATGGATTATTTTCCTAAATTATAAATTAAATAAAAATGTTTTTTATTGGTTTTTATTAAGTCACTTGTCTTTTTTATTGAAATTAATGTCAATTTTAAATAAAAAGACACACTTTGAGTCATACCGAGAACACCATGTGTCTGATTGAGGTGAGGTTAATTAAAACACATTGAAAATGACTTATAGATAATATTTATAAAGTATCAAAATAATATGAATGTTTTTTATTAGTTTTGAGTACATTATGTGTGTTTGAATTAAAATTTAAATTATAAACTAAAAACATACATTTCAAGTCATATCGAGCAAATTTTATATCAGATTGAGGTCCGACTGATTAAGTATGTGATGTGTTTTTTCATTAAAATGTATAAAAAAATAAAATATTCCATTTTGATGAAAGTGGAAACCACGTGCTTCCTAAAATTCCCCATACAAAAGTAACATGTTTTCGCTTTTATGGCTTCTTTCAGATAGTTGAAAGAAAAATATGACTTCCCAAACAATCTATGAAAAAACCACATAATTTTTAGATAAAAATGTTATGGAAATTAACTTCAAAATAGTGGATAAAATGGTGAAAAAATTCAAAAAATAAGTTATAGGAATTCACCTTTTCATAATTTTTGTATATATTCTTGAACTATTTCATTGTTTCCATTATCTAAGTTGCAACCTCAAAGTATAATCTCTACTGATCATGAGAATCTTCAAATAAAACCTCCTTAACAAGAGAAAAATAATACACCTATATAATAATAAAATTCTTATATTATTAATACTATAAAGAAATAAATTATACATAAATATGAAAAAATACCTTAATAAAATGTAAATTTTAAACTGAAACCACACAATTTTAGTCATACCGGGTACACCATGTATCAGATTGAGGTATAGTTGATTCCACCATGTATTTTTATCCTATAGTGCATTTAAAATTCTGGGATATGTAACAATAGTTTTGTTTCATAACCCTAAATTATGAATTCTTTGGAGAAAAAAATAAAATTCCATCATTATGAGTGCATCATCCATGTTGAGTGCATGATCATAGTACTTGAGTGAATTATCCTTGTTGACAAATTCATTTCTTCATGATCTTTGTGAAAATTTTAAAAAAAATTATTAGATAAAAATAATAAGGAAATTAAATAAAAATAGATTAAATGATGAGAAAATTGACTAAACAAGCAGTAGGAAGTCATATTTTCGTGATATATGTGTACATTCAGACACAAGTTATGTTTATTAGTCAATTATAAAAAAATATTACTTATTTTAAATATATGTACTTCCAAAATTTATGATAGTACTATAAAAATATAAATACATGAATTATTAATAAATATTTTAAATTAAACAGTAATTATCTTCGAAAAAACATCTTCAATGATGCTATTTTATTGATGGTGTATCATATATCTCATAAAAAACATAATAACCATAATCTTTTCCATTGATTTATTTCATAAATTGTAGAAACATTGAGAAAGATAAGTAAATTTCTTTCATATGTGTTTTACCAGTGAAACCTTGTTATATATACCATAATACTTATCCACTTGTAGAAGTTGGTAGGCTCTTTATAGGCATGGACTTTCCTCATACCATGATTTTGATAATATTTAAACACCTCCCTATTATAAAATAATTATCATTAAAAATAATTTACAATATATAACTTGAATTCTAGTTTAAAATGTTGCATGTAGTGTATTAAAAATTGAAAATTTTCATCACGTGTGGTTGGTTTATTGGGTATCCATGTAGTGAATCTAGAAAATAAATATTTGGAATATGTAAATTAATTGTAATGACTATCCACTGTTTTATAAAAACAAAAAGGAATAAGTAATGAAAGAAATGAACATATATTTTTTATGATTAAATTTTATAGTTTTACCCATGCATCATTGTTAATAAGAAGAGTATTTTATCCATATGTTTTCTATAAAACGTTATTGCTAGTTTTTTCACTATTGCATCTTTTTTATTTGAATCCAATGAGATTAGTTGTGTAGAAGTAATGTGACTATTAATGATTCCATATTTATATTCATACAGTTTTCCCTTAAAATAGTATTGATATAGATGCCTAAAAAATATGAATTTTATTTAGTCATAATTAATATAGTAGATCAGATATTGGAAAAACAAATCATGAAAACACACCTCATGTATACATTTACAACAGAGACTCCTAGACAGCCATACTTGAGGACTTTATTTTCATTATCCATAGAGATCTAGTCTATAATGGCCTCTCCATACATTTTTTCTTTAAAATCAACCATGAAATTACTACCAATTTTTAACCTTGTATCCTCAAGAAACTTCAATGTTAGTAAATGAAAATATTGAATAGGTGGGGTATGGGTTCTTTTTAAAGATATTTTTGATTGGTCGGTTGATCCTTTAGATTTTTTTTGATTCGAACTTTCATTTAAACCCATTCCCTTTGTCATTATTTCAAAAAATTGATCTTTTTATAACTTTTTCATTAATTATTAAAGGTTTTAATTGAAAAATAAATTATAAATTAAAACCTCGTTATAGAAATGTTTTTTACAATATCTTACAGTCATGCTATGAATGTTCTAATAGCTTGTTCGACTATATGAATATCTACATCATCAAGTGGAAAATTTACCTTAGTGATCGACTCAGGATCTATGCTAATCCCCACTCTCATGTGACCTATTGGAAGTTGTCTATTGTGTAGAATATCTTCCTAACTATTGAACATATTAAACGTCACTTTAAGGAAATGGGTGTGTTTTGATAGATATAAATCAAAATCATTTTCACCCTATAGAATATCAGTACATAAAACGTTTCAGTGCCTGTCTGGTTCAAATTTAATGGAAACAATTAGGTGAATATTGATGGCCTCATCGAAGACAGCTCTTTGAGGGAAATGGATTGCCACAAAGATGGTGGGGGTGGGGGTATCATCACACAGTGGTTATTCTTTAGTTGTATCTTCTCGTTTATTCCACCACATAAAATTTTTTAGAAGCAATAATTTCCAATTAAATTTTTATTCAAGGGAATCTAATCATGCCTTCATATCCTCCAATTTCAACCTTTATCCACCTGTTCATTTTTTCTCAAAATATGTTAGGGTTTCACCCCAAAAATCGCAACTCTAATGCATACATTCTATTTTAGCTACTTCAAGGACACTAACTGTAATTGTTATTCAGGTATAACTGATGATGATTCCTATGTCTAATTTAGATAAAAATATATGAAAATAAGTAATCATTTTTATATCATATCTTTATAGAGAAAAAAAAATTATTATGTCATACTTACATATGATTTCCAAAAAATTTGTGTTTTCATCTATTATTATATCATCTTTATTTACACATGCCTCCTATAGAACATGATGTGGTATGGAAGTGGATTTGGATTTGGATTCGTCAATCTATATTTAAATAGAGTAACATAATTTTTTTTCATGTCACATAGAATTATTATGATAGATTCAAAATACATATCAATTTTTTTCAAGTGAAGTGTATCCCATACTTTCATTAGGGTAGGGGTACATTAGTTTTTCTACCTGTTTCTTATTTTTAGCACTTAGTTGTAGTTTCATAAATTGATAATTTTTAATCAAAGTGATTAGTACCTGTATTGTCAAACAATGTATTACCATCAAAAATGCACCTGAAAAATGTCTCATTGAAACGTCTGGTAAACGCATCCCACACTTAATGTA
Source organism: Viscum album (assembly GCA_963277665.1). Lineage (NCBI taxonomy): Eukaryota > Viridiplantae > Streptophyta > Magnoliopsida > Santalales > Viscaceae > Viscum > Viscum album. The sequence continues at coordinate 1,536,308,117 of OY728152.1, forward strand.
TTCTTAGGTGTGTATACATCTATGTTAGGTGCGGGTTTATTTTCCATTCAGTATCTTTGTGATGAAACATTATTAGAATTGTGTGAAATTCTATGTGAGAATTTCCAATAAGCATTAATATAAATTTATTTTAGGATTCTTCTAAAATAAATGCACTCTGAAAGTGATAATTAAGAGTAATTCAAATTTTCATTATTTTTTAAGTTAAATAAGTAAATGATATCATAATGTTTCCCTAATTTCTTCCCAAATTAGTGTATTAAGAGTGGTCACAAAATTGTGACATAAATATATATCAATAATAATGTGTTGTTAAGTGGTGAGCTTAATGAAACTACTAAATGTGACCTTTTTGGGGTCAACATCATGGTTATGTGCATTACATCAAATATTAAATTTTATGCATTTTTTTCTCACCAATATAATTTTTTCTAACACTATCATGTTGCATTGATATTACTTTTTCTAAGACAATTATTGGTCATTTTCTACCATTTCCTATGGTTTAACATCATCAATATGTTGTTCCTCTAGATTGGTATCATTGGCATGTGATGAATGTTGTTGTTACTCTGTATTGGGACCATTAGTAGGTTGAGAAACCTATTGTTCCTCTATATTGGGAACATCAGCACATGCATAAGCCATTATCTATAGAATCTGTTGAACATTTAATTTAGATTTTGTAAATGCAGCAGTGCATAGATAATAATATGAGGTAACACAATGTATATTACAAAAAATATATACCCATATTATTGAACTGTATTTTTATTGAAATTTTGAAGGAATTTTACCCCTATATTTAGTATCTATATCCCCTCATTATGGTATCCTTTAACATATAAGACCTCATCTACATTGGGACTATTTTGAAATGATTATGATGTCCCATTGAAAGGGTCATATTCAGTTGAATTTTCATCAAACCCTTCAGTGGTTTTGGTTGATAATAGAACAATTGACCAATTTCAGTTTGTGGGATCTAGAACATAAAATACTTGTACTACTTGTGATTTCATTATAAATAGTTTATCTTAGTACCCTTCCTTACTGAAATCATAATTCATCTATTTTAATAACACTCCTATTATCAACCCACTTGCATTGAAAAATTGGCACTTTTAATGTTTTATAATAAAACTCCCATATTTTTTGATGATACCAAAGTATGACATATTCACATAAATTGGATTTATATTCTTTGTATTAGATACATGAATCACTTAATCCACAAGTGTAACTTCACTATTTTTCATGGTACTTCCTTCATCATGTTCATTTTAATAGAACTGAGAACCATTAATTACATAACCATTATAAGATAATACATTTACACTTGGTCATTAGGTCATTAGGCTATCTATCAAAGTAATCTTTAAATTAAATCTGGATTTTAATATGACTTTTTAAAAATATGGCCACAAGACAACCCTATAAATTTTTTATTATGTGTATTTTATATCTTTCTTTCATCCCTTAATAGATTAAAATTCCTAATAATTTTTTTATGGGTTTCAATATATGGGGAAACCTCTAAAATTTTATGCAAAATATAAAGGTAGTGCCAATCCTGATCTATAATAGTTATTATGAAAGAATCTATTCTAGAAATTCCTTCACCCACAAGCCACCATGTGGGATGACATTTTGGAAGAACATTTGTTTCCACAACATAATGGTAGTATGTACAGAATTTAATGGTTTCCTTAACAATATATCACTATGAAATACAACCTTCTTTTCGTCCTCAATTTTTGACATACCCTTTGAAAATTATCATATATCATTTAATTGGGTATATCCATTTATAATTTATTGGACCACGTATTCAAATCTCTCTTTCCATTATAACCATCATGTGAACCATCATATCAAATAACTTTGATGAGAATAACTTTTCTAATTAACGTAAAATGATGTTAAATCTCCTTTACCAAAGATTTAATTTTTTTGGGTCTATAAATTTTTTTCATATATCATTGAAAATGAAACATATCTTGATTAATGAATGGTTTAAATTCTTGTGGAAAATGAAATGTAAATATATAGGCATTAGATCTTACATAAAAACATGGAATTCATGTGATTTCAAACCCTTCAAATTTAAATCAATCATTAAAACATTATTATTAATATTTGATGATTACTCCTATGTAAACTTTATATCATTCAAGAGGTTAAAAACTGAAATCTATTCTTCCTTGAAAGAGTGTAAGAAGCTGGAGGAAGAAAGGTTCATTTTTAACCCTTTACTGGCACCAAAAAATATTGTATTCTCATATCAATCATGACTAACCTAACCTTAATTTCATCCTTTTCTTAGGTGAATTTAGTAATGCTACAATGAAATTATCAAATACATTTTTTCAATATGCATAAAATCAAGAAAATTCATGACATAAAAAAATTCAGTATGGTAATAAAAAACTGATCTCTTTTTTCAACCAGTTTTATTATGTTTTTTCAAAAAAAATGTTTACCAAAAGATATCCACATATATTTTAATTTATCAAAAAGTTGATCACTTATTAGTAGATATTGTTTTTATTTTCTTCTGAACTCCCATCAAATTATGTCGTCCAAGATCAGCACTTATTTCACCGAGTTAGAAATCTGTGATTTCTAAAAAACACTATCTTTGATTAATGGTTTAATCTAATTGACTATGTACATTATTCGCAAATAGGACACCATTTAGTTCCTTTAATTATATATCATAATAATTTTCCATAAGTATTAATGTCATTTATTTTATCGTACAACATGGATATCAATTTGAAATATTTATTTATGTAAGTATCATACAACATAACACCTAAGTCCCATATTAATTTCAAATCCTTGATCAATGGAGCCTAATAAACATCAATATCATTGCCTGATTGTTTTGGTCTTAATATAAGCATAGAAAACATAATGTATTTTCATTTCATGAATAACCCCAAGGTAAAGTGATAATTTACCAACATAATCATCCATATATTGTGAGTTATGAATTAAAAACCAAAAGGATTAACTCTATCTATAGAAAGAGGAATAAAAAATTTTCTTAACTAATTTCTAAATTCAAGATACTCATGAAAAATTATCTACCACTGAGGAGAGTCAGTCGGGTGAAAAAGTTTCCAAAATTTATTTCTTTTATCTATGTGTCACATCAATTGCCTTACAGTCTCCTCACTTCCATATAGGCACCTAAATCTTAGAATGATTATAAATTTACATACAACTTTTGTAGGACCCAATTCATCTTTCTTGTGTTGAGAAGCACCACACTTTTCTCATTCTTTAAGTGATTTTTGGTACTTGTGAAATAGTATATAGTCATTTGGATAGTCATTTATTCTTTCAGAGATCATACCCATTGAATATAGCATTCATTTAGCATCATATGTTTTGCTAGGAAAATCATTATCTTCTAGGATCATATCATTCAAGAGATAAATTAGTTCATTAAAACTAGAATCACTCTATCCATTTCCATCTTTTAAATTATACAGCTTTAGTATAGCTGACAACACTGAATATTTTTTATAACGAGCATATAATGGATTTTTTTCACAACTGGTTAACTTCTTAAAAAAAATTTAACTATCAAGAAATTTATCTTCAACAATCATTTTAATTTCATCAATACGATATTCGTCATAATTTACAACTATAATCACATCCTCAATACGGTCTTATCTATTTTCTACACTTTTAATCATATTAGATGATCCGTAAAATGCAGTGTTACACAAGTTAATAGTAAGAATTTACTTTTCCTACATTTTTAGTCCAAAATTTATAACTTAATTCTATTACATGACAAATCAAGTGTTATTCTATATCCTCTAGACTAATTAGTCTTTATTAACAATAGAATAAACACGGAAAAAGGATTTGAGAAGGGTTATATTCATGATCTTTTGCAAACACGATGAAATATTTTACCCCATATTCATATTATTTTTTTCATATGATTGGAACCCATCCATTTTTTATTCATATCAATATTATTTTGATTTTGTAATATTAATATTTAAGAAAATAAATAAATACACAAAAGGGGAATTTCAAATAATGAGAATCCAACATTTGAATGTTTCAAATAAATTCTCCATGATTTGAAGGAAATGGGTAATTGAATTTAAGAAAATAATTATGAAACTGGAAGTAGGTGTTATCCTCTTAATTCATCCATAGTGATCACTACTACCCCATTTGGGATGAATACAACTCAAAGTAATTCAAGAAACATAGTTTCATGTCTATAAGAGATGGGGGATGATTCTCAAGAAACAAAATAAAATAATAACTATTATGGAGATGAATCTGATAAATATTACATTTTATCCTAAAATATAAATTTTCCTATGATGGGGAGTTGTCGAATCATTGGAAAAAAAGTCTTTTTTTCTATTTAAATTAAAAAAAAGGTAGCAGTAGCAGTCTGATCCCTATAAGGGGCTCCTTGATTGGTGTGACCGTGTGAAGGATCCGCAGGATGGTCTTACATATAATCATACTGAGACAATCATTATAGTTTCAACATTCAATGAAATCATTGAATTACTCTATGAAAATTAAAATAATTTTGGTATGAGTACTTAATTTAAGTACTTCTTATCTTACTGTGAGGCTAAGGTTTTGGGAGTGGGGTCATGATGAATATCCTTGGGTTGGTTGGAGTTAGTGACATGCTTTTTCGATAGTGTTATTATCAATATATATTATATAGGATGTGAGATTTTGTGTATCTAAGAGATCTATAAACAATAATAAGATCATATAAATATAGGTACTTCCCTTTTTCTTTACACATGTATGCATTTATAAATATAGATACCACTCATCCCATTGCCTTTATAAATATATATACCACTCAAATTTTTTACACATATTTTAAGGAGTTTTTTAAAAGGAAAAGGAAATTAGTAATTGAGTGGATCAATAATTTATTTAGTAATAGAGTTTAATTTCCAAATATTAATTGAAAATAAAATTTGTATCACTTATTTATCACCCCATCTCGGTGATAAATTACAAATGCCAGGGAATCTTTAATATTCCTTAGGTTTTGATGGAGTGAAAAGTTTTCTTGTATTATACCAAGGTAACACATTGTTTCCATTTTCTAGTTTCATAATTCCTATAAAAACAAACCAATACATATTTTTATGGATGTATTTAGATAATAGGTCAGTCACCAAAGTAAAAAATATGATTCAAGTGGGTGATGCAGGAAATTAATTCAGCTTATGTCTTAACATAGGAATCCAATTATGTAATAGATAGCTTGACCATCTTATCTGAAAAAACATTAATATGTTCAATTAAGTAGAAATTTTTTTGACCTACTAATACTAAAAATAGAATAGATTTTTATGTTCTAAACGTGCCTAAATGGAAAAATTGTTAACTCTTTGTAGAATAATTTATAGATAAAACTACCCAATAGTAGGAGATCGTTTATTTATATAATTGTAGGACTATGAGGAAGTATTAAAAAATTTATAGAAGTGTATTATTTAAATTATTAATAAATTTACCTCAATTAAATATATTTTCTTTTTGAGACATAAATCATAGGATATAAATATGTTTAAATGTTTTAAAATAAAAGTAGATAAGGGTTCTAATTTCTTCTTATGGATGATCTTAAAAGATAATTGTATGTAATTTATGAGGTGTAAAATTGATGATTATTTTTAGAAGCATGTTATTCACCATGAACTTAGTGTACCATATAAAAATAATAAAATTTTATTTTTTAACATAGGAATAAAATTTTAGTTGAGATGTCTCAAACATTATTAATATAGAATACAAAATTATAAAAACTGATGAATCTAATCACTCTAATTTAAAATCATAAAACTTCATTTTAAAGTCAATGTGAAATTTAAAATAACTTTATTTAGATCAACTCTGAAAAAAAATATCATCGACATTCTGAAACATCATAAAAATCCAATTTATTAACTTTAAAACCAATCATTTTCCTTTAAAAAATATATACATTATAAAAAACTGATGAATATTGTCCTAATAAATAATTGGGACACTTTTTATTAGTTTTTTCAAATGATTTTCACAGCTAAAAAACAAGTTAACCTTTATTTAAAATCAATTTTTAATGAAATTTATACCAATTAAAAAATTGTTCAAAAATAAAACATTGAATTCATTTTCAAACTTCCTTATAAAACTCACTCACTATTTTTAAAACTACTCCATTTCCATTTTTATCCAAGCTTTCAAAATTTTAAAAACATCCAACTCCCTTTGAGATGATCTTCTCACCTATTATGTAGTATAATATGTATAAAAATTTACATATATATATACATGGAAATATAAGAAAAATATAATATATAATATTTAAAAACCATTTTCATAATATAAAATACAAATTTTAAATATAATAATTGTTTCAAAAATAAAAAAAATAAATTATTATATTTTTTAAAATATTTCCATTACTGAAAAAAAATATAATGAATAAAATTAGATTAATGGTTCTAATAAACATGAACAAAAAAATTACCACCATTAATGAATCACAAAAAATAAGCTGTAATGTCACTAAGGATAATAATTATAAATTATCAAAAACTAGAAAACATAATAATGAAAATGATTCTACTAATGAAAATTGAATTAAAAATTAAAACCTAATCAATTTTCAGGTATAATTTGATAGAATAATTAAAACTAAATTTTCATATAGGTTATTCAATACTACAACTTTGTTTAAAATATTTTTAGTATTAAAATAAGAAGCTTGAGGGATTTCATTTTTGGCACCTAGAAGGTAGGATGATGAAGATGCTTGAAACAACATCCAAAACACTCATGGTTTGAGTGCTCATAGTTGACAGGGACTTTTTGATGATGTTGAAATTATATGATAGATGTGGTGGATTTCATGGTGGGGATAAAAATCATATCCATATAATAATTATGTTTACATAACATCTAATCAATTTAGACTCTTAACAATTTTTCCAATGGATGAAAACTAATATATTCATGGAACATATATCATGTTCATCATAAAAATTTTGTCACCCAAATAATATGCATTGAATATTTTTTCACTACCAGAAAACATTCTAAACACACACAAAGGAGTGAGTATTTAAAAATTTTAAATGATAAAAATTTGTTATGCCTCGATTTCACCCAAAATCTGATTTCCCTAAATTGTCAACCATATATCTATAAACTTCTAATTACCTAAAAAATCATATTTCATAAAAACTATTCAATATAAGAAAAGATTTAAGATAAAATATTAAACTTCATACCTCGACAAGAGGGAAGGTATTTTATGTTTTATTTTTTACTTAATATTCTTCAAATACTTATTATGGATAAATCACTTAACAATAAAGTACCATTATACAAGAAACAGTGTTGGCAGTTGCTGAGTGGGGATAGAGAGGTAAATGTAAAATTTAAAATCCATTGCTATCAAAAGAAGGCAGTCATCTTATGTTATAGAGATTATAATGTTCTCTTAGGTTGGTTTCATGGTCAGAACAAAAGGATAATAGTGAATAAGAATAAGAATCAAGAAAACAAATAAAGGGGAGGATGGGGAGGAAGAAACATAGCTGTGGAATAGATTTTTTCCCCATCAAACACCACTAAGGAATGCTTGAGTCTAAGTCTAATGAATTTAGTTTTGGACTTAGGTATGTTCAATTACATTCAGGAACTCAAATGAAATCATTATTTACTGGATCGACCAAATCAAGGTGAATCATGAAGTCTCTTTACCAAAACAAAAAACAAGGAGGACCAAATCAAAACTCTGAAGTTGAAGTAGATGTGAATACAAGGTGAAACATACCTTATATTTGGAGAGGTTTGATTAATTAATAAATTTGATGAAGACCAAGAGCAGAGGCAGCAGTATGGTTCAATGATATTAGAGACAATAGTCGGATTCTATGAGAGGTTGAAGGTTCAAGTAAAGAGACTCTACTAGGATTCTTTTTATAAGTTCGTGTAATAATTTTATTAGAACCATCAAAAAACTACTGATAAATAGTAGTTTTATCAATGAAAAATATATTTAGTGCTAATAAAACTACTCTTTATCAGCAATTTTTTAACAATGATAAAGATCTAATTTTTATAATATATTTATTTTTTATAATTATAATTATAAAATAAATGTATTTAAAAATATTTCTATACATTTCTAAATATTTTTATATATATATAAATATATTTATATAATTATATATATATATATGATTACATATATTTATAGAATTATAAATTTAATAAATAAATGTATTATTTAAATATATTTGTTATAATTTTTTAATTATTTAAATATATATAATTATAAATAAAAATAAAAAAATTTATAAATATTTGTGAATAATTATATATATATTTATATAATTATTATTTTTTAAAATGCTAGGGTCAAATCCCATTTATTAAAAAAACAAAGAAAAATGGATATGGGTACAAACAAAGCAGTACTGCCATCATTAATAAAGTAGTCAATGAACTGAATTTTTTCTAGTATACACCCTAATTTTATGGTTCACATTGCACATAGAATTATAATGAGTTTGTCTGCACCCATGGCCTCGACCTATGGGGTGAAGACCTCTCCTCTAATTTTTTACTTGTTGTAAGAGGAATTTAATGTCACTATCCTCTAAGTCAGTTCTCTTATAATCTGATTGAACCCCCACCCGCTTAGATGCGTAATCATTCAATGTATCTTCAGTGCCTTTCTATATGGGAATTTTAACCACATTTACCAATACTCTACATTTTTACGCATCATTATCCACTTTCTTGGGCTCTGAGGATCGGGGATACATCTTTAAGGAGACCACCTAGGCCTCTTCTTCAAGAGATTGGTTTTTACATTCATTGAACATGTGAATCACTCCAAAGAGGTTATAATTTTACACATTCACCTTTCTTGTACTTCCCATTCCCAAAACATTTATTATTTTAGGGTCACTTGATGCTTTTACCAGGACATAATCAACTATCCTGCATGTGGGGCTACTTGATGGACGCTCCATCTGAAGAGGCATCACAAAAGGGTCTAAGGTCATGTCAGTTGAAATTTTAGTAGGATACTAATATTTAGGCTTAGAATAATTTGGTATTCACTTCTTAAAAGGAACCAATTATAAGTCTTCTTTATCCACTGAAATGTTTTCCTTAGATGAGGATACTTTTTTCCTTCTAGACCACTAGCCATATGAGCCTCTACACTACTATTAGAAGAAGTATGTATATTGCTGTAATAGGGGTGATAAAAATTGGTATTAGAATCCTGGTTATTATGAGGGGATCTTGAAAATTCCAAATAGATTTTTCCTTCAGGGCCATCAAAACCTATCCCCTTCAGTGAAGAACAGAAATCACTTGCAGTATATGAATAACCCACCTATATAATTTCCAACCCCATTTCATGGGATTCAGATATATCAAGTAATAGAACATGAACCATCATTATAGGGCTACTAGAAATATTTAGATCAATAGTAGAAGATTCAACTTAGTCATCAGGAGAGAATAAACCTTCCAAATCCATGTTACTCTTGTCCGCAGCCCCTACCAAAAAGCCTGAACTCCTAGACACAGTACCTCAGTGAAATCTCTTTGATACATTTTCAATAAATCCCAGGTTATTTACATTAGAATTTGATTTCTTAATTTCCTCCTTATCCAATTTTTTCTTCCATTTTCTAGTTCTTTAGGAAATTATATTCTCATAGAAGAGTTGATGATCATCTAGTTATGTGATATTGAATTATCTATTGAGATTTCTTCTCCAGCCAGGCCATATTCCACAATCTCCACCCATGACCTAGTATCCTTCATCCCAATGCCATCAAACAAATGTTTTCCATGAGGTTATATAGAAACCAAAACCTCAGTAATTTCCTATAGATAAATAGTATTCCTCGTTATTTTAGACTTTCCCTAATTAGATCATTTGCAAAATCGACATGAACACCCTGACCAAGAACACTGTCAGGCCCCATTTTTACTAAGAGACCCAAGTTATGAACCCATCCTTCATAGTGTAAAAAACGATCATCATTAACATGAATAATGGATTTAAAATAATGATTATTTTTAAAGAATGTATTTTTATAATGTTATCATGCAAAGAAAAAAACAAAATCAATAGATCTTTTACAATTTAAATTATCATGTCCTATGAACTTACAATATATAAAAAATCTGTGAAACTTTTTTTATTCAATTCTCAAGTTGATTTTATCATCATCATTTGAAATAATAACTTTATCAACTAAGGTAGAGAAAGGGTCCACTTCAACTAGAAAGTGATCATAATGTCTTAATCTGGACACCTCAATTTATCTTTCCAATTTGATTGTAACAACCTAAACCTTAGTAGCCTAGAGTCGTTGATCATTTTATTACAATGTCACAGATACAAGAAATCACATCACCGAGGATCGATAAGTCTCATAGTCTTGAAGAATTAGATACATACATGGAACCCAATTTTCATTGGGAAAAGAAAATAAAATATTATAAATAAAAAACCTAATAAACTACATACTTGAAAGATCATTAAATGATCTCTTCTTCATAACCTGGGGAAGGTAAGAAATGAAAAGGGTGATCTCAAATTCTCATTAAGGGTTACGTACATGATAATATAACTTGAATAAATAATTATAATTAACAAAGAAAGGTGAAAAACTAAAAAAAATGTTCCAATCAATAAATTGAGAATAAAAATTCTTCCATAGATTTTGTCATAGTGAAAATCCTCAGGATAATAATAACTAAATACTGATTGAAGAGAATTGTAAATCATTAGATGTCAAGTATCTAGAACATGAAATAGAATACTATCAAGATATTTTATGTTTGTGGGTAAAAACTTGTTTGGTTATTTTTGGAAACAAACATCAAGGGTTTTTACCAACTGTTTTGTCTCATGAGACTTATTGATGCATCAAGGGGCTATAATGGGCCCCCACGTCACTTCAAGTCCAAATAATTATTCATATATAAAAATATTTCATTAAATAAAAGTGTCTCATACCAATTTTAATCATAATCATAGATAAAAATATTATAATAAAATCAGTAATAAATTCTTAAATGATATACCCTTTTACTTTGGAAAGAGGAGTTCTTTTGGAAAATAATTTCTATTTATCATAAAATCAGATTCAAAACATGTATATCCTATAAATGAAAAGGGATGAAAAATTAAATTATTTTTGAGTTATAAATGATGTCCAACTTAAGTTAAAACATATAAAAATAGTTTTTAAGAAACTTTACAAATGGGTCACTTTAGTATGGTTTAAGGGAAAATATTAAAGAGTCTTTAAATGGAAAAGGCATAAATGTTTGTATAAAACTATAAATGAAAAAAGATATTTTTTCATGATAAAATTAATGTTTTTATAAAAATAATTTTATCTTAAAATAGATTATGAAGTTTACTTAAAAATGGGTGAGAAATTGGGATTTTCCCTTTAATCGAGCTTGCTTTTTAGAAATAATTGAGATTGGAACCTTATAGAACATGTACTTCCCCGTCATAGAAATATGAACTGATCTAGATAAATGATTTTGGAACATAGAAATATAAATATAATGTATAATAATAATATAAAAATAAATAAGAATTATATTATGGTACTGAGAGAGAAATCATAACCCATAGGAAAAATGGAAATTCGAGTATAATCTCTTATCACTTTACAAACAGTCGAACCATAAGACTCATAAATTTAATTATCATAAAATAATAAATTTAATATAATGAAAATAAATAGATTTATGGTATTATACATTAATTTTAATTATATATATACCACACACAATAAATAGTGGTGAACAAGCCATATCTCAAGGAAATAAAAGTGTGATGAGAAAACCCTTACATTATGTCTGAATGTGTTCTACACTCGATATTAATATCTTGTAAAATAATATGAAATACATTAATTCATAAATTCATAACCTTTTATAAAGGTATTATATTTATTAAAATTTTATTAAGTTCATGTATATCCTTTTTTATGAGTTATAGGGTACAATTTTAACATTCAGGAACATTTGTTTCCTGGATTTTCATGATCGTTTTACTTGTATACTTATATGGAAAATCATGTAAAATGAGAATAGTTGTCCAGAATTGTAATTATATGTTATTAATGAAATTAAATTATATTAAATTTTTATATATTTTATTTGGTTATATGGTATGATTATTAATCATTAGATAAATTGTTAGTGATAATCATTTAGATTAATTTGGTGTTTTTTCAATCTTCACGAACTAGTTTTGTCTTATGAATTCACATTATGTATATATATAGATTATAGAATCTTAAATATTTTTTAATACATATATTATAGTACATTTTAACTATAAAAATTGTTTTATGGCCAAACTTGAAGGAGGAATTGAAAAATGAAAACTCCTCGTACACAAAAGCGGTAAATCGACACCTCATGGACAGTGTTTTCATTTATAGAATAAAAAGGGGAAGAGAAGGGGTTTGATAATGGATTTTGCATTTAAATAATAAAATTAAAGCATTAATGAGATAATATAGTTATAATTTATTTTTAATATAATAGTTAAGGATATAATAAGAAGAAATGAAATTAAAATAAATTGAAAGAGAATGAAAATGGATTTACCTATTGAATTCTTATCATTGAGGACCTCCTTAAGGAAAATTATTTTGGTATTCTGTTGATAAAAAAGGCTCCTGGATGTGGGGGATAGGTTTTTAAATAGTATTTGGTAGAAATTGGATAAGATTCACAGCTTTGGTGGTGTTAGGGAAAGAGGTGGTGAGGGGCGGTATTTATAGTGGAGGAGAGGGGTGTTGTTTTATTATTCTATCATTATTTTATTATTTTGGATCAAGATAATAAATAGAGATTATTCCATTAATAAATAAAATAAATAGATCATGTGAGTTTGAAATAATGGGTCTTACATCATTGATGGCTCAATAAATAGTGTATTTATCTTATAATGTATATATACTGTAAATTACTGTATTTCATTATTCACCAAAAATTCAAATATCTTAGAAAAATCCTAAAAATTCACACTAAATTTTTTTTATGTTTAGATTTAAAAATTGGGATCCATTTTTTGAAAATAATTTTCTATATATGATAAATTTATTTTTTAAATAAAATATCCATTTATTTAAAAAATACCATTTTTTAAAATTATAACTGATTTTATAACACTTTGAAAATTTAATTAAGAACTCATAAAATTATCTTATAATCATAAGACAAAAAAATATTAATTTTTTAATACATTTTATTAATATAAATTTTCTTTTAAATAGTTATATTAATTATAAAATTCAAAATAAATATTTATGTTTTATAAAAAAATCAACACTTAATTAATAATTTCTAAAACATTTATTTACTTATACTATGATATAATTATATCATATTACCATTTATAAAATGAATAAATTTTATTTATAATTTCATAATTGAATTTATTATTCTATTAGTCGTATTACTATTCCAAAAGGTCACATTATTATTCCAATGGTCACAATACTATTCATAAAAAAGGAAACTTATTACAAAAATACAAAAAAATAACCAAAGTATATTTTGTTATAAATATTTAAAAAAATAATGTTTATTATATAAAATATAATTTATATAAGTGTAAAAATATATATTTAAAACAATTTCTCCATTAAAAGGTGGTAAAATTTAATTCATTCTTATCTTATTCCAATAAAATCATTTGGATAAATATCAAAACATTTGATTGAATATATAAAATATTTATTTCATAATTTGGTTAATATTATTTATTATTTCTAATTTAATGGCTAAGTTAATAATGATATTTAATTGTATATAATTTTTTTTTAAGCTTAATGTTGTGTGAAACATATGCTGTCAAAGAAATTGAATTTAAAAATATACATACCATAAAATCTTATGGTGTTACATTCTACCCTCCTTTAATAAATTGTGTCCTCACAATTTTAAATTATACGACGAAAATCAGAGGTTGATACATCAAAATTACTTTGTGATAAAACCACATCCGAAATAGGGTTAATAAAATATCCTCTTAAAAAGAGGGAAAGGGAAATTCATAGGCCATAACATAATTAGGAATTAAAATAGGATAACATTAGTGTAAAGTGAAAAATGAACATGGAAGACTAATTTAACCATCAAGTTCTAATGGAGAGTGGTAGATAACATGGTCATTAGAAATTTAACCATCAAAAAACTGTAAATCTTATGATCGATTAAAAGACCATTGATTTATCAGCAAGAAAAGTACACTGATAATGTTTTTGTTCCAATATATTTTTCTTATAATTGAGGGGTTATTTTAAAATCTAGATAAGTGCTTGAGAAATTAAACTTACTTGATTACCTTCCATGTCATAAGCATAATATCAACCTTTAGTTTTTCTTTGATCTATCTCCACTTCATTTCATAAACCAAAATATGGATATTGAAGACAAATTTTTATGCTTGAAGAAATTTTATGAATCATAAGATCCACTATTCATTCCTTTAGCCTTTAAATGTTTACTAAAACTATGATGGTTAGAATAGGTTATCCAATATAATAAATCATACTTTAATCATAATAAATTATATCTTTAATGCATTCATAATATAGTTAAACTTAATATTTATCCAAAATATGTCTTTCCAAATTCAAAGACCAAATATAGAATGAAGGTCACTGAATTTCCAAAATAAACTTAACATATGATTCAAAAAATAATTTATCTCTTATTATCATGTACTAAATATATAAATACCTTAATATTCATTAAACCTTTATGAAAATATGTATGCTTCCACGAGTAAAAAATCAGGTTGTTGAATACATTCGTTAAATCCAAACATTTAATAAACCTTGAAAAGATAGTATAAACCATCAAATCACTCACTGGTTTCTTGGTCACCAATACTTTCCATAAAAATCCATTTATCATTATTATCTCATCATTATGAACATGGTAAGGGTTATCTTTCCCTCAACCATGTATTTTTGAAAATGTTCCACTTCTTACTAAATCACTTTTTTCACCATTAATAATATGATTTCAAATACTTAAAGAATAATTATTGTGGTACAATACTTATATATTTCATTATTCTTATAACCAAAATATAATAACATAATTATTAAATCCAAAAGAAACAAATATATTAATCATTTCTCTTCATCTAAGGTAGTATAAAAAAATTGACCATGATGCTTAATCTTCTTTTGGGGTATATTCCTTTGAGGCTTGAGAAATTGATTGGCATAGTTTCCAATATCCTTGTAGTTGAATAATTTCACATTTTAAACCTCTTTCTTACCCTTTTAATCACAAGCATATTGGACACTCTCCTCATTCTTGTAGGGAACTCTCATTCCTTTTAAGGAAGTACCAGTGTGTTTCTTTCCACAATTATCACATGTTGGAAGTACTTCTTTCTCTTCTTTATATTAACTATCTTTTTCATATAAGTACTTTGGTTCTCATGATTCTATCTTAAGACATAATACTTAGATAATTCCTCTTTTTTTCTCATTAGCATATGATATTATGTCCTCATATGATGATAAAGTTTGGGAGACTTTTTCCCTTAAAAATATTGGCATAAGACCATAAAAGATATTATCGTTCTTGATCTTTGGATTATGTGAATTGATGAAGTTATCATTACTTATGATTGGATCCATTTATAAATGATTACTTACACTAGATTAGAACATATCATTATGAAACATAATCTATAGTATAAAAATTAGTAAAATTATTAACATAAATTTAAAACTTATGCATACCTAATCTCATAATCATAAAAATCGTTTTTTGGGAAAATATTTACTTATAAATTCTTCACAATGGTTTTTAAAGATAATATGAATTATCATAATCATGTCCACTAGGAGTTCCAAACTAGTTATGTATTAAGTCATGTTGTCATGTTCCATGTTACCTCGAGTCAGACCTGTGACGCCTTGTCGGAGTTGTTACACCTAGGAGCATTTGTTCCAGAACCACGCCCACTTGTAGTATCCAAATAAGGGCCTATTTATAACAATAACCGCATAATATATACCTTACCAAAATTCTAGGATTTTATTCTATTCTTATCCTCAAATTCTATCTTAGGGTGATGTTTCATAAACTATGTCTTCTAAATCTAGTTCTCATGGTTTCTACAAATTTTGTTGTGATACAAACTATAACAACCTAGACCCTAGTAGCCTAGATTCAGTGGTCGTATTATTACAATGGAATAGATACAAGAGATAACATCACTAAGGATCAATAATTTTAGTAGTCTTGAAGAACTATATACATACATAGAACCCATTTTTCATTGGGAAACGAAAATAAAATATTATACATAACAAAACTAAAAAAAATGCATCCTTGAAAAATAATTAAATAATCTCTTCTTCATAACCTGGGGAAGGAAAAAAATGAAAAGAGTGTGCTCAAATTATCATTAATGGTTAGGTACAGTAGAAGATAACTTGAATATATAAGTATAATTAATTTGTAAAGGTGAATAATTGAAAAAACATGACAATTGATAAACTGAGAATGAAAATGATTCCATAGATTTTTTTCATAGTGGAAATCTTATGGAAAATAATAACTAAATATTGAATGAAGATAATGATTAATCATTGGATTTAATTTATCTTACACATGAACCACCATACTCTCAAGATGGTTTAAGTCTTTGGGTAAAAACCCATCTGATTCTGTTTGAAAACAAACACTAAGGGTTTGTCACTAACTGTTTTGTCTCATGAGATATGTTGATGCATCGAGGGGCTATAATGGTCCCCAGTCATCACTAAAAGTCTAAATAATTCTTAATATATAAAAATATTTATTTAAATAAAAGTTTCACATGAAAATTTGAATCATAATCATAGATTATAATACTCTAATAAAATCATTGATGGCATCTTGAGAGAAATACCCTTTTACTTTAGAAAAAGGAGTTCTTTTGGAAAATAATTTTTATTTATCATAAAATCATATTGAAAACATTTATATCCTATAAATTAAAATGGATGAGAAATGAAATTATTTTTTAGGCATAAATGATGTCTAAATGAATTGAAAACATTTAATAAAAGAGTTTTTCTGAAACTTTGGAAATCGGTCACTTTAGTGTGGTTTAAGGGAAAATATTAAAGAGTCTTTAAAATAGAAAAGAAATAGATGTTTCTATAAAAAAATAAAAAAGATAGTTATTCGTGATAAAATTGGTGTTTTTAGAAAAAATAATGGTGGCTTAATATAGATTATGATGTCTACATGAAAATGGGTGAGAATTTCGTTAGTTCCTTTTAATCGGGCTTGTTTATCATGAAGAATTGAGAATAGAACCTTATAAAACATGTACTTCCCCATCAAAGAAAGATAAAATGGTCTGTATAAATGATTTTGTAACATATATATAGAATTTAGGAGAATTATATAAAAATAAATAATAATTACATTTGGGTAAAGAGAGAGAAATCGTAACCCAAAGTAAAAAATGAAGATTTTGGTATAATCCCTTACCACTTTGCAAACGGTCAAACAATAATCCCCATGAATTTAATGATAATAAAATAAGACATTTAATACCATGAAAATAAATATATTCATGGTATGATACATCAATAGTTAGTATACATACACCACACACAATAAATAGTGGTGAATTAGGCATATCTCATGGAAATAAATGTGATATGAGAAAACCCTTTCCTTATGACCGAATGTGTTCTTCACTTGATCTTAATGTCCTAGAAAATTAGATTAAATATATTAATTAATTAAATAATAAACTTTTTTACATTTATTTGAGTTATTATAATTTTATTAAGTTCATTTATGGCCTTTTTGATGAGTTATAAGGTATAATTTTATCATTCAGGGGCATTCATTTCCTTGATTTTCATGATCAATTTACTTGTATACTTGTATGGAAAATCATTTAAAATGAGAATATTTGTATTGAATTGGAATTATATGTTATTAATGAACATAAATTATATTAAATGGTTATATTTTTCATTTATTTATATCATATGGGGATTAATCATTAGATAAAATGTTAGTGATAATCTTTTAGATTATTTTGGTGTTCCTTCGATCTTCCCGAACTAGTTTTGTCTTATGAATTCATTTTATATTTATATATTGGTTCTAGAATATTAAATAAGTTTTAATTAACATATTATAGTCTATTTTAATCATAAAAATGGTTTTATCACCAGCCTAGAAGGATTAATTGAAATATGAAAACTCATTGTCCACAAAGGCAGTAAATCGGCACATTGTGAATGATGTTTTAATTTTTAGAATAAAAAGGAAAGATAAGGGGTTTGATGATGTATTTTACATTAAAATAATAAAATTATAGTATATATAATATAATTTATTAATAATGTTACCTTGTACAGAACAGGTAAGGATAGAATAAGAAGAAAATAAATTAAAAGAAACTGAAAGAGAACGAAAATGGATTTACCTCTTGAATTCCTCTCCTTGAGGACATCCTTAAGGAAATTTATTTTTATCTTTTGTTGAGACCAAGGGATCCTAGATGTGTATGTTAGGTTTGGTAATATTATTGGGAAAAAAATTTGATGATCTTCAAGGATTTGGTGGTGTGAGAGGAAGAGGTGGTGAGGGGTGGTGTTTATAGTGGAGGAGAGGGGTGTTTTTTATTATTCTAATCATTATTTTATTAATTTGGCTCAAGAAAAGAAATAGGTATGATTTCATGACTAAATAATATAAATAGAGAATTTTATTTCTAAACAATGTTCCTTAAATCATTCATGAATCACAAAATAGTGTATTTATCTTATAATATATATATACTATAAATTACCGTATTTCACTATTCACCAAAAATTCAAGTATTTTAGAAAAATCCCAAAAATTCACCCTAACCATTTTCCAATGTATAGAATTAAAAAATGGATTCCATTTTTTAAAAATAATTTTTAAAATATGATAATTTTAATTTTTAAATTAAATCATCATTTATTTGAAAAATATTGTTTTTTTAAATTATAACTGGTTTTATAACACTTTTGAAAAATTAATTAAGGCCTCATAAAATTAACTTATAATCATAAAAAAATAAATATTAATTTTTGAATAAATTTTATGAATATAAATTTTATTTTAAATAATTATATTAATTATAAAATTAAAAATAAACATTTATGTTTTATAAAAATTTCAACACATAATTAATAATTTCTAAGACATTTATTTACATATACTATGATATAATTATATAATATTACCATTTATAAGATGATATTATTTTATTTATACATTCATATGTGAAGTTATTGTTCTAATGTCCATATTACTATTCTTAAAGGTCACACTATTATTCCAACAGTCACATTACTATTTATCAAAAATGAAACTTATCAGAAAAATAAAAAAAATAACCAAAGTTAATTTTGATATTAAGATTTCAAAAATAATGTTTATTTTGTCAAATATAATTTATCTAAGTGTCAAAATTTATATTTAAAACAAGTACCCCATTATAATGAACTAAAAATGAATTTAGAAAAATGGTCTTTTAATAGGTACAATTAGATTCAATCTTATCTTATGCCAGTAAAATAATTTTGATGAATGTAAAAACATTTGATTGAATATATAAAATATAAATTTCATAATTTTTTTAATACTTTTTATTCCTGTTAATTTAATGGCTAAGTTATAACAGCTATTTTAAAATAATGATATTTAATTTTATATCATTGTTTGTTTAAGCTTGGTGTTGTGTGAAACCTATTCTGTTGAAGAAATTGAATTTAATAATATAAATATTATAAAATCTTGGGGTGTGATGTTGATGGGAACACCAATATACATAGCAATATCATAAAGTATTTGATGGTGCCAAAGAATCTAGATTAAACTATATACCTTGACCCATAACTGTGTGGAGGATTTTCTGATCTCAAGTGAGTTGAACTTCTTATCTCATTCCTGAATGTGCATAAATATAGGCTTGAGAGAGAGATAAAACCAAATCCCCAAGCCCATATCTTCATCTCCTCATAATGGAATATAAAATCAAAAAATCCATGACCCAAATAAATGCAGTTATAATTTGTAAAACCCCAAATTTTCGAATGATGCCCTACTGGATACCCTATTTATATGGCTAGGATCCCCTTAGGAAAATAAGTGCAGAAATGAAAGAATGCTCACCAATTTCTAGGTGCTCTGAGACTACAATCAAATCATCTTTGACATGGGAAACATTACCCTTGATACAAATTCCTCTCACTACTGAACCTTTATAGAGAGAGAAAGATCTATTGAGCACATTATCATCGGGTGAGGTAGCTGCATCAATCCCTCCATGAGAAACCTCCCGACTTTTGATCTGACACCCACAAGCTTGTGGGAGTTGAATCGTCCTTTTTCTTAGAAGAAATCATCTTGAGGAAGAGTGTATGAAGAATCCATGTACTTGAATCATAAATCACCATTGAAGGCTAGTGAGAGACTCTCTCACGACAGACCCATCTTCAATTTTATATATATATATATATATATATATATATATAAGATTATAATACATATATTTATTATGTAAATACATTTAATGTAATTTTATAATTATTTAAAGATATATTTATTTCTCTCTAATTATAATTATAAATAAATATATTTAAAAATATTTCTATATAATTATAAATATATTTATATAAATAAATATATTTATATAAATATATAAATATATATAATTATAAATATAATAATTATATCTATTATTTAAATATATTTATTATTATTTTATATTTATTAAGATCTTTATTTATTTATTTATAACTATAATTATAAATATATATATTTAAAAAAAAGTATCAATATATAATTATAAATATATAATTATAAGAATAATAAATATATTTATTATTTAAATATATTTATTATAATTTATAAATATCTAAATATGAATTTATTTATTTATATTTATAATAATAAATATATATTTAAAAAATATTTATATGTAATTATATATAAATTTATATATTTATTAATATATAATTATAAATATAATAAATATATATATTATAATTTTATAAATATTTTAATAATTATATTTTTATTTATTGTTTCATAAATATTTTATAAATAAATTATATATATTTATAATTTTATAATAAAATATTTATATTAAAAAATAATTTAAATCATTTAAATAGATTAATTATATAAATTTTAAACATATTTTAAATGTTAAAACTAAATAAATAAACATGAATAAATATTATTCATATAAATTATAAACATAATAAAAATATTACAGGTATAGTAAATAAATATATGTATAAATTAATATTACAAAATGATTAAATATATTCTTACATTATTAATTAATATATAATAATAAATTAATAAATTAAATTACAAAAATATTTAAAAAGTGAATTCGTTACATTTACAGGAATTAAAAACATACATATGTACACATACACATCTACACACACATATACATACACATGTGTATATACATACATACATATACGTGGATATAGTTATACATGTACATATATTTTAAATTATTTAACATCAATATAAATATATATCTAAATAAATATATTCATTTATATATTATATAATTTTTTAAATAAAATATTAATATATTATATTTATTTTAATTAAATAGACAATCTGTAATAAATATATATAAATAAACTATTATAGATTTTGAATAATAGAAATTTGATAATTATTGATAAATAAAAACTATGAAAATAAGATTAATTTTTTATTAAAAGTTATTTAAATCATAATTATACGTGAAAGTTGCTAACCATGGATTAAAATCCATGGTCCCCGAAATTTATTAACAAAAATAAAGTACACTGATAGAGAAAGTAGGGGTTTCAATGTAAACATATTGCAACAACATCACCACAAAATAAAGAATTTCACATTCTTTTATATCTACCACGTTTACCTTGGGAGCCACCCCGACTTCTCAAATGTCTTATTCTCTTCCAATGGTTAGGAGATTTCCAACTGTCATCCATGCTCAATGACTCAATATATTTTTCATTCGGTTCAGCACCTCCAATGTAATTTTATTCACCAGATTTATCATGGTCTAAAGAAGCATCATATAGATCAAAATTGCTCCCCATCTTGAAATACTTTTTTTCAACATAACAAGATCCATGAACCTTGCCAAAATCCTTGCAGAAAAATTCCTTACTACTTTATCGGTTTGAGTTTTCAAGCAAAGAAGGTTTAATTATACTAGAGTTCAGAAGGGAAATGTTTCCCTCCTCAATAACCACATTCACATCCTTTGAACCACTAGTAGCAAGGTCATATTATTCTATTGGATGGTTATCCTACAAAGTCACTTCAGGGAGAAAAGGAAGATTTATCTCATAGCCCGTCATCTCTGCCTGAATTAGTTCCTAGGTTTATCATTGGGATACTCCAACCATGTGTTCCTAAATTAGACATCTACATTTCATGTGATGGATCCTTAGGTTTCCTATAAGCAACCAGCTAGAATCCCTCCTCATCCACCACTTTGGGTTTTCCTTTCTTCCTAGAAATAATATATTCTTGTTATATATCATGATCAATTTCCTATTGAATAGTCATCTCATGATTAGAAATCACATATGAGGCATCATGAACCATAAAAACATTAACCTTATTGTACAGAACCTCTTTAATAGAAATAGTGGCATTCACTTCTGCCATTTCCCCTTGCTCTTTAGAAGATGCACTAGTTCCTGAAAGAGGAATCCCCACTTTCCTAAGAGCTTGTGAAGTCCTGGCTACCTGCAAATGAGAAATTACAACCCTCTATACATGAACAATGTCATTGTGTACATATTGCAATACATTCTTGTAGTCCTTTACCATATTCTCATTAGAATTACATTTACCACAAACAAAAATCCAATAACATTCCTCAATTGATTGAACAACAACATATAAACCCACACAATATTGAGGCCACTTCTAATATTCAACATATAGATGTAAATAATAACTATGGGAAGAGAATATTACCTTATCAATGATAGTGGTTCCGAGTTCTGCCTCAATGACCATTCAGAAAAAGTGTATGAAGTGCTCCTGCTCAGTCTCTCTATCCATCAAAATTAGCACTCCATTCACAATAGCAATGTCATAGAGTATCATTGGATTATATAGGATTCAATTGAGTCCATAGATCCTAACTTGTGTCTATGAAAACACATTCCAATCTTTTAGAAAAATTGAAATCAAGGCACAAATCACGAATGCAGAGGGTGCTTGGCTTCAAAAACAAGGATAAGGAGCTCAATTCTTGCTACTTCAAATCATCGAAAGGAAACAAATAGTGTAAAAATCCCTGACCCACAAAAACACATATTCATTCAAAAAAACCCCAAATCATGGAAACCCTATAAATATAATAAATATATTTATTATTTAAATATATTTAATATAATTCTATAATTATTTAAATATATATTTATTTATTTGAATATATTTTTTATAATTATTTTTATTTATTTATTTATTTATTTATTTGTTAAAATTTTATTAATACTTTTTTAAAAACATTATTTATATTTATATATATATATATTTGAATTATTAAAAAAAATATTAATATATCATATTTATGTTAATTATACACATGAATTTTTTTAATTAATTTATATAAATAAACATTTTTTAAAAAAATAAATATGATAATTTTTTATATATTAATAATATTTTTTATTAAAAGTTTTTATCAGTGCAAAGAACAGTGCTAATAAGATTCTCCTTTATCATAAATAACAAAATCACTGATAAAGGGTACACATTTATCAGTGTTTTTTTATAACCAATAAAAATTACCTTTATCAGTGCTAATAGCTAGCACTAATAAAGGAAACCCATTTTCAAAAATTTCTATTTAGCACTAATAAAAGCCTAATTCATGAATTGTGGTAGTGAACCAAATGGTAGATGATTTAAAACACAAATGTAGATATCTGGACTTTTTGTTCCATTGGAAGATGACTTTTTATCTATCAATGGTAGATTAGTTCCAATGGTAGATCTGTACCGATAACTCTTTGACGGTGTGACTTAATGGTAGATCCACAATAGTATCAGATTATTCCTATTGTTGAATGTTTTTTTTCTAATTTCATTTGTAAAATATGATACCATTAGTTTAAAATTATACTACTTTTAGTTAGAAATTTATTATTCTAATTTTTTCAGTTTTATTTTTCTTTATTAATTTGAATTACTGCACACATATTATAATTATTTTATGTGTTTTATTAATTTCTAAAACTCATTTATATTATATGGATTCAATTAAAATTAATTTTAAATTATTATAATATATGTTTTAAATTATTCCTCATTGATTGAAGAAAGTTACAGCATTTTTGTAATGTAATTTTTATTTCCTATATTCATTTTTTTAATTGTTTCTAAAATATTTATTAAAATTGTTACATATTTTTTTAAAAAAATTAAATGCATGAAAATTATGTCTTTATATTTTATATATTTATAAATATTGTGTTTAAATGTTCTTATTAACAATTTTGATTACAATATTCATGTAATTATTTGACTTACGTTGAATGGTTTATTTGAAATTATATTTGGCCTATTATTATGGTACCTATTTGAATGATGTATTAGGTAATTAAAATTTATTTGAATTGGTATTTAGTTTTCTAGTTTAAATTATTATTTCTATGATTTTAATTGAGAATTATTTTCTCTCTCCTGAATAATTTTGAATTGTTTTACCCATGGAAGGTGTTTGTTAATCTTTGTGGATCTCTATTTAAAGGTATTTCGAGAAGCCTTGAGAAAAATAAAATAGATTGTATAACATCTTCAACTCTTTATTTTTCCATGATAAAAATCCATGAACTTATCATATACTATACAAACCAAAATCCATGTGCGATACTTTTCTTTACCTACCAGACTGTCTCTCATGCTAAAGTAAATATCTTATTACTACTACTTCCTTGATAATACATCCATATTTCTTAAGAACCAGTATCTACACTTTAATTGTTCATCTTCTACTTTGTTTTCGTTTCTAAGTCTATAACACTACTTCCAATCTCTCACATGTACTCTCTATTTTTTTATACTTTTACATACAAAATCATTTCTTTTTCTCTTTCTTTGGGTTGTGACTCCAGAATTCTCAAGTCAGGGTTGTTTGGGTTGTGATTAACAGTATCTAAATTCATTGTTTCAATTGGATTGTGACTCCCCATAAAAAATTCAACATGTCATGGTTATACCTACACTAGAAAATGATCTTATAATTTTGTTATGATTCCCCATCAAAAATCAGACTAGTGCACACGTATTTCTCACTGAGTAGAGTGGCATAAGAGTAGAGTAGGCTCAGTTTGGAATGAACTATTATAAAAAACATCCTTGTGTAATTTACTCTTTTTTCTAATAATTAATTATAATAACTAACCTTGATAATTAATTTAAATAATAAATTTATTTTATTACATTTTTAATGTAAAGAGCCAGAATTTCCATGGAAATTTTTTTTCTTAAATACATGGAAATTTTACGAGTCCGCAGTTTTTGACAACTCTTGATTCCGAGGCTCGGTGTGTTCGGAATCAATTTTTGAATTTTTTTTCGGGTACGTTCAGTAAAAGTACGAGAGGGATTTTATATCTTTTGAACCGGTGCTTAGAATTGAAATCTGAGGGCACTATTGAACTCGCAGCGTCAGTGATTTCTTAGTGAGACCTTCACCGCAGTTGCGTTCTGACGAGTTTGGAAGATAGTTTTTGGGGGGTTTTAATTAAATTGAATAAAATAAAGCATTAACTTAATTTTATTTGAGGTGTTTAAAACCTCCAAAGGGAGGTTATAGGTGGGTCCCACCGGCACATAACCTCCCTTGGGAGGATATTACTTGGTGGGTCCCACCCGATGTTTTAACCTCTCTTACAATCAAAGGGGTGGGGCCCAGACGAGCTTCAACCCCCCCCCCCCATTAAACTCCTCATTTATGTGGGATGTAAACTCTCCACCTTCTCCCATTAATTTATGTGCCAACCCTCAAAATTAATTAATTGAACTTCTTTTAATTAATTGGCACATTTTGAATTCTTTTGAATTCATGTCAACAATAAAATAATAGACAAAGCTATTATTTTATTGTGGTTGGAAACTCTCTCTTTTGGTGGAGCCTCGGAGAAACTTTGGAGAACTTCATTCTCCCCATGAAGAACACTAAGAACGTCTCTTCTTCCACCATCTTCTTCTTTCTTCAACCGGGGTAAGAAAGGGATGTGTCACTGACCACAAAGAATGCTGATGTCGTCTTCGACTTTTTCACCTTCGAACGCTCATCAGCCAACGATGAGTACCCTCTTCCTCCTCCTACATTGACAGAACGATGCCACCTTTCCGCGACTCTGTCAACATCATTAAACTCGAGGTATGGGGGTTTGACTAAATTTATTTATGAGTATAAACCTCCATTCTTCATCATTCAAATTTCTGGATTATGGTTCGCCATGACGAGGAGGGTTCGGACCACATGACCACGGCCCAACCCTCCCTTTTTGTTTTTCTAGTTTGATGACAACGGAGGCGGTACATGCGGCGACCGGCAATGAGCCGGCTATGAAGAAGCTGGCGGCACAAGACCTCCGGGTTTCCAAAAGGGTGCGGCACTGCCGTGCCGCGTAGAGAATCGAGTCGTGGCCAGGTAGGCTGCGGCAGTGTCGGAGGGGCGCGGTGTGGTCGCACCATGCCAGAAGGAAGATCCACGGCCAGGAGGGCCGCAGCAGTCGAACGACGAGCGCAGCGCCGTCGCGCCGCCCGGAGGAGTAGGAGGTCGTGGCTAGGCCGAGCCGCAGTGGAGGAGGCGCAGCACCGCCGCGTCGTACAGAGGCCAATAGGACCACGACATTGTCGCGCTGCGGTGGAGGAACCAGGGTGGCCGGCTGAGCCGGCCACTAGTGAGCACTTCAATAGAGACCCCTCGGGTCTCACGGTTCACCGAACTAGTGCCTAGCGCCGGTTCCTTCGGAAACCAGGGGCACCCCCCCCCCCCCCCCCCCCCCCCCCATAGCGTGGCCAGCCGGGCCACACTGGCTAGCCAGCCAAGCCGCCCTTGGGCCGGGCCCCCCTCGGCCAGGCCACCCTCAGCCGAGACCCCCTCGGTCGGGCCCCCCTCGGCCGGAATACCCTCGGGCCAGGCCGCCGTCGGGCCGGGTCGCCCCTTCGGAAACAACTTTCCACCTCGTCCTACTCTGCCAAGGACCTGGAAAGGTCCGATGAATCGCAGAGACAACTTACTACCTCGGACAAATCTCTATAGAACTCGTCAAGGGGAGACACATAAGAAGACGTGGTCGCCATCCTCGAACTCCAGAGGCCTCCGTCATCTATCAGTATATGACTTATATCTGCTCTGTGCTGTCTTCATCCGCTCCTGGATGATCTGCACCTTCTCTGTGGTAGCTCGTACCATCTCTGGTCCCACTAGTGCTAACTCCCCTGGGTCTGTCCAGCACCGTGGCGATCTTCAAGGTCGACTATAAAAGGCCTTAAAGGGTTTCATACCTATGGTGTAGCGATATCTATTGTTGAAGGAAAACTCCACCAAAGGTAGGTGATCCTCCCAGCTACGACAAAAGTCTAGGACACATGCGCGGAGCATGTCCTCAAGGGTATGGATGGTCTGCTCGGTCTTGCCATCTGTCTGAGGATGGAATGTGGTGCTCAGATGAAGTTGTGTCCCAAAATATTCTTGCAACCCCTTACATAGCCGGAAATTAAGCCGTGCATCTCGGTCGGAGAAAATCGAGGAAGGTACTCCATGTAAATGCACTATCTCCTGCACATAGAGGCATCCAAAGCTTTCTACTGAACCCTTCTCTCTGATCGGTAGGAAGTGGGCCGACTTGTTGAGTCGGTCAACGATCACCCATATCGAGTTGTGACTCCTGGATGTACGTGGAATACCCATCACTAAGTCTATGGATATTCCATCCCACTTCCACTCTAGGACCTCTAAAGGCTGAACCAATCCTAATGGTACCTGGTGATATGCCTTCACTTGCTGACAAATGAGGCACCGTGAGACAAACTCTGCTACCGCCTTCTTCATACCTAGCCACCAGTGCTGTCGTCTGAGGTCTTGGTACATATTCACTACTTCTGGATGTACCGCTAAAGGGAAGTGTGGAACTCTCTCAACACCTCCTCCTGAAGTGAAAATGGTACCATGGTACATCCTCTGAAGAGGATGATGTTCTCCCCACCTTTATAAAATCCATCAGGTGCCTGCCCTGTGGATATCTGAGCACGTCGCATCTCACAGTCAGCGTCTCCATGTTGCGCCTCCCTGACTCACTGAAGAAGTGGAGTAGTGACAATAAGAGACTGAAGATAGGTTAATCCATCCCTATCCATAAAGGATATCTGTAAGGCAGATTGCTTCTATGTCGCCTCTCCTAGTAGCTGAATGCATGATCTCCTGCTGAGGGCATCCGCAACAACGTTCCCTTTCCCAGGATTATAGACTATCTCGAAGTCATAGTCCTGGAGAAACTCAAGCCAACACCGTTTTCTCAGGTTTAGGTCTTTCTGAGAGAAGATATACCTAATACTTCTGTGATCAGAGTACATGATAAAACGTTCACCCATCAGATAGTGTCGCCACATCTTCAAGGCGAAGACCACTGCTGCTAAATCCAGGTCATGGGTAGCTTAGTTCTACTCATGCTGACTCAACTGCCGAGAACCATATGTGATCACAGCTCACTCCTGCATCAGGACACACCCGAGTCCAGTCCCTAATGTGTCATAGTAGACTATGTACCCTACACCATCCTCTGAAGCCTCAAAATGGGGGCACTAGTCAGCCTCTCCCTCAGCTCCTAAAATCTATGATGGCATCTATTCGACCACACGAAGTGTTTCCCCTTCTTTTTCAAGGCTGATAGTGGTGCTGAAAATTTGGAGAAGTCTGGAATGAATCTCCGATAGTATCCATCCAAGCCTCAGAAACTTCTTACCTCCGTCACACTCCTGGGTGTCTCCCAAGCAAGCACTGACTCAATCTTTGCTAGATCCACTACAAATCTAGCCTCTGAGATGACATTTCCCAAGAAGTGAACCTCTAGAATCCAAAATTGGCACTTAGAGAGCTTACCATAAAGCTGGTGCTCTCGGAGTGTGTCCAGTACTACCTGTAAGTGGTAGGTATGCTCCTCCTCAGTAGTCGAGTATATTAGAATTTCATCAATGAAAACTACGAAGAAGTGATCGAGGTAAGGCTGGAAGATCCTATTCATGAGACTCATGAACACTAATGTAGTGTTGGTTATAACGAAGGGAATAACCAAGTACTTGTAGTGGCCATACCGACACCTGAAGGCCATCTTCTGCACATCCTCATCTCAAACTCTGATCTGGTGATAGCCTGACCTGAGGTCTATCTTCGAGAACCATCGTGATCCATTTAGCTGATCAAAGAGGTCGTCAATCCTTAGAAGTGGGTACTTGTTCTTCACGGTCACTTGGTTCAAGCAACAGTAGTCGACACAGAGCCTCAAGATCTCATCTTCCTTCTTGTCAAATAGAATCGGGGCTGCCCAGGGAGAAACACTAGGCCGGATGAATCTCATCCTCTACAAGTCCTCAAGTTGTACCCTCAGCTCACGAAGCACAGCGGGATCCATCCAATATGTTGGAGTAGATATCGGTGTCATCCTGGGGTATAGGTCAATGTAGTAGTCCACCTATCTGTGAAAAGGTATTCCTGGGACATTGTCATAGAAAACATCCGCGTACTGGTCCACCACTATAGGATAATTCAGAATCTCCACATCACTGCTCTAAGGGTAAGGCAAGACAATTGGTGAGTGATCATCTACACCCTCCTCTGAGTATGTCTATCCTGCACTGCAAAGGTTCCCTTCTCACCAGTGAAGGTGAAAATAGTCCCATCCGTGCGGACACACCGCACTTTGCACCTAATACAGTCAATCTGAGCATGGATTGTAGATAACCAGTCCATATCCAAGATAATGTCGTAAGGCCTCAACGCGGCTATGAGGAGATCCCAGCCGAAGCTCTTGCCTCCTAAAGTAAGCTCACACTGCTGGCACCAGTGCGTAATTGTCAAGTTTGCTCCTGTAGGAGTCTTTAACTTTAAGGATCGAGCCAATGGCTCCGTCGGAATCTTCGACCTCCGAACGAGGGTAGTGGCTATGAAAGAGTGACTAGAACCCATGCCTATAAGAACTGAAGCTAAGGTGGAGTAGACACAGATAGTACCTCGAGTCATCTCTAGAGCGCCATGGTCATATGCCTTAGCTGCTTGAAGCTGAGTTCTCCCATGTCCACCAGCTCCCTATGGTCGGGGTGGACCTCCTAATGGTGGTGGCGGTAGCACCTCATAATGTCGACCACCACCAGCTGCTTGACTAGCTCCTCTGCCACGTCCACCTGTGCCCTGCGGACCACCTCGATCGAATCTCTGCCTCTACCTGGGAGGTCCCTCAACTATCTGTTGATCGTCAAAATGGAGGGTCGGACAATCACGAGCCATGTGACCAAGCCCACCGCATGAGTAACACTGACCTCTCCTGGCATGACTGGCTCTTTCTCCACTCCGGGTGCCCCGTACAACCAATCCTGAGTCATGTGGTCATCCACCTGTAGGTCTGGTCCTCTTGGACCTCTGCAAAAAATGTCTACTGCCAGCTGTAGAAGAATCTATTGTGTGTCAACTAGTAAAAGGTCTCACTGCTGGTGACTGCTCGGAAAAGAAACTCTCCACTAGGAGGGCACACTCCAACACTCCCTCCTACATCGGAATGCTGAGAGAGATTATCGAGGCTCCAATCTCTCACCTGAGCCCCAGCTCAATGGTCTGAGCCCTGAAGAATGGGTCTCGTACCATATCCATGGATTAACGCGTGAGGTCGGTGAACCTCACTGAGTATTGTGCTACTACCATTATTACCTACTTCATATGAAGTAGCTCCTATATCTGCACCGCTCCTAGGGTCACAGGAAAAAAATCCTCCCGGAAGAGGCACTCAAAGTCTGTCCAGAGTAGTGTTACCTCATCATGGACCTGGAGCATCAAGCTCCACTATCTTCCTACTGCTTCCTGAAAAAGGCTGGCAGCAAAGATCACCATGTAGTCTGCTAGTGTCCCTACTAGCTTGAAGACTCCACCACAGCCTCCAGCCAACCCTCAGCCGCCTATGGGTCCGTCTCTCCCCAGAACCTGGGTGGCCTCCGGTGCTGGAACTCATACAACACGCTCAAGCGGCGTGCATCATCTGCTGCTGGGGATGGTGACATCGGTGGCCCAACGGGTGGTGGTACCGTTGGTGCCTCCACGGGTGCATCAACTAGAAAGGGGACCTACACTGAGGCCTCAACGCTCGGTGGGATTTCAATGCGTACAACTCTCGGGGCTCAACTGGTCGTCTGTGGGGAGGCATCCTGAAAAGAACAGATGTGACACGGTCAAAACATTATACCTGGTGAGCTGACCTAGTTGAGATGACTTAAAGAGAAACTTTTGAAACACACACGAAATCATTGTTTTTGTGCACTAAGTTGAAAATCAGAAGTCAGGGTCCTGGTGTACGAATACGTCGGCCGCCGCACCAATACTGGACTCCCTGAACTGAAAACCACGCTCATTACACTTAACACTATTTCTTTACCGAAAATAAATATCAGAGTCCTAATTTCTGTGGTAGAACCGACTTCTCTGATACCAATTTGTCTCGACCCGTCCTCAGGGCCCGTGTCGTGACTACCCCAAGCCCACCTTCCATAGGCCATGGGCTGGCGACTAGCACCAAAGGCTTAAATCCCTAGGCTGGGAAGGCTTTGCCTTTATAAATTGTAAACACACACAATAGAGTATGAAACTGGAAGTAAAACACTGAGTAAAACTATATACAAAGATGTGCTGGAAAGAAAAAGGGCTGGGAATACAAGCCCAACAGTAAAGTACAAGGAAAGTACAAAAAGGTACAACTAAAAAGACAAACAGCTAGAAGGTGTCTAAAAGCTCCTGGATCATCCACAAAAGATCCTACCTGAATGGTAGGAACATATAGCCTTCTCAGTTCTCCACGTCTGTCCGTCTCCTCTGGGTACCGACTCATCATGAGGTCCACCTCCGGGTATCGTCCAGTCCTCGTACACTCCGCCTCGGTCAGCATTCTCCGTCTTCTGCATCCAACACAACGATGTGCGGGC
Organism: Viscum album; assembly: GCA_963277665.1. Lineage (NCBI taxonomy): Eukaryota > Viridiplantae > Streptophyta > Magnoliopsida > Santalales > Viscaceae > Viscum > Viscum album. Next base: position 1,536,340,454 of record OY728152.1, read on the forward strand.
ATAGCCCGTGCAAGGGTGAGTATAAAGAAACTCAGTAGGGACCCCGAGACCCTCAAGGTCTCACAAAATCCAACAAGGATAAACTACAAGTATGAAACATTGGATAACTATTACTTAGGTATATGCCCATACATATACCTAAGTTATCTGGTAACCCATCTCAATCATGAGGAAAACACAAAATCCATGACTCATATCAAACCAGGATTTTTCATTATTGAAACCATGGCTGCTGGAGAACTCCTCCTTTGTCGAGAACAATGATCCTATCATGACACCAAGGCACTTCTCACTAACCTTGGACTGCTAAGGTACTCCTCCTATCGAGTATCACGGATATGCTGCCAACTACCAAGCCCTACTCCACTGTGGGTCTGCCGCCAAATACCAGGCGCTCCCCCTAATAGCCTGCAGAGGTACTCTTCCTCTTGAGTACCGCGAGTCAGCTGCTAACTACCTGGCGCTCCACCGCCATGGGTCTGCCACCAACTACCAGGCGCTCCCCACTGAGCTAGTCGAATCGGTCAAGCAGTCATCAGGTCTGTCAACTACTAGGTCTCTACACACTGTCTGCTCGTCACTGGAGGATCTGCTCCCCGACCTACTGGGAAAAACTCCAAATATTGTTAAGTCTCACATATAAGTATCTCAAAGGTTTTCCACTTCATAGGGGTATCAACGCAACAGACGGTGAGTCAATCGGATGCCCAGTCTGGGAGTTATTAGCCTTTTAGTCCCGGGGGCCCGGTTGGTTTCATATACAAACCAACATGACCATATCTCAACTATACCTCAAACTCTTGTGGGGTATTATCAAAGGGATGTCTTCGTTCCAATAATATTGGTGTCGCAGACGGTTCGTCAAACGAACACCCTTAGCCCAAGATATGGGCGAAAAGGTGTAAACGAGCTATAACCGGTCCGGGTCCGGTACGACCCAGCCAGACCGGACCGGCCCGACCTGGTCCAAACTGGGGTCTGACCTAGTCTGTGGGTCCGACCCGGTATATGGAAATAGATAGGCCCGAAGGGGCGGCCCGGCTCGAAGAAGGCCCGGCCCGAGGGAGGCTCGGCCGAGGTGGCCTGGCTGGCTAGCCCGCATGGCCCAGATGGCCACGTCATGGGGGGGGGGGTGCGGCGACCCCCTGGTTTCCAAAGGAACCAGCCATAGGTGTCGGTTCAGTGAACCGCGGGACCCAAGGGGTCCCGCCTGTAGCGCACACCGGTGGCCGGTTCAGCCGGCTGCCCCGGTTCCTCCACCGCGGCGCGACATCGTCGTGGTCTTGTTGGCCTCCACATGGCGCGATGGCACCACACCTCCTCCGCCGCAGCCCGGTCTAGCCACGGCCTCCGGCTCCTCCGTGCGGCGCAACGGCACTGCGCTCGTCGTCTGACCGTCACGGCCCTTCTGGCTGCGGCTCTTCCTTCCAGCATGGTGCTACAGCACCACAGCCCTCCGGCACCATCGCGGCTCGGTTCTCTACGTAGCACGGCGGTGCCGCACCCTTTTGGCGACCCAGTGGCCTTGCGCCGCTGGATTCTTCACGGCCGGCTCGTTGCCGGTCACTGCGTGTACCACCTTCGTCATCATTAAACAGGAACAAACAAAAAGGGAGGGTGGGGCTGTGTTCGTGCGGTCCAATCCATCCTCGTCATGGTGAACCATAATCAAAAAATTTGAACGATGAAGAATGGAGGTTTATACTCATATATAAATTAACTCAAATCCCCCTACCTTGAGTTTGATGATGTTGAAGGAGTCGCGGAAAGGTGGCATCTTTCTGTCAATGTCGGGGGAGGAAGAGGGTACTCGTCATTGGTGGACGAGCGTTTAAAGGTGATGAAGTCGAAGATGATGTCGGCATTCTTCGTGGGCGGTGACGCTTCCCTTTCTTGACCCGGTTGAAGAAGGAAGAAGATGGTGGCAGAAGAGACGTTCTTCGTGCTCTTCGTGGAGAGAATGAAGTTCTCCCAAGTTTCTCCAAGGCTCCACCAAAAGTGAGAGTTTCCAACCAAAATAAAATAATAGCTTTGTCTATTATTTCATTGTTTACATGAATTCGAAAGAATTCAAAATGTGCCAATTAATTAAAATAAGTTCAATTCATTAATTGTGAGGGTTGGCACATAAATTAATGGGAGAAGGTGGAGACTTGACATCCCACATAAATGAGGAGTTTAATGGGGGTTTAAAGCTCGTGTGGGCCCCACCACTTTGATTGCAAGAGAGGTTAAAACTTTGGGTGGGACCCACCAAATAATATCCTCCCAAGGGAGGTTATGTGCAGGTGGGACCCACCTCTAACCTACCTTTGTAGGTTTTAACCAACTAAAATAAAATAAATTTAATACTTTATTTTATTCAATTTAATTAAAAACTCCCAAAAACTATCTTCCAAACTCGTCAGAACGTAACTGCAGTGAAGGTCTCACTAAGAAATCACTGACGTTGCAAGTTCAACGGTGCCTTTGGATTTCAATTCTGAGCACCGGTTCAAAAGATATAAAATCCTGCTTGTACGTTTACAGAACGTACCTGAACAAAACATCAGAAATTTATTCTGGACACACCAGGCCTCGGAATCAAGCAGAGTCAGAAACTGTAGACTCATAAAATTCCCATGTATTTAAGAAAAAAAATTCCACAGAAATTCCGGGTCTTTACATTTAATATTGTCTATTCACGACCTCTAGGCCATCTTCCATTACCCTATACAACCTAATATAAGCTACCACAAAAATATATAAAGGACAACAATAAGTCGTTATTTCTCTCATAAAAATAATTTACATATATGTTTTTTAGATATGTCATCACTTTACTCCTTATTTTAACTCTTTATCTCATTTACTAATTATCAGGGAAACTCACTCTTTACCCCAGAAACTTATTCTTCCCAAAATTAAATTGGACACATTTAAAAATTTTGATATGTTTATTCTAAATATGAAATCCATTTTATTTTCTTTCATTTCTAATAGTGATAAAAATAAATTTTAAAATAAAAAATCATAGCATATAAAATATATTTTTTTTGAAAAATTTATATTTAAATATAAATTGAATCTAGTGTTATTTCTTACCAATTAATAATAATTTGATTAATTTAAATTAATTATTTTTAGAAAATAAACATTTAATTAATTTTCTTAATCTAAATATTATAAATTTAAGTTTTCAATAAAAATATATAATATATTATAAAAAAGGTTTTAAAATAAAACATTTTTATTTTACCGTGAATAATTATTTTTTAATTATTTATAATTCTATGATTATTTATTAGATGTTATATATTTATTTTATTAATCATTACATAAATTTTATCAATCCATTTTATTAAAACAATTTTTAATGTAATATATTTAATAAAAATTCATAAAGCATAAAAACAATTTCATTAAAATAAAATAAATTTTAAAAAATGAAATAGTATATTTTTTATTTTATTCTATAATTATTTATTTTTTACTAAATAAATTATTTTCAAGTGAAAATATATATATTTATAAATTCTAAATAAACTTTATTTATATTAGCTACCTATTGATTATTCCAAACTAATAATGTGTTTACTAATATTATACCCAATAACTATATTTCATTTGTAAGAGTAAGATATTATATAAATTAACCCTGTTAAATTATATAAATTTATTACATTCCTACTTTTAAAATAAAAATTTTCATTTCTTTAATTTTCTTCCATGATTTTTTAAAATTATTTCTCCGTTAATGATGTTTTCTTTCATTGCAAGTTTAGTTCTATAAATAGTGATAATCTAGTGTAAATATGATCCAATGGGTTTTCCAATTATACAAATATTATTCTTTTTTACCTATTGTGTCATTTTATTTTATATTCTCATAAGGGATGTAACCATCAATGGCATGTGATACTTAATTTCATGTACTTTTGTTGTAATGTTTTATTATGAGTTAATAAAGTGTTGTTAGTTTGATTTAATTATCATGTGATTTTTGTTATACTTGATTATATATTAAAACAAAAGAATTGGGTTAGGGAAATAAGATTAATACTAAAATATGGTATGTTATAGTATTTCCCCCTTTATAAATTTTTCCATTGAAATTTTAAATTTTCTCTCATGAATGAAAAATTGGCGGGGGAAACCTTAAAATAAACATAAATGAAGATATAAATTTTCATGAGGAATCAACCTTAATATCAATGGTAAGACTAAGAAACTAATAATTTCCCTTTAAATATGAATATGTTGATATTTTATTTATCTTGACCATCAGTGTTATGAATGGTTATTTATTATGTAAGAAGAATTATACTTTGAATGAGTTTCTAGAGACATACCTTGACATACCTATGATGTTTTCCATATAAGTTCTAATACATTAATATTTATTTTTCTTGAGTCCAAGGAATTATCTCGTTATTTATAAATGTCAACACATTTACTTGATTTTGTTTGGTTCTATAAACTTAATCTTATCCTTTGTTTGTATTCTGAATGATGAATGACTAAGATGGATCTTTCATGCTTATAGCATGAAAAATATATATTTTTTATCTTATTGAAATATTTTTTAACCATTAATGGATCAAAATATTCATTAAAGGATAACAAAAATCATTGTATAAAGGACTTAAAAGTGATTTATTCTTTCTTTGGTGCATTGTAGAGTTTGATCTGATTCAACACATTATTAATAACCTGATATAGGTGGGTAAGAATAGATATGAGGTTTTCTACACTAGATTTGATCCTATAGGGTTGATCATTTTGAATATCATTGAAATTTATATTGCATTCTTTATTCACTTGATTCCTTGTAACTAAAACCATTATAAAAAAAATAGTTAGTGTGAATAATGATATTATTCAATAAAATCAAAGTAAATCATTTCATAAAAATTAATTTAAATATGTCATTACTTATAAAACCTTTGGTTCAAATATGACCCTATTTTGTTCAACCAATGTTACATTCATTTTTATCTAGATATTTTTTATAAACTAATATCAAAAAATATATATACCCTACTTGGATGACAACTAAAACAATATTGACTCCACTCTTGTATTTAGTGTTATAAATACAAAATTTACATTTATACTTTAATACCACATTATATGACTCAAAAACCATACATTATTTTACTTGATTATTCATAATCTGTCAATATTAAAAAAACTCTTATGACTTAAAGGTTTATCCTCCTTAGATATTACATACATAACCATCTTATTACTTGGTATGAATTCCACTTCATTTTAAAAAAATCCATATATAAGAATCATTGCATAAAAATTCCTTGTGAAATGGGGAAACAAAATAAAGGAGTGAGATCAAACACTCAATAAAGGGGAAACAATATCAATGAGTCATAGAGAACTAATTATAAGATCATAAAAATGATAGGAATATTAATATATAATAAATGATATGATTAATTGAAAAATATCATTGAATCATAATAAGTGATCATAAGTCATGATGTTATAATTAAATATCAAGGTCTAGGAATGTTTAAGCATAAAGTAATCATCCTGAAACCATAATATATACCATGGAATAAGAATGAAAACTCAATAATCAAGAACCATGGTCAAAAAACATAACAATGTGGCATAATAATCTACATATAAAATCATAACTTATGTCAAGTCTCTCAACCAAGACCATTATAACCTAGTGAATTGGGAACCACTATCCACACATTATAACATAGTTAATTAGGCATCACTATCCAGATCCTAAAAAATAGTGTATTGGGAATCACTACCCATATTTCATAACATGAGGATTGGTCATCACTACCCACATACCATAGTAATCTCCTGAGATATAAATATTTACCCAATACATTAGATGAATAAATAATTTCAACCCACCTAACACATAATGATTTAACTATACATATATGTACTATATGAAACCAATCAAACATATATTAAAATCATGGCATAATTAAACCATGAATATAAAATGAGATACATATACACATTCATGAGATACAAATCATCTAAATAAAGAATGAGTATATCTAGGTAAATGAACATTAATTATAATAATAAAGTATAAGATAAGGAAAAAATATATAAAAAAAGTGTATATAGTTATGATAATAAATTTTCACATCTAATAAAATAGTATGGTTGTCTAGGTGAGCACCCTTTACTTAAGAAAGGTAAATTTAAGGTATTCAAAATTAAAATGAATTAGATGAAACGTTATCTGCACGAATAGTTGATTATTAGGAAAGAAAAAGGTAGTGATGAGTTAATCTAAATAAAGAATTTAAAATAGAAAATAAATCCTGAAAAATGTTTTCTATACATTTTGGGAACACTATCATGAAAATATAGATATAGGTTCCTTTGAAAGGAATTTTTAGAAGATAAAAACAAAAAATTAATAATTTATTTTAAAATTATTCATATTAATATTATAAAATTAAAAATAAAAATAAAAGTTAAATTAGAAAAAAAATTGATAAAAAATTATAAAATGGCATTCAAATTGAATGAAATAATTTTTATCATTTTTTATTTATATTTATGAAGTAACCCACATGGATAAAATGGATATAAATTTTCTTTAAAACTATATAAAAAATACAAATTTAATAATTAAAATAATAAAATAAAATATTTTTTTAATAAATAATAGAGATATTTATGATAAAATCCAATATTGGGTAAAAATAGTTCATTATAATATCATATTTTTATGATGTGGGAATAAATCATAAAAATTTATTTTTTAAAATAATTTACCTATAAATAAAGATAAAATAAAAAATTTGGTAGACAATAATTAAAATATATCAAATTTATGGTAACATAATTATATAAAAATGGATATGACTCAATCAAGTAAGATTGAGTCAAAAAACCCTTATGAATTTGGAAAAGGAAGAATCAAAATAAAATAGAAGTCAAAACATAAAATGAGATTGAAAATAAAATTAATAAAAATTTAATTATGATAAAAAAATTAATGGTGAAATATATTCAATGTATAAATGATAATTGGTTCATAATATTATACATGTCTCAAGGAAAATAAATTAAGATGAAAACATTTTACAAATTTTGGTAACTTATAGGGTACAAACAAATCAATGATAGAGTAATAAAAATATATAAAAATGTAAAATAAAATAAGATTTAATGTTATTTAAAGACATCCAAAATATGAAAAATAAATTACAAATGATAGTATAGACAAAGAATATAAATCTTAGAGAGTATTTTTGGAAATTTGGGAAAAGAAAAAAATAACTTTATTATCCATTTATTAGAGAGAGAAATAGATATAATACAATTGAGCATAGTGAATGAACTTGTAAAGAAACATTATATCATGAATACAAGTCATTCATAACATTAAAAATAAATCAAATATAAAACTTATTAAGGAAGATATAAAATTTATAATGAATCTCAATTAAAAGAAAAAAGATTGAGAAACAGAACCCTTACATTGGATTCAAGATTGCTCAGACATATTCTAACCTCTAGTATGATAAATTTAGGTTTATTATTAATCTATATTAGAATATTATTTATATTTATTTTAATTAATATAATTAATTTATTATTTATTATTTTTAATTTATTAATCACTAGTATTTAAAAATAATTTCCAAGTGTTAACAATTTTGTTTAATCCATACTTACTTTAAAATGGAGATTTTATTACTTGATCATTCATTGTGAGTTCATAACATATTAAATATTCAAAGAAATGATAAATTTTTTCTCATAAATTTATGGATTCCCATGATTATTTCATATATGTAATTGTAATATTTTACAAAAAATAGTAATAAATTCTCCCTAAATATGAATATTGAACCAATAAAAAATTGGTTTTACTAATGAAAATGATTATATATACTACGATTACATAACTATAAAAAATAAATTAAATAAATTAGTGATAATAAATATTATATATATATGTAAGTTATTTTTTCCATTTGTGATGGAAATATTCTAACATCATTAATGTTGGTGGAAAAAATCACTCAAATAAAAACACATTATCACGAATAAATGAGTAAAACATTATTGGTATATTATTATAATATCACATTTATAAAATAGAGGTGATATTAATATAATGTTATTAAAGTGTTAAATAATATTTCATAACAGGTTAATGAAAAAGATAAAATGAAATTATATAAATGATAGTGTTACTTACTTTGTAGGAAGTTAGACTCCTTTGGAAACCTTCTTTGGCTTTGAAGGATTTGAGGATCTTTATTGAGAACAAGAAATTTTAAAAAGGTTTAGGAATTTTTAGGGATTTGATTTTGGTATATTTTTAGGAGGTAATTGGAGGATTTTTTTAGAAGGTTGAGGAGAATCCATTTTAAAGGTGAGTTTGAGTGGCATTTTCGCAAATACTCATTATTTAATGCATAATAAATATAATTTATCAAGAAAAGTGGCTAAAAATACACAAGGGATTAATGTAGGACATGGATTACCTCATAAAATAAATTTATAGACACTTTTTATCAATATTCTATCACTTTACTCCTTATTTTAACAGGTTTTCTTCATTTTACCCATTGACGTGGTAACTCAATTTTTACCTCTACAGCTAATATTTTCCCAAAAGTGAATTTCATACTTCTTCCTAATTTCTGATTGATTATTGAAAATATAAAAACCATATAACTAAATTGAATTTATAAAATTGATAAAAATTAATTTTGAAATAAAGGCATATAATGTATAAAAATCATTTTTTTGAAATATATCTTTTTAAACATTAAATGTATTTTCTCTTCTTTCTTACCAAGTGATATTAAGTAGATGAATGTTAATTAATTAATTTATATATATTAATAATAAATTTTCTTAAATTTCATACTCTAAATTTTTTGAATTGAACTTTTAAATAAAACATATAATATATAATATAAATAATATTTATAAATAAAATATATTTATATCACCATGAATAAATAAATTTTTTCCTTATAATTACTTGATTATTTTTTTCATACTATTTAGTTATTTTACTAATAATTACTTGAATTTTATCAATTAATTTTATTAAAAAAATTATTTGAAATTAATATATTTAATAAAATTTCATAATGTATAAAATAATTTCTTTAAAATAAATTACATTTTCACTATTGTATTGGTATATTTTTTATTTTAATCAAAAATATTATTTTATATCAAATAAATTATTTATAGTGATAGTAATGTATTTTTAACATCTAAGTAAACTTTATTTTTATTAACTTTATACCAATAATTTTAAACAGGTAATGTTTTTATTGATATAATACCCAAATACTATATACCATTTATAATGGTCAAATAATTTCTAAATTACCCTCATTACATTCTATAAATTCATTCCAACCTCACTTCTAAAATCTCACTTCAAATTTCTTTAATTTTATTTTTGGATTCTAAAAAAATTATTTCTCTGTGCATAATGTTTTTTTCTCATTATATGTTTAGTTCCATAAATATAGATACTCAAAGAAAAAGTGGACATTAAGGCTACCTAGTTATAAAAAATTATTCTTTTTTTATTATCACTTTCATTTTATACATTTTTAATAGATGTAATCATCAATGGTATGTAATAATTGTTTTCATGTCAAGTTGTTATAATGTTCTATTATGGATGAATAAAGTGTTGTTAATTGGATTCTTATTTTGCATGATTAGTTTTCTACTCAAGTTTTTAATAGAATAAAACACATAACTTAGGGAAATAAAATGAATAATTAAATAAGGGATGTTATAGCAGGGCCCATATTACCCCTCTTTTTAATGTTGTAGATTTATGATCCCTTTTGAACATGGAAAAAATTTAAAAAACTTAAAATAATTTTAATCCAAAAAATAAGCTATAAGTTGTTATTAGAAATTAAAGGGTTTTTTTAAAACTCCCTTTAATAGATTCACATCCTTGGTAAGTATCTCTACTACTCCTTGACAAACAAATTTTGACTTTGGGCTCATATATCAGACTCCCTATCCTAGGTCACTTATTAAATACACACATGTTGTTACTATATACAATATAAAGGTACCATATTCTCCTACAATGACTTTTATCTTTGGTATATAATGTACATAGGTCTTTCTTCAAAGGATATTTTTACATTAAATTCTACAATATTTCTATCAATCACATTTATCTGATCAAGATCATAATTATGGAGATGTGATACATGAAATAAATCATTTAAAACTTGATATCTCATATAAAGAGCCAACCAATAATATTTGATACCAACCCACTCCACAATCTTAATTATATTGACAAACAATGGTGAGTTATTCACCTACATACTCAACCAAAGAAAATATAACACCCAACATACACATATGAACAATCAATACCCAATGGTAAACTCTAAGGGTTATCACCCTAGATTAGCATATGAGTGATTCCTAATTTGATTAATGGAAGAATAATTCTTGATCAACTTAACCCACTTAGTATTCACTTGTACCCAATATGAGATACATGACCAACCTTATAAGGCCTCATAGGGAACCATCTATATATAAGTGTAATATCTAATATTGTACAAAGACTTTGCCAATGCCATATGGTTATCACATGCTCCACCTAATTCTACCACTTGTACCTAGATAATATCCTATTGTGTATGAATCTTCCTCTCAAAATAACCATCTATATATGGGTAATATATTTTCATCAACTCGAACTATGTTCTGAAAGCTTTCTACAACCCCTACCAAAATCGACACATGAAATGGTATTCACGATATGATAAAATACTTAGGTTTATTGTGACACCTAAGATTAAATTTTGGTAAGTGAACATTATATTTTAATAAAACTATAATACAATTAAATTTTTATATTTCAGTGAAAATTATAATTTTATAGGATTAATATCAATTTTGAACTTACTAAGTAACAATTAGCCTAAAATGAATGTTTGAAATTTCCCCTTCGAAATAAGCTTTTATAAATAATTGAAAATGAATTCTTTAATTATTAATCCTTTTATTTATAATAATTTTTTATAATATATATGATTAATAATTTATTGACTATAATTTTTATATAAATAATGACAATATTATTTCGAGGTAAAAATGTATATTTTTTAGAAAACTATTTTTTTAAAAAGACATAATGTCTTTCCATTTTAATGAATCAAAATAATCATTACTGATGAATGATTTAAATGAAATGTATATATTATATATATAACTATATCAATTTAAATCTATTTAATTATGATTACTAGTCATATAGTTAATTTATGATCATCTTATACATGAAAAATGTATTTATTAAAAAACTTTTTTTTGACATGTTTTGTGGGTTTACTTATTAAATAAAATTTTCCACTTCTGTGAATTGATTTAAAAATATGAATTCAAAATTTTTATTAAAAATAATTAATAATAATTAATAATTTTAATTTAATATATTTCATAATTAATAGTGAAAACATTAAAAAATAATTACTACAGTTAAGGTGAAAACTAGTTTACTGGGTGTTAATCTATACATCCAAGGATTAAAAAGATCAAAAAAACTTTTCGAAACCCCATTGTTTGGTTATATTTAATCTTACCATTATACCCTTATAATATTGGACTTTTTATCCATATTTTAAAGAAAGTGACTTGAAATTATTGAAAATCATTTAAAAATTACAAGTGTGCCACTCACCTCAATTATAAAAGGGCACCTCTTTCACTTCTTCACACCTCTCAAGCCATTTATCTCAATAAAAAACTGAAAAAATATCACTCTAAAATCGTTATAAACATTATATAGTTTATTTTATTCTAAAAATACTAACCCTAGTGTCCATAAAAAGATATCCAAAGTATGTTTTTTTATGTGAAGGTAATTGTATTCGCTAAGCTCTTTCTTTTTTACTTCTTCTTTTTATCACCTTTAATGTTATCTTAATAACTAAAATATATAATATCATTATATATCATATAAATATATGTTATTTATTTTATTTAATAATATTTATATGTCTTATTATACATCAAATGGGAAACAAAACCATCACTCTTGTGTACGGCGGACTACCTCCTCGCGAACCGAAGTAATTTTTTTCCATCACTGACTCACTTGGATAGTAATAATGATATAAATAATGAATATATATGATAATCATGAAATAATATTTATTTTTTAAAATTAATATATCATAAATTTCCTTACTCATTCACCCAGTAAGTAAATGATAGCATCGCCCGTGCATACGTACGGCCTATCAAATCCATGAAGCGGTGTGATTCATTTTCCATGTCCAATTTTAAAGAATGATTCTAAATATGTATATAATGAATAAAATGATATTTATAACATTAATATCATTTTTTAAATGATAAAACTATATACTATATTCAATAATGGTAACTTTCATGAAAAAAGATGCATGAGAAAACAATGCAGTTAACACTCAAAACAATAGTAATAATGAAGGATTATTAACAAATAGGTGATAAGGTGTTTTAAAAGGATCATATATGATATTATAAATATGAATATGGTTATATTATAAATTAATAATATATTTAAAAACATTATACATTATGTTAAATCATTTTCAAATAAAAGTAATTGTGAAGTAAAAAATTTTATCTCAATTTCCATTCCATTAAGAAATATTTGATATTATACACCTATTTATTTTTATGTGTTGTATATAACATAACATTTATATATTTAACATGATTAAATATTTATTTATTATGATTAATGTTTCAATTAAAGTTAATTCCATCAGGGGTGTTATAATTTTAAAGTTATAAAATAGGTAAGGATTTATTTTACAATCTTATTTTTTAGGGATTTCCTTAATTGTTGTTGAAGGAATCTTATAATATATCATGCATAAAATATAACTATTATATTATCCTATATATATTTAAGGATTTTCCATACTTTCTTCTAACTTTTCCCCTATTTTGAACTTGAATAAAGTAAAGAAACTATTAAAAGAAAAGCCAATCTTATTTCTCTTTTATGAGGTATATTTTTCTTCCATTTTCATATTTTTTTAAAAATTATTTTAAAAAGTATTTTTATTGCTCAAATGGTTTATTAAGGTAATTTAAAGTTAAAATTTAATTTTTAAAATGTTTTAAATGAATATTTCTAATTTTTTCCAAAAGTATTGTTTTCATATTTCTTTACAAAATGTCAAAAGGAGTGTTTTTTAATGCATAAATCTCTAATAGGATTCCCCACTATCATTACTATTTTATAATATTTAGATTATTATATATATTTTAAATGGTTTTACAAAGGAAAATATTTAATGAAATTTTATTTTAATATCTCACATCAAATTACTTTTTTTTCAAATGTTGTGATTTTATTACAAAACCTATATTTCTAATGAACTGATGAGAATATCTTATCACTTATTAATTTTGTGGTCTTTAACTTTATCTTGAAACATTCACTTTATTGTGATCATTGGACATTAAAATTATCTTAAATATAAATATTATTTGTATCATATATATGATTATTTCCTAAATCGTATACCATTTTTTCATAAAGTGGTTTACTATGAAAGTTATTTAATATATTGTGAAAATATTGATATTTTGTATTATTTATTAAATTTAGACATTTATTAATAAGTGATATTTTCTATGAATTGAATTTATCATTAAATATAAAAGGAATACAATTTAAATTCAATAAATGGTGGGCCTGATTATAGATATCCCCTCAATGCATCAATATGTATCATGAGACAAATTATTTGTCCAATTTTATTGGTTTTTTAGTGTATACCTACCCATTTGTTAAATTATCTTGGATTAAGTTCTTAATGGTATAGATATCATGATGTATAATATCATGACATCTAATATTAATAATTTCCTTAATTGAGATGTTAGTTATTGTTATCCATGAAATGTTTTCATTGATATTATCCATGGATTAATTTCATGATCTATTTATTGATTAAATGGAATGTATTTTCATTTATTTACCCTACTATATTGTTTATTCCTTATTTACCCATGATATATTCTACTATATGTAACCATTTCTGAGCATTTAATTTTAACCATATTTAATCTCATTTCCCTAAGTTATGAAGATAAATTCTTTGAATGAGCTTCAAGGATAAAAAACATTTTCTTTTGTTATATTTGATATTTTATTCCTAATGTAAAATGGGTAGCATGTATGTATCTAGATCTCCAATCCTACTAAATTTATCGTTACTTTGTTAATTTATACCTTGTATTTATTATAATGTAATAAAGTAACCATAGGATATGGGTTACTAGAGTCAAGGTTGTTGCATTTACCATGAAGACATATTTTCATTAATTTTTTAATTTTTTTAGAAATAGTTAATTTTTTGTGTATATATGAAAAATATCAATTTTACAAAAATAGTCATTTTTATGACATTATAATGATATAAGAAGAAAATTAATTTTTATAAAACCTTTTTTTATAGGTTATTTTTAATAATTAATATAATACATATAAAAATATAATCATTAACTTAAAAATCTATCCATAACATTTTTACAATCCATGTTATGTTTTATAAGTTAACGGTGAAAGTGAATAGTATTCAGAGTCATATTAATGCATTTAAAAGAAGTAAAAATGAAATATTGATAACTAAAGGAAAGATTTATAATTTCAAGTAGAATATTAGGTTTTCCTAAAATTATATCCATGGAAGTGTGTTATAATTTTCATAATTAAAGGGAAACTAAGTACTAGGTACATTGATCCTTATGAAATTATGGAAGGAATTGGAGTTATGACTTACCATTTGGAAATGCCACATAGCCTCTCTAAATTACATGATATGTTAAATATTTTTTTTAAGATGTAAATTCCAAATGTGACACATTTGATCACCCATAAGGAAATATAATTAGAACATGGTCTATCTTACTCTTAATAACCTATCTAGATTCTTGGCACTAGAGAACAAGTGTTGCAAAATCAGATGACTCAATTGGTGAAGGAACATTGGAGAAATCATAAAATAGAAGAGGAAATATGGGAACTAAATGAATTTATAGTGAATAACTGACCATTTATTTTTATTATGTGATGGTATAAATATTTCTAAGATGAAATTATTGAATGTGGGAAGAATATAAAACCCAAGCATCAATTATAGTATGTATGATTTTCTTTCTAAAGAAACAATAACATAATGAAAAAAATTTATTAAAACATTATTAAAACCTTAATTCTAAAATTTTATAAATTTATTTTGGTAAAATTAGTTTTACTTTTAAATTCATTATGAAAAAATTATCTTATGGTGAATTTTTTAGATTTTTTAAAATTATTGATTTTAGGGTGAATAATGAAAGATATAGATTTTACAAATACTTTGAATTTTATTAAAATTTAAAGATATTATAATAACTTGAAATTTTGTGAAACACTTTTATAGACCAAATATATATATTTAAAAATTAATATAATTCATATAAAAATATAATGATGAACTCATAAATTTGTGCTTAAGATTTTGAAAATCTAAGTAATGTTTTTGTTGAAATAAAAAAAATATTTATTATCTCTTAGTCAATTATTTATAAGTAAAATTTATTTATTAGATTTAATTTAAATAAAAATAAATATACTTTTATTTAACATAGTCAAAATAAATCCATTTCAATCAAAATTAGACTTTATTTTTTTCAAATAATTTTTATTCTAGAAACATGAATTTTCCTAAAAATGGATTTCATTATGTTTTGTGAACATATATAATAATTAATTTTTAAAAATTAT
Source organism: Viscum album (assembly GCA_963277665.1). NCBI lineage: Eukaryota > Viridiplantae > Streptophyta > Magnoliopsida > Santalales > Viscaceae > Viscum > Viscum album. The sequence goes on from OY728152.1 coordinate 1,536,356,235, forward strand.
GGAAATTGAATCTTGGAAAATGTATTCTTTATATGGAATCATCATAATTAATATAAGGTAACATGTTCAACAAAATTTTTTATCATAATGAATAGTAACTATGGAAAATATTTATCACATCGATTATGGGTAGAATGATTTTAAAGTGTAAAAATAAATGTATAAGGCTTCAAGAAGACAAAAAAATATTATAAATCATTTTTGTTTTATATTAACCTTAAAATTATCATATTTTAATATATGATTATTTTAAGTTACATGACTTGAAAAGGAAATATATAATATAATAATGTTTTAGATATTTAAAATTTTCCACCCACCTCACTTATCAAAGTAAACACCCTATACTATCTTATTTGCACTATTTGATCCAATTATCTCAAACAAGACTACCAAAATACCTTAAAAATCACTCCAAGAGTTATAGAGTGACTGGTTATAAAGACCCAAAATTCTTATACATAGATATTACATCTTAATAGATGAATATTTATTTCATATTAAAAAAATAGGCATAAGTACCATAAATGTTTTGTGTATTTGGAAACATAGATGTATAAAAAACATGTTCATTAGTTAACTGCATAATATCTTGATAATTTATCCATAACTAGAACAATTTTTAGACATATCATACATAAATACATTTTTCAAAACCTAGTGAAATGAAAAATAAGAAAGGGTGATCTCACATACTTAGTATGGGTAAACAAGGAAGATATCAATTATCACATAATAATAACATGAGCATAAGGGTATGATAAAATGAGCTTAATATTTTAAAACTATACCTTTCATATTAAAGATAATAATCTTGAGTCATGGAATAAATCTTGGCAATTCACAAAACAAGAAGCATAGAGGATATCAATTAATGTAAGCCATGATAACATAATATAAACATAGTAATGAGGTAAAAATATATTCTCATTAAATTTTGAGCATATATAAATTGAGACAGGTTCACTAATTAGGTTAAGGACATGAAATTAGGTCCTTAAATAAAATCAGGGACTTGAAAATCAGGTCCATGCTTAATATTATGGACATTAAAACCTTGACAATTCATGAATCTTATGGAAATGGAAACTAGTTCCATGAATTAAATTTTGAACATAAAATCAGGTTCACGTATAACATAACTAACTCGTGAATTATTCATATTTACCTAATTAATTGGAGGGAAATGTAATTCCCCCCATCACATAATTCATGCATTTATGTTCCACAATATCATAAAAAATTCATCACATCATAACCCATGAAAATAAATTGTTTTCATAAACATTTCATCATAGTATAACCCATGAAAAAAATAAATAGGTATAATAATCATTTCATCATTTCATTATAATGTAACTCATGGAAAAGGAAGGGGTTTCATAAACATCTTGTCATCATTAACAAAAACCATGTAGATAAATAATAAGAATTATATCATTGGACTATATCCCAAATAAATATTAAGTAACATAAATTTATGTCATCTCTTATGAAAAATGATTTTGAAAGATCACTTGGAACATTTCTTGAGGAAACTTTCACTTTCACTTTGAAATCAGTTATTTAAAATATAAAATCTTCCCATATATTATAGAAAATATTTTCTTTGAAAAAAACCTTAAAAATTTGTAAAGTAATATTTAAATCATTTAGGGTTCATTGAGTTGGGAAATATTATTCATGTTGTACATATTAAAATGAATACTCCTTTCACATTTTCTATAAAATTCAAATGGGCCTTATTTGAAAAAAAAAATAAGAAGATTCCTTTTTAAAAAAAATTAAATTAAAACATGGGTAAAAATGTATTTAAAAAATCATTGGATAATATTAAAATGTTTTATTGAAAAAATTTAATAAAAACATAGATGTGGAAGAAAAATTATTTTCGATCGAAGAGAGAAATAAAGTCAATTTCCCTTAAAAAAATTCTTTTGATATATTGAGTATATAAAGAGGGGGAAATGAAATAAAAACATATAATTTCAAGAAATAACTCCAGGTGAATAAAATTAATGAGTTTCTTTATAGATATATTATATTATTAAATCATCAGATGCATAATCATAAACAATCCTGATAAATAAATATGTTGTATCATAAAACAGTTACAAATTTAGTATATTTTGAATAGTAATCACCATTAAAAAAAGAAAATTATATAGATATTTATATACAATAATTTTAATTAGAATAATCATAAAATAAATTCATGGGTTTTATATATACAACACATATAAGAAACAGGTGGTGTATAAGGCATGTGTCCCACAGAAATAAAAGTTAGACGAAATTCCCTTACCTCAAGTCTCAATATTATTTGTACCCATTCAATAATCTTATATAATGAATATAGGTTTATTAAAAATACATTAAATAACTATAATAATATATTTCATTCCATATATTATTTAATTATTACTTTTTATTATATTTTTATTAACAATTCCTTCTTAAAATCATATTTTGGGTAATAACTGATTCATTTTTCATATATGTTTTAGTTTGGTATTTTTAGTCCTTTTACTATTTTCATGGTTGAATAGTATTCATAATGTTAAAAATTATATAAATATAATATATATACATTATATATGTATTTATATTAATCTATAAAATTTTGAGATAGAAAATGAATTACATCGTTCATGGAGATGGTCGGTTATACTTACGCATGAACATTGATTCCATGTTCTTAAAGGATGGAATAAATGACTGATAAATAATATATCACCTTTCTAGAATTACTTTTATATCATATATACTATATATATTCATTAAAAATATCCTTCTTATTATCAATGTAAAACTAAAATGAAAAACGCATCACATTACATTGTGGAGGCAGTAGTCCATACATAGGCACGAGCGAAGTTATCATTTTCTAATGGATTGGAAGGTAAGAAGTTAGATGTTATGTTATAATTAAAGAATAATAATAATGTCATAAATATCATATATATAATTTAAATCCATCATTATATCCATCCTTGATAGGGTTTGATGGAAAATGAATTATATAGGTTGGCGAGGCCGTAGTCTGTCGTACACACACTCAAAGATTTCGTTTCATATTTCCTGGGAGATGATATGTATATAGGTTATTACATTAACATAATAATTACTCAATATTTGTTATATATTTTTGTTATTATATTGTTATTTTTAGGAAATGAATTAAGGTGGTAGGATAAGGAGTTAAAAAAGAGCTTAGTGAAGAAAATTACATTCTCTTAGAAAAATATCTTTTTAATATCTTATTAAGGAACATGGGGTTGTTATTTTGGGTAGAATAATAGCTATATAACATTTATATAAATTTTATTGAGGTATTTTGGTTGGTTTTGGTTTAGCCAAATTTCTTATAAGGTGTGAATAAGTGATGGGAGGAGGTGGCCTTTTATAATTGAGGAGGAGTGGTACTTTTTTAAATATCCAAAGTTATTCAATAATAGGGAGTCACTCTCAACCCAAGTGACTCCTTAATTGATAAATAATGGATTTTAGAGAATATATGGTTGATAAACACCTTAAATACATAAAAAAACACATTTTTTAAACATTTTTTCCCTTAACCTCCAAGTTTACTTTATTTTACCATTTTAGTTTCCACTGTGGTAACTAGTCTTTTTACCTAGGTAATTTATCATTTAAGAATAAAAATAAAATAAGCCTTATTATATAATTTCAACCCACTATTTATAAATATTAAATCCAATTTATTAAATAAAAAATCGTGTTTGTTGGAAATTAATTTTAACACAAGCACATGTAACACCTAATACCTCATTTTACCCTTCATTGTGGTAATGAAGTTTTTATTGTTTAGGAGTAAACATAATTATTATAAAATGAAAAATGTCCCATGAATTTACTATGTGATATATTTTTAAAAATATAACAGTAAATTATATGAGAATGTTTTTTTTAAATTTTAAATCATATACTAAAATATTATATATTATATAATAACATTAATGTCAATTTTGAAACTATTAATTTAATTTTACTTTAAAAACATCAAGAAAAATGTGGAATTTGAATCTATTATTTTCAAATATATATTAAATGTTATATTAATCTATAAAATTCATGCAGTGAATTAATTAATTCAGTTTATTTTAATTTTAATATTTTTATTATCATTTATTTCTTTTATTAATTAAATAATTATTGTGTAGGTGTTTCGTAAGAATGTAAGGTAATTATATAATTACTAAAAATTAAAGATAAATTACCCTAATGAAATTAATTTTATTATTCTAAAAATTATCATCAATATTCATTCACATCTTTCTTTTTCCCCTATGTAAACACATAATTGAAATTTAAAAGTAATAAGGTGGCATTTTATCTTTTTCTTTACTTAAATTATTATATTGGTCACTTTCATAGAACGGTGTCTAAAAAACACATAAAAATAGAGAAATAAGTGATAAAGGTATTAATATGGACATCCAATAGAATTCAGACAAGTATTTGTGGCATTTTAACCTTTATCTTTCGAGTTTAACCCCCTGTAAACATGTTTTAACCTTAATAGTGTTAATTAATTTTAAATGTTTTTACTATTAATTAAGACCAAAAATAATTATGATGTTATTATATAATATTAATTATTCTGATTCAAAATAGGGAATCCATTTTATCAAATTAAATTCACAAAAAGTGGAATAATTTAATTTTAAATTAAACTTACAAATACATTGAAAATGGTTTTCTAAATGAAAGGATTTCATAAAAATCAGTATTTTTCACTATTCGTCAAAAATTTAATCTTTCTAGAAAATTATCAGAAATTAACTCTAATATAATTCTTATATATTTAATACAAATATTAAGTTAATTTCATCAAAAAAATTCTTAAAGTTTCAAAAACTAATTTTATTATTTGTTTACAAAAAAGAAATAATCATCATTTTTTGATAAAAGATGAATTTTTTATGCATATAAATAAATTACTAAAAATTAAGTATTTATTTATCAATATATTTTCTTTATCTAAAATATTCATACATAATTTTAAAAATATTTTTATTCTTATTCATATCTTCAAATTTAATATCTAGGTTACAATGGCCACATTAAATCATAATATTTCAATAGTATATTGCAGTTTTTTAACTCGGTGTTGCATGAAACGCAAGCTATTGAATAGATTAAATTTATTTGAAAATAATAATAAAATTTTAAGGTTTTAAATTCTCCCCCACCAACTTTAATAACTTGTTTCTTCATAATTTGAACATGATCTCAGAATTCAGGGGTTTACTATTTGAAAATCCATTTATGGAAGTCCTGCATCATAAAAAGGGTCAATAAAACAACCTCTTGAAAATATGGAAAGAATAATAATAAGTTCATCACACAACTAGGTTTCTAAATAGGAAAACATTATTGGGAAGTTGAAATATGGATATGGAGTAAAATTAATTTTTATAGATCATTGATCATAATAAATTGAATTGTCATGAGAAATCTAATGACCACAAAACCATAAACCAATAAGGTGTGAAAAATACCATCAATTCATCGGAAATGAATTTAATAGGACAATATTTTTTCAAAAAACTCTTTTCCTTAATTTAATAAACTTTCCTTAAGAAATATTATTACGTGATTTCATTCCATTTCATAAGCACAATCTCATCCTTTGGTTGTGCATTGGTCAACTTCCACTTTATCTCTTCCTCTAAGAAATGAAGATGAATTTTCCATACCTAAATCATTAAAATGAACGTATAACGAATCACACAATATATAAAATAATGATCATTCATTACTTATATCTCTAATTATCATCAAAACCAAAAAAAATTCACCAGTTATCTAATATAGATAAATATTCATATGATGAAATAATACACTAATCTCTAAAACCTCATCCAAAGTTCAAATTAAAACATTACATAAATGATTAACCTTAATAACCTTCCAAAATTCAAAATTTTATAAGGAAGTCCACTAAATTTATAAAATAAATTTAACATTAATCTCCTAAATACTATAAAGTGGAACATAATTATCATGTACCAAATATGGAAATACCTTGGTCACATATTCTCTTGAAACACTATAATAACAATAATTACCATAAAACCTTAATTAAAACATTCATACTTCCTTATTCCTTAAATAAATCATCGATTATTTAATATATTCAATAAATCCAAAAATATTTTAAAATCCATCAAGGATAACATAAACCACATTTTCATCAAATCATTTATTAGTTCTGATTCCATCAATACAATCTAATTCACTTTATCCATATCAATCATCACTTATCTCAACTAAAAACCACTATCTCAACATCATTAACATATTAAGGGTTATATTTTCTGTTGGTCAGAGTGGATACTCAAGAGGGGGGTGAATTGAGTTCCAATTAAAATTTCTGTTTTAAAACTTTGTCTTAAAAGCCCCCAAATAAAATACTAAATTAAACTGTAGTGAATTTATATCAAAGTAAGGGTTCGATTGGGTTCTCAAGGGATTGATTATTTCCCATTTAATCAAAACATAAAGGTTGATTAACTTTTGAAACCAACTTACTGATTTACAACTAATATAAACACTTGCAAATTTAATTCTCAAAGTGACTTTAAAACAGTTTTGGTTTTAAATAAATTAGTAGCGGAATAAAGAATAACTTTGAAATATATATCACAGCAGATATAACCAAGAGGTTCAGTCTCAAGCTGAGACTTAGTCCTCTCAAAACTTTATATAAAAGTGATCCACACCCTGGATCGGGGATTACAACAGTATATAACTGTCCAGGTCCAAGACCTGTACCACTGTTATCCATGGGAACAGAAACAACAGCAACCAGCTTTCCAGGTCACACGACCTATACCACTATCCCAGTGAGAAAAATACGTAAGAGTGTTGAGCGAGGATTTACAAATCCTCCAGTTAAAGCACAGGAGACAGTGTGTGTGTTAAATATAGCAGATAACACACACTGCTCAATATGTAAAAAGTTAAATCACAGAGCAAATATTTAGAGTTTAGAAATGGCTCTAGTGATTGTCGTGCAGTTATGGACTCCTTTGATTGATCAGAATTCGCTATGAGTCCTCTTCTGGTTTTAGTTTGGAAAACAGAGTGTCGTCTACTTCCTTGACTTTCAGGTTCAGGTATAGTGAGAAATGTAGTGAATGAAGTTCTTCAATGTCCTCGTCGAAGTACAGAACACTTCTTGAGTAAGCTTGAGAGTGTATGAGGTTTTGTGTTTTTCTACGACTATCTCATTCACCACTCTTTGGGATCTTCTATCTTGTCATTGTTACTCTCGTATATCTCTATACACCAGCAGGGGATTCTTGTATTTATGGCACGAGCTCCAGTAAAAGAAATGATTTCTTTTTGCGGGTACAAGGTATGGTTCCCTGACATCCAACAACCTTTATTAAATAAATGACAGAGCATTAAAATATTCCTAATATGAACGTTGGTTAGATTAAATAAAGATAAAGAAATTCAAACAGCTGTTTATGACTATCGGTGTGTCAAGTGATCGGAAGGTCATCAGCATCAGCATCGGTGAGACATCTTTGGTGACTCAGATGATCAGCATCGGTGTGTCATGATTAGTGACTCATTTGATCAGCATCGGTGAGACATCTTCGGTCACTCAGATGATCAGCATCGGTGTGTCATGATCGATGACTCATATGATCATCATCGGTGAGACATCTTCGATGACTCAGATGATCAGCATCGGTGTTTCATGATCGGTGACTCATTTTATCAGCATCGGTGAGACATCTTCGGTGACTCAGATGATCAGCATCGGTGTGTCATGATCTTTTTCCTTTGATATGGATCGGTGCGACCGTTGTCCTTTGATATGGATCGGTGCGACCGTTGTCCTTTGATATGGATCGGTGCGACTGTTGTCCTTTGATCCAAAGGACTTCCAGAATACTTGTAAATCAATAATAAAGAGATAAAAACATGATCCAGCTAATATACACAGATTCACTAAGAGATTGTGATTATGTATATGAGAAATCCAACTGGATTAAGTAATTGATGATTTGTGATTATTAAAACAGCAATCATAGGAAGAATTTCAACAATCTTCCATAGGGCTCAACAATCTCCCCCTTTTTGATAATCACAAATCTTAGCCAATCACAAAGCTTATCCATAAATAATTATAATATGTCATCAATAATAAGGCACAATAAGAATAAAAACATAATGAGATATAAATCTCCCACTGAATTTATGCCTTTAAATACTTATGCAAGCATTGCCATAAAAAGATATAAATCACCCCCTTGAGATATGCATCACCCCCATATCCCCATATATCCATAGATATACAGATTTCTCCCCCTTTGGGATAATCAAAAAGGAGGGAAAACAGATTAAGAAGAGATTAAAAGAAGGCATCAGTGAGAATAAAAAAAAGAGAATAAAGTTTATAAGACATCACAGTACAATCACAACAGGGTTCACCCTATCAACAACAACGCACAACTATTTCTGGGGATGTAACGGGGCTTTGCCCTTATCATAAGGATCAATGGTTGGTAAGTTGGAAGGCTTGGAGGCAGGTTGAACTGGGCTAATTTGAAATGGTGGTAAGATGACTCTAGAGGTTGGAGGAGAGGATGCCACTAGGATTTGATGTGGAGCTGTAGGAGCTGGTTGAGAAGATTGCTGAGGAACTGGTCGGAGTTGAGATAGAGCTTGAGCAACGGAGATCTGATTTGGAGCAACATCAGAGGCACTGAGAGGGTCAGCAGTAGGAAGCACAATGGCGGTGGCTTGTGCATTCAGATAAGGCTTCAAAAGATTTATGAAATTCTGAATAACTTCTGCACCATACTGCATAGCCTTCTCAAAATCATCCTTATTCTCCATGAACCGTTCCAAGGTTGGAGTAAAATCTTGCTACTGTCGAACTTGATTCTTGAAAGCTTGAGTGACTAGAGGTAGTCTCAGATTGTCAGCTAACACTTTGAAATTCACGGTGATCTCATGCTTGGTATAGATTTTTGAAAATTAGTGATAAACCTTTTCCTTGATCTCTCTCTGAGCTTTAATGGAATCTGCTGAATATACTATTACCATCTTATGAATGTGATCATTGATCTCCTTCATCTTCCTCAATGAGTCCAAATCAAGAACTTTCTTAATGGCGGCCAATTCATCATGCACAATCTGCCTTAGAGCCTCTAGCTCACGAGTAGTTATCTTGGTTACTTTGGTTGTACTGGCTTGAGCAACTATCTGAGTTATCTCAGCTTTCAACTTTCTCATATCATACATCTTAAGATGTTCAATCAGATTTCTCAACACTTCCATCATACCAGAGATGGTGGATCTAAATTTGTTGGATAAAGAAACTAAGACAGATTGTAGATCCTTCAGAATCTGATTTAGAGAGGCTATGTGCCTGCCAATAAACTCACCAGTATTGGCCAGGTCTGGTTTAATAGCATTTGAAATCTCTTCTCTGACTGTATCTCTCACAGCAGTAAGCAACTCACTTTTGAACTTATCAAAATCAGACTGAGAGACAGTAGAACTAGGTAGATGAGCACCTGCAGCATCAACAGCATGAGCAGACCTTGCCTCAACTGGTTGTCTTTCCATCATAACCGCAGTAGATTCTAATTCTTCTTCTTCTTCTTCAGAATACTCTAAACCCAAAACAGAAAAACCAGGGTAATCATACCAGACAGAAGCACAGAGAGTGTATTTCGGTTTATCATAACTTGCTTTTCTACTGATTTTAAGAGATTCTCTCTTTCCATTGGCATCTGTTTCTGGTACAGTTTGATGTGTTTCTGTTGGAGGTACAGAAAGACCATCCACTGGTCAGTTATCACCATCATCATCATTATCATCATTATCATCATCATCTCCATTCTCATTTCCATTTTTCACAGAAACATCACTGTCAGATACTTCAGTGTCACTAGCTTCTTCATCACCAAGAACTGGTTATGATTCAGGTAAGGGTAAAGGTGGACTGGCAGATCCAAAGTCTATTCTTCTCTTAGGGCTCACAGTATCAGGATCACTCCTATCATCAGGAGGTGACATACTTCCTTCTTTTGTTTCAGCTTCTTCCATCCCTTGTTTACCAGACTCTTCAGTGTCTTTATTCCTTTCAAAATCTAATTCTTCCTCATCATCAGAATAAATTGGCTCCTCATCTGATTTCAAACCAGGGTCTCTCAAACCCTTCGGCCTCTTTCCATGATAAGTGGGATTGTAAGATTCATACAACTTGTCCTCATCAGCAACCCAGCATTTCTTCCATGGGTTCCAGTTTATTTTCATCCGTTTACAAATTTCTTTATTAACACAAGAAGCACTATCAGATTCGGCTATCTCATCAACTTCATCAACACATTCCAGATTCTTTAACATAGCAGAGATCATTTTGGAATAGAACAGGGCAGTGGATTTCTTAGAAGGTTTCACCATTCCAGCTATGTACACCATTAGATATCTACACAAATTGATCTTCTCATGGGTATTTAGTAAAAACAATAGAAAACATCCTGGTATCTTACAGCAGCAAAATATCCTTTCCTAGGGAAAACTTGGTGCTGAATAAACATAAAGAGAAGTCTACATTCACCATCCAGCTCTGAGGATATGATTCTCCTTGACTCTCTGTTTCCCTTCAAGAGCTCCAAAGCTAACTCATAAGAGAAATATTCAGTGGTTGGAGGAATGTTTCCAGCATAATCCTCATACCGACCCTCATGGGGTACATTCAAACAATCATCCCATTGTTTAGACGAAAAAGATATTTTCTTTCCTTTCACTACAGAAGACATTCTGGCAGCCTCGGCACCATCTAAAGTAACTTGCAGATTTATATAAAACTCATGCACTAGCTTTGGGTAGTATACACAAGAGTTATCTGAGAACCAGTCTTTCCATCCTTGCGAAACTAAAACTTGTAACAACAGTGACTTACTTGTCAAAAGCCAGGTGGAGCTGACTTCCTTTTCTACAGCAACAATCCGAGTTTCCAGGTTCGGATTTACTGATCTTTGAGTGGTACTACTTGACTCCCCTCGAGCACGCTTTGAAGGTACAGGACTTTCTGATCCTTTGCTCGGTCTCTTCTGCTTAGCCATTTGACGATTCTGGGGAAAGAAGGAGTTCGAAGGTTCGAAGTAGAGGAAAAGAGAGGAAATAAGTTTTGGTGGGAAAGAAATGAAAGGTCGACGGTTTGGGGAATATAAATAGTCGCGTATCATTTATTTCATCATTTAGGGTTCCCATAATAAAGATAAAAGTAGTTAATTAATCACAACAAAATAAAAAGTAATATAAAGAAATATCGGTTTCACAGATCGGTTTCACAGATCGGTTTCACAGATCGGTTTCACAGATCAGTTTCACAGATCAGTTTTACATATCAGTTTCACAGATCGGTTTCACAGATCAGTTTCACAGATCGGTTTCAGAGATCAGTTTCACAGATCAGTTTCACAGATCATTTTCACAGATCAGTTTCACAGATCGGTTTCACAGATCAGTTTCACAGATTAGTTTCACAGATCGGTTTCAGAGATCGGTTTCACATATCAGTTTCACAGATCAGTTTCACAGATCTCTTATACACAATTCTTGTTTAATAAAATTCATTCTTTCATAACATAAAGGCTTTGTAAAAATATCATCTAATTGATGTTCAGAGCTAATAAATTCTAGATAAATATCACCTTTCTGATAATGATCTCTTAGAAAGTGATTTCTGATATCAATGTGCTTAGTCCTAGAGTGAGACATAGGATTCTTAGATATGGTGATCACACTAGTATTGTCACAGTTAATTTAAACCTGTTTAAAATCAAATCCATAGTCTAATAAAGTGTGTTTCATCCACAGAATCTGTGCACAGCAACTACCAGCAGCAATATATTCTGCTTCAGCAGTAGACAATGCAACTAAGTTCTGTTTCTTAATACAACATGATACTAGGGACTTTCCAAGTAAATGACATGTTCCAGATGTGATTTTCCTATCTAACTTACATCCAGTAAAGTCAGCATCTGAATAACTAGTTAGGTCAAATGATTGTCCTTTTGGATAAAACAAACTTAAATTCACAGTATACTTAAGATATTTAAAAATCCTTTTAACAGCCAGTAAGTGTGATTCTTTAGGATTAGCTTGAAATCTAGCACACATACACACACTAAACATAAGATCTGGTCGACTAGCAGTAAGATAAAGTAAACTCCCAATCATGCCTCTGTAATAGGTTTGATCAACCGGTTTCCCAGTTTCATCAACATCCAACTTACAGGTAGTACTCATAGGTATATCACTTTCCTGAATACTATCTAAACCAAAACGTTTTAATAAATCCTTAGTATATTTACTTTGATTTAGAATAATACCATCTTTAGTTTGAAAGATTTGAAATCCAAGAAAATACTTAAGCTCTCCCATTAAGCTCATTTTAAACTCATTTTTCATAACCTTTGAAAATCAGTACATAAAGAATTTTTCGAAGATCCAAAAATAATATCATCAACATAGATTTGTACTATTAACACATCTTTTGAAATCCTTTTTATAAAAAGAGTGGGATCAGCTATTCCATTGGTAAATCCTTTTGAAATAAGAAAGTTTGAAAGTCTTTCATACCAAGCTCTTGGAGCTTGTTTTAAACCATATAAAGCTTTAGAAAGTTTAAAAACATGATTTTTAAAATGAGGATTTGTGAAACCAGGTGGTTGTTCAACAAAAACATATTCAACAATAAAACCATTAAAAAAATCACTTTTCACATCCATTTGATATAACTTGAAATTCAGATGTGATGCATAGGCAAGTAAGATCTTAATCGCCTATAATCTAGCTACAGGTGCAAAGGTTTACTCATAGTAAATTCCTTCTTCTTGATTGTAACCTTGTGCAACTAGCCTAGCTTTGTTTCTAATGATGTTTCCAGATTCATCAACTTTTTTTCTAAACACCCATTTTGTGCCTATGGTTATAGTGTCCATAGGTCTTTCTACTAATTTCCATACTTTGTTTCTTTCAAATTGATTTAGTTCCTCTTGCATAGCCATTACCCAAAATTCATCATTGATAGCATCATTGATATTTTTAGGTTTTAGCTGTGACAGAAATGCTTGATGTTCAACTGGATATCTTAGAGAAGCTCTAGTCTGTGTTCCTCTATCTAGGTTTCCTACAACAACATCTAAAGGATAGTTCTTTAGAATCCTAGTTGGTCTTGAAAAGGTAGGTCTAGAGATTTCAGGTTCATCAACAGGTTGGGGTTCAACAGAAGCAGGTTCTGGGAAATTTCCAGAACTGGTCGTTTTAACTATAGGTCCACTATATTTATCATTAGGGTTCAAAACAGAGAGATCATCTTCAATATTTTCAAGAGAGGTCTTAGGTTCATGTGGATCAGTTTCATCAAATTTGATGTGAACAGATTCTTCCACACATTTGGTTCTTTTATTGAAAACTCTATAGGCTTTACTAGAAGTTGAGTAACCTAGAAAAATTCCTTCATCACTCTTGGATGCAAATTTGTCGAGATTGTCTTTAGTATTAAGAATAAATACTTTGCAGCCAAAAACTTTGAAGTAGTTAACCTTAGGTTTCCTATGGTTCCACAACTCATAAGGGGTCCTCTTAAGAACAGGTCTGATCAAGACTCTATTGATAACATAACAAGCTGTATTTATAGCTTCAGCCCAAAAATAAACAGGTAGGTCATACTCATTAAGCATAGTCCTAGAAATTTCTTATAGGGTTCTATTCCTCCTTTCTACTACACCATTTTGATGGGGTGTCCTAGGGACAGAGAAATTGTGACTATAGCCATTGTGTGAGCAGTAAGATTCAAACTCGTGATTTTCAAACTCACGGCCATGATCACTTCTCAGAGTTTTAATCTTAAGTCCACTAAGGTTTTCTACAGACTTGGTGTATTTTACAAAGCAAGAACAGGCTTCACTTTTGTGACCTAGAAAATATACCCAAGTATATCAAGAAAAGTCATCTACAAGGACATAGACATAATGCTTCCCATTTAAACTAGAAACTCTAGAAGGTCCAAATAAATCCATGTGAACCAACTCGAGAGGTTGAGAAGTTGAAACTTCTTTCTTTAATTTAAAAGAAACTTTCTGTTGCTTTCCCTTTTGACAGGGATTACAAACTTTGTCTGCTGGAAATTCAAGTTTGGGTAGGTCTCTAACTAAGTTCTTCCTAGCAAGTTTTCTAAGTGAATTCACATTGCAGTTTCCTAATCTTATGTTCCAAAGCCAAGACTCTTTATGAAAATCATTTAAACAAGTAATGTTTTTATTAGCTAAATAATTTAAATCAATAGCATAAACATTTTCATTTCTCAAGGCAACAAACACTAAAACATTTTTAGAATTAAAAACATTGCAAGAATCATTTTCAAATTTAACATAAAAACCATCATCACATAACTGAGAAATACTTAACAAATTGTATTTAATTCCATAAACAAATAAAACTTTAGAAATAAATATTGAGTCAGTGTTACCAATCTGGCCTAAGCCGATGATTTTCCATTTAGAATTATCACCAAAGGTGACAAAACCTCCATCAACTCTGACTAAGCTTTTATAGCATGAGAAGTCTCCAGACATATGTCTTGAACATCCACTGTACAAGTACCAGATCTTTTTACAGAAGCTTTTTAAGTAGGTTTCCTACAAAATAGATTTAAACAGGAAATGATTTTGGTACCCAGATTTTCTTGGGTCCAGACAGGTTAGCCAATAACACTTTAGTTACCCATATTTGTTTAATGGGTCTCATAAAATTTCTAGAATCAATAGATTTTGAAAGATAAGCCTTATTAGATCCATAACTATGAATATAACTAGTTGAAGCATATGAAGTTCCAGAGCTAGCTACATTCTGTCCAGATTTAGGAATGAATCTAGTTTTGGTAATTTTCCTTTGTCCAGGTTGGTATCCTATACCGGTAGTGTATCTAGGTGCTATTTGCCTACCTAGAATTTGAGTAAGAGTATATTTACCATTGGTAAATTTCTATAAGTCTTTCTTGAGTTGTTCATTAAATAATTGCAGCTCAGTGTTCTCTTTAAGCAACTGAGCATTCTTTTCCATTTCAATATCAAGATCATATTTATGTTTAACAGTTAAAGCATACTGTTTCTTTAACCCTTTGTATTTGTCTTTCAACTCATTACAGGTTTCTTCTAACATATTACAATATTAAAATAGTACAGATTTTGACATGTTTTCTGAGTTAGAATCACCTTCAGAATAATATGAATTTAAATTAGGAGTTTTAGATGTTACCTCATAATTGTTTTTCATAAAACACATGTTTGCCTTATTTCTGTGCTTAGTTTCAGAAACTTCAAATTCAGTGGAGCTATCCTCAGAAGCACTCCAAGTAGCCTTCATAGCCTTTTTGTAATTACTGTCCTTGTAATCATACCTCTTCTTGTATTTCAACTTTGGACAGTTCTTTTATGTGTCCCTTTCTTTTGCACTCATAGCAGACAACTTCATCTGATTTTTCAGATTTCTTCCAATTCTTTTTCCAATGTCCCTTGCTATCATACTTACCTTTATAATTTGATTTTCTGAAAAACATATTCTTCCTATAAAACTTTTTAAATCTTCTGGCAATGTGAGCCATCTCAGCATCACTATCAGAAGCACTTTTACTATCTTCACAGCTTGAACTCTCATTTATAGCATGAAGCTTCTCCTTATCCTTGTTCTTTGAAGTTGAAGTCTTGAAAGCAACTGACTTCCTTCTAGGTTCTTCTTCTTCTTCTTTGTTAACCTTGAGTTCCTCTTCATACATCATCAACTTTCCAATTAGTTCCTTGACTGGTAGTTCACCAAAATCACATGATTCTATAATTGAGACAGAAGTTCCCCTCCATCTTTCAGGTAGACATCTCGGAATTCTCATAATTTGTCCCTTTGATGGAACATCCTTTCCCAGAGAATTCATTGTGTTGACAATTTAATTAAACCTGAGATACATGTCAGAAATGGGTTCATCAGGCTTCATCTTAAAATTATCTTACTTAATTGTATAAGTGTTCAATCTCATTTCCTTAACATTAGTTGTTCCTTCATGAGAAACAGCTAAGGTATCCCAAATTTCATATGAAGTTTTACAAGCAGATGTTCTATTAAATTCATCATCTTCTAAAGCATAGTAAAATGCATTCATAGCTTTGCAGTTATTATTGTAGGCATCCTTAGTAGCTTCATTCCAAGTAGTTCTAATAGTAGTAGGAATTTTATATTCTGATTCTATAGCAGTCCAAATATCAAAACCCATGCTTTCTAAATGAATTTTCATCTTGATTTTCCACTGAGCATAGTTAGTGCCATTGAAAAATGGTGGTCTATTGGTAGCAACACCTTCAAGTATATTATCCATTAAAGCTTGCTTAAAGCAAATATTTTAAAGAGAGAAAAATTTAGAAATAACAGAAATTTTCAGAACTTTAAAATATAACTAAAATCACAGTTTAAAAACAGAGTACTTTTAGAAAATATTTAAATCTTCCTCTGATACCAATTGTTGGTCGGAGTGGATACTCAAGAGGGGGGTGAATTGAGTTCCAATTAAAATTCTTGTTTTAAAACATTGTCTTAAAAGACCCCAAATAAAATACTAAATTAAACTGTAGTGAATTTATATCAAAGTAAGGGTTCGGTTGGGTTCTAAAGGGATTGATTATTTCCCAGTTAATCAAAACAGAAAGGTTGATTAACTTTTGAAACCAACTTACTGATTTACAAATAATATAAACACTTGCGAATTTAATTATCAAAGTGACTTTAAAATAGTTTTGGTTTTAAAGAAATTAGCAGCGGAATAAAGAATAACTTTGAAAGATATAGTACAGCAGATATAACCAAGAGGTTCAGTCTCAATCTGAGACTTAGTCCTCTCAAAACATTATATAAAAGTGATCCACACCCTGGATCGGGGATTACAACAGTATATAATTGTCCAAGTCCAAGACCTCTACCACTATTATCCGTGGGAACAGAAACAACAACAACCAGCTGTCCAGGTCACACGACCTCTACCACTATCCCAGTGGGAAAAAGATGTAAGAGTGTTGAGCGAGGATTTACAAATCCTTCAGTTAAATCACATGAGATAGTTTGTGTGTTAAATACAGCAGATAACACAAACTGCTCAATATGTAAAAAGATAAATCACAGAGCAAATATTTAGAGTTTAGAAATGGTTCTAGTGATTTTCGTGCAGTTCTGGACTCCTTTGATTGATCAGAATTCGCTCTGAGTCCTCTTCTAGTTTTAGTCTGGAAAACAGAGTGTCGTCTTCTTCCTTGACTTTTAGGTTCAGGGATAGTGAGAAATGTAGTGAATGAAGTTCTTCAATGTCCTCGTAGAAGTACAGAACTCTTCTTGAGTAATCTTGAGAGTGTATGAGGTTCTGTATTTTTCTAATACTATCTCATTCACCACTCTTTGCGCTCTTCTATCTTATCATTGTTACTCTTGTATATCTCTGTGCACCATCAGGGGCTTCTTGTATTTATGGCACGATCTCCAGTAAAAGAAATGATTTCTTTTTGCGGGTACGAGGTACGGTTCCCTGACATCCAACAACCTTTATTAAATAAATGACAGAGCATTAAAATATTCCTAATATGACCGTTGGTTATATTAAATAAAGATAAAGAAATTAAAACAGCTATTTATGACTATCGGTGTGTCAAGTGATCGGTAGGTCATCAGCATCAGCATCGGTGAGACATCTTCGGTGACTCAGATGATCAGCATCAGTGTGTCATGATCGGTGACTCATTTGATCAGCATCGGTGAGACATCTTCAGTGACTCAGATGATCATCATCAGTGTGTCATGATCGATGACTCATTTTATCAGCATCGGTGAGACATCTTCGGTGACCCAGATGATCAACATCGGTGTGTCATGATCGGTGACTCATTTTATCAGCATCGGTGAGACATCTTCGGTGACTCAGATGATCAGCATCGGTGTGTCATGATCTTTGTCCTTTGATATGGATCGGTGTGACTGTTGTCCTTTGATATGGATCGGTGCGACCGTTGTCCTTTGATATGGATCGGTGCGACCGTTGTCCTTTGATATGGATCGGTGCAACCATTGTCTTTTGATATGGATCGGTGCGATCATTTTCCTTTGATCCAGAGGACTTCCAGAATACTTGTAAATCAATAATAAAGAGATAAAAACATGATCCAGCTAATATACACAGATTCACTAAGAGATTGTGATTATGTATATGAGAAATCCAATCGGATTAAGTAATTGATGATTTTTTATTATTAAAACAGCAATCATAGGAAGAATTTCAAAAATATTCCAGAGGGCTCAACATTTTCCATAATCATGTTTTTCGCATAAAATATCACATTTACATTAAATCCCTTTTCTAAGTCATCAGTACCATTCAATATATTTTTGCAAATCCTTAATGAAAATTTTCTAAAAATAAACCTTATATATTTCATGATTCATGTAACATAATTATTGAGTTCCGGTACATAAACACTCTAATCATTAAACTTAATTATTAAACCATTAACTAGGATTAAATATATTATTCCTTAATACCTATTTCATTCCATACATAATTTTTAGTCCCTTCATCATCAATAGAAAAACTTTGACTCATACAACATTATTGATTCTATTATTTTGATTTTCCACTAGGAAATCTATTTTCATAATGCCCATACTTTAAACATCTAAAACATTATATTTTTTATGAATCCTTATTTTAAAAATTATTATCTTACATTGCATTAATTAAAAATTTTATTTTTCCTTAGTAATTACTTACTTTGTTCCCTTTTTCTCTACACATAAAACGTATTTTTCTTCCTCTAATACATTCCCTTGATTTATTCTTCCCACATTATTGAAATATATAAATTTTAATATTCATTCATATATAGTATCCACCACTTGATATCTCTGTGTAACCCATCCTTATCCTCTTTGGTGAGTCCAAGAATTAGTTAAGGTTTAAGTTTTTTATCATATATTTTGATAACTGATTAATCATAATCATAATATCATTTACTTCAGTCATCATCCCATTTTATTTCTCATCAAAAAATTGTCTATCAAATTCAATGGTAATCCATTTTCTTCTAGTTCTCACCATTACCTAAAACCAAAAAGCATAGTGTGAGCAACACTATTCATAGTGGAAAACCACATAATCATGAAAAAATATTAATAGGATGTTTAAATAACAACACCATATTTTTTATTTATAATATCTTAGGTTTAAACTATATCATTCATGGTTATACTCATTTTAGATATTTCATGATGTTTTGTAAAGATTCTATGAAATTACACAACATATCCCCCAGGAATGTCATACCAGGTGTGCAGTAAGAAACATTGACATTCCCCATGTGATGATTGCGTCAAAGCCCAATGGACCCTTTTCAAAGTAATTACCCCTAGGTACAACTATTCTAGATCCAAATCCACTTATAGTATCCAAAAATGTATGTAATTGCTTGTAAAACACTCTCTGTATCCTCCACCAAAATTCTAGAATATTTTTTCCTACTTGAACTTATCCTTATACTTATCCCTAATATTATCACTATATGTTTCTCATCCTAGATTCCAAAGGTTAACTAAACCTATCCTCTGATACCAAATATGAATACCTAAACCTCACATACATATATATCACATATTAGTGGATTAATATTAATTTCATCTTAAAAAGCATAAATGAGGAGCGTAAAGGTTTAGGTTCTTTTGAAACATAGATGCATAAAAAATGGTTCATAGGTGATCCCTAAGTTATTCATATCTAGAACCCTTCTTATATATATAATACATAAACCTTATTTCATATCCTATGGAAATTAAATATAAGAAAAGGTGAGCTCAGATTCTTATTAAGGGTAAATAATGTAGATATTAATTATCACATAAGCATTTCATGAACATAAGTGTATAAGAATGTGATCTTAACATTTTAAAACCATGCCATGTATATTAAAGATCATAATATTAAGTCATGGAATAAATGTTGGTTATTCATAAGAAATGAGTCATAAAGGAAATCAATAAATATAATCCATGATATCATAATATAAACATAGTAATGTAGAAAAAAATAAGCTCATAACATTGTGAACATGTATAAATAGAAACAGATTCACTCATTAGGTTAAGGAAATTAAACCAGGTACTCACATAAACTAATGGACATGAAATCTAGGTACAAACTTAATATTATAGACATGAAACTAGATCCATGAATGAATATTATCCACATGAAAACTAGTTCCATGCATGAAATTATGAACATGAAATCTAGTTCATAAATAACATTATTAACTCTGGAGTTATCCATATTTACCCAACTCATTAGTGGGAGATATAGGTTCCACGCATCACATGATCCAAAAAAAATTTGACACAATATCATAAAAAATTCATCATATCAGAACTTATGAAAATAAATGGGTTATATAAATATTTCATCATAACATAACCCATAATAAAAAAACCAGGTTCGATAAACATTTCCTCAAACATAACATGTGGAAAAGGAATATTTTTCATAAACATATTTTAATTAAAAATATAAATTATCCCAAGAAATAATAAGAATGTAATCATTGGTTAATATCCCAAAGAAATCTTAAGTAATTTCAATGTATGTCATCTTAGATGAAAAATGGTTTTAAAAGATCACTTGGAAGATTTGTTGAGAAAAATATCCTTTTCACTTTGAAAAAACTTATTTAAAATATAAAAACTTCCCAAATATTAAAGAAAAAAATTATTTTAAAATAAGCATGAAAATTTTTAAATGAATATTTAAATAATTTAATGTTCATGGAGATGGTAAATATTTTTCATGCCATACACGTTAAAACAAATATTCATTTTACATTTTTTATAAAATCCAAAAGGGCCTTTGTTGGAAAACGACAAGAAGATTATTTTTAAAAATATTTTTCAAAAAAGAAATGGTAAAAAAATATTTAAACTTTAATTATATAGTAGTAAAAACGTTGTTTAAAATCATTTTTTTGAAAAAAAAAATCTATATGGAATAAAAAGGATTTTCGACCAAAGAGAAAAAAATTTATTTTCCTTAAAACATTATTTTGATATATTGAGTAAATAATGAGACTAAAATTAAAGTCAAACATATAATTTAAAAAAATAAACATAGTAGAATAATATTCATAATTTTATTGAGATATAGATCTTAATATTTCATCATTGGAAGCGAAATCATAAACAATCACGATAAACAAATAGATTGTAACATAAAATTATTACCAATTCGGTATATTTGGAATCACAAGCCCCATGAAAGAAATAAAATTATATATAAATTTATATCCCTTAATTTTCATTGGAATAATTATAAAATAAGTTAATGGTTTGTATATATACACCACAAAAAAATAAACAAGTGGTGTATAAGGAATGTGTCCCGCATAAATAAAAGTGAGACAGAATACTCTTACCTCAAGTCTCGACTTTCTTCGTACACATAAAAAACTCATGTATAATAAAAAGAGGTTTATGATATACCTATTATTGAACTGTAATCATATATATAATACCATGTATTATTTACTAATTACCTTTTATTATCTTTTAATTAATAATTATTTGTTTGAATCATCTTTCGGGTTATAACTGCTTCGTTTTTCATATATGTTTTGGTTTAGTATTTTTAGTCCTTTTACTTTGATCAAGGTTACATAATATCTAGAATTTTAACTAAGATATTAATATCATATATAGTAATTATAAATTAATTTAGATTAATCCATAAAAGTTAGAGATAGAAAATTAATTACACCGTTCATGGAGATGGAAGGTCGTAAGTATGCATGAACGTTGTTTCCATTTCCTCGACAGATGGAATGAAATAAAAGGTAAATGACATATAACTTTTTAAGAAATATTTTTTATGTCATATATATCATATATATTCATTAAATATATCCTTATTACCATCCATGTAAAAATAAAACAAAAAATGTATTACAACGCTTTGTAGATGTGGTAGTCTACATATACGAACGAATAACATTATCATATTCTAATGGATTTGAAGGTAAGAACGTATATGATATATTATAATTAATTAAGTATAATAATGTCATAAATTTAATATATATAATTTAAAATCATAATTATATTCATCCATGATAGGTGGTGATGAAAAACAAATTATATGGTTTGGCGAGGCAGTAGTCTGCCTTACACACGATCAACAGATTAGTTTCCTATTTGATGAAAGAGTATATGGATATAGATTATTACATTAAAAAATAACATATCAGTATATAGTATATAATTGTGTTATTGTATTTTAATTATTAGTACATTAATGATGGTGGTAAGAGGTATAAAAAGAAAGAGCATAGTAAAGAAAATTAAATTCAATTAGAACAGCCTCCATTGGATCTCATTTTAAGGACCCTGTAGTTGGTTTTTTAAGTGAACATCAACTCTATAACATAGTTAAGGATATTGGGGAGATAATTTTCTATTCTTTCATGTTAAATTTATTATGATGAGTGAAGAAGTGAGGGGAGGATGCAACCTTTTATAAATTAGGAGTGACTCTTTTGTAAATACCCAAAACTATTCAATAATGGGATGTTACGACTCCAAAATTGATAAATAATGGATTTTAGGTAATAAATGATCTAGAAACACCTCAAAAAACATAGAAACACATTTTTTAAACATTTCTTCCTTAACCTTTAAATTTACTTACTTTTACCATTTTAGTTTTCACTACAGTAACTTACCTTTTAACCTAGGTAATTTATCACTTAAGACTAAAAATAAAATAATCCTCATTAGGTAATTTTTATACATTGGTTATAAATATGTTAACATATTTATAAAATAAAAATCCTATGTGTGTGGAAAATTAATTTTAACACCAATGCATGTAATGCACAAAACCCTATTTTACAATTTACTATGGTAAAAAAATTAATCTTTAGGGATCAACATTATTATTATAAAAGAAAAATTGGTCCATGAATGGACACTGGATGATATTTATGCACATATACCAAAATAATTCTGAATTTTTTATTTTTAGTAGTTTTAAATCATTTAATAAAATATTATATATTATAAAATAACATTAATGTCAAAGTTAACACTATTTATTTAATTTGGCTTTAAAAACATCAAGACAGAGGTGGAATTCGAATATATTATTTTCAAAACAGTTTAAAAAGTTATATTTATCTAAAAAAATCACAAAATATAATAATTAATTTAGTTTATATTGATTTTTATATTTTTAGTATCATTTATTTTATTTTTCTATTAATTAAATAATTACTACATTAGTATTGTGTAAGAATTTATGGTAATAATATAATTAATAAAATTTAAAAATAAATGACCCTATTAAAATTAATTTTATTATTCTCAATATAACCATCAATATTCATTCACATATTTCTTTTCTCCCTATAAGAACACATAATTGAAATTCAAAAGTAAGAGGGTGACATTTTTTCTTTTTCTTTACTTAAATGTTTATATTGGTCAATTTCATGAAAATTTATCCCCAAAATATATCAAAAAATGTCCTAAGGTGATAAGGGTATAAATATGGACACAAAATAAAATTTATACAAGTGTTTTGGTTATTTTAACTCTTATCTTTTAGTTTAACCCTCGATAAACCTGTTTTAACATTAACCATGGTAATTAATTTTTACTATTTCTGAAATTCATTATGAATAAAAATTAAGTTGATAATATTATATAAAATTAATTATTATTATTAAAAAAATAGAATCTATTTTTCAAAATTTAATTCACATAAGTTTCAGAATTTAATTAAAAATTAAACCTGTATATGTGTTGAAAATATAGTTTTCCAAAGGAACAGTTTTCATAAATATAAAATGTTTTTTATATCAAAAATAACATGAAATTTATTAGAGTGAACTAAATATGATAATTAATAATATTATTTAACTAATTTTACTTTAAATACGTTTTAAAATACAATATAACATTTTAAATATGTTAAATGGAAAGGCAGTTTTCAATAGAAATCAATATTTTTCACTATTCATCAAAAAAATTATCTTTTCATAAAATTATCAAAAAAATTATCTAAGATAATTTTTATATGTTTATTCATAAAGTGAATTTAATTTTATCAAATAATTTTTCTAAAAGTTTCAAAAATTTATTTTATTATTTTTTTTTAAAAATAAATAATAATCATTTTTTGAGAAAATATATATTTTTGAAGTATGTATGGATTTTACTAAAAAGTATGTTCTTATTTATGAATATATTTTATTTATCTAAAAACATCATACCTAATTTTAAAAAAAAATTATTCCTATTCATATCATCAAATTTAATGGCTATGATAAACCAATCACATTAAATCATACTATATTAATATTATATCGCATTTTGTTTAAACATGGTATTGCATTAAACACAAGATATAAAATAGATTAAATTTATTTGAAAAATAAAATAAAATATTAGGGTTTCACATTCCACCCCTTCAATAAATTTCATCCTCTAAATTTGAAATTGATCTTGAAATTATAGGGTTTACCAATTTAAAATATTTTTATCGAAAACTGACATAGTAAAAAGGGTTAATAGAACATCATCTTGAATGGAGGGAAATAGTAATAAAAAGGTCATCACATAACTAGGTTTCTAAATATAAAACATCAGTAGGAAATGAAAATATATAAATCGAGTAAAATTAATTTTTATAGAATAGTAATCATAAGAAATTGAATG
This sequence comes from Viscum album, assembly GCA_963277665.1. NCBI lineage: Eukaryota > Viridiplantae > Streptophyta > Magnoliopsida > Santalales > Viscaceae > Viscum > Viscum album. The sequence continues at coordinate 1,536,381,075 of OY728152.1, forward strand.
ATCATGAGAAAGATAACGACTATGAAACCAAAAACCAATGAGGTGAGAAAAATACCATCAATTTATTAGAAATGAAGGTACTAGGAAAACATTTTTGTCTAAAGATACATTTACTAAAGTTGAGGGATTTTCATGAGAAAATATACTTACTTGATTTCATTCCCTTTTATAAGCACAATCTCATCTTTTGGTTGTTCATCAATAAAATTCTAATTCATCTCTTAATCCAAGAAATAAAGATGAATTTTTCATGCTTGAAGCACTAAAATTAATATCTAACGGATCATATGATCCTAAAATAATTATCATTCATTCATTCTATATCTAGTTATTATCTAAACCAAAATGTTTTTCAAAAGTTATCTAATATAGATAAATATTCATTTGATGAAATAATATACTAATATCTAAAACCTCATCCAAAGTTCAACTTAAACCATTCCATAAATGTTTAACCTAAATACCCTTACAAAATTAAAAAAAAATTTATAAATAGTGTCACTAAATTTCTAAAATAAATTTGACATTAATCCCCCAAATATCATAAAGTATCTATTATTTTTCACATACCAAATATGGGAATACCTTGTTCAGATATTCTAGTGAAACTTTGTAATAACCAAAATTACTATAAAACCTTAATGAAAACATACATTCTTTATTATTCTTTAAATAACCCACTGATTATTTAATATGTTATATAAATCAAAAAATATTATAATCTCCATCAATAACAATATAAACCATATTTTTAACAAATAATTGGTCATTTTTTGAGGTCATCAATACTATCCTATTTACTTTATCCATATCAATCATATCTTATCTCAACTAAACACCACAATCTCATCATCATGAACATATAAAGGTCTATATTTCCATTAATAATGTGTTTTTTATAAAATATCACATTTCCATTAAATCCCTTTTTTATTTCATCAATACTATTCAATGTATTCCTAAAAACCATTAATGAAAACATTGTAAAGAACAATCCTTATATATTTCATGATTCATACAAGACAATTATTGAGTTCTAATACATAAGCACTTCAATCATTCCCATTTATTCTTAAACCATTAATTAGGATTCATTATCTTATTCCTTAATACCTTTTCCTTTTATAATGCATTAGTAGTCTCTTTAACATCAACAGTAAAACCTTTACTTGTATAAACTTGTTGGTCCTATTATTGTTATTTCCCCATATTAAATTTATTTACATAATTCCCATACTTAATACATTTAAAACATTTAATCATTGATGTTTCCTTAGGGAAACCATTATTCTCTTCCATTTCATTAACTGGACTTTTCATTTTTTTTCTCAGCAATTACTCACTATGTGACCTTATTCTATTGATATAAAACATATTATAATTCATTTTAGATATTCCCTTCAATTATTATTCCCACATTATTGACATACATGAAGTTAAATCTTCTTTCTTTTATAGTCTCAACTACCTGAGCTCTTAATAAACTCTATCCTTATCTTATTTCGTGAGTCTAAGATTTGGTTATGGTGCATGATTTTAATCATATATTATAATAACTAATTAGGAATAAGCACAATATCATTTACTCTTGTCATAATTCCATTTGGTTTCTCATAAACACATTATCTATCACATCCAATATTAACCAAGTTCCTTCTAGTTCTCACTATTGACTAAAACTGAAAAACATAGTGTGAGAAAAAATATTCATATTATAAAACCACATAGTCATGAAAATTTATTAATAGTATTTCTAAATAATGAAACTTTATTTTAGATATATGAAACCGTAGTCTTAAAGTGAATCATTCATGGTCATCATCTATTTTAATCTTTCATGGTGGTTTGTAAAGATTTTGTGAAATTATAAAACATATCCCCTGAGATTGTCAAACTAGGTGTGTATCAAGTCCCATTGGCATACACTAATTGATGATTGGGTCAAATTCAAATTCACCATTTTCAGAGTAATTACCCATAGGAAAAATTGTGCCAGGTCTACATCCACCTATAGTATCCATACAGTGATATAATTTCATAGAAACCATTCACTATATTCTTCACCAAAATTTTAGGATATTTTCCTATACTTGAACTTATCCTTATACTTATCCCTAAGTATATCACTAATTTATTCTAATATTTGTTTCCAAATTTTAACTAAACCTATCCTATGATACCAATTGTAAATACCCAAAACTCTCATAAATTGATTTATATCTTAATAGAGGAATATTCATTTCATCTTACAAAAATACACATGAGGACTGTAATGTTTTAGCATATTTGGAAATAGGGATACAAAAAAAATCATATGTGAACTACATCATCACCCACTAAGTTCATAATAACCACAAACTTTAATAGACATGACATATATAAAATCTTTCTAAATAACCTAGGGAAAGAAAACCTAACAATGGGTGAGCTCAAATACTTAGTAAGGGTAAAAAAAGAAGATATCAATTATCACATACACATAACATGAGTATAAGCATATGACAATATGAACATTACATTTGAAAACAATACCCTACATATAAATGATTATAATCTTGAGGCATGGAATAAATCTTGACATTTTATAAGACATTAATTATAAAGGAAATCAATTAATGTATCCATGATAGAATAATATAAACATAGGAATGTGGAAAAAATATATTCTCATAACATTGTGAACATTTATAAATAGATATTGGCTCACTCATTATGTTAAGGACATGAAATAATGTCCTCTAATAAACTTATGGAAATGAAAATCAAGTCTATGCTTAATCTTAAGGACATGAAAACCAAGTTCACATATAAATATTATGGGAAAAAACTAGGTCTACACATGAAATTGGGAACATTAAATTAAGTTTGTGCATAAAATTATTAACTAATGAGTTATCCATCATTACCAAATGAATTTTAAAGAGCTATAGGTATCACCCATCACATAATCCATACATTTTTGTTCTAAAAGATCATAAAACATTCATAATATCAGAACCCATGAAATGAAATAGTTTTAAAAAATATTTCATCATATCATGATCTATAGGAAAAGAAATGGGTTCGATAAACATGTCAGCATGTCATAATAAGATAACCCATGGAAAAAAGAACGGTTTTCATAAATATAGTTTCATCATAAACATAAAAAATTCATATAAAGAATAATAATTGTATCATTGGATCATATACCATGTAAATCTTAATTAACATCAAAGGATTTCGTCATATATAGAAAATGATTTTGAAATATCACTAGTAACATTTCTTGATGAAAATATCTTTCTAACATTGAAATCACTTATTTTAAATATAAAAAAATCCCAAATATTAAATAAAATAATTTTATTAAAAATTACATTGAAAACTGGTCAAGGAATCTTTAAATCATTGAGTGTTCATGGTTTTAGGAAAATACCTTTTTTTCGTACAAGTTAAAATGAAGATTTCTTTCACATTTTCTGTAAAAACCAAAGGGCCTTATTTGGAAAATGACAAGAAGATTCATATTAAATCATATTTTAAAAAGTAAAACATGGGTAAAAATTAATTTAAAATATCATTGTATAATAGTAAAAACTTTATTTGAAATATTTTTAAGAAAAACATGGATATGAAAGAAAAATTATTTTCGACTAAAAAAAGAAATAAAGTTAGTTTTTTTAAATATTTTGATCTATTGAGTACATAAAAAGTGTAAAATAAAATGAAAATATATAATTTCTATAAATAACCATATTATAAGAAAATTCATGAGTTTCTTGGGATATAGATCCTAGTATTTCATCATCAGAATCATAATCATAATCAATCACAATAAACAAAGAGAATGAAACACAAAACTGTTACCAATTTGGTATCTTTTGAATCGTAAGATACAAGAAAGAAAGGAAATTAAAAGGATGTGTATATACTATAATTTTAATGAAAATAATCATAAAATACATTGATTTATATTATATATATGTACAACACAAAACAAACAAGTGTTATATAAGGGATGTGCCCTGTAGAAATAAAAGTGTGACGGAATTCCCTTATCTAAAGTATCAAATTTCTTCATACACTTTCAAAAAAAATGTATAATAAATATAGAATTATTATATATATATATTATTGAATTATTATAATATATATAATACCATTTATAATATACTTATGACCTTGTATTATGCTTTTATTAAAAAATCTTAGTTAAAATCATGTTTTGGGTAATAATTGCTTCATTTTTCAAGTATATTTTGGTTTGGTATTTTAAGTCCTTTTACATTTATCATGGTATTATAATATCTATAATATTAAATATATATATATATATATTAATCATATATGGGTTTATAGTAATCCATAAAAGGTATATATAGAAAATGAATTACAATGTTTATCCAGGTTGTAGGTCGTACATACGCATGAACGATGTTTACATTTTATCAAAGGATGGAACAAAAGAAAGTTAAATAATATATAAGATTTATATAATAATTTTTATTTCATATATATCATATATATTTATTAAATATTTCATTATTACCATCCATTTCAAAATAAAATGAAAACACATTGCATCGCTTCATAGAGGTGGTAGTTCATACGTACACACGAGCAACATTATAAGTTTATAACATATTGGAAGGTAATAAGGTAGATGTTATATTATATTTACATAAGTATAATAATTTCATAAATATCATATATATAATTTAAATACATAATTATATCAATACTTTAGAGGTGGTGATGTAAAATGAATTGTATCGGTTGGCGAGGAGGTAGTCCACTGTACACATGATCGACAGTTTTGTTTCCCATTTGATAGAATGTAAGATAGATATAGGATATTAAATTAACATAATAATATTTCAGTATATTTTATATATTATTTTAATTATATTTTGATTATTAATTCATGATTTATGGTGGTAAGATAAGGATTAAAAAGAACAATCTTTGTGAAGATAATTACTTGTTCTTAGAAAAAACCTCCTTTGGTTCTCTTATTAAATACCCTAGGGTTAGTTTTTTTGGAATTACAAAAGTTATATAACATGAATAAGGATTTTTTAGATATATTTTTAAAGGTTTTTATATCCAAATGTCTTATGAGGTGTGAATAAGTGAGGAGAGGAGTTATCCTTTTATAATTGAGGAGGAGTGAAATTTTTGTAAGTACCCAAAACTATTCAATAATGGGGAGTCACTTTTAACCAAAATGTCTATAAATGGATAAAAAAATGTATTGGATGGAATATATGGTATATCCAAACCTCCAAATCACAAAAAAAACTTTTTTTAAAAAAAAATTTAACCTCTTTGTTTTCTTACTTTTACCATTTTAGTTTTCACTACGGTAAGTAGTTCTTTTACCTAGGTAAATTATCATTTAAGAATAAAAATAAAATGTTCCTTATTAGATAATTTGTACCCATTGGTTATAAATATAAAATAAAAATTATAAAATAAAAATCATATGTGTGTGTAAAATTAATTTTAACACAAGCGCATGTAATGCACAAAAATATCATTTTACCCTTTACCATGGTAACAAATTTTTAAATATTTAGGGATCAATATAATTATTATAAAATTATAATTTGTCCATTACTGGACTATGGTTGATATTTTTAAACATATACCAATAACTTATTCGATTATAGTATTTTTAGAAATTTTAAATCATTTAATACAATATTGTGTATTATAAAATAACATTAATGTCAATTTTGACACTATTCATTTAATTTAACTTTAAAGACATCAACACAATGGTGGAACTAGAATATATTATTTTCACAACTATATAAAATGTTATATTAATTTAATAAAATCATGTAATATAATTATTCATTCAATTTATATTACTTTTAATACTGTTAGTATCATTTATTTTATTTTTTTATTAATTAAATAATTATTTTGTTGGTGTTGTGTAAGCAGCCAAGATAATAATATAATTGCTAAATTTTTTAAAAAAATTAAACTAATGAATTTAATTTCATTATTATCAAAATTACAATAAATATTCATTCACATATTTCTTTTGTCCCAATGTAAACACATAATTGAAATTTAAAAGCAAGAGTGTTGTATTTTTTCGTTTTCTTTACATATATTATTATATTGGTTAATTTCATAAAACTTTGTCCCAAAAACACATAAAAATGTATCCTAAGGTGTTAAGGTTAAAAAATCATCCATAAAATATAATTTTAACAAGTATATTTGGTCATTTTAACCCTTATCCTTTAAGCTAATCCCTTAGTAAACCTGTTTTAACCTTAATCGTGGTAATTAATTTTTATTTTTTTTACTATTCATTATATCTAAAAATTAAGTTAATATTATTTTATATTATTAATTATTATTATTATAAATATTGAAACCATTTTACAAAATTAAATTCACACAAGTGGAATAATTTAATTTAAAATCAAACCCACAGACATGTTGAAAAAACAGTTTTCCAAAGGAAAAGTTTTAATAAATATAAAAAGGTTTTATATCAAAATTCAACATAAAATTGATTCTAGTGTCCTAAATTGGGTTAATAATAATATAATTAAACTATTTTTTATTATATAACAATTTCAAAATCTAATTAAAATTTTAAATACTTTAAATGAAAAGGCGGTTTTCAAAAAAAATAGTATTTTTCACTATTCATCTAAAAATTAATTTCTTCATAAAATTATAAAATATTAACTCGAAGTAAATTTTGATATGTTAATTCCAAAAAATAATTCCATTTTATCAAATAAATTTTATAAAATTTTAAAAAATTAATTTTATTATTTTTTTACAAAAAAAATAATCATTTTTTTAGAAAATATGTATTTTCAAAGCATATAAAGACTTTACTAAAATTAAATACTTATTTATCAATATATTTTATTTATCTGAAATATTCATACCTAATATTTAAAATGTGGTTATTCCTATTCATACTGCTAAATTTAATGACTAGGTCAAAATTGACATATTAAATCATAATATTTTAATAGTCTATCGTGGTTCGTTTAAACTCATGTTGCATGAAATGAAAGCTATTGAATAGATTAAATTTATTTGAAAAAAAAAGTCATAAGATATTATGGTGTTACACAGGTCTCACCAAAAGGTCACTTCAATAAATATTGATGTGTAATCTAAAGGATGTTACCAAAAGAATATGTATATGTTCTTATTAGGTATTTTTAAGTTCCTTTCTTCTTACAGATTCTCTAAAATTTATATAAATATCTTAATATAATTACATAAGTATATTAACCATACTTATATGTTTTTATATTAATTTTATATACATTTTCTATATTGTTTCCATCCTAGGGAAAATGAAAATATTTTTTGCGCCTATGTATGACCTATCATCTCCAAGCAGTGTTGTAGTTCATTTTTCATCACTAATTTAATTGGATAGTTATAAAGACGGTATTAATGAATTTATATGATATTTATTAAATAATTTTGATTCTATAAATATAATATATCATCTACCTTATTACCATTTCATCTATTTTTAAATGATAACTTCTCTCATTCATACACTATTACCACCATGAATGGATGATTCTAAAATTGTATATGATAAGAAAAAATTATATTAATGTCATTATTAAAATTATATAGATGATATAACCATTTTATAAATACTTTAACCATGTAAATTATACCAAATTAATTTTGGACGAATTGACCAAACAACCATATGTGGTCAATGTAAGCAAGAATTATTCAATGAATAGATTTCAATTTATTATAAAAGGACCTTAAAAATGGAATATAGATGAATAATTTTCTTATGAAAGTGTTTAATAAATTTATGTTCATTATATTGGATGATCAAGAACATACAACTAAGAGGATACCCAAGGTAATGGATTTTTGTTATAATCTTATTTTATTTTAGGATTGTTTGTGTTCATATTCCTTTGGGAAAATTATATGATCCTGATATATTAAAACCTATATATTTTTCTTCTACTTTAGTTATGCTTCTGGTTTTTATGTTTTTTTTCCATTTTTTCTCTTATTGGATCGAGAATCAATAAATGAGTTACATGTAAGGGATTTTATTTTCAAAAAAACATTTTTTTAATGTTTTCCTTCCAACTATTTTTCTTCCGTGTCAAGTTTATTTTAAATTATTCAAGAATAATATTATTTATACTATAATGATTATTTGAAGTCATTTTAAATAGTATTTGGCATTATTTAAAAAGTTTTAAAAGTAATTTTTTGTCATTTTCTGAACAAGGTACTTTTATACTTTTTACCAAAAGTGAAAAAGGAATATTTATTTTAAATTTTACTATATAAATGAAATTTCCCACATTCATAACCATTATTTACTTTGAAGATTAATTAAAATTTTACATGGTTATTTTGAAAGAAATGTTTTTAAAAAATATTCTATAATTTTTTATTTAAAATTTTATTAAAGTAAAAGGGTATTATTTTCTTATTAGAATGAAAATAATTTAAAATTTATTTATAACTTCATTCTTACACAAAGTTACAGTGAAGTTATTTTTAATTTATTTCTCCAATTTTATTTTATATTTCTGAAAGTCTTAGTTTTACCACAAAAGCATTCATTTCTAAGTATTTTATGCTCTTCTTTCATCCTTTAGTGATTTATTTATTTTCATTCATTACCATTATCTTGATCACATTCTCTATCACTCTATATTTTTTCATTGTACGTTATTTTTTCCTCTATGTGCATATTTTAAGTATCATGGTTTTATATCAAATCATTTCTACCACTTTGATTTTTTATCTACTACATACCATTTCTATATACAATATTATTTGATAGAATTTTGTTTAGAAATTTATTTCATTTATTGGGGAAATATTTTGTATTATTGATTCAGTACGAATAATTTTTGTTTTATAAGGAATTTTAAGAATGAATTTTATTTATCATTGAATATCTGAAGGGGTTTATCAGACAAGAATGTGATTGGTGGGTCCCTATTATAGATAGCTTGTTGATGCCTCAACAAGTCTCATGATACAAAATAGTAGACATTCTATATTATATGAGTATTTGGATTACACCTACCCATTTATTAAGATTTTATTAGTCGAGACCTTGGTGGTAAGATTCATGATATCTTGTCCAAGACCATGATGGTAAGATCATTAATGTCCCAAATCATGCATTTCCTTTATTGAGAGTTAATCTTCTATTATACATGTGATTTTTATGTTGATATTAGTCATGGGTTTTCTTTGAACTCAATTTATTTATTGAATTATATTTTTTATGATTATCAACTCTAACATTTTGATTATTCCTTATTACTCATGATATATTTTTTCATATGTAACCCTTACAGAGCATATGATCTCTCCCTTAATTTTTTTCCTTTCCCTAGGATATGAAGAAATAAATTTTGAATAATTTCAAGGATGAAAGAATGTTTGTAATGATGTGTTTCTATATTTTGAATATAATGAGGGAAACATGTATATATCTACTTTTTCAAGACTAGTAAAACACTCCATCCTATATAGTGTGATACTTTTTATATTGTACAAATGTAATAAAGTAAACATTAGCTTTGGGATACTTGAGTCAAAGTGGTTACACCAAGATATAGATATCCCGACCATAGATTAATATTATAGAAAAATCAAGATATATATAATTCACCAAACAAGTCATCTATATATGTAATTAAATAAAAGTTCTTTATAATAACTTTTTTAAGATTCATGTGATCCACACTCAATCTCATGTTTTCATATCCTTTATTGGTGAAGAAAATAGGATCACCCAATGTATGGGTTCTTGGATATATAAAATCATTTTCTTAAAGATCCTCAAGTAATACAATTATCTCTCTAAGATCGGCCAGTGTTATATGATAAAAATTTGAAAAATGATTAAAACCCAATACATGGTCTATCCTGAACTCGATCTACCTATTATGGGGTAGGTGTAAGAAATCAGCTGTGTATATATCCTGGAAATTATCTACTAATATAGTTAAAGTGTTAGAAAAATCCCCATGTAAATCTTTTTAGGTTGTGTTTATTGAAAAGGTAGTTGAAGGAACTTCCAAAATAGTTCATAAGGTCATGGGGAGAACATCTCATGAAGGCTGAAGGTTCATTGGAATTATTATATTGGAATTATGGAAATTATAGTTTAAAAAATGTTTTAGAAATATAACTAAGTATTGAAATCATATTCCTCATTGAACCATTTAATAAGGGTCACTTAGGCAGCAAACAGATAGAAAATGGAAAATTCATGATTCTATAACAGTCATTTTCAGACTCTATAAGGGATATGGTAATTTTTTTAAGAAAAATTTAAATTTCTATAATATTCATTCAAGACTATATAAGATTCATTTTTATATTTGGAAAGGGGAATAAAAAAATTCATAAGAGTTGTTGAAAATATTATAATATTCATTCATGACCTTTTAAGAGTCATTTTAATACTTCATAAGGGTCAATACTATTTTCATAAGATTCATTTGTATATTTCCATAAGATTGATTTTTGTGGAATTGGATATTTATGTAATAATAATTCTACAGAAAAAATAAATTCTTTAAGATTCATTTCAAAATTTACAAGATTCGTTTTGGTAAACTATAAGGGTTATTTAGGGAAATCATAACGTTTATTTCCTTGGATCATAAAGGTTATTACATTGGACATTATATTAAAATTTGTACTATAACAGATCACGAAATATATTTTTAATCGTTAAATTAGATTAATGGTTCAACCACTATATGTGGGGGAAACAATTTGAGGTTAAATTATGGTTTAATCCATTATATTTAAACGATTTAAATTTTAGGTGATACATATTTGGTAGATATAAATAAGAAACTAATTTTTTACTCGAGTATGGATCCTTTAAAATTAGTCTAATTCTTTATTTTAGACCTAATATGGATTCCCAATGAGTTTATGGAGGTTTCAGGGGTGTCCAGGGATTATGAAGAGCTTAGAACCCCGACCAGTGGGGAAAAGTGAATTGGTTTCATAGTTAGTAGAAACTGTGTGAGTCAGTCTACATGGTTTCTCCTAACTATGTGGGGATGGATAAAGGGGTGAAGCAGGGTTCACAATTTTCCCTAACCATACACCAAGAGACTCACACTCATACGAGCATCTCAGCAAAATTTATTAGAACCATACGAATGGTTGTCGCGTTGTTTCTTAAACTGTGTGGGCCTAACCTTTTGGGGTCCCCCTAGAGGTAGTTCCATGTGTATGGTTGGTACACGATTTTTCTAACCATGCATCCAAAACATGCACTTATGTTTTTCTTGGTTAAAATTGGGATTTTACCCTTAATGAATTATAAAATTAATCTAATTCCTAATTATCTCATTCTAGTGGACAAGAGAGCTCTCCCTCTCCCATTTTTAATCTCTCAAAACCTATTTCAATGGTTTTGGTGTTGATTAATTTTCTAAACTCTTAATTGATCCTTGTTCATCATGTTATATGTGTGTAGGAAAGTAATCGATTCATATTGATTCATTCGCGATACATCTTTCCCTATATGACACTATTTTAATACATGCTCGTATTCCCTATTTTCATGGCGTTGATCCTTTCTTAAGTTTTATTCTGATCCAGGTCAAACTAAAGTATGATACTTGATTAGGAGACTTGTACAAGATTAAGGTAGGTGGTATATGACTCATCCCTTAAGTATCTTCATTTTATAAACTACCATCATTATACGCACGTCGATTTCATCAAGTGTTTCCTATTAAATTCATGTTCATTTTTTATGGTCATTAGAATCATATTCTTAGACCCTTGATTTATATGTAATCCATCATTGGAGGTTATGGCCTCAACATCGACAACCCTAAATAGGGTGTTTCAATAATTATGCCTCTAGTATCTTATTAAGCCTATATACACCACAGTTTAGGTGTGTTGTGACTTATCCTTGATAAAGGTAAGTTTTTAAATTAAATGAATGAGTTATAAATGGTTATTACATGTATTTATCACTTTACCCTTCTAAGGAAATTGTTTACAATTAATCAATTTATCATTTACATGATAAATGGTAAGTATATTAATACTTATCACTTGGCCTAGTTCCTTATGATGGAATTATAATTGGTTAAACGTCCTTATAACACCTTAACATGATTATGTAAGGAAGTGAGGTGAAACTAATAAATGAATATTAAAATTAAGTACTAAATGGTTGAATTATTTGTTATTCATTGTCACACTAATGAAAGGTAATAGCTTGAACCAAATGACTTATTCTAAGTCCTTACTATTATATGGCCTAATTAATTAATTAATCATGTATAAGGTGCCTATTTCACATGGAACATGATAACTTTATAGGAATGGTTATAATTGATCCATCCTTGGATTCTCGAGGGAATTCTTTAAGCACTCAAGGACACCATTCTAATTTAAGGATGTTGGTTTCCAAGTACGATACCCACCTTGGAACCCCATCCTTTTCTTATAGTGGATGTTTGGTATAATGGTGTATGATTCCTCCATTATTATTATAGGATGTATTGGATACACTACTTGGATATAAATTGATCTCTATGAACATGTGGCTCCACGGATACACCCATCGGTTCCAATCATTACTTATCTCGTTTTACCTTTGTATAAGCTCCTTGGACTCGGTAAAAATCATATTATAGTGGAATACCTTGGGTGAATCCCCTTGGATTACACGTAGACCCCCATTTAGAAAGGATACAAATTATTAATGAGTTGGATCAACCCTTATGGCCAAGGATTCCTTGTTTATTACCTTGGATCCTCTTCATTATTATCATCACTATAGTATGCCTTGATATATCTTGGATCATTTATTATTACTATCATGATAAGATGTCAGTGTTGTTCATACTTCACATGACTTACTATATAAACTAAACCTAAATGAATTAAGTAAATGATATCATGTTCAAAGAAATTACCAACTAAGGCTAAGTAGGTATATGGGTATTTACATTGTTATACTTCCTTACATTTTCATATATACATATATATTCTTACACACTAGTTCAGTTTATATTTCATAGACTGGATGGTATAGATGGAATTGGTGGTGGCCTAATGATATTTATTTCACACCCTATCAGGGCCTCCATTAGTACCTAGGAAGATAACATGTACATTGGTGTTGAAAAAGGTAAGTGTCACGCCTTGGACACCAAATATTTCTTTCTTGCATTAGGATGTAGCTTGGTAGTAAATTATCGATCTGGAACTCAAGATGCTCAGATAGCTTTTGGATTATTTTTTCTGTTTTTGTATAGAATGTATTTCCTTCTTCTATGTATACCTGTATTTCTATTTTTTAGAGACATGGCATGCATTTTCTTTAGCTTTTGAATATTAATATCAGTTTCTTCTGTTATTTATTATTCATGTCTGCTTTCTCTATGTCAGTTTACTAGACGAATGTTGATAGTGTCTGCATCTTTTGTGCCATATGTTTACTTATGCTTACTCTATTTAACTGTAATTATATCTTATCTATTATTCTTCACTATGGTAATGAGGTTATAGTCTCCATATAGACACACCCTAGGCCCTCACTACTAGTTAGTATCCTTTGTCATTTAGGGAGATACGCTTGAGTCCATGTTGTGAATCGGGGCACCTTTGAGTGTCACTTGGGTTTAGGATGTCACAGAGTGGAATGATAGGGTCTTTTCTTACTTTAAAAGTTGGAGACAATAGAAAAAATATTATTAATTCTTTGAATATTTATTATAAGACATTCTTGGGTATATTTAACCCATTTTCATGGAAAATTTTGAGTTTCCTGAAATAAAAATTATTTTTCTGTATCCTTTCTATTATAGTTGATATCCTTTCACTATTGGGTGATGCGCATGTTATGTGATGGTTATTATTATTATTATGATTGAGGATTTCATTTCATCCTTGGACTGATAACATGAGGTCAAGTTTAACATCTCGTATCCGGATGCCACTCAACTGGTGCCCCGTACTCAGATGGACACATGGCCTCAAGTGTATTTTTTCAAACACCATAGGTTGCCGACTAGAAGTGAGGGACTAGGGTGTGATAGTGGGGAAACTATGACCTCATTGGAAGAGTGTGACACAGTGGAATAAATAGAAATACAATAGGATAAGAATTAAATAGAAGACAATTAAAGTAAGAAATGGAAGACTGAATGATAAAGATAACTACATATTATATAATATCAAAATGATGTTGCAATTCATATGTTCCAAGAAATCAGTTAAAACAAAATAAACTGTAATCAAGTACAAAATAAAATACCAAGGTACAATAATATAAAATGAAACTTAGCAGCATAGCAAGACTTGGCTTGGTCCCATTCTCTCCTACTCCTAAGAAGTAATCAAGTACTTGTATAAGGAACCTTTCCTCTATCGACACATGTAGCAATATAGTCTGTTTGGGCCCAAAACATGACCCAAATAGGGTGTGAGAAATAAATACCTACAGGAAACCACCTAAAGATCTGTTCCTATCTGTCAGGGAGTATATGCAACAGCAGTGTGCAATAAGAAAAGAAACAAACTATAAAGTACTCAAAATTAAACATTCCTACTAGTCATGTTTCTATTTATATAGTTCCTATTCATTTAATAATTCAATTTAATTGAATTATAATTTCTTAAGATCTGACCTCAGCCCGTCGATCCCCTGAAATAAGTAATCATAGTAGATACCTTAACAGGCTATCTAACAAGTAAAAAAGATGATCGAATCCAAGCTTGTGCTTTGAATTTGAAGATGAATATTAAGTAATTACTGTAGTCGATACTCAATTTGAAACCTTTACCTCGGGTAGTCCGCAAACATAGAAAATACTTACCCCTAGGAAGGATAAAGTGTCACCCTTAGGTAATTTCCCATAGGCACACAAGATATTTCCCAGAGGAATGATAAATCTTTGTCCACAGTCATCCCATAGGAATAATAAAATAACAGGGCCAAGCCTGACATATAATCAATTCATCATAAGACAACACATGAAATATACACCATTTCATTGTTAATAAATAAATATCTCACTTGGTAAACATTTAATTAACCAATTCATTCCAAGAAACCCATAAAAGGAAAAAAATGATTCATACCCACAAGTATCATAATCTAAAAGGCCCAACAATAGTTATCTAAGGGAAACGCACCAACAGGGTGTCCATTAATCAAAATAAGTAGTCTCAAACATGCATTAGTTTATATAATTAATCACCTAAACATCATTAGGTATAAACACGATCAAATTATCAATAAAGAGACACCCTAAACATGGACGTGCAGCATAAGGGCGTGTATAAAAAACTTGACATCATGAAATAATCACAAGACCACCTACCTCATCATAGTATGACTCTCCTCGTCCAGCCTCGACTTCCAATTCAAGCTAGAATAGTATATATTCTACGAAACAAATATATTTACTCAACATTAAATAACTTCTTCTTGAATATTAATTAGGAAGAACGACTCAATTATAATCTAGAGAATACTGATATGGTTCAAACACAACCAACGACGATCGAATCGGAGTTCGGACAAAGATTTGGGAGAAGGATGAATTTCCGATGATGCTTTTTCTTCAACCTAGTGATCCCTCTATTCGTTCTGCCAAAAGAAGGGGCTTCTTCCCATTTTAAGTGAGAAACCACATATATAAGGTGTGTAATACCATATACATAGCATGTATATAATTTTACTATTCATTTGCCAGCTGTTTTCCACCGACTTACTTTCTAGGACCTGTCGACATGACTACAAAGTGTATACTAAGAAGTACACGGTGTGTAGTTGGTTTTTCCTCTTTTTTTGGCTGAAATTCCCACACACCATGTATTTTATTAATACACAACCATACTACATGGTGTGTTCTTAGGATTACATGGTGTGTTACCTATTATTCCAGTACTTTTCCAGTTTTCCCTTTTTTTCTCAAAAAAAACTTGAAGGAAAATAAAATAAGAAACTCGTACCTCAAAGTAAGAACCAGGTTCTTACAAAATTCCCCCTTTAATGCAATTAGTCCCCAAATTTCCTTTATAATGGTGGTGAAATAATATTTGAGAATAAATCTAGCCACTAAGCATGTAGATCAGCCTCTCGCTCCTAAGTCTCATCATTCACTCAGTTGTGCTGTCATAGCACATGTACAAGAGGAGCTGACCAGCCTCAGAGAACCTCCATGCTCCTATCAACGATATGAATCTAATTCTCCTCAAAGGATGAATCAAACTAAAGTTAAACATCCTCGGTAAAAAAAATGCGAGATGGGTCTGAGTGATAGCGGTGTAGTTGAGATACGTGGAAGACGTCATGCATGTCTCGGTAACTCTGAGGTAACTCCAACTGATAGGCAACCGGCCCGACTCTCTCTAGGATATCAAAGGGAACAACATATCTCAGTGAAATTTTACCATTTCTTCTAATTCTCTTGTGTCCCAACCTCTATGAAACATGTATGAAAACCTGATCCCCAACCTTGAATTCTAAAAGTCTCCTTCAGTGATCAGCATAGGATTTCTATTGTGAATACGCTCTATCCATCTGTTTCTAAATCAACTAGACCTACTCAGAAGTCTCCCGAATGAGAAGTGGTCCCAATAAAGCTGCCTAACCTACATCTAACCAGCACAAGGGTGATCGACATGTTCTACCATATAAATCCTAGTAAGGTTCCATCTCTATAGTCTCCTAGAAACTGTTATTGTAGGTGAACTCAACTAGGGGTATATGCTTCTCCTAAGAGCCCCCAAAGACTAGGACACATGCATGTAGCATGTCCTCAAGAACCTGTATCTTACACTCTGACTTTCCATCAGTATAAGGGTGGTATGTTGTGCTCAGAAGCATCTATGTACCCAGTTCCCTTTGAAAAATCTGCTATAAATGAGATGTAAAATGGGCATACCTATCTGAAATGATAGAACATGGGACCCCATTAAGTCATACCAACTCTTGGATATACATATTTCTAAGCTCATCCACACTGAAGGTATTCTTGATCCAAAGGAAGTGAGTGACCTTCGTAATCCAATCAACTACAACCCACACAACATCATTCCCTTTAGGGGACCTTGGTAACCCTGTCATGAAATCCATTGCGACATCATCCCATTTCCACTCTGGAATAGGTAACTACTGTAAAATACATGTTGGTCGCTGATTTTCCACCTTCGCCTGCTGATAGATGGAACACCTCATAACAAAACCATATACTTCTCTCTTCATACCCAACCACTAGTACTAATAGTGCAAGTCATGGTATATCTTGGTGACTCAAGGATGCACTACCCAAGCTGAAGCATGAAACTTATACATCATATCCTCACGTATATCCCCTAGAACCCACACTCCTCCATGGATACATAGTATCTCATCATCACCCATTATCTAAATAGAAGGAGGGTCTTCACCTTCCACAGACTCCTGTAGAACTAGGCCTTCGGAATCTGATAGTTATCACATCCTCAATCTGTCCAGGAGGGTAGAATTCATAGATAAAGATGAAAGTCAACTCCACCTCTAATTGTGATGCACCTCCAAATTCATCTTAGAGAAAAAGGTCATAGGCTACCACTCTCCACTAGCCTCATGAAATGCATGTATCTGAGTCCTCCATCTCAGTGTGTCATCCACTGCATTACCTTTCACATGCGTATAGGCAAGCTCAAATTCGAAGGACTGAAGGTCTTCCACCCACCTTCACTGTCTCAAATTTAGATCACACTGAGTAAATATATATTAGAGAAAATTTTGGTTTATGTACACCATAAAATGATCTCCCAATGAATAATGTCTCCAACAGTGCAAAGCATGAACAACTGCAGCTAACTTGATTTCATGTTTCGGGTAATTCCTCTCATGTGGCCTCAAATGTCGAGACCTTTACACAACAACTCGATCCCCCTGTATAAGTACTTCCCCAACCCAATTTTGGAATCATCATAGTAAACAATATAAATCTTTCCTTTCTCTGGAAATATTAGGATTTGTGTAAATGTCAACCTTCCCTATAGCTCCTGAAAGGATATCTCGCATGATTTTGACCACACGAACTTCACACCCTTCTTAGACAATCCTATCAATGGCACTACTAAGCATGATAATTCATGTATAAAATACATATAGTAATCATATATCCTAAAGAAAATATGGATTTCAAACACATTCTTGGGCTATTTGTGGGAAACTACTACCCTCACATTTTCTAGGTCCACTGATACTTATGTCTCTAAGATGATATGACCTAGGAAGTGAATATTATCTATCCAAAAGTGGAACTTTGTGATCTTAGCATATAACTGATTCTCTCTCAGTGTATTCAAAATGATCTCAAGATGTGTGGAATGGTTGTGTCAATTATGATAATACACCAAGATGTCGTTCACAAAAACCACCAAAAAAGAATCCAGATAAGGATTGAACACTTGGTTCATCAGTTCCATCAAAACTGTAGGCGTGTTCATGAGACCAAATGGCATAACCAGATACTCATATAATCCATACCTTCTATGAAAGGTGGTATGAGGTATGTTCATTGGTCGAACACGTACCTAGTGATATCCCAACCTCAAGTACATTATCAAGAACCCTTGGTATCCTTGAATTTTATCAAACATTACATCTATTTGTGGAAAGGGATACCAGTTTGTAACTATTAATTAGTTCAGATTTTGATAATCAACACACAACCTAAGGGTACCATCTGCCTTCTTAGAAAAAAGTATTGCTGAACCCGAAGGAGAAGTACTAGGTTGGATGAAACCCTTAGCTTCTAGATATTCCAACTACCTCTTGAGCTCTTGCAACTCCGTCGTAGCCATCCTGTAAGGAGGAATGGATACTGGTGCAGCTCCTATCACTAACTCGATTGTGAACTCCACCTCTCTGACTAGAGGTAATCCTGAGAAAATAATTTGGGAAAACATCCCTGAAATGATAAATCACTAGGGGGAAATCTTTCTAACACATTTCCTAGTCATCCAGATATAAACTCACAATCTGGGCTATCATCCCACCCAACCCATGATTCTCAGGTTCATCATGGCTGACCTATACATCCCATTCACCTTTATGCAGAAACACTATGCCCTTTAGTGACATGAAGCTCACCCTGCAGTAATAGAAATCAAAAAAGGATCAGAAGAGAACCAACCAGTCCATTCCAAGAATGAAATTGAATCATGTCATCTCTAAGACATAGAGGTCCCATAGAAAGTGACAAGCACCAACCTAATGGGGGAACTCCTTGTACTAACACACACCTTCTGTTATAATCCCTAACGAAGTTTCTAGCATCATAACATCAGTAAAAGTATAAAAACATAGCCTAATGATCTCCACAATGGCCACAGATATAAAACTATGTGTAGAACCAGTATCGAAAAGTGCAGAAGATAAAACAGAGGTGACTAGAATAGTACCTCTGACAGTGGAAGGTATGGGATCCTTATATTGTTGGGTCTGTTGCACCGCATATGTATGTCTTGTACCGTGGCCCTGGGACACCACCTAGTTACCCTGATCTGACCCACCCTACTATCTTTGGGATCCTGGGGTCTGACTACCATGGACATGACCACCCCCTTTTCCTGAACGCCCTGACGTATTCCAGTTTTCAGACTGGTGATAAGCTGTTGACCATGCTCCTGCACGTGGAGTCTGTACAGAACCCCTCTCACTAGCAACTGGTGGAAAATTTCTGTAGTAACATTGTATATGGCCCATATTTCCACATTATCAGCACTCAACTAGGTCTATTGGCCCTTGAGGCCTCTTGTTCCCACCCTTTCTGCACTGGTAGCACATCACCTGGCCACCAGAGGAAATGTTCTGGCTGCTATTGTCACTGTGAGAGAACTCCATCTAATGCTTCGTCTTGCTGGTTGAGATAGTACTATAAATTGGTTCTAAACTGCCCTGGCTCGCACCACTATCTCCCCAAAAAAATTTCTCAGTGATCAGTTCATGATTCATGATAGCTTTTATAGATTGAAACCTAAAAACATTCACCTATGCTCAGATTTCATACCAAATACCATCTTCATATCGCCTAACTCTTGATATCTCATCACCCATTAGAATAGGTGTGGATCACTAAAGTTTAGTGAAATGGATATAGTAGTCTATCACCGACATAACACCCTAATCCATATGCATGAACTCTCAGGCTCGATCGACCCTCAGCATCTTGGGAAAGAAATAATCATATAAGACATTCTGAAAATCTTTACATGACATGTCCCAATGATGCTCTGTCTGAGTGGTAACATCCCACCTCATATTGGGAGAATCACAAAGAATATAAGTCGCAAGCTTGACCCTCCTCTCAGGAGGCATCTCTAGATGCACGAAGATAGTCATCATTAATTCTATCCATGATTCTGTAGCCTGTGGTCTGCCATACCTGGAAAAAGTAGGCGGATGCTGCTGTTGGAATATACTCATTAGTTCTTCCATAGATGTGGCAGCCTATGGTTCTCCCTAAATGGTTTGCATGAACTTCATAAAGCCTTCATGGAACTATGCATCTACACTTGTGTTTGGTATAACAGCTTACTCCACAGCTGGTACAAATGGAGGATCAATCGGTAGTCCATGGACTACCATCTCTCGAGTATGATCATCGTCGCTCTCCTAGCATACAACTCATGGTCATCATGGCGGAATGACTCTGCAAGGTTAAGAACATGCCTTATTTCAAGATCATCATCAAGTTTTTATATTCAGGGGTGTCATAACAAAATAGGAAAAACCCTCAATGTTTGGAAAAAGGGGTTACATGGCATGTATATTGAATACACGGTGTGTACCCTTATGTTGTCACATGGTCGTATCCTACTAACATCCTGGGCGTTTATCAACCCCAAGTACATGGAATGTTCCACGCGCACACGATGTATACATAGGTCTATCCTACTGGCCATGTACTCCCACATGGATAGTTCCACATGGGTTCTTCCTGGATATGCTACACTGTGTGTACCTAAATTACATGGCATGTTCTGATCAAAAATCCACAGCCCGTGTTTTCTCTCACATGGCCCGTTACATAGTCAGATACTAAACGGTGTGTACATAGAGTATACGGTGTGTACTTAAGAAAACTATTATTCCCTGAATAGAAAGAACACAGGGTGTGTGTTCGTAGAACCACACGCCGTGTTTTATGGGTTTCTAGACAGTAGGCCTTTGAAACTTCCTCAGAACCCTTTTTTTTTAAAATAAAAGTTATGGTGTGAAAAATTACAATCTGTGAGGGTCCATACTTCCTACGAATCAAATTTTTTAACCCATGAATAACATAACATAGTACAATTCTATACAAAGGTTTAATCATGATCGGCCAAATTTTGGTCCAGGAGGGCCCACACTCGTCAGGAACCAAAGTTTGGAATCCATTCGGATTGAACCCTATCATATACCAATTCATGTATCAAATATCAGTCATATTATATCAAGGTACCTATCACAACAGCATGCACTACTAGCACGACATCTATCACAACAGCATGCAATCATAATGATCTTAAATGGAATTGTAATAATGCATGGTATGTGATTCTAACAAGTGCCTAAATGATGCATTAGATGGCATACCCTCATCTCATTGGGTTGCAACAAAATAGAACCACAAGGTTTATAAATACTAATAGTTCAACACAAGTATGTCAACCAATGGTGAAATCAAATCAACTATAATAATTGTAAAACCATAAAAATTTCAATATTTGAGGTAACTTGTCTTTTCCCTATACACGGGTCAGCTAATCCTAAGCACGGATTATTTCCAACTACTTATCCCTTCCTATCCTAGTATATAGGCTCCAAACAATAAGGAAATGTAGAAAAGAATTTTCCTCTGATACCACTTTGTAATGTCCCGAATCTGGATGCCACTCAACTTGTGCCCCGTACCCGGTTGGCCACATGACCTCAAGCGCATTTCCCAAAATTCTAGAGGTTGTCGACTAGAAGCGAGGATCTAGGGTGTGATAGTGGGGAAACTATTCCTTCATTGGCAGAGTGTGACACAATGGAATAAATAGAAATACAATAGTGGAATTAGTAAATAGTAGGCAATTGAAGTAAGCAATGGAAGAATGGATGATAAATATAACTAGATGTTATATAATATCAAAATGATTCAGTAAGTCGGATGTTCTAAGAAATCATCTAAAACGATATTCACTACAATAAAATACAAAATACAATACCAAGGTACAACAATACAAAATAAAACTCAGTAGCATCGCAAGCCTTGGCTTGGTCCCATGCTCTCCTGATCCTAATCAGCAATCAAGTACCTGTATAAGGATGCTTAAACCTATCGACACTTGTAGCAATATAGTCATTTTGGACCCAAAACATGACCCAAATAGGGTGTGAGAAATAAATCCTAGTAGGAAACCTCCTAAATATCTTTACTTATCTATCAGGGAGTATATGCAACAGTAGTGTGAAATAAAAAAAGAAATAAACTAGGAAGTACTCAGAAGTAAACATTCCTACTAGTCATGTTTCCATTTATATAGTTCCTATTCATTTAACAATTCAATTTAATTTAATTATAAGTTCTTGAGATCTACCCTTAGACTGTCAATCCCTTGAAAGAAGTCAGCACAGCAGATACCTCGACAGGCTATCTAACAAGTAAAAAAGATGATTGAATCCAACCTTTTTCTTTGACTTTTAAGATGAATCATAAGTAATTACCATAGTCAATACACAGTTTGAAAACTTTCCCTTAGTAAGTCCTCAAACATAACAAATCCTTACCCTTAGGCAGGACAAAGCATCACCCTCAGGTAATTTCCCACAGAAACACAAGACATTGCCCACAGGCATGATAAATCTTCACCCACAGGAATCCCATAGGAATAGTAATACAACAGGGCCAATCCCGGCATATAAGCAATTCATCATAATACAACACATGTAATATACACCACTACATGGTTAACAAGTAAATAGCTCACTTGGTAAAAATTTAATTAACCAATTCATTCCAAGAAACCCATGAAAGGAAACCAATACGACATACCCATTGGTATCCTAAGCCAAACGCCCCAACAATAGTTATCCAAGGGAACGCACCCATAGGGTGGCCCTTAATCACACTAAGCAGTCTCAAACATGATTCAGTTTATATAATTAATCACTGAAACATCCTTATGTATCAATATGGTCGAAGTCTTAACAAAGTGACACCCTAAACATGGGTGTATGACACAATGGCATGTATAAACAAATTTACATCAAGAAATAAGCATGAGAACACCTACCTCGTAGTAGTATGACTCTCTTGGTCTAGCCACGACTTCTAATTCAAGATAAAACGGTATAGTTATATAAAAAAAGGATATTTATACAACCTTAAATAACTCCTTATAGAATAGGAATTAGGAATAACGGATCATGATTAATCAACATATTATTGATAAAGTTCAAACGCAGTTCACAATGATCAAATTGGAGTCTGGACGAAGATTTGGTAGAAGTTTGAAGTTCTGGCGGTGCATGTTCTTCAACCCGATGATCCCTTTGTCCGTTCTACTGAAAGGAGGGGATTCTTCCCATTTTAAGTGAGAAAACACATATACATGTCATGTAATACCATATACACAACATGTGTATCATTTTACTATTCATTTGGTGTTTGTTTTCAACTAACTTACTTTCCAGGACCTGCCGACATGACTACACGGCATCTACTAATAAGTACACGGCGTGTAGTTGGTTTTTTCCCTTTTCCGGGTTGACATTCCCACACGCCATGTATACCCTTCATACACAGCCATACTAAATGGTGTGTGATTAGGATTACATGGCATGTAACCTTTGATTATATTACTTTTCCAGTTTTCCCTTATTTTATCAAAAACAAATTGAAGGAAAAGAAAAGAAGAAACTCATACCTCAAAGTAAGAATCGGGTTCTTACATCAAGGATAATTGTAACCTATATCATCATAGTCACATGTCATGCATATTCCATATCATATAGGTTCATTTCACTACTTATATTTCATATTTTTCTTATAATTTTTTAGTAATGCTATGATAATTATATTATGCCTATACTTCTCTTTGGTTGTGATTGATTGATTTATATTTTTAATTTATAAGATTTATGGGCCCTCATGGATTAAAATGGGTATTTTAACAAGTCATGACATAATATATTACCCATTAAATTATAATATTGAATATAGACGGGGTTAAATAGAAATTGAATGGGTGTCGATTTCAGTTATAAGGTATCTGGGTCCTGATTCACTAGGAATGGAAACCCATTTAAAACAAACCTTTTTATATGTATGTAATCAAATGAAAACTTAAATATAGAATATAATATAAAAATAAATGTGTTTTAGTGAATGAATAGGCATGGTTATATTGATCCTTTATCTACTGAAACCCCTATAAACATAATTTGAACACTTAACAATACCCTATCCTTCAAAGAGGGTAGTTGGGGTAGTATATCTTGAGTAGTAAACCCTTATTCTTGTGTTCTTATTCCTATAGTGCTTCTATCTATTGGAAATTGTGTTCTGAGTCATGTGTTTGGAATTTTTATACCTATACCACCATGATGTCCTCATTTAGTGCACTAGGAGGGTGGGAATGACCATGCTAGAGATTTGGTGGGCTATGAGCCTCTAGTCTTACCACCAAGAGTGACACTTGAGGAACCAACTTCTATACCTAATCTAGGAACTAAAAATCATCTTCATAAGGTTTTTATATATCTAATGAAATCCATTTAGGGTTATCTATAACCTAAATCTATGATGAAAAATCTGATGCATGAGTTCCAACAGCAGTATCCTCCCACCTTCTTAGGGGATGGCGGTCCTCGTGATGTTGAGTCTTGGATGGAGGCCACCCTGTCTATCTTTGACCATATCGATATGCCTCTGGAGTGGTGGTTTAAACTTTCTACCTATATGTTGTGTGATTTTTCAAATCACTAGTGGGATGTAATTACCTAGGATGGTTGTCATCAGGTCACAGTATGGGATGATTTCCAGACTATCTTCTATGATCACTTATTTCCTCAGATGTTGATAGTTGAATAAGCTAGAGATATAATGCATCTAGAGTATGGTGTTATTTTAGACATGGATTATTTAGCGTGTTTTATCAAGGTATACTTCCTTTCACCACTTCTAGATATTGGTGAGATATCGCGTGCTAGACTCTTTAAGGATGGGCTCCAGTATGTCATCCATACTCAGTTGAATGTCGTTCGCCTACCTAACTTTTTTGAGATCATCAATCAAGCTCTTATAACTAAGCACATTCTTAGGGAAGGAGATATTACTAAGAACAGATAATTAGTGCTAAGTAATTCCAGTAGTTCTTCTGATAGCAAGAAATATTCCCTTTAGGTTTCTCATCAAAGTAGTGGTAGTCAGAGTAACTACACTGGTAGCTCTATTGTATTCCATCAGTGTAGATGGAAAGGTTATATGAAGCCCAAGAATGATAGATACTTTATGGAGTGTCATATTTACATCCATATGGTTCATATTTAGAGATTCTTATGAGACAAACCCCTATACTTCCATTGGAAAAGGATTTACACTAGCTCCTCCTTTAGGAGAAGGTTCTTTTAAATTGTGTTAGGTAGGGAGTTGGAGTAGAACCAATAGGATTGACCAAGGATAAGGTCATGTATGTAGTATCTAGACTTTAAATCATCATCAAAAATAGATCATTTATACTTAGGTAGTCCATCTATAGCACAGGGTCATGGATCAGGCCAGTTTCATGGTTATCAACAGATACATGAGGATAAGAGTAAAAAACGGTTTATAGTTCGAGGTATTATTCTAGTAGCCTCCACTATAGTATATTCTTTATTAGATATAGGTGATTCACACTCCTTCATTTATTTATCTATCATGGAAAGTATCTGGCAAAAAATCTAGTATTACTATGGTGTAATGACCCTAGATACACCGTTGGGAGTACGACCAGATGGCATACACCAATGTCAGGACTTTCCCCTTGAGATAGGAATTTACCCTTCCTTATGGGACCTATTTTTTCTCTAGATTATAGGATTATATGTAATTATATAGATATAATGGTTAGTCTCATATCATACCATTGTATACTACTATCTCTATAGGCTATCATTTACATCACCATAGGGAAGGTGTTATCTACACAAGGGTGAGTGGGATGTCCAGGATATTAGAACTAGAACAGAGCATCATGGGCTAGATGGAGTGATCGCCCATATTGCTAGTCTCTTCATGGAGGAGAATAGATTACACCTAGAATATTATCATCCCATAGTAGATCATTTCAGGGATGTATTTCTTGATGATTTTTCTAGATTACATCCTGAGAGAGAGGTAGAGTTCACGATAAAACTTTTTCATGAAGTAATACTAGTGTATATTCCTCCATATGGGATGGAACCTACTGAGCTCTAGGAGCTCAAGAGGCAGTTATAGTATCTAGATTCTAAAGGATTCATTAGACCCGATACTTCCACTTGGGGTTCACCCTTGCTATTCTCTAAGAAGGCAGATGGGACCCTTCATTTATTCATGGATTATCAATAGTTGAACTAACTTACAGTTAAGAACTAAAATCCAATTCCCCATATAGATTATATATTTTACCATATCTAGGGATCTAGGGTGTTATCTAAGATTGAATTGAGATCGATCTATCATCATGTTCAATTCAGGCCTTTAGACATACCTCGTATTACTTTTCATAACAGTTATGCTATGTATGAGTATCTCGTTATTTCATCCATTCTTATGAACGTGCCTATCATTTTATTGTATGTGATGAATAGGGTATTTCATCCCTATATGGATTCTTTTTTCATCATATTTTTGGATGAAATCATGTTGTATTCTCACACTCATAGAGACCATTCTAAGTACCTTGAGATCATTCTAAATACACTGAGTGAATACCATTTTTATACGAAGATTGCTAAGTTTAACATATAGATCAACAAAGTTATGTTCTTGGGTTATTTATCTTAGAATTAAGAGTATATATTGACCCAGAGAAGGTGAGTGTTTTGGTTTCTTAGGAAAATCCCAAGAATATATATGATATACAGAGTTTCTTGGGGATGGTTGGATATTATAGGTGTTTCATACAGGACTTATCATGCCTTGATTCACCTCTTAATAGTCTTACAAAGAAGGGTGTTAAGTTTCTAGGGTCAAAAGAGTGTGAGAAATACTTTCTGGATCAGAAAGGAATTCTTGTCTCGGCACCTGTTCTGATTCTTCCAGAGCTATAAAGTGGTTATAAAGTGTTATGTGATGCATCAGGAATTGGATTTAGAGTAGGGATGATATGGGAGGATAGATTAATTTCATGTGTATCTTAATAGTTGAGTCCTAGTGAGAGAAATTATCCATTGTGTGACCAATATCTATAGGTTGTTGTCCATGACTTATGCTTCTAGAGACACTATCTGATAGTTGAGTGCTTTGTGGTGTATATGGACCACAAGAGCCTAAAATATATGTTTACACGACATTAATTGAATATTATAAAGTGAATATGGGTCGAATATCTTTAGTACTTTGATTTTGATATTTCCTATACATTTGGAAATGGAAATATAGTAGTGGGTGCATTGAGTCAGAAAACTCAATCACAATCCATACAGGAACCCAATGATGAATGGAAGTTGATAGCTCTCTTTTCTAAGATTCATATGGAGTTTCATAATAGCCATAATAATTCTTATCTCTCAGCCATGATGGTTACCTATTCACTCCCTAAGTGGGTAAAGAGTAGGTAGTTTTTTGATCCTGAGGGGTTGGTTCTCCTAGAGAGTATTGTAGGTGGGGACCCACCTCTAGATTGGTCTATCGATGGAGATGATATTCTCCATATACATAGTCATGTATGGGTTCCTAAAGATTTGATATAGGAACTAATACAAAAGTCCCATGATTATCAGTAGGCAGTTTATCCAATCATATCCAATATGTATTGAGATATCTGATGCAAGTATTGGTGGCATGGGATGAAACTTCAGATAGAAGGCTTTGTCACTAGGTGTTCCACCTATAATCAAGTGAAGGAGGATCATCAGTGACCTTCAAGCTTGTTAAATCCTCTTCCATTCCTAGAATATAAATGTTAATATCTTTCTATGGATTTTTTAGTAGGATTGTTGAGGTCACCTCGAGGTAGTGACATAGTTTGGGTAGTAATGGATCGACTGAGGAAAGTATCCAACTTCCTTTTTATCTAAGAGACTTTATTAGTTGATGAGATGGGAATATTATATTTTTTTTAGATCATACAGCTACATGGGGTCTCTCATACTATAATTTAAAATAGGTATTAATGTTTTACATTGAGGTCATAAAAGGGTTTGCAAAGAGATATGGTACACTACCTTCCACCCTCAGATCGATGGCCAATCATAAAAGACAATACAGATGTTAGAGTACATGATCTGGGCATGCTTACATTATTTCAGTGGTTCTTGGAATAATAATATCTCTCTTATAGAGTTATTCTATAATAATATATTTTAGGAGACAATTCATATGGCTCTTTTTGAGGCCTTGTATGGTAGGTCATGTCGTTCACCCATGTGCTGGTTAGAGGTAGGAGAGGCATCCCTACTTGGCCCTCATCTCATTTAGAAGACATTTAAGCTAGTTGAGATGATCAGGAATTGGATGTATACTGCTCATTCTAGATAGAAATCATATTTTTATTATTTTCAACAACCTATGGAGTTTTAGGTTGGGGGTTTTTTTCCTACGGGTATCTCCCAGGCTTCGAAATAGGTGGATATAGAAGTAAGGAATGTTTTCACTGCACTTTGTCAGACCATTTGAGATCTTTGAGATTGACATGATGATAAACTATCATTTGTTACTAACTCAAAGGTATTGTGACATGCATTATCTTTTCCACATTTCATTACTTTGGCTTTATCATAGAGACCTATCTCAAACTTTCGATCCCAAAGAGGATGAGTTAGATGTTAATTCTTTAATTAAATAGTATCATATATGCATCATTGACTAGAGCCTGAAGGGTATCCATGGATGGTATTTTCCTTTAGTATGGGTGTTATGGAAGCATGGTCATGTACCAGATGAGACCTGGGAGCGGGGTTCTGACTTATGAACTATGTTCCTGGAGTAGTTCTTATAAAGTGTTTCACCACGCTTGTAAGGTGAACTCAAGGATGAGTTTCTTTAAGGGGGGAGACTGTAAGAACCCAATTTTTAACTCATATATAAATCCTTTAAAATTTGTTCTAATTATTTATTTTGGACCTAATATGGATGTTCAATGAGTTTGCAGAGGTTATAGGGGTGTTCGGGTCTTGGTCGGAGCTCAGAAACCCAACTAGTGGGAAAAGTGAACTAGCCACACGGTTAGTAGTAACTGTATGAGCCAATATTTATGGTTTTCTCTAACTTTTTAGGGATGAAAAAAGTGGTGAATCATCACACATGGTTTTCCCTAACTGTGTGCCCGGGGAAGCACATCCCTTTGAGTATTTTAGACAAATGTAGCAGAACCATGTGCACAGTTGGTGCATGGTTAGCGCATGGTTTCTCAAACTGTGTAGGCCTAACCATGAAAGGACCTAGTAGAGGTAATTCCATGCACATGGTTGGCACACGGATTTTCCAAACATGTGGACAAAATGAACACCTCTATTTTTCTTGGGTAAAGTTATGATTTCACCCTTAATTAATTATAAACTTAGTTTAATTCTTCTTTTTCTCATTCTAGTGGACAGGGGAGCTCTCCCTCTCCCATTTTGAATCTCTCAGAGCCTATTTTATTAGTTTTGAACTAAATTTATCATCCAAACATTTATTTTATCCCCATTCACCACATTGGATGCACATCAGTAATTAATTGATGCATCTTGAGTTATTTTTCCTTCTTCTTTCCCTGGACGATGTTATTTTAATACAAGATCATATGCCTTATTTTTAGGGTATTGATCTGCTCTTTTATTTTCTTCTAATCAAGTATAAAATAAATATTTATATTATATTAAGATATTTTTATGAGAATAAGGTAGATGGTCTATGAATCATCCCATAATTCTTGTTATTTTATAAACTGTCGTCATTGTGCGCACGCTAATTTCATCAGGTGTTTCCAGTTAAATTCATGTTCCTTACTTATGTTAATTATAATCATATTCTAATAACCTTTATATATATATATATATATATATATATTATCCATCATTGGAGGTTATGAACTCAATATAGACCACCCCATGTAGGATGTAATGACCCGCTTTTTCTCATTGGTTTGAGAATATAATGAATCATTACTAGGAATTAGGTGACATTCCCAAGATGCCATAGGCTGGAAATAAATTCCAAAGGGTTTCAAATGAAAGTGGGGTATTATTTTCCTTTTAATAACTAAAACCATTAACCCAAAAAATCATAACCCAAAAAATCACTATATGATGCACGAATAAAAGGAAGACAACTCAGCCATTATCTTTTAAACAAAATACAACCGAAAAGTGATACAATAGAAGCCAAATAAAAATCAAACTAAATAGAAGAAATACAGCTAAATATTCCATGATGACCACAAGACTCCATGCTCTACAATCTCTAAGCTCCAACCTCACCAAACATCCCATGTATCACGAGGTGGTGCTAAACTCATGTGAAACTTTACCTTTACCCATGTCCTAAAAGATAGCATCTACAAAATCACCAAAGTGCCAAAGAAAGGGTGAGTATAAAACTCACTGGGATTTCCCCAATGACTTCCATACTCAAGCCACAAGGATATAAAATTTTGAAACATTTATATAAAACAATTCTGCAAAAAAAAATTATAACAAAATGTAAACAAGTTCCAAAACCATTTTTCACCAAATGAAACAAGTTCAATTTAAACCAATTTTCCAGCAAGTCGTATTTCTAGAAAAACAACCAAGTAATCCCTTAAAACCATTTCTCAATATCCTTTTGGCATAACTATCCCATGGTTCACAACACACCCACACATGCATGCTTTATTTGATAGTTCCATACTCATGAGCAGTCTCTCGTCCAATCACCTTATGTCCCAATGACACACTCCCTCGATCCAGGTTCACATACCTCATACCATAATGGTAAAATTCGCTTATTTAGGGTAGCATTGAACATGATCTCACACAACCCATGCATTACAAAAACCATTAAAATAAAATAATTCAAACCATTTCAATAAAACTGTAATTTCATTGAAAACCAAAGAACAAAAAAAATTCAAAACAGCCATTTTTTTTCAATAAAGTATCCCCTTTTATTGAAAAAATCTAATCAAATCCATGTGAAATAATTACAAAAAATTCCCATTTTAAAATTCATATTTTAAACCAATAAAAAGGTACTTTATTCAAAACACTAAATTTTCTATATTTCCAAAATTAACTAAATCATCACAAAAGAGGGTTTCCAAAAATTCATAAAAATTCAATTCATGATCACCTCGTCATATGAAATTATATTTTAAAACATTCCAAATAGTTATCTAAAGTGGAGTGAAGAGTGAAGCCACCTACCTCAGCTATTTTGATGGAAACGGAAAATGGACAAAAGACGCTCAATAAAACCAGGTCGATTCTCTAGGAAACTACCTTAGATATCTTCTACTATCATGATAAAGAAAAAATATAAACATATTTGGAATTAAATATCTTAGATATACCCATAACAGATATAGATCTAATAAACCAATAATAGAGGATAAGTAGATCTAATAAACTGATCAAGAACGATGAAGAACGATCACATACCTTAAGAATCCTGCTTCAAAACACCAAGGGTAGCCTTCAGATTACCTTTGGATTGATGGGATAACCTTATTTGTCCTTAGGAGAAGAAAAATCGTGATTTAGATCTGGTTTGGGAAAAAAATGAGTGGATTAAAGGCAAGGCTGACCTAGATCCAATTTTTAAAGAGGTGATTTTTAACTCATGCACGTTTAGTCTGCACAGTTAAGAAAACAGTGCTCTAACCATGTGTTAAATAATTCCTTACAGATCACTCTACATGACCTCCTCGTATAGTCACCCTAACTGTGCACACACCATGCTGAAGCTACTATCTAGAATCTGCAAATTCACACGGTTTCTACTAATCTTTCTACACAGTTTGGACAAACTGTGTGCAGCCCGTGCGCCTCTCCTTTGGCCCCCAAAAACTTATTTAAAGTTCAGTAACTCTCACACCCTTAACCCATAACCTTTATATGCATAAAACATAAATAAGGGTTACATACCAAAGACTAGTGGGTACTACATTCTCCCCACCATTGGTCTTTCCATCTCTGTAAATTAGAAAAGCATCCTTGACCTAAAAGAGTTCTGACTATTGATCTTTTATTTCCTTCTCACATTCCTAAGTATCTTCTTCAATCTGACCATGTTTCCATATAACCCACACTAAACTGATGATTTTTTCACAAAATACTTTATCTTTCCTATCCATAATTTTTACCGGGATATATACCAATAATGAATTCAACTCTACATCAATGTGATCCCATCTAATCACATGGTCAGGATTAAGCTGATACTTTTTAAACTAAGATATGTGGAACACATTATACACCAAACTGAGTCGTCGTGGTAATAACAACTGATATTCCACCTCTCCAATCCATTTTAGTATCTTGAAAGGTCCAATGTATCTAGATATAACTTTCTCTACTTCCCAAAACGATGATGTCCAAGGATTGGAGATATTATCAAGAACACGTCATCACTCACCGCGAATGAAAATTGTCTTCGGTGATGATTCATATTTTATTTATGATGAATATGAGCGATCTCCATCCTCATTCTAATCAACTGAATCTTCTCCATTATTTCTTGGACAAGACTGTTCCCAATTAGTGAAGTCTCGCCTATTTCTACCCAATAAAGTGGAGAATGACATGAACACCCATAAAATTCTTCAAACGGAGCCATATGTAGTGAGACCTGATAACTGTTATTATATGAGAACTCCACCAAAGGAACATGATATTCCCATGGTCCACCAAAATCCATTACACAATCCCACAAAATGTCTTTCAATGTCTTTATTTTCATTTAGTATTTCCTATCCTTCTACGGATGATACACCATACTCATAGTTAACTGAGTCCCAAGGGATTTCTGTAAGGATTTCAAAAAACGATATGTGAACCATGGATCTCTGTATGACACAATAGAAACTGGTATTCCATGTCTCTTTACCACCTCTTGGATATATATTTTGGACGGATCCTCCACTATATGAGTTTCAATAATTGGAATGAAATGAGTTGACTTGGTAAGCTGATCTACTATCACCAATAAGAAATCATGTTTTTGAACCATTCTTTGGAGACCTGTAAGAAAATCCATTACTATCCGCTCCCATTTACACATTGGGATAGGTAAAGATTGCAACATACCCTCTGGTAATTGATTTTATGCCTTAACTTTCTGAAAAATTAAGCACCTTGAAAGAAACTCATCCACTTTCCATTTCATGTCACTATACCAAAATTGTGTCTTCAACACCTTGTACATATTCTGTATACCTGGATGTACAACCCTTATGTAATAGTGTTAATCATGAAGAGTTTTTTCCTAAAAATCCATAGGTGCAAAATTATGATCTCTGATCCACAACACTGAACTTCCATCAAGTTTCCATCCCTCAGTAGTCTCCCCATCATTGAGTTCTGAACTCATAACCAAGAATTATACATCATATGTTTGTGCCTCTTTGATCGTGTTTATGAAATAAGAAACCACAAAAACTAAAAATAAAACTGCAACATCACCTTGGTCTTCACATTCTACATTCATTCCAGATAGGACCGCCATTAATTGACACTCATCAGAAGCTTACCAAATCTGCATATGATTTTTAGCTTAATGAATATGTCACCATACTGACTTTTCCCAGGGTATACATTAAGTAAAATTCAAACATTTGGAGATACTTCATCCATCTCCTTTTCCTAAGATTCAAATCCCATTGTGATAAAATGTGTTTCAATCTCTTATGATCCATAAACACAGTAAATTTCTCACCAAAGAGATAATGATTCCAAGTCTTCATAGTATGGACAGGCACAGCTAACTCCAAATAATGTGTTGGGTAATTCTTATCATGCACTCTCAACTACCTTGAACCATTAACAATGATATGGTCTCCTTGCATGAGAAAAAATCCCAAACCATATCCTAAAGAATCACCTGACACCACATACCCTCATCCTGCATCTAGAAAAATCAAGATAGGTGTTGATGTAAGATGAATTTTCAGCTTGTGAAAAGACTTATGGAATTCCTCAGTCCATTAGAATGGAGAATTATTCATTGTCAATGATTTCATTAGTGAGGTTAGTGCTAAGAAGTCACAAGAAAAGCATCGGTAATAACCAGCTAGACTAAGAAAACTTTGTATATCAAAGATGTTCTTTAGATTTTGACAAGAGATAATAACTTCTATTTTTCAAGATCCACTGAAACACCTTTCTCAGAAATCACATAGCCGAGAAAGAGTGACTCTTGTATCCAAAAATCACACTTTGACAATTTTTCATACAACCAATTATCTCTTAAGATTCCCAACATTGTCTCTAAGTGTTTCTCATGATCATCTATTGTCCTTTAATACATAAATATGTCATCCAAAAACACCACAACAAAAGAATCCAGATGTCTCTGAAATATCTGATTCATCAATACCATAAAGACTGTTGGTGCATTCATGAGACCAAAATGCATGACTACGTATTCGTAGTGGCCATATCTACATTTGAAATCTGTCTTTGGAATATCCTCCTTCCAAAATTGTAATTGATGATATCCTGATCACATGTCAATTTTAGAGAACAATTGATCTCCCCTTAATTAATCAAACATATCATCAATGTGTGAAAGTGGATATCTGTTATTTATCATAACTTGGTTAAATATGAGATAATAAATGCATATCTGAAGGGTTTCATCTTCTTTCTTCACAAACAAGACTAGTTCTACCCACAAAGGCGTACTTGGATGAATGAAACATTTTCTCTCCAACTCCTCCAACTGCACCTTCAATTCCCTTAATTCTATTGGTGTCATCCTATAAGATGGAACGAAAATAGGACTGGTCCCTGGAAGGAGATCAATCGTAAAATCCACTTCCCTTATAGGTGGTAACCCTTATAATTTTTTAGGAAAGACATCTGAAAATTAATCCACAACTGCTGGAAAAATAGTATCATCAATCTTTTTCATCGATTCTAAAGTCAATTCTTCCAAGTGGTGGGAGATTTTTCCCACTGTCAGTGCCAAGAGGCACGTTGCACCAGTCATTTCAAACCTTTTTCCTCTAAAGAGATGTGTGATGTCATCCTCGATTGTGAAATAGACTGTTATTCTATAACAGTCGATGTGATCCTTGAACATTGTCAACCAATCCATACCTAGGATTACATCATAAGTATCCATATCTAGAACCAATAAGTCCCATATTAGTTCATCTCCATCAATAGTTATAGAACATTATCTACACACAAAGGCTCAACATTCTCTTTCACTGAGAAGAGTTTGAAGTTTTATCATGGATGGAAACATTTAAAATTTTAAACATAGCAGATCAACAGAATTATAATCAATGAAGGAATGTGATGCACTAGTATCAAAAAATACTTTCATAAGGGTATAATTCAAAATAATCACACCTCTCATAGTAGATGGTCCAACATGATCATCTAAAATCATATTCTCATCTCCATATAACTTTTTCATCGTTGTACTCTTCTCCTTATTACCTTATTGATATTTCCCTTGTTGAGGAGTCATGGTATTCCTAGAATCACCATGGCTAGCTCTTCTCTACTAATGAGTCAAATTTGGATTTCCTCATCTCGTCGAAGCATACGATTCTTGTGACACCTAAGAAGTGTCTCGAGCACTTAACCTTGAAGCACCGCAACAATAGCACTAAATATGTACCATCTTCTTATAGTTATGGAATGATCTTGGTTGTTCTATACACTCTCACTTCATGTGATCAAATAAACCATATTGAAAACAATCTTCTTTTCTCTTGGGTCATGCTGGAAGATTTACTAATCCAGCTGTCTGATTCTGATTCCCTCTCCCACCTTGGAAATAGGTGTCCCTCTTCCACTTGCTCCCAGCATTCGATCTCCCACCATTTCCCATAGGTATCATCATACTTCCTCTCCCATAGCTCCTGAGATATCATGTTCATCCACAGTCACTCTGTTCACAATTTCTGTATAATTTGTAATACAGAGCACTAAAATCATTGAGTGAATCTCCTACCTTATCCCTGATTTGAAGATGCGTGCCTTAAAGGATAAACTAGCCAAAAAAATTGGTGAAAATTAAACTAAATTTATGAATTTAGACGCATACTCTGTGATAGAGATATTCTCTTACTTAAGGCTGAAGAAATTCACTATTTTCTGGATCATGAATGTGTGAGGATAGAATTGTTTGTTGAACAATTTTTCAAAATCATCCCAACTTAAGCCTTGATCCCCCTTGGCATGCAGCACTAGTTCCTACCACTGGCATGAAATATCCTCAAGAATATATGTGGCTAGATTAACCTTTAACTTTGCTGGTGTGACGATGTAATCTAAGATACGATTCATCATGCTCAACCACACCTCCACCATTTTGGGTTCAAAATCACCTCATAAGATAGGGGGATTTTGCTTCATGAACTGAATGGAATGATCCACATGCCTTGGTTTATCCCTCTAGTTCCCCATGTCTATATCTTGAAATGCTTAAATAGTGATATGAACCACCTATTGGTTCACCTTTGGTTCCAGTGCAACCACATTCTCCGCAGCTTCTTCTAGTTGGTTTCTGCAATGCCTACCGGGTGCCATTTTCTAAGAAACAACAAACTCTATAAGTTTAACTCTCTAGAAACTGATGGATCAGCATTTAAAATTCTATCACATCAACTATCATAGAATTTCTTTCCAAAATCATCCATTTTTTAAAACATTAAACTTTATTATTTAAAATCAAACAACTTTAAAAATTCATCAACCATGCTCCTTTCAAAGTCTTTCATTTTAAAACAATCTCATGCTTTTCAAAAATCAGCACCTTTTCACAAAACATAAATCATTAATTCAAAATGAAATATGAAATACTAGTGGGAATTAATTCCTCTAATGTATGTCAAGATCATCTCATTGGATAAACCCATGACAATGAGATTCCATAATCCTATAAGTGTGTTGAAAACACCTATGTACCCAAATCCATGGTAACTTGTAGTTCAGTATAAAAAGGTTAGCTATGTATTTCTATGCTCTGCATTTAAAGTCCCAATAATCCCAATCCTTTCTAAAATCACAAACAAAGTAATAGACAAGAAAAAAATTTAACTCCAAGATAAATAAAACCAAAGACTACTTGTTCCACGGAGAACAGACCAAGCTGATACCATTGTCTTGAGAATACAATGAATCATTACTATGCCTTATCCAACATCCCTAAGATTCCAAAGGCTGGAAATAAATAATGAAGGGTTTTGAATGTAATTGGGGGTTGATTTTTCCTTTAGGAACTGAAACCATTAACCCAACAAATCATAACCAAAAAACCCACTATATGATTCATGAATAAAAGGAAGACAACTCAATCATTATCATTATAATGAAAGCCAACCAAAAAGTTTTGCAAAGAAATCCAAATAAAAAAATGTAAATAGAGTAAATACAACTAAAGAATCCATGATGACCACAAGCCTCCATTCTTCGCAATCTCCAAGCTCCAACCTCACCAAATATCCCACGTATCATGAGGTGGTTCTAAACACTTGTGAAACATTACCTTTTCCCATGTACCAAAAGATTGAATCTACAGAAGCACAAAAGTTACAAAGAATGAGTGAGTATAAAACTCATTAGGCTTTCCCCAATGACTTCCCTACTCACATCGCTATGATAGGAAAGTTAGAAACATTTATATAAAACCATTTATATAAAACAATTCTAGAAATCAGTTTATAACACAATGTAAACAAGTTCCAAAACCATTTGTCACCAAATGAAACAGGTGCTATTTAAACCAATTTTCCAGAAAGTCATATTTCCATCAAAGTAACCAAATAATTCCTTAAAACAATTTCTTAATATCATTTTGAAATAATAATCCCATGGTCCACAACACACCCACATATGCATGCTTCATTTGACAGTTCCATACTCATGAGCGGTTTATCGTCCAATCACTGTGTATCCCAATAACATATTCCCCTGATCCAGGGACATGTACCTCTTACCCCAATGTTACATGTCGCTTATTCATGGGTATGTTGAACATGAACTCAAAAAACCCATATATGCCAAAACTATTCAAATAAACCAATTCAATCCACTTTAATAAAACTATACTTTTATTGAAAACCAAAGAACAAACCAATTTAAAAACAACGATTCAGTTTTAAAAAATCATCCCCTTTTATTGAAAATGTATAATGAAAACCATGTTCCAAAATTCCATAAAATCCCCATTTTAAAATCCATATTTAAAAACCAATACAAAAGTACTTTATTCAAAACACCCAATTTTACGGATTTCCACAATTTATAAAACCATCACATAAGAAGGTTTCCAACAATTCATAAATATCCAATTCATGATCACATCATCACACGTAAATTAATTTGAAATCATTCCAAATAGTTCTATCAATAGGAGTCGAGAGTAAAGCCACCTACCTCAACTATTTTGATGGAAACTGAAAACGGACGAAGAACGCTCAAGAAAACCGAGTCGATTCTCCATGAAACTACCTTAGATCTATTCTCCTATTAGGATCAAGACCGAATATCAACATATTTTGAATTCACTATCTTAGATCTACCCATAATGAATGTAGATCTAAGAAACCTATAATAGAGGAGAATTAGATCTAAGTAGATCTAAGAAACTGATCAAGAATGATGAAGAACGATCACATACCTCAATAATCTAGATTTGAAATACTATGGGAAGCCATAGTATTGCCTTTGGAAAATGGAAGATCCTTATTTGGCATTAGGAGAAACAAAATCCTGAGTTAGAGCTAGTTTCAGACAAAAAAAGTGGATTAAAGGCAAGGCCGACCTAGATCCACTTTTTAAGGAGGTGGTTTTTAACCCGTGCAAGGTTAGTCTGCATGGTTAGGTAAACCATGTGCTAACCATGTGTTAGATACTGCCTTACATATCACCCTACCTAGAATCCTTAAATAGTCACTCTAACCATGAACACACCATACCGAAGCTACTATCTAGAATCGGCATCTTCACACGGTTTCTACTAGGATTTCAACATGGTTTGGACAAACCATACGCAGCCCGTGTGCCTCTACTTTGTCCCCAAAAACTTGTTTAAAGTTCAAAAAACTCTCCCACCCTTCACCCATAACCTTTATATACATAAAAAATAAATAAATAGTTACTTACCAAAAATTGGGTAAACTTCATAGGGTGTTTCTATAATTATTCCTCTAGTATCTCTTTAAGCCTATCTGCTCCACCATTCAGGTGTTTTGTGACTTGACCTTGATAAAGGAAAGTGTTTATATTAAATTAATGAGTTATAAATTGTTATTACATGTATTTATCACTTGGACCTTATAAGGTAAGTGTTTCCAATTAATAAATTTATCATTTAAAAGATAAATGGAAAGTATATTGATACCTATCAATTGGCCTAGTTCCTTATGATGGAATTGTAATTGGTTTCACATCCATAGAAAATATTTCCATGATTATGTATGGAAGAGGAGTGAACAAAATAAATGAATTAGAAAATAAATTACTAAATGGTTGCATATTTTGTTTTTAATTTTCACAATAATGAAATGCAATGACTTGAACCAAATGACTTAATAAACATCATGATTATTACCTGGCCTGATTAATTAATTAATAAAGTATAAGGTGACTATTGCATTTGGACCATGACACCTTTATAGGAATGGTTAGACTTGATCTAGCCTTGGATTCTTGATGGAATTCCTTCAGCACTCATAGATGTCATTATAATTTAAGGATTCTGATTTCCAAGGATGATACCCACCTTGGAACCCAATCCATATCTACTAGTGGATATCCGACATAATGTTGTAGGATCCCTCCATTATTATTATATAATTCCTTGGATAAACTCCTTGGATTCAACATGAATTATAAAAACATGTGGCATCATGGATACACCAAATGGGACCATTATTTTCTTATCCCATTTTACCTTGGATGAGTTCCTTGGACTTAGTTAGAATCATATTATAGTGGAATGCCTTGAGCGATTCCCCTTTGATTACATGCAAACCCCCCTTTATCCAGGCTACAGATTATTTCTAAGTTGGATCGACCCCTGAGGTCAAGGATTCATTGGTTATTACCTTGTATCCTATTCATTAGTATCATCATTCTAGGATGCCTTGATATATATTGGATTCTTTATTATTACCATCATGATATTATGTCAATGTTGGTTATACCTCACAGGAATTACTATATAAATTGAGCAT
The DNA here is from genome assembly GCA_963277665.1 of Viscum album. Lineage (NCBI taxonomy): Eukaryota > Viridiplantae > Streptophyta > Magnoliopsida > Santalales > Viscaceae > Viscum > Viscum album. The sequence goes on from OY728152.1 coordinate 1,536,421,656, forward strand.
AAATAAACTAATTAAATGATATCTTGTTCAACAACATTACCAGATGAGCTTAAAGCATGTATCTAGGTATTTACATTGTTTTACTGCTTTATATTTTCATATCTACATATCCCTACACACTGGTTCAGTTTATATTTCATAGAATGGATGGTATAGACGTTGTTGGTTGGGGAATACTAATATTTATCTCACACCCTATCCGATATTCCATTGGTTACTAGAAGGATTAGATGTATTTAGTTATTGAAAAAGGGAAGAATCCCACCTGGTCACATGATATTTCTTACTTTCATTAGGATGGATCTTGGTAGTAGATGACTGAGATAGATCTTAGGATGCTTAGATATTTTTTGGATTCTTTTTTCTTATTTTGTATAGAATATATTGCAAACTTCCATGTATACTTGTTTTCCATTTTTTAGAGACATGACTTACCTTATGATCAGATTTTGATTATTAATATCAGTTTTATCAGTTATTTATTATTATGTTCTGCTTCCATTACGGCGAGTTACTGGTCCAGTTTTGATAGTGTATGCTTTTGTTGTGTTATCTATTTAGTTATGCTTCTGATATTGACCTTTTATTATATATTATATATTGTGATCCATGATGATAATGAGGCCATAGTCTCCCCATGAACAAACCCTAGGCCCTTACTTCTAGTTATCAGCCTCTGGAATTCGAGGATATGTTCTTGAGTCCATGTGGTCAATTGGGGTCGGATCACCTTTGGGTGGCACTCAGGGTTAGAATTCCACAATCTCATTTTGAAAAAACTACACACTATGAAGAGAGATGTTATGTCATGGTGGTTGTAATAGTGAGTTTTCTTGAAATTTAAATATTGTATTTTACCAATGATTGTGGATCAGATTGTTTTCAAAATATTAAGTGAGTTGGTTAGCATTCAACACTAGATAATATCATACCGTTGATATTGGAGTTTCTATATTCAAATATAGAAATATTTCTCAAATGGGTATTCTATGAATAAAATATTTTAAAAGGGAAAAAATTATATTCAAGACATTGTTGAGAATATCTTGATAAAGAGGGAAGGGAGATATATTTAAATTCTAAAGAATTTAGGAATAGTGAAAAAATAGATTAAAGATCATTATTTTGAGAACTGAATAATAATATCAGGTTGTGAAATATAAAGGAAATAGAGAAGAAGGTGGTTTTATAGCAGGTATCTCCTTGTATTTTTGTGGAATCTATACTAATTGCTACACTAAAACTGGTGTAATTTCTACATTATATTCATGGAAGGAGGGGGAGGTTACAAGAGGACAAATTCATTATATCTTATAGGAATAATAGTTCTTTATTTATTTATTTGGTGAAGGTTATAAACCTAGAGGGTGAGTTTGTTTGTTCCTTATTATAAAATAAAAGTTGTGAGCTTAGATTTTTAGGTGCATTGACACATTACCTTTGCATACTCCTTGGATTAGCCCAATATGGTTCAACCATGTAAAATTATTCTACATTTCTCATTTATTATTTTAGTAATATATATAGATCATGAGAAAGAGAGTATTGTTTATATTAAAAGTAAAAAATATTGTTTGAAATGGTTTATTAATGAATTTATAATACCCTAATTTTTCAACCCTTTTAGGGTATTCACCTCATTCTGGACCAACAAGTTATATTAGATCCATGTTCTTGTGGAAGTTTTTCTCTATTAGAATTATGATGGTGGTGTTTATTAACTACATAGGATTTATAATATTCAATGGAAAAAAATTCAATTATGAAAGATTTAAATGAAACAGTACTTATGATCATTGGGAATAGATTCCTATATGGATAAAATACATGGGATTTCATCCAGTATAGAAAATAGAGAACTATCATAAAATTATCTCATAGAGATTAATTATAACTCCAAAGGATTCAACATGTTAGTATAAGTATTATACAATGATATATACATGAAGTTAATGTAATATAAGATTTCACATGACATATGAGAAAATATTCTTTAATATTCATGAAGAAGACTCCATGGTACATGAATATAATTTGCGGGTATTGTGGAATAAGTATGAGGATTTGAGGATTAATTAGAAAGAATATATTCAAGGATTCTATGATTGGGTCACCATCATTGTAGAAGATATGTGTGCACTCATAGAAAACCTAAATGATATCAAGATCTCCAAGTGAGTCCTGAGAAGATTACGCCTAGGATTCAACCCAAAAGAATCAGTTCTTGAAGACAAAGACCTAAAATAGGTGATGTTGGATATTATTCATATCACAAGAATTATATATGAGATGAGGAACCATGAAAATGAAACTATGATAAGAGATAATTATCATGAAGTAGCATTCAAGGTATTGAAGAAACCCAAAGTTAGGTATGATTCCAAGGACAAGGATGTTGATGAGGTAATGTATTTTCCTTCTTCGAATATCAAAATATGAAAAGGAAAACATTCATTTTCTTTCTTTAATTATGGTAATGTTGGGTATCTCAATGCAAGACATCCCAAAAAATTTTGGGATGATGATGAAGAGGAAGATCCCATGAAGATTTCATTTGAGGGTGTGAAGTGAAATAATAATTAACAACATAAATTATTCAAAAATAAGAATATACTTTCATAAGAATATTTTATCTTATAAAAGATGGAAGTAGAATAATTTGAGTCCTAAAAATCCCTTGGTTAGGAATTTATTTTAGTTATCATGGATATAATACAACTATAGTACAATGAAGATAAATATGCTGAAGTTAAAGTAAGATTTGACCTCAAGATTGAATTAAAATATACTATTAAATAAATCAATGTTTGGAGGGATAAAATAGTGAAATCCAATGGAGTGGTACACTAATACAATCTATATATGCATAAATAAGAAGAAGTAAAATATGAGTTAAAGCTTAAAACTAAATGAATTAAATCATAAATTACAGGGAAATCAGAGGAGAAAGTTAAACTTAGGATAAAAATTAAATATGTATTCTATAATATTAATGAGCTAATAGATCTTGTGAAAAGACATGTTAAATTAATTGAGGATCTTGAAAGTGAATTTTTTATCATTTAATGAAAATTCAATGATCGGTAAAGACTTCTAACACTCGATATGACATCAAGAAGTTGAAATATTTGGGTTGAAGAAAAAAGTAAGTAAATTCATGAGGGATCAAAGGAGAAGTTGAACACTTGTAAAAAAGTGAAATAGTTAAAGTGTAAGGTAAAATATATTGAGGTTATTTATCCTAAGAAAAAGTTAGTGGTAGTTTATGAAAAACTATAAGAACATAATCCTTGGAATAGGTTGGTTTGAGTAACTCACACTAGGCTCAAAAAGTTTCAGTTGGGGATGTAAAGACACACAATAATGAACCACATATCCAGTGTTATTATTATATAAATATAAGGAATAAAAAATATATGTATTCCATAGAAAAATTAATTTTAAGGCTTAATTGAAACAAAAATAGATGAGAAATTTTTCTAACTCTCGATATGTTTTTAATGGATACTATTTTTTGTGTGAAGGATATGTACATAAAGAATTGAAGTTCTCAACAAAGGTGAGAAGTATTGTTCTGGTGGAGTCCCTGAAAATAATATATTAATATCTAGAAGCTTCAACAATTGGTATAAACACTCATAATTAGTTTTCAACTATATAAGTTGAGGATGATTTAATGGATCCAAATGTGGTATGATCTAATCTACCACCAATGGAAGGGAAGACACGAGCATTGATCAAGAATGGAAGGGTCAATAAAGACAATGTAACAACCAAACTGTAACCATTTAAAGAGAAAGATCCAAGTTTCCACTAACCTTAGGTGACATTACCTGAACAAAAAAGGTTAGTAATAAATTTCAATGGATTAAAATGAAATATGGGGAAACATTTTACCCCTTTCACACACAGACACACAAACCCATATATACAAACATAAGAAAAAACACCAAGATAGCTATATATATATAATGCATGTATCAACTAACAACTAAAAGTAAAATAATTAAGATAACCAGATTAATAAAAAAACAATAAACCAAAACAACTATGACTCTAGAATAAAAAAAACTTAGGAACTAAGATGGCACCACTTCTAACTCCCGGAACAAGACCAACTCCCAAGATCCATCTCTAAAATCCATGATAGCTAAATCAAGAACTACTATTTAAATATAAGACCTCCCCCCTTCCTATATCATGAAAAACAATGCCTGCATATGCACCCAAGTAAATATATAGGTGTTTAGTAAAAAAACCCCAAGTGAATTTTCCCACATACCACTAAAACAATAATCCAATTAGCTCGGGGTTATTAATAAAAAGATGTATAAAAATACAAAAAAAAAACTCAGTTTATATATAAAATAGGTAGGAATAGATATTAAGATAATTTAACACAAAATATAGTTCTCATAGGCATAAGAAACAGTTATTTTCAGAACACTAGTAATATGCATTCCATGTTCTCTCTCCCACACACCCATGTATGTCGAATGACATCTTCTTTTCTTATGAGTAGATATATTTCCTGCACCAATTCACCACTTACCAATATCCACTAGCCCAAATTATCAATGTGACCAAGTTCCTGTAGACATCATCCATTGAACATGAATACACACCAACCATACTATTTCAAGTTCAAAAATCAAAACCTTTAATTTATATTAGGAAATACATTTAAATATATTCATCAACCACCTTGTGAGAATCACCCACAACCCATGTTTCAATAACTGACCATTAAGTTCATAATAAAATAGAGTTTCTGAATGATAATTTCATTTCAGAGCCAAAATAATTTCTTTTCAAAAATAAAAAAACCTTCACATTCCATACAAAGTGGAATGATGGAAAAACCACCTTCCTAAAAAGTGATTGAAAAAAAATGTTCCAAAAATAAAAGATCCCAAATCCCCATTATATTCATTTATAAAATCCTAAAGAAAAACTATTAAAATGATACATATACTATAGATCCATGAACAACATCTATGGTTTAGGGTTTATAACAAATAAAATAGTTAAAAAACAAGGGCGAAGAAGAACTGGAATTTTAAACTTTAATTCTCAGAGTCTAAAACTTGAAGGTCTATTAAACTCAATCTCTAGAAATAAAAATCTCTCTAAAACCACCTAGACAGAGCCTAGATTTTTATTGGAAATAGTAGGAATATAAATATAATCAAAGGAACTAGAATAACATGGGCTAGTTATAACTGGCCAAATTCACTGCATGAAAGATGATTTTACATCATGAACCTTCAGTGTAGGAACATATGATAATATTCACATCTCCTAACTTAAAATCCTTGAAACCTATTCATTCTTTAAATAGAAGTTATGTTAACTTCCTAGAAATTATTCATGTTTTTTTAACCATTCACTTCATGAATAAACTCGTGTAGTCAAAATCCTCGAGTCCAATTCATTAGTAGAAAGGAATTCATGTAAATTTCACCAAAAAATGTCATGTTGGGAATAAATTTCACATTGTGAATCAACTCCCATATACATATTCTAGTGTCTTGTCTCCTTCATCCTCTGAAGATAACTAATAGTCTGACCTAACAATCCAAAACTCTAAAACATGGACATACCTCAGACCAAGGGTATTACATTCTCCCCACCACTGGGATTTCTGTCCTCAAAATGATGGAGATTTAAATTGTCTTTGAAGAGTTTAGACCATTACTACAACATGAATTTCTCTCATTCCATAGTATCTTCTTGAATCTGACTATGCCACCATAAGAGTCATACCATTGAAAATTGTATCTCTTATAAAGCCTTTTCCAATATGTCAAAAATATGAATTGGTTCATGGATAAACTTTAGTTATGGATCATGGGTCACATGATTCTAGCTAATTACATGTCTATAATCTGACTTATACTTCTTTATTTGAGATACATAGAAAAAATTATGGAAAACAATGAATCTCAATGGTGAATCTAATTGATATGCAATGTTGATGATGTGTTCTAGAACCTCAATGGGTCTCATATATCGAGGAGATATTTTTTATTACATTACCAAATGAGGATAACCCAATCATAGTCGCACTTTGATAAATACATGTTCTTCGAAATCGAAAGATAATGGGAAATGATGATGATATGCATATGATTTATGTTGGATCTCGGTTGTATCCATCCACTTTATGGTTATCTAAATCTTTTCTGTCGTCTCCTAGACAAGAATATGTACAATTTTAAAATTCAATCTTGTTTCCACCCAATAAAGTGGAGAGTGATAAGGATGACCACGCAATTCCTCAAACAGAGACATATGTGTCATGGATAGATAACTATTATTATATTAGAATTTCACTAAAGATATATGATCTTCCCATTAGCCACTAAAGTCCACAAAAAATGATCTAGGAATATCTTATATTGTCTAAATCATAAGTACAAATTTCTCATTCATTTTAGTATGATATTTCATGCACAAGGTCAACTTGGTTCCAAGATCCTGTTGCAACAAGCTCCAAAACTGAGAAGTAAATTAGGGATATTTTTCAGATACAATAGATATATATACTCTATGAAACCTAACTAATTTATGAATATATAACTTTGATGGATCCTATAATATTTTGTAAACTTAAATTGGTAGAAAATGTCTCAACTTTGTGCGTCGAACCACAATTACCCAAATGAAAACATGCCTTTGAAGCATCCATAGTAGTCCTGAGACAAAGTGCATATAAATATTCTCCCTTTTCCAAATAGGTATAGGTATAGATTACAAAATTTTAGCTAGTTTTTTATGTTCAACCTTTATCTATTAACAAGTGATACATTTCATGACATGACCTGCAATCATTATTTTCAGACATGTCCGCCCAAATTGAGCTTTTATTACCCGATACATTTTTGAATTACCCAAATTAATAACCCATTTCAAATGGTGATACACTATTAGAATCTATTCTTGGAAAGACTGTTATACCAAAATTATGTTTTAGAAACACAAATTTTATTTTACATCCTATGTCCAATTTTCTATGGTCTTTCCATCATATAGTTTTGACCTAATAGTGATGCAATCAAGATCTAATCATTTGGCCTCTTTAACTAAATACATCAAATCAGGAACAAGAGTGACTAGGAATAAAACTACATTTTCATTCTACTTGGAACTTTCCAAATACATGTTAGAAATAATTCTCATCAACTTCCATTGGTTTTGTTTCTCTCTATCCATTTTATTATAAGATACTCTACTCAAAGTATCGACATCTGAATTCCCTTTCCTATGTGTATACACCAAGTTGAAGTCAAACATATGAAGATACTCCATCCAAATTCATTACCTCAATTTTAGTTATCTCTAAGAGAATATATGCTTCAATATTTTACAATCAGTGAAGACAATGAACTATTCCCCAAAGAGATGGTGGAACCATGTTTTTAAGGCATGGACCACTATAAATAATTCTAGATCATGCGCTAGATAATTATTTTCATGTTATCACAACTTTTTCAATCCATAGTCCACAATATGATCTCCTTGTATAAGAATGTAACCCAATCCTAATACAAACACATCACAATAAACCAAATGGCCCTGAACCTCTTCTGTTAAGAAAATGATAGGTTTTATAGTGATCCAAACATTATGATCCTGAAAGGACTTATGAAAATCACCAGTCCAATAGAAAGTAATTCCCTTTATTTTTAAGGAAATAATGGGAGAATAAATCCTAGTGAAATACTAAAAAAATTTGTATCTCAAATATATTATGGGGGGATTCCAATAAATGACTGCATCAATCTTCCCAGGGTCAAATGATATGCCTTCCTCGAAAATTACCTGCATGAGAAAATAGAATTCTTATATCCAAAAGTCACATATAGAAAATTTAGTATATATTAAATGATTACATAATGTTCTCAATATGATCCCTAAGTGATCCTCATGGTCATTCATGCTTTAAGAGTAAACCAAAATATCATCAAAAATACCATGAAAAAGGAATCAATAAATTTATAGAAGATATGTTTCATGAAGGACATGAATTTTGTAGGTGAATTCATCAGACCAAAGGGCATGTAAACATATTCATAATGGATGTATCAACTATGAAATGTTTTCTTTAGAACATCATCTTTCCTGAATCTAATTTTATGATATCCCAATCATATATAAATCATAGATAACCACTTGGATCCCTTTAACTGATCAAACAAATCATTTATTTGAGAAAGAGGATACTAATTCATGATTATAACTTGATTCAGTTTATAATAATCGACACACAATCGAAGAGAACCATCTGCCTTCTTTACAAGCATAACTGGAGAAGCCTAAGGTGATGTGATGTTCTAAGGAATCCATTTCTCTACGATTCTTCTAAACAAAAATTTAATTTACAAAACACTATTAGAGACATTATATATGATATAAGATAAATAGTTTTTGTTCTAAAAAGTGTATTGTTAGAAAATTACACTTTCTGTTTAGGGGGTATCCAGGATTAATCATTCAAAAATCCATCCAAATATTGGTCAACTATTGTGAGGAGATTCATATTTATAGTTTCATATATATCACCCAAAATTATTACTTCTATCTGACTAGAAATGGTTTCATAAACTATCAGTAATGTTCTAATTCTACCAGTATTCATATCCTAATCACCTTTAAAAAAATTAACAGCTTAATCTGGGGATGTGAAAGTTACTTACTGATTGTAAAAATCAATATAATTTTTTAATTCCACTAAAAAATCTATTAAAAATATGAAATCAAACATGTCCATATCTAAGATAGTAAACTATCAAAGTAACAACACTACATCAATTGTAATGGTACAAGTGGGGCACTTGAATCCTCTACATTCCCACTAACCAAGAGGTATTTTGATTCTCATGATTTGAGGCAACATTTCCACATGAAAACCCGATTATTGAACCACATGAGGAAAAATAAAAAATGTGATGCACCAGTATCAAACTTGGAATTAATAAGGTTTTAGTTCAAAATAATAGTACCTCACACCATCAAGGTACCTATATTCTCAATCGAGATTGTAACGTCCCCGACTCTGGAGCCACTAAATCGGTGCTCTGAGTCGGGTGGTTACATGACCTTAAGCATGCCTCCTTGTATGTCAAAGGTTTACGACTAGAAGCGGGGGTTTAAATAGTCAATTGGGGAGACTATACCCCCCCCCCACTTTTTATCAGAGTAAGCCACAACAGAATATATAAAAAATAGCGTAATAACAACCAATAATACCAGTGTATGCATAAACAACCATTCCACAAACAAGGTACAACTATTCCCAACAGTAAATATGTCATTCCATGCTACAAGTACAAAAGTGAACAAAACCAAGAATAAAAACATACTGAAAAATCCTTAAAGTGGTCCTGACACCAAGTACAGGTCCTCCTCCACATACACTCATGCCAACCCAACTATCTAGAAAGTCCCTTTTCCCTTCTCCTGACCTGCAAACATGAAGTCTTCTCGGGTACCCAATGGTGGCCCGAGCAGGGTGTGAGTACAAATCAGTAGGCCACTGCCAATGGTGTCTAAAAAATATCTGGTATAAACAATTGATCATGCATTAAGGGAAATGAATAATAAATGACCAAGTAATGATTAAGTTCCCTTAGCCAGTTTAGGTCCATTGCCAATATTTATTACCATTTCCATATCTTACCATTTCATCCCATTTCCCATTACTTACCATTTAAAACACATTTATCATGAGTTCATCAAACACAACAAGTTACATGGATTAAAGTACATAATCACATTCATGAGAAAAACACATAGTTGTCTTATCTCACTAGGACCAACTTCCTCATGTAAACCATAACCTCACCTCAGAGCCTCATTTCGGGTGGATGAAACCAATAGGGAAACAGAGCATCAGTCCTATCACTACCCTATTCATTAGGGGTGGAGTTTAAATCCTTAGTCCAACTTGACCCATGGGCGTAGAACCTCAGTCAATACCCCACACTACCAAGCTATGTGCACATGCTATACATATATGTTTCCATTAACCATTCACACAATATCACAACCATTGCTGATGGAAAACATAAACCATAACAATAACATCAGAGTTAACACCATGCCATAACCCATTAACACATTTATCAAATTTCACATCATTTATCCATTTAGCCCAATTCCATTTTATTATACTTATCTCACTAAGAATTCATTCGTCATGCCTATCTCGCTAGGCTTTTTCAGTATGCCTAACTCACTAGGCTTCATTACCATGCTCATAACCCATTCATTTATGGTCTTTAATCACTTCCACATATTAACCCAATATCCCTTAAGTTATTAACAAGATTAGGTTCACCACCTAGATTCTAACCCAACACTAATAGTCACCCCAACATGCTTATCAAGGGCTCTACATGATTACACAAAAATCTCACTTATTCTTCCCAAATCCCTAGGTCTTGGGGAGTCGGAACGCCCCATGGGTGGACCTAGATTAGTTTCATTACCCTCGATGCATCCCATGGGGATAGTGAGAGTCTCCATTCACCTTATTAATAACCATTTTACCAAAACATGCCATGGGTAATCAAAACATACCAAGAGACACCCAATAACAAAACTACACATGCACAAATCCACAAATAAACCATGGGATATACCTTGTAGACCACTTACCTCGATTCTACAGGTGAACGCACTCTTAATCAATCCCTTAGATCCCACTTCAACCAACATTTGAATCTTTAATCTAAATCTCACCCAAAGAGTAGGGTTTTAGAGCTTCATAAATAGAGGAGAAAAAATACAAACCCTAAACTCAAAAGAGAAGTGAGGATGGGATTAGCCTTACCTAGAGCTTCGATCCACAACCAATGGTGCCAAAAATTCCTTAGAAACGAGGGAGATTGATCTCTTGGAGACCTTGGGAGGTTTGGTTCGTTCCTAGGGTGAAGAGGGGTGAAATGGGAGGAAATCCCTAGTTGGGGTTAAAATCCCAGAGTGGAAAATTTGTAATTTTTAAAAGGTTTCTAGGATGCACGGTTTACCCGCACGGTTTTCCAAACCGTGCACGAACCTTGTGGATGCTTCTATCCCAAAAGGCCCCCTCACACGGTTTACCCGTATGGTTTGGAAAACCATGCACAAATCATGTGGATTCCACTATCCAAAAACACAATTCTTTCACGGTTTCCTGGGTTGTCCGCACAGTTAGTACTAATTGTGCGCAGACCATGCGGCCTACCTAGAAAACCCCTTTTTTCTCCACTTTTCATGTCCTAAACCCTCAGAACACCCCTAAGCCTCCCTTAGGACTTGGGTAATCACTTAATTAACAAAAACAAGGGATTAAAACAAAAACATAAATGAGAACATACCTTTCCAAGATCTAGGATCTTACAACATCCTCACCTTATAACGGATCGTCCTCGAGCCGAACTCCAAAGATTTATTGCACTTACAAGGAAAATATATTATGCCAATGAACCCATATATATGATTCTCACTCCAAAGTTTCTTCCGAAACAATCTCATGCTTCCATCGTACTCGCACCAATAGAACCACCTTGCCCTACAAGACTTTCTCACTATGATCCACGATACGAATCAGATGCTCCTCAAAGGATGAGTCAGTCACAAGCTCAACATTCTCAACATCCACCACGTGAGTTGGGTTAGGGTGATACTGTCGAAGATGTGACACATGAAAGACATCATGCATCCTGCTATACCACTATGGAAGAGCCAATTGGTATGCCACTGACCTGATCCTCTCCATAGTCTCAAACAGCCCCACATACCTAGGTTCCAACTTTCCCTGCTTCTGAATCTATCGGTGACCCAACCTTGGAGACACCTGAAAGAACACACTATCACCCACCTTGAACTCAAGTGGTATACTTCTATGATCCGCATATGATTTCTTCCTACTCTATGATGTTTCCATCCACTTTCGAATCATCTCAACTTTCTCCGAAGTCTCGTGCACGAGACTCGGTCCCAATAGCTCGGTTTCATCGACCTTTAACCAACACAAAGGAGATCTACACATCCTCCCATAGAGAGCCTCAAATGGCGCCATCGAAACTGTAGCCTAAAAACTATTGTTGTGGGAAAATTAAACAAGTGATAGGTGATTTTCCTAGGAACCACTGAAATACAATACACAAGCCCTCAACATCTCTTCCAACACTTGGATTGTATGCTCTAACTGCCTGTCCATCTGTAGGTGGAAAGCCATACTCAAAAGAACTTGTGTACCAAGAACCTTCTGCAGCCCTTTCCAGAAGCATGATGTGAAACGGGGATCAAAATCCAAAACTATAGTCTATGGTACACTATGAAATCATACTATTTCCCAAACATAAAACTCACCCAACTGGTCAACTATGTAAGTCTCCTGAATCAGTAAGAAATGATTCACTTTAATTAACTGGTCTACAACCACACAGATTGCATCATTCTTATATGGAATCATTGGAAGAACCATGACAAAATATATTGTCACATCATCCCACTTTTATTCTGGAATGGGAAATGGATGTAACAAACCACCTGGGCATTGATTCTTGGCCTTCACCTACTGACAGGTAAGGCACTATGCCACAAATCCCACAACTTCCTTTTTCATTCCTGGACACCAAAACTATCTATGGAGATCATGATACATCTTTGTCAAACCAGGATGAACTGTCCATTTCAATGCATAGAACTCATGCATAAACTCTTTCCTCATGCATACCGGAACAACCACACGACCATGAACAGAAACAACCTCATCCACATCGATGGCCCAACCAGAAGGTGGATACCCACCTTTAATTCTTTCCTTCATGGCCAAAAATTCAGGATCGTCAAGATGACTATCCTTAACTTAACTCAAAAGTGTCGAATCAACTGTCACAGAAGCAAGAGTCACCTGAATATTTTCATCTCGCACCTTCAAGTGAATCTCTGCGAACAAGGACATCACCTTCCACTCGGTGCTGGATTCCTGAACCACCTAGTTCTGAGCCCTTCTGCTCATAGCATCAGCAAAACTATTCCCTTTCACTGGTGTATAAACCATCTCAAAGTCAAAGGACTATAGATACTCAACCCATTTTCGCTATCGAAGATTCAAATACCGCTGTGAAAATATATAATTTACACTCTTGTGATCGGTATACACCGTAAACCTTTCCCTCAACAAGTAGTGCCTCCATCACTTTAAGTCATACACTAATGAAGACAACTCAAGATCATGAGTGGGATAATTCCACTCATGGGGTCTCAATTTCCTTGACCCATAAGGCACAACCCGCTCATCTTGCATCAACACAGCCCTAAGCCCGATATTGGATGCATCACAAAATAGGACATAATTCCTACCTGGATCAGGTAAGATCAAGATCAGTGTGGTCGTCAATCACTTTTTCAACTCTTGAAAGGAATTCTCACAAGCCTTAGACCATTCAAACCTGATTCCCTTCTTGCTCAAGCCCGACAGTGGTGCTGCCCAGCGAGACAAGTCTTGGATGAACCTCCGTTAATACCCGGGCAAACCCAAAAAACTCCAAACATCTAAGACACTCTTGGGCTGCTCCCAAGACACAACATCCTTCACTTTCTATGGATCTACTGACACACCTGGCTCAGAGATGATATGACCCAGAAAATGAACTTCTGCAATCCAGAAGTGACACTTTGACAGCCTGGTGTAAAGCCGGTGCTCTCTTAGTGTACTCACGATGTCATGATGTTGGGCATGATCATCATGAGTTTTCGAGTACACCAAGATGTATTCAAAAAATACAACCACAAAATAATCTAGATAAGGATGAAAATATTCGGTTCATCAAATCCATGAACACCTCTAGTTCATCGGTCAAGCTGAAAGGCATCACCACAAACTCAAACAACCTGTACCGACTTCTGAAAGCTTTCAGCTATACGTTAGAAGGCATCACCCAAAAATAGTGATAACTTGATCTTAGATCAATCTTAGAAAACATTGATGCACCAATCAGCTGATCAAAAAGGTCATAAATTCGAGGAAGAGGATATCGATTTTTCACCGTCATCTGATTTTACTTCTGATAATCAACACACAACCTTAACGACCTGTCAACCTTATTTTCAAAAAGAACAGGAGATCCCCAAGGAGATGTACTAGGGAGTATGAACCCCTTATGCTCCAACTCCTCAATCTGAACCTTTAACTCCTATATTTCCACTAGTGTCATTCGGTATGGTGGAATATAAACCGGCTCCGCTCCCGGTAGCAACTCAATTGTCAACTCAACATCCCTCTTAGGTGGAAGCCCCGATAAATCCTCAAGAAACACATCCATAAACTCATCCACTAATGGAGGAAAGAAAGACTATTCCCCTCTTTCATCATCAAGCACAAGACAAGATGATTGAGCCATGAGCCTACACAACTGCTGAGAAAACGGTCTCGCACGACCTACCCAGACATCCCACTCTTCACGATGAACATAAGCGTCACCCTCAAGTGACTTGAACGATACCCTATGACAGTAATAGTCTATGTGCGCCCAATACAACACCAACCAGTCCATACCCAAGATCAGGTTAAATCCTAACATCTCAAGAATGAACAAGTCCCACAAGAAACGATATCCACCAACATACAAATCACATCCCTTACGCTGCCTGATATCTTCCTTTTTCACCCCCAATAGAGTGTCAATAAAAATAACCCTGTACACACTCTCTACATGAAAACACAACGCTACCACAAACAGTGCAGAAATAAAAGAGTGTGTGGCACCAGTATCAAAAAATGCACTAGAAAGTGTAGAATCTACAAGGATCGTACCTCAGACAGTTGATGGCCCAACTTCACCATCACCAAGTGCAGACTGAACAGCATGAATATAACCTGCTTCTCTACCCTAGGCTCCAACCTGTGTGCCCTACACTGCACTTCCCTGCTGATGTGGGTGATCCTACCCTAGAGTTCTGCATCCACTTCCCCTTCTAGTACGGCCTGTGGAGCTCCAATTGCCTGCCTGATATGGTGCAACTGATCCCTTGCCTCCACTTTTCATCTGTCTGTCACCAACATTCATACTCTTCTACTGAGGGTTCCTACAAAACCTCTGAACATGTCCCAATCTTCCGCACAATCGGCACTCAACTGGAGGTTGAGGACACTGGACACACATGTGCCCAATCCTTCCACACTGATAGAAGAACACCTGATCACCACGCTGAGAGAATGGCCCTATCTTATGACCACCTTGCACACTTCTACCTTGCTAAAAACTTCCAAAACGATGCTTCCGGCCCTTGGAAGCTGTGCCACTTGTCTGACCAGCTAGCACGACAAGACCACTACCTGAAGCTCTCTTCAGGTTCCCATATGAGATCAATGCTTGATCCACTACCTCTGTAAACCTCTTCAAGCAAAAGATATTCACCTGAGACCTGATCTCATGTCTCGGGCCATCCTGGAAACACCTCGTAATTGTTGCCTCATCCCTCTCCAATGCTGGAACAAAGAATCACAGGTCATTGAAGTGGTCAGCATACTCCATCACTGACATTGACCCCTGAGTCAGGATCATGAACTCTGCAGCCCACTCTTGCCTCAAAGTATGAGGATAAAAATAATCCAAAAACTTTTCCTAGAAATCTTTCCACAATATCCCCTCAACTTGCTTAGTCTAAGCCAATATATCCCACCAACACTTTTCCTGGCCTCACAATATATAATTTTCCAACTTGACTCGCTTCCCAATAAGAGTCTCTAGATGATCAAGTATTTTCTAGACAGACTCTATCCAGAACTTTGCTACCTCTAGCCCACCCTCTCTGGTAAAGGTTGGAGGGTGATGCAGCTGAAACTCTCTGGTCATCTTAAACATACTCAGTGCGACCCGACCTGGGTCCCAATCCATCATCTATATAAAACGATACAAGTTCTCTTAGAACCTCTCTTCCCCACATTCCTGGATCACCATGTTCACTTGCTTCTCTACTGGAGGAGTGTTCTCAGCAACATCCTCTTATTTCCCAACCGGCGCTCAACGTCATGGTGGCATTTCCCTACATTTCCAAACAGAAGGTTTAGAACACATAACATAAACTTTCACAAATTCGTAACAAGAAGGCTCTTCACTAGCCACAAGAACCCTTATCATTCTGAAAAATACCACCCTGACCATCCCTACCATGGTCATGGTCCACAAGGGTAAACAAATTTACACCACCAAAAGGATCTCACAACATGTTACAAACAACATTTTAATTCATTACTAACAATTAATTACACATATTTAATTAATTATACCTTATCGTTATTCTATCTTCACCCACTTTCATTGTTTCATTACGACATTTCCCATTTTCAATTTTCAAAATGCAAGGTGCATTCTATCTTTCATGCCTCACACACCTAACCCACGTGTTCCTACCATGATGCATGCCACCTATCTCTCTAGGTCCCTACAATGATGTATGAATGTACAATCTCGTTCTATCGAAGCCACGATCCAAATATCATAAAACAATCACATAACACAACATGTGCATCATCCATTGGTGAAATATCATCAACTGTAACATTGCACAATAAAGAACAAAAATTCCCACCCTGGGTGACTTGGGGTTTCCCTCGTACATGGGTAATCTACTCCATAGAACGAGCTCATTACCAAGGCCCAACACATCCTAAATTACATCTACCATCCCAAATAACAAGATTCCGATGAAGGAGAATAAATATATCCTCTGATACGACTTTGTAACGTCCCCAACCAGGGATCCACTAAAATGGTGCTCTGATCCGGGTGGTTACATAACCTTAAGCACGCCTTCCTATACGCCAAAGGTTCCCGACTAGCAGCGGAGGTCCAAATAGTCAATTAGGGAAACTATAAACCCTTTTTATCTGAGTAATCCACAATATAAGATAAAAAATATTAGAATAACAACCAATAATACCAGAGTATGCATAAACAACCCTTCCCCAAACAGGGTACAACCATGCCCAACATTAAATATTCCATGCCATGCTACAAGTTCAAAAGTGAACAAAACCCAAAATAAAAAAAACTAAAAGATCCCCAAAATGGTCCCAACACCAAGTCTGGGTCCTCCTCCACGTACACTCATGCCAAACCAACTGTCTAGAAAGGTCCTTTTCCCTTCTCCTTACCTGAAAACATGAAGTCTGCTCAGGTACCCAACGGTAGCCCGAGTAGGGTGTAAGTACAACTCAGTAGGCCACCACCAACGGTGTCTAAAAAATATTCGGTATAAAAAATTGTGCAAGAATAAAGGGAAATGAATAATAAATGGCAAAGTAAAGATTAAGTTCCCTTAGCCAGTTTAGGTCCATTACCATTATTTATTACCATTTCCATATCTTACCATTTCATCCCATTTCCCATTACTTACCATTTCCAACACATTTATCATGAGTTCATCAAACACAACAAGTTACACGACTTAAAGTACATAATCACATTCATGAGTAAAAACACACAGTTTTCCTATCTCGCTAGGACCAACTTCCTCATGTGAACCATAACCTCACCTCAGAGCCTCAGTCTAGGTGGATGCAACCGATAGGGAAATAGAGCATCAATCCTATCCCTACCCTATGCACTAGGGGTGAATTTTAGGGCCTCAGTCCAACTCGACCTGTGGGCATAGAACGTCAGTCAATACCCCACACTACCAAGCTATGTGCACATGCTGTACATATAGGTTTCCATTAACCATTCACACAACATCACTACCATTTCCCAAGGAAAACATAAACCCTAACAATAACATGAGAGTTAACACCATTCCATAACCCATTAACACATTTACCACATTTCACATCATTTATCCATTTAGACCAATTCCATTTTATTATGCTTATCTCACTAAGCATTCATTCATTGTGCCTATCTCACTAGGCTTATTCATTATTCCTAACTCACTAGACTTCATTACAATTCTCATAACCCATTCATTTATGGTCTTTAATCACTTCCACATATTAACCCAATATCCCTTAGGTTATTACCAAGATTAGGTGCACCACCTAGCTTCTAACCCAACACTAATAGTCATCCCAATATTTTTATCAAGGTCTCTACATCATTACACAACAATCTCACTTATTCTTCCCAAATCCCTAGGTCTGGGGGAGTCGGCACACCCCATGGGTGGCCCTAGATTAGTGTCATTACCCTCGATGCATCCCATGGGGATCATGAGGTTATCCATTCACCTTATTAATAACAATTTTACCAAAACATTCCATGGGTAATCAAAACATACCAAGAGACACCCAAGAACAAAACTACACATGCACAAATCCACAAATAAACCATGGGATATAACTTGTAGACCACCTACCTCGATTCCGTGGGTGAATGCACTCTTAATCAAGCCCTTAGATCCTACTTCAACCAACCTTTGAAGCTTAAACCTAAAACTCACCCAAAGAGTAGGGTTTAAATCTTTGGAAAGTGAGGAGAATAAGATACAAAACCTAAACTAAAAAGAGAAGAAAGGATGGGATTAGCCTTACCTGGAGCTTCGATTCCCAACCAACAGCACCAAAAACACCTTAGAAACGAGGGAGATTGCTCATTTGGAGCCCTTGGGAGGTTTGGTTCGTTCCTAGGGTGAAGAGGGGTGAAATGGGAGGAAATCCCAAGCTGGGGTTAAAATCCCAAAGTGGAAAAATTGTAATTTTTAAAAGGTTTATGGGCCACACGGTTTACCCGCATGGTTTTCCAAACCGTGCGCAAACCGTGCATATGCTTTTGTCCCAAAAGCCCCCCCTCACATGGTTTACCCACACGATTTTCCAAACCATGCACAAACCGTGCAGAAACCACTGTCCAAAAACACACTTCTTGCACGGTTTCCTAGTTTGTCTGCACAATTATCACTAACCGTGCACAGACCATGCGGCCTACCCAGAAAATCCCTTTTTTCCACTTTCTGTGTCCCGAACCCTCAGAACACCCACAAGCCTCCCCTAGGACTTGGGTAATCACTTAATTAACCAAAACAAGGGATTCAAAACAAAACTTAAATGAGAACATACCTTTCCAAGATCCGGGATCTTACAAAGATAACCTACTTTGCTCCATATAATTATCGATAAGTATGCATAGAATGGTCCATGATACATTGTAGTGGTGTATTATGAAAAATAGACTTTTTTTGAGAATCACTATTGTTCATCCAATATTGAGGGAGAGAGTTATACTAATGAGATTTTCACAATTGAATATGGAAGATATGAGACTGGTTCGAGCCATCTTCTCCAATTGACTTTGTAGATATGAAGAAATATTTATTAAGATGTCCCCTTTTCCATAGTTGTGATATTTTTTTGGTGTTGCAGAAAACTTTATCGTCTTGTACTAAAGATATCCAGACTAAAATCAACCTAATACATTTTTATGACATGGTGGATAAGAGATTGATCTAGTAGACTAATTCAGTGGTGCCCTGCGACCTACAAAATAGCTATCCCTTTTTCTCTTATTCACTGCACTGGAGTCCCCACATGCAGTTAGATGTATTAAGGTGTCCCCTCCACTAAGATTCCCTAAAAGAACTTTTTTCTCCCACTGGTACCTTGTACAGCATCTATATATAATTATAAATACAGAACATGACTAATTTAGAGCGAATATTAGGTCACAAACTTTCCTTGGATATTCACACATTTAGCCTTTCACTAGCTGCTAACTCTAGTGCGAATTGAAGTAGGTGCATGAATTGAGAATCATACTTAGTCACTGATATAATTCTTTATTTAATCTAGAATAAGTCCATCATATTATCTATCTGGAAGGTGTGTAGATAAAAAAATTTATTGAACAACTCCTCAAACACCTCCAAGTAAGACCCTAATCCAATTTCACTTAAATAGTTAATTCGCACCATTTTATTATCAAGTCTTCAAGAATGTATGTATCTAGATTAACTTTTATATCAGTTGGAGTTTCGAGGAAGTTGAATATTTTCTTCATCCTACCCATCCATACTTCTTCTTTCTCATGTCTTGAATCACCACAAAATGTCAGTGGATTCTACTTCTAGAATTCTAATGAGTGATTCACATGATGAGGTTCCTCAATATGAGGTCCAATGTCTATAACATGGGATTCTAGAACAATACTCTATAATAGCTGCTTGTTTACCTACAATTCAAGTGGAACACATTATTTTCTACACTCTGTTGTTGGTTTCTCATTCTCTGCATTAGTGGAATTTTCATCCTATAATCATATCAACAAATTTCCATTAATTATTTTACTACTTCTTTATCTAGGTTTATATCATATATCATATCAAATCAATTAAAATAATAATAGCACAATACCAAAATAAAATATCCATGTGATAATGCAGTCCTAGTGGGAAGTCTCCTAACCAATGCATGATAAGAAATGCTCAACAGCTAAACCCACAATGATGAAATGACTGTATGACTAGAAGTGTTTTAGAAAACAATTTGTATGCTTACCACCGTAGTAACATGATGGTCAACATAAAGAGGTTAGATATATCTTTTTATTCTATACATTTTGAGTCCCGATATCTCCAATATCCTAACTACCATCCCAACTAACGAACTGACCAAACTAATTCCATTTGTAACAACTCATCCCTAACTGTTGTCATCGAAAGAGTTGAGTTTCTATTAACCTTAGGTTACATTCACCATACACCAATGGTCAGAATTAAATGTTGAGGTTTTAACAAGAAATAGGGGGGATGTTTTATCCTTTTTACACACACAAAAACCCACACATAAACCCATATAATAAACAAACACAAGGAAGCTATATAAATGATGCATGAGTTAACTAACAACTCAAATTATGACAAGAAAACTTATTAGAGTAACGGTTGAAACAATAAACTAGAACAACTAAGACTCCTGAATAAAGTAAGGCTCAGACACCAAAGTGCCATCGCCCCCAACTCCTAGAACACGAGAAAATCCGATGCTCTATCTCCAATATCGATGAAACCTATATCAAGAAGCACCACTAATGAAATATGTGACCTTCCCCTTTCTTGTATCATGGAAAACAATGTTTGCATATGCTCCCAAGTGCATATGTAGGGGTGAGTATGATAACCCAGTTGGAAAACACCAAGAGACTTTTCCCACATGCCACTAATACAAGAATCATGTTAGCTCACAGTCTTTAATAAACATTTGTACAAAATATCAAAGAAGATAAAATAGTTTCTCAGTTTATATATAAAATAATTAGGAAGACAAGTTGAGTGAAGTTCACTAAAAAAATTATTCCCATATGAAAACCCCAAGAGACTTTTCTCACATGCCACTAAAACAAGAATCGAGTTAGCTCACTGTTTTTTTATAAATATTTCATTTTAAAACACTTGGAATACCCATTCTATGTTCACACAGACACACACACACATGCATGCCGAATGAAATCTTCCTTACTCGCGAGTGGAGATTCACCCGCCACCAAGTCGTCACTTAGCAATAACTATTGGCTCAAATTAGCCCTGTGACCAAGTCCCTCTATACAAGGTCTAATGCACATGAACAGACGTCAATCGTACTATTCTATGTTCACACATCAAAACCTTTTCTTTAATTTAGGAAAAACATTTAAATAAATTTATCAACCACTCTGAGGTCGTCACCCACAACCCCTATTTCAAGAACCAACCAGTGAGTGCACAGTCTAGTAGAGTTTGAGCATGATAATTTCATTTCAAAGTAGATAGAGTTTCATTTAGAAATCAAAGAGCCTTCACATTCTAGAGAAAGCTGAAAGAGGGAAAAAAACTCCTATATCAAAAGCACTCAACAAAAAGAAACATTCCACGATTTGTAGATATGAGATCCCCTTTCAACCCCTTCCATGAAACCCAAAGACAACTTATCAGAACAAGCCCTAGACCAAAGATCTTGGCACTATAGCCCTAGTCTAGGGTTTGTCCCAAAAGAACATGAGAGAAAAACAAATGAGAAGAAGAACTAGAATTCTCACCTTTGATTCCCTACGTTCAAAACTCGAAGGTCTATTGAACTCGATATCTAGAAGGAAAAGGGTCACTAAAATCACATAAAGAGAGACTGAAGTTCAAGGGGAAAGAGTAAGAAACTAATTAAAATGGAAGGGAATTTGAATAAAAAGTGCTGGATGAAATCAGTCGAATTCATGACGTGAAGGGCGAGTTCACCCCATGAACCTTTGAGATAACCACATACACCGAAATTCAAGTCACCCCACTTAAAAGCCCCAAAAACCTACTCACGCCTTGAATAGAAATCATGGAAACTTCCCATAAATTATTCACGCCCTAAATAACGGTTCACGTCTTGAATCACCTCCCATAGCCAAAAGCCCCGAAACCTATTCACACCTTGAATAAAATTCACAACTACTAAGAAATTATTTGCGTCGTGAATAACCATTCACATCACGAATCAACTACAATAGCTAGTTTTCAGCTTATGTTCTCCTTCCTCCTCTAAATATAACCAAGAGTCCAACCCAACAATACAAAACACAAAAGAAACAGTGCAAAATAGGGACATACCTCAAACCAGAGGTATTTCATCTAATGCGACTGAAATTGATTTAAAAATGATGGATTGAGTGAGATTATGGATTATTGAAATTGATTGTACTTCACAATGATGAAATTTGAAATTTCATAATTTTTATTACCTTATTCATTGAATATATTCCCTCAAACACCATTAAAATTCCAGGAATTACTGTATTTTCACAATTAGTAAGATTTTCTGTGCATAAAATAAATATGATTTAATTTATTGATTTTTGTGTCCAAAACGAATTTAAAATTTACTTTGGCACGAACCCAGCCCCACTTTCACACCCACCAAAGCCCCCTGCTTATATGCCATAAATCCTCTGTTGCAGCCTAGTCCAAGCAAATGCCCAACCGCACCCGATTTACATAACCCTTTGCAGTCGCCTTCCTACGGTGCAGATTGCATCGAACCAGTCTCCGAGCAAATGTCGAGCTACCACCCATGTTCACACCTTTCAGCTCGGCCAGAGCAGAATCACCACACTCCAACTGCTCCCCACAGTTTTCCACATCGAAGACTCTAGCCAGACAAGTCCTTCCATGCTCGACCGATGCTCTGCGAGTTGACAAACCTGCTTAGCGTATGGGATGGTCGAGCAGTCGATTCGAGAAGATGATGCCAGACCGTGAGTGAGGATCTGAAGCTATTGGGGATGAAGATTTATTCGCTGGGTTTTTCCCCCTAATTGGAGGGGGTCTCGATGTCTCCTGGTGCTGCGGTTGTGAGTGCGAAGGCCGATCCACGCAAGATGCTCGATCAAATTCCTGAACCAGTATATCAAATACAGGTACCCAGTTTGAAATCTGATACTGGCCAAGCAATGAACCAGCCCTGATTGAAGCCCTAGCTGGACAGATTTCACACACCCGCCGCCAAAAATCCAGCTCCTCAACATCCCATTTACACCTCTGCGCCCAAGCTTCCACCACACCCGCAGACTGAGGAGTTTATCACCCAATTCAAAGCTTCTAATCTCCGGTCCACATCTATAGCACAATCAGTCTCGCCCTGCAGTGTCATCTGGATTTCACCTTGTTGCTGATTCTAAAGCAGATCCACATGACTAAGCCTTGCCACTATAACCTTCTTCACATTCCAGCTTCAAGTAGTGTTTGAAGTCATCTGGAGCTCGATCATGGGATGATTCTCTCAACTGGGTATTATCACTTTTTCAAATTCTGTGGGATATGGGGTATTGTATACAAATGGGGATGGGGGTATTCGGGAAATAGATTGTCATTGGGGGGGGGGGGGGGATGACTCTTGATTTTGTTTCTGCTTTGTAATTTCCAATTTTTTTATGTTATGAGAAGTGAATTTCTAATCGTGTCTTCTTCAAATGTGTGGTTCTCCTATCATCAACTCTATTTCCATTGTGTTTCTTCATCACTAGGGCATGCCCGTGATCTCATACTTCATTATCGTAAACTATTAACCTATTGTGGGTGGTCCAAAGGGGGTCATAGTGGTATTCTTGAATTTCTACATTTTATTTCAATTCCATTTTCTTGATTCAATGATGTTGTGAGGGTCGAGAGTGGGGGAGGTGTTGGGGTTAACTACTTAAACCCTAGATAAGCCAAGATCCACTGTTTCATATAATGGTGAACAGATTGGTAAGTTTTAATTAATAGATTAATTACGAATGAATTGGATTAAAAATGGTAAACTCAATCAAGATATTGGAACAAGATAAACAGCTGATGCAAGAATATAAAGAGGACAGAAGATGTAACGTGCTTTGGCACCAAGAGGACCTACGCGCACGGCGAGAACACCACCAGGGCAAGACGTTTATTAAGATGCAAGAAAGGAAAACAAGAACAGATACAGACTTGAATGCAGAAATTGAAAGAACCGCAAAAACTATCTGAGGTGGTCGAGCTTGCTGAACAAGGTGGCAGTGGTCAACCCTGTCACATAGAGTCAGCCTTGTCCATTCCTAGACGGACTCACGGACACACACAAGCAGGATACAACAACATACATGACGAAGAAAAGATAAGTCGCTACAGAGCCAAGAACTACAAACCAGATCTTGGTTACGACGAAAAGATTATCAAAATTGTTACCGCTTGAGGCATAGTCGTCCAAATATCTAGAACCGAGACGATCTCCACTGAGTCTCCACCGGAGAAGTACTCTGGTTGCAGGAGGTGGCACGTACAACGACAGAGGGGAGTGCGAGTGGTCGATATCTCCCAGATTGTCGCCTTTCTTCTACACGGAGCCGAAGCAGAACCGCACCCACAAAGTTTCTCCAACGAACCAGAGAGAAAACCAAAGTCTTCACTGATAAGAATAGTGGGGGAGCACAATCAATGAGCACCAGAGGAAGCGTCAGACAAGTTAGGCGGAGGCATGAGATGACAGTCGCGTGGACAACTCAGATCACTGAGACGGTTCGCATAACCACATCAGGGACAACACATAACCCAAGTGGCGCAACAGGATAGGCGGGACGGCGTTGCAAGCGGATCGAAGCTAATCCAAGAAACACACCAGGAGCCAAGCTGGACCGTCGGATCACGCCCAATCGACGGTCCAGAAACATGCCGCGAATAATCATAAGGAAAACAATGAATCGGGTTCCAGAAATAAAATCGGCATATAAAAGAGGATATAACTGGAAACGGGAAAAGGCGCATGCATGTAAGGTGCCATGCAACCATGCAAGGTAATAAGCCAAACTAAAAAAGAATTCATTTCATTGCAACCATAATACATGCAGAGGCATATTGAACAAATCTCCACCTTGCAACAAAATAAATTCATTGATGGTGTTCTCGCAACCTACATTATAGAATTGAGACTAAATTCATAAGCTTAAGACAATGCATGAATTTAGATAACGGAACAACCTTAGTTAAATTGTCGGTCGAGTTATCATTAGTGGGTATCTTGACGACACTCACTTTCCCAGATTCTATAATATCTCTAACGAAATGTAACCTAATGTCTATGTGTTTGGACCTACCATCGCATACGTAATTTTTAGATAGATGCAAGGCAGATTGGCTATCACAGTGAACTACTATACTATCAGCAGATAATGACAACTCAGAAAGCAAACCTCTAAGCGAAATGGCTTCCTTAATAGCTTCTGTCAAGGCAATGTACTATGCCTCCGTAGTGGAAAGTGCAACCACTGATTGCATGTTGCATTTCCAGGAGACCGGTCCTCCATATGTAAGAAAAAAAACTAGTGATAGACTTTTGGGTGTCAATATTTGCAGCGTAATCAGAATCAACATAACCAACTATATCATCATCAAAATCAGCATTCAAGCCATATCGAATACACAGTTTAGCATACATAGAAACATACCTTAATTACCATTTTAATGCATCCCAATAGGCCTTACCAGGTTTTCCCATAAACCTACTCAATGTACAAACATCAAAGGTTATATCTAGCCTAGAATAGACCATGGCATACATAAGACTTCCCACTACATTTGAATATGGAATATTATTCATAAAGGCAATTTCTTCTTCATTCCTAAGGGATTGAGTCAAGTACTATTTAAAATGTTGTCCTAAGGGAATATTTACAGGTTTAATGTGCTCAAACATGTATATCTTTAATACCTTCCTAACATAATCATATTGGGACAAGTACAAGGTTCTTGCCTTCATATCCCTAATTATGTCAATACTAAGGATTTGATTTGTGTGGCCTAAATCTTTCATTTCAAAGGCACAACTTAACCGGTGCTTAACAGAATTTATAGTCCTCATGTTTTTTCATATTAACAACATGTCATCAACATATAATAAGAGATAAACAGACTCATGTCTAACAGTCTTAAAATACACACATGCATCAAATCTGCTTCCAAAAAACTGATTCTCAATCATAAAGAAATCAAACCTTTTATACCATTGTCTGGAAGACTGCTTAAGCCCATACAAGGACTTCTGTAAAAGACAAACATTATTATGTTTAAACAATTTTGGAAATCTTTCAGGAGGAGACATATAAATTGTTTCATCAAGGTTACCATGTAAAAAAGAAGTTCTTACATCAAGCTATTCAATATGCAAATCAAATTTGGCAGAAAATGAAAGCATAACTCTAATGGATGAATGCTTAACAACAGGAGAGAATATTTCACTATAATCAACGACTTCATGTTAAAGGAAGCCTTTGGCTACCATGAGAGCTTTGGATTTGATTTTAGTCTCTCCTAAATTGTTTTCTTTCTCCTTGTAAATCCATCTAGAACCAATAACTTTCTGGTTATTAGGTCTGGGAACAACAACCCAAGTATTGTTCTTAATAAGAGAATTCATTTCCTCTTGCATTGCTCTCTGCTAGCTACTGGTTTCTTTGGACTTAACAGCTTGCTTATAAGTTCGAGGATCATCATTAAATAAGTCCTGAGCAACATTGAAAGCATAGGAAACAATATCTGTCTGGTTAAACTGGGATGGAGGTCTAATAACTCTCCCCTATCTGTCTCGAGTAAGATGATAGTTGCTCAGGTCATCAGGTTCTTGGCTCTCAGGTTTTGATTCCAAACTGGAATCTGATTTAGGTTGGGCTTGAGTAACCGAAGGAGCAGGACCAATACTAGACTGGGGTTGGTCACCAGGTCTCAAAGGGACTTTAACGCCTAAAGGTGTTAGGACCCTTGTGGATTCTGCATCTTGTTCAGAAGATGCAGCAGGTTCAAGTTCTTTGTCTTCGAACATACCAGACTCATGGAAGACAACATCGCGGCTAACGATGCATTTCAGTAACCAGGTTTATCTACCCATAAATGATACCCTTTAACACCCTCTGGATACCCCATGAATATACACTTTACAACCCTAGGAGCTAGCTTATCTTTACGTGAGTGTGCATAAGCTATGGATCCAAATATCCTAAGGTTAGTAAGATTCAGGGGGGGTGCCCTTCCAGAGTTATTCAGGTATCTTGAAGGAGTTGGCAGAAGACGAGCAATAATTAATGAGGTACACTACTGTTGAAGCAGCCTCAGCCCAAAAGGACCTAGAGAGTTTGGAGTGGGACAACATACACCTCACCCTATCAAGAACAATATTATTCATTCTCTATGCTAACCCATTCTGTTGTGGATTTTCCACAACAATCCGGTATCTTTTGATTCCTGTAGATTCACAATATTCAACAAATTCATTGGATAGATATTCTAAACCATTATCAGTTCTTAAGGCATTAAGTTTCTTATTACCCTCACTCTCTACAGCATCTTTCCATTTCTTAAAAGTCTGAAAGGTATCAGACTTATGCTTGAGTATATAAATCTACACTCTCCTAAAGAAATCATCAAAAAAAGTAACAACGTATAAGGCTCCACCATGGGAGGTGGCCCTAGAAGGACCCCGCCGATCAGAATGTACATATTCAAGAGGTTCTTTAGCCTTACACAAAGACCTACTGAAACTGACTCTCCTGGACTTCCCATATACACAGTCTTCACAAAAGGGAAGACTGCTAGGAGTGATGTTACTTAGAAGACCCTGTTTCTTAAGCTCACTAAGACCCTTGTCACTAACATGCCCTAGTCTCCTATGCCACAAAGTAGTGGAATCAATTTCCAAACTAGTATTCAACTGATTTCTAAACACTTTACCATCTAACACATATAGGCCATTGCGAAGGGTTCCTTTCATAACTGTGAGGGATCCTCGGGATACTCTAAGGCTTCCAAACCCATACTTAAAGTTGTACCCTTTCTGGTCAAGGATTCCTAGGGATATTAGGTTTCTTTTCAATTCTGGTACCCACCTAACTTTCTCAAGAGACCTGATAGACCCATCATAAAGCTTAAGTAAAATCAAGCCTATACCCATAATGTGGCAGCTCCTGTTATTCCCTGGAAAAACCTCACCAGACCCAACTTCCCTTAACTTAGTAAAAAACTCCTTTCTAGGAAACATGTAGAATGATCATCCTGAATCCAGTATCCACTCATCTAAGATGGCTATGTCAGTGATATTTAACACATCAGCAGTGTCAAAGTCTAGTTCCACTAATAGGGAATGGTCATTATTACTATCTTTGTAGTCGCCCTTCCTATTGGGGAAGTTCCTCTTTATATGTAAAAGTTTTATACGTTGAAAACATTTCACTACTGGAAAGGCTAGCTTTCCCAACACTTTTATACCAATGATTCAAAAGAACCATTGGTATAGGTGTCCTTTACCAACGGTTTTAATAAACCGTTGGTAAAGGTGTGGTTAGGGAAGGATTTTCCCAATGGTTTGAAGAAACCATTGGGAAATCCATGCTTTTCCCAATGGTTTTTAATAACCGTTGGGAAAAGCCCCCCCCCCCACAAATTCACTTAAACAGAACCACATTTCCCTGACTCCCAGAAGCGCCCGATTTCCAGAAGCACATTCCCTCGACTCCCAGAAGTGCCCGCCCAGGTGAACCTCTTCCATCTGATCAGCTGCAACTCCCCCATTCAGGTTAGACTCCTTCAACCTCTTCTCATATTAGCTAAGGATATTCTTCTATTCTCAACAGTTCTCCATTTATTTCACTATTTAGAAAGATCACGTCGTTTTGCCCTATTTCTAGGGATTTTGGAAAATTTTATGATTCACTACTACCTTCAAGAATTTTGTACTCAAATCACTACATTAATGTACACATTGTACAATTAATGTTTTCATTACACATATACATTTATAAGGGTATGGTCTCTTTCTTGTGTTCTAATTTTAAAGACTCATAGTTCTTTTTTTAATCTCAATGTTCCAAATATTACATCTTCATGTATATGAAATCATAATAAATTGTTTGTAATATTTATTCATAGTATTTCATGAAAATCACTCCTTTCATTAAGATCATGTCAAACATGAAGATCTTATTCATCTTCATTTTTGTACACTATGTGTGTTACAGAACAAGTATGTATCATGTTTCTATCAAAATCTTTATATATATAAAATGACACACTGTTCACTTATCCTTTGCACAATAGAACATATGGAGTATCTTCTTCAACTTTGCAAAATAGTATGTGGTCCCTAATTATTCTTCACAGAAGAAATAATAAATACTTAACCGTACAATCCAATGTTCTTTATGAATAAAATATCTACAAAGGTAACTCTCAGTGGGACCTCTCCTTCTCCCATGTAGTACTTCTTCCTTCTTCATGAAACCAATTCACAGAATATCAAATTCACAATATTAATGAATATTAGTTTTCCTAATATAACCATTAATCATTCTGCCTTCAACATCATACATGAGTTTTTCAATCACCTTTTTAAAACACAATGAATATTTTCACTGATTTGGGGTTCCTCAAAATGCCTGGGAAAATCAGAAAAACACATGTATTGAATCGTGCTTCTCATATGGTTTCATGGATACAAGTTCATCTCGAAAATCATGATTGCGTGGTTCAAATATCAAGAGAACCATGGGATTATTATTCTTCACACAAATGAAATTGTTTTGATCTCTTCCTTTTGTGAACACAAAGCTCACGATCCACTCTATTTCACTCCCAAAAATCATTATTCGTATGTGAGATAAAACACAATAGAACTTGTATGGAATGGACAGATATGGTAATTTCTATGGGATATGTGGTTTTCCTTTTTTTAGTGGGGTGATATGGTACTTTATGTGGAATTTAGTTTGAGTGTTATGAAATGTAATAACTTTTCACAATATTTCCATTTTTTAGCATCAATAACTTATATAAAAAACTCTCTTTACACATTCTGCTTCTTTTATGAAAAGCCTTCACTTTGTAATATCTTGAACAATGTTCTGTCAGGTCTATGGTGTCTTCTTGTATGTGATAAATGAAAAAATTACAAAACACATCTCACCTCAAATTTAGGCACACATAACTGAATTAGTATATCATTACATTGTTTTAATAGTTCACTACATCAACTAGAAACTCCTTACTTTATCGTTTACTTAAATATATTTTCGATTAAACTTCAATCTTATTGATTTACTTATGACGAAATTTCTTATAACAATTCTTTTTACATAATGGATAGAAGTTGGATGTATGAAACCGATCAGATCTTAAGTGATTTTCAAAACAATTTAGAGAGATTTTTAGATTTTTCATTTCACAATGCTTCAGATAGTGGTCGCATACACTGCCCATGTTCCAATTGTGTTGGTAGATCTTGGTTGAGTCATGAAGAAGTCAGCTACCATATAACCAAATATGGTTTTCAAGCAAACTACTATGTGTGATATCACAATGGGGAGAAAATGAAAACTCAAATTGTTGATGATCGAAATGAAAGGACTGGACTGGAGAATTTGTTAGATGACTAGTTTTCGTTTATTTGTCATCATGAAAAAGAAAGGATTTCGACTCAAGAAGACTTCGATATGAGGAAAAATGATGCATCTAATGAATATGATGATATTCTCAGGGTGAAAAAATTGAATGATGCTGCCACGACTCCAGTATATCAACAATGCGATAAAATGAAAAAGCTGGAATTTTTAATCTAATTGTTTCATGGGAAAACTATGTATGAGATTTCTAATACAGCAATCGATTACATTCTTACATTCTTGGAGGATTTACTTCCAGATGATGCAGATATTCCCTCAAACCACTATATGGAATGGAAGTTAGTTGAGGAACATGGATTTTCAAGAAACAAAATTCATGCTTGCCCAAAAGATTGCAGCTTATTCTGGGAGGAAACTGCTGAACAAAATGATTGTATAAAATGTGGCATATCCCGCTGGAAGTCAAAATCTGATGGAACATCATCCTGTGTGCCACAGAAAGTAATGTGGCACTTTTCATTGATCTCTAGACTCCAGAATATTTTTATGCCTGATGAAATATCAATAAAAATGAGATGGCATGATACCGAGAGAAAGAAGACTAATGATGAGTTGGTTCACCCTACAGATGGATTTGCATGGCAGAGATTTGATGGTCAATATCTTGATTTTGCAGCTGACGTGCGTAATGTGAGGCTAGGTCTTTCATGCGATGATTTTAATCCGTTTGGCCAGATGCTTACTTCACACAACACATGGCCAGTTTTTATACACATTTATAATCTTCCCCCATGGTTTTGTATGAAAAAACCTTTCACTTTCATGAGTATACTCATATCTTTCCCTTCTGATCCCGACATTGATATTGACGAATACATGCAACCTTTAATAAAAGAGTTGAAACTTCTTTGGTATGTGGGTGTGCGCACATACGATGCATATTCGAAAGACATATTTCAGATATGTGTTGCGCTTATGTGGATGATCAATGATTTTACAGATTATGCCATGATGTCTGGATGGAGCATGAAGGGAAAACTGTCATGTCTTGTTTGTATGAAGAATACAAGATCCAGAAGACTGAAACATCGTTGTAGTTTCAGTTTTATGGGACATCGATGATTCTTTCCAATGGACCATCCATATAGAAATAATCGTCGAAGATTTGATAATACCATAGAGACTGATGATCCACCTCAGCGTATGTCTAGAACCGATGTGCTTAATGAAGTGAATGATTTTATTTTTTCATTTGGGAAGGGTCAAATGAAATCTGGAAAGAGAAAGAATGTTTCCACTAAAACCTGTTACAATTGGAGGAAGAGAAGTATCTTTTTTGATTTTCCTTATTGGTCAATGAATTTGTTGTGTCATTGCTTAGACATAATGCACATTGAAAATAATATATGTGAAATGTTGCTTTTGATACTTCTAAATGTTAAGGGAAAGACAAAAGATGATTTACGGGCTCAGCGTGACTTGGTGGATTGGGGCATCATACCAAAATTGCATCCTGTGTGTATTAGTGAAAATAAATGGAAAGTTCCATGTGCTTTTTATGTGATGTCACCTATGAAAAAAAAAACAATTTCTGGAAGTATTAGAGACTATTAGAGTTCCTGATGGCTATTCAAGAAACATATCTAAACGGGTCAATAGAAGAGAGTTGAAGCTAAAATCTTTGAAGACTCATGATTATCACGTTCTTCTGCATGAATTGATTCCAATAACAAGCCTTCATCTTTTTTCCAATAATTTAATGGTGACTGTTATTCGGTTGTGCCATTTGTTTAGATATATTTGTACTAAGAAATTGTCCAAGTCGTTCTTGTAAAAAATGTTGACAGATGACCCATTAATTTTGTGTGAGTTGAAGAAAATATTTCCTCCATCATTTTCAACATGCATGTTGCATCTGACTGTCCATATTCCCATTGAAATACTTCTCAGAGGACCTATTTATTTTCATTGGATATATCCAACTGAACGAAATATGTACACATTAATGTCTTATGTCCAAAACAGGAATCATCCCGAAGGTTCTATCGTGAATGGTTACTTGGATCAAGAATTTATGGATTTCTGCTCAATGTATTTGACTGATCTTACTACAAGAATAAAAAAACCAATGAGAAATGAAGAAGAAATGTATGAGAAAATGGAACCCAGTTTTCCATCACTTCCTCAAACAGGAGGAATTCCTGGATCATATACATTGAAGATATTGAGCCTTGAAGATCGGGAGATGGCACATCGCACAGTTTTGTTCAACTGTGATTTGTTTGATGACTACATCAGGTAACTAAATTGAATATGTATTTCTTACATATATATTTGCTAAACTATTCATATTTTTTGTCTACAGGGAACATAAAACAATGATAAATAGAAATCATTATTCTTTATATTTGAGAAGGAGGGAGGTTTTTCATAGAAAAAAGTTTTCTACTTGGTTAAAATTGAAGGTAAAAATATTACTGTTTAAAATAATTAAATCAATATTTAATTAAAATTAATATTCATTTATATTGCAGGTATTGAGTTTCCCTACTGACTCTGTCTCTGAGGAAATAAGAGATTTGGCTTTTGGTCCTAATACCGTGGTTCGTGACTGTAAATCAATTGTTATCAATGAGTACAAATTTATTGTCACTGAACGAGCAAAGAACATAAGAACACAACATGATGGTGTTACAGTTATTTCCACAACAGATTGTTATGCCAGTGCATCAGATAGTAGACCGTGATTTGAAAATGTGGGTTATTATGGAGTCATTGAAAAAATAATAATGTTGGATTATTACTCTCATGGACGAGTTACGATGATGAAATTCCATTGGTTTGATTCAATGACGAGACATGTCACATTTATTGATGACTGTGGATTTCAAGTAATTAATATGACTCACACTCTTTCTACTGAAGAACCTTATGTATTGGTATCAATGGCTAAAAAAGTCTTTTATGTCAATGACTAACTTTGACCTGAATTTGGTGTCATAGTTGAGGTAATTCCAAGACATATTTTTGATGCTGGTGGTGATGGAATTGATACAATCCCTACTGCCATTGGAACCAATCCATTTATTTCTTTTTATGACTCCTATATCTCAATTGTTAGAGTTGACTGTGAACCTGATGTTATGGTGGGAAATATATAAAATCATTCATTCATGTTCTCAATTCTTTTGGTTTACCTAGAGTTGGGTTGTTAATGTTGGTTCTATTCAAATTGATTTAATATTGAAACCTGCACCATCTACCTGAGCTAAAGAAATTACATTTTTCTTTAATTTTGACAATTGTTTTTCCCTCTCATTTTTTTTGGGTTACACATTAGTTATCCTTTTTTATTTACTTCCATATTTGTTTTCAAATGCAGGAAATGAAACCAATTGAAGAGAGGCGACAAAAACAGATTATGGAAAACAATCATCGCATGACCGAGATGGACATTCCACCACTAGTGCCTGAAGTGAGTATTTTATTTCAAATATATTTATTTAAATTATATATAATTTCATGTGATTAATTTTTTTAAGCATTTTTTCAGGATCCATCTACTAGGAGACGGTTATTTGATGAGTAGCCGAGTAGTTTTCCCAGAACTCAGGGTGTTCGTACGAGGGGGGGGGGTGGTATCAGAGTTAGATGATCTGGTCGGCGTACCCGATTAGACCCTGTCCCTCCCACTGACATACCATCTATCCCACATTCTGATCCCGGTGTGCTGTTAGGGACACACGAGATATTTAGGCCTCCCATGTTTTCACCATCCTTTACATGTGACCCTCATCACCCGTCTGTACCATATCCGATGATGATTCCCACTCCCTATCCAGCATTTGGCCATCCATCCCTATCATCTTCTTTTACTACCGCTTCGATCTCTCTGGGATTTTATATTCCATCTTCTTTGACTCCTGCTCCGCCAGAGTCTGTCCCTGCAGAGCATACATTGAGACTCACTCCATCTGTAAAGGGTGTTCCTTTAGTTTCTGTGGATCCAGCGGTGCCTATTGATCAGAATACCAGTGTATTCTTATACAACCCTAACAAATTGTTACACCATTATTTATTTTCATTATAACATGTATTGATAAATATTTGTTTTTCTTTCATAACAGATACATCTACTGATAAGAGGCGGGGGCGGGGGCGTACACGCATGCGTGCAATGTGAAACTGCCACACACAGTTGATGGTGGACTACAATGAAGATAGTCAGATGATTGAAAAATCAGGGCAACAATGTCGGAGTTTTATGGAAACGCTTTCCAAATACTTCAACATCATTTCTTTCAGCCCGCTCTCATGGAGACAACTACCAAATGAAGTTAAGGATAAAGCTTGGGAAGAGATATGGGTAAAAAAATTAGTTTTATTTAATGCAATATATTAATTTTTGTATTTATATAAATTAATGTTTTGGTTTCAGCTATAGTGTAATTTCCCTGATGGTGAGGGTGCACGACCAGCATGTCTAAAGGATTTAGGTGAGCTTTTGAGAGCTTATAAGCATGAGTTTTACATTGGATGGCATGATAGAGTGGGCACAGAGTTGGAGGCGGTCTCTATCATGGATGATTTTCCATTAGAATAGTATCGACAGATGATTACTCATTGGACGACTAGACAATTTATGGTATTAATCAAATTAGAAGTATTTAAATGAAAATTTTCATTTTTTTTGTTAATAATAATTATTGAATTTTATTTAGGATGCATCTGAAAGAAATAAAAAAACATTGATGCTAAGAAATACGTCCACACATTGAGACGTACTACGATTCCAGATCATGAGAGAAAGCTAGTATGACAGTTTATAATCTCTATTTACGACTTGCACTTTCTATTGCTTCCTCTGTAATTTATTCAATTGCTAAAGTTGTTATATAATTTTAGTTATGAAATCACTATTTTTTTGTATCCTATTTTTAATTATGGTTTCCTACATTTAATGTCATTGTAGAGTCGTAAATTGAATATAGAAGGACATGTGCCTCGATCAAAACTGTTTTTCTCGAGTAAAAAGAAGAAAGATAGAAGTGCGGTTAATGAACCGACTCAACAGCAAACTGTAAGTTTTACATTGTAGATTTAAAATTTTAATCTCTATTTTGTAACTTAATAATCTATTTATATTTGTAACATGCTGCTTTAGAGTCCCTTGATGCCCATGAACCTAACAATTTTGGGCCAAACGATCACTTACATCAGGTGTTGGGAGATGAGCACCCTGGTAGAGTACGCTGCCAGCCTGGGAAGAGTATAGTTCTGAAGAGGTATTGGCCCTCCTCAGGTACAAGTTGTAGTTCCACCGAGTTGCTTCAGCTTAAGGCACAAGCAGAATAGACTGAAAAAAGGCCACAGAGACAGCATCACAGTCTGCTATGGAAAATACTGCATTTATAAAACCGGTGGAATCTTTACGTCCAATACTTTCACCAGAGGCCAGCACTGCTTGTGAGGAATATATGCCATTGATGCGTTCAATATATGGTGCACCGGGTGGCAGTTCTAGTGGTGGCCGAGACGATGGTGAGGAGGAGGCCGAGGCGGTGGAGGAGGGTGATGAAGAGGGTGGGGACGATGATGGGGACGACGATGAGGACGAGGGTGAGGGTGAAGATGATGGTGATGATAGTGATGGTGATGAGGCACAGATTGATCTGTTACATTTTTGACTGATATTACTGACCTTTGATGTTTATTGATTTGGTGTGCCTGAATATATGTGTGATTAGGTAGTTCACATTATCTTTATTTAATCTATAAATAATAAAACTTGATTTGATGATTTGCTGTGAAATCCCCCTATTTTAATGTAATTGTAATTTTTTAGAAGTTGATATAATGAAATTATTTTTTTAACCTTGAAATAATTTGCTTATAAAATATGTAAATACCATGCCATGAACCCGGGACATCCCCCCAGACAGCCCACAGACATCCCCCAGGACAGCCCCCCCACCCTCCTCCATGGACCCCGGACAACCCCCCGAACAACCCCCCACCATCCTCCCTGGACCCCAGACAGCCCCCCAGACAGCCCCCCGGATAGCCCCCCACCCTTTTCCCTGGTGTGACGCCCCAGGTTTTATGAACTTGTCTAAGTGAACAATGTTATGTATTATAGTGATGTTTCTTATTTTACATGGTTTGTTTTTGGTACTAATAAAGAATTTGAAACTAAATAGATGAAAAACAAGGGGAATAAAGAAAACTATTATACATTAAAATGTTACATTTCTAAAAAGACCCAAATTAACCAAGAACACCATGTGAAAGACTTAACATGGCCATAACAAGACTACTAAGAATCACAAATCAAGTAATCAGATAGTTTTCATCTTCTGGGTCCATCAGTGTGAAAAATATAATAGCTAGAGCCACGACACACATACTCAGTACCAATGGTATGAGGAGAGCCATCCACCTAGGTTTAAGTGTTTTGATTTTGTGAAAAACCCTACACCCCTGTTTTTATAATGGTCCTTTAAGAAATCATGACCGTTATATATATAACCATTGGGGTTTTCAAAATAAACTTTGGGTTTCCGTTGATAAAGTTTATCCTTATATAAAAGCTTGGTTTTTGTAATGATCTTATAATCATTTGATATTTCAAATATTATAATATGTCTAAGATGTTTTTTTTCAAAAAAATCATAGCTGTAAAATAAAAAGAATATTCTTGAAAATAAATCAAGTTGTTTTTACAAAATCCCGATGGATACCTATATGATTGACAACTTAGTACTTTAAAATTTCATGAAAGTTATGTTTAAAGGATATCCATGATAATTGAAAAAAATATATATCTTATTGGATCTCTAAAACTATGCATTTTAAAGTGGGGAAAACTATTGGTCTTTTAAAAAGAATTTTATAAATCAATTAGAAGAGTATATTATAATTTGGTTTTTTGATTTTTTGGGCCATTTACAAAGGTTTGGCATGTTAATGATGAAATATATTTATATCCTTTAAAAGGGTTATAAGAAAGTGTAAAGTATTATACATATCCTAAAATGTGATTTTTGATTTGAAAATTTTTAAACTGTTTATTTCATTGTATAAAAATTCAATGTTTACCAATATTCATATTTCACACTATATTGAAACTAAGTATTCTTATTCTATTTATTTTGTATATCTAAAATTTTTTTATATAAAAAAATTTTAGTTGGGACTCGGCCAAGTCGAGGGCATCCCTTAGGGACAAGCCCTCAAGGCCGAGACCAAGCCCCTAGGGACCCGAGGTACCGCCTATCGGATCTCAAGCCAAGAATAGCTCCGTTTAGTCGCATGTGGGCCCATGTATAAGGCCCGTAGTGTGCGTTGCATAGGGTTGGGACAAGGCCCGCATGGGGCCCGTGTATAAGGCCCCGGTGTGTGTGTGTGTTGGTGTTATTTCTTCGAAGGCAGCACGCTCTGTATTATAAACCACGCCTCATCTGCGGTTCGTTTCGATGTGGGATGCGTTCCTTGCGATCAGAGCCGTCTGATCAATTTCCAGTTCAATCTCATCCGTCCGTTCCTTAGCCGCACGATCGCCCCGTTTGTTTTTTTCCGTGACTGTCCGATCTCTCCCAAGATCTAATCGCAGCCCTCGATTTCTTTTAAACCAATCAACCCAATTCCCGTGCCTCCTCCAATCATCCGATCTCTCTGATTTTAATCCAGGTCGTATGTTCCTTTCCGCGTCAACCTCTTTAGCATCTTCTTCCTCGCGTTGGGGTCCCACACCAGTAGGCCTGCACCCGAGGACGCCTTAGCTTCTCCTTTGCACTGCTCCTCTTGACCCCCGCACATCCCCTCCTAGGCCACTGTTTCTTCATCTTCCCCACACCATCCTACCCTTTGGCCAAGTCACCATATTACACCAAAGCCCTACTTAAACTCATCCTGCCTCATAAAGCCCGGTGGCTTCTCCTCCTCCTTCCCTCCCTCGAACTCCCAGCAAGCTAGCGACGTACCTCCGATCCAAACTTCCCCCTCAAGCAAGGTAAGGGTGCTTGGATGCTTAAGTTTTTGTTTTGCTTCCACGGTATATACAGTTTATATATGTATATATAAACTTGATACGAACCCCTCAGATTGTATGGTCTTCACGGGGTTTTTCCATCAGGTTTTCGGTAAGGATCAAATGGAAGGATCCCCCTTTTTTGTAAAAAAAATAATACAGTTTTACAGAACCTAAAACCTATATGTATGTACAATGTGTATATACAGTTTTTATATATATAATTTTACATCGATTTTTTTTAGCTTTTGATCAACCTATCTCTCTTTTAAAAGACAGGACCTTCGAGTACGTTAAGTTTTGATTATTTTTATTTAGGTTTTATTTCATAAAACCTATACATATATAAATATTTGAAATATACAGTTTTTTATATGTATATAAATATATTTATAACCCAAACTCAAGGTATTTTTGGTTTTCAAAAATGATTCAGTATGTTATACTAGTCATTATATATTAATGAGGGTTGTTTGAAACTGATTTACCATGAAAACCCCATCTTTGTAAACTTTGTATATATATATCTATGTACTCATATACATGTAGACCAATACAAATCAAATTTATAATTTTAAGGGATGGGTATCAACCTTTAAGTATATTCTTATTTTATGCGAATCATGTTTTATTAAAGAAGCTTATTTGACATCGTCCATGATGTGTTTTACGATAAAGGGTGTATTTTGGATTGACTAAAATATGTTAAAGGATTTAGGAATTTTGGGGCCGTGTTATCATGTTGTGTCCATTTATTATCTTATTATGCTAATAACCTGCTTTGGTGAATGTTATTAGTTAATCAATATTTGGTTTAATGACCTGTTTATCACCATAACTAATAGAAAGTGTTTTTTAAGCATTTCATTTCCTTGAAATAATAATTTTTTTTAGATATCCATCATTTATTATATCATCCTTTTATATTCTTTAATAATTAGCTTGTGTGCAAATAATGTTTACTAAACTATGTATGCCTTTGATTAGTTATTGCTATATTTTATAATGTTAACTGTCGTATCATGTATTAGTAAAATGTGTAATGGTTCATTATTTATTTTAATTATTATTGTACATATTGCATGCCTATGACCTGTCACGATAATGAACTAAGAAATTAGATTACCCAAAGTGGTATGGGACACCTTGGGTAAAATGAAAATAAATGAGTTATTCAAGCTGGTATGAGACATATTGAATATACAAACCGTTTAAGTAAAGTATGAACGATGTGGCTCACATGATAATAAATACAAATTTAAGGGTGCGCCCTGATAGCGCTCCAATGAATTGGGTAAATATGTAACCACTAGAGATTACAATTTTAGCGATACCTTGGGGGTGAACCTTGGTAATTTTTAATGACACCTTGGGGATGGACCTTGGTGATACAGAAATGATTGTATAAGTTAAATGTTGATTCCACATAATTCAAGTTATGTTACAAGTTCTTTTCACGATAAAATTCCCATTCTTTCACAACCATTGCCTTTATGTTTTTTATAAAGTTTCTTTTTTACTAGTATAAGTTTGGAGCATGATTTGTGTTTATCACTTAGTAAGATAGTAACCAGCAAATAAAATTGAAGTTGTTTCCTTTATGCATAGCTCTGATTATGCATTGCTCTTAACTGTTTAATTTTATGCTTAAGTAATCACATGTCGTACTTGTTTATGATGACCATCATTACTCCTTTGAGAAATGTCATAAGTGTTTCATATATTTCTTGAAAATATTGATTGAGCATTTTGATGTTATGTGTTATATTTTTCCTTAAGAGAATGATTTTAAATGAATGTTTTCAAAATGTTACACTGTTTTTATTTTTAAAACCCCTTACTAAGTATTTCAATGCTCACCGTATGTTTTGATTTAAAATTTTCAGGTATCAGCTTTTAAAATATGAATCGTTTCAGAAGTTTCCGGTTTCCCAGAACCTGAACCGCACATGATCCTCTGTATGGGACATGATGTGTAGTTTACCAGTGCATGTTTTATTTAAAAACAACACATTATGTTCATAAGGCACCGACTCCTGGGCTTCTAGAGTCGGGGTCCTCATAGTTGGTATCAGAGGTTCAGTTTGGATAACTCTGGAAAACCAGAACCAAAATAAGGAAAAATATACTTCAGTATTACTAAAAAAATGAGTTTTCTTAATTTTCAGATGGAAAACGAAGGTACTAATATTTTGTCTCTCCCCACTAAGTCCCTAGAGATCATTGTGTATTTAGCTAGCCGTGAAGATTTTCTAAACTATGCCCATATCTGCATGACATGAAAACACCTTTACGATGTGTCTAACTCACCACGAGTACTTCAGTTACACCGGGGGTTAGGAGTGGATTACCTCCTTATGATGATGACCCAGTTTCCCTCCTATGTGCATCGGGGAAGGTACCATGAGGGACTTTTCCGGGTGTTCACGACAGGCGAGGACTTTGGTTTTGTGACCCTCGATGCTTTTTAAGAGGCTGCTGCTGCTGGTGACCTCCGAGCAGCCTACCTCTATCAAATCTTGAACTTCAGCTTCTGGGGCGAGTTTTTGAACTTCGTAATGCTAGAAGATGAATCCACCCGACTATCTTGTAGACAAAAAGTGTATTCTTACATCTCCCAACTTCATAACCCTCATGCTAGACTCAGGAGACGTCACAGGTACCCCCATGAGTTTGACCCTGAATGCTTAGCCTGTGTTTAGTTTGAGGAGATAGGGAGCTTTGCCTCTTTGTTTGGAGTTCATGTAGTAAATCATTAGGGGAAACTCAAGCACTGGCGTGTAATAATAAACTTTTGTTTACTGATATGTTGCCCTTAACTTTTTTGTCTTAGCTTTTTTTATACCTTTGAATGGTTTTCAAGTGATTGAACTCCCATATTAAACTTTCAGATGGAAGGAAAAACCCACATGTTATCTCTTCCCATTGAGATCCTAGAAATCATTTCAATCAAAACTTGTGAGGACGAGTATGACCCCTTCAAAAATTTGAGAAAAATGTGCAAACAATGGTTTGAGGTGACAAACAGTCTATAGATTCTTCTCACCTTCCAAGGAAATGCATCCATCTACTACCGCATAGGCTCAGCACAGTTGGCCAGGCGTGAATGGTGAGGAAGTTTCCATGAAGGGATCTTCCTGTGTTTTACCCTAGGCCGAAACTACATGTCCAGGGTAAAATTTCAAGAGGGTGCTTTAGAAGGAAACATTTATGCGACATATATGTACCAACTCCTCAGCTCCATCCTATACGACAACATCTACGACTTGGATATTCTCAACCGAGACATAATTCGGCGAGTTCTTCGTACATTGGTCCACATGGACATTTCTAAACTTTGTACTATTCAAGCCTCCCTCTGGAAGCCTGAATGTCCAGTACATGAATTCAACCCCTCCTACCCTAAGTGTATCTGGGTTAGGGAACTGGAGGAGTTGAGCATCGCTACGGGGATTTCGCTAAATGCACCAGTTGATCCTCTACGATGGTGGAGATGGTGAGAATGTCGCAGAACCTTTGTGGTTTTGTGAAATAAATTGCGAGGATGCAATTTTCAAAAGGGGGGATAATGCGACGCCCCAGGTTTTATGAACTTGTCTAAGTGAACAATGTTATGCATTATAGTGATGTTTTTGTTTTACATGGTTTGTTTTTGGTTCTAATAAATAATTTGAAACTAAATAGATGAAAAACAAGGGAAATAAAGAGAACTATTATACATTAAAATGTTACATTGCTACAAAGACCCAAATTAACCAAGAACACCATGTGCAATACTTAACATGGCCACAACAAGACTACTAAGAATCACAACTCGAGTAATCAGATAGTTGTCGTCTTCTGGGTCCATCAGTGTGAAAAATATAATAGCCAGAGCCACAACACACGTACTCAACACCAATGGTATGAGGAGAGACATACACCTAGGTTTAAGTGTTTTGATTTTGTGAAAAACCCTACACCCCTGTTTTTATAATGGTCCTTTAAGAAATTATGACCGTTATATATATAACCATTGGGGTTTTCAAAATAACCTTTGGGTTTCTGTTGATAAAGTTTATCTTTATATAAAAGCTTGGTTTTTGTAATGAACTTATAATCTTTTTATATTTAAAATATTATAATATGTCTAAGATGTTTTTTTTCAAAAAAATCATAGTTTTAAAATAAAAAGAATATTCTTGAAAATAAATCTAGTTGTTTTTACAAAATCCTGATGGATACCTATATGGTTAAAAACTTAGTACTTTAAAATGTCATGAAAGTTATGTTTAATGGATTTCCATGATAATTGAAAAATATATATATCTTATTGGATCTCTAAAACTATGTATTTTAAATTGGGGAAAACTATTGGTCTTTAAAAAATAATTTTATAAATCAATTAGTATAGTATATTATAATTTTGTTTTTTAATTTTTTTGGGCCATTTAAAAAGGTTTGGTATGTTAATGATGAAATATATTTATATCCTTTAAAAGGGTTATAAGAAAGTGTAAAGTATTATACATAGCCTAAAATGTGATTTTTGATTTGAAAATTTTTAAACTATTTATTTCATTGTATGAAAATTCAAATTTTACCAATATTCATATTTCACACTAAATTGAAACTAAGTATGCTTATTATATTTATTTTGTATATCTAAATTTTTATTATATAAAAAAATTTTAGTTGGGACCCGGCCAAGCCGAGGGCATCCCTTAGGGACAAGCCCTCAAGGCCGAGACTGAGACCCTAGGGACCCGAGGTACCGCAAATCGGATCCCGAGCCGAGCATAGCTCTGTTCATTTGCACACGGGCCCGTGTATAAGGCCCACGAAGCACGTTGTGTAGGGTTGGGCCAAGGCCCGCATGGGGCCCATGTATAAGGCCCCGGTGTGTGTGTGTTGGTGTTATTGCTCCGAAGGAATCACCCTCTGTATTATAAACCACGCCTCATCTGCGGTTCGTTTCGATGTGGGATGCGTTCCGCATGATCAGAGCCATCCGATCGATTTCCGCTTCAATCTTGTCAGTTCGTTCCTTAGCCGCGCGATCGCCCCGTTTGTTTTTTTCCATGACCGCCCGATCTCTCCCGAGATCTAATCGCAGCCCTCGGTTTCTTTTAAACCAATCAACCCAATTCCCGCGCCTCCTCCAACCATCCGATCTCTCCGATTTTAATCCAGGACGTCTGTTCCTTTCCACATCGACCACTTCAGCATCTTCTTCCTCACGTTGGGGTCCTACACCAGTAGACCTGCACCTGAGGACGCCTCGTCTTCTCCTTTGCACTGCTCCTCTTGACCCCCACACACCCCCCTCCTAGGCCACTGTTTCTTCGTCTTTACCACGACGGCCTACCCTTTGGCCGAGTCACCATGTTGCACCAAATCCCTACTTAAACCACTCCTGCCTCATGAAGCTCGACGAATTCTCCTCCTCCTTCCCTCCCTCGAACTCCTAGCAAGCTATAAAGTACCTCCGGTCTGAACTTCCCCCTCAATAAAGGTAAGGGTGTTTTCATGCTTAAGTTTTCATTTTGCGTCCACGGTATATACAGTTTATATATGTATATATAAACTAGATACGAACCCATCAGATTGTATGGTCTTCAAGGGGTTTTTCCATCAGGTTTTCAGTAAGGATCATATGGAAGGATCCCCTTTAAAAAAAAACAATACGGTTTTACAAAACCTAAAACCTATATGTATGTACAACGTGTATATACAGTTTTTATATATATAATTTTACATCGATTATTTTTTTTTAGCTTTTGATCAACCTAAGTCTCTTTTAAAAGACAGGACCTTTGGGTACGTTAAGTTTTGATAAATTTTCTTTCAGTTTTATTTCATAAAACCTATACATATATAAATATTCGAAATATACAGTTTTTTATATGTATATAAATATATTTATTACCCAAACTCAAGCTATTTTTGGATTTCTAAAATTATCCAGTATGTTATACTAGGAATTATATATTAATGAGGGTTGTTTGAAACTGATTTACCATGAAAACCACCTCTTTGTAAGCTTTATATATATATATATATATATGTACTCATATACAT
Source organism: Viscum album (assembly GCA_963277665.1). Lineage (NCBI taxonomy): Eukaryota > Viridiplantae > Streptophyta > Magnoliopsida > Santalales > Viscaceae > Viscum > Viscum album. Next base: position 1,536,466,581 of record OY728152.1, read on the forward strand.
GTAGAGCAATACAAATCAAATTTATAATTTTAAGGGATGGGTATCAACCTTTAAGTAAATTCTTATTTTATGCGAATCATGTTTTATTAAAGAAGCTTATTTGACATCGCCCATGATGTGTTTTACGATAAAGGGTGTATTTTGGATTGACAAAAATATGTTAAAGGATTTAGGAATTTTGGCACCGTGTTATCATGTTGTGTCCATTTATTATCTTATTATGCTAAGAACCTGCTTTGGTGAATGGTATTATTTAGTCAAGCTATGGTTTAATGACCTTTTTATCACCATAACTAATGGAAAGTTTTTTCTTTAAGCGTTTCATTTCCATGAAATAATATTTTTTTTAAATATCCATCATTTATTATATCATCCTTTTATATTCTTTAATAATTATATTTTGTACAAAGAATGTTTACTAAACTATGTATTCCTTTGATTAGTTATTGACATATTTTACAATGTTAACTGTCGTATCATGTATTAGTAAAATGTGTAATGGTTCATTATTTATTTTAATTATTATTGTACATATTGCATGCCTATGACCTGTCACGATAATGAACTAAGAAATTAGATTACCCAAAGTGGTATGGGACACCTTGGGTAAAATGAAAATAAATGAGTTATTCAAGGTGGTATGGGACATCTTGAATATACAAACCATTTAAGTAAAGTATGAATGATGTGGCTCACATGATAATAAAGAAAAATTTAAGGGTGTGCCCTAATAGCACTCCAACAAATTGGGTAAAGATGTAACCACTAGAGATTACAATTTTAGTGATACCTTGGGGATTGACCTTGGTAATTTTTAATGACACCTTGGGGATGTACCTTGGTGATATGGAAATGATTGTCTAAGTTAAATGTTGATGCCACATAATTCAAGTTATGTTACAAGTTCTTTTCAAGATAAAATGCCCATTCTTTAAAAACCATTGCCTTTATGTTTTTTTATAAAGTTACTTTTTTACTAGTATAAGTTTAGAGAATGATTTGTGTTTATCACTTAGTAAGATAGTAACCAACAAATAAAATTGAAGTTGTTTCCTTTATGCATAGCTTTGATTATGCATTACTCTTAACTGTTTAATTTTATGGTTATGTAATCACATGTCATACTTGTTTATGATGACCATCATTACTCCTTTGTGAAATGTCATAAGTGTTTCATATATTTCTTGAAAATATTGATTGAGCATTTTGATGTTATGTGTTATAGTTTTCCTTAAGAGAATGATTTTAAACATATGTTTTCAAAATGTTACACTGTTTTTATTTTTAAAACCCCTTACTGAGTATTTCAATGCTCACCCTACGTTCTGATTTAAAATTTTCAGGTATCATCTTTTAAAAGATGAATTGTTTCAGAAGTTGTCGGTTTCCCCGAACCTGAACCACACATGATCCTATGTATGGGACATGATGTGTAGTTTATAAGTTCATGTTTTATTTAAAAAAATACATCATGTTCAGAAGGAACCACCTCCTGGGCTTCTGGAGTCGGGGTCCTCACACCTGGACCCCGGACAGCCCCCCACCCTCCTCCCTGGACCCTGGACAACCCCCCACCCTCCTCCCTGGACCCCAGACATCCCGCCCTCACCGGATATTCAATCCACACTTTACGGCACTCAAAATTCCCAAGTGATGTGTACGAGTCAACCCCGCCTCAAACCGAGGCACAGTGTGACCGGTACCACTCAAAGTGTCTCACATTTATTTGAAATGGACAACATTTTAAATGAAAACAAAAAATGACATACAGAAAACTAACCAAACGCATTTGGATTGTGATGATACATTAACAAAACTATCCATGGGTCATTTGTGATGTGAACAAGTCATACCCGCCTCAATATGAGGCATGGTGTGGCCGGTACCACTCAAAGTGTCTTTCTTTTGTTTAAAATAGATACTCTTTAAAGTAAAAACAACTGACATATGAAAAAGTGACCAAACATATTAGGATTGTGTTGATACTTTAGAAAAATGATCCATGGGTCATTTGTGATGTGTATGAGTTAAGCCCGCCTCAATATGAGGCACAGTGTGGCCAGTACCACTCAAAGTGTCTCACTTTTATTTGAAACTGACAACATTTTAGGTGGAAAAAAATGGCATATGGAAAACTGACCAAACGCATTCTGATTATGATTGATACTTTCTCAAAATGATCTACAGGTCATTTGTGATGTGTAAGAGTCAATCCCACCTTAATCTGAGGCACAGTGTGGCCGATACCACTCAAAGTGTCTCACTTTTATTTTAAATGGACAACATTTTACTTAAAAACAACAAATGGCATATGGAAAACTGACCAAACGTATTTTTATTGTGTTGATACTTTAGAAAAATTATCCATGGGTCATTTGTGATGCGTAAAAGTCAACCACGCCTTAATCTGAGGCACGGTGTGGCTGGTACCACTCAAAGTGTCTCACTTTTATTTGAAATGGATAACATTTTAAGTGAAAACAACAACTGGCATACAGAAAACTGACCAAACACATTCAGATTGTATTGATACTTCAAAAAAAACGATCCATGGGTCATTTTTGGTGTGTACGAGTCAACCCCACCTCAATCCGAGGCACGGTGTGGCCAGTACCACTAAAAGTGTCTCACTTTTATTTGAAATAGACAACATTTTAAGTGAAAACAAAAACTGGCATAAGGAAAACAGACCAAATGCATTTGGATTGTGTTGATACTTCAACACAACGATCCATGAGTCATTTTTGATGTTTATGAGTCAACCTATCCTCAATTTGATGCACGGTGTGGCCGGTACCACTCAAAGTGTCTCACTTTTATTTGAAATGGACAACATTTTAAGTGAAAAAAACAACTGGCATACGAAAAACCAACAAAACGCATTCATATTATTTTGATACTTTGGGAAAAGGATCCATGGGTCATTTGTGACATGTACGAGTCAACCTCACCTCCATCGAAGATACGGTGTGGCTGGTACCACTCAAAGTGTATTTCTTTTGTTTAAAATGGATACTCTTTTAAGTAAAAACAACTAGCATATGGAAAAATGACCAAACTTATTCGGATTATGTTGATACTTTAGAACAATGATACAAGGGTCATTTTTGACATGTAAGAGTGAAACCCACCTCAAACCGAGGCACTGTGTGGCCGGTACCACTCAAAGTGTATCACTTTTATTTGAAATGGACAACATTTTAAATGAAAACAACAAATGACATACGGAAAACTAACCAAATGGATTCAGATTGTGTTGATACTTCAGAACAATGATCCATAGGTCATTTTTGATGTGTACGAGTAAACTTTGCCTCAATCCGAGGCATGGTGTGGCCGATACCACTCAACGTGTTTCACTTTTATTTGAAATGGGCAACATTTTAAGTGAAAACAAAAACTAGCATACGAAAAAATGAACAAACGCATTCGGATTCTGTTAATACTTTAGGAAAACGATCCATGGGTCATTTCTGATGTCTATGAGTGAACCCCGCCACAATCTGAGGAATGGTGTGGCCGGTACCACTCAAAGTGTCTCACTTTTATTTGAAATGGACAACATTTTAAGTGAAAACAACAACTGACATACGGAAAACCAACCAAAGATATTCAGATTGTGTTTATACTTCAAAAAAACGATCTATGAGTCATTTGTGACGTGTACGAATCAACCATGCCTCAATCCGAGGCACGGTGTGGCCGATACCACTCAAAGTGTCTCACTTTTATTTGAAATGGACAACATTTTAAGTGAAAACAACAACTGGCATACGGAAAACCAACCAAACACATTCAGATTCTGTTGATACTTTAGAAAGAGGATCCATGGGTCATTTTTGACGTGTAAGAGTCAACCCCGCCTCAATACAAGTCATGGTGTGGTCAGTGCCACTCAAAGTGTATCTCTTTTGTTTAAAATGGATACTCTTTTAAGTAAAAATAACTGGCATATGGAAAACTGACCAAACGCATTTGGATTGTTTTGATACTTTAGTAAAATGATCCATGAGTAATTTTTGAGGTTTACGAGTTGAACCCACCTCAATATGAGGCGCAGTGTGTCCGACACCACTCAAAGTGTTTCTTTTTTGTTTCAAAAGGACATCATTTTAAGTGAATACAAAAACCGACATACGGAGAACCGACCAAAGGCATTTTAATTATGTTGAAACTTTAGGAAAACGATTCATGGTTCATATTTTATGTGTACGAGTCAACACTGCCTCAATCTGAGGGCCGGTGTGGCCGACACGACTCAAACTATCTCACTTTTATTTGAAATGGACATGATTTTAAGTGAAAACAACAACTAGCATATGGAAAACTGACCAAACACATTCTGATTCTATTGAAAATTTAGGACAAAGATCCATGGGTCATATGTGATGTGTACGAGTCAACCCCGCCTCAATCCGAGGTGTGGTGTGGCCGGCACCACTCAAAGTGTCTCTCTTTTGTTTAAAATGGACATCATTTTAAGTGAAAACAACAACTGACATAGGGAAAACCGACCAAACGCATTTAGATTCTGTTAAAACATTAGTAAAATGATCCATGGGTCATATGTGATGTGTAAAAGTCAACCCCGCCTCAATCTGAGGTACGGTGTGATCGGTATCACTATAACTGTCTCTCTTTAGTTTAAAATGGTCATCATTTTAAGTGAATACGACAACTGACATACAAAAAACCAACAAAACGTATTAGTATTGTGTTGATAGTTTAGAAAAATGATCCATGGGTCATATGTGACATGTATGAGTCAACCCTTCTTCAATATGAGGTGCGTTGTGGCCGGCACCACTCAAAGTGTCTCACCTTTATTTGAAATGGAAAACATTTTAAGTGAAAACAACAATTGGAATACGAAAAACCGACCAAACGAATTCAGATTCTATTAATAATTTATGACAACGATCCATGAGTCATCTATGATGTGTATGAGTCAACCCCGCCTCAATCTGAGGCACGATGTGGCCGGTATCACTCCAAGTATATGTCTTTTGTTTAAAATGGACATCATTTTATGTAAATACAATTGGTATACAGAAAACCGACCAAACGTATTCGGATTCTGTTGATACTTTATTTTGGGGTTATTAGCTTCTAGTTTCTGAATTCAATCGTGTATGTGTTATAGAAAATGAAATTTTGTATGTATTATTAATTCTATATAACCCACCCCCCTAGACACCCCACCCTCGTGGATAGCCCCCCACCCCTGGACACCCCCACCCCTCGAGACACCCCCAACCCATTATATGTCATATTATATATGTGTTATATATAATTCATAATTCTGTATGCAACATAATTTATTTTTTATGTGTTACTAATTCATAATTCAGAATTCATTACATAATTCATTCTGCATGTATTCAATTGAGAATTCAATTATAAATTCTGTATTGCATAGGGTAATTGGGTTCATATACATGATTATAGTTGTGGTACATTCCATGGTTATAATAGTAACCTATTTTTATGTGATTTTGTGTGCTATAGTAGGTGTTTTTGTTACTGTTAAGAGTGTATGCAGGTGTATGTAGTTGAGTGTGCAGTGGAGGAGATTTTAGGTGGCTGGTCTGCCAAATTCTGGAAATACACTATACCAATGGTTTACTAAAACCGTTGATATGTGTTGTACATGTTTTTACCAATGGTTTTAGTAAAACGTTGCTAAAACATGGAAATTATATTATTGCCAACGGTTGTAGAAACCATTGGGAATACTCCTATATACCAACGGTTATTTAAACCATTTGGAAACTAGAAATTACACTTCCTTTCCCAACGGTTATACTAAAACCATTGGTAATGGGATATCCCAATGCCTTACATACCAATGGTTTTCCAAACCATTGGAATATAGTATACCAATGGTTTTGAAGCCTTTATCAATGGTTTGAAACTTTTGGTAAAGGATTAATTTCCAGTAGTGTTTAATTACCTTTCCTTTATACTTTCTCCTATATTTCTTAGACTGACCCCTATATTTTCTTCTACCCCTTGATTCACTTCAGCCTCTAGTTTCACCTCTATCCGTAACATTTAAGCCCCTAGCCTCTGTTTTTACACTACCCTTTCTTTGAAGGTCTTTAGAGAGAAAAGCAGATTTTACTTCTTCAAGAGTTAATGTGTCTTTACCATACATCATAGAGTCTTTAACAGAGTTAAACAAATCATCTAATGATGTTAACTGTATAATGGCTTGGTCTTCATCATCCAACTTAATTTCAATGTTGGCTATATCTAACAAGACTTTATTAAATTCATCAATGTGTATCCTTAAGGAAGTTCCAAAGTTCATTTTGAATGTATATAATCTCATTTTCTTATAAATTCCACCAACAAGTGATTTTTTCATATAGAGGGATTCCAATTTAGACCATATAACAGCAGCAGAGGACTCACATGCAACTTCTATTAACACGTTTTCTTTTAAAGATAAAAGTATTAGACTATATGATTTCCTAAGGGTCTCCCCAGGGACATCTACATAGGAGACAACAGCCTTCCCATCAAGGGTAGTAGTGGTGACTTTCTTCCTAGACCCAACAAGGGAATCAATTGGGTCATTATGATCTAACAAGGCTTTCATCTTAATTCTCCAGATATTAAAGTCGTTCTCACCATAAAAATTATCAATATCAAACTTAGTTTAACCCATAGCAACGAAACAGCAGGCTCTGATACCTCTTGTTGGGGTTAAAAACTTAAACACCAGATAAGCCAAGATCCACTATTTCGTATAATGGTGAAAAAATTGGTAAGTTTTAATTAAAATATTAATTATGAATGAATTGGATTAAGAATGGTAAACTCAATCAAGATATTAGAACAAGATAAAGAGATGATGCAATAATATTAATAGGACAACAGATGTAACGTGATTCAGCCCCAAGGGGACCCACGCGCACGATGAGAACATCACTAGGGAAAGAGGTTTATTAAGATGAAAGAAAGGAAAATAAGAACAAATACAAACTCGAATGAATAAATCGAAAGGACCATAAAAACTATTTGAGGAGGCTGAGCTTACTGAACTAGGTGGTGGTGGTCAACCCTGTCACGTAGAGTCATCCCCTTCCACTCCTGGATGGAATCATGAACACACACAAAAATGATACAGTAGCATACATGACGAAGAAAAGAGAAGTCTCTACATAGCCAAGAACTGCAAACCAGATCTTGGTTATGACGAAAATATTATCAAAACTATTACCGCTTGAGGCATAGTCATCCAAATATCCAGAACTGTGATGATCCCCACTGAGTCTCCACCAGAGAAGTACTCTGGTTATAGGAGGTGGAACGTACAACTACAGAGGGGAGTGCGGGTGGCTGGTATCTCCCAGATTGTTTCCTTTCTTCTACATAGAGCTGGAGCAGAACCTCGCCCGCAAATTTTCTCCAATGAACCAGATAGAAAACCAAAGAATTCACCGAGAATAATTGTGGGGGAGCGCAATCAATGAGTTCCAGAGGAAGTGTCAGGCAAGTCAGGCGAAGACACGAGATGGCAACCACATGGATGACTCAAATCACTGAGATGGTTCGCATAACCACACAAGGGTCAATACATAACCCAAGTGGCACAACAAGAGAGGAGGGACAAATTTGCAAGCATATTGAAGCCGATCAAAGAAACACACCAGGGGCCAAGCTGGACCGTCGGATCACACCCAATCGATGGTCCAGAAACATGACGTGAATAATCATAAGGAAAACATTGAACCGGGTTCCAGAAATAAAACTGGCATATAAAAGAGGATATAACCAGAAATGGGAAAAGGTGTACGTAAAGTGACATGAAAACATGAAAGGTAATACCAAAAAATAAAAAATAATTCATTTCATTGTAACTATAATACATGCAGGGGTATATTCAACATGTGGAGATCCTCACTCTCTTGGTTGAGGACTGTTCTGACCCATTCACTAAGGAGGATAAGTGAGTCACTTGTGTTCTTAATGAATCTTGATTATACTTGTGGTTTTATACTGAAGAAATAGTGTGAGGTGAGTAGATTAATGATATTGATTCCTCGTATTGAGTTGGGTAATTTTGAACAATAGATAATAATGATAGAAACCATTAGAAGTCACCCTTGGACCATTTTTATTTCTTTCTAATTTTTGTGTGCTTTTCTTTTCTGTTTTCCTTTGTTTTAATTTCATAAAAAAACTATCATTACTTCCCTGCTTTCAAAAAAATAAAAAAAATATATATAATAATTGATTTTGAATAGTGGAGAACCGACCCATACATTCCTTTAAAAATTACCTTGGAAAGCCCTATGGTGAATTTAAGTGCTCAAAAAATATTGTTTGCCCGTGGCACGTGAAAGCCGCACAATCATCCACATAATATGAAACTAGAATATTGTCATAGGAATCAAATATAAAGAAAGGTGTCATTCATTTTGGAAACGATGAATGGTTAAAGATCATTGGATCTAAGAAGGCCATGATTAAAGGAAAATATTTAAGGTGTATAGATGTGGTTGGAGTCCTTAGTTATAATCTACCAATTGTAAGTAAATTTTTTATCTAAGAATACAACAAAATTCAACAAAACGAATTGCATCATAAAAAGAAGAGATGGTTCAGTTTTGATACAAGGCTTATCCATGTAACAAATCGGCCTTAGGTGTCGTCTAACTTGGCTCCCTACCCGGCTCACCACTCAGCCCAAAGGGAATTCCCAATCCCCTGTAAACTAGTTTCTAGACATCACATTACATACCTTGGGAAATATTTAACCCTAATATAATAATATAAATACACATTGGAAGTATAAAACAATAAACCAACTAATAGGAGATAAGTAATACCGAACATCCAATCCAAAATAAACAACAAATACATATACGAATGAACAATGGAAGGAGATACAAATAAAGATGAAGCATAAAATATAATCGGTCAAGTGACCAATAATGAACTTAAAACAAAAGGAAAATCCCAAACTACTCTCATAATCCTCTGCATGACCCACAATTATCATCCAAACAAAACATGTCCCTTAGGAATCCATGTAGGAAAGAATCAAACTAGAATAGATCCGGACCTATAAAAATATAGGCATGAACTAAACAACCCAATAGGTCGCCACCCATAGAATCTATACAGTCTCTTTATTATTACATCCTAGAAATGTTAGTTTAAAATAAAGTAGAAAAATATACATTTTTAATAAGCCTTTACATAAAGAAACAAACAACACATCATAACTTTATCAAACCTATTTATTTATTTTAATTAAATTAAAATAATCACTTGGAAAATACTTTCCCTTAACCCAAGCCTACTTTTCCAAACCCCCGTTTAAAGTCCCAATTTAAAATCATTTCACAAAAACCACTTTTAAAATGCACATTTTAAAACTCAAAAGTGGTTTCCAATTTCAAATAGTTTTTTGAAACATCTTTGAAAACTGATTTCCCAGTAAAACTAGGTGCGATGGCATAAAACCACATTTCTAAAACCCATGCACACCATAGTTTCAAAAATAAACAATTTCAACTTTCTCAAAAAAAACTCACCCAAAATCTTTGGAAAACATATTTTCACTTTTATAGAACACACCTTTCAAAATCATAAATAAAACAGTTTGAAAGTATGTTAAAAATACACTTTCACTTTATTTATTTCAAAACCTTTCTCAAATCCCTTTTCAAAACATTTGAAAAGTAAACCAAAAAGTAGAGGAAAGAACACAGACATACACCACTATGTCAATGTCATGCGATAAGGGGAAACAAACCACATGTATTGAGGTACCTAGTAATAATACAATAAGCATGGGATATAATAGACGAAAAAGTGAAAAATACACTAGAATGATCCTAAATAGTATCCTAGTTCCATGGGATTTAAACAATGAGTTATAATCATTTAGCTCTAGCATGACTTAAATAACTCTAGGTTCACTAATCCCCATGTGTTCACAACAAACGTTCAAAGCTCTTTTGACTATCCTCAGGCCTACCCTTCCAAGAGATCACTCATACTCTTGGGAAACAACCTCTCTATGGGCTTTCTCATTTCCATGAGGAACTTGTCACGACCCAACCCAAGTTGGGGATTGAGGCACAACTACCCCAAGTCCACCTCCATAAAAAAGGGGGTGATGACTATAACCAAAGGCATAACTAACTCGGGGATACCTTTTCCTAAAAACCTGCACACACACACACACTGCCAACTCAATGAAAAAGTGTAGAGGGAAAGAAGAAAAGATGAAACAATTATATAAAGTAAACAAATAATGCATGAACTTCTAGATAATACAAATGTATGGTAGTGTATACTAAAAATTAAAGGGACAAAATATACGCTCAACCAGAAATATGTCCCAACCTGACAAAACTAGAAAAAATTAAACAGTTGAGAGGGCCCAGCTCCTGTATCCCAAGTTACAACCACCATATGTGGTTCAAACACCCAGAATCACTAAGATCCTATGAAGTCATGGTCAACCTATCCGTCATCTGCAAAGGACATGACATGTGTGGGTGAAACCCATGAAGGGGTGAGTATATACATACCCAGTAGAATGCCCCAAAAGGGTGAAAGGGGATCAGTAAGAGATACAACTGAAGAGGAAACTAATATATATAACAATGTATAATGAAAGAGTACAACTCAACCCAACAAGAGAGTGAAAGTAAGATCATCCAAGCATAATGGGATAAATACGGCAAGTATATGAACTACCCGTCAAGCCTTCACCACCTATAGTAAGAGAGTACAATCATCTAACCACAAGAAGTTAAACTTTTAAAGAACATGGAATACCCCACGCATCTTCTCCTTTCTGGGAAAGAGAGTATCGAAATCCAAGGTGTGAATACATAAGAAATAATATATATATATATATATATATATATATTCTTAGTCAAATAATCCCAAATGAGAGATTAATGGTATCTATATCTCAAAACTCAACTAAAGTATAAGAGTCACCAACAGTTCCAAAGTCCATCAATAAAGCCCAACATCCCACATGTCTTCCCTGAACACACAAGTCAAAGGAACTCAATCGCCAAACCTTGATACTATCCTCTTTAGGTGTCACTGACTCGCACACATAGTTTTAGGTCGCTTTATAAGAATGAATCTTGGTGGGGAAAACGTTTCTCATCCTCGTGAGCCAAGGCTATGTCAAACCACGTATCATCATTGTTTTACAAAGTTGAGGGGCCACGGTCTCTAGGTAAGAATCCCATGCCCTGATACAACAGGAGAGTCCTACTCTGTTAGTCACCGAGGAACTCCACTTCCCAGCCCCACTGGAGGGTAACGCTCATGAAAAGTCATCGAGGAACTCCACCTCCCAACCCTGCTGGAGGGTAACACCCGATAAAGTCCATCATGGAACTTCACTACCTATCCCTCTTAGAGGGTAATGCCTGGGAAGTTCATCAGGGAACTCCACTACCTAGCCTTTCTAGAGGGTAACACCCAAAAACATAATTAGGGAACTCCACTGCCCAGCCCTGCTGGAGGGTAACACCCAGAAAGGTCATCCAAGAACTCCACCGCCTAGCCCTGCTGGAGGGTAACACCCGAAAATGTCATTAGGTAACTCCACTTCCCAACCCAGGTGGAGGGTGACGCCTAGAAGAAGTCGTCGAGGAACTCCACTTCCCAACCCCACTGGAGGACAACACCTGAAAGATTCCACATAGTATCTATAAATCCACTACCAAGGACACTATCATGTTCTACGTGGAAAACCACTCAGTATAGGATACTCACAGATCAAAATACGAGTTCAAACAAAGGAGATACATATGTTAGAAGTCTTATAAAAGGATCTCAAGGGGAAAACGACGTGTTAGGGTACCCACACACCATGTGGTCCCGCTTCACTGCCTGCCCGTGTCCCTGGATGGTACACAACTCCTTGTTCGTGTGTTAGTACACACAGTGCAGGTGGACTACACAGTATGTCCATGAAACATGGGACCATGTCGTGTCTCAGTGGCCGTGTCTGTGTTCTGGAGTACACAACCTTGTATCGAACCCCATGTATTCCCACACGGGTTCTTATTCATGTGACCCTTCACACAGGTTATCCTTTCAGGAAGAGGATAAATGGTATGTTAGTGGGACTAAATACTGTGTTATCCTTAAATTTATCAAACCCTATCCACCACTGTAGAAAGGGGCTACATGTCGTGAATTCTTCGTTGAACACGACATGTGGTTAGGATTGTTTTCCAGAAACTGCAGATATTATTTTCCCACACACCAAATCTAGTCAAAACATTGTATATTCTGCCTTGAATCATCCTAAAAACACTAATATGGCTATAGATTGCGCTTGTCACCCGTTACTCGCTGTAAAAAAACTCCGGTGAAGATTTGGTGAACCACCGTTCATTTCGCATGCCATGGAGCCTTCATTCCTCACGATCTTGATGCTTAATCAATAGATCAATCATTCTCACCTTGAAACAATCCCGAATTTATGCTTTTCTCACCAAACCGTTGTTGTTTCGTAGATCCACCACTAATCTAGGGGCCCGATCGAGCTCGGTGTCACCCAAAAATCATCAAACTTGGAACTATGTGGATTTCACCGATGAAAAATGTGAAGCAAAAAGGGAGAAAAGCATCAAAAAATGGATTTTTAAATATCATCAGCCAAGATTTCAGGGATGATGATCAATAACGTGCACCATAGTTGGATAAATAATTGATAAAAAAATTTAAATTCAGTACATTTTCTCATGTAAAGGCCAATATAGAGCGCAGATCGAAGAAAAAAGAGTGATCTACTCAATCATCTTATTATAAGAGAGGACACCAGATATAAAGAGTCTTACCTCATATTAGATCTCTCACTGATGAAGAATGTGTTTTCCAAAGTGGAAGGGAGATCTATTATGTTTTTCATGCTTTGATTCACATTGATCCAAGAATTCATCGTCAATCGATCTTGATTTGTCACACAAAGGAGGAAGAGAGAGCTTCACCGACATTTGCAGGATTGTGAGGCCAACCCTGGACAAATCGGTATAACAATATATTTATAAATGTTTTAGTTTAGGTTAAATGAATTATTTAATTCATTAAATAATTAAATAAATCCACTTGACACACCTCCAATGAGCGAGGAGTACAAACATCCTGCACCGACCTATTTTATGTCGTGCCTAGGGTAGGCACCATGTTCTGGACCCAACCATGATCTCAGATTTATGATCTGATGAACTATTTAAGAGTCATCCCATTTTCTTTAAGAAGTTACGTGCACATAATATAAAATATTTTTAACATTGTTTTAAAATTAATTTCGGGTACACCGAGTCTCAGAATCACACATCATATCAACATATAGCTTTGGAAATATATATAGAAATATTGAAAAGTCTTACAAGTAAAAAAATAGGTATCTACAAAACATCCCCTCTATGGGCTCTCTCGGTCCCATGGACAACTCCCCTTAATAAGTTAACAACCTAGGTCAGGGCTTCAACCTCCTAAGACACCTACCTAGATCCCCAAGGTAAACCATGACATGTCAACGAAGGAGAGCACAAATGAACCATTACATAAGTCAAATAAAAATAATTTTAAATAACTCACACCTCATCTCCCACACCCTCATAAGAATTATCCCTAATCACATAAATGGATGAATGGAATATAAAGATACATCAATATAAAACATCCCTTCATCATATCAAAAGCCACAATATGCATAAAAATAATCTCACAGGGCTCAAAGAGGGTATCACACCTTTTATGAAATATCACTTTTCATACAATTCCAAATAGACACATTCAAACCATGCTTGGAGTGCTAAGATAACTCACACTATTTCCAAAACACGTCTCAATACACTATTGCGACCAATTTGATAAAACATTTCTTGAAACCCATTTGGAAATAAATACACCCATTAAAATCACTTTTGAAATCATTCAATGCCATAAAAATGTTTCAAGATAACCCTATAAGGGGTTAACACACCTCTTTCAAAATGAACAACCCACTTTAAACACTTTGAACACTTAAAACCAATTCAAACACCTAGTTTTAAAATAACTTGATATAAAAACACATTTAAAAAACTCAAGTCGGCATTATGAACTACATTAAAAATACACACATGCTTTGAAAACATAGTTAGGAATTTTTATGAACACTCGGAATGGAATCCCATTCCATTTCAAGGGTTGAAATCATTTGGAAACCACCATTTATCACTCATGGACTCTCATATTGGCATAACATTAATAAAGAAACACTTTAAAACCAATAAGCATTCGAAGACATGTAATATAAAACGACAAAAAATAAACTCCCACTTGATTTCAAAGATAAACAAGCTGAAAGTCATCACCTACAAGGGATAACACTCCAATAAGCTAAAACGTTCCCTCTAAAATCCCTGCATGAGAAAATACCCAAGATTCAGACCAACACCTACCCTAAAATCAACCAAAACCAACATTAGGGTTCATGGAAGGATATATATTTCAATGGAAAGAGGTAATAGAAGAGAAAAAAGGGTTTAAAGGGACTTCCCATAGAGAAATCCACTTAAAACCAAGGAGGAGGACCACCAAAATGGATGGGGTAAGGGAGGAGACTCCCATGAGAGAGGAACCTAGTCCATTAAAATTATAGGGAGATGTAAAAGAGGTTAAGTGGGTTAAGATAGAGTGGGGTGGGAGGGGGGGATGGGATGTTCTACTCACATGGTTTGGCCACATGATTTACCAAATCTTGGGACCACTGTGCGCAAGACACAACCTAGACCAAACCCAATCACACAGTTCACCATTGATTCTGTGTGGTTGAAAAAACCATGTGCCAACAATTCCAAATAGAACTATCAAATTATAGAGCTGATTTACATGATTGTTGCACGGTTTACTAAACTATGCACAAGCCATGCACCCTCACCCATTTATACAAAAGTTTCCACATGGCTTCCCCTAGGATCCACAAATTTTGGGTTGCACTGTGAACTAGTTGTGCAGACCAACCATGTGATGAACAAAATGAGCTAAAAATTCCACCACCTAAGGGTAAAGACATGATTTTCTATAAACCATGTGTGAAAATCATGCATATAAAACTCTATAATTTCCACTTTTTTGAGCCAAAACTCCATAGAAACATAGAACAACCATCGATAACATAAAATAACATAAAATACACTTCATAATGACATGGTGGATATCACAAGACACTTGAGAAAAATGTCTTTGGAAGACTTCATGAAAAATGGAGGATCTTGAGATATCCCTAAACTCTCAGATGATTTCACTCACTCATGCGATACATTTTAAAAATGGAAGATTATTGAGAAGACTTACAAATCAAAGGAGAATAAATCGATAAAGTTTCTTGAGTTGGTTCATGTTGATGTGTGTATGCCCGTGACATCCAAATACATTGATAGAAAGAGTTATTTTTCCTTTTTCATTGATGATTATAGTAGGATGGTATGGATTATGGTCATTACTCACAAATCAAAAGTGTTTAAATGCATTATATATTATCAAAGGTTAGTGGAGAAGATGTTTGGGATTAAAGTTTAGAAGTTTTAAACTAATAATAAAATAAAATTCCTTAATAATTAGGTGGAATAATATCTTTAGAATCATGGGATAAGGAATCAATGTCAATTTTTAGTCAGAGGAGGAACCAAATTATTAATAACATGGATTATATGATGCTAATTGAAAAAAGAATACCAGAGAAATATCATATAAAAGATGTTCTTAAATCAGTTAATATCTCAAATAAATATTTTTTATGTCTGAATGAATAGAAGACAACCTATGAGATGTGGTATGGAAATAGTCCCATACTAAAGAACTTTGGGGTCTTCAAAAATAAATTCATTATTACCAATAATAATCGATAGTTTGTAGCTCATGGGGATGGATGTATTTTCATTGGATATTCATATGAAACCAAGGTCTTTAAATTCTATAACAAAAGGGTTGGTAATGTTTTGGAAATTCAAGACATAATGGTTGTTAAAAATGAGAAGCTTTTGTAAAACAACAAGAAGTTTTTGAAATAAAACAGAGATTAAATGTCCAAGGAAGATGATTATGGAGTGAACTGTCTAGGGGTAGCACTTGAGGATAGGTATGAATCAAAATAATACAATTATTATGAGGAAACAACAGTAAAATCAATAGTTATAGAGAAATCATGGAGCAAGGATGAAATCACAGAACAAAATATTGTTAGTGGCAAGACAAATTCAATGCAAACACGGAGAATGAAGACTAAAAAAACCACTTTTTTATCTCAATTAAGTCTGAGTTTTATAAATAATCTAAAAAGTTGAATATTGGGTAAAAGAGATACATAAATATCTTTTCCAAATAGGGAAGAATGAAACTTGGGAAATTGTTCCAAGTCTGGAAGATAAAAATGTAATCAAAACCAGGTGGGTGTTTCAGAATAAACTCAATGATGATGGAATGGTTACTCAAAACAAAGCATTACTGAAATGAAATTAATATTACCAAATTAAATGTATTGAAATTTATAAGACATTTTCCCACCATTTCCTAATTGGAAACCATTCTTCTTATTCTCTAAAATGTTAGTGCAAATGGTTTTATAGTCGTACTAAATAGACATCACATCATTTTTTCTCAATGGAGTTCTTGAGGTGGTATGCATTGAGAAAGTAGATGTATTTCTTATAGATGACGATGAGAGAAAAGTGTGCCAGTTGAATAAATATTTTTATGGATTAAAGAAAGAACCAATAAGTTAGCATTCAAGGATAGATCAATACTTGACAATTCATAGATTCTAATGAGGTGTTTATCCCAACATGTTGGAAAAAACCCTCAAGGTAACATTGCAACATTTTATGTGATGGTTGTATTTGTTGATAAAACAGGTTTTCATGGTGAATTGTTGAGTTCCTAAGATTTTATTGACAATCCATGTTGACAATGAACCATGATAAAAGATTGGAAGATCTGGAGATGGTACAAAAATAACAGATACAAGATGGCACTATTTTCCAGTGTTTGCAAAATTTTTTAGGTCCAAAATTTGTGATTTGGTGAGCATCGTAAAAAGTGTATTTTCTTAAATATATCATCAAATTATGGAAAATTAATGAGTTTCGCGAAGATGGGATTCATGAATTTTATTTTGCAAAGACATGAAGAATGTTGAAGGTGAGCTCTGTGATTATGATGAGCTTCACAAAGATGGGCTTCAAGAATTTTATTTTGAAAAGACATGAAGAATGTTGACGGTGAGCTCTGTGATTACAAAGAGCTTCAAGAACAGCCTAGGTGAAGAGAATTGCAAGTGAGCATTGTGGTGGTGACACAAAGGAATTGATGGAACACTCTGTGATTACGATGAGCTCTACGATCCGAAAATTTTTGTGGTGCTTTGCGATATAGACATAATTTCGGTAGAAATTTTGGGGATTTTCAATTTGATAAGATGTGGTGATGAATTTTTATGGAAGGTTCTCGAGTTGGTGGAAGAGCCTCTAAATAGGCTTCGACCCCCTTGAGAAGAGTAGAGAGTTTTTCAAGAAAAATTTATAGCTCTCGAATCGCAAAGGAGGTTCGCGGAGGCAGTGTGCTTCGTGAAAGGAAGGAGCATCACAACGACTTATCTAGCTCTGAGAAAGAGGTGTGTTCCGTGTTGGCTCAGTGAGATTCATGAAGGAATTCTATTTGCGACGAATTGATATTTGTGAAGGATTGAGCTCTGTGAAGAAGTGTGCTCTGTGAATGATCGCGTTGTCAAGTGCGTCAAATTAAATGTTTATTTATAACTAGAATTTCTACAGTATAGAAGAAAACCTAGGTCATCTCTCGACGAAGCCTTAGATTGTTAATTCCAAAATGAGCTTATGATTATGAAAGTAAAAAAGGGGAATGGGGTTTTTGAAAACTTTGGGTTTAATGATTTAATATGCCAAAAGAAAGAGGAAAACGATAAAAACATAGTGGAAGTTAACAAAAGTAATTAAACGTGATCAACCTGGGGAAATCTTGTGATGTTACTCCTTTATCGCTTCAAGAGATAGGGTTATGATATTTTAATCCCTGGTTTGTAAAACCTAGAACCAAAATTTTATGGATTTTATAATATGATACCTCCTAGGGTTCAGTAGAAAACACATAATGATTCATCGGATACCACCGATGATTGTGTGATTTTTGTTCGACTTCATAACCAAAACTCATCAAGGAAACACATGAAGAACTTGATGCGCTATCCATGTTTGTATTTTATTTCGATGTGTTACCATGAATTGAAGGTACATGGTCATGATATTGTTTATGTGAGTTCAATTAAACAATATGAAACACACAAACACTACAATTGAAAGGGGGAAAGAAGTGGTGAATGGTGTGTGAAACATCACATAAATGGGTACCCCCAAACATGATCATACGAGTTTAGAATGACATACCAGTACATAAATCAATAAAATAATTATATAGGATGATTAAAAACATCATAACAACCTGGAATTAAAAAGATCATTCAAATATTACAAACATGAAGCTTGAGATTGACATCACATTCCTCCCTGGGTGATCACAAGGGGTTTAGAAATCCATGAGAGGGGAGGAAGAAGAGGATATTGAAGTAGCACTTCCCATAGCCTCAAGAACTTATAGGGAAGATTAGAATACTCTTTGGGGACTCCAAAATTTAAGCACCTTTCCTCCTAGTAGAACTCTTAAATTAGGTTCCCAAGGTGTTCTTTTAGAGGCAAATTAGATGGTGGTTTTGAGCACATAGATTGTGTAAAACCACTTGGATCGTAGTTTTTGGCCACTAGAACGTCAAATATCCCTTTGAAAAAACTAGAAAGTTATAGTCCCACATTAGAAATATCTCCACTGAAATTTTGGATCTATTTGGACAATAAAAAATGAAGATATTGATAAAATACAGAACACCGCTTTTGACTTGTGAAAATTTGATTTCCTAGACAGATCAGTTCAGATGGGAATTTTTTAGGCCGAATGGGGCTTGGGTTCCTGTATATTAAATGTATAAAATTAAATTTTGGACCATAATAGAAAATTTCATCCCATTTAGACTCATTTATTATTATAAGTATGCGGATTAATCCACTGGTGTTCTTGGATCCTATGTAGATTGGCCCATTTTTCTTGGACTTCATCATGGGCCCTCCAAATCACCTCCACCTATAACAAAAACAACAAAACAAGTAAAATAACCCTTTTTTAAAGTATTAATAATTAAATTATAGAACCAAAAATGAAGTAAAACTTGTTATTAAACTTGGAATTTTCAATACAAAATCAATTTAACACATTGGTATAAGGGTGAAATAAAACAATGAATCGTGGTATGATCACACCCCCACACCTAAAACTTTGCACTCCAAGGCAAAGATAATATCCTAATCATGTCCCATTACTAAATAAAAGGTGAGAAAACATCCAAGATTCTTTTGAAATGAAATCCATCATGTCTTGTTTATGAAATCAATTTTCCTATCATTTTTCTTTTCTCACATTCGAATTTTTTCAACTTCATTTGTTTACATATGCAACATGTCGTAGCCTACCTCACATAAAAATTTTCCCTATTCACTGAAGGAACATATTAAAGTGGATTTATTCTCTTTTCCCAGGGTTTATGTGATCTTACCAAATTCTTTATAAGATTCTATGTTCTCTACTGGCAGAAGATAGTGTGCTACTCAAGAGGACTTCCAACAGGTTGTTCTGAGGTTCAAGGGTTGGTAGGATTTAATGCATAAAGAAAATGAGTCAGAAGAGGATTGTTTAATCTATCAAGTACAAAACATGTAAAAATTCAGAAAGTGTTCACAATGAATGTACACACTCATCCCCTCACAAATTTTATTACCTCAAACCCATTATCCCCATTGTCTATTTGTGTGGGTCACAACCAAGCAATGAATAATAATGAGCAAGCGCCCTCTTTTCTACATTTTATTCTTTTGTTCTATTTTTTTACAGAACTGATTTTTTAATAAATAATTATTTTTTTAGAGATAATGAGGGAAAAATTTGTAAAACAATTGTGTAATATGGATTGTGAACCCATTTCTCAAGGAAAATGTAGGCATCCTTTATATCAACCCATAACAATGATTCTCTTACCAAAATTCCCATGGAAACAACCTCTATTCCACACTTACTGAAAATAAAACAAGAATATATAAAACAGATGGGTAGGTAGGGATAAATTAACTTGTAATATGGTTACCTAATAGGCATTTCATGATCTCTAAGGCATAATAAGGATAAAATGTAAAGGTGGATGAAAATAGAGGATAATTGTACAAAGAGGTTTTCAATGAAAGATTGCCTCTATCATGAATGTAGAATACTTGAATATTATGTCTTCAAATCGAATCATGGAAAGTTCTAGTTTCTCTACATGACTCGAGAATCTCAATAAAGTGATTAAATAGAAGAATACGTAATAAAGGTCTTAGAATGTCTCTCGGGTAAGCGATTAAAATATTGGTCAATGCTAATGAGGCATGGGATTAAAAAATCCATTAAACACCTAAGAATGATTTGAAAATAAAAATTATAGAAGAATATTACATATCAACATTCATTTGAAAGAAAGTTTTCCAAAAACAAAGGAATTTTCCACAAAATCGACTCAATAATGAAAAATGATTTTGGATATTCTTTTTCAGATCAATTTTTATCTAAAAACACAAAATAAGAAATCAAAAATGAAAACACATTTTTCTTTTTCTTTTTTTTTTAATTTTTTTTGTTTTGTTTAATCCTAACTATAAAATTTCACCCTCCCCTACACCTAAAAGTTACCTTGTCCTCAATGAAAGTATTTTAAATAAATAGACAAGTAAATAAAGGTAGAGAGAAGGGATAGTCTGCTAAGTGGTGTCATATATTGAATATATGAATTGGATTTCCTCCATGAGATGCTTTGGAAAATCCTCATAGAAGTGTTTGAGCCTATTCCCATTGATAGAAATCCTCTTTCCACTCTTCTCATGAAAAACCTGTATAGCACCAAAAGGGTAAACATCAGTAATGGTATAAGGACCGAGCCATCTGTAACTTTCTATTCTTACCTTCATCTAATATATTCATATTACATTGTTTAACAACCCAATATGCATGGTACTCTACCTCTACTGGGAGGTCACAAGCCTTTCCAAACACAATTCTATATGGTGACTTTCCTATTGGGGTTTTAAAATCTATACAGTATACCCAAAGTGTATCATCCAAATGTAAACTCCAATCTTTCCTATTGGGTTGTACCGTTTTTCCAAGATTCGCTTAACTTCCCGATTTGAGATTTCAACTTGTCCATTATTTTGGGGATGATATGCTGTGGAGACTTTATGAATAACCCCATACTCACAAAGAAAAATTTTCATGTTGTGATTGCAAAAATATGAACCCTGATCACTAATGATGAATCTCAGTAAACCAAACCTACTGAAAATTTAGGACCTCACAAAATCAACAAACACTCGAGAGTCATCGGTCCTGGGGGCCTTTGATTCCACCCATTTAGATACATAGTCAACTACCAATAAGATGTACAAATATCCAAATGAATTTGGAAAAGGCCCCATGAAGTCAATGACCCATGCATCAAAGATTTCACAAAATAACATGGGTTGTTGGGGAATTTCATTCTTCTTGGAGATATTTTATATGAATTGACAATGACTACATGTCTTGAAAAATATATGGTAATCCCTATAAAATGATGGCCAATAAAGTATGGAGTCAAGAAACTTTTGAGTTTTATGTTGAGATCCAAAGTGACCCCCACAATCCAAGGTGTGGTAGAAGGTCAAAATAGAGGTGAACTCATGGTCAGTGACACACTGACGAACAACTTGGTCACTACAAATTCTTCATGATTAGGGGTCATCCCAGATGTACCATCGAGAATCATGCTTAAGTGTCTGGGATTGTGAAGTGCTGAAATCAATGGAGACCCTAGATGTTGCAAGAAAATTCACAATGTTTGCATACCACGGGTAAGGTCCACAACATCACAAAGGTTCTCATGAGGGAAGAATTCTCCAATGGGGAGGGGTGAGTCAACATGATGGTCCAATGGTGGGGAAATCCAAATAATGTGGTCAACTGCCACATTTTCTACTCCTATCTTATCCTGAATCTCAAGGTCAAACTCTTGGAGGAGGATCATCCACTGAATGAGGTGAGGCTTGGATTTAGGTTTCTTTAGGAGGTAGCGAAAGGTAGTATGATCAGATAAGATGATGAATTTTGACCCAATAAGATATGAATAGAATTTTTCCAAGGCAAACACAATAGAAAGAAGTTATTTTTTAGTGGTTGTATAGTTTTTCTGGGCAGGGTCTAGGGTACGAGAGGCATACACAATGACATGAGGAGTCTTCTCAACTGTTTTTGATAAAACTTCCCCAACTTTAAAGTTATAGGAATCACACATAAGCTCAAAGGGTAGATACCACCATGGTGGTTGTATGATGGGAGGTGACGTGAGGCTCCTTTTTAGCGAACTGAATGCATCCTAACATTTTTTATCAAATACAAACTCAGAATCATTTTATAATAATCAAGACAAGGGAAGTGTGATCTCACTAAAGTATTTAATGAATCAGCGGTAAAAAATAGCATGAACTAAGAAATATCACACCTCAAGAACAAATTTTGGATATGGAAGGAATGAAATTAATTCAATTTTAGATTTATCTAATTGAATTCCCTTATTTGAAATGATATAACCAAGAACTATCCCCCACTCCACCATGAAATGACATTTCTCATAATTTAAAACAATATATTTTTTCAATGCATCAATGGAGGATAGAACATAGGTGTTCCAAACAATCATAAAAATAAGAACCATATACTATGAAATAATCCATAAAGAAATCTATAAAACTCTCAAGGTACTCAAAAAAAATACTCAACATACATCGCTAAAAAGTACCAAGAGCATTACATAGACCAAAAGGCATTCTTATGTATGAAAATGTGCTGAAGTGACAAGTAAATGTTGTATATTCTTGATCCTCATGGGCTATATGGATTTAGAAATAACCATAATATCCATCAAGGAAACAATAATGGGACTTACCAGCCAATTGTTCTAACATTTGGTCAATGAAATGTAGAGAAAAGTTGTAACATCCCGGATTCAGGTTCCATACAACGGGTGCCCTGAACCCGGTTGGCCACATGACCTCAAACACATTTTCCCAAAATCCAGAGGCTGCCAAATAGAAGCGAGGGCCTAGGTCTAATAGTGTAAAAACTATGCCCTCATTTTTCAAAGTGTAGTGAAGCGGGGAAAATACAAACATACTAAAAAAAATGGAAGCAGTAACAATATAGAACTAAAATGGAAAACAGAACTACAGTAAAAGATAATCAACAATCATATATATAATGATGCAACATGCACTTAATCTAATAAAGCAGCCAAAATAGGATACACTGCAATCTAATGTAATAAAGCACAAGGTACAGAGTACAGCAAAACAAGCAAAAGTAGTGGAACAGGAACTTAGCAGCATCGCAAGCCTAAGCTCAGTCCCATGGTCTCCCACTCCTCTGCAAAGATCAATTACCTATATATGGACTCTTTCCCTTATCAACACCTGCAACAATACAATCTTCTTGGGACCAAAACATGACCCAAACAGGGTGTGAGAAATAAATCCTAGTAGGCAGCCACCAAAGGCCCGTGCACAACTGTCAGTGAAAATGTGCAGCAGTACTGTGCAGTAATGAAATGCAGTAAACTAGGAAGTACTCAAAAGTAAAAATTCCTACAGTTATATTTCCATTTTAGTTATTATTTAAAAATTCAATATAATTGAATTATAAGTTCCCAAGACCTATCCTCAACTGATAATCTCCTATACAGTGCCACAACAAAAACCACAACAGGCTATCTAACAAGTAGAGGGTAATAACAACACCAAGACTATGGTTTACCTTAGCAGATATAACACAAGAAATCACCATAGTGAATTTTTAAAGAAAACATTGTCCTCATACATACCAATACTTACCCTTAGGTAATTATAATCGAAACCCTCAGGTGATTTCCCTCAGGCATAACGAATATTTCCCTCAGGCATACAAGATATTTCCCTCAGGCATGGAAGTTACTGACCTCAGGCATATGAAACATTTCCCTCAGGATAAAAGAACACTTTCCCTCAGGCATAAGAAATGTTTCCCTCAGGCTAATCAAACCCTTGCCCTCAGGCTAAATGAAACCTTTCCCTCAGGCTAATTAGAACACTGGCCTCAGGCTAATAAAAACACTTCCCTCAGGTTAAGAAAGTAACTGGGACAATCCCAACACATAATCAAGAAATTTATATACATTTTCTCTCAAGAAAACCCAAATCATGTTATAATCACGGCATGCCCACGGGTATCCTGGCCAAACATCTAAACAAGGGAAACACACCCTCGGGGTGGCCCTGGATCAAGGCAACGATCCCAAACAATAATTTACACATATTCATCAAATTACCTATACAATTATAGGTATTTTATCAGTCAAGGCCTCATCCATACGACACCCCAAACATGGACACGTAGCACAATGGTACACAAAAACAACTCGACAGTTAGAAATATACACCAGACCACCTACCTCGATCTCCTTCGATCGATATATGTGAAAAACGCCTCCCGAATCAACTGAGAATGATGTAGATCTGGGATAAACATCTACGCGTTCAAACCCAAATAACTTCCCTTAGGGAAATAATTGGAATAAGATGTTCAAGAAGGGATGAGAACTCACCCGCACGGTTCAAACAAGATCGATGGAGAAATAATCAGAGTCCTGATGTGCGGTCGGGAGCTCCTCCAAGTTCCGACATTCTCTCCTGTGGATCCCATCGAGTTTTAAGCTTCCTCTTTAGAAAAAGGATGCTACTACCTATTTTTAACAAAAAAACATAACTACATGGCGTGTACTCTCAAGTACATGACGTGTACTTTCCACTTTTTAACTTTTCCTCTGGCGACCACTTTCCACCACCTCACTGTTCATCTATCGACTTGGTTACACGGTGTGTATGTCTGAGTACACGGCGTGTACTACCGTTGTGCTGGCGGCTACTCCCACCGCCCTACTATTCACTTTCTGACTGATTACATGATGTGTATTACTAAGTACACAACGTGTAGTTAGTTTTTACACCCTGAATCACCGACAAGACTACACGCCCTATATTCTCATCCCACACGGCCAAAGTACATGGCGTGTGGAAAAGTACATAGCATGTACCCATAAATTTGGTATTTCCCCCCATTTTTCTTATTTTCTCAAAAACATTAAAGGAAAAGGAAAAGACGAAACCCATACCTCAAGAATAAGAACCGGGTTCTTGAAAACTTCCCCCATTAAAGTAATTCATCCCCGAATTTCCCTTCCAATGGTGGTGAAGATAAAGATGAGAACAACTCTGGTCACTGAGCACGTACGTCTCTCTCCCACTCCCAGGTTTCATCCTGACCTCGACCATGCTGCCATAGCACCCATACGAGAGGAACTGACCGACCTCAGAGAACCTTCATGCTCCTATCAACAATATGAATTAAATGCTACTCAAAGGATTAATCGACCTGAAGTTCAACCTCCTCAGGTTGAAAAACATGAGATGAGTCTGAGTGATAATGGAATAGCTGAGATACAAGGAAGACGTCGTGGATGGCCCGATACTTCTGTGGTAACTGCAAATGATAGGCAACCGAGACAACTCTCTCCGGAATCTCAAATGGCCCCACATACCTCAGTGAAAGTTTATCCTATATCCTGATCCGCCTATGTCCCAACCTCGGTGAAAAACGCAAGAAAACCTGATCCCCAACCACGAACTACAAGGTTCATCTGCGGCGATCAACATATGATTTTTGACGAGAATGTGCAGTAGCCATCCACTTTTGAATAAACTGGACCTACTCTAAAGTATCCTGCACGAGACATGGTCCCAGTAAAGCTTCCTCACTTGCCTCGAACCAGCACAAGGGTGACCAGCATGGCCTACCATATAAAGCCTCGTAAGGTGTCATCTCAATAGTTTCCTGAAAACTATTATTATAGGAAAACTAGACCAAGGGTATGTGCTTGTCCCAAGAGCCCCCAAAGTCTAGGAAACATGCACACAACATGTCATCTAGCACATGTATCATACGCTCTGACTGACCATTGGTCTGAGGGTGGTAAGCTGTGCTCTGAAGCACCTGTGTACCCAATGCCCTCTGAAAACTCTTCCAAAAATGAGACGTAAAATGAGCATCCCCATATGAAATGATAGAACGAGGGACCCCATGAAGACGTACTACCTATCAGATATATAACCTCCCGAGCTCGTCAACACCGAAGGTCTCCTTGATTGGAAAAAAGTGAGCTAACTTCGTAATTCTGTCCACAAAAACCCATACGACATCATTGCCTCAAGGTGACCTCAGTAACCTGGTCATGAAGTCCATCGTGACATCATACCATTTCTACTCCAGAATGGGTAACTGTTGTAACAGTCCGGCTAGCCTCTGATGCTCCACCTTCAACTGATGATAGGTGGAACATCTCGTAACAAAACCAGCTACCTCTCTTTTCATACCCAACCACCAGTACTGACGTCTCAAGTCACGGTATGTTTTGGTAACTCCAAGATTCATTTCCCAAGATGAATCCTGAAATTACCACATCAACTCCTCGCGTATATCCCCTAGAACCCACACTCGTCCATGGATATGCAGTACCTCGTCATCACCTATCATCCAACCGGGAGGAGGGACCTCATTTGCCACTAACTCCTATAGAACTAGGCCTTCTAAATCTGATAGCTGTCTCATCCTCACTCTATCCAAGAGGGTAGAAGTTACAGCTAAGGATAAAATATAGGCCCGCCCCTGACTATCGTGCACCTCCAAATGCATCTCAGAGAACAAATCCAGGAGCTACCACTCACCACTGGCCTCCTACACTGCCTGTATCAGATTCCTCTTACTCAGTGCATCCGCTACTGCATTACCTTTACCAGGTGTATAGGCAAGCTCAAAGTCAAAAGAATGAAGGTATTGAACCCACCTTCACGGTCTCAAGTTCAGGTCACACTGGTTAAAGATGTATTTAAGACTTTTGTGGTCCTTAAACACCAAAAAATGTTCTCCCAAGAGTTAATGTCTCCAACAGCATAACGCATGAACAACTACAGCCAACTTGAGATCATGTGTCAGGTGATTCCTCCCATGTGGATTTAACTGCTGAGACCCGTACGCAACTACTCGATCTCCCTACATCAACACTGCTCCTAGCCCAATGCCTGATGCATCATAGTAAACTGTATATATCTTCCCTTGCTTTGTAAGTATCAAGATTGGTACTGATGTCAAACTTTCCTTCAGCTTCTGAAAGGCAATCTCGCAAGATTCTGACCAAACAAACTTCACACCCTTCTTAGTCAAACCTGTCAATAGTGCTGCTAAGTGGGAGAAGTCCGGTATAAAGTGCCTGTAGTAACCAGACAGCCCCAAGAAAATCTGTATTTCAAACACGTTCATAGGCTTCTCCTAGGAAACTACTGCTCTCACTTTATCTGGGTCTACCGAAACTCCTACCTCTGAGATAATATGACCTAGGAAGTGAATCTGGTCCATCAAAAAGTGTCACTTTGAGATCTTATCATGTAACTGATGCTCTCTCAGTGTACTCAATATTATCTCAATATGGGTGGCATGGTCGTGTCGAGTGTGAGAGTACACCAAGTTATCATCCACGAAGACTACCACAAAAGAATCCAGATATGGGTGGAACACACGATTCATCAAATCGATGAAAACTGATGGTGCGTTCGTGAGTCTGAACGACATGACCAAGTACATGTATAGACCATATCTGCTCCGAAAGGCTATAAGCGATATGTCCGATGGTCTAACGCAAAACTGATGATATCCAGATATCAAGTCAATCTTTGAGAACACTCGTGATCCTAAAAGTTGATAAAAAAGATCATCAATCCTCGGAAAGGGATATTGGTTCTTGAATGTCAAATGGTTCAACTTCTAATAATACACACAAAGTTTGAGGGTACCATCCACCTTCTTCGCAAACATGACAGGTGAACCCCAAGGAGAAGTACTAGGTCCGATGAAACCCTTTGACTGCAACTCCTCTAACTGCCTCTTGAGCTCCTGAAACTCTGGTGTATCCATCCTATAAGGAGGAATGGACACCGGTGCCGATCCTGGCACAAGCTCAATAGATAAATCCACCTCTTTCTCCAGAGGTAGACCTGAAAAGTCATTCGGGAAGACATCCCTAAAATGATTAACATTAGAGGGAAATCCGTCTACCAAGTTCCCTAGTCATCCAGATATAAACTTGCAATCTAGGCTGTCACTCCACCTCGCCCACGATGCTCGAGTCCAGCTCGGCTTGCCTGGATATCCCATTCTCCCTTGTATAGAAACTCTCCACCCTCTAGTGACGTGAAACTCACCCTGCAATGATAGAAATCCACAAAGGCTTGAAAGGGTACCAACCAGTCCATCTCGAGAAGGAAATCATAGCCCATCATCTCTAAGACATAGAGGTCCCATAAAAAGTGACACCCACCAACCTCTAGGGGGAACTCCTTGAACTGACACACACCTGCCGTTCTAGTTCCCAACAGAGTGTCTAGCGTCATGATATTAGAAGAAGAAAAAACACAGAGCATAAGACTCTCCACAACGGGCACATATAAAAAGATATGCATAGCACCAGTATCAAAAAGTATCGAAGATAAAATAGAAGAACTAGAATAGTACCTCTAATAGTGTAAGGTCTAGGATCCTGATCCTATTGGTCCTATTGCACTGCATATGCCTGCCCAGTGTTGCGGCCCTACGACACAACCTAGATACCCTAAGATGACCCACCCTACTGTCTCTGAGATCCTGGTGTCTGGCTACCACAACCACAACCACCATCTCGGCCTAAACTTCCAGACATATTCCAATTCCTTGACTGATTAGAAGTTGTTGGCCCTGCTCCTGCAGACGATGTCTGCACAGAACCCCTCTCACTAGTCACTAGTGGAAATTCCCTACAAAAACTCTACAGATGACCCATCGTGCCACAAGCTCGGTACTCGACTAGGTCACGGGGACACTGAGGTCTCTTGTGCCCCTCTTTACAGCACTGGTAGCACATTATCTGGCCACTTGAAGAATTATTCTGGATAAAACTACCACCGTGAGAGAAATCCATCTACCTCTTCCTCTTGCCGGTAGAAATAGTGCTAGAGACCGATGCCGAACTGCCCTGGTCCGCAGTACTAGTTTCCCATAGTTTCCACTCAATAATCAATGCTTGGTTCATAATAGCATGCAATATAGGCAACCTGAAAATGTTCATCAGAGCTTGAATGTCATACAGAAGACCATACTAAAAGCATCTAGCCCTTAATGTCTCATCACCCACCAAAACAGGTGAAAAAATATGTAGCTCGGTGAAGCGAGCAGAATAGTCCATCACTAACATAGCGCCCTGCTGAAGATTCATCAAATATCGAGATCAATCTTCCCTCAGCATCTCCAGAAAGAAAAAGTCATAGAAGACTACCTGAAAATCTTCCCACACCATGTCTCAGTGATACTCAGTCTAGGTGGTAACATCCCACCATCTCTTGTCGGAATCACGTAGCATGTATGTAGTGAGCTTGACCCTCCTCCCTAGAGGTGTCTCTAGATGCTCAAAGATCATCTGCATAGAACCCAGCCATGAATCTGTAGCCTATGGTCCACCATCCTATGAAAAAGTAGGTAGATGCTGCTGCTGGAATATACATGTCATCTATTCCATAGATATGGCAACTGGCGGTCCACCCTGAAAGGTCTGCATAAACCGCATGAATCCTTCACGGAACTACGCATCCGCACCTGTGTCTAGTGTAACAGCGGGTTCCACATCTGGAACTTCTGGAGGATCCATCGGTAGCTCGCGGCCTACCATATCTGGAGTATAATTGTCACCACTCTCTTGGAAAACAACTCGTGGTCGTCTCGGTGGCATGAATCTACAAGGTCAAACACACGCCTTAGATCAAGATCATCAAGAAAAAAGAACTGGAAGCGTAAGAAGGGAACATGAGAAAGAAAACATTCAAGTTTTACAAAACAAGCCTACACGGCATGTATAATAACTACACGATGTGTTCCCTTAAGTCTTTTACATGGGCATGTACCTTTGCCATAACTTGTCATGTAACACCCCAAACACACGGCGTGTTGTCCACACACACGGTGTGTACTTGAATTTTCTTCCCTTGCCCGAGTCCTTCTACATGGTTTAGCCACACAACTCTCTTTTGAATGAGACTACACGGTGTGTATAAGATCTACACGGCGTATACTAGATGAGATTCACCGACACGCATTTTTTGTGACACGGTTGGGTACACAGCTCACACTACACAGTGTGTTCCATTTGGACATGACATGTACTATAAAGGATAACACCGAACTGTTTTGTTAGGTACATGGCCGGATCCCCAGGTTAAACTACACGGAGTGTTCATCATTGACACAGCGTGTTTAAGATAAGGTTTCTCTGTCCGTGTTGTTAGCTACACGGTGGACACAGGGTCAACACAACACGATGTGTATAATTGGTACACGATGTGTGCTCTCAGAGTTTCACTATCCCATGTTTCTTCCCACACGGCCTGTGAAACGGGTAGAAACTACACAGCGTGTACTTAAGGTACACGGTGTGTACTTAATTTTTTTCATCTCTTCCCGAACAGAAGAGTACATGGCCTATAGTCAAAACTACACGACGTGTATTCTGGGTTTTTCCGGACAGTAAGCCTTATAAACAACTCTGGAGCCCAGAAAAACACTGAAACCAACACCTAAGTGCCAAATTCTGATCCGTGAGGGACCATACTCCCTGCGAATCAAATCTTGGAATCTTATACATGTTATAAACGAATTAAAAAATTCAGTGATCCCCCAAATTCTGGTCAATGAGGGCCCATACTCCTCAAGAACCAAAGTTTGGCGTTCATCATAAAAAACCTCATGCAACAATAACTTATCAAATAGAAGGTATTTTTATCCAGGAAACTATCACAACAACATGCATTTACTAGCACAACATCTATCACCACAACATGCAATTTATAATGAACCTACATGGCATGGAAACTATGCATGACATGTGATTCTAACATGTTCCTAAATGATGCATGAGATGGCATACCCTCATCTCATCAGCACACCACAAGTGTATCACCCAATAGTGAAAATCAAATCAATTGTAATAATCATAAACAGAAAATCACAATTTAATTCTAGGTAATTTGGTTTTTACCTGTACATAGGGTAGCTAATCCCGAGCACAGTTTATTACCGTCTCCCTTAAAAACCTTTCTCTTTATTTCATCGCCAAATAATAAAATAACTCAGAGAAAAGAAAATCCCTCTGATACCACTTTGTAACGTCCTGGATCTGGGTGCCACACAACGGGTGCCACACAACGAGTGTCCCGAACCCGGTTGGTCACATGACCTCAAGAGAATTTCCCCAAATGCCAGAGGCTTCCGACTAGCTGCAAGGGCCTAGGTCTGATAGTGGGGGAACTATTCCCTCATTTTTCAAAGTGTAGCGCAACAGAGAAAATACAAACATACCAAAAAATAGAAGCAGTAACAATATAGAACTAAAATGGAAAACAGAACTGTAGTAAAAGATTATCAACAGTCATATATATAATGATGCAACATTCCTCTAATATAAGAAAGCAGCCAAAACATGATACACTATAATCTAATGTAATACAACACAAGGTACATAGTACAACAAAACAAGCAGATGTAGTGCAATAGGAACTGAGCAACATCACAAGACTAAGCTCAGTCCCATGCTCCCCCACTCCTCTACAATAATCAATTACCTATATAGGAAATATTTACATTATCAAAACCTACAACAATATAATCTATTTGGGCCCATGACATGATCCAAAAAGGGTGTGAGAAATAAATCCCAGTAGGCAACCACCAAAGGCCCGTGCCCAACTGTCAGTGAAAATGTGCAACAACAGTGTGCAGTAATGAAATGCAGTAAACTAGGAAGTAATCAAAAGTAAAAATTCCTACAGTTATATTGACATTTTAATTATTATTTAACAATTCAATATAATTTAATTATAAGTTCCCGAGACCCAGCCTCAACCGATAATCTCCTATACAGTGCCACAGAAAAAACCGCAACAGGCTATCTAACAAGTAGAAGGTAATAACAACACCAATACTGTGCTTTATCTTGGTATATATAACACAAGAAATCACCATAGTGAATATTCAAAGAAAACATTATCCTCAGACATACCAATCCTTACCCTCAGCTAATCAGAATCGAAACCCTCAGGTGATTGCCCTTAGGTATAATGAATATTCCTCTCAGGAATATAAGATATTGCCCTCAGGCATGGAAGCTACTACCCTCAGGCATATGAAATGTTTCCCTTAGGATAAAAAAACACTTTCCCTCAGGAATAAGAAAAGTTTCCCCCAGTATAATTAAACCCTTGCCCTCAGGCTAAACAGAACCTTGCCATCAGCTAATCAGAACATTGCCCTCAGGCTAAGCGAAACACTGCCCCCAGGCTAAGAAAGTAACTGGGCTGAGCCCAACACATAAGCAAGAAATTTATATACATTTTCTCTCAATAAAACCCAAAACATGCTACAATCATGGCATACCCACAGGTATCCTGGCCAAATGACTAAACAAGGGAAACACACCCTCGGGGTGGCCCTGGATCAAGGAAATGATCCCAAATAGCAGTTTATACATATTAATTAAATTACCTATGTAATTATATGTATTTTATCAGTCAAGGCCTCAGCCATACGACACCCCAAACATGGGTGCGTAGCACAATGGTACACAAAAACAACTTGACAGTTGGAAATATACACCAGACCACCTACCTCGATCTCCTCTGATCGATATACGTGAATGAAACCCCCAGAATCAACCGAGAACGATGTAGATCTGGGATAAACATCTACACGTTAAAACCCAAATAACTTCACTTAGGGAAATAATTGGAAGAAGAGGTTAAAGAAGAGAGAAGAACCCACCCGCACGATTCAAACGAGATCGACGAAAAAGGAATCAGAGTCCCGGTGTGCGGTCGGGAGCTCCTCCATGTTCTGGCCTTCTCTCCCATGGCTCATGTCAAGTTCTAAGATTCGTATATCAAAATAGGAGGCTACTACCTATTTTTAACGAAAAAACATAACTACACGGCATGTACTCTTAAGTACATTGCGTGTACTTTCCACTTTTTAACTGTTCCTCTGGCGGCTAATTTCCACCGCCTCACTGTTCATCTGTCGACTTGGTTACATGGTGTGTATGTCTGAGTACACGGCATGTACTACTATTACATTGGCTGATACTCCCACTGCCTTATTGTTCACTTGCTGACTGATTACACGACATGTATTACTAAGTACACAGTGTGTAGTTAGTTTTTATACCCTGAATCACCAACAAGCCTACACACCATGTACTCTCATCCCACACCGCCAAAGTACACGACATGTGGAAAAGTACACAGAGTGTACCCATAAATTTGGTATTTTCCCCCATTTTTCTTATTTTCTCAAAGGAAAATGAATAGATGAAACCCGTACCTCAAGAATAAGAACTGGGTTCTTACAAAAGTGGTCATTCCACGTGGCATGATTCAGTCGACGGTAGTCAATATAGACTCACCAACTATTTTGTACATGTGTTGGAACCAATTCATTCCTTTCATTTGACAAAAATTTTATTTTTATTTTTTAGGCATAATTTTCATTGGGATAACCCATTTACTATCAGATATAGGATAAATGATCTACACAACAGGTAATTTACTGACTTCCAATTTTATCACTTTAAGGAGAGTGGGATTAAACCAGCACGAAGATTTTATTATGGGATTAGCCTCATCATACAAAAGTATATGGTGTATAAAAATAGATGGACTAATATCAGGAATATCATCCAATTCCCATCATATCGCCTTTTTACACTCTCTCAAAAGGTTGAGCAATTTTGATTCCTGCTATGGAGAGAGGTTATTGAAAATAATGATGGGAAATTGGTTAATACCCTCAAGATACACATATTTTAAATTATAAGGAAGTTGTTTAAGTTCCAACACCGGTGGTTTTTGGATTGAGGGAGGGGGTTTAGGGGGAGTGAGGTCCATGAAACTGCCTATCTGATCATGTTTATTCTCTAAGTAAAGATAATCTTTGGAAATTAGATTTGTAGAATCATCAACGGTCATGGGTACCTAAGAATGAACACACTAATAAATCAAAGCACAAAATTTACACTTTTCAGAACCCACAAAACACTCAAAATATAAATCAAATCTCAAATAATCCAAGGGTGAAGAAGAGGAAAATGAATTAGAGTATGGGTTGAGGAGAGAATTATGTGTGTGGGAATCATTTGAGAGCACTTCCATCAAATAAATAGGAAGATTGAAGTGCTCTTCAATGGGGTGTTTCATAGCCTCAAGGATGCTAAAACCTACCGTTTATCTACCAAACTCCATGTACAATGTACCATTTTGAACATTTATGGTCATCTTTTCTATTTTGAGGAATAACATCCCAAGTATGAGAGGGAAATGTCCTTGGTTTCATCTATCTTCCATTTAAATAATGTATAAATCAGTGGGGAAGATTATATTCTTCACTCTTACAAGGACATCCTCAATCACTTTTATTGGATGTGTAGTACTCTGGTTTGCAAGTTGCATGAAAATTCTTATTGGTTGAAGCTCTCCAACCTATATATAAGTATACATGGAGTGAGGCATTACATTAATGTAAGCACCTAAATCTAACATAACATTTGAAAAGAATGTCTCCCCTATGGTACAAGGTATTGTGAATGTGACCAAATCCTTGCATTTGGTCGGCATTGCTAGTTGAATCAAGGATGAGACATTCCTTCCCAAGTTTAATCTCTCATTATCCTTTAGCCTTCTTCTATGAGTGAAAATATCTTTAAGAAATTTGGTATATCGAGGGATTTTTTTAATGGCATCCAATAGAGGAATGTTAACTTGAACCTTTTTAAATGTATCCATTATTTCTTTATCAATATCATTATAAAAATTCTTCTTAGATTTAGAGAGTCATTTGGGGAAAGGAATAGGAATGGATTGTTCATTTAAATCATTAATGATAATTTGAATACCCTTTTTATTTTGTTTTTATTCATTCCAATATTTTATGGTTGGAGAAAGATTGTTTTCAATATGGGAAATACCTGTTGGGAAGAATCATTATATGGAAAAACTTCTTTACCACTACGAAGTGTATCTGCACATACATTACCTTTTTCCTTCATATTGTCAATGGGATGAGATGGTAGTTGTCCCGAACCTTTCATCTTAATCTCACCGATGGTGGTTTAAAATTGCCACACTTGACTTCATAGGTATTGAATAGATGATTATGTGGTTTGTTGGAATTGTAGGTTCTAGGTTTCCATTTTCTTCACCATATCCTTGAGGCTTGGTTTAGATTTGGGAGGAGGAGGATAATTATTTTGAGAAGTTAAAGGATAATAAGGTTTCATACCTTGTCCTTGTTGATACAAATTTTGTTTGGGGTAGCTTGAGTTTCCTCCTTGTTGGAACTGGGGTTGTGCTTGCCACCCGAGGTTTGGATTTGGACCGAATGGTTCTTGCTTGAAGGGAGGTTCTTGTTCATAAGGACTCCCTAGGAACAGGGATGAAAAAGACTCATGCGAATCTTGAAGTTTTGGGCACTGTTCAGAAGAATGAGTATTGTCAGAGAAAATACCGCAATGTAATGGAACTGAAGAAGAGTGTGAGTTAACTTGTGCTTGAGCTAATTGCCTCATAAGGGTATTCATATCATAAAGTTTATTATATACCTTTTGTTCTAGGTATGAATTACTTAGCTCAAGAAATCTTGGGGTTGGTGCAATAGCTTGTGTACCAAATTGTTGTGCATTTTGAGCCATATTGTCTATTAAGTCACGAGCGATGGAAGAAGTTTTATCAACTTGGGAACCACTAGCTACAACATCAATCATTCCATGATCCATGGGAATAAGTCCCTCATAGAAGTATTGAATTAATATTTTTTCACTAATCTAGTGGTGGGGGAAGCTTGAGCAAAGTCTTTGGAATCTCTCCCAGTATTCATGAAGGGTATCACCTTGTGATTTCCTAATACCACCGATTTTTTTCCTAATTGGTTCAGTTCAGGAGGTAGGGAAGAAATTTTCTAAAAAGAGTCTTTTCAGGTAATTCCATCCCTAATTGTGATAGTAAAATATTATATCCAATATTTGACTACACCATCAAGGGAGAAAGGGAAGGCCCTAAACTTAATTAAGTCCTCAAATTTTTTTTGGGTTTTCATGGTGGAGCACACTATGTGAAACTCCTTAAGGTGTTTATAAGGGTCCTAACTAGGAAGAACATGGATGTTGGGAAGTAGGTGGATAAGTCCTGATCTCAGCTCAATGTCGGATGCTTCCTTGGGATATTGGATGTACATAGGTTGGTACTCCACATTCGGGGTGGTTAGTTATTTTAAGGTTCGATTATTTTCAGCCATGTTTTCTTGGGTTTGATTGGGTTCAATTTTTCAGTGGTTTAGGACCAATTTAGATTCCACAAGATGTTACTAATTATTAATTGATGGACTTACTCTAGATTCTCTGATTTGTGAGTGAAGTGTCTTTTCAATTTCAGTGTCAAATTCAAGTAGTTTTTATTTTTCTGATCGAGTCATGCAAATAAGATATGAAGTTTGTTTTTTTGTTTTTTTTATGATTGAATATGGATAAAATCACTTAATAATGGTTAAAGGATAATAGAATGTTATACTATAGAATTATAGAGAGAGAGATGGAGAATAATAATAATAGAGAGAGAGGGGAAGAACACACAAAAATAGAAACAAAAAACCAAAACAAAAATAATCAAATGGGGGTGGGATATTGAAAGGAGTAATAATTAAAAAGTAAAATAATTAAATAAAAGGAAATAAAGAAGAAAAAATTATCTTGGATCCTTGGAAATGGTTCAAAAATTTGATTGCATTTCCAAGCGTATCAAATTATATGTTTAGTTTTAACTAGAATTTCTGCAGTATAGCAGCAACCCTAGGTCGTCTCTCGACGAAGCCTTAGATCATTAATTACAAAATTAGGTTATGATTATGAAAGTAAAAAGGATAATGTTTTTTAAACATGTGGTTTAATTATTTAATATACCAAAATAAATATGAAAATGATAAAAATAAATTAGAAGTTAACAAAAGTAATTAAACATAATCAACCAGGGTAAATCTTGTGATGTTCATCCTTCATCTCTTCAAGAGATAGGGTTATGATCTTTTAACTCCTTGTTTGTAACAACTAGAACCATAATGTTACTGATTTTATAATAGGATACCTCCTAATGTTATGTTGGAAACACACAATGATTCATCAGATACTACCGATGATTGGGTGATTTGTGTTCGACTTCATAACTGAAACTCACCAAGGAAACACACAAAGAACTCAATGCGTTGTCTAGGTTTTTATTTTCTTTTGATGTGTTACCGTGAAATGAAGGTACATGGTCATGATATTATTTATGTGAGTTTAATTAAACAATATGAACCACACAAACACTACAATT
The DNA here is from genome assembly GCA_963277665.1 of Viscum album. Classification (NCBI taxonomy): domain Eukaryota; kingdom Viridiplantae; phylum Streptophyta; class Magnoliopsida; order Santalales; family Viscaceae; genus Viscum; species Viscum album. The sequence goes on from OY728152.1 coordinate 1,536,504,329, forward strand.
GAAATGGGGAAAAGAAGTGGTTAACGGTGTGTGAAACATTACATGAATGGGTACCCCCAAACACGATCATATGAGTTGAGCATAACATACCAATACATAAATGAATCAAATAATAATATAAGATGATGAAAAACAACATAACAACCTATAATTAACATTATCATTAAAATATTACAAACATGGAGTTTGGGATTTGCATCATGTTCCTCCCCAGGTGGTCACAAGGGGTTTAGAAATCCATGATAGGGGAGGAAGAAGAAGATGTTGAAGTAGCACTTCCCATAGCCTCTAGAACTTATAGGGAATATTAGAAGACTCATTGGGGACTCCAGAATGGAATCACCTTTCCTCCTGGTAGAATGCCTATATTTTGTGCCCAAGGTGTTCTTTTATAGGCAAATTAGAAGGGGGTTTTGAGCCCAAAGATTGTGTAAAACCACTTGGATAATAGTGTTTGGCCACTAGACAGTCGAATATCCCTTTGAAAAAAAAAACTATAAAGTTATAGCCCCACCTTAGGAATATCTCCACCAAAATTTTGGCTCTATTTGGACAATAAAAAACAGAGATATTGATAAAATACAAAACACCACTTTTGACTTGTGAAGATTTGATTCCCTGGATAGATCAATTCAGATGGGAATTTTAGAGGCTGAATGGAGCTTGGGTTCCTTCATATGAAATATATCCCATTAAAATTTCACCATCCCACAAAATTTCAGCCCATTTGGATGCACATTTTAGTAGTAGTATGCCGATTAATCCACTGGTGTTCTCGGATCCTGTGCATATTGGCCCATTTTCCTTGGACTTCATCACGGGACCTCCAAATCACCTCCACCTATAACAAAAACATCAAAAAAAGTAAAATAGACCTCTATGAAAGTTATAATAAATAAATTATAGAACCAAACATGATGTAAAACGTGTTATTAAACTTGTAATTTCCAATACAAAATCAGTTTAATACATTGGTATAAGGGTGAAATACAACCGTGAATCATAGTACGATCAGTGAAGAAGTGAGATCTGCAAAGGTGTGTGATTTGCGAAGAAGCAGGGAATTCATGAAGGCTTGTTTGAGTTTTGAGAAATTGGGAGCTTCGTGAAGTAGGGAGCTTTACAAATTTATTTCCAAAAGTTGTTATCTATTGATCAGTGGAAAAGGGGTATTCATCAATGGATGAAATTTGGACTTCAATATAGAATCTACATATAGTGAATGATACATGAATTAGAAATAATGAAAGGACCTATAAGTATTTAAACTGTGATTGGATATTCGGAAGAATAAGTGAGAACAATTCAGTTGAGAGATCAGTGAGCTTCCATTTGTGATTGGTTGTAAACTAGGAAGGAAGTGAGTCCACTTCAAACTTGTAAAAAATAGTGTGATTATAGTGTATTTGGTATATCAACACATCGCCAGTGCATGCTCCATGGATGTATCCCAGTGAGGGTGAACCAAGTAAAATTACTTTGTCCTATGCATGCTTTAAGATTTGTTCATACTCTGCAACGGGAAGGAGAGGGACGTGAGTTTTTTCTAACAAAAAAACAAGATCAAAATGGGCAGTTGTTTTAATCTATCATACCCTAATTCACCCCTATCAGGTTATCTAGCCTAGTGGACCTAAAAATTGGTATTAGAGAAAAAGGTCGATATCAATGTTTCTCTCTCAATAGAGGTCACCAATAATAAATGGATTCCGATCTTCGAGGGAAATAATTTTTAGTTATGGAAGAATTAGATACAAAACTACTTCTAATCTTTGGGAATGGATGTGTTTAAAATAGCGATGCACAGAATCTTAGCTGACATCAATAGTGGTGTGTTATCAGAGGTTGAAAGAAGGGAACTAGATGCTGACGCTAATGGAATCAATGCTTTAGGGGAATCCCTATCCAATGTTATCTATATGAAGTTTATGTAATGAAAAACATAACATGCTATATGGGAAATGCTATTGAATATATACAAAGGAGATACAAATCCCAGAGAGGAAAAAATGAAATTTCTGTAGAACAAGTATGAAGATATGAGAATGAACCCAAATTGGTCTGTTGATGCATTCTTTAATAGGGTAAATATTGTTGTGGAAGACACGCGAGGTCTTGGAGAAGTTATTAAAGACATAAAGATTGTGAAGCACATCATGAAGAAACTCCCACCTTAGTTCAATTCGAAAGTTTCAGTTTTGGAAGATAAAGACCTAAAAGAGATGACATTAAATAACCTACATAGCACCCTTGTTGCATATGAAATGAGAAATTATGATAACAATGCTATGAAAAAAGGAAAATCTAAAGAGGTGGAATTCAAGGCCATGAAGAAGATCACCATTGAATATTCTCAATAAGATAAAGAGACATATGAGGTGATGTCATTTCTTTCCTTAAACCTTAAAGAGGAAAAGGAAAGTTCAAAGGGAAACTTCCACTAGCATGTTTTTGCTGTGGAAAGGTTTGACATCTTGCGACAAGGTTCCCCAAGAAGTTCCAAGAAGATGATGAGGATGATGTTGAAATTCCAAATAATTCTTCAGCCTATGTGAAAAGAAAGAAACAGTCAAGAGAAATTTCTTTAAGAAAAAGAATATTCTTTCATAATAATGTGATAGTTTAGATGAGTCTGAGGTTGAGGAGGTTTAAGAAATAGAGAACTGTAAAGATCAGGGAGAAAATGATATGGTGGCAGTTGTCATTTTTTCTCAGAAAAAGGAAGAAACCAATGCTGATGAAGATAAAGAAGAAGTTAAAGGAAGAGTTTATATGGAAGCTGAATTAGAAGAATATCTTGAGGAGATATATGTTTGAAGAGAAACAACAAAGATAGCCAACAAAGTGGTACATGATTTCAAACTCTATATGCAACACCAGGAAGAAGAGACTTATGAGTTGAAGAAATAAATTGAAAACCTTAAGTCTTCCAGGATAGAGATTTCAGAAAAGGTTGATGAACATAAACTCAAGGTTGATGAACAAAAAAGGGATATAAATGACTTGAATAACATAGTGAAAGATCAAATCAAGAATATTGAATAACTTGAAGAAAAATTTTCTGGTCTACGATGAAAATTAAAGGATCAAGAAAAACTATTGACTCTTAGTATGATACTAGAAAAGCACATCATTCAGAAGACTAAAAAGTAAGAATTGAAGAATCACGGTCTAGTAGAAAAGAAGCAATAATTATGTTCAAATGGTAAGGCTGATGTGAGGCTTGACCAAAAATAGAAAACTATTAAAGTTGAAGTCATATGGAAAGCACTCGTTCTGATATTGGTGGTTGATTTGGGCATGAATCATAATTATAATATTCAGAGATCAAAAGGTATAACTAGAAGTGTAGATGTAACACATATGAATTCACCCTATATCAGGTGTTATTGCTGTGGAAAGATGATACATTCACAATATGTGTGTTCCATATCCAAGAGATACCAAAGGGCACAAGAACAACTGTGGAAACAAAACAAATAATTGTACTCTAGAACATATTTTGAGGGATATTGTTTTTGGTGCGAAATATTTGGACACATGGCTAGATATTTTACATAAACCATGTAGAGGAATAATCCAAATCATAACAAGTGTGCTCACAAATAGAAAATCATGGAATCAACAAGTGAGTTGAAAACACAAAACTGATTTGTGGCTCTATATGATAAAGTCGGTCCATTATATTCCAAGGAAGATCAAGGTTTTAAATCTATACCAAGTGTGAATTCAAATACATGGATCAAAAAGAAAAGACCAAAGAATAAAATAGTTTCCAAAATTTCCCTTAAAGAATTAGATCGTTCTGGTGTATGGATCCTTGATAGCGGTTTCACATCCCACAAGACAGGTAATAAGGATCTTGTTATAGGTATAAAATATGAAAAAGAAGGAGATTTCAATTTTGGATAGGATGAAGTCCTAAAGATAATTGGCGTGGGAAAGGCCAGGTTTGGGGGAAAAGAGATGAGACGTGTTGATGTCTTAGTAGTATAATGTCTCAGTCACAATCTACTCAGTGTCAATAAACTATGTGACTCATGACATTCTATAAGATTTACTAAGAAGATGTGTATCATAAAATTAATAGATGGTGTAGTTGTCCTATAGGGGAAAAGGAAAAAAGGAAATATTTACCTTATAAGTGGAGAAGAGGATATGTGTTTTTTTCTAGAGAGGAAGAAAAAAATACGTGTCATAAACAAATGGGTCATCTATGCCAACCATCCCCAGAAGATCTGGTGAAGTGTGATGTAACTAGAGACCTCCCTAAGCTATCACATGATCGTACTCATATGTGATATACATGCCAATAAGTGAAAATCATCAGAAAAATGTGCAAGGCTAAGGAAAAGAAGTCAACAAGAGTGATTGAGTTGGTGCATGCTGATGTTTGTGGACCTATCTCACCAAGATCCATTGATGGGAAGAGATATTATGTTCCTTTCATTTATGACTATAGTAGAATGGAATGGTTATTTGTTATTTACCATAAGTCTGATGTGTTTAACTACTTAAAATAGTATTGGAAGGAATAAAAAAGGATGTTTGGGAAAAAAATTCTAAAGTTTTGTATTGATAATGGTACGAAGTTCACAAATAGTCAGGTGGAATAATATCTCAAGAAACATGGGATAAGGCATCAAGTTTCTTCAGTGAGAACTCCCCAACAGAATGGAGTAGTTGAGTTGAGAAACCAGATCATAAAAAAATGGAAAGAAGAATACTTATTGAAAAAGACCTACCAGAGAAATTTTGGAAGGAAGAAATTTTGACATCATTCTATATTTCAAATAGGGCTCTGTTGTGTCCAAAGGAAGGAAAGTCTCTGTATGAGATGTGGTATGTAATGAAGCCAATAATGAAGTAATTTTGAATCTTTGTAAGTAAGTTCCTTATTCTCAACAAAGAAAAACACAAAAAATTTGAATCATGTGGAGATGAGGGGATATTACTTGGCTACTCAGGCAAAATCAAAGAATATAAATGCTTTGATAAGAGGCTGGAAAAAGTAGTTGAGAGCAATTATGTCACTATAGTGAGAAATAAATAGAATATTCAACAGGATAGTAAAACAATTTGCTGATGAAAGCAATGAGGATACAAGAAAAAAAGGGGGAATAGAAGTGGATGATGCTGATTTAGAAGAAGATACTGATAATTAGTAAGAATAATTCAAGTCTATATATGCAAAGAATTCAAAGATTCGAGTTGAAATTGACAGTAAAAATATCATTGGTGATTACACAACACTTGTTCAAATAATAAGAATGAAGTTATTATAGAAGACATCTTTATTATCTCAGGTAGAGATGATTTTTTTTGACGATGCAGTTAGAGATGAGAACTGGGTTCAATCTATGAATGAAAAGATAGATAATATTGAGAAGAATCAGACATGTGAGATTGTTTCGAGGACAACATATAAGAATTTCATCAGGACTAAATGGGTCTTTCGCAACAATATGAATGAATATGGAATAGTTATTTGAAACAAAGCACAACTAATGTGCAAAGGATACTCCCAAATAGAGGGAATAGATGTTGATGAGACATTTTCACTGGTTGTAAGGACGGAGACAATCAGATTATTCCTATCCATTGCAGTGCAACGGAAATTCATAGTGTTCTAGATGGATGTCAAATCTGCATTTTTGAACGAGGTTCTGGAGGAGGAAGTTTATATTGAGCATCCAGATGGTTTTATCATTCATGAAGATGAGAACAAATTTTTTTGGTTGGATAAAGCATTATATGGGCTGAAATAAGAACCAAGAGCATGGTATTTGAGGCTTGATCAATATTTGAAGAAGCTTGGTTTTCAACATGGTAGAGTTGATTACAATATTTATTTCAACAATAGTAGTAATAAAAGGATGATGGTGTTGGTATCAATACTGTATTAGTGGAGGAACTGTAGAAGCAATGACACTATAGTGGTGAAGGCACTGTAGCAAGAATTGTAGCGGCAGAGGTATTGTAGTAGCCTGAGTACTATAGCAACACTGTTCACTAAGGGGATATTTGGGCTAAAAAATGGGCTTTGAAGCCTTGTATTCAGGACACTTAGCCTTGGGGCTTCAGTCTATGTAATTGGTCTCCCTCTACCCATTCAAAAGATGTATTTTCTTTAAATAATAACGAGTCTTCAAACCCAAACTTTAAAAAAAGGATGATGGTGTTGGTTTATGTCGATGACATAATATTTGGATAATCAGATGAAGATCAGTGTTGAAAGTTTTCTAAATTCATGAAAAGTGAATTTGAAATGTCAATGATAGATGAGATGACATTTTTACTTGGTTTTTAGGTAACCAAAGGAAGGAATGACACATTCATTTCTCAATCCAAATATGCCAAGGAGGTTTTTGAGAAGATTTGTAATGAAAAATTCCAAGGAGATAAAGACATTGGTTTCTACCTGGATGAATTTATCAAAGGATGATGGTGGAAAAGGAGTTAATATCATATAATACAATAAGATTATTGGGAGTTTACTATACCTAACATCAACAAGACCTGATATTGTTTTCACCACATGCCATGCAGTATGATATCAATTAAATCCCAAGGAAAGACACATTATTTATGTGAAAAAAATAATTTGGTATATCAAAGAAATTTTGGATTTCAGTTTGATGTATAATGATATATCTCAATAAGAGATTTTGGGATATATAGATTTAGATTGGGCCAGATCAACAGATGACAGGAAATATACATCAGGAGGTTCTTTCTATCTTGGTGGTTTGTGTCTTTCTTGACTAAGAAAGAAGCAAGATTTCATTTCATTGAGCACTGCAGAAGCTAAGTATATTGCCTACAATCAAGCATGCACATAGTTATTATGGATGAAACAATAGCTTGATGATATGGGTGTTAAAGTGAAGTCTCTGATTAGAATCTAGTGTGATAATTCAAGTGATATAAATCTCATAAAAAATCCATTCCATCACTCAAGGACAAAGAACATTAAGATCAAATATCATTTATCAAGGAAAAGGTGGAGCAAGGGCTAGTGAAGTTGGAGTATGTTCCAATATAGCTATAGATTGTAGACATTCTAACAAAGGCCTTACCCATGGAATCTTTTGAGGGATATCAACTAGCTATAGGATTCCAGTCAACTCCCTGCACTTGAAAAAGTGTGGATGTGGACCCCTCCTCTCTCGGAGGTATGATGCGTTTTTCCCTAATGTGCTAATCTGTGTTCTGTCCAATGTTGCATCCCACAAAGGAGTTACCTTTGGTATTATTTACAATGGGGGATAATAATTTGTGACAATTCAATGAGAAAAAGTCTTTAGCAAGACACATGGAGAAGATGACTGGTGGAGCAGCAAGATAGGGGGAGCAACAAGATAGGGGGAGTTGGAGTAATAAATCTAATGATGCTTGAAGTGATCGATCAAAGATAAGACATCACGAAAGATAAGGTTTGTGATGTTATAAGAAGAGTGGTGTTGGAATGGTATCAATAATTGGTGTCATAAATCAAGTGATTCATTGATGAACTTTTCATACTACTCTTGTTTCTCATGCCGAGCATTGCTCATGTGGGCTTAGAGCATGTGGTGAGTGAATCTTTGGTCGCTATCTGAATCGCAAGATGAAAATGATTATAGATTATGGAAGGAGATTAAGTTAGGTATCAAAGTGTAAGAACTGTTATGAGAAGAGTTGTCAAAAAACCCAAAGGGGGAGATTGTTGGGAAAAAATACCTCAAGGTAACATTGTAGTATTTTTTGGGTTGGTTGTGTTTGTTCACAAAGAACATTTTCATGGTAAATTATTGAGTTCCCGAGATTTTATTGATGATCCATGTTGAAAATGAACCATGAAAAAGGATTGGAAGATCTGGAGGTGGTACAAAAATAATAGATACATGGTGGCGCCACTTTCTAGTGTTTGCCAATTTTTTGGGGTTCAAAATTTGGGATTTATTGAGCATCATAAAAAGTGGATTTCCTTGAAGATCTCATCAAAATATGGAAAAGGAATGAGTTTTTTGAAGATGAGATTCATGAATTGTATTTCTCAAAGTCATGAATAATGTTTATGGTGAGCTCTAAGATTAGTAAGAGATTTTCGAACAGCAGAGGTGAAGAGCATTGCAAGGGAGTATTGCGGTGGTGTCAGAAAGGAATTGATGGAATGCTACATGACTATAATGATCTATTCAATCTGAAATTTTTGTGGTGCTTTATGATATAGACATAATTTTGGTGGAAATTTCAGAGCTCTAAGATTTGAGATGACATGGAACTGAAGGGGATGCTTCAGCGCATCAAAAAATGATGTGTATTTTTGGATATTTTATCATAGAACTTCAATGTAGAAGTTATTGGTATTCATAGATATAGATTAGGCAGGGTCCATGGATGATTGCAAGTCAACATATGGTAGTGCATTCTATCTTAGAGGTTTTTTATTTCTTAGAAGATTATGAATTAATACACCATTTCTCTTAGCACTTCATAAGCTGAATACATTTTGGATACTCAAGAATGTACTTAGTTATATGGATGAAACAACAAAATGAAGATATTTGAGTTGATATGAAATTATATATTGCTATAATTTGTGACAACTCTAGTGCTATTAATCTTAGAAAAAAGTTCATCTATCATTCAAGGATAAATCACATCAATATAAAGTTTCACTTCCTCAAGGAGAAGGTTGATCATGGGATATTGAAGTTGGAATATGTGTCAAAAAAAATTGAATTATGGATATTATAAAAAATTAACTACCAAAATTTTATTTTTAAAAGAATTAGATAGATATTGGAGTCCAAACTATACCCTACAACTATATGGGTTGGAAAAAGGACCCACACTTCCACAAAGGATTTTCTATGCATAGAAAGTTATGGTAACTCTCTTGAATTAAATGACTATATTTTTATCCCTCTTGTGAGATTTCAGAGAAATTATATTTTATTTCATTGAAAAAAAGTTAGAAGTAATACATAAATTACTTTGGAGAATCAATTTTTAAAGAGTTATTTCTTATTGGAAAAGGGAGAGAAATATTATTCTTGTGTTTTGAATAGGGGAGAGTATGTTATTGATTAATCAGGGGGAGAAGTTTTACAAAGGAGTTTTGTAGATAATGGAGTTCAAAGAAGTGTTTTCATGAGTATATTTTAATTTAAATGTTGTGTCTCATGAAGATCTAGACTCATGTGAGATTAGAGTTGATTCTTAGTGAATTATTGATGTACTATCTATAATAAATAGATTCAGACCATGAAACTGGCTAGATCCAGTGCAAAGATAATATTTTTGAGTGAAGAAATGTTGAATCTATTTTGGAATTGTCAACAAACCTAAAGGAGGGGATTATTAGAAAAACTATCCATGGTATATTTTTTGGGGTGTTTTTGTTTACAAGGCATTTTAAGGAATTATAAAACAATACATTAAGTCATGGGGAAAACATTTCCTAAAGGATGGAGATGCATTGGAAGTATTTTGGTGTAATTTTGGACATTTTGGTTTTGATCAGGTTTGAGAAAAATTAATAAGTCATGAAACTATAATGGTCATTGGACTATTTTTTAAGGGTCACTAGGGAAGACGACTAACATAAATTGGAAAATTAATGATTTTTTAAGAGTTTTATGAAAACATCATAAGGGTCATTATAAATTTTTTAAGATTCATTGAAATTCTATAAGATTCATTCCTGATCGTGAAAGAGTCATTTGCAGACTTCATAAGTGTCATTGAAATTTCATAAGAGTCATTGAAAATAAAATAAAAATCATTCTTGACAATGTTAGAGTCATTTAAAAAATTCATAAGGGTCATTGGAAACTTCATAAGGGTCATTTGTGGATTTTATTAAGGTTCATTCTGTGGCAAGGTGATTTTTATTAGATTCAATCTATGACACTAGGAAATTCTATAAAATTCATTTTGGAATTCGTAAGAGTCATTCTAGTAAACCATAAGGTTCATTTAGAGAAATCATAAGGGTCATTTACATGTATCATAAGGGTCATTCCTAATGTAACCCAATCATAACATACATAAACATTTCATCATCTGAGATGAATATTCAATAATTTTCACAATAATACACACCCAAGGATTGTAAGGGTTTAGGGTATTTGGATACTAGATACATAATCAAATTATTTTATAAAACATTCTCAATATATTTTACAAATATCTTCTCTCATAGTACCCTTATTAATAATTTTATACTTACAAACTTTCTCCATAATCTGAGGAAAATTGAAACATAATAAAGAGCGAGCTCAAATACTAAGTAAGGGTAAACATGTGAGATATCAATTAATTATCATATGAAAGTATAAAATAAGCATAAGGGCATGGGTTAATGTTCATAAATTATAAAGTTTAAACCCAATCATTCATAGATATTAATTCCTCTTTTATGGAATAAAGCTTTAAAATTCAAAAGATATGAGTCATAAGAGTGAGGAATCATTAAAAATCAATGATGATCTATAAGATCATATCATAAGAAAAAGGCATTTCTTTGTGTAATACACATAAATATAAAAAATGATTTTCTTAATCGAGACTTACTACTAAGACTATCATAGTGGATTTGGTTTACTCTATATTTCATCATTTTCTTAGTCAATGTTCACTTTCAAGACTATCATAGTGGAAATAGTCCCTTATTAAACTAGGTTTGTAAGGCCTCAGCCTAAACCACCATGTCCAAGCTAGAGTGCTACGTAACCTCATGCGTGACTCCCTATATACAAGAGGCTATTGACTAGTAGCGAGGGTCTATGTTCATCTGTGGGGAGGCTATACCCTTAGTATTATGCTATTTCACAATAATAATTAAATATAACAAATCAATGTAAAAGTATAAAATGAAATACTCTTAGATAAAATATATGGTATAAAATAGATAAATAAACTCCCAAAGTGGAAAGTAAAACCAGATTAAATGTGTAGGTGGGTAAATAAATAAAAAAATGTGGTATACTTTAGAGAACATCCCAATACCACTCCCATATCTATGATCCTCAGCTCAACCATATTCCATGGACCCCTTTCCCTTACCGGGATCCCTGTACATGAAGTCTTCATGTGCATTGAAATTTCCATATGGGTTGTGAGTAATAAAACCCTGCAGGACACCCAAAATGCATCCTTATAAAATGTACACTTGTATAATAGGTGTATCTGATGATAATAATAAATGTGAAAACATGCATAAAAACCATACATTTACATATCTAGTGTTCATGCATTAACCAAGCCATCACAAACCCCCAAACATACCTGCTTCAGATCCATGTCAATATAAGGATCAAAGTTCATCAGAAAACAATCAAGAACTATCCAAAATATTGAAGATATATATCTTGGTATCCTAAAGGCATCAAGATGATCATGATACTCAGTATTCAGGAGGCATCGAGTTCCAACACATCACTTAGTATCCTCAATGAATCGAGTTCATCTAGTCCACAAGGATGTCATGTTCTTGCCCCATGTATAGGCCCATCATCATCATCATCATCGTCACACTCCATTCATACCACCCTCTAAGTGTAAACATACCACGATGGTCCAGCTATAACAAATACGAAGTACCAACCTCCAAAGGAAATATAACACACAATAAGGTAGATAATGATAAGACAATCATAGTATGGAATCATGAAATATATAGTAGTATCATATAAAAACATGTAATTGACATCAATTATAGTAACAATATACTCTAGAAATTCTCATGGAAACAAGGATCATATATGGGTATCATGAAAACACCCACACCCATAATAAATCACCATCAATTAAGAAAAAAAATACATGCCAATAAATAAATCATACCATGATAATAAGTTTATACAAGGGCCCCAAATGGTAAGGAATTCCAAAACTCAAGGTTTTTGATGAATAAAACCAAGGTTTATTAAGGACTTGAAGACTGAACCATGTCACACACCCATGAAGAATGATCTCACAAGTCAAGGATGCGTAACTTAGGTCCGAGTTCATTATGAAAGTGGTTTATAATATAAGCTCAAAATGTATATCAATGGAAGATATGCCAATTCACCGAATCCATTGGTATTTGAAGAAAGGATCATAACTTTATCACTAATTCCTGAATAGATCCTCAGGTCTAGAGAATGAACATCTATCAATCAAAAATCTATTAATAGAAAAGATATTCAAGAATAAGGGAGTCTCAAAATGATTTTTTAAATATGAATTACCTAGAAACATAAATCATTCTTGAGAGTTTCATCTCTAGTCTAAAAGGGCTGTTAATGACTTGTCTAATTCTCCCCTAATACACCATATAAACATAAATAGATTGAGGTTCTATCCTCAATCTTCCATTAAGAATAGGTCAAGGAAGATGATTCTCAAATACTTTCTCATAGAACATTCATTGTCAATGGTTGATCTTGATTCAATCAATAAAAGATGTAAAATTTATAGATCCACCACCATTATACAATGAAAAGGAGAACTCACCATCGAATTAGAACATATACCATAAATCCATCATAGATCTATACTCATCTGACAAGGAGGAAGAAGGATTTTGCAAAGATCTATAAAAAACTCATTATTCTTGGCTTCTCCAGATTATTCGAAGGTTTGATAGGCAAGGAGAGAATAATGAGATAGTTTAATGGATAGAGAAGAGGAATTGAATTTGAAATGGGGTTTCTAGGTTCTGAATTGGGTGTTAAAGTGGGTATAAATGAGTGGAATTAAAATCCCATAGGGTGCATTAATTATGTAAGGACCCGAACTGTTATAAATAAAATTCCACTTTTGATTTAATTAAATGACTTATTATATAACATGGTTATAGAAAACACTTGAACTTATTAGGTTTTACTATATTTATTTGTATTTAAATTTTTTTTAAGTATCATTACCATTGATAATATATCTATTGAACAGTGATAACACAATTAGTATAAATATAGAGTTTTAACAAATGCAATTGACACAAACAAAGGAAGTGATGACCTCAACCTGTAGAATCATACCCAATAAAGACCATTTATCAGAGAATTTAATATAGGTATCATTTCCAAGATTTATCCTTGACCATGCCCAAGCTGAGATCTAACAACTTAAGTATGGTAGAAATCGTTTACGGAGAAGTTCAAACTCATTCAGATCACGACCCAAACCATATTCGGCCAACCACCCCATGAAAGTCCCACCATCACCCACCTTACTCTTAGGGTTTTTTATTCTGTATTAAAGGGATATTTATAAAGACCCTAGAAATATGAATATGTACAATTTTTTATATAATAATGAATATATTTTCATCCTATTATTATTACTTTGTAAATGTTTTTTATTTTGATACAATGAAGCAAATGTTTTTTTTAATATTCAAATTAAATTAATGAATTAATGAATTAATTTATTTTTTAAATAAATAATATTTTAATATTATTAAATAATTTTTATCAAATATAAATGGTCATGTAATTTTTATGAAGTAAAATGTAAATTTTATATGGGTTCAAAAACTGTTATTATCAAAAAACCCAACATTTCTTAATAAATGTGGATTTTATTTTAAAAGTGAAAATTCACCTATTTAGAAAATTATTTAGATAAAATGAATATTATATATATAATAAAAATATTTAAATTATCTAATAGTGAATTTTTCACAACTTTTTGAGACAGTCAAATTTTTGGGTAAAAATTCAATACCGTATAATTATACTTTATGTATTATGACATCATAATGACCCAAAAGTGATGTAATAAATACTATAAAGGATATACATGACCAAATATATGTTTTAAATTTAGAATAATTTGATTAATTTTATAAAGCCTTTATGAATCCTCTAAATCCATCAATATATTATATGGTTTTAAAATCATTTCTTTAAGAGTGTGACTCACCTACAAAGAATGGAATTATTTTAATAAGTTCAGACCATGATCTTACAAAATAATAAAAAACACTCTCGTTTTACAAAAACCATTGGTAAAAACCATGGGATGGTTTGTTTTTTTGAATATTTTATTATGTAGAGTCTAAAACCTAAATAATAATGAAATCCATCCATAGTTGGGGTTTGGATTAGTGGTAATCACCCCATAATCCTACATGAAAAATGGGGGTTCAAAACCCATTGGGCGAAGGGTACTGTAGCACTATTGTAGCACACTATAACAGTGACAACACTGTAGCAACAATAGGAACTGTAGCGGTGACAGGACAATGTAGTGGCGGCAGGGTACTATAGCAGCGGCGGATACTATGCAGTACTGTAACATGCATAGTACTGTAGCAGTACTATTTACAGAATGGGCCTTAAGCCAAAAATTTGGGCCTACGGGCCATGTAATGGGCTATATGCCCACTGGGCCTTCGAGCTATTTAATGCGTCTCCCTCTACCCAGTTAAAAGAGGGATTTGGTTTACTTTAAATAATAAATGAGGCTTCGACCCAAACCTTTAAAAAAAATAATGAAATCCATCTCATTTCATATATAAACCCACACAAGATCCCATTTCTATTTACTTAAACTCATTGGATCATGACGATAATATACCCTCCACTATATAGAGTTCCCCAAGGCACTCCAAGCTCTCAGGAGCCCCTCCCAAGCTTTTGGAGTCACACCATCAAGCAAGGGATCCTCACCTTCCTCTCGTCCTTTAAATTCAACCACATTCTTTGAAATTCGTCTTCTTAATTTCAGTTTGTTATATTTTCATTCATTTATAATATTTCCATCACTGACCAATTTATTTTATGTGAATGATATATCATTTATCCTCTCTAATTTTCTCCATTACCTAAGTTGTTACTATGCTGAAATTCTGGAAGGGAACTTCCACTCTCCTCTTTTTATCAACCACTTATTTTTGTTTTGTATCTAAATTTTATTTTTTATCATATTGGGATATGATATTACATAACCAAATTACTTTCCATTTGATTTATAAATGATGATATATTCATTTTACTCTCATTAATCCTTCCATTATCCTTTATGTATACCCATTACCATGCTAGAATTTAGTAAGATATCCTCACCTTACCCTCCTCCTTTAAATTCAAGCACATTCTTTGAAATTAGTATTCTAAATTTCAAGTTGTTATATTTTCATTAATTTATAATAATTCCCATAATTTCTAATTTATTTTATGTGAATGATAGATAATTTATCCTCTCTCATTTTGATCCTTACCTAAGCCGTTAATATACCAAAATTCCATAAGGGAACTTCCACTCCCCTCTTTTTATCAAGCACTTCCTTTTGTTATGTCTCTAAATTTAATTTTTTTCTTAAGTTGGGATATAATCTTACATATCCTCCTTACTTTCCATTTTATGTATAAATTATGAGATCCTCCTTTCACTATCATTAATCCTTCAATGATCCTTTATGTACACCTATTACCATGATGAAATTTAGAAAGGGATCCTCACATTCCCCCCTTTATTTGAGTTTCCTCATTATCTTATACCTTCTATTTACAATTACATATGTTGGGATATTTTTTTACATGTCCTTATCACTACCCATTTTATTTATATTTGATGATATACCCCTTATCTATCATCAACACATTTTTATTTATCTTTAAGTGATGTCATTATGCTGCCGAAATTTCACCCCGATTTTTCCATTCCTAGAAAATGTTGTTGTGAATACCATACCCATTTCTATCAATGGTGTTCAAATTTATGAACCTATAATTTTTATTGGGTACTTACATATATATATTTCAAACTCCTTGATCATGGAAGAAATTATTATGTTGAATGGATATATGTTTTTTGATCTATGTAGCACACTCAAGCATGAGAATTAAATGATGTAACAGATGCACCCTAAATTATATAGCTCTAAAATGCATTGGGTTATGTTTAGTATCATTATAAATCATGTTGGGATAGGGAGTGAACCTGATTACTTTATGAATATTTTTCTATTATTATGGCTTGGAATTTTTCCTTGACCTATGTTTACGATGGAGTATTTTAAGTTGTGTCCACATTTTCCATGTTATGATTATCATGCTATATCATACCTTGCTATTCATGTTCCTTTTATGACCCATTGATATTACTATTGTTTAAAATATATTATCTTCTTAATTTTATACCATTATTATTCCCTTACTGGAATTTATAGCTCACCCCTTTCTTATGTATGTTCCTAGGTTATCCCGTACAGTTTTAAAAGCCATGAAATTTTAGAATCATGTTAAGGAGGGTTTAAGTAATGTTGTTGTATCTGATATTATGTACCTAATTCCCAAAGACTCTAGACTTATAGATATTATGGATTTTATTAAGTTTCATATTATGTAATAAATCATGTATTAATGTGAAATAAAAAGCATAGTTTTCATAGTTGTTATCAAAGGAGGAGTTCAGTTATTTTTGGGATTTGAATTAGAAAACTATAGAGAAAGCCTTAGGGATAAGAATAAGTATAATAAAACAAATCTAAATCTTGGTAAGTGTAAATTATTTGGTTTATCAAAAAAATACATCACTTTATGGATACTACAAGTGGACATGGTTCTGTCACTCATGTACTTAGTGGTAAAAACTCTGACAAGGTGTCCCAGGACTAAATCAGGGTAACCTGGTACACAACAATGAGCCTTACTACGCACCTAGTTTGACACTACTAGGGGATATTCTATAGTAAATTCATGATCTCATTATGAAATATTATTAGGAGAATAAAAAAATTCCTATAGAAATATATGTTAGGAAATAGATCATGGATAAAATATATTGAAGCCTAGAAATTCATAAGTTAAGGAAATAAATGTAATTTATAAGTCATTTATTTAATGTCATTGAATTCCAATTTATGTGTTTAATAGCTTAAAATAATCATAACTAATTTTCCTTTTATTCTATAAAATTGATGAAAATATGAGGAACCAGTTAAACAATCAATGTGACGAGTAATGTGATGACTGCCCCAAAGAGATGCCCAACCTGATGGGAGTGGGAATCCCAAACTTTATGATGATACTCTCTCAGCTGAATTAGGTTCTGAATAGAAACCTAGATTAAGAGGATATTCCAAACCACCCTAAGAGAGAATAAGTCAAAATCGAGAGATTCATGTGGAAAAGGCCTCCTACTTTCAATGGATCATTTTGTCCCTTAATCGTGGAACAATGGATCAACTCCATTGAGAAGATATTCTCCATCCTTCAATGTTTTTGAGAAAGATAAGGTTCTTCTAGATGTTTATCGTATGTAGGGAGAAACTAATCAGTGGTGGAAATTGATCAAAAACTCAAATCCTGAGGAAAATATCAAAGTGATGGAGTGGAAGGAATTATATATTTTTTTGATAAATATTTTTCCTTACACTCTCTGCATTAAAATAGAAAGGGATTTATTTTCCCTCAAGTAAAAAGATGATGAATCTATCTGGGTATATGAGGTAAACTTCACAATACTTTAATGGTATGCCTCTAGATTTGTTGTTACCCTTCAATTCAAGGTTTAATTATTCTTTTTTGGGTTAAACCCTAGTCTATGAAAAGCCATAGTGATCCACAAATTCAATAGCTATGAGGAAATTTTCTGATGTTCCCTCAAAGTCGAGATGGAGATTGGTGAATCAAAAGGGTATCATAGGGATATGAAGCAGAAAGTAGAGTTTAATTCTGGTGGTCTAATGGAGAAATCTTACAATGACAAGAAATTTCAGAATCCCACTTGTCAAAGGTGTGTAAAGAAGCACCTCGAAAATTGTCTAAGGGGAAGACGAAATGATTTAGGTGAGAGAAGGAAGGGAACCTTGCTAACAATTACCTATAGGAGAAACCCACTAATACGATGGAGGAAAGGAATACTCTAGTAAACCCTCATTTCATTGTTCATTACTTTAACTACAAGGAACTAGGGAACTTTGCAAACCAATGCACTAAGATAAAGGTTTTCAGAGATAACCAACAACCTCCAAGGTAGTAAGGGAGATATTTTTCCATCATAACTACCAAGGTGGATCCTAAAAATGATGTGGTGATAGGTATGTAGTTATTCATTCAAGAATAGAGAACATACTTTTTTATTCTGTTTTTACACATTCTTTTATATAAAAAATGTTTAGTAGAACTATCCGAACATCACCATAAATAATGGAGGTATATTTTTCAATGAAAATAATAAATGGGGAAATTATTTCATCCCAAGTATATAACTCCTACCCTATCAATGTTTGTGGGATAAAATTCTTAGGGAAACTTGTCATACTACCTTTGGTGGAATTTGATGTAATTATTAGTATGTATTTTCTTTCCCTATATAGAGCCAACATAAATTATTGGGAGAATGAAATCACTCATCATATCTCAAATCATCCTCTAATTTTATGCAAGTTTGAGGAGGAGGATGAAACTTATTTAGCACCAACAACTCAAGAATGGATATTATTTCTGTAAAAGAAATCATATCTTACTAAAATGATTTATTATAAGAAAATAATCATCCTTGAAGACATGAATATTGTGAGGGAATACATTGATGTGTTTCCCGAGGAATTTCCTGGTCATCCTCCTAGATGAGAGGTTGAATTTTGAATCAAGATTATACTTGGGGAATTACCATTATCCAAGACACTGTGAAGAATGGATATTGTGTAAATTTAGAATATAATGAAACAACTATTGTAGAATATGGATAAAGGGTCCATATTACCAAGTTCTTCACCATGGGGTGATCCAATCCTCTTCATCAAGAAGAAGGAATGGTCAATACACATTTGCATTGATTATCATGAGCTCAACAAGACATGATAAAGAAAAAGTTTCCTCTTCCTTAGATTGATGGATTGTTCAATCGTCTATATAGATCAAAATAATTCTCCAAGGTGGATATTCAGTTGGGATATTATAAATTAATGGATAATAAGGAAGATATCACCAAGACCGCTTTTCATACAAGGTATGAGAACTATTAGTTCATAGTGATTCCTTTCAGGCTCACTAATTCTCTAAAAATATTCATGAACTTAATGAATAGAGTATTTTGATATTACCTCAACAAATTTTTTGTAGTATTTATTGATTATATTATAATATACTCCAAAAATAAGGAGGATCATGAGAAGAATCTAACCACTGTGGTGAAAACCTTATGAAAGGATAATATTTATGAAAATTATAGAAAATGTGAGTTCTGGTTGAAGGAAGTCTCATTCTTGGGAAATATCATCACAAGTAATGAGATATATATTTACCCTTCAAATATAGAAGAAATTAAAGGATGTTCAAGGTTAACACCTATGACATACATCTATAGTTTTTTTGGTTTAGCTGGGTATTATCGTCGATTTGTGAGAAATTTCTCATGATTTTCAAACCCACTAACTAAGATAACTCGGAAGGGAGTCTGGTTTTTATGGAATTATGAATGTGAAGATAGATTAAAGGATATAGAAATGTGTCTTATCACTACCCTTGTTCTCACACTACCCACAATTGGAGAGATTTTTGTGATATCTAGTGATTCTTAAAAGAAGGGATTGGGCTGTGTTTTAATGTAGAATGAAAAATTCATAGCCTATACTTCATGTTAGTTAAAAGTTCACAAAATAACTACCTAACACATGATCTAGAGTTGGTTTTAGTGATAATCACTTTGAAAATATGGAGACATTATATTTTTGTGGGGAATTGTGAAATATATATAGATCAAAAAAGCCTCAAGTATATATTCAAACAGAAAGAGATGAATATTCACCGATGAAGATGGTTTGAGATGATCAAGGAATACAATTTATTAATCCACTAGTATCCTAGTAAAGTGAGTAAAGTGGATAATACTCTATTTATAAAGGATCCAACAATTCTATCATTGATGAGATTTGAGAGGGGTCCAATATTCTTAGATTTGGAAAGTATAGATATGGGAATCATAAAGGAAGGAACATCATATTTCATTTCACAAATGATTGCCCAACCATCCCTTATGGAGAGGTTAAAGGATTCTCAAAAAGATGATGTGGGAATTTAGAAGAATGTGGAATCTGTAAGGAAAGAAATTTTTTTGGAGTTCCATGTTAATTCATATGGATTTGTGAGGTTTGGGTCATGATTATGTGTACTGTAACGACCCATACTTTTTGAATGATATTTGTTTCTTGAGAAAATGTGTATTATATTATTTTTTACTCAACATAACTATATCTCTTTAATAGTTAAGTGAGTATAATTTTAAATGTGACTATTGATTTTTGACCGTTATATAACCATTGGTTAATATGACCATTGGGAACTATAATTTTGATAATAATTTTAACATTATTATAAAAGTTTATAAGTAAAATTTTGATAAAGGAAAATTGATATGGAAGGAAGATTCGATGGACTCAACCAGTAGATTAGTTCTATTTGAATCCCATATTTCGGAACTTGGGAGGGAGATATCATCACTTGGGTTTTCCCTTGACCAAGTCTAATCCAAGCTTTAATAAGTGAATCTTGAACAAAATCACCAACAAAAAAGTTCAAGTTAGTAGAGATTACCACTCATTCGATGTTAGCCGAGGCACCCCACAAAATCAACAACATTGAAAACCTTAATCTTAGGGAATATGAAAGTTTAATGAGGGGTTATATGTCTAGGCCCTACTTACTTAAAGTTCAATTCCATTGTATAAATAAAACCATTTCTCATCAATTTGATTTTAAGAATATTTTTTCTTAATATAAAAATATGAAGAATTTGATAAATTGAAAAAATTGTACTTTTCATAAGGATATAAATTATTATAATAAACTTAGGTATTATGAATAAAGTTTATTTTAATGAAATATTATGAAAAAACACTCTTACTTAATTATAAATGATAAAATAATTTTATTTTTTTCAAGAGTAGAAAATTTTACTATGCATTTTCTATTCACTATTATTTTTAATAAATATGGATTTTTATATTTAAAAGTTAAAATTATCATATTTATAGAATTATTACGATAAAATAAATATCATTTTTTAAATCAGAATGTAAAAATTAGGTTAGGG
The DNA here is from genome assembly GCA_963277665.1 of Viscum album. NCBI lineage: Eukaryota > Viridiplantae > Streptophyta > Magnoliopsida > Santalales > Viscaceae > Viscum > Viscum album. The sequence goes on from OY728152.1 coordinate 1,536,525,350, forward strand.
TGAATTTATGGGAATTTTCTAAAATACATTATTTTATCATGAATAATAAAAATACAATTTGAGTTTTTAGGTATGTTATTGACATCATAATTATGTCATAATGATTTAATAACTAATCAAACATAGTCCAAGGATTAATATATGTTATTTTATTAATATCAAGTATTTTAATATATTTTAATTAGTTTACAAATATATAATTTACTTTCCAAATTCTAAAATGGAAACCTTAACTTGAAAAATGTTATTTTGTGAAAACTTTAATTTTCCATTCCAAAATAAGTAATATAAAATGTTCTGTGACTCTTATGAATTAAAATAACATAAAGGGTGTCCCAAGTGTCCAAAAACATGGGAAAATATTATGGTCAAGCCCACCGTTTTTCATTTACCACTACCTAGGTGTCTAAGGCCTTTATTTAGAAATTAATAAACAAATCTCCCACTTTTTCTATAAATACCCACCCATTTATCCATTTACTTTCACTCCCATTTCATCCTCCTTGAAGCTCTGATAGTTTTACCTCCCAAAGAGTCCTTCCAAGGTGTACTCAATCCCCCAAGGTCTCGATCCTCATGTTTTAGGAGTTACCTTTTCAAGTTCCCTTTTTATGTGGCACATATTTCAAATTTCTATACAATGTTCCTCAATCCAGTTAATTTTACCCCTTTACTATATTAATTGTCTTTTATGAATTATCAACCATTTTACCCTCTCTTTTTACCATTTTTTAAAACCATGTTATATACCGGTTATTTTTTCAATTTTACTTCTCAAAATTTCTCACTTCTCCTCAAGAACATCCATTTTATTTTCTTTATGTGGATACCCAGACCTCTTTCTTTTCTAGGGGTATTAACCAATATGTAAAAAAGATTTATTTTGTTTATGTGAATACCCAAACCTATTTAATTTCTATATTGCGTGACAACTCAAGTGCTATTAATATTCGAAAAAATTCTATCCATCATTCAAAGATAAATCAAATCAAGATAAACTATCACTTCCTCAAAGAGAAGGTTGATCATGGTCTATTGAAGTTAGAATATGTGTCTAAAAAAAATCAAGTTATGGATATTTTAAAAAATTAACTACCCAAATCTGATTTTTAATGGAATTGGATAGATCATGGAGTCCAACCTATTCCCTCAAACTAGATGGGTTGGACAAGGGACCCACACTTCCACAAAGGATTTTATATGTGTAGAAAGGTATGGTAACTCTCTTGAATTAAATGATTGTATTTTTTCCCTCTTGTGATATTTTAGATAAATTCTATTTTGGTTCATTGAAAAAGGGGTAGAAGTAGTTCATAAATTAATTAATAGAGGTAGTTTTAAAATCATTGTTTCATGTTGACAAAGGGAGAGAAATATTATGCTAGTGTTTTGAATAGGGGAGAGTATGTTATTGATTAATAATGGGTGAGAAGTTTTACAAAGGATTTTTCTAGAGAATAGGGTTCAGGGAAGTGTTTTCATGAGGATATTTTCATTTAAATGTTATCACTCATGAAGATATAGACTCATGTGAGATTAGAGTTAATATTTAGTGAATTATTGATGTACTATCTAAAATAAATATATTCAAACCCTGGAACTGGTTAGATATAGTTTAAAGATAATTTGTTTGAGGACGATATGTTGAATCTATTTTGGAATTGTCAAAAAACCCAAATGAGGAGATTATTATAAAAACTAACCTTGGTATTCCTTTTGAGTTGTGTTTGTTTATAAGGTATTTGAAGGGATTCCAAAATAATACATGAAGTCATGGGGAGAAAATTTCCTAAATTATGGAGATACTTTGGAAGTATTCTGGTGTAATTTTGGATATTTTGGTTTTGAGTAGGTCTGAGAAAAATTAAGTATTGAAACTGTAAGGGTCATTGGGCCTTTTTTAAGGGTAAATAGGGTAGAAGGATGATATAATTGGAAAATGAAGGTTTTGGAAGAGTTTTTTGGAAACATAATAAGGTTCATTAGAATTTTTTTAAGAGTCACTGAAATTCTGTAAGATTCATTCTTTATCATGAAAGAGCCATTTACAGACTTCATAAGGGTTATTACAAATTTCATAAGATTCATTAAAAATTCAATAAAAATCATTCCCGACCACATTATATTCAGTTACATACTTCATAAGGGTCATTTGAAAGTTCATAAGAGTCGTTTTTGGATTTTAGTAAGATTGATTCTGTGGTAACGTGATTCTTATTATATTTAATCTATGATAATAGTAAATTATGTAACATTCATTTTTGAATTCATAAGAGTCATTATAGTAAACCATAAGGGTCATTTACATGGATCATAAGGTTCATTCCTAATGCATCCTGATCATAACATACATAAATATTGCATCATTTTAGATGAATATCCAATACATTTTACAATAATACACACCCAAGGATCGTAAAGGTTTAGGGTATTTGGAGACTATATACACAGTTGAATTATTTTATAAAACATTTTAAACATCACCTATAAACATCTTCTATCATAGTACCCTTATTCGGAATTTCCTACTTAAAACCTTTCTCCATAATCTAGGGAAAATAGAAACATAATAAAGAGTGATCTCAATTATTAGTAAGGGTAAACATGTGAGATATCAATGAATGATCATATGAACATATAAAATAATCATAAGGGTATTATTTTATGTTCATAACTTACAAATTTTGAACTGATCCATTCATAGATATTAATTCTTTTGTTTTTTAATGAAGCTTTAAAATTAAAAATACATGAGTCATAAGAGTGAGGAATCCTTAAAAATCATTGATGATCCATAAGAACATATCATAAGCATATATCATTTCTTTTTGGAATACACATAAAAATAGAAAATAATTTTTTTAATCAATCCTTACTGTAAAGACTATCATAGTGATTTTGGTTTACTCTATAGTTCATCATTTCCTTGGTCAAGTTTCACTTCCAAGACTATCATAGTGGAAAGAGTCTCTTATTGGAATAGGTTTGTAATGCCTCGGTCTGAACCACCATGTCCGAGATGGAGTGCTACATGGCCTCATACATGCCTCCCTATATACAAGAGGCTATCAACCAGTAGCGAGGGTCAATGTTCATCTATAGGGAGGATATAACCTCAGTATTATGTTATTTCACAATAATAACTAAATATAACAACTCATAGTAAAAATACAAAAGATTAATAATATTTCCATTATCAAAACCCTTAATGAAAATGGTGGCCGTGCCCATCCCTCCCCCTCTGATAGGGAAGTGATCTTCATCGCCTTATGAGGGAGATCTGATTCATTCTTTCTCCCCCTTCTATAATCCTGATATTCTACCTACGTTTCCTAAGATTGTGAATTTTCCTAAGGTCCCCATGTTATTTGAGGGATGTCCTGATCTTCCTCTCTTAATTTTTGAGTTCAATAAATCTTCTTCTCTTCTTTGAATGACGTTGGTTTCCATATTCAAGGATCTTTGACCTTTGATGGAATTGTTTGATAAGTTCATTTTAGAATCTTGGGGTATTCAGGATTGTTCTATGGTGGGACTTTTAGATGGTTGAAATATCACGATTTATTTTACTTCGGAAGAGGACCTGATTCATGCTTGGTCCTCAGACCCTCACAGCTTCAACATATTCATGTAATTTTTTTCAAGTGGAGATATAACTTTCATATGCACCAGGATTCCCCAATGTTGGCTATTTGGGAATGATTTCTGGACCTACCTCTCCCATTTTGAAATCCCTCCATCATTCACATGTTAGGGAACCTGGTGGGGCATTACCTCTACTAGGATAACAGGACTTGGGATGTGTGCCATCCTATTTCTCCACACATTTGTGTTGAATTCAACATGTTGAGAATCTGAACTGATTTGTGTGTATTGCTGTTGGAAAGGAGTTCCACTACAAACAACGGGTGATATTTAAGTCATGGGTGGATTATTGTTATTCTTGTAAAATGTTGGGTCATGATATGACGTTCTATAGGTGTGAGAGTAAGAATAAAGTAGATACAGGGCTGGAACAAAGGGTGGATCCCTTTGGTGAAGGCTCAAAGAGAATAGATTTGGCTGTCGATCATGGTGTTTGAGGCAGGATCCAAGATGATGGGTGAGTTGGACAGTTTGGAGTTGAAGTGAATGAAGAATTCACAGTAAGAGATAACACAATGCATAAGAACAAACATTGGATGCCATTATACCCCAAGGTGTGTGTAGTCCTTGATCGGCTGAAATGAGAATTGAAAATAGGGTATGAGAATGAAGAAGTAGAGGTAGGTGATGGCTCCATGACCATGGGGGTCAAGATGAACTGTGGAGATGGGGATCTGATCACCAGGCCAAACTCAGCACATTTGTAAGCGACTCCTGAACTATCTTTGGAGGCATTTGGGGAGAAAAAGAGTGTTAGGGGTTAGAACCTATCAAGGAAGTGTACTCCAAATGGTTTGGTGATTCATAAATTTAAAGGTGAGACCGGTCAGGTTCATGTTTTCATTCTGTCCTGCAACCAATTTGTTGGATTTGAAATCAAAGGGGTGACCAATGATCAGGAAGGTGGCCAACAGGGATAGGTCCCTATAGAGGGGGAATTTTCTTATGGTTCTGACTCTGAGGATGAGTCCCCTAGTTATTCTTCTAAGGATCATATAGGTGGTAAACATTCTCAAAGTTTTTATATCCTGATAAAGAAGAAAAGTAAAAAATCCAAATTGGATGTGGGAAGCTTCACCTTAAACAATGGGGGAAGAACAAAGGACACAAGGATTATTCTTCCTTACCGAAATCAATGGAGATCAGGTAAAGTAAAAAATTAAATATAAATAAATGGAATGCCTAATTACTGATACTAATGTTGTGCAGGGAACATCTGAGAAGGAAGGTCTTGGCTAGGGTTCAGGCATGACTAAGAATGCTAGGGGTGATTAGACTCTGGAGAGAGAGACAAAGAAGGCCAATAACAAGGACCCATGGGAACTCCAAGTGCACTTAGGAGAAGATATTAGGGAGAATTTACTTATTATCAAGGCTAAAAAAGAGAAATAAAATATAATGATGGGACGAGTGATTCAAGTGGAGACTAATACCGAGAAGAATGAATGGATTGATAAATATGATCTAATTATAGAAAGATTTTTTTAATGAAGAGAGGATCAACTGCGAATAGTACAATCAAACTTGGGAGAAAATGGCCTACCTCTTTGAAGACATTATAAGGGAAGATCTAGAAACACAGGTATTTACATTATCTTAAAAATTATTTAGGGATAAAGTATATAATATAATCAAATTATGTTTCAATGAATATGTTATGTCCTTTGATGGTGTCATTTCTAGTTAAATGTTATGGTTTCTCAACTTTCCCTCAAAAGTGTTTTGATAATAAAAAAGTTAAGTTGGAGGAGAGTAAAAATACAAAAAGAAACAATGTCAGATGACATATAGGATATACAATAGATAAATAGACTCTGAAAGTGGTAAGTAAAACCAGAGTAAATGTGTAGTCAGGTAAATAAATAAATAAAATGTGGTATCCTTTGGATAATATCCCGGTACAACTCCTATATCCATGATCCTTGGCTCAACCATCTTCCATGGCCCCCCTTTCCCTTTCTTGGATCCCTATATAAGAAGTCTGTACAAGCATCGAAATTTCCATACGGGGTGTGAGTAATAAAACCCTGTAAGAACCAGCAATGCATACTTAACAAATGTACACTTGTATAATAGGTTTATTCCATGATAATAATAAATTTTAAAAAATGCATAAAAACCATAAATTCACATATTTAGTGGTCATTTTCTAACCAATCCATCACAAAACCCTGACTGTACCTACATGAGCTCCATGAAGATAGAATGATAAAAGGTCATTAGAAAAGAACCAAGAATTAGAAAAAATAATGAAGATATTTCTCTTGGTGTCCTCAACGAATTAATATGATCATGCTACTTAGTATCCACAAGGCATTGAGTTCCAACATGTCACTCAATATCCTCAAGGCATCGAGTTCCATTTGGGCTACAAGGCTATCATGTTCCTACCCCATGTATAATCCCATCATCATCATCATCACCACACTCCATGCATACCACCCTCTAAGGGTAAACATACCATGATGGTCCACCTATCATAGATACCGAGTACCAACCTCCAAAGGAAATATAACACACAAAAAGTAAGATAATGATAAGAAAACCATAACATAACATTATAAGATATATAGTAGCATCATATAACAACATGTGATCGAGATCAAGCATAATAACAATTTACTCTAGAAATTATCATGGAAACATGGATCATATATGGGTATCATGGAAATACACACACCAATAAGAAATCACCATCAATCAAGAACAACAATCCATTACAACAGATAAATCATACCAAGGTAATAAGTTTATACGAGGGCCCCAAATAGTAAGTAATGTACAACATCAAGAATTTTTATGAAGAACTCCAAGGTTCATCAAGGAAATAAAGATTGAACCATTTCATATACCCATGAATAATGATCTCAAAATTCAAGGATGCCTAACTTAGGTCTGAGTTAATTATTAAAGAGGTTTATAATGGAATTCAATAAGAAACTACATCAAGAAGGTTATTCTAGAAACACATAACATACTGTGTCCATCAATGAATCCAATTCCAATATATGTTATTGGAAGGCATGCCAATTCACCGAATCCATTTTTTTTTGAAGAAATTATTGTGAATTCATTACTAATTCATGAATTTAGCCTCAACTATAGATAATGAACATCTATCAATCAATAATATATTAATAGAAAAGAGATTCAAGAAGAAGAGAGTCTCAAAATGATTTTTTAAATATGAATTGCCCAGAAACATCTCTTATTATTGAGATTTTATCTTTTATCTAGAGGGGTTGTCATTGAATTTTCAAATTCTCCACCAATCCACCATATAAATATTAATGTATTGAGGTTTGATCATCAATATTTCTTTAATAATAGGTAAAGTAAGATGATTCTCAAATACTTTATCATAGAACTTTCATTGCTAATGGTAGATATTAATTCAATCAACAAAAGATGTAAAATTTATAGATCCACCACAGATAAATCACCATATAATTAGAATAGCTACCATAAATCCATAATAGATCTATACTCATCTAACAAGAAGGAAAAAGTATTTGACACAAATATATAAAAAACTTGCTGTTCTTGGATTCTCCAGATTAATAAACGGTTAGAGAGACAAGTTGAGAATAATGAGAGAGTTCAATGGATAGAGAGGAGGAATTAAATTTTAAATTAGGATTCTATGTTTAGAATTGAGTGTTAAGGTGAGTAAAAAATGAGTGTAATTAAAATCCCACAAGGTTTATTAATTATCTAATGACCCAAACTGTTATAAATAAAACTCCCATTTTTATTTAATTAAATACCTTATTATATAATATGGTTATAGAAAACAAATGCACTTATTTTGTTTTATTATATAAAATTGGATTTAAAAGACTGTTAAGTATCATTACCATTGATAATATTATCATCGAATAGTGATGAAATGATTAGTATAAATATAGGGTTTTAACAAATCCAATTGACACAGAAAAAGGAAGTGATGACCTCAAAAAATTGGATCATACCCTATAAAGACCATTTATTAGAGGTTACTAGGGAGATATTATTTGAGAGATTTTCCCTTGACCAAGCCCAAGCTGAGATCCAAAAACATAAGAATGAGTGAAACTGTTTACAGTAGAAGTTCAAGCTCATCAAGATCACAACCCAAACCATGTTCTTCGAACCACCCCATGAAAGTCCCACCATCACACATCTTACTCTTAGGGAGTTTGTTGGAATATTAAAGGTATATGTATCAATACCTTATAAATATGTATATGTACATTATTTTTATAGGATAATGAATATATTTTCATCATATTATTGTTACTTTGTAAATGTTTTTTATTTTGATACAATAAAGAAAAAATTGTATTTTTGGTTAATATTAAAAATAAATTTATGAATTTATGAATTGATTAATTTATAAAATAAATAATGATTTAATATTATTAAATAATTTTTATCAAATATAAATGATTATATAATTTTTATAAATTCATATGTAATTTTTATAAGGGTTTGAAAACTGTTATTGTCAAAAAATACAACATTTCATAATAAATGTTGATTTTATTTTAAAAGTGAAATTTTGAAAATTTAGAAATTATTTATATAAAATTAATATTTCCTTTGGAATAGTATGTAAAAATTATCCAATGGTTATGTTTTCATAATTTTCTGAGATAATCAAATTTTCGGGTAAAAATTAAATACTGTATAAATATACTTTGTGTATTATGATATCATAATGACCCAAAAGTGATGTAATAAATACTAAAAATGGTATCCAAGAAAAAAATATATGTTTTAACTTTATAATAATGTGATTTTATATTTATTTTATTAATTTTATAAAGCCCTTATGAATCCTCAAAAACCATTAATATATTTTAAAGTTTTAAAATCATTTCTTTAAGAGTGTGAATCACCTCCACATAATAAATGGAATTATTTTAATAATTTAGGCCCATGGAATTATAAAATAATAAAAAATACTCCCATTTGTAAGAAAATTAGATAAAAAACTATGGGATGGTTAGTGATCTTGTATATTTTATTATGTAGAATCCAAAACCTAAATAATAAAATAATCCACCTCATTTCCAATATAATCCCACCCAAGCTCCCATTTATATGCACTAAAACTCTTTTGAGAACATTAATACTCTTACCACCACTTTCCAGAGTCCTCAAAAGTTACCCCAAAACTCTCATGGCACCCCTACCAAGATTTTGGAGTCACACACTCAAGTAAGGGATCCTCACCTTCCTCCCCTCCTTTCAATTCAAGCACATTCATTGAAATTAGTCTACTTAATTTCAATTTGTTATATTTTAATTCATTTATAATCATTAAATTACTTTCTAATTGATTTTATTTTAATTATATATCATTTATCCTCTCTCATTTTGACTCTTACCTAAGCCATTACTATGCTGAAATTCTGTACGGGAACTTCCACTCTCCTCTTTTTATCAAGCACTTCTTTTTACTATGACCCCTAATTTCCTTTTTTATTATGTGGGAATATGATCTTATATATCCTAAATTACTATAAATTTTATTTATAAATTATTATAGCCTCATTTAACTCTCATTAATCCTTCTATGATCCTTTATGTACACCCATTACCATGTCTAAATTTAGTAAGGGATCCTCACCTTCCTATCCTCCTTTCAATTCAAGCACATTCTTTGAAATTAGTCTTCTTAATTTCAATTTTTAATATTTTAATTCATTTATAATCATTACCTTACTATTAAATTTATTTTATTTTAATGATAGATCATTTATCCCCTCTCATTTTGACCCTTATCTAAGCTATTACTATGCTGAAATTTCGTAAGGGTACTTCCACTATCCTATTTTTATAAATAACTCATTTTTATTATGTCTCTAAATATAATTTTTTATTTTGTTAGTATATTATATTACATATACACCTTACTATAAATTTTATGTAAAAATTATGTTATCTTTATTTCACTCTCATTAATCATTCTATGATTCTTTATGTACACCCGTTACCATGTCAAGATTTAGTAAGGGATACTCACCTTCTCCCCTTTATTCAAGTTTCCTTATTATCTTATGAATTATTTTTTCAATTAATTTTGTGGGGATATGTTTTTTACATGTCCCTATTACTTCCCATTTTATGTCTATGTAATGAGATACCACCTTCTCTCTCATCAACACATTTTTATGAATCTTTAAGTGATGTGGTTATGCTACAAAAAATTCACCGCGATTTTTCCTTACCAAGATAGTTGTGTAGTAAATACCATACCGATTTCTATCAAGGGTGTTCACATTTATAAACATATAATTTTGATTGGGGACTTAAATATATTTATTCCACACTTATCTATCATGGAATAAATTATTATGATGAATTAATCTATGTTGTATGATCTACATGGCACACTTAACCTTGAGAATAAAATGAATGTGATGGGTGCACCTGAAATCATATAGCACTCCAATGCATTGGGTAATTTTTAGTATCATGATACATCATTTTGGGACATATAGTGAAACTAATTCATTTATAGGGATTTTTCCATTATTATGTCATGGTGTTTATCCTTAAACTATGTTTATGATGTAGTATTTTAAGTTGTTTCCACGTTTCCCATGTTATGATTATCATGCTATATCATGCCTTATTATTCAGGTTCCTTTTATGCCTCATTTATATGCCTATTGTCTAGCATGTATTATATTATTTATTTTATTCCATGATTATTCTCATACTAGGCTTTATATCTCACCGATTTCTAATGTATGTCCCCAGGTTATCCCGTGTAGTTTTAAAAGCCATGGAATTTTAGAAGCATATTAAGGATGTTTTCAATAATTTTGTTGTATCCCATATTCAAGATGTTATTATATGTACCTAATTTACTATGACACTAGACTTCACAATCTTATGAGTTGTATTAAGTGTAATATTATATAATAAATCATGTATTAATGTGAAATAAAGAGTAGAGTTTTTATAAATTACACCCTCATATTGGGTGCACTGGCAACCCGGTGGGACTCATCGGCCATCTATTGGAATAAATTGTTGTTCGATGGGGTTTGTAGATCCCTACATGCCTATTTTATTCCCATAGACTAGCTGGTGGGTTTCACTAACTAGTTTGTGGATATCCTCCAGCCACCACACAACCTATACCTTCCTCAACACTTCTTCCTTCAAATATTAGACACTTATACACTTGAAATAGACCCCTAAACAACCCATAAAAGAGAAGGATTAAACATTAAATGAGAATTTATAAAATTAGCATCTCATATATTGGATAAAATTTTGGATGATACAATTCTCTCCCCTTTAATGGAATCTCATCCCCAAGAATTACCTTCAAAGGTTCTTCTCAAATGATTTGGGCCACTAATTCCAAACATTAGCCTCTCGCTCCCATGTCTCCTCTTGGATTCATCCATAACTCCATAGAATCTAAACTAGTGGTTCCATCTTCACTCATTGGAATTTATTTCTCTGAACTAATATTTTTACTAGGAACTTCACGTATGAAACTTCACACTCTAAATGAACATCCTCATGGTCGATGACATGTATATGATCGATTATGTGACTCTAGATTAATGACACATGAAAAAATTATTGCATACCTTGGTAACATGATAGAATATCCAAAAGGTATTCCACTAAACCCAACCCTCTTGATGATCTTGAAGTGTCCAACATAGTGCAATGATAGCTTCCCTTTCTTCCTCAAATGTTGATAACCTAACAGAGGAGTCACTCTCAGAAAAACTCGGTCACCTATAGTGAACTAAAAGGTATTCCCCTAAGTTTAGCATAAGTATTTTTTTGGGATCAAAGCTCTAATAGACCTCTTCTAAATCAATTGTACTCTATCAGAGGTCTCCTATACATTACTGCCCCCCACAACCACTACCTCACTAGACTCATGCCAACGGAGTGATGAATGACATGGCCTCCCATAAAGATCCTCATAAGGTTCCATCCTAATCAATGACTGATAAATATTTTTGCATTCAAACTAAACTAAGGATATTTGATAATCCCAAACCATGTCAAAGTATAGAGCACAAGACCAAAGAACATCCTTCTGTATGTGAATCATTTTCTAGGACATTCTATTTGCACAAGGATGGAACATTGTGCTCAAAATTAGATAAGTCCCTAAGGCCTTCTGTAATCCATTCCAAAATGGAAATATAAAACATAGATCTTTTTTAGATACAATTCTCAATATAACTCCATATAAACATACATTCACATAGACATACAAAGTTTTCGAATCATATACTGAGTGAGTCTTATGGATCAATAAGAACTGAGAAACATTTTTCAATCAATCGATAATCACCCATAAAACATCACAACATCTCAAGGTCTTGGGTAAACCCATAAAAAGTCCATCATAATTTCCTCCCACTTCCATAAGTGAACTAGATGTGGCTGGAGAAAACCAACAAGATGCTGGTGCTTTTCCTTTATTCACTGTTAGGTAAGGTATTGGGAAACAAATCCAAAAATGTCCCTATTCATCCATGGACACCAGAACTGTCTCCTAAAGTTGTGGTACATCTTTTTTAATTATAGATGCACCACTCACTAAGAGGTATGAAAGTATCTCATTAAATATTTATTTTTTTTGGAGTAGAGACTATAAATATCCCATGTACCATGATCACATCGTCACCATCCATCTACCACTCATGTGTCGGGTCACCACCTGTCAACAGTTCCCTCATCACAGTAGAGTCAAGGTCAGATTCCTGATTTCCCTTCACCCAGTCTGTGAGAGAACATGTGATTACCAAAGGGTAACACATCATTTATCCCCAGTCCTCTGAAGCATACATCCTCTATTTTTCCAACAATCTCATTAATCATCACTACTCTTCAAAAGGGGTCTAACTAAGCTCTTGATTTGCCTATATCTTATGACTAAGAGAATCTGAAATGATGTTAACTTTACATAATGAAAATTTCATATCAAATTAGAATGTATGTATATAATCTAACTAGTGAATTTTCCTTAGATTCAGGTCCTGTTGTGTGAAGATATAATGAAGTATCTTATGGTCAGTGTAGAAAAAAAATCTCTCATTGAAGAGATAATGCCATCAACACTTTAAATCATGGACCAAGACTACAAACTCTAAGTCATGAGTAGTATAGTTCCTCTTATGGGGTCATGTTTAATGTGTCCCATAAGCTACTACATTCTCTCTCTACAATATAATTATTCCTAAAAAATGCATGATGCATCATAGTATACAACATAATCGATCATAAACTCAAGAAGTATCAACACCTAAGCTATAATAAACCTCCTATTCAGCTCAAGAAACACATATTCATATCAGTACAAACATTTTAACTCTACTTGTTTATTCATCAATGCAATCATGGGTGATGAAAAATAGGATAATTCCTAGATACAATGTCATTAGCATCCCAATTAACCTCGAAAGTTACTGATCTCAAACATGTTCTGAGGATGTGTCCAGGAAATTACTACCTCCACTCTCTCTAGGTTTACGAATATTCCTGTATTAGGAACCAAATTACCTAAAAAATTGACCTCATGAATCCATAAAAGTAATACTCTGATAACGTATCATATAACTAATTTAGACGAACTTCACTCAGGACTATCTCGAGATTTCTGACATGATGATCTGGGGTCGATGAGTATATGAGAATAAAAACATGAATAATGAGCTAATATATATGTGGAAGATCATGTTCATAAGATCCATGAACACATGAAATTCATTCTTCAGTCCAAATGGAATCACCAAGTACTCATATAACCCATACCCACACCAAAACACTATATTCAGAATGTCCTCATCTCAAACCAACAATTGGTAATTTCACGATCGAAGATAAATCATGGATAACCACCAAGCTCCCCATAACTAATTGAAAAGATATTTTATCTTTGGAAAATAATATTTATTCTTCACCATCACCTAACTTAACTTTTAGTAATATACACAAAGTTGAATACTACCATATACATTCTTAGTGAACAAAATAGGTTCACCCCATGGTGAAGTACTCCACATGATAATTCCTTCTAATATAAGTCCTTACGATGTACTTTGACCTCCTTCATCTCAGTTGGTGCCATATGATAGGGGGTATCCTAATGGGATATGCACCTGAAATGAGCTCTATCTCAAACTCAACTCCTATATTATGGGGAATTTCTATGAAGACATATGATAATACATCTTGATAGTGATCCGCGATTGGAGGAAAAGAAAAAGGGGCTACCACTAATCAGGTTGAAAGTGTCAATACTAAAATATTCATCATTATTATGTCAAGATAACTCAATTCAGGGGCAACTGTAACTTCTACCAGCTTCCAATATCTGGTCATTACATTATTATCTCAATTGGGTGATGTAAATGACACTCATCTTTGATATAAATCAATGCGAGTTCTGAGAATGGTCAGCTAGTCCATGCAGAGAATTACATTGAGGTTATTCATCTATACAATCATAAAGTATCATTGATTTTCATAACTTGAAATGTCTATAGGATAATTTTTTCATCAATTAAGATGGTCCGCTTTCATACCCAATGTTGTATCGAGGGAAAAAAATTCATAAGATAACTTGACCTATAAGTCAGGTCCAGTAATTACTTGGGTAGAGATAAAGGATTTGGAAGAACTGGTATAAAAAACTGTAGTAGAAAATGTAGAAGTGATCAAGACCATACACCATACAGTATATAGCCCCTCACCACCATCCTTTGGAATATTATACATTGTAAAAACAAAAACCACCCAAGTTCTGTGACCCTATCCATGAGACACATGACTAGTCTGAGTTGTCTCCATTTGATTCTTCTCCCGAGGACACATTCTAAATCCCTAGGCTATAGATTGAGTCTATCCTATACCCCTGTGAAACCTCAGCATCAAATCTCTAGAGAAAAATGGTGGAATATGCCTCGTATTACTACAATAATAACATAATATTTGAGGATCTATATATAATTTACAATAATATCCAACCTTCCCAAAGTTGAACCACTATGAAACTCCTTAGTATCATGTCCTTGAACAACCATCAGGTCTGAGTTAGAGTGAAACATGACCTCATGTGTTCCTCCCCATATCCAAGAGTCTACTGACTAATAATTAGGTTCTATGTCCATTATTGGGGAGATTATACCCTCATATCATGTCCTTGAACAATAATAATAAAATATAACAATTCAGAGTAAACATGTGAACAAAATAATGACAAATATCATACACGACATACAATAGATAAATTGGATACCAAAGTGGTATGTCAAAACAGATTAAATTTTTAGGCTAGAAAATAAATAAATAAAAAGTGTTATCCTCTGAATTACATCTTAGTACTTCTCCCAAATCTATGACCCTATTCCTACTACCAGAAGTGACACTCGTTGTAGTATTGGAAGGTCCACTCACCTAAGTACTGAAAGGTGGAAGAAAACCAACTTCTTGATCCTCCTCTAGGAACTTCTTGATAGTCATGTCCTTACTAGAACCTTTGAGTATATAGTAAGGTAATAAATCTATAACTATCATCTGATGTCAGAAAGAGTCTTGATCCTGAATTTCCTAGCCGTATGAGCCTCACTGCTATCCAAGAGAGGATAAAAGAGTTGAATCTCAGTAAAATGAGTGGAGTAAGAGGACACAATCATTGAACACTACTATAGCTCTATAAAATCATATTACCAATCAATATTAAATGTGTCAAGGAATAAATTCTTGAAGAATAGGTTCTTGAAAGTCTCCTAAGTGAGACCCTCACATAAAAAATCTTGTCCCAACATAATCCACTATCATCTGGAGGGTCTCTAAAGCATGAATGCTTCCATCTTCACCTTCTTATACTCAGGTGTCTCAATGAAGTTGAAGAAACCCTTGATAGTGTATATCCATTCCTTTTCATTATGGGGACCACTAGTGCCCTAAAAGGCTAGTGGATGTAGAATTTGGAAATCCATAGAGTATTTTACCATGTACCTTTGTGCACCACCACCCTTGGCTGGAACTAGCAGATGAAAGCCCAACTAATGTTATCCTACAAACTGTGCTACCAAATAAGGTTCATGATCATGATATGCTATACCCACCTACACAATAGGAAGTGGAATAAGGGAATCCTCCCTAGTGAGAGCATCCCAACCCACATTAGATGGTCATCCCACCGATCTACTTAAGGAAAGCATCTTTTGAAAGATGAAGTAACATTTAGAAAAATTACCAAAGTTATTAGGATAAATCCAAATTAGTTTACAATATCACACATGGTTATCCTAGGAACCTACCCATAATACAATGCATATTTATCCTATCACTAACTAAGTTCCTCTATCCATGAATGTTAGTCACATTCATATATATATATACAAGCATAAAACATGCTCGGTTTCAACTAATAAATGCCAATATTGATATATCATAACATCATGAGAAAATATATATTACACAATAGAGAATAAAAGTATATATCAAACAGATATCACACATAAAGGTAGTAATTTAAAGAACTAGTATAAAAAACACAATAGGTATATATATGAAATGTCATCCTACATGCCCAGTTATGATGCATGAAAACACCCAAAAACCCATAAAAGGGTAAAATTGGTCCAATCAATAGTAACTCATAGGTATGTTACACATGAGATGGCTAGAAACATGGAAAATACCCAACCCAAGTATCACACAACTATATCATTTCTACTATTTTCTAGGTTAATAAAAAGGAAAATAAGAAAACCATGCTCTAATACCATTTTTTAACATCCTGGCCTGAACTGTCATGTCTGAGCTGGAGTGACACATGAGCTTAAGCACGCCTCACCATATGCAAGAGGATACCGACTAGAAGAGAGGGTCTAATTCCATATATTTAGAGAATATACACTTAATATCATCTTCATCATGATAAAAATTCATTATAACAACTTAGAATAAACATGATGAAATAAATAATTTCAGATGGTATATATGACATATAATAGATAAACAGGCTCCCATATTTTCTAGTCAAACTAAAGTAAACATGAATGAATGTAAATAAAAAAATAAATAGTGGTATCTTCTTGAGTATATCTAGGTACCTCTCCCAACTCCATGCTCTTCAACTCAACCATCTTCCACTAGCCCCCTTCCCTTGTCTCGATCCCTATATATAATGTCTGTATGCACATCAAAATACCCATACTAGGTGTGAGTAATAAAACCTAGTAGGAAACTACCAATGTATCCTTAAAATTTTTTAACATGTATAATAGGTGTATTATATGACAATAACAAATTCATAAATCATAATAATTATCATACAATCACATATTGAGCATTCATGCACTAACCAAGCCCCCACAACCCCTCAACAATACCTACTTCATCTCCATGATGGTAATAAGGTCAAAAGTCATCTAAAAATGATCAAGAACTATCCATAAGGCTAGAAATATAACTCTCAGTATCCTCAAGTCATCAAGATGATCATGTTACTCAATATCTAAAAGGAATCAAGTTCTAGTACGTCACTTAGTATCCTTAAGGCATCAAATTCCATCTGGGCCAAAAGGTTTTCATGATATTTCCCCATGTATGGGTCTATTGTTCCCATCATATAAAAATTTTCATACTCCCCCTATAATGGTGAACATATAAAAATGGTCCACATGTCATGGATACCAAGTACCGACCTATAAAGGAAAGATAAAACAAAACAAGGAAAAGCATGATAAGACAAGTATAACATGGAATCATATAAAATATAGTAGAATCATATAATAGCATGTGATCAATATCAAGTATGGTAACAAATTAATCTAGATATTCTCTTGGAAATAATAATCATATATGGGTTTCATGAAAACACACCACCCATAAGTAATTATCATCAATCAAGATTGTAAATCCATTCTAACTTATAAATCATACCATGAAAATAAGTGTATATGATAACCCCAAATAGTAGGAACTTCCTATATCAAGGTTGTTGATAAAGAAATACAAGGTTTGTAAATGAATCAAAGACTGAACCATGACATACACACACACATAGAATTTTATCACACATTAGGGATACCTATCTTGGGTTCCAATTTGTCAAGAAATAGTTTTACAATGGATATGTAAAAAAGAAACCAAGTTAAGAAGGTTATTCTAGAAACACATACCTTATAATTTCCATTAATGGGGATAGTTTCAAGGTATTTGAAATAAAGGTACACTAATTCACCAGATCCATTATCATTAAATGAATGGATCATGAATTCATTACCAATTCTATAAGAGTGCCTCAGGTCTTACCAAGGAGCATTGAACAATCAACAATCCATCAATAGAAAATAGATTCAAGAATAATATTCTCAAAAGGATCTATTAAAGATGACTTACCTGGAAATTTACACCATTCTTTAGAGTATTATCTCTGGTCAAGAGGGGTTTTCATTGATGCATTGAATTCTTTACAAATATGACATATAAATGTCAATATATTAAGGTCCCATCATCAATCCACCATCAAAAAGTGGTCTAGTAATATGATTCTAAAATACTTACCCATAATTTTTTTTATCGATGGTAGATCTTGATTTGGTCTGGAAATGATGTAAAATCACTAGATCTGCCACCATTTTATAATGAAAATGATATATTAGCATCATATTATCATAGAAACTATAGATCCATGAAATATCCATGATCATATTATAAGGAGGAATAATTATTATGTAAAAATATAAAGAAAACTCATAATTCTTAGCTTCTCTAGATTAGTCAACCATTGGAGATGAAAGGGGATAAGAATGGGAGAGTCTAATGGATAGAGAGGGGGCCTTCAATTCAAAAATGGGTTTTAAGGTTTGGAATTAGGTGTTAAGGGAGTAAAAAAGGAGTTTTATTATAAAAGAGTGGGGTTTATTAATTGAACCCTCAAACTGGTCATGTCGACTACCTAATGGGACGCAACATTGGGCCGATGTGCCTGGTAGAACCAACTAGGTCTCACCAGTGCCACCAACTATCTAGTGTGGTATGAAAATCCCTAAAAGCCTACTTGAAGCCCACTGGTTGGATAGTGGGTTCCTCTAGCCAGTCAGTGCCTGCCTTCTAGACACCAAAAGACTTAGACTTCCCTCAAATATTCTTCCTTCAAAAGATAGACCGTTAGACACTTAAAACGAACCCCTAATTATCCCATAATAGAGAATTATTAAAGGACAAAGAAGAATTTATAAACATAACATCACATACATTGAATCAATGCATGGATGTTATAAGGTTCACTCTCTATTACAATCTATATTATCACATGATATATCAATCACTACCCTTTTCATTGTATTGATATAATGGAATCACCTACCATATAATTAAAACAATACATATGTGTGCCACAAGATCATAAAAAAATTCAGCAATTAATCATAGAATAATATATGGAAAAGGAAAGGGTTTCATAAAAGTTTAATAATCACATAAGACATTGAGAGAAAAGTCATGGATTGAATCCTTTGTTCATATCCCCTATGAAGTATGTGAAACATAAAATGATATTGGTATAGATGTAAAATAAATTTAAAAGGGCATTTAACCATTTCTTTGAAAACAGTAGAAAATATCACTTTTCTTTGATATCATTAAAACAAAAAAAAATCCAGAATATTGAGAAAAATAATTTCTTTGGAAATAATCCTAGAAACTTGTAAAGGAATATTCAAAGTAAATGATGATCATGAAAGTGAGAGAATGAATTTTTGTGGTAATTTTAAAATATTCCTCTCATACTTTTGGTAATAAATCCAAAATTTACTTATTTAGAAAACATCGTATAAATTCCTTTTTAATACTTTGAAAAGAATTTATAAAATAGTTGAAAATAACATTTAATAATCATTGAATCGTGTAAACCAATATTATTATTATTTTAAATAAAATGGGCATGTAAGAAAAAGTTCACCGACCAAAGAGGAAATAGGGTTGAATTTTCTTTAAAAACATTTTCTTGACCATTTTAGGAACCAAAGAGAGTAAAATGGTACTAATACTTAAAAATTATAGAAATAAAATAGAAGAAAAAATAGTTGGTGTTTAAAAAATAAGGATCATATGATTTATCTCAATGGAAATTTAACATAGACAATCCTAAAAAGAAATGATATTGTAACATAAACCCATACCTTAGGTTTAGTCATTATTCATACACATTCTTAAGATATTTTATAATAAATTTAGATTTATTATAGATATATACCAAAAATATCTAATGTAACTAGGGAATAAATTTACCTTATTTAAAAATATCATAACATTCTTCTAGATAGTTATATATAGGAAAACTTTATCACCAAAATTTAATTCAATATCTCACCAATGATTGTAAGCATAAATTTTCTGTCGATTCTGCTCTTCCATGATGTTCTATTGAATGAATCTAACCTTCTATTCCATTTTATCATCTAGACCAGTTCTCATTAACAATATTTCTCCCACTTTATCCCAACATATTGGAGTTATATACTCCCTTTCATAGAGGTATTCATAAGTATCCATCTCTGTTAGGGCCCAGTCCAAGACAGGGCTCGAGCCGTAACTACCCCAAGCCCATATCCATAGGCTAGGAGGTGGTGACAAGCACCGAAGACATAACTAACTTGGGTATTTCTTTCCCTAAAAACCTGTACACATGCACACAACCAACTCAATGAAAAATTGCAAAGGGAAAGAAATAAAGGATGAAACAATTTTATAAATAAACCAAATATGAATGGACCAATAAAAAATGAATTAAAATAGTGTATAATAAAAGAAAAAGGGAAAAAATAAATGCCCAAACTAGAAATATGTCCCAACCTGATAGGACTGGAAAAGAGTAAACAACCGAGAGATCCTAGCTCCTGTATCATAAGTTAAGACCACTGTATGCGGTCCAATCACCTTGTATCCCTAAATCCTATAAAGTCATGATCAACCTGTTCTCTATTTACAAAATACATGACACATATTGGGAAAATCCCATTTAGGGGTAGGTATATACATACCAAGTAGAACAACCCAAAAAGGTGAAGGGGGAGAAGTAAGAGATTCAACTAAAGATGGAATTTATAGATAGAACAAGGTACAATAAGACAGAACATTTCAACCTAAAAAAGAGTGAAAGTGAACCCGTCCAAACAAAAGGACCTTGAAATGGTGAGAATATGAAATTCTCATTGAGTCTTCACTACCTATAAAAGGAGAGTGGAATCATCCAACCAAGAGAAGATAAACATGGAAAACACGTGGCATACCCCACACATCTTCTCCTCTCCTAGAAATAGAGTAACTATACCCAAGGAGTGGGTACTAAAGTAGTATATATACATATATATATGCTCAGTCAAAGAATCCCAAACGAGAGAGTAAGGGGATCTCCATATCACAGTTCAGTACAAGAGGAATAGTATCCAACCGGTCAAAGGTAAAACCATCTATAATGACTAACATCTAATAAATATTTATAGAACACACAAGACTAAGAGAATAAATCACCACACATTGATACTATCCTATTTGGGTGTCACTGAATTTCCTGCATGATTTTTGGTCGTGTCTTAAGAACACATCTTGGTGGGGAAAGCATCCCTCTTCCTTGTGAGTTAAAAGAAACACCCAACTATGTCTTTTCACTATGCCACATAGTTGTGGGGCAACAAATTCTTAGAAGGATCATGTACCCTAGTATGAAAGGAGGGTCCTGCTTTGATAGTCACTGAGGAAATCCACTACCTAGCCCGACTGGAGGGTTACACTTGATAAATTCATCGTGGAATTCCACTGCATAGTCTTACTGGAGGGTAAGCCCGATGAGTTGTCATGGAACTCCATTACCTAACCCGTCTGCAGGGTTACACCTGGAATATTTCATTAGGGAATTACACTTCCCAACCTAGCTGGAGGGTAATCCTAGAACATCGAGGAACTCCAATACCCTATCCTACTAGAGGGTAACTCAGAAATATCATTGGGGAATGCCAGAGACTAGCCCAACTGGAGGGTAAGCCTATAATGTTGAGGAACTCTACTTCCAAATTCCATTAGAGGGTAACATAGAAAGATCATTGAGGAATTCCATTACCCATCCTAGCTAGAGGGTAGTCCCAGTATTATATTCTGGGAATGCCATTGCCCAGCCTAGCTGGTGGTTTACACCTAGGATGCTCTAGTGATTTAGTATGATTGCTGTCGTTATAGGGTGTTGCCTCAGTTCATTCCAAACCTACAAAATTTTACACAAAATATAAAAATCCTATTTCGAGGGAACCACAACGTTCTACATAAAAAAACACTCAAAATAAGATTATCATGGGAAAAATTTAGATTTCAGATGAAGGGGATATGAATGTTCGAAGTTCGCTTGGGAGAGGTCATGTAGTACACAACATGTGAGGGTACCCGCACACTGTGTGGTCCCTCTTCACTATCTTTCCATGTCTCTAGTTGGTACACATGTCCCATCCATGTAGGAGTACACATTATATAGGTGGACTGCATAGTGTTTCCCACCTATCTAGGGACTGGGCCATGTCTTCTAGCTGTGTCCGTCTACTCAGACCCCGTTTCCATGTACCTTGGTATACGATGTGTTGCTCCACATGGGATTCCACCTGGTTTACTAACCCGGGTTCATGTTTTCTTACACAGAGTCCCTACCCATGTGACCCGTCACATTGGTTATCCAATCGGGGAAGGTTCACATGATGTGTGAGGTAAGTCTACACGTCGTTTCATCCTTATATTTTCCCAAACCCTAGAACCACTTCTAAGGGAGGCCACACGCCATGTGTTCCTCATACTACTACATGGAATATAGTTGGGATTTTTTTAGAATATTAGGTTTTTTACAATATTCATTTTCAATTCATATCAGATTCAACCTCCTTGTATTCCACCTCAATTATTCATGAAAAATCATGGATCTAATTATTTATTTTGGATCTTTTCCATTGATCACCGTGAATCATCTCTGTTCATCGGGAAGGGTTTGTTCATGCATTCCACCCACTGCCAATAGTTCTGCGCACTGCTGATCATTCATCATCTGAGTTCTTGATCACAAATGATCAGATCAAGCATCCTTGATTCATGATGAACCCAGATCAATGATTCACTTGCAAATCCATCACCATTTCATCAATTTTCCTCAAATCCCAGCACCCGATCAAGCTCGGATCACCTGATAATAGTTGAATAAGGAACTACGAGGTTCTATCAGAGAAGAACGCGAAGAATGGGAGGACGAAAAAGCATAAGAACAAGGGTTTAATCAATCATTGAACATGAATTCTTTACCAGTGATTAAGAACATTCTCCACGGTTAGATAAACCAAAAAATAAATTTAAATCTTTGTTCTTGGGTGAATGCAAGGTTTCCAAATACACAGATCAAAATAATAATTATGATATACTAAATAGTTAAATTATAAGGGAAAAAAACCAAAAATAATGAGTCCTAACTCTTGTTTGGATCATTTGTTGTCGAAGAAAATTCTCTTCAATGAATTCGAGAGAAGTCGCTGCATTCCTTGTGTTTTTTTCTACCTTGATCCAGAGGTTTGTCGTTCGTCACCCAAAAAAGAGGGGAGGTGTTCTCACCATCGGATGGGAGAATTATGAGACAAACTTGTCCAATTCTCCCTAATGAACTATTTTGAAACTTTTTATTAGGTCAAAAATAAACTAATAAATCAATTATTAATTAATTAACTCACTTAAACAAACCTCTAATGAGCGAGGGGTCAGACATCCCACGCCAACTCATTTTATGTCGTGCCTAAGGTAAACACCACGTTTCAAATCCAAATGTCACCTCAGATTTCTGATATAATTAACTATTTAATAGTTATCCCATTTTCTTTAATTTAACTATGCAAACAAAATAAAATATATTTAATATTTTTATAAACTTAATTATAGGAACACCGGGCCTTAGAATCGTATGTCATATCAACACATATCTCTAGAAATATGTTTATAAATATTTCAAAGTCTTACAAGTAAAAAACAAATCCTCTAGATTATTTCCTCTTTCAATATTTTCATCACCAAAAAGAAAAACTAAGCAAAAAAATTAGGATACTGAGCCCTCACCTTGCTCCCCTGCTCCGAGGAAATCTACTACATATTTCAGTGTTGCCACAATACACTAACCAAAGGGATAATACATCCTCAAAAGGTTCGCTCCTGTCAGTCCTTGATCTCAGCCGGGTGCTTTGCAAAGGTTTATCCATCCTTGATGTTCAGATAACCCCTAAAAATGATGTGCGTAATGTCATGCATGTATTTACTTAGCTGTGACACAAGGAATACATCGTGTACCCTCTCTAGCTATAGGGGTAGGTCCGGATAGTAAGCAACCTCACCAACCCTCTACATGATCTTGAATGGCCTGATGAACCTTGGGGATATCTTACCTCCCCAACTGAACATCCACATTACTCATTATGGGGAGAATATCAAGAATCTATGGTCTCCCTTCTCAAACTCCAATGGCCTAGAAGGGATATCTGTGTAATATTTCTATCTTCTATGGGCCATCTTTATCCATTCACAAATGACCTTCAATTTCTCTGTTGTTGCCGGAACCAACTATGGGCCCATAATATATGACTCTGAAATCTCTATCCAGCATAAGGGTGACCTACAGGGTCTCCCATACAGGGCCCCAAAAGATTTGATGCTGATGATAGAATAATATTTATTGTTGTAAGAAAAATCTAACAGGGGAATGTGAACCTCCCAGCACCAAACACAGTCCGACATACATGCCCTCAACATATCCTCTAGTACCTAGATAGTATGCCCGATCTACTCATTGGTCTATGGGTGAAAGGTTATACTCATCTGTATATGGGTCCTAAATGCCTCCTGTAGGATTCTCCGCAATCGAAATGTAAATCAAACATCATAATCAGATACAATCATCAAGGGTACCCCATGAAGTTGGTTGATCTCTTGTACATACAATTTCCCCAAACTATCCACCAAGCTTTGATTCCTGATGGAAAGGGAGTGTGCTGAATTCATGAGTCAGTCAACTATAACTCAGATGTAATCGTATCCCTTCACTATGCACGGAATCCCCATGAATAAATCCATGGATATGCCATCCCATTTCCACTTGGGAATCTCAAGAGGCTGTAACAAACCCATTGGAACTTGGTGCTCATATTTCACCTACTGATAAGTGAGGCACCATGAGACAAAATCAGCTATTCTTCATCTCATACCAGAGCACCAAAACTACCACTGAAGGTCTCTATACATTTTCCCCACACCTGGATGTATAGATAAGGGAGAATTGTGGAACTATCACATCACTTGATCCCACATTGTGACTGGAATCACTATTCTCCCATGGAACAAGATATAATGATTCCCTCCTTTATTATATCCATATGGTATGTTGCTCGTGGATATATGATCATGCAAGACATCATAGTCAATGTCTTCTAGATGAGACTCTCTCACACACTCAGGGAGAAAAGGATTCAACACCATCGACTGTAGAAAAATTGTACCCTCCTATTCCAGTAGGGTCAGTTATAAAGAAGCTAACTGATCCGAAGATCCCCGCACTAGGAAAGCTTAATTGACTGACAATTATCCTTTTTATTGATTTTGAAAATCACAGAAAAACAAAGGGTGAAGAAACATTACAGAGGTCTAAAGTAGTGCAATCCCAAAGCGTCATTAACAAAAAATTTGAGACCCTCAGTAGGAAAAGAAAATAAGTTGAGGAAGAGGAAAATACTCTGATTTGGGGATTCCATTTACGCCAAGAAATCTGCTACCATGTTCCCCTCCCTCCAAGTATGAGAAATCTCCATCTAGTTACCCATGAGAAGCTTACACTTCCTGATCATATAAGAAATGTTCTAAGGATACCTGGCTTTACCCAAAAAATATTTATACAGGATCAAGGAATTAGTCTCCACTGCCTTCAACATGATTTATCTTTGTTTTCACAGCTTCAAACCAGTGACCATAGCCTAGGCCTCTACTTGTAAAGTATCACCAGTTCCAAAAAATGCTGATAATGATGCAATAACTAACCCCTATTGGTCCCTAATGACTCCTCCAACTCGAATCACCCCCTAAGAAGGGACCCATCAACATTAAGCTTGAGCATGTAGCTAAGAGGATGCCATCGAACCCAGTGTCCCTACCTTGGGTTGCTGGTCTGGTTAGAAATAAAATGGCTCAAAATGATTGTTCTTACAGATGACACGACATGGAAATCCACACACATCTTGACCAAGTCCATAATTTTGTTCTTCATTTTGAAAATAATGCTAAACTGAGATCCATTGATGTTTCTATGGTGGGAATCATTCATGTCCTTCCAAATCATCCAACACCTTACTATCATAATAACAACCCTTGCTTTATTCTCTGGACTGTGATCACCAGCTCCTTGGAACCATGAGTTAAGAAAGATATCTTGCACCCCTCCATGGTCATTTGAACCCGAGAAGACCCCAAATCTTTCCAAACCCATCTGGACCAGTCACTATTGAAGAAAAGGTTCCATATCATTTCTTGTTTGGGGTCTTTGCAACACCAGCACCTAGTAGCCATACTCATTCCCATGTGTTGGATGTTCCCTTCCTTGGTAAGTCCCTATATCTCACTTTCCACAATAAGAAATTTAATTTAGAAGGAATCTACTTGCACCACAATAATTCCCCCCACTAATCTTTAGTAAACGAATCCCTTCTTAGGTGAGCATAGTTCTTGATGGATATATCACCCGATGAGGATCCTGTAAAAAATAATCTATCAGGGCCCTTGTTAATAACAATGCTATTGAAGGAAGAAAATTGGTTATCATCGAGAATGGCCTGTAGAAAACTAGGATAGCCGCTAGCCTCTCAAAAAGAAAGGTTCAGTGTTGGGAATCCTAGGAACAATAACCTGCCTGCCCCCAATAATTATGCCAAAAATTGATGTCTTCTCTTCCTACCAGACAGTGGGAGTGTTGGAGAAAAATCTCTGTGTAAGGGTGAATCAGTTTCCATATCTTAGAAGGTCACGATCATTGCTCATGCACACTTAGACCATACTTATCTTGCATCATCCTACCCCATAGTGTCCTCCATTATAGATCCTCCCATGAGAGTTTCACATATATCCCTTGACTGGTCGAGGAGATACTTCTTAGATTGATACCCCCTCAGAGAGGGGTCTGTCTAGACGCTTCCTTGAAGTCCAATGATGCCTACCATCCATTTTCCCATCCCATATGAAAGCCACAATAATCCTCTCCAACACGGAGATTACCCTAAAAGGAACCTTCAGAGTAGACAAGACATGCATGGTAATGGAAACAAGGATTATATTTATGAGAGAGATATAACCTCCAAAGGATATGATTTTTTTTCCAATTATAGATTCAGCCCAGGATCTTGTGAACCTGCTTAGAAAAATGACAAACTCTAAGAGAAAGGGGGCTGATCAGTGCTCTGAGATACTTCATTGGTAAGGATCCTCTCCTCATATTCAAGTTGCTGTCCAGATCCCTCACCCTTATTTCTGACACATTCCTGGTTGTATAATATTGGATTTTCTCTCTATTGAGCACTTGACCACTCCACTTGACGTACTCCACAATAATTTCATTCAACCCCTACAATTACCTCCTACTGCCATTAATAAATAAAATGGAGTCATCTGTGAACATAAAATGTGAGATACCCTTTGATTCCTTCATATTCCAATAAGAAAAGATCTTTCCCGTGAAAAGGCCTCTATTGATATAATAGATAAGCGCATTTTTTGAGAGAATGAAAAGAGTGGGGGAGAGTGGATCCCCTTTCATGAGGCCCCAAAAAAACCAAATTTCCTACCCATAAATGAAGTTGAGATTCACACCGAGATGATGCAACAACAAAGAGGGTCCCTCGTCTAGTTAGAAAACCACATACAGTCTAGGACCCTTAAAATGAAACCCATTCCATCCTATAGTAGGCCTTACTCATGTCTAATTCAATCACCAAATTTCCTCTAAAGGCCTTGTTTTTGATGCCACCAACCATTTCTTGCACTACTCTGATCGCACCCTGAATAGACCACCCTTTGATAAAACCACGATGTTTGGGTGCCATCTAGGAATCCAATTATAAGGACATAATTTTGTTGAGAATACTAGAAAAATCCTTATATGGAATATTGCACATTATTATGGGCCAGTACTGGTCAATAGACTACGGGTTTCTCACCTTTAGAATTAGGACCATCTTGGTAGCACATGCAATGTGTGGTAGATTCCCCCTGAAAAAATTCCTACACCGCTCTTACAATATACCCTTTTACAATGTCCCATGTTTCCCTATAAAAAGAACCTGGAATACCATCGGGCCCTGGTGTGCTATCTGAGTTCAATTTTCATAATTCCTCCCGCACTTCCTCTTAATCAGGGGGGATTCACAATCACTCATCAATTTCCTCTGATACGCTGCTTGGGATGTCCTCAAAAATGTTAGTAGGGCCTCTTAGATACCCTCAAACCATCCTTCGATTGGGTGCTTCCAATAAGGATTTGATGGTTTCATTGGCCAAATCCCCCACCTCCTCATGACCATTATAAAAGGAACCATCTTCCCGAAGGAGTTTTGTCCTCTTCACATGATGATGTTCCTTAATACATGCATGGAAAAAACCGGTATTATGATCCCCCTTTTGAAGCCATATTACTCTAGATCTATATCTAGCTAGATGTTCCTATCTTAATAGGATATTAGTGAGGTGATCCTTCTTAATCCTTAACTTAGGGAACAAATTTTCATCCCATTCCTATTCCAAATGATCCTCCATGCTTTCAACCTATTTACAGACTTGAAAATCATGATCTCGTGTGGGGAGGTCTTTTTTCCATCTACATAAAAGATGTTTTAGTCACCTTAACTTATTATGGATAGTGACCCATAGGTTTCCCAAGTGATAGAGATTCCATGCCTCCCTAACCACGTTGAAAAAACCAGGTTCCTCCAACCAAGTTCTAGAAAAATGGATATGATCCTTCTGCGATGACCCTAAACCAAAAGAGATGTGAAGCGAAGAGTGATTATATATGGACCAAACTAGGTGGAAAACTTTCGTGTCTAGAAACATAGATACATAGGCCCCATTCAACAAACACCGGTTGAGACGACACCAATTGTGCCTTTCTCTATTTCTGTTATTTCACTAGGTAAATCTATCTCCCTCGAAGCCCATATCAAGAAGTCCATTTATGGCCATGCACAAGACAAAAGCTTGGTTTCACTCCTGGGGAAGTCACCTCCCCTTGTTTCTCCTTAGGGGTTGCAACAATATTTATGTCACCCCCTATAATACACAGGGTGCTATCTGAATTAAGACCATCTAAATCACGCCATAATACCTCCCTACCCTACGCATTTCATTTAGCATATATGAAAGAAAACATAAACTATTTCCTACCTACAAAAATTTTTGTGGTCATAAATTGATTCGAAACATTGAAAAAATAAACCTTTATGTGGTCCTTTTAACTAGTATCACTGTATGAGGTTCAGTTCTATCTGAGTGAAGATTTACCTGAGACTTTGGTGGTATGATTAAACCAAAAAGTGTTATCTATAAAGGCAGTGTCTCCATATTATTAGGGATAAGGCTACCTTGTATAAATCCACACTGTTATTTTCATAGTTCTACTCATGGGGCATCAAATTCCTCAACCCATATGTGAAAAATTCCTACCGCTGCATCAACACTCAACTAAGACTAGCTCCTGAGGCACCACAATACACTATGAACTCCACACCTTCCTATGGTAGTCTCATCACTTGAGTGATCATCAGCCTCTAATTTGACTCCTCCAAGTCCCTATGGAATTTTCAGACATGGTAAAAGGTTATCCCATCAATTATAGGGTGGTCAAAGCAGATGAAATTCTGGGGAAGTCTGCCACAAATCTTTCATAGTACCCTACCATGCCAAGAAAACTACGCACATCTAACACATTATTGGGTGGACCCCAAGAAATAATTGCTCCAATATTCACTAGATCAACAAATAAACATTGTTTAAAAATGAAATTCCCAATTAAGTGAGCCTCATGTATCCGTAACTAGAACTTCAAGAGATTTCCATAAATCCAGCGCTCTTGAAATAAATCAAGGTCCATCCTCAAGTGCTCTGCATGATTCACCTATATTGCAGAGTATACAAGTATGTCATTGAGAAAGATAATAAAAAACTAGTCCATGTGTATGTGTAAAACCTCATTCATCAAATCCATAAATACTGTGGGAGAATTTGTCACACTTAAGGGTATCACTAGGAATTTGTAGTGTTCATAGAGACATCAGAATTTCTTCTTTGGAATATCAGCCTCACAAACCTGAAACTGGTGGTATCCAGACCTGAGATCGATCTTAGAGAACCATTTCAAACCTCAAAACTAATAAAAAGGTCATAAATCTTTGGAAAGGGGTGAATTATCTTTATTGTGACCTGGTTTAGGTAATGAAAATCCACACAAATCCATAATCTCCCATATGCATTTTTCATGAACAGAACTGGAGTTGCCCAGGGGGACACACTGGGTCTGATGAAACCTTGCTCACGAAGGTCCTATAACTGCAACCATATCTCTCAGAGATTGTTAGGTTCCATCTGATACACTGTAGAATATATTGGGGTAGTCCTAGTTTGAAAATCTATACAGAACTCCATATCCTGCCTCAAAGGTAGTCCTAGAACATCCTTGGGGACTACATCCATATAATACTCCACAACTGAATGAACCTAAATTCTTGAAGAGTGTTCTTATCCAAGGGTTACACTCACTAACTCATGGGTGATAGGATACAATATCCCGCTCATAACACTCACTTTTCTTTCTATGAGGTATTTCTCATCGGAAAAGGAGAACCTTGTCCCATCATCACATTGGAATATGACTATTCTGCAGTGACAATTAATCATGGATCGAAACATGGAACTCTAATCCATGACCAAGATGACATCATAAGGTTCCATCATGATGACCAAAAGGTCCCACGTTAACCTCTATTCTCCAAGAGATAGCTCACACTACCAACAGATGAAAGATATAGAGGAAGTGTTCCCTATAGGAACCTCGAGAGAAATATGCTATGCTAACACCACCACTGGGAGCTCTAACTCCCATACCAAGAGTATCAATATAAAATAATGGTTGGAACCTATGTTTACTAATACTAAGGAAATATTATAATAAACATAGATCGTACCTCAAATCACTCATGTGTTATAGGATTGTAGACATCCAAAACCTACAACTTTCCGTAGCCCCAACCTCTTGCTCCCGAAGCCTAACATGAGCCAACTGGTGGTGGTGGTGGAAGGGTCTCATACCACCATACTCTACTTGTAGCTCCTCCTACTCCTCTTCTAGCTCATCCTCCCTAGGGACCACCATATCCACTCATAGGAGATCCCCAATCATGGTGTTGTCTCTCCCGTGGTGGTCCATTATCTATATGCTTGAAATGCTTCACACATCTTGTTGGTAAATCCCATGCCATGTGACCTCTCCTATCACAAGTAAAGAACTTCTATCTCTGGGCTTCTCTAGTCCTCTGAGATGTCTTGGACCCATATGACCATCTACCTAAGCCTGCTTGTGGAAGGGTCTCCTATTCCGGGATCTCTAGCGCCTGCCTACTGCTATAGATGAATCAGATCTGTTGTACCAACTTCTATATCATCCTAAATGGAGTCCCTATAAAAAACTATTTTTACTAGTTCCCTCTCTAGCATCCCATCATATGTGGGAATGTACAAGGGCACTATGCTGGCTCGAATCTCTTTACAGAGTCCATGATCAAACTTTCATGATTGGAATTAGATATCATAGATCATGTTGAGAGAGTATAACGTAAGGTCTATGAACCTGGATTCATACTCATACACTTATATCCCTCCCTTTTGAAGCTCCGGAAGCTCCTGGACTCATACCAAATGCAAGCAAGATGGGTAGTAATTCTCACAGAACAAATGCTGGAAGTTTTCCCATGAGAGTTTCGACTCATCATGTATCTGGGTAACCAGACTCCACCAATTCCCAACTGCTCTGTGGAAAAGGAAGGCTACCAAAACCGCCATATGATCTATTGGGGTTTGGATAAGTCTGAAGATATGGACCAACCACTCTAACCATTCCTCTGCTACCTGAGGATCTGGCTCACCATGGAACCCCAATAGTCTCTGATGCTGGAACTCACGGAGTGTTCTCATCCTGTGAATATCCTTATCCTACTCTACTGGTATGATCTAATGTTCAATATGTGGAGGTGCTACTACCTACCCACCTAGAATAAGGGGATCACATGATGGACTATGAATAGAATTCTCATCGCTCAGAGGTTCATCTACAAAAACAAGAGCTGGTATCCTGGATGACTGTCATTGTGGATGCATCCTAAAAGTTATCAAGGAGTACTGTGGTAAGATAAGAATATATATATATATATATATGTGTGTGTGTGTTTGTGTGTGTGTGTATAAAAAAAAATTGGGATATGACTCAAGAAAGATAGTCAAAGACTCAATACTATATGATGCATGTACCATTGATCCCTGTAACAAATGTCTCAGCATGCTGAGCCAACAAGCAGGTAGTCAAGGTCCTGGTGAATGGATACACTAGCCGCTGCACCATCACTAGACTCCTTGTACTAAGAGACACACTCAAGAAACTTTGAAACTATTTCCCTAAAACCAAACAAATTCTTTTTATGGAACATTTGAAAAACATCCCAAGGATAGAATCACCTTTGATACCAATATTTGATGTCTCGACCCAAGCCATGACTTGAGATGCAATCACCCCAAGCCTCCCTTCATAGGCTAGGGGTAGTGATAAGTGCCAAAGGAATAACTAAATCAAGGAGGTATTTTCTTAAGAACCTGTAAACACACACACACAACCAACTCAATGAAAAAGTTAAGAGAAAAAGAAATAAAGGATGAAACACTACAATAAATAAACCAAATATGCATTGATAACTAAACAAAATGAAGTATGGTTGTGTATAATGAAAGTTAAAGGAAAAAAATACACACCCAAACCAAAAAATATGTCCCAACCTAACAAAACTAGAATAGAGTAAATAGTTGAGTGAGCCTAGTTTCTATATCCTAAGCTACGACCACCATATGTGGTCCAAGAACCCTGTATCCCTAGGATTTTTTAAGTCATGATTGACTTGTTCGTCATCTGCAAAAGACACGACATGTGTTGGGAAAATCCCATATAGGGGAGAGTTTATATATACCCAGTAGAACACCCCAAAAAGGTTAAGGGGGAGTAGTAAGAGATACAACTTAAGAGGGAAGTAGTAGATAGAACAAGGTACACTAATAGAGTATAAATCAACCAAATAAAAGAGTGAAAGTGAACTCATCCAAACACAAGGAGGTCAATATGGTGATAAGATGAAATTCTCATCGAGTCTTCACTACCTATAGAAGGAGAGTGGACTCATCCAACCATGGGAAGCTAAACACATAAAGCACATGGAATACCCCATGCATCTTCAAATCTCTTGGAAGGAGAGTAAATATACACAAGGAGTGGGTACTGAATTAGGATATTTATATATACTCATCCAAAGAATCCCAAATGATAGAGTAAGGGGATCTCCATTTCACATTTCTATCCAAGAAGAATATTATCTAACAATTCCAAGGTAAAGACATCTAAAATTACCATAATCTCATGAATCTACCCAAAACATACAAGTCTAAGGGACTCAATCACCCCACCTTGATACTATCCACTTTGGGAATTATTGAATCTCCTACACAGTTTTAGGTTGCATCTCAAAAACATGTCTTGGTGGAGAAAGTGTCTGTCTTTCTTATGAGTCCAAAGATACTTCAAACCATGTCTCATCACTATGCCACAAGTAGAGGGGACACAAATTCTATGAAGGATCTTGTAACCTGGTATGATAGGAGGGTCCTAATTTGATAGTCACCGAGTAGCTCCACTTCCCAGCCTGTCTAGAGGGTTTCTATTGGGAACGTCATCGAGGGAACGCCACTGCCTAGTCCTACTAGAGGGTAAGCCTAGTGAGTTTCTAGGGAACTCCATTTCCCAGCCCAGTGAGAGGGTTATGACTAGAAGATGTCATCAGAAAATGACACTAACCAAACCAGATGAATGGTAATCCCAAAACATCAAGGAACTCCACTTCCTAGTCCCACTAGAGGGTAACTCAGAAAGATCATTAGGGAACACCACTGGCCAACCCAACTAGTGGGTAATCCCAAAATGTTAAGAAACTCCACTTCCCAGTCCTACTATAGGGTAAATCAAAAAGATCATCAGGGAATTC
Source organism: Viscum album (assembly GCA_963277665.1). NCBI lineage: Eukaryota > Viridiplantae > Streptophyta > Magnoliopsida > Santalales > Viscaceae > Viscum > Viscum album. The sequence continues at coordinate 1,536,559,375 of OY728152.1, forward strand.
CATTACCTAGCCCACCTGCAGGGTAATCCTATTACTGTATTTTGGGAATTACACCGTGCAACATAGCTGGAGGATTATACCCAGGATGATTTTGTGATTTTTTATGATTGATTTCATCATTGGGTGTCTCCTCAGTGTGTTCCAAACCCAAAAAATTCACATCATATATCAAAATCCACTTCTGATGGAACCATCATGTTCTACGTGAAAAAAAATCAGTATAGGCTTATCACAATCCAAAATCTGAGTTCACATAAAGGAGATATAAATGTTCAATGTTTTCGTGGGAGAGATCATGTAGTACACAATGTGTGAGGGGAATCATACCTTTTGTAGTCCCTGTTCACTTCCTGAACGTGTCTCTAGTCAGTACACATGCCCATCCGTTTCGGAGTACACACTCTGTAGATGGACTAAATGGCTTGTACCACCTATCTAGGGGCTGTTCTATGTCTGTTTTCCATGTCCATGTTCTCAAACCCCATGTCTATGTACTTTGGTACATGATGTGTAGGTCCACATGGGATGTCACCAGTGTGTTCAACCCATGTCTGTGTTTTCTTACACGGGGTACCTCCCTGTGTGACTCCTCACATGGGTTGTACAACTAGGGAAGGTACACAGGGCATGTGAGGAAAGTATACATGTCGTGTCATACTTATATTTTCCCAAACCCTAGCACTGCTACTGAGGGAGGATAAATTCCATGAGTTCTTCATACTATATGATGTGTAGGTGGGATTTTTCTAAAATCTTTGGTTTTTTCCCAATCTTCATCTGCACTATGAATCAACCTTAACCACCTTGTATTCTGCCTCGATTCTTCTTGAAAATCATAGTTCTTGTCATGGATTTTGGATCTCAGTTGTTTCTCACTACAAATTGACTTTTTTCATTAGAAAGGTTTTGGATGTGTGTTCTGCTCGTCACTGATCATTCATCACTCAATTTATTCATCTAAAATCCTCATATCAAACATCCCTGAGTCATGATGAACCCAAATCTATGCTTCTCTCACAAAACCACCATTCTTTTGTTGATCCGACTCCAATCCGGGCACCTAATCGAGCTCGAATCACCCAACAGTTGTCGAAACGAGAATTGTGTGGTTCCATCGAAGAAGAATGTTAAGAATGGAAGGGATAAAAATCACAAGAATAAGGGTTTAAGATATTTTTAGCCAATATTTCTTGACCAAAAATCAAGAATTTTCTCTTTGGTGAGATAAATAAAAGTAATAAATTTAAATCTTCATTCCTGGGTACATGCAATGTTTAAAAAGGTGTAAATTGAATGAATAATAATGATCTACTCAATAATTTAATTATAAGGGAGAAAAAAACAATTAAAATGTCTTTCCTATTGTTTTAATCATTAATTATTGAATAATATACTTGTCAACAAATTTTGGAGAATCTGCTGTGTTTTTTGCTCTTTTATCCTCCTTGATATAGAGGTTTTTTTTCTTCACCAATGATGGAGGGGAGGATCTCTCACCAAAAGATGGTAGAATTATGAGCTAACCTTTTCCAATTATATATAATGATCTATTTATAAACTTTTTATTAGGTCAAAAGGAAATTAATCAATCAATAAATTAATTAATTAACTCACTTAAATGCACTTCCAATGAGTGAGGGGTTCAGACGTCCCGCACCGACTCAATTTATGTCACACCTAGGGAAAACACCATGTTTTGAAACCAACCATGGTCTCAGATTTCAAATCTGATCAATTATTTAATATTTATATCATTTCCTTTAATATGACCATTAAAACAACGTAAAATATATTTAATATTTTTATAAACTTAATTTCGGGAACACTGGGCCATGGACTTTCACACCATCTCAGTGCCTCGCTCTAGAAACATGTTTATAAATATTTCAATTTTTTCAAGGGAAAAACCAAGTCTCTAAAATATAAATTCTTGAGAAAAACATATTATTGTGAGAAAATTTCATTAAAGGATGGTGTTGGTCCCAACCACCTTTTAAATACCTATAATAGGATCTCAATACATCTTTTAGGGTTTAAATGGTCCACTCATATGAACTATCTACCTGAGGATGATATGTAGTGATAAAGCTCAATCTCATTTTCAATACCGGCTGAATTATTTTCCAGAACGTTGAGGTAAACCTTGTATCCTGATCATATACAATAGAATATGTTACTTCATGAAACATTACCACTACTTTAGTGTATATATTGTTAAGATGATCAAGAGAAAAATATTATTTGATGGAAATAAAATGTGCTAATTTCATAAGGTGATAAACTAAAACCCAAATAACATTATCCCATTTAGATGTTTTGGGTAGTCCGATGATGAAATCCATAGTAATGTTTTCTCATTTCCATTATGTTATGGGTAATGGTTTCAAAATCCCCTTTTCCCTCTTTCTACAAACCTTAACATTCTGACACACCAAGGATCAAGATAAAAACTATAAAAAATCCATTTTCATGATATCCCACAATATATACTCTTTTAAATATCTATACATCTATATAATTATATAATGAATAAATAATGATGTACCGTGAGCTTCATCCAATAGCTTCTTATTCAATTCTGGTATTAACAGGGCACATACTTAGTTCATGAACCTTATTATTCCATAATAATCATGGATGAAAAAATGAACATTACTCAACATATTATACAGTTATACATACTCCTTTTCACCTATTTTATCATCATATGGATGGATGGTTGACCATTTATTTTAGAGTGATATGATCTGTCCCCCTTCCTCATGATTTCAAGGCCCAAATTCTATAAATATATAAAGATTAGATCCCTTTAAATCCCAATAATGGAAAAAATAGGATGGTCCTTCTAACTCAAAGCATTATTCACCTTATTTTACTTCATAGGGTGGTAGTGTATTGATAAATCAAAAACCATATAATAGAGAAAATGATGAAAAATTAAAGACAATATTTCGTGGAGACAATAGTCCATACATATACAAGAGGTATATTTTTGTTTTCCATTATATATAAAAGAGAGAAAAAATGATTATACCATTAACATAAAATTTTTTATAATAGTAAATATACATATTTAATTATGTTTATATGGTTATAGAAAATTTATAATATGTATAATAATAATGAAACTTGAAAAATATTGGTAAGAATATATACCTCTTCTTTGAAAAACCTCATTTGAATATATTCTTAAGGATCCTAGGGTTGATATTTTATGAATATAAGAACCTATATGATGTTTATATGGAAGTTGATAAGAGATTTGGTTTGGGTTTATTTGGGATAGAGTGATAATGTTTTGTTAATAAAGAAGGAGAGGAGGTTCCCTTTTATAAGTAATGCGAGACACACACATGAAATCACTTAAAATAATTGAATAATATAGTCATTTATTTGTGAAAGTGAAACCAAATGGACAAGAAATTGAATTTAAGATAAGATAAGCTTGAAATATATTCAAAAAATAAGATTTATACAAGTTTATGGAGAATTTTTACCCTTATATATTATTTAAACACCCTCGGTAAACATGTTTTAACCATAACCGTTGTAACAAATATTTACTACTTTACTATTCATTATGAAAAAAATAAAAGTGGCCTAATTACTAAATTTTTAAATGTCTATTACATATATGGAAATAATTTTATTAAATTCAATTACTATAAGTGACTGAAATTCATTTAAAAATAAGCACACAAAACAAAGGAAATTCGTTTTTAGAAAATGGCTTTTTAGTCATAAAACAGAATTTATTATCATTCCTTTCCTAGTAATAACCATTAAATTAATGTTAAAATATTTTGTTTAATATATTATCTATTTATTTAATTAAAATCATCCATCAATAGTGATTAATTTAATTTATTAAGATAAAAACACATTACATGTATGAAAATATTTTTTTTCATAAGAACAACTCTTTTAATTACAAATGATTTTTTATTTTTATTTATAAACAATTTATAACAATGAATTCATTTTTGACATATGTAAAATATAAATTTTCATAATTTATTTTTTTACTATTCATATGATCTAATTAAAAACTAATCAATAATTGCCACATTTAATAATAATATTTCAATAGTATCTCACAGTTCATTTAAACTCGATGTTCCGTGTAAAGAAAGATATCGAAGACATAAAAATTATTTAAAGGGAAATATATCATTTAATATTAATGTTTTACAATTACCTAGGTCATTTCTAGATAATTTCAACATACAATAGATTAGAAAATATTATATTAATAATTAAATGAGTTTAATAGTTTCACCGCTGAAAGTAGAGAAAATCCTATTGAGATTAAAGTAAGGTTTAAGACATGCCATTTTAGTAATTTAAATTCAAGGATGGTGTGGATTTTTTTGACATATTTTTGTACACACTACAAATAATGAAGAGGTAATTCATGATGTGGGGTTTATAATAATGAGTACTATTGAGATTTAAATATAAGATTTTCTAAATATTGTGGAACATATTATTTCCAAAATATTATGAGACATATAAATTAAATACTAGAGAAGATAAAAATATTGAAATTGGACTTTCCTTATTCAAATATCAAAATATCTCACACATGGATATTCGGGAAATAACATATTTTAAAGTAGAAAGAAGAAAGATATAGAGGAGATTGTGGAAACTCTCTCGATGTAAAGAGGAAAAATATATCTATAAATTTGAAATAACTAAGGAACTAATAGAAAAATATATTAAAGATTATTATTTTTATAACTAAAGAAGAATTACAATTCATGTGACAGAAATTAAGTAGAGAATAATAAGGTTTTCTTAAAGGCATCTCAATGGAAGTTCATGGAAGTTGTTCTAATTGTTACATTGACTATGGTATAATTTCTTTGATTTATTCATAGAATAATGAGGGTGGTTACAAGTGGAGAAATGTGTTATATCTTGTAGGAAAAGAATTTAATCATTCATTTATTTGGTGATGGTTTTAAACTTTAAAGTTCAGTGAGATATCTCTTTATTATAATATTAAAATCAATGAGCTTAGTGCTTCAGGTGTATTAATACATTACCTTTTCATGCTCTATGTGTTGTACCTCTCGTATCCCCTCGTGGTTTAATTTTCATGATCACAATCACTTTCATGTTTTTCTAATTGTGTTTTAAGTGTTTTTGTTGATAGGCAATTGATTGCCAAAGGATTGGCCCAAGAAAGCTGGCAAAATGGACTGAATTGCAGTCCACCGGCCAACCGGTGTGATAGCACCGGCCAGCCGGTGGACCTGGCAGAGGCATTGCCCACTGCCAGGTTCCACCGGTCAGCCGGTGGCACCCAGACCAATGGGCCAGCTACTGTCTCCCCACCGGCCAGCCGGTGGCTCCTCCACCGGTCAGCCGGTGGTGCCTGGAAAAGAAGAATCAGCTTCTGCCAAGCCACCGGCCAACCGGTGGCCCATCCACCGGTCAGCCGGTGGAGCCAAGACTCGAAATCTCCCAAATTCCTCAAGCACCGGCCAGCCGGTGGGACTGTACCGGCCAGCCGGTGGAGCCAGTCAAACTAGCCGTTGCAGTTTGACCAGGCTGGCCCACTTGGCTCCCAACGGCTCTTTAAGCCTCTCCAACGGCTCCGAAGACTCCAAAAGGGTTCCTTGCCTATAAATAAAGGCCAAGGAAGCCCCGGACACCTACCAGATCATATACAAAGCCCACGGACACGTTGTTCATCATTTGGCAATCCTCCGGCGAGCCACCTCAAGGAACCCCAAGTGCTCCATCCAATTCCACATCCAAGAGCACCACCAAAGAAGCTTGGAAGCGGCCTTCAACATCTCCAATCAATCAAAGGCGCCCAAGACTTCCTCAAATACGGTTTTTCTTGTTTATCTATTTTGAGCTTAATTTGGGTTTGTGTCTACAAACCACTCTATTTCTCATCCCCTCTTTCTTTTGGGTTTCACATCACCATTAAGGTGTGAAAAGGTTGTCAAGCTTTCCTTTAAATAGCTTGAGACATAGGTGAGCTATCCTTCACCTGTAAGAAGGATAGTGGGTTCTTGCTAAACCATTAAAAGCAAGTGGGTTCTTGCTCAACCATCAAAAGCAAGCTGTAATAGGTCCTAGTGCTACCTCAAAGCCTAGTGGGTTTCTTGCTAAAACCATTGAAAAGCAAGAGGTAGGAATCTCTCAATGGTTGAGTTGGGAGCGGAGACGTAGGCCGGGTTTTGGCCGAACTCCGTTAACAATTTCTTGTGTGATTTCCTGTTTTATTTTCCACTGCACATACTTTGATTTCACTTTGATTTTAATTTGTTAATAATTTTTTAAAAGGCAATTCACCCCCCCTCTTGCCATCCTTCCCGTTTTTCTCCGTCCAACAATTGGTATCAGAGGAAAATTTGAATAATTCCCTAACCGGTTTCAAATTAAAGATCCTTTTTGATGGCTTCTACCGCTTCAACCTCTTACGCCCCCGAAAGCTTTTCTTTGGATCATGCTCCACTCTTTGATGGAACCGATTATAGTTTTTGGAAAACCCGCATGACCACATTTCTTAAAAGTATTGGCTATCCTATTTTTAGAATTTTTATGCATGGTTTTACCCTCACTTCTTCCGATGAGTCTAAGTGGACCACCATAGATATTAAGAATTTCGAGCTTGATGGCAAAGCCATGAATGCTCTACATTGTGGGCTAGACCGAAATGTTTTTAATTGTATTTCTTCTTGCACTACCTCTTATGATATTTGGAAATATTTATAGCTAACCCATGAAGGTACTAGCAAGGCTCCAAAGCAAGAACCCGCTCAAGAGCAAGAACTCGACGAAAAATTCAAACTCGCTTGCCCACTTCACAAGAAAAGGGCCAAGAAGAAGAAAAAGAAGAAGGCTTCAAAGGCAACATGGAGTGATAGCTCCTCCTTCTCCTCCTTCTCCTCGAGCGACCAAGGTAAAAAATGCCTAATGGCAAAACATGAGGTATCTTCCTCCTCTTCCTCCTCTTCCTCCTCTAGTTCTTCTAATTCATTTAATCATCTATCTTATGAAGAACTCTCACACGCTAGAGACCGACTAGAAAAAGGTTTTCATGAATTATCGTCAAAATTTGTTGCTTTAAAAAATAATTTCAAAAAACTTTCCTCCGAAAAAGACCAACTTCTCAAAGAGAAGGAGGAACTCTCCCTAAAAATCCAAAATTTCCCAAATGTTGATTCTTTGGAATCAACCATCAAGGACCTTAGAGAATCCTTAGCCAAGTTCACCCAAGGTGAACAAAATTTGACCAAATTGTTGGGTTCTCAAAGGGTTTCTAGGACCACTCAAGGACTTGGCTATACCAACCAAGCCTCCTCCTCCCATGCACCCCCTGTTTTTGTAAGGGGGAGCTCTAGTTATAAATTTTGAAATTATTGTAAAAAACCCGGGCACCTCATTTATGAGTGTGATTGCAAAAATGCCCGGTATGGTCAACCCAAATCTATTTTTTATTCAGACGAGTTTTATAGGAGAAGACCCGCCATGAAACAAATTTGGATTGAAAAATCCCTTTTGGCGAGTCTCTCCGGGCCAAAATTAGTTTCGGTTCCAAAACCCTTTCCCCGATGATTTTTTGTTTTATTTAGGGGGAGAAAGTTTCTTTTTTTTGTTTTCAAACTTTCAATTCAATTTTTTTTTCAAACTTTCAATTCAATTTTGATTCAAAACTTTCAATTCAAACTGTTATTCAATCTTTCAATTTCAAAACTTTCAATTCATTTTTCAATTTAAACTTTCAATTCAAACTTTCATTTCAAATTTCTTCAATTTCAAATTCTCATTTCAAAATTTTATTCAAAACCTTCAATTCAATTTTCAAGAATTCCAATTGATCTTGATTTTAAATTTTCCCTCAATCAAGTTTTATGCCCCACGCTATTTTGATAATCACAAAGGGGGATAAATTTCTTGATTGATTGGGGGAGAATCCTTTTCATCATGCTTAGCATTTCCTTTCAATTTCAGTATTTTACATTAATTGTTTTGGTGATTGTGATCATCAAAATAGGGGGAGATTGTTGTACCTCTCGTATCCCCTCGTGGTTTAATTTTCATGATCACAATCACTTTCATGTTTTTCTAATTGTGTTTTAGGTGTTTTTGTTGATAGGCAATTGATTGCCAAAGGATTGGCCCAAGAAAGCTGGCAAAATGGACTGAATTGCAGTCCACCGGCCAACCGGTGTGATAGCACCGGCCAGCCGGTGGACCTGGCAGAGGCATTTCCCACTGCCAGGTTCCACCGGTCAGCCGGTGGTGCCTGGAAAAGAAGAATCAGCTTCTGCCAAGCCACTGGCCAACCGGTGGCCCATCCACCGGTCAGCCGGTGGAGCCAAGACTCGAAATCTCCCAAATTCCTCAAGCACCGGCCAGCCGGTGGGACTGTACCGGCCAGCCGGTGGAGCCAGTCAAACTAGCCGTTGCAGTTTGACCAGGCTGGCCCACTTGGCTCCCAACGGCTCTTTAAGCCTCTCCAACGGCTCCGAAGACTCCAAAAGGGTTCCTTGCCTATAAATAAAGGCCAAGGAAGCCCCGGACACCTACCAGATCATATACAAAGCCCACGAACACGTTGTTCATCATTTAGCAATCCTCCGGCGAGCCACCTCAAGGAAACCCAAGTGCTCCATCCAATTCCACATCCAAGAGCACCACCAAAGAAGCTTGGAAGCGGCCTTCAACATCTCCAATCAATCAAAGGCGCCCAAGACTTCCTCAAATACGGTTTTTCTTGTTTATCTATTTTGAGCTTAATTTGGGTTTGTGTCTACAAACCACTCTATTTCTCATCCCCTCTTTCTTTTGGGTTTCACATCACCATTAAGGTGTGAAAAGGTTGTCAAGCTTTCCTTTAAATAGCTTGAGACATAGGTGAGCTATCCTTCACCTGTAAGAAGGATAGTGGGTTCTTGCTAAACCATTAAAAGCAAGTGGGTTCTTTCTCAACCATCAAAAGCAAGCTGTAATAGGTCCTAGTGATACCTCAAAGCCTAGTGGGTTTCTTGCTAAAACCATTGAAAAGCAAGCGGTAGGAATCTCTCAACGGTTGAGTTGGGAGCGGAGACGTAGGCCGGGTTTTGGCCGAACTCCGTTAACAATTTCTTGTGTGATTGCCTCTTTTATTTTCCGCTGCACATACTTTGATTTCACTTTGATTTTAATTTGTTAATCATTTTTTAAAAGGCAATTCACCCCCCCTCTTGCCATCCTTCCCGTTTTTCTCCGTCCAACACTATGGATTACCCATATTCGGGTGAACAAGGTAAAAATATTACGTGTCTCTGTTTTATTATTTAATTTACTTATATTGACCATGGGAAGGATAGATACATTCCTTTTAATAGTGGTACATGTTTTTGTTGAAATGGGTCTCTTATAGAATTTATAATACATGGATTTATCCCCCCACCCTAAAGGTATTTACCCTTTTTGGTACAAATATAGAGAATGTAAAACTATAACCTACTCAATTGAAAACACCATTCCAACCATATATGCAGTTATGGACCCTAACTAACTTAGGGTGGGTCCATCTCTACCTTCTCAAAAATCACATTCACCAAAAATGTGTACATATACCCCATGAGGGATGTGAAAGATACCCACTAATGGTATAAATCAATGTGATACTAAAAGAACATACAATAATTCAACCAAAAGGAAACATTGAAATAGGTCATATCTAAGATAAATAAGTATCAAAGGTTTTAATAGCCACACAAAACTATTGAACACCTAATTAAACTCTAGACATGATTTAACATCTTCTAGAGAGGTTCATCTAGATATAGAAAAAAGAAGAATAATACTCTAAAGTGATCCCCACACTAGATACCAAATTATTATAAAGAAAAGAAAGTATAGCGCCTATATCAAAGAGATAATTTATATCATTGATAAAATAAGAACTAAACCTATAATTGTTGAAGTACCCCTATCCCTATCCAAGATTACCTGGTCTAGAAAAAAACCTTTCTACATTGAAATTGTGGTCCTAAACCCAGGATCCTTGACTAGCCCAAGGGAATGGAACATTAGGAATCTATTTCTATAACCATCGAGATCCTTAAAAATATATACACTCTAACCTCACATATGCATCTCAACTATCTATTAGCCAAGGGCCCCTACAATATACTCGATAATCTTGTATAAACCTTGAAAATACGTCTCAACCCTACCATGGCATCCACGTAAAATAGTAATATAGGTAGATTATTTTATCAAAATAATGGTTTTTTAATTTATATAACCCTAGGAGTGGGGGTGGGTGAATTAGAGTTTTAGTATATTTAAAATTTTTCACATCTACACTTTCCTCAAGATATTATTCACTTTTTAGAAGGCGCAATATTCAACCCTTAATTACTTTATCTTTATAAAATTTTACACATCAGATATCAAGAATATACAAAGAATATAAATCAAGTTATAACATAAGGATTATACTTGGTTCTACCATATTAATCTATATCCAAGGAACATATACTCAACATTGTGCCGACATACCAAAGTCCACTAAAACTTGCTATTTTTGTGGATACACTATTCAAGTTAAGTCACTCCTCACCAATAATTACTTCTAGTAAATATTTTGGTGAGCTCACTTATCCCCCAGAAACATTTCCTATTTATTAGTTTAGAGAATAACTCACTACCTCCCAAGCACCACTTTTATTTTTTATTTTACGCACTTCTCTAGAATATATTATATTATATACTTGAAGGTATCTTCCTAATTTATTGAAATTAATATCACCCCAAGATCTGTATACGGAACTGATATTCATTTCATCCTTATCTCTAAATAGATTCTCTGATGCACACCATGTTTTGAACTCAAATCCAATATAGGATATAAATATATCCCTATTATAAGTGTTTATTATTTAATCTTTAATTAATCTTTAAAATATGTAGAAATATTATAAATATAATAAATCCAATATTATAATTATTATTCAATTTATTCTATCTTCATTAATTTATTATCCAAGATGTATTCATGTTGTAAACAACTTTGAGTCTTTTTCCCTAATCCAATTCATATATTATCAATAGAAATTATGATATCCACTTTACTTCCTCTTCATTCATGTGTAAAACTTAATGGAAATAATGTGATATAAGAATGAGATTTTTATTGTGGTTATTATCAATCTAGTTTTTATGAAGAATGTTATAGAGCTTAATTATTTCATGAATATCTATTGAGGAAAATAATATTTTTTTGAGATTAATTCCTTGGTGTTTTTGAGTATTAAAAGAAAATGGAAATGGTTAGAAAATTTTTGGAGGCTTTGGTGGTGTTTGGAAAAATATTTGAGTAAAAGGGAGGATTTACCCATATGAATTACATGAAGGAACAAGGAGTACATGAAAATGTAGAGAGTACATGGTAGGTGGTCCAAAAAGGGTGAACTGTATATGAAACAAACTTGGTCACATATGTTTTATATGAATTTGTGAGAGGATTTCAGTGAAGGAGTCCCAAAAATTTAGAAACCCCAAATAAGAGTGAATCATAAGATGGATGATATTGTTTGAGATGAAGATGTGTAGATTATTTTAAAACCATATATAAAGTATGATATGAATTATTCTTGAAGGAGGCCCACAATGTACTATTCACAAAGGTATAATTCAAAGGGGATTAATGTAATTTAAGAGATTTGTGTGTTTCTTAGAGGAATTTTTCTATAAATACCTAGTTGATATATTTATTAAATAATAGATGAAAAACTAAAGGAAATATCAGATAGATGAACTTGATGATCATCGATGTCACTTCAAGAAGGAGGATCCCCAAAAGAAGTTTAGGAGGTTCAATAGAAGTAGTTAATGGGGTGCAATACTCTATAGAGCTTCACAAAGGGCATACCTTGAAGATTTATGAGAGTCACTATACCACATAGTATGAAGCTTCTCATGATGTTTAGTAACACATACTGAAAATATGTTTTCAAAGGTAACATGGTATTTTATTTGGTTATTATGCAATAAAAATTATTTTCATAAGACTTTTGTGAACGTTAGTTTTATGAAATATTTTTTAAAATAAATTTCTAGTGGGTATTCTGGAGATTGTGTAGTTCATTATGGAATCATATTTAGGCATTAATGATGTAAATAAAAGTATATTTCCTTGAAAATATGAAATAAACAACACATTTATAAATTCACAATACATCCATACAAAGGAGTGCACATGGGAAGAGTTAACAGAACTGATTCAAGTGATGTCATGCACTATTTTATGGAATCTATTGAAAAGGAAGTGTTACTTGAATAAAGTTACTATGGGAAAAAATTTAATCCACAAAAACTAGTGAAGAATTGTGTATTATGGTACGACTACCACATCTTCGACATTTTAACTTTGGACTAACCCTTAGTGTCGAACCAAGTAAAAATTGTTATGTCTTGTTTTATTCATTATTTGTTTTTTGGTGGATGTGTTTCTAACTTTTATAGGTTTGACAAGTTTATACAGACATGGGAGAAAGTTCCAATAAATAATTATAAAATTTTGACAACCTAATTAACCCCTCCCATCTATGGGTGTCTTGGGTTTCAAAAAGTGGTATTAGATCCACATGTAATTGACATTGAATCTGTTAACTAAAGCTCGGTATGAAGAACATAATGAATAAAAAGGGAGTTCCTCTTTTTTATGGATAAAATTATCAAGTTTATAAGAATAGAATGTGATCACATTTATGATTTATTGGTTTAAAATTTGTCTCTAAAATAATGAATGGGATGCATGTTAGTGTTGTATCATAACTTTCCATGGTTAAAGCTAGAAAAATCTACTTTATGTAAATGTCAAAGCTCAAAATTATTTATTTATAGCTATGTCAAATAAATTATATATGAATTTTATGAGATTCACTAGTTCCAAGTCCATGTGTGATAAATGTTATAAAATATATAAAGGTGATATCATGGTTAAAGAGGATAGATTGTAGGTTCTTCATAATAATTTTTTTGATTTGAAATCATTATTGGATGAAAATGTTGGTAGATTTAGAAATTTTATCACATAGGTTATTAGTGAGATTAGGAAATCAATGAAGAAATAGAATATTTTGAAGTTTTAAATAAAATCTTATGAAGGTTTACACCACTTTATAATCCAAAGTTGTCTACTCTTGAACAAATAAACTTCAAGGAACTCTCATTGGAAGATTTTCAAAGTAGTCTAGTTTCTTATGAAATTTACATCAAGATAGATGGAACCTTAGTCACTTAAACAAGATGATGGATTTCAATGATATAGATAAATTTTACATCTCTAAATTTTTAAATGATAAATAGGACGTGTATTATGAATTTATAAAACTTGTGGATAGAAATTTCAAGATAGAGAATGGTATATTCAAAGGAAAACTACCCTTGGTTTATCTCTAGTGTGATAAGGATGGACACATTTCACCAAGTTGTATAAGGAAATTTAATGATGATAGAGATAAAGAAGAATTTTTGTGGAGGATATGAAGGAGGTTTCCTCATAAAGGAACATCAACATGGTAAATTCATCTGAAATAAGACTGGACACATTTCACCAAGTTGTATAAGGAAATTTAATGATGGTAGAGATAAAGAAGAATTTTTGTGGAGGATATGAAGGAGGTTTCCTCATAAAGAAACATAAACATGGTAAATTCATATGAAATAAGTTTTAAAGGAAAATATTATTAATCAAAGAAGATTAAAATAATGAAGACTTTTCATAAAAAGTTTTGATAGAGTTTAAATATGATATCAAAGACGCAATAATGGTTACTGTTGAAAAAGAATCAACTAAATGGAAAATATTGATGATCCTAAATAATATTTATATCTTAAGGTGGAACTTGAGGGATATCTTGAAGATCTTTATAATTAAAGAATGGAAAATCAAATAATTAATGGATTTTTGAAAAAATCATCTAAATATATCGATAAGATCTAATATAATATTGACTATTTGGAAAAAGAGTTAAAATATTATTCAATTATTAAAATGAACATGGAATAAGTTTTAAATCTCAAGACAAAGATTGAATAATAAATTAAATTTATCAATGAACTTAATGATTATGTAATGGTGTGAACAAAGATGGTTGAATACCTCAAAGAAAAAGTGGTTCTATTGAGAATCAAATTTGAATCTAAAATAAAATATTTTGATCCCAAGAATAATCTAATTTTTTTTCATGAATGGCCTTCTCCAAGATGAGGGGAGGGACGAAAAAGTGCCATGCCCTTACTTCCTCAAGGTGAAGGAGAGATAATTACCCCCAGGTCCCTCTATCAGTAGGCCCCGGAGTGGCGACTAGAACTAATGGTATGAAATATCACACAAATGGAAGGAATTAGCCTCTTTGTAGAACATGTTCGGGAGGTAAGATGGTAAATATGAGCAACACCATAGAATAAAGGTAAAAGTAAATCCAAGAATCATTTCCCACATGCATGTTCAAAATTAAAACTGATACAAAGTAATACAAAACACCCAAATAATTTACCAATGAAAAAAAACTAAGCAACAACAACAAATATCCTGATACCCAAGTTATTAAGGTCCAAGATGGTTCTCAAAGTCCTTATGGAAACCTGAAAATAGTTTTACATACATAGGATGAGCATACAAGTATACTCAGTAGGGAAACTAAATCTACTCATGCACAAGTGAGGGGCCATACTAATACCCCTATGAGAAAACAACAAAACATCAAGCACCTACCAAGGAATACTAACCAACCCAACCTCACCAAGGCACACTCACCCAAGTAACTCAAGTCAAGTAATGTAATAATATAAGCACATAGAAATTTTGGTACCCCGAACCACTTTCCCAATAGTTAACTACTCATTCCTAACGATCTGACGTCTTGATGCTTTCACTCTTCCCACACACAGTCCCACTGACACAACCTTCCCACACACACCTAGGCCTCAAACCACACACAAACATTCTTGTAGACACTTGGACCACACCATCCACTACTACGCTCGAAGACACCTGGGCCACAACAACCACACCCCACACCCGAAGACACCTGAGCCTCATCCCAATGATACTTAAGAAAACATACCTGGCCTGCAAACACCTGAGTCCCCCATCCAAAAAAACCATTTCCTGATGAATCTTAGACTATGGTAAGCCTCAAACCATTACAACCTTCCCGTATTTGCTCGAGTGGCAAGTTCCTGAAGAGGGTGCAAGGAAGAGAATCAGTAACCAACCATCTATCCTCTCACTGGGATGTTGGGAAAGAAACCCTCCCCCATGAAATGGAGGTGTTCAACACATAGTAATCAATAAGGGTAGAGTGTATATAGAAATCACAAGGAACTACAATATATATATAGGTAAACAAACACTCATCCCCAAGATATGGGTTTCACATGAACAGAAAATAATCCCACACCAGCACTACTTTTTCTATTACCCCTACATGAGAAACCATATAACAAACACTACCAAGCACAAACCCAACCCCTATTTTTGTTCAAATTCCATTTATTTATTTAAGGGTATTCACTATAAATTATTCTATCACTATTATGAAACTAGAAACCATAACCACACTAAGCAACAAACATAACCAAACTATAGTCCCACTGCACAACAACACAAAACATGAATTGCAGTCCCACTGTACATTGCCATTGAACTACCATAAACTACTATAAACTACCACTCTTAAAAGTAATACCACTGATTCCTTCTCTCACAAAATAACCCTATAGCCCCACTTCCAAAAAAACCCTAATGCAGTCTCATTGTAAAACGAGCTCACAACCACACCGTAGTCCCACTAATCGATGTTTCTTTATAACCAAAACACAACATAAAGGCATTTAATCTACCTACAAGTTCATCGATTCCACAATCAATCAGTATCTTAGAATAAGATACCAACTCACCCCCTGTACCACCCCACATACCAAGCCCACAAAATCCAGACCAAAACACACATCACATAACCAAAACCATCAAACCAAGTGTTTTCAAATTTAAAGGACATGGGTACTTTAATTTTCACTTGAATATAATCGAGGTGATCAAAGAATAGATTTGATCCTGGGGAATTCATTTATTTAACCGAGTGTATGTGATTAATCAGATTTCATGTTACATCCATACATAAAAACATCACAATGAAATAGAACACCACTAGTACACAAGAAAAGACCACCAAAGAACATGATTTTTAGAAGGAATAAAACCACGAAAGCCATAAAATAATCGAAGATAGCAAAATAAAATAGGCGACCAACATCAAACCACACCCTTCCCATTATTTTATTTACATGAGTTATCTTTTGATCATATTAAATCCTTGTTTAATTCTTGTTTCAAGAAGAGTATCCAACCATTACTTACAATGAACCATTAATATACCCACCCCTCATGATTCACAGTTAAAGAGAAGAAAAAGAAAATCCCTACTTGGATGATCAAAGATCACATTTCCTTATTTCACCAAGAACAGGGGATGGTGCGACTTGCATTAATAACTCCAAGGTTGAGTGGGAAGGACTCCAACATGGGTGCATGAATCATATTGGGAGGAAGTCTCCAAGAACACCAATAGAAATGAAAAGGAAGAAGTAAGAGATGATCTCATCATAATACGATGATAGATCCTAAAATTAGGGAGACCATTTTTAAGTACATAAAATTTGGATCATGGTTTGACCACATGGATGGGTGGTTTCACACGTTGGAATTAATTTAGATTTAATAATTCACCTCAGAAATGGTGGAGATAGACCAGCGGATGACTGTGAGTTGATAGATTAACATTAAATGGAGAAAAAAACATAACAGGGGTGAAACTAGAAAAATTGGGAATGAGTCACCGACACTGAGCCACTGACAGGTGAGCTACCGACACGACCTACCGACTCGACCTACCAACGTTGAGCTACCGATGCCTCAACCTACAAACGCTGAGCCACTGATGCTGATCTACCATCAGATGAGATATTGGCATGACCAACCAACATGACCTACTGATGGGTGAGCTACCGAAACAACCTATCAACACCGATTCCCTCAACTCACCGATGTCGATTCCCCTTGACTCACTAACACCAATGACCCTTGTCTCACAAATTCCAACACCACTGACTCACTGATTCCAATGAACCTTAACTCACCGACGACGATTCCCCTTGACTCACCAATAATGACACCCCTTGAATCACCGATGCATTGAAATGCTGACACACTGATATGCCGATGCACTGACATACTGATAGAAAAACTGGAAATTTTGGAAAACACTCGAAATGAGCCACTGACAGCTCCCAGAACACCTCAACACCAAATTTCACAAAGGAAGGGACTATGGAAAATTTGGGTTATTAAAAAAGATACATTTAAAACTATTCTCATCCCTATGAATTTCAAAACTAACCTAGAAGAAAAAGTGGTTTGAACAACCATCCCTTAAGATACCTCTCATGAGTAAACCACCCTATGTTGTTCTAAAGCTGGAGCAGAACCTCAACATCCAAGGACACCCCCTTGAAATCTATCTCCTAAAAAACTATAGAAATAATACCACTATGCTCCCTTAAGTAACCAAACAAACATAAAAAATCACACCGTCTAGACACATGGATTAGGGAGATCCATCCTCCATGTCAAGATAATATCTGATTTGGGTGCCACTAACTCACCTGAACATGTTTAATCACATCCACATTAATGCATCCTGATTAGGGATCAGTTTTCTCCCCTCCCCATAGTCAGGACTTTTCAAAAAAAAAATAGAATAAGGAAACAACTTATCATACAACAAGCGAGGTCAAACATTACATCATAAGAAACACACAAAAAAGAACACTATTGAAAAACTTAGAATAGATATTTTTACTAGGAACACATATATGCCTCCCATTTCTAGTTACTATCCTTGAGGACACTATGCCTCCATAACACAATAACCAAAGGAATGGTCCATCCATGAAGCACCTTCTCCTCATGATCCTCAATTATCATCGGTCTCTCCACAAATGTCACATCATCCTCGATATCCAACTCTCCCTAGTCTAGGATGTGGGAGTCATCATTTATATACTGAAGGAGATGAAAGGCATGAAATATGTTGTGGATCCTCTCTAACCGTGGTGGTAATGCTAGCTAATATTCCACCTTTTTAACTCATCCTAACACCTCAAATGGTCCGATGAACCAGTGAGAAAGCTTACCCCCTGCCAAACCTCTACTGTCCACGTCAAGGGGAGACTTTTAAGAACATGTGGTCCCCAACTTCGAACTCCATGGGTATCCTCTTATGATCGGCATGTGACTTCTGTCAGTCCTGAGATGCCTTTATCCTTTCACGCATAAGATGATACTTCTCCGCCATGCTCTGCACTACCTCTGGGCCAAGAACACCTGCCTCCCCAACCTCTGTCCATCACATGGGAGAATGACATAAACTTCCATACAAGGCTTATAATGGTGCCATGCCAATAGTATAGTGATAGATATTATTGTAGGAAAACTCCATCTGGGGAAAGTGTCTTACCCACGATCCACCAAAGTCCAAGACACACACCTGTAATATATTCACCAATGTCTGGATAATCCTATCTATCTTCCCAAACATCTGAGGGTGGATAGAAGTGCTAAAGAATATTTGGGTGCCAAAATCTTGTTGTAATCCATTCCATACTCATGAAGTAAATCATGTATCCTTATCCTAAATGATGGATCTTGGAACCACATGTAGCCACACCACTTCACCCACGTACCTCTGTGATAATGCATCCACTACTCTCGTCTCCTTAACCACTAAGAAGTGATCTGAATTCGTCAATCGATCCACCACTACCCAGATTGAATCATATCCTCCCTCATCCCTAAGTATTCCTATTACTAAATCGATAGATACGTCATCCCACTTCTACTCGGAAATGTATAAGGACTGTAACTGACCGCTAGGAACATGATATTAAGCCTTCACCTACTAACACCCTAGGAACCTTTCCACAAACTCCGCCACTACCCTATTCACTCCATCCCACCAAAACTAACCTCTCAAGCCCCGGTATATCATGGTGGATCTTGGATGTACTGCCAGGGGCGATTTATGGAAGTCACCGAGAACTCCCTCACGCATCGCCACTGGGATAAATAGCTTCCCACAGAACAACATCTGATTCTGACTATCCTCCGACCATCCCTCCAAAGCATTACCATGGATAATGCAATCACACATCACTTCAGCCTCGGAGTCTCCCCACTAAGACTCCTCCACCTAACGTACCAAGGATTAATACATTGAAACAAACATCCTCTACTATCCTCCACTCTCAAGCATAGATATAAAGTATCCAAATCCTCCATTGCCTTCCAAGAAAATGTAGACTAAAAAAATACATCCTTATGTGACTTCCTGCTCAAGGTATCGACCACCATGTTACCCTTTACCGAGGTGTAAGAGATATCAAAGTTGTATTCCTGAAGAAAATCCGTCCACCACTACTGCCACAAGTTTAGGTATCACTGGGAGAAGATATAACACAAGCTCTTGTGATATGTGAAGGACAAAAAGTGTTCCCCGATGAGGTAATGCTAGCATAAATTCAACGTGAACACAACTGCTGCAAGTTCTAGGTCATGGGTGGAATAGTTGTGTTCATGAGGAAGTAACTACCTAGACCTATAATATATCACTAGTCATTTCTCCATCAGCACACACCCCAAACCTAGACTAGAATCATCACAGAACACTTCGAATGTCACCCATTCTTCTGGAATCCTAAAAACTAAGGCACTGACCAGCTTCCCTTTTAGATAATTGAATGCTTCCTGGCACTGCTCACTCTATACAAAAGCCTGGTCCTTTGTGGTCAAAGCTATCAATGGAGCCGAAAAATGAGAGAAGTTGGGTACAAACCTCTGGTTGTAACCTTCCATACCTAGGAAACTACAAAACTCTTCCACATTATGGGGTGCTTCCCATGAAAAAACTGCTTCAACCGTCGATGGATCCACTTCTATTCTCTACTAGGACACCATGTGTCCAAGTAATTTCACATATCGTGTCTAGAACTTTCACTTGGACAACTTCCCATAGAGCTGGTGGTGTTATAGGACCTCCAAAAATATCCTTATATGCTTGGTGTGATCCTCTTCCGACCTTGAGTAGATCAGGATGCCATCAATGAACATGACCACAAATCGGTCCGGATACTCATGGAAAATATATTTCATTTGTCCCATGAAAACAGATAGTGCATTCATAACACTGAATGACATGCCCAAAACTCAAAGTTCCCATACCTATAACTAAAAGTAGTCTTCAGGATGTCACCCTCCTTCACCTTCAACTAGTGATATATATACCACAATTCGATCTTAGAGAACCAACCTTATCCCGTAAACTGGTCAGAAATGTCATCGATACTCAGGAGGGGGTAACGATTCTTGAATATCACCTGATTCAGTATCTGGTAGTCTATACACAACCCGATACCAACATCAACCTTCTTTGTGAAAAAGAATGGAGCACCCCATGGTGACAAACTTGGTTAGATAAAACCCTTCTTCATCAGGTCATCAACCTAAATCCATAACTCCCACAACTCAAAAGGTGCCATCT
The DNA here is from genome assembly GCA_963277665.1 of Viscum album. Classification (NCBI taxonomy): domain Eukaryota; kingdom Viridiplantae; phylum Streptophyta; class Magnoliopsida; order Santalales; family Viscaceae; genus Viscum; species Viscum album. The sequence continues at coordinate 1,536,580,002 of OY728152.1, forward strand.
GATAGAAATCCATCAAAAGAAGATGAGAACCGGGTTGTAAGTTTATCTCAAACTCAACATTACGTTGAGGGGGTTGAGTCACAAACTCTTCAGGGAATATTTTTAGGAACTCACTAACAATACCTAGAACTTCTACCATCTCTAAGTCTACTGATTCCACTAACAGATCGGCTAACAAAGAAAAAAGGGGCTCCACATATTGGATTCCCTCCTGGAAACTCCGATCACCAATGAAAGATACACGCTGGCCACCCATATCTGAGAACACGACCCTTCCCCAGAAGCAGTTGATAACAACATGCATGGAAAACAGCCAGTCAATTCCTTGGATGAGATTGTGTGGCTATAATTGTAGAAGAAGAAGATCCCCATAGTACTGATGCATCCCCAACATCAATCTACATCCTTGAAAGACATCAAACAAGATGGTATGACCTTCAACTAGTGTTCTCAACACTAGAGACAAAAAATTCTCTCTACATCTAGACCTAGGGCATGGGATAGAATGGGTGCAACAAAGTAGTGAAAAGCTCCTAAATCAAACAAGGCACATGAAAGAGTACTAAATAGATAGATCGTACCTCGAACAACTTCTGGCCCTGTTGGAACTGCTACCTCTACAGCATGCAACTACCCACACCAAACCCCTCTTCCCCTCAATTGTGAACTTCCTCCATAAACACGCCCTAGTCGAGGTCCCTGAGGAGTGGCCTAAGACTAGCCTCCTCTGGTACCATCCCCACTCGGTGGAGTGGGAGCTCACTACCCCTGTTACTGAAAGGGCCCAGTTGGAAACTGCTACTACTGAGGTGGGTGTTGAACCTACCCACCTCCACTATACTGCACTCAGACAGGTCACTGATCCAATGATGCTGGAAGATACCACAAATAAATAACCTTAGTACTAGGACCATGGAGAAAGGGCGAGGACTAGGAGATCAGAACTTAAACTATTGAGGCCTACTCCCTACTGGCTAAAACCTGGAGGGCCCTGATGCTGGAGGCCTACTGCTGAAGACCTTCCCCTTTAAAAAAACTCAGCTAGATCCCCTCTCATGGAACACCTCCTAGAATGTGCATCCTCTCCAATGCTTTATCCTTCTTATGAACCTCTAAGTACATTTTAAGAGTGAAGGGAGTAACAACATACTGAACAGAAGGTCAGAGTGCCTCTTCTAAGAGTCTTTCCCATGACTCATTATCTGGAAAGATATTCAGAACAAAATGAAGGTGATACTTGAACATGACCCCCAAATACCTTACCAGCATACTCTATTGCTGAAGGGAGAGTATATCTTGTCTCTTGTTGGCCTTCATCATAGAAGAAAGGAATTCCACCCGGAACTCCTTTTCAAAGTCATTCCATGAAACCTCAGTTTCCTTCTTCTCCCCAAGGTAAAGAATCCACAATTAACGCACTGCTCCCCGCATTTAGTTCACTTCCAGAAAAACCTAGTACTCTTTTATAGCACGAATCAAGCTGAAAGAAATCACCAGCTCCTCGACCAACCTCTCCGTATCCAATTCTAAGATGCTACCCTCGTAATTTCCTAGAGTCTACTGCTAGAAGGAAAAAAGAATCTTGTACCACTGGTCATCCTCCTCCTCTCGATTGGCCTTCCACTGATCAACCAGATGAACCTATTGGGCCTCGACTACTCGTACCACCCATGAATGATGTTGGGGTGCCATAGCTAAAAAGAGAAACGAATAATTCCTAATCCCGAGTAGTGAAATTTAAATTTTTATTGAACTCTTTATTTATTTTAAATTTCCAAAACATCGAAGTCATATAAGAATAAAAGTCATTATGATGCATCTACCTTTCCTAGGGTCTCTACCCTGTAATCATTATAGCCTCACGTGGTCATTCAACAGGTCTAGAGATCTTTAATTGGATCACAGGGGGCCCTAAAATCCCATGTCCTAGAGGGTCTTCCCTGGCCTACTCCATGCACCAAGATTTCCTAACATTGTTTCCCTACCATCCCATGAAATCCTCACTGTGCCTAACCCCAAACTCCATCCTATCTCTCAACCTCGCTCTGATACCATTCTGTCATGACCGCCTTCTCTAAGATGAGGGAAGGGACTTCAAAGTTCCCTTCCCTTACTTCCTCAAGGTGAAGAAGAGATATTGAACCCTAAGTCCCACCTTCAGTAGGCCCTGGATTTCAGACTAGCACCAAGGGTATAGAATCTCACACAAATGGAAGGCATTAACCTTTTTATAGAACATGATCAGGAGATAATGTTGTAAATCCCAAAAACACCAAATACTAAAGGTAAAACTAAATCCAATAATCATTTGCCACATGCATGTTCAAAAGTAAAACTGATACAAAGTAAGAGAAAGCTCCCAAATAATGTACCAAGGAAAAGAAACTAAGTAGAAAAAACAACTATCCCGAAACCCGAGCTAGTAAGGTCCATCACAGTCCTCAAAGTCATCCTGTAAACCTAAAAATAGTTTTACATACATAGGGTGAGCATACAAGTATACTCAATAGGGAAACTAAAGTTACTCATGCACAAGTAAGGGAAAATACTAATTCCCCTATGAAAAAATAATAGAAACTCAAGAACATACCAAGGAATACTAACCAGTCCAACCTCAATAAGGCACACTCACCCAAGTAATGTAATTCATGTAAAGTAATAATATAATCACATCAACATTTGGGCACCCCGCACCACTTTCCCACTGGTTAAATTCTTACTCGTAATGATCTGACATCTTGACGCTGCTACTCTTCCCAAAAGCAGTCCCACTATCGCAACCTACCCGCACACACCTAGGCAAAAAACCACACACAACCACGCCCATAGACACTTGAGCCACAACATCCACTGCCACGACCAAAGACGCTTGGGACTTAACACCCACACCCCATGCCCGAAGAAAATTGGGCCTCATCTCGAAGATACTTGGGAAAACATACCTGGCTCGAAAACACCCAATCCTCTCATCCAAAACAAACCATTGACTGAAGAATCTTGGACTATGGTAAGCCTCAAGCCATTGCGGCATGCCCAGATACACCCGAGCGGCAATATTTGGAAGAGGGTGTGAGGAAGAAAATCATTAACCATGCATCCATCCTCCCACCAGGATGTTGGTAAAGACACCCTCCCCCATGAAATGGAGGTTTTCGGCACATAGTGCTCAAAAAGGGTGGAGTGACTATAGAAATCACAAGGAAGGTAAAAAAACACTTAGCCCCAACCTACGGGTTTTACATGAATAGACAACAAGCCCACACCAACACCGCTTTTGCTACTACCCATACATGCAAAACCATATAACAACCGCAGCCAATAACAAACCCAACCCCCATTTTTGTTCGACTTCGATTTATTTAATTAAGGGGATTCACTTTAAATTATTCTGTCACTACCAAGCAACAAGAAACCGCAACCACACCAAGTAATGAACATAACCAAACTACAATCTAGCTACACAACAACACAAAACTAGACTTGCAGTCCCACTGTACATCCCCATTCAACTACCATCAATTTCCACTATTAAAATTAATACCACCAATTACTTCTCTCACAACCCATCCCTACAACCCCACTACCCAAAAAACACCAATGAAGTCCCATTGCTTAACGATTCCACAACCACACCATAGTCTCACTACTCAACATCTCTTCATGACCAAAACACAACATAAAGGCATTTCAACTTCATAAAAATTCATCTATTCTAAAATCAGTTAGTCTCTCAGACTAAGACACTAACTTACCCCCTATACCACCCCACATACCAAGCCCACAAAACCTAGACCAAAAAACACAACACATAACCACAACCATCAAACCAAGTCTTTTCAAATTTAACTGATAGGGGTTCATTAATTTCCACTTGAATATAATCGGGGTTATCACAGAACATGTTTGATCCCAGATAATTCCTTTATTTAGCCGAGTGTACGTGATTAATCAGATTTCATGTTACATCTGTACATCAAAAAATCACAATGAAACAGAACACCACTAGCGCACAAGCAAAGACCACCAATAACCATGATTTTCAGAAGGCATACATGCACAAAATCCATAAAAGAATCAAATATAACAAAATAAAATATGCAACAAACATCAAACAACACCCTGGCCATTATTTTATTTACGCGAGTTATATTTTTATCATATTAAATCCTTATTTAATTATTATTTAAATAAGAGTGTACAGAAATTCCTTACAAGGAACCATTAATATACCCACCCCACATAATGCACAATTAAAGAGAATCAAAATAAAATCCCTACCCGGTGGATCAAAGATCGAAGTTACTTCTTGCACTAAGAGTAGGGGATGTCACGACTTACAGGAAGAAATCCAAGGCCAAGTGGGAAGGGCTCCAAAACGGACGCATGACTCATCTTGAGAGGAAGTCTCCAGAAGTACCAAGAGAAATGAAAATGAAGAAGGAACAGAGGATCTCGAATTAAGAAGAGGCCAGATCCTAAAGTCAGGGAGACCATTTCGAAGTACTTAAAAGTCAAATCGTGGTTTGACCATGCAGTTCGGTAGTTTCACACATTGGAATTAATTGAGATTAAATAATTACCCTTGTAAATAGCAGAGATAGACCAGTGGATGACTGTGAGTTGATATATTAACTTTAAATTGAGAGAAACATGTAACATGGGTGAAATTGGAAAAATAGGGAAAAATTAGGAATGAGTCACCGATGGGTGAGTCACCGATGCTGAGCCACCGACGGGTGAGCTACCGACACAACCTACTGAAACTGAGATACCAAAATCTCGACCTATCAAAACTGAGCCACTGACACTGAGCTACCTCTGGGTGAGCTACCGACATGACCTACCGACGGGTGAGCTATCGACATGACCTACTAACACCGACACCCTCAAATCACTGATACTGATGCCCCTTGACACACCAATGCCGACTCCCATTTACTCACTGATGCCAACGCCCCTTAACTCACTGATTCTGACACCCATTGACTGACCGGTGTCGATGCCCCTTGACTCACTGATGTCGGTGCACCTTGACTCACCGATGTACTGACATGTTGATGCACTGACATGCTGACACACTAACATGCCAATGAAAAAACTGGAAATTTTGGAAAACTATTGAAATGAGCCACTAACATCTCCTAGAACACCTCAACACCAGATTTTGACAAAGGAAAGTCCTAGGGAAAATCCTGATTATTACAGTTTTATAAGGGTCTTAGATGGAAAATTGTTGGAAAGTGAGTAATGATTCTATAAAGGCATCAAGAAGATTATGAATAAATGAATACACAATATTTTTCGTAAAAGTTTAATCGACTATAATTTTGATACATAAAATATAGAAATTAAAATAAATCAAAACATATAGAATTATAATGTTGGATATTCTAGTTTTAAAACTAAAAAATTGGATGTATAAAAAAAGATAACTCTAGTCAATGAAAATAAAATTGTGGGGAAGTATTTTGAATCTTCAAAGATTAATCAATAGTTGAGGATCTTTATAAAATATTAGGACATGTAGAGGAACAAATGAGAGGATATATTTAATTTTATGAAATTTAAATTCTATGGATTTTCTCGACACACCATGTATTACTGTGAAGAGGAAAGGAGCTATTTTAATAGAGAAACACTAGAAAGTTAATAAATAATAATGATATCACATTTTTATCTTATTTAAGAAATTATTTATATGGACATTGTTTTCATTACTCAAATTTTATACATAAATCCATTATGTATAGGAAATGGACAATAAATGTTTGTTACCATCAAGTAAGTCAAATGATGATAAATATAATGCAACCCAAATTGATTTATTACAGAAGAAGATACTCTCCTATAGAAGTTTAATATTAATATGATTATACTAATAGTGAATAAAATAAAGAGGAGAGTCAATCACATGCCTCAAATCAACTAATTATTTCATAGAATGAAATTCATAAAACAAAGATGGAAAATATCACTAAAATTTATCTCAAGGCTGTAAAGAATAATATCACCTAGATTATTGAAAACATATTTACATTCAACATGACTATAAATATGAACTAAATAAATAATTTTAAGTTAATAGTAGACATAATTGATCATTTTAGCAATATAGAAGATTTGAAATTAAAATAAATTTTAACACCATATTATAAGGTGATGAGATGAAAAAGTCTTAAGTTCTCTATGTGGATCACTTTCGATACAACCTCCCAAGTGTGAGTTAACATTATGAATTGGGACACAAGTTTAATTTCAACTAGAAATGTTTATTAATCAATGTAAAGTTTGAAAATCCACCCATGAATGGTTGGAGAAAAAACAGTAATCTATACTACGTGGACATCAAAGAATGCATTTTTCTTTTAATAGTGTAAGAGGATAACAACTCATGGAATCAGAGGCACAACCACACTCACCAATATATCATGAATAAATGGTCTAATAAAAACAACTATGGTTGATATTTTGAATATGAAATCCGATCATGAGAAGAATTGTGATGCTTTTATATGGGTATAATGAGCCGAAATCCATATCAGTAAAAATATAAAAGGGCTTCTAATCACATCAACCTAGTGAATACCAATTTATGTGGCCTAATGAATCTACCATAAATATATGGGGAATGATATTTCAATTTTTTAGTTAATGATTATAGTATAATGGCTTGTGTTATATTTATGTAGAGAAAAATGAAAGTGATGGATTGTATGAAGAGGCATAAGAAAAGAGTAAAAAATAATATTAGAAACATGATCAAAATTTTAAGATTTGATAATTGAAAAGAATAAATGTGAATTAAATTTGAAAAATACTTCTAGAAACATGGAATTAATCATGATTTATTGTCAGTATTAACACTACAATATAATGGAGTTTTGGAGAAAATAAATCAATAAGTTAACAATATACCTAAAACACTGCTCATTGAAAGTAGTGTCTCTCACCACTATTGGAAGTAATAAGTGCATGTTTTGATGTAAATGAAAAATTAAGAAGTTATCATCTCAGAGTATGAAAGGAAACTGTTTGAAATGTGTCATATAAGGAATCCAATTCTGAAACATTTTTGGGTCTTCAGAAGGATATGGTAAAATAAAAAAGGAAAATTATGGTGATACAACAAATGATGGAATTTTTCTAAGATACTCAATAAAGTGTTAGACCTATAAACAATTCAGTAAAAGGATTAATAAAATTTTGTAATATAGTGATGTCAAAGTCATTGAGAAAAATAATGGGAATAATTTGAGGGGCTAAAATTATGATAACATGTATGATGAAGTATAAGATATTGATAGAAATACTATGGTTGCACAATGATCCCAAAATGATGAAGATTATTAGGATAGATTAGAAAGGGATATAATTACTAAATAAAGTCATCCTACACCTTAGAAGAGAAATAAAAGAATAAAATTTGATCCATCCAACATATTCAAAGAAGGAACTATTCCTATACAAACACAAATAATGAGAAATTTTTAGCATATTGATCTATTATCAATGGTATAACTGAAATAATTTTAAGAAGTAGTAAAGTATGAATCTTGGGTTTGATTAATTAATGAATTACTTGATCAAATTAACACAATTAAAACTTGGTAACTGGTAATGAATCATGAAAATCATAATGTGATCTTAATGAATTGGATCATCTAGAATAAATTTGATGATCATGGAAACATGGACCGAAATAATTTAGGTCATGTATTAAAAGGATGTTCTTAGATTTATCGAGTCAATGTTGATTAAAAATTTCCACTAGTGGATCAAATTGAGTCAGTCTAGCTCTTTTTATAAATGGAGATACAAATAGTTTTTAAGAATTATCATATTGATATTAAAATAGAATTCATGAATGGTTTACTCCAGGAAGAGGTTTTTATTGAGAATTAAGTTGTTTTATTGATCATAAATGATGAAACTAATTTTTTATTATTGAATAATGACTTATATGGGCCTAAAAAATAACCACAAGAATAGTATACATGGCTAGAATTTTATATGAAGAACCATGAATTAATAATATGTGGTGTTGGTCAAAATATTTATGTGAAGAAATATAAAGAGGAAAATTAATTTTGGTGGTCTACGTATAATTAATTTTCTTTTCTAAGGAGTCTAAAATTTGAAATTTCTATGACTAGTGAACTCAAAAACATTCAAGAATTGTATGTGGTTCAAAAAAGTGATACACACTCTTATATTTTGGGATAATTATGTAGGAGTGATACTAAATAAATTTTACTAACATGAATCTAAATCAATGACAACTCTGATTGGGGTTCAAACAAAAATCAGTAATCATGAAGATGAGAAATATGTGGATCCTACCTTAAAAAATAAGATAAGATCAAGATAATTTAACTTGATTAAAATAGTATAATGTACCTTTGAAGTACTTTTAATTATTGGTTTCTCTTTTATGAATGAAAGAATCATGAACTATTGGTTTTTTATAATAATGACTGGGCTAGTGATGTAGCGGTTTGGAAGCCCACAAGTGGTGGTGAATTCGTTATTGGTAGTAAATGTGTGGTATGGTTGATAAAGACGTAGTAAATAACTTAATTAAACCTTAAAAATGAAGAATACATTGAATTAACCAACAAATTCACTCAGCTTCTCTAGATGAATAAATAATTGGATAATATTGGTGAATAAGTAAAACAATCTATAATTACATTTTATGATAATAAGAGTTCCATTGATCTCAAAAAAAAAATACTTAAAAATACTCTCATAAAAATAATATTAAGATCGAATATTACTTTATTAAAGAGAAGGTGTATAAATGAATGATCAATGTAGAAAATATTTGAACTATTTAATTAGTGGAGGACATCATGAAAAAATTTATTGACCACACTAACATTTGAGAAACATCAGGTGAACCTCAGTGCTCATCCACCTCCTTCATCTTGAAGATGCTTAGAAATTCCCCTATTTTCATGTGTATATAATGGTTTATTAGGTATTTTCTATTATTTTAAGGTTTTTTTATCTTTGGTTTTATTATCAAAATGGGAGAATGTGTAAAATTCAATGGAGACTAACTTTATATCTTAGCTAATAGTGGTAGTGAAATTTCATTCAAGTGGTTTCAGTGCTAAGATTCTATCATCATGGGGGGGGGGGGGGGGTAAATGGTGTGAATGTGAAGTACCCATGAAGTTTTTGATGAAGTGTTTTTTAGTTTGAATTTGTTTTTGACATGCTTGAAGATATTGAAAGAGATTTCTATGGTAGAATATTGAATGTATCAAGAAAAAAAAAATCATTTATGAAGAGATGATTGGTGTGTTATTATTCAAAGAAATTCACAACAAGTTTTGGTAGAAGTAAATATATTTTAAACATCTTATTAGAAGTGGTTTCGAGTTTTTAGGAAGGTATAAAGACAATTTGAGTGGGTCTTAGTTTAAAGTGAAGGAATTTGGGAATTTCTAGTCATGTAGTTGATCCACTTTCCATGTGCTTACTTAATGTGGTTGATCCATTGTACAAGAAGTTGATGGGTTCCTCAATTGTTCGATCCAATAACTTTAGATTTACATGTACTCTTATGAATGATCAATTAAAATTATTCATGTGGTTAATCTATCACTTAGAGAAACATGGTGAATTATTTTTGCGGTCAATCAAAACATGTGTGGTCTCTTCACATAGTCACTTACCTAACGGTCACTCCATACAACACAAAGTAATTCATGTATTTTATGAATTTTTGATGAATCATCTAGGTAAAAATATGAGTTTTTAGAATTCTTAAATTATGAATAAATTTAGTAATATAATGCTTTGTTGATTGAGTACAACTTAAATATCACGAGATTATTTAAATCCATGATTCAGGATGAGCCTTATAGAAGTTTGAAAAATATTAATGAGATGTTTTGTGGATGAATTTCATGGGATTTTATTCTAAATATTTGTAATCATCCTTCAAGTTCCAAAATGTAATTATTTATGTATTTTCAATACAGGTGAATGTTGGGTTTGTAAAATTTCAAATGGAATATTAGAATGATTTTATGAATTTATAAAGACTAGAATAAGTCAAAAGAAAAATTTCATGAAGTTAAAATAGTTAAAGGACTGAGTGCCATAAATAAACCCCATTTTTCACATTGAACACCTAATATACTGGTCTCTTTTCTTTATAGTTCCCCCACAAATGAGTTTATGTTTTTGGGGTAGGGAATCCCATTTTTGACCCCGAAAAATAAAATTTTATTTGTGGGGAAAGGTGTCCCCTTTAGCCCCCCTACAAATGAATTTTCATTTTTGGGGCGAGGAATATTCTCCATACCCCCTGAAAATAAATTTTTATTTGTTGTTAGAGGTTTCTTCTCCTGCCCCCCACAAATAAAAATTTATTTTTGGAATGAGGAGTCTTCTCCAATCCCCAAAAAAATACCTTACAGGTGATAGTTTTTCATTTTTACAATCATCCTCTAAATAAGGTTATATCTATACCCTTATAAAAACCCCACATAGGGATGAAGGGTAGGATATGGCGAGAAAAAGTTCGAGAAAGTGATTTTAGTTGGTAATCACTCACCACATTTTGTAAAGTTATAAAGGGAACTCACTCGACCACCCTCATAGTTTGGAATATTGCATAAGAAACCATTTTTACTATAAAACATTTATAGAAAACCACCTACATAGAAAATACTTTGCGGACCACCAGTGTGCATAGAAAATAATATGTGTGATAGAGTTTTTTACTATATTATTTTGCCTCACCTTGGGCCCTCCATGAACTGTCATACATGGGATAGACCCTTCCATGTAGCGTTCATACTTACCTTGACCCCTTTGTGAACTATCCAAATAACTATCTCCATCAACATCTCCCATGAAACATTAGTCCCAATATGGTCCCCTTTATGAAATGGTCATGAATATAATCCACCAAGGCCTCCATAATTTCATGATTAGGGAAAAGGAAACATCATCATGTCTCACATTTGATTATGAATTCCCTAAATAAAATCTGTCTCACAATTATCCAACCTAATGGGTGTGGTACTTGGGATGATTATAATTGTTCACCCCATTGGTAATGAGGACCCAAACCTTGGCGGTAGTTTCCAAGACCTACCCATTTAATAAAGTTATGGGAACCACTTTCCTTTACCTTTGAGTAGGGATAATGAATTATCCTCCAATCATATTCTTTGAAATTGGTAATAGGGAATCCCTCCTTGAATAATCCATAGTCTTTATTATAGGATATCATACCCCTCCTACCTTCCATACCCCAAGGCATGAGAACAAAATAGGATATGGTAACATCAAATCCCTTTCTCTCTTGAGTATCCCTAACCTCATCCATGAGAAGATAAAGGAGATTTTGTTGTCTTCTTAATCTTCCCCTTCCTATTGTTTCTAACACTAATCAAGGATCATGTGGGCTTAGAGTTTAGTAACAATCATTACGTCCACATGATCAAATACCAAGATTCCCTTTCTAAATCTTCCTATTTCTTTCCCTATGGGAATCCTATTTGGTAAAATACTTAACCATATTATCACCACCACAAAAGGACATATTACTAAAGAGGGAAAATGGGACTCCTTCTAGGTGTAAGCCCCAAAACCATGTCACCATCCTCTCAAAGGGAAATATTCCCTATGAGAGAAACCTTAAAATAGTCATATTCCTAATAAAGCTACATTTTAACTCCTCTATAGGTGCAAGTACCAACCTATTCAAACTATGTGGTATTTGAATCCCATCCAAATTGGATATGTAGGAAGCCTCTTTGAGGTCTAAAACTAGTAATCCAAACTCACCATAATCTTCTCTATGCCACATCCCAAGTTGGGTCACATCCAACCTAGGAGGATATATCCCTTATAGGTTCCTCAATATGACTTTACATAATTCCCACACCACAATTTACTATTACCCTTTTGCCTAGACATCCTCACTGTATGATGTTAAACTACATGATTTGGTCCACATCACATCACATTAAAAGGTATGATGCATCCCATTAAGTACCAAAAAAATATGTGAGTTCTAATTCCTTTCATGAGGATACATAGGAATCACATATCATGATCCATATCCTGACATCAAAACAAGTCCTATATTCTTAGATGACGATAAATTCTAGAGAACCCCACTACATGGATTAAAACTAGCATTATAATAATAAATTACATAAGAATATATAATCTACATACAAAAGGGAACCATGGATAGAGAACCTTGGATACATAAATTTTTATCCATTGATGAAGAACCTCAAATACATACAGGTGATTCTAAAATCAATACATTCTAATAATTTAATTTTAATATAGGGGTACCCTGTTCAGTATTTTGGATTTAATAAAGGATTTAAATATATATATTAAATCTATAAGAGAGTCTCATAGTAGGTTATAATTCCCCTCAAAAGGATGAAATGAGCACGAACTCCCATCTTATCAACCAATGTGAGTCCCTAAGAGTTATTGAAGCCATATACCAATGTCTACCTACCTTTGGAAAGCAGGTTCATGAAACACCTTGAATAAGGGAACCATTGGGTGTTTCTAGTTTCATGAAAAAAAACCCATTGGAAACCACCCAGAAAAGACATGAACATATGTTTCTAACATGAATGGTCATTCCACCACCACCAAAAAATTCCATTCACACCCCATGATATTTTAAGGGATGAAACAAAAAATGGTGAAATTACATAAATCCTTAAGCAATATGATTGTTTCTATTACATGTTAGGACCCTTTCATACACAAAATGAAAGAGGGATAAATATGGATCCAAAAAAAATTAATTATACATGTGTTCATTTTTTGAGATGATTCTTTGATGGGGTTTTCTTGTTTTTGTTTATCATATGTATTCAAGAACGTTTAATAAGAACTACATTAAATCCAATGGAGTCCCACCAACCATTCCAAACTTATGTATCTACTACCATATAATAATGGTTATTATCAAATCAGAGGACAATTTTAGTGACCCAACATCTTCAGCACTAGGTCTCAAATGTTCTCAATTGGAAGTACCACCACAATGGTACTGTACTAACCCTAGAGGCTTCATAAAAATCCCTCAAGATTGAAAATCACCACTAACCAAACACTCAGTTATGGATGGTCACCCAGAATTCAATAACACCATTTTCCATTTCAAATCACTTCGAGGGTCTATACTTGGATAAAAAAAACACGTTACTCTCTTATCTTAGGAAAAAATATCAAGAGATCACTAATGGACTCATCGAAAAAACACAGGGTTTCCAATAAAGGGTTCTTAATAGAAACCATCTCCACCAATTCAATTTAGAATCAAACCCTCATCATGATGAGGGTTCCTCCCTTGAGATTCCATCCCTGGTCACTCTAGATTGGGAACTCAGGACAACCCACCAAGGGAAGTGACAAGTCAATAGATAACATGATCCTACATTTTTCCCTCCAGATAAGCCAACCAACCAAATACAATAGTGAACCGGGAGTAGGAGCACACACTTGGATGCATCCACCAAGCTCAATAGCATTGTTTTATGGAATCTGGAGAAACTATTCGGAAGATCCTGACTACAAATAGGGGAAGACCCATATCTTTACCCTAGACCATGATGATTTTCGGTATATACCTGTAATAAATAGAGGATAGGAGCATGAATACATATCTTCTCTAGCTATATAATGGGAATATATTCCTAATTTAGTTTCAAAATTCACCCCTCACATCCTATAAATAATGGAGGGATAAGTATCTATTCCTTTCAAAATTATAAAAGTTTTCAAAGAAATAATGATTTCATCAGTTATGACTAGGAGTCAGTAAAAAAATCTCGCCTCTTTATTTAAAGTAGCCTATCAACATGATATGATAGGAACCCGGGAGTATATGTGTATTACTACTCCCATATAGGAGGGCCATTGTAAAAATTACCTGATAAATAGACAACCAGATCAGGACCATACCCCTGCTCCAACTGATGGTCATCAGTTTACCCTAGTGGAAAATGCATGGTAGATACACATCCCTTCCAAATTACAGATACTTGTTTGAATATTATGATAATTAATGACAAATAATCAAACAATATTTCATATATGAAAGCCACTATCCACAGAAATTGACCCATCCACCCCTAAGAGAATATCCAAAAAAGAAGCCTCACCAAAGGATATTGGAAAATTAAGAGATGGTCCACAACCCTAATATAATAAATGATGGTGTTATTGAAGTAATTAGACATTTATCTATGGTGTATTAAGATCCTAATCACCGGTTACCAAATTATAGATATAGTAGATGAAATTGTGAAAGGCCCTCCCCATAACTTTTCTACTAGTAGTTACAAAGGTCCTCCCATACATCTTACCATGAAGGAATACTTCATAATAATAATATAATCAGTCATGAGAGCTCAACTTATGATGAGTGTCATGAAAACCATCCTTGTGTCCAGAAGATTAAATATAAATAAGGTCATCCCCTTATCACCATCTTCCCTGAAGGTCCTCCCTAGGGTATATACTCCAGACATTCTCCTTACTTTCAAATGTCAATCCATTTTGTTAGTCCTCCCCGTAATGGCACCGTATACCCTGAATGTACTTCCTAGGGTATATGCTGCAAAAATTCTCCTTGATATCATACATTAATCCATGATGTTGTTCCTCCCCATAATATAATTATTTTTTAAGGTCCTCCCCACAATGACACTTAATTCCTTCAAAAAGGTCCTCCCTTTGATTGATTAACTTTGAGAAATCCCTCCTACCATGATGCACTTGGTAAAATGAGGCAATCCATTATTGATTCTTCATAATTGAAAAGAAATATTCTTTCTCAATGGGAAGATAACTTTAAGAAATGTTCATTCTCCGAACAACACTTGGATTGCCTGCCTTCCAATGCGATATAGGTAATCCTTGCTGACCCTATTGTTTCCAATAAAGAAATGTGGAAACATCCAATTTGTTCATATTTGGTTAAGGAAACTATTTTAAAAGATAAAGGAGACATGTTTCTAATGAGGAGATAGTTAGATAAGGACAACATACTAGTAATGTTATGAACTTTAGACACTCCCCATTATAGCATTCCATAAGAATTGTTTTAAGAACACGTGCAAAAAATTCACCTAAATATATGGACCACTAATCATCATTTGAAAAAAAATTATTTCCTTAAGATGAATATGAAATCCATATCAAGTTAATAGAAGAAATTCACCATCAAACTAACTTGGAAGCCCTTATAGCTACATGAAAATCAAAATTGGGAAGGATGAAAGGATCCCCTCAATGCGTATGTACAGATGAGCTAAAATAGTTATTTCATCTAATCACCAACACCCCATCTAGTGTTAATATTAGAAGATGGAGTGAACATAGGGTGTTTCATTTCACCTCAATCCCCGAAAAACAATGACTTATAAAGATGAAATCATGTAATATCATAGATTTTGGTAGGATATGAGAAACAATCTCTGCTCACAATAGATGGTATGATCAATAAGAACTGGCCCGTAAAAACTCTCAAATACATTGGGTCAGAAGTGAGAGAGACATCAAAAGACTCTTTCATCAATCATATAAAAATATTGAGCAAGCCTACTTCTTAAGGGAATAAAATATTCAGGCAGTTCCAATATCTTTTGGTGTCGATGGATTAGGTGATAATCAAACAATAAAACAAGACTATGTTTAAACAAATATTCATATAATCAAAAGAGAAACTACAACAGCTGTAACCATGGAATCATAGGAACAATCCCAACTCGTAGGGATGGAGGAATTTTTGACAGAACCTTTGAGACAAAAAAATCAACCCTGAAATGTTGTGAAAGTTGAACAGGAGAACCCAGATTCTTCAGGTATGGGATAATTTTTTAATCAATCTCCTCCCTAGTGAAATTAATTATTTTCTAGTTTGGTAGGAGTTTCACAAAAAACATTTTCCTGGTTCATCCCATCCTGTGATGCAATTTATTCTTCATGGATGAAAACAACAAAATTATCGGGAGGTTCCCTTTATATCACCCTTAACTAGTGTATTCTAATGGATTCTTTAAAGAAAGAATGATCACCCATGGTAGTCACAAACAAAAAATGACCCGTCAAAAGAACACCCACTCTTAAGAATCACATATATTCTAGTAGACACTCCTAGAGAAATATGTTTTCCCATTATTCAGAGATTGAATAAATTCTTGCGGTACATTTAGCATCAGTAAACTTCTTTAGCACCACTCTTGTCAATGCTATAAAACATTAGGCCAATACGAGAGATAAAAAGGAGAATATTCCCATTCAAAATATGGCCCACATTGAAATGGAAAAAGAAGGTGTGTGTACCAATAATTAGATGATTTATTAAAATTTGGGAATTCCTTTAAATTCTCTATTGCCTCACCCTTGATAGGAATCAACAAAAGAAAAGGGTAAGGCAATAGTTCAATCACACTAGTTACCTGAGGGTGTCTAAACCCTCACACTTGAGAAATTATTTTCTCGGTATGAGATAGAAATGAGATAATTGAAAAGTATTAATGAAAAACTAATCATGGGTATTATTACTACTAGATATGTTCTTCAAATAGAACCACATTTTATTCCCCCATCTGATGTATCTTGAAAATAAGATCTCATCATACTGATGAAATTAGATTCAAAATGTCCACTCAGAGTAGAAGAAAGGAATCCAATTATTTTGGAACTAGTGATAGCTAAATACCAAGACTTCCCTACGTTCACCAAACAACCAAACTAATGTCAGTTAAGTTATAACTACCCATCTCAAGCACAAGTGTATAAAGAACTAACACATCTAGTTTACCCTATCATGCCTCATGCTCTAGTCCATGCTCAATTTTCCATTACTATAGGACTTTTGACACTATTTAATAGTTTGAAACCCATCTATAAGTAATGGAGGGACAACATGAGTTGGTTCAATAAGAAATAATACCTCACTTCAAATGGCGAGATACAACTATTCCCTCACCTAATTTTGGAATTCCTATGTTTCCAACATTTGATGGTTTGGTAGATCCTAACCATCATATCATGAATTATGTATCTCGGTGTGGCCCTATGATTGGAATTTTATGGCAACAAGAAGTCACCAAAATATGGTATTTTTTACAAACCTTGTAGGGACAAACCTTCATAGGGTACACTAGTTTACCAGTAAGGTCAATAAATAGATGAGAAAACCTACACCGACAATTTATTTATCAGTTCATCTAAAAAATATGGAAGACAATAATTCTAGACCTCTCAAACTGAAAAAAATGAGAAAATGAGAGAGTCTTAGAGTTCATTTAAAAGAGGAAGGTTCTAACTTACTCCTTGAATTTATAGTTTCCACTGGAAGATTTGTTGGGTCTTTTCTTAGATAACTTCTGTGATGAGTTGCAAACACCACTCATTACCATCAAATATATGGGTGGGTTCCAAGACATTATTTTAGTTTGATAAAGATTAGAAGATTCAATCTTGTGAACCCTATCCAAATATCAATCAGTACTGGCATACTAGGGAAAGATGATTGTCAAAGAAGAAACTGAAACCGTCACTATAAAACCATCTCCTATATGGACTCCTTCTCTAAAGCCTGAAACTTATCATATGATACCCCATCTAGGGCGTAAACAAACAAAAGAACATCATGATGAAAGTAGAGATCATAAATTATAGCAGTTTGATGAATACAAAATCTAGGTTTATTCCTTCTGAGATGAGTAGGCACTACTACAAGTAAGGCTTTTATCAGCACTAGAAACCTCTTTTAACAGAGCTAGAAAATCGCTATTAATAATAGAGAATATGGGGGGGGGGGGTCCCCTTTTACAGTGCTAAAATATCACTGATAAAGGGGGCCCTTTATCCACACTAAAAAAGTGCTAATAAAGGTAACCCCTTTTTCAGCGATTTTTTAGTACTGATAAAGGCTGAGTTGCCTGTTATGTGTTTTTTATTTAACAACACACCCAAAACCTACACACTTGCACACAAACAAAAACAACTTAATAATTTCACACAAACAACACCGGCACATAAACAATAGAAGAACAAAACAACATAAAACAAAACCTACACACAAAATAGCTGTACAAAACAACACCTGCACACAAACAAAGCACAAAAGAAAGAAATAGTGCACACAAGAGTTTCTAAAACAATTATATATACATTAACTTGACATAATGAATAAAAAAAATACTATATACATTTAAAACAATGTTTTATATGGTTACAATTACAATTATCCAACAAACAGTTAAAAACATTAATGTTTTATCCTTTTTTCATCTCTGATCCCCTGTCAAAAATTGTCGTCCATGGTATTAGTTGCTAGAAAAAGCATCCAAACTAAAGAAAAAAATTCCAATTATATAAAAAAATATTATGTTAATAATACAATAATGAAATAAATTAAAAATTAATATGAAAGAATATATAAAAAATGTCAATTTTTAATAAAAAAGACACATTTGTAGTTATACCGATCACACCGTACATTGTATTGTGGTGGGGTTGATTACTACACATCAAAAATGAGTCATAGATAATTTTTTAAAATATTAAAACAATCCAAATGGATTCTCACAGTTTTTGAGTATGTCACTTGTTCTTTTGAGTTTGTCAGGATTGGGTACAGATCTTATGTTTGGGTGCTTTCATCCCCATGCACAAGGAACAGACTAAGTTTCCAATAGTAATAAATTAATTTTTTACTTTGATCTTTTACATTTGATTTGATTTCCACATCAGGTGGAACACTTGAGTGTGATATTTAGCTATTATATAGATTTTGACCCTTTGCCCAGTATAGTAAGAGATGTTTGATTACGCATCATGATTGGAACTTAGTCTCATATTATGTATGATTTATTATGATTTTCATTGAGAACTTCGATCTAGATAAGAGGGATTGAACTATTTAAAGTGTCAGAAAAAAAGCTAAATAGTGTTTTTTTACTTAGCCTCTTTAGGTGGCATTCTAGTCAGCCAACCCAAACATGTGGTTCCAATGAGATCTATATGTGACTTTATATGCATCTGATATATGGTCTTGACCCTGGTAAGGGTAGACATAGATGATGATTGGGGTTGAGTTTTTTAAAGTGTCAACAAAGAAGAAAAATAGTGTTTTTTCTGTATATCCTCTTTAGTGGAATTATAATCAGCTAACCTGAATTGATACATGAGATTTGATGTCTAGCGTTATCATGGGTAGGAAAGGGTCCATGAGGCCAAATTATATATGATTCCTGACTCTAATGGGGACAGGTAGGGTTACATAAGACTATATGATACTTGATACCTGACCTTGATATGGGTAGGTAAGAGGTGTTGATACCAGATGTTGTGTGACATGGTGTGGTAAGGGAGTGTAAGGGTGGTGAGATGTGTTACCTGTTACAACCTTTTCTATTGTCGATATTTGTATATATACAATGATATGACTGTTTGACCATAATGATTGGTATTTAGTGGGATTACATCTATATGGGATTAAGTGGAGTGTTAGGAGGGTGGTGATATGGTGCTGCTAAAGTGTTCATAGGATGAGGCCCCTGAGAGTTGGGATGAGGCCCTGAATGGTCCGAATGATCATGATATCTAGGTACAGGATTCGGTATAGGTGAGAATGCTGAAGATGGAAAACTTTGGGTCATGTATTGATGATTAGCTCAGGGTGATCTTGGTTTGTTTCATGTAGGTCATCGATAGGGGATCTTAGGGAGATCATCCATCTATGGAGTACATGACTTTAGAGTTCTAGTCTCAGCACATATCACTATTTCAGAGTGAGGGTAGACCACAAAAAATACAGAACTTGTTAGATTTAGTACAAACTATCTTTGAAAAGCTCGAGACACCCCAGGTCGGAGGGTGAGGCTGGTGACATACATGCTTAGAAGAATTAGAAAACACTTGTGGGATGTATAGGTATAGGAGGGAAAGCACAAGGGACTATCTTAAAAATATTTTTTTTCCTATATTCTTCAAGAACTTTGTCCAGAGAGACTGAGGGTAGACAGAGCTTGTGAGTTCATGAAACTCTAGCACGGGGATACTTCTATCATGTATTATGCACCTAATTTCACTAACCTATCATGATTTTCACCTGATATGGTGGAAGATGTCATCGATATGGTGTAACATTTTGAGGATGGCTTGTGACACACAATCAGGGTGCAGGTCAACATCCTAAGACTGACATCCTTCTTAGAGGCAGTCAATTAGCCACTGATAGCCGAGGTAAACTTAACATAATGGTCTTATTTGTGATGGGTGAAAGTGTTAGGTGATATGAGAAATGATGCTTCAGGTAGCATGAAGAGAGGCCATAAGGATTCTTAGTAGGCCAGTCAAGATAAAGACTCAGAAAGAATTCCAAGGAGTGGGTTTACAGTACTATTCTTTTAGTGTAGGAATCCAAGGCATGTTCAGACCCAATGTGATAAGGTTCTAAAGTAGTGTCATGCGTGCGACCAGATGATCCATTTGGAGAGGTTCCATAAGAAGCCTTATTGGATAGGTGGGAGCTAAGGAATAGGGCAGACTCAGGGATTTGAGGTCAGACTAAGAGCAGTACTAGGAGTGAGTAGTTGGGATTTAGCTACACATAGAGGTCTTGTAAAAGATAGTGGTACCCAGTAGTGGGATCTGTGACTAGTGGCTGGTGGAGCTCCATAGGGAGGCTAGAAATCAGGTTTTTGGGCATCAGGCCTGAAGCACACTATCAAGTTGTTAGGGTCAGAGTAGGATAGTGATCTAATGATAGTCAGTGGTATGTCATGGGTGTGAGCGTCATTTTCTTTCATTTTGTATTTGTTCAGTTTTGGTGCATGAGGTGCACGAGTATTGTTTTTATACTAACTAGGCATTGGTTACTAGGTTTCCATCAATTATGATGTGAGATGATTATATATCGATGAGGTGAATTGGAATCAAGATTTATATGGGAATCAAAGTAATGAAGATTTTTTTGTGAGGTGTGTATGCATCTGGGTATTGATGTGATGCAGGTTCTGTATGAGGTACGTAGACACCTAGATTTTGATGACAATGCATATGTATATATGATGTGGGTTTATTTGAGCAATTGTTGAGATGCAAGATCCATGGACATATGATGAGATGTAGGATTTTATGAGTGTTGTGTATATAACAAGTATATAAGGGCATATGATGAGATAAAAGACATGATGGGTGTTAACTATGACATGGGTAGAAAAGTTCACAAAGAATCATTTATTTTGTTATTAAATTTGCGAGTGATGCACAACCAATTTTATTCCAACACACTACATCAGTAGAAACAAAAACATAAATGACCAAAATACAGAATATAAATGATCCATGCCATAATGGTTTAGGTATAGTGCTTTTGGAAACATGGAAACATAAAGAACTAGTTCATAAGAATCTATCATTAAGTTATTCTTTACTAGAAAGACAAATCATTTCTAAAACCATTCTTCATAACCTAATGATATGAAACATAAGAAAAGGTGATCATAGATGCTCAATAAGTGTAAAATGGGATATATCAATGATCATATAAGGAAAAAATATGTAGTAGGAATTCACCTTCATCTAATTTGTGTATAATATTCCATTAGGTATGCTTCTCATTCATTTATAAACACATCTATATCATCTTGTGAATATGAGTGTTTGTGACAGTCATGGTAGCACTGAAAAAATATAAATACACAAAGGATTAATAAATATTTCAAATGAACTTGTAATTATTTTAGGAAATAACTCTTCAGGGATGCTAGTTTGTTGATGAAATATGATCTATTTCATAAATTTACAAACATAATAACCATATTCCTTTCTGTTTGTTTGTTTTGGACACTATAGAAACATCAAGAAAAAAAAGTAATTTGTTTTGATATGTGTTTGGATAGTGAAATATTATTATATATACCAGTATACTTTTCGAGTTGTAGATCGCATGGTAATTCTTGTCTTTAGGCCCTGGATTCATTCCATGAAGTGGACAATATTGATGCACCACCCTATCATAACAGAATCCTCATTAAAAGATAATATAAATTATATAAATAGATGTTTATTTCTAAAATGTTGGATCTAGTATATTAAAAATTTACAAATTCCATCATGCATGGTTAGTTTGTTGGATATCCATGCATTTAATCCCAAAAATAAATCTTTAAAGTATCCAAATTGACCACAATGAGCATCTAATGCCGCCTAAAAAAAAAGGAATAAGTAATGAAAGAAACGAAAACATAGTTGATATGATTAAATTGTAGAGTTTTACCCCTGCATCGTCGGTATTAAAAATATTCTGTCATCTGTAATTTTGTTTTCAAATGATTTGAGCAGGGATAACATTATTTCACCCACTTTATCATCATTTATTTCTTCTTTTGAAGAGGTTATTTGAGGACTAACGAGTCCAAATTTTTATTCAGGGGGAAATACCTTAAATTATTTTTCATATATATGCCGGAAAAAAATATGAAATGTATTTAGTCATAATTATCATTGTATATCAGGTTTTGTAAAATCAAATCATGAAAACTTATCTCATGTATACATTTAAAACTGAGGCGTATAGACATTCATACTTGAGGATTTCATCTACATTTTCAGCACTAATTTAATCTGATTCTTCCCCTCCGTACATATTTTTTTTCAAAATCAACTGTGTGAGTATTTCCATTAATTAACTTTGTATACACATGAGACTACAATGATATTAAATGTGGATATAGAATTTTCGGGTGAAGGTTCTCTCAGTAGATCGTTTCGATTGGTTGGTTGATCCTTGAGATAGTTTTGAGATGATATTTTATTTCACCCCTTTCCCTTTGTCATTTGGTAATAATATTCATTGGTTTAGAACTTTTTTCATTAAATGTGAATGGTTCATCTTGAAAAATAAATTGGAAATGAATAACTCCTTATTGACATATTTTTTACAAGAATTGATGGCCATGTGATGAAAGTTCCAACAACTTGTTTGACCATATGAATGTCATCATCATCATTTAGAACAGGTAGATCCGTGATTGGATCATTAGCTACATTAATCGACACTATTACATGACCTGTTGAAAGTGGTTTATTGTGTAGCATGTCATTCTACATATTGAACACCGTAGACCTCGCTACCAGGTGATAGGTGCGAGTTGATAGATATAAATCACAATCATTTTCACCCTATATAATATTATTACATGAAAGGTATAAGTATCTATGTGATTCAAATTTGATAGAAACAATTATTATAACATTGATTACCTCATATAAGTCAAGTTTTTTTGAGGGGAATGACTCACCTCAATGCTGGTGGGGGGGGGGGGCAGGATCTTCACGCACATGTTGTTGTTGAGTTGTTTCTTCTCTTTGCCTCCCTATAAAACATGATATCATCTCTCTATGTTATTGTAATTCTTCTTGAAACAGAACTATTGTTTATCTAATATTTTTCATTTCCTCAGTTTGATCTTCCGATGGTTTTTCTTTCTAAAAATATGTTCGGGGTGTCACCCCAAAACCTTCACCCCTGATGCGGCCATACTGTTCTGGCTGCATCAAGGCCATTGAAAGTATGACTGCATCTGGTGCAGGTGTTGTTGATTCCTATGACTATGTCAAATAGAAAATATATAAAAATAATTATTCATTGTTATTTAATAGTGGTTTAAATCAAATAAAATTTATATTATATCATACTTACACATGTTTCCCACACTTTTTGTGTGTTTTCATCTATGAGTATCCCCTATTTCTTTACACAAGCCTCCTTCCATAGCACATGGTGTGGGATGGGAGCGACTATCAATTTTGATTCATCAATATCCATATAAATAGAGGAACATGGTTATGGTATTTTTTTATGTCACATAAAAGTATTACGGTAGATTTAAAATACGTACCAATTTTTTCTCAAGTGAGGCATACCCCATCCTTTATTTATGTTAGGGGTGCACTGGTTTTGATGCCCGTTCTTTTTTTAGCACTCAGTTTCTATTTCAGAAATAAAAAAATGTGAATCAAAGTGATGAATAAAAGCAACATCAAACAACATATTACCAGAAAAAATGTATCTAAAAAGTCTGCTCTGTACTACATATGCTAAACGGATCCCACACTCCTTTGGATATGAAGTGTGCATAAAGAGGATGTGGGTGCGACTTGATTTTCCCTTCAGCATCTTTAAGATGATATTTCATTAAAATTGTGTGGAAGCCTCTATGAATCCTTCCTGAAACACTTAATACATATTCCTTGTGCGAGGAAACTAATATAAATGTACTCTTCATGGGATAATGAAGAGTAAGTCAATGTTTTAGTATTTTATTTTATTTTAATTAATTAAAGAAATAATATCATAATGTTACCATAATCTCTTCCCACATTAGTGTATCAAGCTCAATGACAACATGGTGCCACGACCTTACATCAATCAGCACACATTTCCGAGTGACGATTCCAATGTAGCTACTAAACATGGTTTTGTTAGGGTTTACATGTTGGCCTCACTTATTCCATCCAACCTCAAATTTGATGCCTTTTTCTTTTGCCTTAAGGATTTTGGTTAACATTGTCATACTATGACACTTTTTTTTTGCACTCTCAGGGTTTCATTACCTACCATTTCCTCAGTTTTAGCATCATAATTATGTTCCTTCAGAGAACTAGTATTGGCACGGGGACCAACAACAACAAGTTGAGAAACGTGTTGTACCTCAGTACTGGGACCAACAACAAAAGGTTGATAAACCTATTGTTCCTATGCACTAGGACCAGTAGCAACAAGTTTAGAGACCTATTGTACCTCGGTATTGGGCTCATTATCAAGTACATAAGTCATTATTTTCAGAAGTGGTTTAATATTTAATTTAGATTACATAAAATCAGTAAAGAATAGATAACAACATAACGTAACACAATGTATATTACAAGAAAAAATAACCTGATTATTGAACTTTTTTTAAAGGATGAAGAGATTTGACCCCTCTATCGACTATGTAAATACTTTCATTATGATCTCCTTTAACATAAAAAATTCCATCTACATTGGGACCATTAAGAAATGATTGAGAATCCCCAATGAAAGGGCCATCTTCCATTGAACATTAATTTGAACCTTCAGTTGTTTTGGTCGATAATAGAACAATTGACCAGTTTTGGTTTATGGGACCTGGAACATAAAGTACTTGTACTTACTATGATTCCATTATAAACGGTTCATCTTTCTTCCCTTCCTTACTGAAATCAAATTTCACAAATACCAATTCATCTATTTTAACAACACTCCTGTTATCAACCCACTTGCCCTAAAAAATTGGCACTTGGAATTTCATATAATCCAACTCCCATATTTTTTTGATGATGCAAAAGTATGAAATATTCACCTAAATTGGATTTCTATCCTTAGGATTGGAAACATGCATCACTTCATCCACAAGTGTAACCCCACTATTCTTCATGGTATAGTCTTCCTCATGTTCATTAGTATAGAATGTATAACCATTAACTACATAATCATTCTAAGATAATACATACACACTTGGTCCTCTGATTAGCCATCGAAGTTGTTCTGAAATTGAGTTCATATTTTTGTCTAACTTCATAAAAATATGGTCCTAAAATTATCCTATAAACTTTCAATTCTGTATATTTTATATCCATTTTTCAGCCCTATATGGATTCAAATGCCTAATAATTTATTTGTGGGTTTGAACATATGGGCCATCATCAAAACATTAATGAAAAATGTAAAGTTAGTCCTACTCCAAATTTGTAATATTGATTGTGACAAACTCTATTCCAAAAATTCCTTCACCCTCAAGCCTCTCAATGTGATGAGATTTTGGTAGGTTAATGTTTTCCACACTAGATAGGTATTTAGTATAGAATTCAACGGATTAATCAAAAATATATCGCTCCGCAATACAACCATCTGGATGAATTCAATTATTGACATACCATTTTAAAATCTTCATATATAATTCAATGGGGTACATCCATCTATAATGTACAGGACCATATAGTAAAATCTCTCTCACCAAATGAAACATAAAATGATCCTTCATATCAAAGAATGTAGATGAGAAGAACATTTCTAATTAACATAATATGAAGGAAATTTCTCTTTCCATAGTTGGAAATTTCTCCAGGTCTTTAACTTTGATGCATATAGCTTTGAAGAAAAAATATAGCTTCATTAATGTATGTCAGACATTCTTGAAAAAAATGAACGTAAAGCTATATGAATTAGATCTTTTATCAAAACATGGCAGTCATGTGATTTCATACCCTTTAACTTTAAATACCTCATTGACACAATGTTCTTGATATTTGATGAATACCACTATGGAACCTTAATGCCATTCAAGAAGTTTAAAAAATGATATCTCTCCGGCTTGGAAAGAGTGTAAGCAACAAGAGTAAGAAATGTTCATTTTTTACCCTTCACTGGTGCCAACTCTTCTCTTATTCCCATCTCAACCATGCCTAAACTAGACTTAATTACATCCTTTATTTTTTTGGGTGAATTTAGCAATGTACCGATGACACTATCATATAATTTTTTTTCAACATGCATAACATCAAGAGAAGTTTTTACATACAGATAATTCTAGTATGGTAATTTAAAAAAAACTGATCACTTTTTCCAACTGGTTTCATAATGTTTTTCGAAAATGGTTTACAAAAAGTAGTGTCTACATCTTTTACTTTCTCAAACAATTGATCACCTATTAGTGAAGATGGTGTTGTAAGTTCTTCTAAACTTCCATTGAATGATGTCTTACAAGATCGGTACTTATGTTGTCGAGGTAGAAATCTAAAATATCTTAGAAACACAGTTTTCGTTGAATGTTTCAACCTAATTGACTGTATACCTTGTTTGTAAATGGGACACCATTGAGTTCCTTTAATGATATATCCTAAAAAATTTCCATAAACAGGAAAGTCATTTATCATCCCATACAACAAGGCTCTCGAAGAGAAATCTTCATTTTTGTAAGCATCATACAATGTAACACCTGAATCCCATAATAATTTTAAATCCTCAATCAATGGATACAAATAAAAATCAATATCATTACCCGATTGTTTTGGTCCTGATATAAGCATAGATAACATAATTTATTTTCATTTCATGCATAACAATTATGGTAAGTTATAATTTACCAACATAACTGGACATGTACTATGACTGCTTATTTAAAAACCAAAAGGATTTACTCCATCTGTAGATAATGAAAGCCAAAGGTTTCTCAGCTCATTTCCAAATTTAGGATACTCATGATCAATTCTCTTCCACTGAGGAGAGTCTCTTAGGTGACGTAGTTTCCCATATTTAATTATTGTATCTGCATTCCACATAAATTGTCCTGAAATCTCCTCACTTCCATATAGGCGCCTAAACTTGTAATGATTGGAATGTACCATATAACTTTCATAGGACTAGATTCATCTTTCTTGTATCAAGAAGCACCACACTTTAGGAATTCATTAAGTGATTTTTGGTCCCTGTGAAGAAGAATACAGTCATTTGGGAAGGAGTGTATTCTTTCAGAGATCATAACCATTGAGCATATCCTTCATTTGAAATCACATGTTCATCTTGGGAGCTCATTATCTTATAGAGTTATGTCATTCAAGAGAGAAAGTAGTTCCATAAAACTAGCATCACTCCATCCATTTCCTACTTTCAAATTATACAGCTTCAGTACGACTTATAACGATGCATATTTAGTGGAACCAGTATAAAATGGCGTCTTTTCAAAACTCTTTAACTTCTCAAACAATTTTGGGTAATCACAAAGTTCATCTTCAACTGTCCTTGTCATTTCCTCAATACAATATTCATCATCATTCACACATGTAATCACATCCTCCATACAATTTTCTTCATTGTTCATGCTTGTAATCATACCAGATGATCCATGAAATGCAAAGCTATCCTAGCCTCTACCTAAATTTGTTTTTCCCCATGTTTATTCCAACATGTATAACTTCGATCTATTCTATGATAGATCAGGTGTTCTTATAACTCCACTGGACTAATTTGTCTTGAATAACAATAATGTAAACATGTAAAAAGGATTTAAGAAGGGTCATATACATGTTCCTTTTCAAACTTGATGAACTCTTTCTTTCCATCTTCATACTATTTTGTCAACCAATTGGCATTCATCCAATATTTATTCATATCCATTCTATTTTATTCAGTAATATTAATATCTAATAAAATAATTACACAAAAGATGTTTAACTAGGGTCATAATCCGACTATAATAAATGGAACTAGCTATGGTAAACAATTCCCTTACCTCTCCATGCAATACTCAGGAACAAAGTAGATCACACCCATCTTCCCAAAAAACATGATCAATGGAAATTTCTTTGAGAAGTCCTTGCAATAGAATGTTTTAGTATCCCACCTGTGCTCTATAAGAATTGTTGTAAACCGGTTTTTTAGGTCTCTCTAGAAACATAATGTCTCGAGTCAAGAACTATGGTACTAAACTAATAGATGGTATGATTTTAAATAAAGTGCATGTGGGTGGAAGGATTCATTACATGTGTTGTTATGGTTATTTGACTAGGGTGTCCATAAAGTATCCCATAGAGTCCTTTAGTGAAGTGGTTTTCTAAGATTCAGTGGAATTGCACTACTACCAAAGTTGTGCTGTCGTTGAAATGGGTAAGGTTTGGATTGATATTCAATGGTAGAGGAACTACAACATGGAAAAAAATGGCATACAAATCATGAAAACAACTATAACAACATACAAACACACAATCTTTCTCAGAATCTCAACACCATACAAACCAAACAAACACAATTTTGGATTTTACAAAGCATCCGTTATTCAATTCCGTTTCTTAATTCAGGGGTTATCAAAGAAGTTTTATCATCCTGGGGAATTCATTAATTATCCAAGTATATGTAAATTACCAATTTTTATATTCAAATGTTCAATAGGAACCAACCAACATGCAATTCATTTATTGTGAAAACAAGGACCACCAACGACCATGATTTTCAATGGGGCGTTTAGACCGTACATTTCACAACATAACCATCAATGTCAAACAATAATAACATGTGAAAAAGATGAAACCAATGAGTAAGAGGATAAAAATTACCATGAAGGTGTTTTTCAACATGTGGTAAGGTGCGTTCGCAGTAGAGGAGAGGCGCGCAATAGAGGATATTTCCAACTAAAAAGAAAACATAAAATGAGAACTCATATGTTATACCTATCCAAAATACGTTCAATGATATTATGGAATGGGACATGTCTGGTTAAACAATTTTATTGGTCAATAGTGGGATTTAATTTTCCATATATGATATCTTCTTCTTGTTTATTTATTTTTTTGTGTATCTACTATTTTACTAGATATTCAACTTATGAATGGTGCATGTATGGTTTTTAGAAGAAATATCATTTTTAATTTACTCTAATTTAGGTGTAAAATATTCCATGTTAATTTTATATTTTTCCCAAGGGATCATTGTTATCCCATAGGGATCATGAACACCTCTTAGGTTAGTGTAAAGTCAGGTCAGTTGTAAGTTATGATACCATTTGGAGCTGTATCATATCTGATAAATATTTTATAGATTTGACATTAGAATAGTCACTACTAATGATTTAATCATTTGTACGATAGTAATGTTTGTTTAACCTAGTGTGTGAAGTAGACATCCTAGACTAATAAGTGATTAAAACTTATGTGATGACCTCATAACCTATGGAAAAATATATAGGAAACATCTTACAATCCTCATAGAATCTTAATAGGTTTGGTTTCATTCATTATATAGTTACAAGTGATGTGGAATGTGTAAATGATAAGATTTGTGTGT
This sequence comes from Viscum album, assembly GCA_963277665.1. Taxonomy (NCBI): domain Eukaryota; kingdom Viridiplantae; phylum Streptophyta; class Magnoliopsida; order Santalales; family Viscaceae; genus Viscum; species Viscum album. Next base: position 1,536,609,889 of record OY728152.1, read on the forward strand.
GTGTGGGGGGGATTAATGATTTGAAGATGTTGATGTAAATGATGACGTGTTAGTGTGTTTAAATATTCATTTTATATTTTTCATTAGAATGATGTTTGTTTAAGTAATTATGTTTTGTTTGGTTGTGTTATGCCATTATAAGGTTCAATAAGAAGAGGTGTATCAAGCATCTAAGCATCAAACAGACTTAATCAAAAAGGATATAAATATAAGGGATAACAAGAAATGCATGACAACAAAACACATAGGAAATTTGTAAAAACATGCATCACAACACAACATATAGGGCCATGCCACAATGAGTCCCAAATGAGAAAGAACTAAGACACAAAGGAGATGACCACACCACAATGGTTCCTGGAAAAAAACACATATATAATCCATGTGCATGGTCAACAATGAGATCACATAATCTACGGGAAAGGGACTATGATGCATTGGTCATAACTACACCATAACCTATAAGCCTTCACACACCAAATATCATCCTCTAATTCAACCTAAAATGGGAGAAAATGAGAAACAAAAAAAAATGTAAAAAAATATGGCACATTGGATTAACCAAGTGGAACACTATATGACAATGAAATAAAAAAATATATAAGAAATAAGAGAGGTAAAATTATACTAGGATCTCCAATAAAAGTGATGAAAGATGAAACATACATTGGGTGAGGGAGAACCACCCAAGAGGAGAGGAGGGGGAGGGTGGCATAGTGCATAGGTGTTTTGGATTAGAAAATGGGAAAAATCCAGTAAAACATAAAAGGTTCAGAGATGATTTTTTGTAAAACCTCACTTTTTAAACGGGTTCAAGGTTTTCCCATGTGGTTTTAAAAACTATGTGCAAACTATACCATATTCACTGTCCAAAACACACCATTTTTCATGGTTAATGTGCATAGTTTAGAAAACAATGTGAAAACCATGAGAAATGCCTTTAAAAATTATTAATTATTTTTTTATGGATTTCTAAGGCCTCTCACTTGATTTAAAAAAACTGTGTGCCTATGAAACCCAATCTTAACTATTGTGGGGCATGGATATTACAAATCATGTGCAAACCATGCTCCCTAGGCTACTACCCCTAAAACCATAATTTTAACTCCTAAAGATTTTATGGCATGTTTAATAACCTAAGACACATCTCAATCCTCAAACTATATAAAAAAACTCATTTAAGATGTACCAACTTTTAGGTTCTATATCCAACCCTCATTTTTAATAATGGTTTGTCCACTAATTGAAAAAAAAATCCATCTTCTCCTAAAAATTAAAATGTCAATATGGATGAGGCATTAAAAACTCTCCACCATTGTGATTATCATACTTAATATGTCCTAATGGTAACACTATTGAATCACCACTATTGTTTATCTATTTGGAGTCAAACAAACACATTATGTTCCTAAACTCCCAACATAATTTCAAATCGTGGAACCCAAAAAAAGACATAATTCCACCTGATCCTGAGCCATAGTTCATAACCATCACTAAGATGATGATATGGTACTGAATTAATCTTTCCCATCTTGAGAAAAGATCAGGTCAATGTTTAGTCAATCACCCATTCTAAGACACTCCCCACCATAATACTTAACTCATGAAATACAATTTTGATCCATGGTGACTCCCACATGAAACTTTCTTTCCAAAATCCATTTTCAATTTTTTAATGACACACTTAGTGCCACTTACAATAAAACTTACCCAACCGCACATGATAATTACAGTTCAATGCCGGTCTTCTCCTTCATTTCCAAATTTCTGAACTCTACAGATACACCTCAACCATCCAAGTACAACCTAAACACAAATATTTTCCTTGTAAAGGCTCAGATATCTCTAAAAACTTCCCATCACAAACAATATTAAATAATCAATGCATGTGTCAAATCATTACATATAACATCACATGATAGTATAAGTCGAACATCCTCCACCTGAACCACCTTAAAAGGCTTGGCATCCACTAACATGTTATCTCACTTTCTAATCTAAATTACTAACTCTAAAGGAATCAAAAATCCTACCGAGAATATACATCATAGTCTGAACCAAACATCTTATGTAATTTTACAATTAAAACCCTAGATAACCAAACTAAATAGTTCTCGACTTCCACCACCAATATTCCATTAAGAATTAGAGCATGATTCCTTACTCATCAGGGGAATCCCATGATCATCTTAATATATCATGGTCTAATCAGACCCTTGATGTGATTCCATAGTCAAACACTGACCCAATTAAACTAGTCATTCTTTTATCACCTAAGAACTAATATTCAACCAATAGAGTCCTTCCTAGACCACATAATCTATCTCCAGCTCAAAATATCCTCTCCGAATCTAATCATCAATAAACAAAGACAACCTATGGGATTCCAAAAGGAATCCAGATTTCATAAAAAACACATGTGAACAAGTATCTAGTGCTTTCACGATGATCCAAAGACTAGATATACACACCAACTGCCTTTCTAATGCAGAAGAGTAAAAATTAATTACATAAGAGACTCACTGGGGGGAATCTATGTGTTATAGAGGAGGCTATCAGGATGTTTGTCAGATGAGGGAGGGGGGGGGGAACTGGATAAGGTCACAAGGATAAGGGGACCGTGTAAGGGAGAGGAAGAGTAGGAGGCGAAGGAGGAGGACGAGGAGGAGGAGGCGGCGATAGAAGAGGATGAGTCGAAAGATGGAGGAGGAGGAGGAGGAGGATGCATCAGTGGAGGAGGAGGAGGAGGAAGAGAAGGGTCGCAGTAGAGGAGGGGTCACAGTTGATGAGGAGGACAAGGTAGCGGTGGTGGCGGAGGAGGAGGACGGTCATGACAGAGGAGGACGAAAAGGCAGCAGTGGCGGAGGAGGAGGAGGAGGAGGTGGAGGGGTTGTGGCAGAGGAGGGGTCGACGATGCATGGTTTAGCTTCTACGAAGGCTTGAAATGGTGCAAGGCAGGAGGATCCCGTTAGGATTATTTTATAAAAACTAATGGAACCTTTATCAACGCTAGTTAAAAGCACTGATAAATGTATGTTTTATCAGTGTTAAAATAAAAAGTGCTGATAAAACATACCTTTATCAGTTCTTTATTAGCAATGATAAATATAGGCCTTTATCAGTTCTAAAAAAGTGCTGATAAAGGTATAATTTTAATATTTTATTTATATTTTTATATATTTATTTAAAATTATATATAGGATAAACATATATACATTTACTAATAATTATAATTATAAATAGTATATATTTATAAATATTGGTATATAATTGTTAATAAATATATATTAATAAAATAAAAATTACAAATGTATTTGAATAGTATTTATATATATCATTAAAAATATAATAAAATATATTTATTATTTAAATATATTTAATGTAATTTTATAAGTACATTTTTTAGATCATATACAGTTCATATGGGTAACATTATGAATTAATCAATATACCACATTAATGGAAAATGAGATATAATTTATAAATGAACATCATGCATATGATATATAATATATACGCATGATCAATATATTCATTGAAAAAATTCATCAGAAAAAAACATATATATTCAATAATTTTAATTATAAATATATATGTTAAAAATTATTATATATTTATAAATAAAATAAATAAAATAAATAAAATAAATATAATAAATATAATAAATACAAATGAATTAATCCAATAAATCCAATAAATCTAATAAATCTATCAATTCTAATAAATCTATAATAAATATAATAAATATAATAAATATATTTTTTATTTAATGTAATTTATTATAATATTATAAATATTTAATTATATATATATATATAATCATAATCTTAGAAATAGTTTTTCAATTAAAATAATATATATATATATATATATATATTTGAATTATTAAAAAATATATATTAATTATAAACATTTGTTTTTATTTAATGTATACAAATAAAAATTATTTTTTAATATAAATATAATAATTTATATAAATTAATAATAAAAACATTTATCAGTGCTAATATTAGCACTGATAAATGTACCCTTTATTAGTGGTAAGAAAAGCACTGATAAAGGCTACACCTTTATCAGTGCGTGTTTTAGCACTTATAAAGGGAAAATTTTTCTACGTTTTTAGCTAGTGCTAATAAAGGCCCACCCTTTTATTAGCTCTTTCTACTTAGCTCAGATAAAAGACAGTGTTTCCCTTGCCCTGTTTTGTGGTAGTGAGGTTCCTAGATACTTATTAGCATCTTTGGTAAGTAATTTATTAACACTCCCTGAATCCAAGAGGCTATACCAATTTAGTCTTGATTATCACCCAAATTACTATCGCTTTCATTAAATATTGGGCCACACCATCCAAGAATATATAATTTTCATATACGTCTTGAAAAAATGGTTTCTTTTGGGAAGGTGAAACTAGGTAAAGTGCCATCACATGTATTATATGTTTCTACCATCGATCTGGAGGAAGAGGGTGAATAGGAAGAAGTTAATAGAAAGAATCCAAATAATTTCAATGATTGGATTACTAGAAAAACAATAATCTGATCTAATGCTATTATATGAGCACAATTAAAATAACCAATTATGCCGCCAGTTCTGCTATAGTATAACTGAATCATTCAACCCCAAAAACCTTAAAAGGACAATATTTTAAGAAATGATATGTATTGAAGGGAAGGAAATTGATGCATGAAGATGAAACTACACCTAGGATAAATATATCCTTGACTATCTTAGACTTCATGCCTTTAGTCCCACAGGCACTTCCCAACCAAACAGTACAATGGACACTGCCCCATCAAATAGAATCCTCATCAGATAAAGAATTGATCTTCAGATCTATTAATGTTATTCATTTAATGGACCCCTTATCTAATGATAAGTGTTATTATGAACCTAATATTTACACAAAAATAGGGGATACATGAATCAAGTTTGTAGGATCTAATGATATAGAGAGAGGTGAAAATGCATCTGAACACAATATGTCAGCTGCATCTCTACCAGAGCTATCTATGCTATTGAAATCCATGGGAAATACCTTTTATAAGACTAGTAAGAATAGAAATATGTCTCTAAACACATAAAAAATAACATGGAATCAATCATTTTTGAAGACTGGTTGAGGAATAGGCAACAAACTAACCACACTAGGCAGGTTCCCAGGCCAAGGTAGCCCGATTAAACAACAGAAAAAATTCCTTCCACATCTGCTCAACCACCTGACTCATCTTCTCCAAGCATGTCAACTCCAAAAACACCTTTTATGGAATATTTACCTATAGGGACAAATAGAACTTTGAACCAAAATTATGATATCCTAAATCAATTGGCTACAATTCTAGAAAATCTTTCAATTCCGGATGTTCTCAATCTATCAAAGGATATATGAGAAGAACTTATATAGGATCTTTTATTCCTCTAAGATTTTGAGGTCGAGGTTGCTACCTTTGAGGTATATCATGCATATATTGACCCTCTAGGATGTCATGTAGTTATCTAAATCCCCGAGGAGGGTAGATATGATGTTATACAGGGAAACTTCAGACCCTTGTACATATCCTACATATTAAATTAAATTTTCACCCATCGATATTTCATTAACAATAGATTAGGATTCAAACTTATTCCTATCAGAATTATTGATATAATGGGATAAAATGACGCTTATTTATACCCTTCCTATCAATTTCTCCAAGGGTATGTTAAAATTGAAAAGAAACCCCACATCTGCATTAATATCATAGTTCAGTTTGAGAATATGGTGTCAGACTTTGAGTCCTTAGTCATCTAAAAAGATAAAACTTTTAGTGTCTTTCTAGGAAGGCCTTGGTTGCACCAAAATACAGTGATCCATTCATCATACCATCGATTCCTTAAATACTTTAGCAATTACAAAATTAGTTTGTTACATGGTGAAAAATATCTATTCAATTATTGTAAATATAAATATATTGATGCAAGATTCTACCAGAGGTAAAGGAAGAAACACATAACTGATGACGTTGATTGGATTACCACTCCAAATAGTCTATAAATAACCCCAATTAACCCATTTAAAGGTTTTAGTGATGAATATGTCATTCCCATCAGTTAGTTTGAGCACATCATCTCAAATGTAGAGATGTACACCCCAGAATACATCAAATCATCTAGGTTAGTTGAACCTAAAGGCATCGAATAAATATTTTATTCCTTTATTAGCGGTGATACCACAAATTGAAATACTCCAAATTTATCCTCAAAACTTCATTAGGCCACTACTTCATCCACTAAACCTAGGGAATTCGTGATATCATTGTTAGAATCTAGATATATTGAAACTATCCTTTCCCCTAACCTTAACAATTCTACGTCATATACCATCCATCCCAATATGGAAAAAAGTAAGAGGAATAGGAAAAGGAATAAGTGGAAGAAAAATACCTTAGATACACTCCTCCAGTATTCAAGGAAGGATTCTCTATCACTATTGATGAACTTTGATAGATAAATCTGGGTATAGAGAAGGATTTGTGACTAACATTGATCAGTGCAACTATTCCACTTAATGAACAGGAAATTTATGCCTCTTTTCTAAAGAAGCACTGGGATGTGTTTACTTTGAATTAAAAATAGATTCTAGGCCTTGATCCTAATGTTTATACCCATCACTAAGTATTTACAGGAGACCAACACAGTTATAATAAGAAAACTGGAAGGATAGATTTGACTCATGTTACCAAGGTTGAATCCAAAATTGACAAAATAATTAAATATAATTTCAATTGGGAAGTTCAATACTAAAAACAGCTTACCATCATTTTCCATATTAGGAAAAATAATGGTCATATTAGGGTTTTAATTGATTTTAGAGATCTCAACCAACACTGTACTAAATATGACTTCTTGGTTCCAATTACAGAATTTACTATTGATGAAACATATGGATATTAATCCCTCTCCTTCATGGATTTATATTCAGGATATAATCAAATTCTAATGTCCCTAGAAGATGAATAATCCTATTCATTTAGAGACCTCCAAGGAGTATTCTTATATCATTTTATGCCTTTCTTTTTAAATAATGTTAGAGCTATGTATCAACATTCCATGCATCACATCTTCAAAACCTTCCTAGGAAAATCAGTCAAGTGTTATGTTGATGATTGGGTAGAAAGATAATGGAATTTTTTTGATCACCTTTCCTATTTTAAAATCATTTTAGAAAAAAATTGACAACACGGTACAAAGATAAATCCTATAAATTTTTCCTTTGGTGTTACTTTAAGAAAATTTATCTGCTTCATCATATGCCATCATGGCATCAAAGTTGACCCTGAGAAGACTAATTCTATTCAGTGTATGTAACCTCCTCAAAACCTCAAGGAGTTTAAATGATTGTAGGTTAACCTATCTTACATTCAATACTTCAAAGAAAACCTTACAGGAAATTTTTTTCCCTTCACTATGTTGATTAAGAAAGGGGGCATGTTCCAATGGACTGATCACTTCCAAGAATTATTCTACATACTCATTAAATATCTCTTGGTCCCACCAGGGTTCATGCCTTAATTTTAAGGAAATAAACTAATCCTATAAGTGAAATATTTGGAATGGGAATTGGTTTACTTCCTCATGTGTAAACATGATGCTGGTAGTGAAAAAAATCTATTATCTTAGTCAAACCATGGTTGACACTGAGACTATGTATTCATATATTGAGAAGAACTGTTTGGAATTGATTTTTGAAATTAAAAAATTAATTTATTTCCAGCATCACCATAAGGTCCAATTTATCTCTTGAAATTTCCCACTCAAATATATCTTCAATATCCCATGTTGACTGGACATTTTTCATGATGGGAGGTAATTCTATAATAGTTTGACCTCTTACCACAAAAGTTGATAAAAAGGGAATCATTAATGAATTTCTTAGAATAACATCTCTATGTGGAAGAAATGCCTATGAGAACCAAACTTCTATGTGAATTAATCTTATCCATTTAGGACTCTACCTGAATATGGAAAATGTACTTTGATGGTGCATTAAGAATCCTAACTGGAAAGTGAATGAAAGACTCTAATCTCAACAAAGTTGGGATGGGAATCAACTTAATATATCTAGTAGAGGTAGTTCTACCTTATTCCTTAATTCCATCAGAATGATACACTAATAATGATTCTAAATACAAAGCCCTAATTCCAAGCTTGGAGCTCAATTTAAAAATACCAGTGACCTATCTGAGAATCAAATGAAATTACAAGTTAGTAATTAAGCAGATCATCAATGATTACGCGGCCCCGAAAGAAGATCTGATCCCCCTGATTAATTATATTCTAGGGTTTATGGTAGAGTTCCTATACTATACAACACTGATTCAAATCCTACATTCAAAAAACAATCAAGAAGATACATTAGAAAATGATGTTGCAACCATAGAAGAACCATATAGGGATGATACAGTAATCAACATCACCCATCGAAGAATAGTATCTCTATTTTTCAATGTTTCATGAAAGAGATCAATGAGATCAATTATATCCCTAAAAAAGATATTGATGCAAATGAGTGGATGATGCACATATTAGAATACCCCCAAAATGGGTCCCTTCTTCCAAACAAAGTTGGAAAAGAATATATTTTCCAAAGGTTTGTCAATTTCACCCTTTATGACAGCCTATGTCATGAGAAGGTTCTTTATAAGAAAATATTTGATGGAATCCTCCTCATTTTCATTAACAGAGAGTAGATGATTGTCACCATGGAGGACGTTCATGATAGTTCTTGTGGTTCCCATTAGTTAGGAACCATGATTTCTCACCAAACCATGTGGATTGGTTATTTTTTTTCTTCAATGATACATGATTACACATAATTACTCAAAAAGTTTCATTCCTTCCAAGTACATTCTAACTTCATCCATCAACCCTCAGAGTTGTTTGATAAAGCTAAATACACTTGGATATTCATTGTATGGGAAATGGATTTTGTAGGGTCATACCCTCCAACTATGGCCAATCAGTTCAGAAACATCCTTACTATTATCGAATTATTCTCTAAATGGATCGATATGATAACCCTTAAAGAGGTCGAGACCAAAATTCTCATCAATTTTGTGATGTAAAACATCATCGCCATGTTTTGTGTCCCTCAAAAAACACTGAAGGACAATGAGACAAACTTATGCTCTTCAAAATTGAAAAATTTGTGCCTATAATACAACATCGAATCCAACCATTATTTCCACTACCATGTAGTGGAAAATATATAGATATATATTTTTATTAAAACCCTATCAAACATTCTACAAAAAATGGTTGACAAAGAAAATAAATATTGGATTAACAATCTTCAACATGACTTGGGGGATTTTTAAACCACACTCACATTTCTACTCAAGCAACCCCATATTCATTGGTTTAAAGAATAGACGTAGTGATACCCATTGAGGTCCTACTTACCTCACGCCAAATAGATATCTAAGGAAAACTCTCAGATGATGTGAAATCATTGAAGTAGTTTGATGAGTTATAGAAACATGATGAGAAAATGTTGCATGACCTTCATCATTTAGAAACATACAAGGACCATATAGGATGACCCTTCAACAAGAAATTATGTCTCCATTCATTAATTCAAGGAGATTTTTTTTTGTATTTTAATAATCCAATGATACATGGGAATAAAGCCAAAATATTGAACCAAAGTGTGATTGACCTTACATCATACATAAATCCTATCCCAATAAAGCTTACTCAATAACAATAAAGGATCAAGAACACACTACACCCCCTACCATTGAAATAATTATCAAGAAATATTTCATGTGATAAATCCACACATATCACTCATGTCACATGAAAATAAACTAATTGAAATTTTGTCCTGGATTCAAGACCTAAAAAGGCACGATATATGGTCCTAGTTGTACAAACTAAAACTAAAAGATATTATAGACTGAGTTGTAAGGATCTAAATTAAATATCCTAACATCCTTGTAAAAATATGTTAAACTTTATGAAAATGTCCTTAACATATAATATAAAACTACATGGTTCACATCCTTGTTTCAAGTTATAAAATTTTATAACATTTTGGTCTTTGCATCAGCAGATCACAACCCTTAGTGTTTGTCTCTCAACACACCTCTATCCAAGAACTAGGTGGGTCTTGATTCTCTATTTGAAAAGATACATAGTGAATCCTAGACCTTATGTCTTAGGCCCAACCATGATGTAAATAAAATTACCTCTATACTATATACAAACAAATATCTATATAGGTAACTTCAAAATCTATGACCAATGCCAGTCCAAAAGCTTCCTTTATGCTTGGACATATTCCTTCCACACATCATACTCCTTATCCTGGGAAATTTTGGATCTCCATATTCTTTCCTTGTCCATAAGTGACAGAATGTATGATTCTTAATGAAACCTTTGTTTTGACTATAAAAAATATGCACCTATTTGGATCTACATAAGTTTCTCTCAAAAGGCCCATCAACTAGAGGGACCGTCATCCTCAAGGGAAGCCTATTCTATATCCATAATCCCTAAAAATTTCAGGTTGGAAACAAAATTTTGAACATGGTCCATGGTCATTCCATTAATACTTGTCCCATATCATTTATACTGATTTAAGAACCCCCAAGTTCATGGTTTATAATTTTAGGATTCATATCTGAAGTGTATCAGAAAATCCTTGGCCCAATAAACCCTATGCTTCTCATCATTCCCATATTTATGGTCCTAGTTGTATGACTAAAAATTGAAAGATAATATTCATCCTTTATACATGATATTAAACTGAATGGTTTCCTAGAACTATGTATGGCTTGATTCTTTTTCCAATGAGATACGTAGTGATGCCTAGATCTTACATCCTGGTCCAACCACCTCATGATCAAATTCCCCTTTCCTTTCTTCTAATAGTCAATTTGTGGTGAAATGAACTTTTTTGACTCCTTGTTTCTCAGTCTAAGCATATATCACAAGGGATTAGAAGTTTTGAAAAATGATTCTCCACATTGTCAAGGCATATCAGCTCACGTCCAAATTAATGTGGTACTAGACGTAAGACTTTAAGAGGAACATGTAATGTATTTACCACATGACATTAAAATATATAGATGATATCTATTTCATGATTTTAAATTGATAATTACTATATACCTTTTCTAAGAGGCCCACTTTTCTAGGTGTTTCCCCCCCACCCCTCTATCTAAGAACTATGTGTGGTTTGATTCTCTCTTTGACGAGATACATATTGATTCACAGATCCTACATCTTGGTCTATCTTCAATATAAAAATACTCAAAATCCCTTATTTATGAATCAGATCTACATCCGAGGGACAATATGGGTTCTCACTATGCTCATGGGCCTGTATTCAAAGAAAAATACCCCCTCTCCACATAAAAAATCGATCATTATGGGGAATATTTCCTAGAACTATGCATAGCTTGATTATTGCTATGAAGAAATATGTATCGATTCTAAGACCATATGTCTTGGGTACAACTGTAATAAAAAAATCCCCTCCCTATATATGGCTTATACCTATATAGGAAACATTTACCTCTATTTTTTAGTGATTTTGACCTGGGATTCTCCTTCCATACTCAGGCACATTTCTTACACAAATTGAAATCTGTGTCTTAGAAAATATGAATCTCCAAAATATTTCTCCATCCACCAGTGACGGAATTTATTATTCCAAATAAATCCTCTGTTTTGAATATTCATAATATTCCCCATTTTGGATATGTATTAGTTTCCGTCAAAATCCTTGTCAACCAAAGGTGTATTCGTTTTTATAAGAAACCAATTCTATCTTCACAAGACCCAACAACTTTATTCTAAAAACCACTTTTCAAACATGGTCTATGTACATTACATGTATACTTGTCCCATATCACTTTTTAGATTAATAATCCCCCATATTATAGATTACAATCTTCCCTCTTCATGCCTGAAAGATGATGAACCATTCTTGGTTAGATCACCATGAAATGAAAGATCACTAATCTTTTTGTCAAGACCATACAACATTAAATTACAGAAATAATATATCCCCAAAAAACGTTGTTAAAATTTGTGGCTGATTTCCTTTTTTAGTACATGATTTTAAATGGCATGAAACTTTCCCAAGATATAAAACATTAAACTATAAAATAGGGTCCTCATCACATGACCCTAAACTATAAAACATATGAGTCCTTCTAGCATGAAATTACTCTTCTTAATACATGATCGATTCTATATGACCCATTATATATAGGAATGATAGATCCATGTAATTTTACCCTATTTGTAATCCCATTATATAGATTAATGTTATGGTTGAATAACCTATTTCTATGTAACATCTAGTATACTATATCGGTTATGGGATTTGGAGACTCACATTATTACAATCCCATACTAGGATAAAATACTAAAATTTCCTTCCCCTATATAATAATTGAATAAATATATGGGTTACATACTTTATCAAGGGTTTTTTGGTCATAGTTATTAATCCTAACCAGGATTTTTCATTGACATGAATCATATCTCTCCTTAAAATATGATTAAGATGAAAATGTAGCAACATATACCCTATCATGAACTACCGTCTAGATTTAAATGATTTCCCAAGTTTTTAATTGTTTCTCATGTTGATCATGACTCATGTGATCTTGGAGGACCTATAGATTCACATTAATTATAAAAAACGAGTAGCATTTTCTTTCATTTAAGATAGGAAACTTAGCCTCTGTGGAAATACCTTGCAATGATAGGTATAATTCTAATCCACATGACTCAAAACTACTCAGGTGGCCCATTTATTATGTCCTATTTTATCCTTACTTTGGATATCTCGATTCATGTAGAATTATTTAGCACAAAAAAACATCTACACATGAGAATAATAATACCCCATTTTCTTTGAATGAGTTCTATCTGTACAGAAGATTCTAGAACATGTTATCTAGTGTGTGGACACATGCTAAAAATAAAATGCCATTATCCTTACAAATGATCTTGATCTATGTAGGGAGATTCATATTCATGGATTTTAATACTTGTTTTGGATTATTAATCTCATAATTATTAGTCAAATATGTTTGAAAAAAAATACCAACTATATTGGTTGGTCTTGAAAGACCCTAAAACTGCCAACGAAAGAGGCATAACACCCATCTGGTTGAAAACATACAGAGGGTAACCTGAGTAAAAGTTGAGTCATGCCCAATATGTTTTTTTCACATCACACTTAGATAAAAATTAGGGTGGTAACAAAATAATATTATTTTTTAGGGCCCATAATGTGTCCCTAGATACAGTCAAACTATGATCAGTAGGTTCTTTCACCTAGGAAAAAATTAGAAGAATGATAAACATCTATTCATAACATTTTCAATAAAATATTCAAACATTATGATACGATATCATTAATTATTACAAAAAAAATATAACTTTGGTGTTACGGTGATGGTAATCATACCTATAACCATCTATGAGTGATTCCAAAAGAAAGTGAAGTAGAGTACGCTTGCCCAAATGTTTATGATTGTGGCTGATTTTGTTACCTGATAGTAGAATTATTTGGGTAATATTAATTTTACCATTTTTAAAGCACTATGAGTTTATCTAAGCCAAATATATATATATATATATATATATGTGTGTGTGTGTGTGTGTGTGTGTGTGTATGTGTGTGTGTGTGTGTGTAATTAAAAATATAAGTTTCCAGTAATTGTAAACAATTTTGGGTGGGGGAACAACCACAATTCATGAGTCCCCCATAGGAGATAAACTTTGATATTAAATGTCTCATTATATGGATCTATAGAGATGAATCATTCCATGATTAGAATCCTCTACCACTCTATGTAACTATGAAAACGTTATAGTCTCTGTTTCTACATCATATTGTAGCACTTCTACACTCTCAATAGCATCTATCCCATCCTTCTATACCTATTAAACTAGATAATTATATTTATTAACCATTTATTTATAACAATAAAATTACTTATTGAGCTGATCTAACTCTTGATGGATCAATTCTTCCAAGGTTCACTATTATGCAACTTGGATTTGGTGTCAGGCTGCTACTCCAACTTGTTCAGAGGCCTTATTAAGTAGAATATTTCTGGTTGTAAAAAAATGGGTCATAGAATATGCATCCACGAGATGATAATAAAACATTATCACCCTCTACCAGATGTAAACCACCCCATTCAACTTGGTATTTATGGTGAAATAATTAAATCCCCATAACCAATCATAGTGAAAATGTGATGCAACTTGGAAAATTCTGATGGCAGATTTGATAGAGGGGTATGAGAAATATATTTCCATATATCCCTCCATACTATTTGACGAATGATGTGGAAATTATCAAGGTTCTCCTACTATGATTCATAGTCATTCTCAGAGGGAAGGATATATACTGGGACCAGGTTAATAAGATAATTCACATCATCAACATTTTCAAAATGAGAAGGCTCTACAGTAGTCGAAGTAATAGTAACCTCTACTGATTGGAAAATTGAATCATATGAGATCTCAGATAATTGCACCTATGCTCCTAAATTGGGTATGTAAAAATCAATACCTGGTAAGTAAGGATATGTGATAGTCAATAAGTTGGGAGACTCACCTTCATCTACCGAGGCACCGACCTCATTGGTCATCATAACCTCACTAGCAGGCATTATAAGAACCGAATCTCTAGCTTGTGGGTTAGCCTCAAGAGATAACTCTTTTGGGTAGTCACACACAACATGTGTCTGATTATATAGGTCATTAATCTCAAAAAGGCCACTCATAGACACTCATCCCGTAGAGATGACCATTAGAAAACATGGATCAATAGTTGGTCTCAAACATTTTTGGGCTCACATCACTTCTTCCTCCACAATCCTACCTTCCATAAGAATTAGATCAGTGTATCTTGAAGAAGTTTCAATCCTCTCAAACCACTATTATAATTGGGTTAAAGTCATTTAACCTTGAGAAATTGACACCCCGATGCTTAGAATCTTCATAATGTCACAAACTAGACTTAAATCCTTATTTAATCCATACCTCTCCAGGACTGTATGATCCATAAAAGTTGGTATTTAATGAATTTTAAATCCCATGATAAACCATGAACAAGTTTACTCATTGAAAAAATTTGACATATAGAATGAAAATTAAGTGATAAGGGTATACTTCTTACTTTATTCCCCAGATCATATGTGAATTTACAACTTCCTCGCTTGCCTATGCCTTGTGATTTCCCATGATGATAATCTCGTGTGTAACAAAACTGGTGGAGGAGGGGGGGATACTATTTTTGGGTCTAAAATCACCACCTATATATGATCAATTTACCTGGGAGAGCCTTATTCAACACCCCTTACATCCACAGGAACATCCATTCCAAAAATGGTTCCTCCCTCCATATATTTGAGAGATGGAATAGGTGATGGATCGCCCATCACCTCATAAAAAATTCAGGGGGGGGATAATAGGGGTTAAAATATTAGAGTTAGAGTTAAAATATTTTCAATGTAAGAGCTCATATTACCACTTCACTAAAATCATATGTTTCTGCCCTTGCCACTATCATTTCCCACACTCATTCGGACCAATAGATCCTACCTTTGAATAAATGAATGAAAAAATATATATCTTCAAGATAAGAACTAGATTATTTTGGATTTTCTTAGAATAAGATATATTCATGTGAGAAAATGAACCATTATCTAGAAAAATTAATCTCCTATACTTGAAGAAAACCCATGATTTCCTTTATAGAAAAAGTCCTCCTCCAAGAATCCAACTCTCTCCAAGATCTGGGAAATGATTACAGGATAGGGTTGGATAATATAGAGGAGGTAAAACTTTTAGGAAGGGGAGGATAAAGTCACCAAACTTTATTCTTTTTAATCTTACGTACCAATCCCCTCAGAGAGGGGTACTTCCGAAGCTCTAATTGCGAGGAAGAAGGAATGCCACTGAGTTCATGTGTAGCGGGTGAATCTACCTCACCAATACCCTGTAAACCACTATCACTACCATTGCTCACACTTTTATATGGTCTCAATATCTCAAGTACCTACTTCAGAAATATAAAATGACCTTGATATATATGAATGGAGGCTTGAAGTTCTCGAATATAATCATCAACCAAGTCATGATGCACCATATAAGAAATTATTTTAGGAATAGATGTTCCACCATACTTAGTTAAAGTGATTTCCTTCTTCTAGAATAAGTTCTAAATCCCATTAATAGGAATATAATTAATCCATGTGTCCAAATGCCTCCAATACATGGGATATGTAGCCTATGCAGGGATGGTCAATGGGGAAGATGACTCAGTAACTTGTTCCATGGGGGAAAACAAGTGTTTTGAGTGGATGGAACTTGGATATTCAACATATTCTTCTCCATTTCAGAAATGACGGTTTTCCTTGGTGAAATACCCTTTAATAACCTAATTTCCATTGTTGAATACTCCTCTACCTCTCCAGAATAATCTATAGGTATGCCCTTAATAACAGATATTGGTTTTTCTAGTTGGCCTTTTGGGTATGACAGGATCCAAGCTTCAATATAGGACTTCACAAGCCCATGACTGATATTTGTGGGAAAAAGTTTACTATGGGATCCTGTGTCTTCCTGTGTAAACATAAACCAAATTTCATGAGTGTCCATTATATTTTTTTCTTTACATTCACTATTAATCGATGTTGGTAACCTCTTTTGGATGCAATGTAATTGACACCCAAATCGGCAGGGTGAATAACCTTCACATATAAACTTTCCATCAAATATGGTAACAAGAATACCCACCCTCAATGAAATGAGTTATCCATGTCCTATATTATCGCTAGATGAATCTTTTACCAGGGTACCCACAAGAGAAGAATTAGGGACATATAAAAATGAATATGATAATTGAGCCTTTTCATTACACAACTTGACACCAACATAAATGGATTCACCAACTTATACACTTTAAGTAGGTCCTGAATCAAGAATATGGAATTCTATAGTCATTGATAAACTCAAATCCCCCATATGAGCTGATATCCATCCCTATAAGAGTTTTAATGGGAATATAGGAAGGCTACACTCTTTTAATTTGTCCTAGTAGATGATATATAAGTGCCAATACTGGGATCTCTAGGTTGACGCATCTTTCGGTATCCAACTAGGATTCCATCACAAAAGATGCAACATTGAAACTAGTTATTGATTGACTCACTAGTTGAAACTAGCCACTTAAAAAAATTTCCATGAAAGATGCATGCCATACCACTGGATCAACCCCATGGGATACTTTCCAACTCCATTGATCAAAGCGAACTTCCTCAAGCATCGGCCGGTAAGATCCAGTGTGTATTTAAGTGCTATGAGTAGGACATATCCTTAGCCTCATCACAGGATGATTGTAACCATTTTTTGTAGAAAAAGCTTGAATCCAGTTATAAAAAGGGACATCCTTCATGGGGAAGTGCTTGACCTATTGAAGATTTTGTGCTATGTTAGGAAATTCCCTTGAAATAAGAGGGTTTATCTTAGGTTCATCTCACACCGAAGAAGAAGGAAGGAAATCTTCATACATATCACCCATGATGGGTTCCCCTATAATCATCTGAACATCCTAAAGAATTATACCAACTTTCCCATGCACCAAATGAAACATATTGTTATCAGGGATCCACCAAATAAGTAGGTGAATGATGATAGATTTGTTTTAATGAGAAAAAGTATGTGACACTGAGACATCCTCATACAGTCTTATGACATTCAATTTAGACTTAAAATCTTCACAACTTAAAGGAACTCAAAAAAGCCATCAATATTCTAGATAGAATGGTGTTCTAGGATAAAGATCACATTTCAACAACCATCATAGAATCTCATAATTATTGAATTTCCTCATAATTTATTGATATAAATGGATGTATTATTTTAGTGCTCATACTGTTTCATCTAATGACAAGGTGTTTATTTCAAAACAAACCCCTCAGAGTAGGTATACTGAATAAAAGACCACATTGATGAGATATTTGTGTGGGGTGTGTTGGTATGAATGATTATCCAAGACAATAGTTTATTTTTTTGACATGATGTTGGGATAGGGACGTCAGATGGAAACCTAAATCCATATATAGATATACTATATATGAAAGGATCCCCTCAAAGTCTATCACCAAATAGTCCTAAAAATTAATGAGGTGGGGAAACATCATATTTTTCATTATCATCAATGATTTCAACCGTAGAATTTTTCCTTTCATTATTAGAGAAATTATCTTATATATGATCTATTTATTGTCTTATACAAAATAAAAAAACGAAATTTTGGATACAAATAAGTTCCAAAAAGCATAAATACCCCACAAATAAAATTCTGGGGAACTGCATAACATGCAACATGGGTTGCGAAGCCCTTAATCCACCATGCAGAAGAATTTATCACAATGTGGGAATAATTTGACCAAAAAGGAAGATGAAAAACTTTTTAAAAATACCAGTTCATGGATGATAATCCTTCAGTAATCAAGAAAGTCCATTGTCAAAGGAAACTACTATGGGGGTATAGATGCTATGCCATAAACTCAGATCAGACCAAAAAGTTACTATTCACTAGGTGAAAAATGAGCCTCAAACCTGAAACCTTTTATAGTCATAGGCCCTTCTCCAGGTCAAAATGAACCCCAATAATCATTCAACCACACTGAATTCTTCATTAGAATTGACTCCTCTTTATGCCGATCATACCTCATTCAAATGGTTTTTTTTGGTCTAGATAAGTTTTCATGGAATATCAGAAGAATTTTCTGAATTTGGAAAGTCCATAATAAATCAAATAAACTATTTCATGAAGTTAAAATCATTAAATTATTTGGATCCACAAAGAAACCCCCTTTTCCACATAGCATGCCTGTTATGTGAGTCTTTTTTTGTATATCATCCCTATAAATGAAATTTCATTTGCGGAGCAATGTGTACACTTCAGGACCCCAAAAAATGAATTTACATTTGTAGGATAAGGAATCTTATCTAGGAACCCCATAGAATAATTTTTATTTGTGATGTGAGGCATCTTCTCTAGGCCCCATGGAAATGAATTTTCCATTTGCAGGGTGAGGCATCTTCTCCATCCCCCCTCCCACCCGCAAAAAAAACCCTACGAGTGATTGTTTTTCATTAAACTGGTCATACAATAAAAATAGTTATATCCATACCCCTATAAAAAACCCACATATGGATAGAGGTTATGAGACATAGAGAAAAATACTAAGAAATCAATTTTAGTAGGTAATCACTTACATCATATTGTAATGTAAGAAGGGAAACTCGCTTGACTTCCCATAAAGGGTGGACTATCACATAAGAACCCATACAAATTGTAAAACCTTTGTGTATAACCATCCACTAGAATCTGTATTTACCTCATCCACTCCATGAGATATCCAAATAACTCTCTTCACCAACATCTCCTATGAAGCGTTAGGCCCCATATGGGTCCTTCACAAACTATTCAGGAATATCATCCACCGAGTCCACCAGACTTTCATGATTTGGAAAATTATACATAAGTGTGTCTCTCATTTGATTATGCTTTCCC
This sequence comes from Viscum album, assembly GCA_963277665.1. Lineage (NCBI taxonomy): Eukaryota > Viridiplantae > Streptophyta > Magnoliopsida > Santalales > Viscaceae > Viscum > Viscum album. The sequence continues at coordinate 1,536,629,492 of OY728152.1, forward strand.
TTGGTAATATTTGTCTCATAATTATCCTACCTAATGGGAAAGGTCATTATTATGTTTAAAAATTTTCATCCCCTTAGTAACAAGGACCCTAACCTTTGTGGAAATTCTAGGTACCTGCCCATTTATGATAGCGAGGGGAACCACATTCCTTTTCCTTTGATGCAAGTTAGTGCCTTATACTTCCTTCATCATCTCTAAAATTGGAAATAGTGAATCCCTCATAGAGTTAATCCCCTAGTATTTCTTGTTGGATTTCATACACTTTCTTCCTTCCATACCCCGAGGCTTGAGAACAAAAGAGGATATGGGAAAATAAAATCCTTTTCTCTCTTCCAGAGCCCTGGAATTTTCCACCAAATGATGGAGTAGATTGTGTGGTCTACCAAATATTCCTCTTACTCTTGTTTCTCATACTGATCATGGATCACATGGTCTTAAAGTTTAGTAATGATCATGACATCCACACAATCAAATTGTTGCATCAAGAGGATATTCCTTTTCTAGATATTCCTCTTACCTTTCCTGTGGTCCTCCTATTCAGTGTAAGACCCAACCATGTTATCACCACCATAAAGGGATATATTCTTGATGAGGAAAAATGGGACTCTTACTAGGTGTAATCCCCATAACCATGTTAACAACCTATCAAAGTTCCATATTCCTTATGATAGAAACATTCAAATGGATATATTCCCAATTAAGAAACCTTTGGCCTCCTCTATTAGTGCAATCCCCAACCTTTTTGAACTACATGGGATTTTATTACCATCCAAAAGGTATATGTACAAAGCCTCATTGAGATCCAAAATCAGTACTTTAAACTCACCATAATCTTCTTTGGGACATATCACTAGTAGGGTCACATCCAACCTGAGATATTACATCCCTTCCAGGTCCCTTAGGCTGCTTTGACTTAAGTCCCACACCAACCTTGACTAGGGAAATTTTTCCTAGAAGTCCTCATCGCATGACATTAAACAACATAGTTTTGTCCTCGTCACATGAACTTAAATTTTTTGATGTCTCCCACTAAGTAGCACCAAATTATGTGGGTTTTGATTCCTTTCATCAATATACATATAAAGACTATCTCATGGGACTGATCCCAACCTAAAAACAAGTCCCATATTCCCGGATGATGATAAATTCCCAAGCACCACACTACATGGCTTAAAACTAACATCATAATAATAAATGACATAATAATCTCTAATCTAAATACAAAAGGGAACCATCAATGGAGAACCTCATATACACATGGATTTAGCCATTGATGAAGAACCTTATATATTTATAAAGGATTATAAAATCAATACATGCTAATAATTTATTGTTAATAAAGGGGTGACGTATTCAGTATCTGAGATTTAATAAAGGATTTATAAATATGTCTTAAATTTATAAGAGAGTCTTGAAGAAATAAATAATTCCCCCCAAAAGGGTTCAATGAGCCCAAAATCCCATAATATCAACAAATGTGAGTCCCTAAGCATAATTGGAGCCATCTACCAATGACCACCTACATTTGGAAAGCAGTTTCATGAAACACCACGAATAAGGGTACCGTTGGGTGATTTTAGTTCCATAATAAAAAACCCATTATAAGCCACCTAGAAAAGAATTGGAGATATGTGTCTGAGTGAATGGCCATGCCACCACCACAAAAAAATTACATTCATACCCCATGAGTTTTTTAGGGATGAAACACCAAAAATATTTGGTGTTTCCATAAATCGTTATGTAAATATATTTTTTCCATTTAATGAGAATATTAAAAATCAAAGAAGAAAAAATATGTGTTTTTTTATTGAGATATAACTAATAATCTACTATATTGAAATTCACTTATGCTAAAACAAATTGAGATCGAGAAAAGTGAGAAGGTAATTTTATTATGTGTTGAATCATATAAATATTTTTATATAAATAAGAAGAATATTGATTTGGTCCTATATTCTCTTGTGTAATAATATATCATCCTAAATAAAGTGAGATAAAGATTTATTTTCAACTAATTCTCTCATACTAATATTTAAGTTTAATCTTTGATGAAAAGTCATCCTAATGCACACTAAATACTTGATTCATTAAAGATTGAGTTGGGAAATCTTCAAGGCTAGTGGTACCAGGGTACAAATTTCATTCATATGCTATTACCGTGCATGTTAAAGGAAGTCACTTGCCCGTTATTGATACTATCCATTATATATCTCATTGGGAGTCAAGTATGAACACTTTTACTATATTATAACTGGTGTTTTTAGTGTTTATCTAGGCCTTAGAACCTAAAAAAGCTAGAATTAATTAGGCTATCTTATTGAGGCTGAACCTTTTAAATTTCTTTTATAATTCACGTTCCTATTTTTATTGAATATGGATGAGTAATATGTCTTATGATTATATCAAAACATTAAAACATCACATGAAAATTAGTCTAAGAGAAAAGAGTTTATAAAAGGCACCACGATTCACCCCTATGGGTGTACTGAATGATCTGGGTACTTAAAGTGGTATTAGATCCATTTCCCCTTGAGATACTATTATTTATATGGTAATATATGGATTTTCATAGTTCAATAAATAGTATAGTAGTTTCATATTTTCTTGAGATTTATCTTTATGTTTAGAGGAATAAAATTTTACCTTATCTACTCCCACAAGGTTTGGAAGTTAATGATGTTGTTACTATGGGATTTCTACCAATTGAAAAAGATAGAGGCATGAATTTTTCTAACAATAGAAACATTGATATTGATTTGAAATACATAAATATTATTTTATCATCATTTTTAGAAAATGTATACACAATATTTATGGGATTAAATATAAAAAAATAAATGTGGATCAAACTATAGAATATGTAAGAACGAAACATTAAGATCATAGAAGTAAAATAACAACATCAGAGGGATAAGTTTGAAGATGTTAGAATGAATGAAGATAATACTTTTGATGACTATTTCACATGGTTTAATGAATTTTTGAGTCATATTATATGAGTTGGAGAAAAAGTGGAAGATTCTATAATCGTCAAAAAAATAATGAGGAAGTTTCCAGATAAATTTGAATCAAATATTTCTACCATTTAATATAGGGAAGATATTTCCCTTGATGAGTTTCATAATACTCCCTTGATTTATGAAACGAGAAAAAATAAAATTTTGAATAATAAGTCCTTGGTTGAAATTGATTTTAAATCCATGAATCAATTGAAAATAAAATAAAAGGAAGATTAGTTCTTAAGTGTCTTTGATAGAGATAATGAGAGTGATGAAAAAAACAATAACATCATGGATCTCATATATAACAGTCTCAAGAAAGGAAAGGGAGAATATAAAAGTAAAGTTTCTTCTTAAATTATTTCGATGTGGAGGAATGAATAAATTTTTGTTAGATTATCCTATAAATAATTAAAAATAGAATTTTAGGATGAATTAGATGGAGAAAAACTCTAATGTAAGCCTAATATAAAATTTATAATAGGATATAAAAAATACGATGAAGGAAGATTGTAGATTTATAAGAAAAAATAAAATAATTATGATACATATAAAGAAATAAAAGAAATCCCCTAAAGTAGTTAATCAAAATAATAAGGTATAAAAACACTAACTTTAATGAACATATTGAAAATAAAGGAGATAATTCAGGCAATGAAGTATAAGTGGAAGAAGATGAAGCCAACATTATTTAGATGTGGGGAATACAACTTTAATCTTGAATTGATATGGAAACTAGGTTTAGGAATAAATTTAAAACCTCCATGAAATAATTTTATAGGATATATATATATATATATATATATTTAAAGATGAGTTTCATAAAAAATATGAGTTCACTAAGGAGATTAATCTTCTCGATGTGAAAGTGTCTGAGTAAGAAAGAGTCATAAAAGAATAAAAAAAGAAGATAAAAACTCAAAAGTAAGAACAAAAAACAACTAAATCACAGTTCAATAAGGATAATAAGACCCTAGAAAAAATTAAGGTTGACTATGAAAAATCTATTAAATTAAAGGAGGAGGCAACTTATAATGCTATGAAAAGTAGCATGAATTTTCAAGTAATTTTTATAATTTTTAAATTCCAAAACATTAAATCTATGTAGCCTAATAATGTAATACCCACGTGAAATTATAGACAAACTTGGGTTTGTAAAATCCTAGAGGGGAAGGGTAATTCAACCAAGGTAGTGGATAATGATCATAATAAGTAAGGTTCTTCAAGATTAGGAGAAAATAGGTTGTTATTGAATCTAGATAGTGGGAAGAAATTTAGGGACCATATAAAAAATATTATGAAAATATATTTTCAAGGGATTCTAATGGGGTAGTGGAACTTATCGAAACAAAATCTCTCTTACATGGAGTTAGAGAAGACCATAATTTAGGTGTAATTACATATATGATTGAAGAAACCAGTCAATGATGAGTAATATAAAGAATGAGAACTCATTTATTATTCCTATCCAAAATAGGTCTGAATGTATTTAGGATATATATAGATGTTTTGATCACCATAGTCACCTTACTAAGGAATTTTTGATACTAGGTTATCCATAATAGATAAATAAGGAAAGAAATAATCAATATGAAATCAAGTTTGAGAGGTCACTCATTATTTAAGTTACTCTCAAAGATTTTAAGGGGATCATTCCATTAATCCTTAATAGTGGATGATCATTACACATGACTATAGATGCAATGAAATTTAAAAAAATTACAAATAATGATGGCAGTGTAGTGATTTTTGGTAATGAAATCTCTATAATGATTAAGGGTATTCGAGAATCTAATATTATTTCCCAAATAATTAAAAAAATGTTTTATTTATTTTTGGGATCAAACATAACATACTAAGTTTGATTCTACTATACAATGATGGGAATGAGGTAATTTTCAGAAGAAATATATAACTTATCAAAATAATAAATTATGGGAAGATTATAATGTCATGTAAAAGAACCACTACAAATACTGTTCAGATCAGAGATTTAAGTGATTAATACTACTTGAGTTCGAAAGATGAAAATAAAACATTTCATAGAAGGTCAGGTCATTTCTATTAGATAATATTGAGAAAGATCTATAATGGTGATGCTGTGATAGATTTATCCCACCTGAAAAGATAAAGATAAGAGGTATATGAGACATGTATGAAAGGAAAATCACTGAAGTAATGCATAAAAGAGTATATATCTAGATCACCAAATATCTTTAGTTGATACATTCATATTTGTGTGGACCCATGAGAAACATGTCCACTCAAGGTGATTGTTATTTCATCACATTTACTGATGATTACAAAATAATGACTTGTGTGATTCTTAGAAAACATATATCTAAGGAAATGAACATGTTTAAAAACTTTATAAAAATATTTAAGAAACAATTGGGCATGTTCATTATTAAATTTAGATTTAATAATGGGAAGGAATTTACAAGTATACCTTTTAAATACAATCTTACAAAACTTGGTATAAATCATTTGTATAAAAATGCATATTCTCCCAATTAAAATTGAATTTCTGAGAGATGTAATACACACTTTGTGTGGGTGGGAAAAATAATGCTAACAGAATATGGTCGTATAAAATTATATTATAGATAAAGAACACACATAATAATTAATAATCAAAATATATTTCCATTTATAACTAATTAAAACAACCCCCTTGTGATTTATGGTATAAAAATAACACTATGGATTAATTAAGTGTTTTTGGAATTTCGTATTTTATAAAAATTAAAAATTCAATCTAGGGTAAGTTTTTTGAAAAATGTGAAAATGGTATCTTCTTGTGATATCCATACAGTGGAAAATACTAAAAATGGTGGAACATGATATTTCACCATGTTTTGAAAGTAATTATGTGAAAATTATTAAAAAAATACTTTTTAAAATTATCTAGATGCTATATTTTTTGACTTTGTAGATAAAAATAGAAAGCAATGTTCTAAATAATAAGGTGATGTTTAAGCATAATTTGAGCCACATATAGTTAAAATTGAGTTAGATCAGCCTAGTAATGGGAAGGATACTACTAATAATGAAAAAAATAATTAATTTTGATGAATATAGATAAATATACTTGGAGAATATTTTGTACCTATACATACACAAATAACACTCAAATATTATAAACACACTATATATACTACAAGAATATTACTGAGTTGTGAAAATTAGGCTTCACTTATATCTCAAAATGACTTTAAATTTGTAAGAGAATACATTGATATTGATTAGTGTATTGAGGATATGGATTAATGTCTTCTAAAAATTGAAGATAATTATATACGGGATCTTGTTCTAAGGCACGATGATAAAAATTTCATTGGAACCAAGTTGGTTTTTAGGAAACTTCTAGATAATCAAAGAAATTTTATCTAGAAATAATCCATACATGTAAACAATGGATAATCCTAAATAGAATCTGTTTATTATAAAGTAAATTTTTTCTAGTTTCAGGGTTGGAGGATGTTAGGATGTTCCTTGTTGTTACAACCTATAGGAAGTAAAAAATTTATGAAATGGATTTGAAGTCTTAATTTTTCAATGTTATTCTTGAAGAATAGGTTTATATTAAGAAATTTTATGGGATTGTTCTTGATAATGATGGAACAAGAGTACATATATTTAATAGGTGTAATATCCTGGCTCAGGTGTCACACATCGGCACCCTGAACTGGTTGGTCCCATGACCTCAACCGCACCTCCCCATATGCCAGAGGTTGCCGACTAGTAGTGAGGGTCAAATATCAGTCATGGGGAGAATATACACTCTTTTATTAGAGTAAAACACCAGTTTAAAATAAGATAAAAAAAATATAACCATAACTATAAGGATTCCAATATCACATGATAACCAAACTTGGAATATAATATCAAAACTGAACAATAGATATTTCATACTATTGTACATGCCAAATGTCAAAATGAAAACTCAAAAGTAAAGACACTGATAACTCCCAAGGGGGTCCCAAACCATGTCATGTTCCCTCATCCATGCTCAATCCCAACCCATCCACTTAATATAGAGCATTTTACCTTATCCTATCATACACCCATGAAATCTATTCTGGTAATGATCTGGAATCCCAAGTAGGATGTGAGTACAACTTAGTAGGCCACCACCAACAGGGACAAAATCAACATCCAATTAAATAATAGTGTATGTAGTTTTATAAATAATAAATCAAAATGCATACATAAATAATTATAACATTATCAACAATTATTTTCTTAACCACATAAACCCCTCATTTCCCATGGGCACCCGTATCTCAATACCTGCTTTGTCCCATGCCAAAGTCTGAACCACCCCAAAGGAATACCATATCTTAGAATTCCATTGTTACCATTATTTAATTCATATTTGAATTTCCATGTTACCATTCCTACTATATAAAATAATTATGACCATGTTTCCATTCTTAAAAAACAATTGAATGACCATGCTACCGTTCTTATCAAACAATTGAATGACTATGTTACCATTCTTAACACATAATTGAATGACTATGTTACAATTCATAATTTCAAAATCGAATTACTGTGTTACCATTAATCAAAAAATAATTAATTATTATAATTAATTATCTATATAAATTCCATTATAAATCCAATAATTAGTTAAACACAATAATTCCATTAGTTAATTCAATAATTAAATAATTACACTATGTTCATTACTAATTTAGCAATTAGTTTATCACATAAATCATTTTAATTAATTCCCCAATTAATTAAGTATGTCTATACCATTAATTAATTCATTAATTCATTAATCAATATTTACAATTAAGAATCCCAAAATTAAATCCATAACTAATTATCTCATTCAAAAACTCAATTATTCATAATTAATTACCAAATTAATTATCTAAATTATCAAATCTCAATTTATCATAATTAATAATACAATTAATTACCTCAAATAAACAAAATCAATATATCACAATTAATTTATCAATTAAATATTTCAATCAATGAACTGAATATCTCATAATTAATTCATTAATTAATTATCTTAATCAACAAACACAATATCTCATATTTAATTCATCAATTAATTATCTCAATAATTGAACTCAATATCTCATAATTAATTCATCAACTAGTTATCTCAATCAAGAATTTCAATATCTAGTAATTAATTTATTAATTAACTGTCTCAATCTACAAAATCAATATCTCATAATTAATTCATCAATTCATTATCTCAATATATAATTCCCAAATTCCTAATTTCACATATCCTTAATTAATTAATTTAAAAAATTAATTCAGTCACTCAAGAAAAAATTTATAAACATCTAATAATAATTTTATAGTGACATACACATAATTTAAATAAATAATTTGATATTTTAATTATAGAAGACCTACATTGATTCGTTGAATATCAATCACCCAATGTATATCCCCAAAATTTTTGAAGCACAAAAACATAGAATTAGATCCAAATCTATAACCCTAAATCAAGATTGAATAAATAAATATCCTTCAAATATAGATCTATATTCACAACCCTAGATCAATATATAATCAGAATAGAAAAAATATACCCTTTCTTTAATTTGAGAAGAATCTAAATTGAATGGGAAACCAAATATAATAGGATCCACATACTAGGAGGGGTGCATATCTTCAATATAGGCTTCTAATCACAAATACTGGAGGTTGGGAAAGATTGGAATCTGTTTGGAGGGTTTTAAAATCTTTAAAAATATCCTAGGGTCTAATAGGGGATGATTTTCAATTAATAAGGGGGTTCAGGTAATTAAAAATATAATTTTCATGTTAATTTAGTTCCCATGAATGGTTTTCTAGGAAGGGGTGCACAGTTTCCCCGAACTATACACCTAACTGTGCACCTTTATTATAGGGGTTTTATATTTGGTTTCCTAGAAACAACTATTTTTTCTTTGATTACATGGATATTTAATGTATTTAAATATTAAACATTTTTTTACATATTGTTCATTATTCTGCATGACTATGATGTAAAAATGTCCAAGAGTATTTGTTGCATTGATAAGGTCATGGAAGTTCCCCGCTATGATGAAAACCTTTAAAATGCTATAAAAATATTCTTAAATATAGTTCTATGGTTGGATGACATAATATGATGGGACACATAGCCTGTACACCATCAGGTGAGAGTAATCATAAGTAGATGAGACTTCCTCTCATGAAGTTCGCATTTGGTAATCTCCAAGATAAGAGATCATCATAACAGACCTGTGAGTAGGAATTTTGAATGTTTTGGTTTCATCTGATATTTCTATTTGTGAGCATGTGTAATTATCCTAAGACTTTAATATTATCATTAATACGTGTCACGAATCGTGCACTTTGATTTACTGATGAAAATCATCATGCAAACAGTTGGCGGGAAGTAGGGTACGTTGGGTGCATCACGAGTGACATGTTATTAATGGATATGTTTAGGAAGTATTTGTCCCTTGAATTTATGGAATTTGATATCTCAACCCTTTGATTGAAATATAACCGTCGTAAAAAATTCCATGGCCATGGTGTAATGATGAGTTTATTTTAGGTAGTCAAAGAACGACGTATCAAGCATAAAATTTGATGACACTGTCACGAAACTAGCTTGATGAGATATTGTGACAAAGAAATTATATTACTTAATGAGCATTCATATGTGGATGTAATTTTTTGTGACTTTGAGATCTTTCTCTTGGGTTCCTTGACCTGTTGCTAGATAGTACTCTTGGATTGTAGGAAAGTCCACCTAATGCCAACAAGAAAGAATCCTAGAGGGTCAAACACTAAGTGTTTCTGGTAGTCTCAGTGAAATTCTATTTGAATTTAGTTAATAAATATTATTCTCAAGATAGTGGAATAATTTTATTCAAGTTAAAATGATTGCATAAATTAAGTAAATATTTATTCATGAGATTGTGGGTAAAATATAGTTATTTATTTTATTAAACATTTAATAAATATTTAATTACTAGTTTGTAAATAAAATATTTATTTAAGAGAATAATTTATTTATTTATTTATTTGGGTGTTCAATAAATATAAGTGGAGTTCAAGCGGACCAAGGCTAATATGGTAGTAAAATAATTATTTAAAAGATGATAAATAATCATTTAACTAGTTGGCACACATTAAAATAACGATGCTACTATTTTGTGACATATAATTTTATTTATAATTCCATTTTTCATAAGTTGGCTCACCATAGATAATGATGCAGTATTATTTTTAATAGCATGGTTTTTATATAAGGTTTTGAATGTATTTAATTTATGTTAAGTAATTAAATATTGAAACCGAATCCCCATGTCAATAAATATACATGTACGTTTATTGTGCCATGTACCAAACCTCACACCCGGTGAATTGAGAATTTTTGAGCTAAACAATTTTTATTTCGAATAATCTTTCTATCCCTCTTAATAATGAGAGATGTTATACAAAGGCTGAAGAACAAGCGATCAAGAATGACCAACACAAGACACTCACTTCACCGTGCTAGCACCCAGAGAACGAGTGATATCGATCAGAGGCCATCAGAGCATGTGTGGATCACCAATAGAGGGATTCTAGTTTGGATCCTCTCGAGTGAAATGAGATAATTCTGAAGGGTGATTCCGGATGATCAACATCTTAAACAAAGAAAATACTAAATATCCATTTATTCTTTTCTTTATGATGTTAATTAAATTAATTATAAACATGATGTGAAATATCATCTCTAAAGTTTTTGGGCCTCTTTCTTATTTTTCTAAATATTTTATTCTATTCCATGGAGATTTTTGTTCATCTTCATATTGATCATGGAATAATCATTGATCACGGTAAAGATTAAAGTTGGGTTCCATCTCAACCGCACTTCTATTGTGCTTAGAACCTACAAGGGGTTCATGGTTTCCCCTAAGACGGCACACAGTTAGACTAACCATGCACCAACCATGAGAATCCTGAATGTCTAGGGTTGCACGGTTCACTAGTCTAGGGAACACGGTTAGGGAAAACCATGCACCACCTGTGAACTGCCCTCCTTCTCCCATTTGTTCTAAATTTATACCCAAAATCATCCAAAGTAAAACCCAACCAATGTATGCTCGAGAAAAAAAAAAGAAAAAAAAAATACTTGAAAACAAGAATGGATCATCTCCAGAAGAGGTTGTGATCTTATAATCTCTCCACCTTATAACATCTTGTCCTCAAGCTGTACTCCCAAATATCTTTAAGATTATGAGTCAAAAAGATTGGGTAATTGACCTCTAACATGTTCTTCTCTTTCCCATGTTTCTCCTGTACATTTACATATTGCCACAATATATGAACTGTCGACACAGTCTTTACCAACAAAAATTTATCACTACAATCCATCACATGTATCAGATGATCCTCAAAGGACAAATCTATCTCAATCTCATCATCATTCACGTTGATCACATGAGAAGGGTTTGGGTGATACTGTTGAAGTTGTGACACATGAAAAACATCATTATTTGCACTGTATCTTCATGGAATATCCAATCGGTATTCCACTAGATCAATTCTCTCCACAAACTCAAAAGGTCCAACAAACCTGGGCACCAACTTTTCATGTCTCTGTATCCTACAATGACTAACCTAGGTGACACCCAAAGGAATACATGATCACCCTCTGTAAACTATAGGGGCCGTTGACCTCTATCATCATATGACTTGTGTCTACTATGAGCCATAACCATACATTTTTGAATCATCTATTCCCAACAACTCAAACTCACCTACCTCTATCCATCATAGAGTTGATCTTCACATCTTACCATATCAAGCCTATATGGTGCCATATGAATAGTTGTTTGATAACTATTGTTATAGGAAATCTCCAATAGTTTTAGGTTATTCTCCAAAGACCCACCAAAGTCAAAAAAACATGCTCATAGCATATCCTCAAGAACCAGTATAGTACACATAAATTTCTCATCTATCTGTGGGTGGAATTCCATACTCAACAAAACCAACATACCCAACACCTTCTGTAATAACTACCAGAAGAGTGATGTAAATTGTTAGTCACATTTTGAAATTATATTCTACATCACCCCGTATGTAAATATTATCTTCGATACATACAAATATCACATGTGATCCCTTGATAAAGTCTCTTGTATAGGCAGGAAATGCGCTAATGTTGTTAGTCTATCCACAAGAACCCAAATAGCATTATTCTTTTGAGGGTCTTCGAGATACCCACCAAAAATTCCTTATTCACATCATCCCACTTCCATTCTGAAATGGAAAAAAACTCTAGTAAAACTTTGGGTTGTTGATGCTCAGGCTTCACCTGCTAAAAAGTGGTGCATCATTTAAAAAACCCCGCTATTTTATTTTTCATTCCCCGTCACCCAATCTGTCATTGTAGGTCATAGTAAATTTTGGTCACAATTGGATGTACTGCCCACTTCGAGGCATAAACTTCCCACACCAACTCCTCTAGCATGGTAATAGGCACAATAACCCAATTCCTGAAATATATGATATCATACTCATCAATTATCCAACCTAAAGGTGACTCTCCACATTCATGAATTTTCCTCAAGGTCAAGCACTATGAATCCTGAAACTATCTATCTATGATCTATCCCAAAACAGTAAAATCTATTGAAACTAATACCAGATTTATCTCTTAATGAACCTATAAGCCACCATGTGTATCTCATCCAGAAAATCCATTATCATCCAATCAACACTGGACTTCTGAATCACCTAAGTTTGAGTTTTTATACTCAAATAATCAACAACGGTTTCACCCTTATCAGGTGTATATTCTAGATCAAAATAAAATTAATTTATATACTGAAACCATCTCCACTGTTGAAGATTCATATCTCATTGCAAGGAGATTTAGTTTAAGATCTTATGATCTATAAACACCACAAACTTCTCACCAAACATATAATTACTCCAACACTTTAAAGTATAAACCAATGCATCCCACGTGAGATTGTAATAAGGTTAGTTTAATTTATGTGGCCTTAACTTCCAAGACCCATATTCCACAACTCGATCTCCTTGCATCAACTTAGCTCTAAGACCCATCCCATAATAGTCATAGAACACCATATACTCCTCACCTAGCTCGGGTAGGATAAAGATCAGTGCTCATGTCAATAACTTATTTAAATCCTAGAAATCATTATCACATGCTCAAGACCAGTAAAACATTATCCCCTTCTTGTCCATGCTCAAAAGTAGCACTTTCAATCATGAAAAGTCCTAAATAAACCTCTTTTAATATCTAACTAACCCCCAAAAGCTATAGATATCGAACACATTATTGGTTTGTTCCCAAAGAACAACTTCTAAAACATTATCTGGGTATATTGACCCACATTCTTCCGAGATGATCTGACCTAAGAAGTATACCTGATCGATCCAAAATTGACACTTAGATTGCATGGTGTATATCCAATGATCTCTTAGTGTACTTACGATGATGTTAAGATATTGGGCATTATTATCACGATTCTTGGAGTACCCAAATATTTAATCCACAAAAACCACCAAAAAATGGTCTAGTTATATATGGAATATTATTTTCATCAAGGAAATAAAAAACTACTCGCGTATTATTCAACCTAAATGACATTACGATGAACTCATATAAGCCATACCTACTTCTGAAAGAAGTCCTTGGTATATCATAAGTCCACACTCTCATCTAATGAAACCCTAATCTCAATTCTATCTTAAAAAAGAGGCAGGATCCTCTCAACTGATCAAACAGATCATCAATACACAGGAGAGGATACAAGTTCTTCAAATTCATCTAGTTCAACTTCCGGTAATCAGCACATAAGAGAAAACACCGTTCATCCATATCGACAAAAAATAACTAGTGAACCCCAAGAAAACATTCTCGGATGAATAAATACCTTATCCTCAAACTCATCCAGCTAAGTATTAAGCTATTTCATCTCTATTAGTGCCACTCTATAAGGTGGAATAGAAATTGGATTGGCAGCAGTCATGAGTTTAATGGTGAATTCCACATATCTCTCAGGTGGAAACCCTGATAAGTATTCAGGAAAGACATCTTGAAACTGGTCCACTACAGGTGGAAATAAATATTTATTTTCACCTCTATCAGACAACATTAGACTAGAAACATGGGCTGTGAGCTCCCCCAATTGATAAGTAATTGGCCCAGCTCAGCCTAGCTAGATATCCCACTCTCCACAGGGAGCATAACTGTCACCCTTAAGAGACATGAAAGTCACTCTCCTATGATAACATTCTATATGGGATCGGTATGCTACTAACTATTCCATACCCATGATTGAGTTAAAACCCAATATTTCTAGGATGTAAATATCCTATAGAAAGTGATACTTGCTAACCATGATAGAAAAAACATTGTAGAAGAAAATGTCTCTCAACCGTAATCCCAGAGGTGCCTCTCTCATCAAAACCCCGCTCATGAACTCCACCTCAAGATTCAAACTATTCAAAAGTTTTGTAGAAATAAAAGAGTGAGAGGCATCCATATCAAATAAGGAACTATCTATCATAGAAGATACTAGAGTAGTACCTCTCACAGTCGATGGTCCATCAATTCTATCCAAAAGTTTGAGATACATCACATGCAATGGTCCTACCCCTCTTCCCTATGATATAGTCTGACTGCCCTGAGCTACACCACCCTTATGATGTGGTTAACATTTTCTAGAAGAACCATGTTCAATTCCTCTACCTACTTGGATAGTAGAACTCCAAATACTAGATTATACGGTGCAGAAGATCTTCTTCACACACCCTGGTTCTTTCTAGCTCCTCCATCACTAATCATCAGTCACCAGGTCATGTGGAACTTCTGTATATATAAAATTTTGTTTGAAGACCTGAAGAAACCGAGCACCCAGTGGAAGCCCAAAAGTAGGAATTTTAAAATTTCTCATCGATGATCAACATGAACTTGTCAACGTTAGGGAATCACTACCTGTTTTATTATGATAATCACATGTGAAGAGTTTAAGCATAAAATTAAAAACATAAAACACCTAGTTTATATTTGAAGCTATGCACAAATTCTGCACGTTATTGGAAATCATTGCTCAAAGAACCCAAAGATGAAATCATCTAGATTATCCACACATACTTCCAGAAATCCACAGGATCACCGATCATTGAATTCTCGGTAATAACACAGAGGTATGACGATGCCATCGATGCTCTGATGATCACCACACCGCTTTTCTTGTTATGCCTGAGAGAGAGCTCAATCTGAGCTACTTGGATCCAAATATTCTCTCTCTAGATCATGGGAGAGAGAATAAAAGAGAGAAATCCCATGAATAATAACTGGTTAAATGATCTCCTCTTCTATTTATAGTGTTTAATAAAATACTCGGTATTTCTTCTCCGGCCCCCGAATACTTAATGCACTAAAAACAACATGTTATGACTACTTATCCAAGTAAAAAATATTATTGTAATTTTTCCTTTAATAAATATATTACATGATAATAAATGTGTCATAAATTCAACTTGTTCTTCCCATAAATATTAATTGAACCTTGAATATATTAAATTAATATCCATCAATTAATATTTTTCATATATTTATTTAAAATTTGAAAATACATTAAATAAATAAATTCAAAGCTCATTTTTTCTTAACTTGAATAATATGAATTTATTTATTCCATTGGTGATCATAACTCCTTGGACAAATCTCAGACCCCATTATTGGGGCCCATCATGTCCAATATACCTATTCAAATGAATATGGCAGATTTTTGAAAAATTTATTATGTGTGACCCTCTAGGCCCAAATCTCTATAGTAGTGAATACTATTCACAGACCAAGAGTAGGATCTAGTAACCCATTATGGCCCCTAAAGTGATAAGTATTTTTACATCAGTTACAACCAACCTACAAACATGTACTATGTAGAATAACCTTTTTTTATTTTATATCTCATGAAAAAGGATGCACACCCGTGTCACAATCCTTTTCTTGCTATATTATTTTTTGATCTAACTGGAAGGATTTACCTTAGACTACCATGGACATGGATTTGTAAAGGTACTTCCATCCTGATCAACATGGCCCGAGATATATAACTTCTTTAACCTGGAAGGGACAAATCCTTTCTTAACCATTCTACCAATGAAATGTCACCAATGACACACCCAATAAAAATGAATTATCCATGATTTCGACATCATAGTTTTCATTTTGCATCAAAGTACGTGATCGAATGACATACGTTGGCAATGATATCAAGCTATTAGACCATTACACATGATCATAGATAGGAACATACAATGACACTCAGAACATTTAATGTTCCTATTGGCGGGTCTTCCCTTATGATCTCACTACTAGAGATAAGCGAATATGAACTTCATGAAAAGAAGTCTCAATTCTTATGAGCCCCTAGAACCTAATAGTCAAACATCTATTGTTTCCAGCTATCAAGATATATCTAGACCATAAGATATTTTTTAAATATTAATGTCATTATATCTTTAGGTTCTCATTATAGCTTGGGATCTTTTATAACTTTTCGATATAATAATTAATCTTTGGATATCACCATTAAATCGTGGATGCCTAAATATCTACACTATAATGGTAAGAAGTACTCCATATATAACTAATTGTATACAAGATATGGTAATCAAAAGAACTATATAGTTGGTTATAGGGAACCAATTATTTCAACACTACCACTTTCACTAAATCCAACATTCTAACCAAACTTGTTAGCAACTCAAATGATAATGATCATGTTTCTGCTAAGTAATGGATTTAGCTATTGGGACTTCCACGGTTTTACCACATGGCAATTCTGTTATGGTGACCTCATATCCTTGATTAAAACTTATCAAGAGGTGGTATCCCACGTATATCCTTTTTGTCCACTGTTAAAAAATTGACATCTTGGATAGTAAGAATATCATAATTTACATTATGATAATAATTTTCTTACTAGGTGCAATTCCAAGAACTGGAAAGAATCATTGCATATAAATTCTTATTAGCTACCTTATAAGCTACAACGTACTTGGTATTTGTAGGTATGGCACCCACTAGCTTATATGAACTTGTCTCACTCATCACCTTTTCCTAACTATGATACTAGATCACATGTATCTATAGAATACTAGTTCATGTCCCCTAAAAAATATTATCTTTTTCTCTCCATTTACCAGGTACTTATCTTTTATACTTGCTGAAGAATGATTAGATAGTTTTGAATTATTCACTTGCAGTGATCTTGGATATAATTTATATTTGCCTACTATCCTGGAAATATCTATTCTTGTACATATCATAGCATGTGTGATTAATACATCACATAAAAAAGGATTTTAACTCATCACATTACTCTCCTCCCATGTCCCGAACATGTCAACCTAGAGAGATTATTCCATGTGACATTGGTAATAATTCTTCTCTTGAATTGTTCCATTCCTTATTTTCCAATACCATGTCACTATATGTACGATCGAATAGGTCCAAGAAACCTATAGATCTACCTTATTAAATCTTGTTCCATATAAATTAGGTTTCTACTTTAAGTTAATCACTATAGATTTACTTTCATTCTGTCCTTAACTAACATGAAGACCAATCTATTTTCCATATGTTTCCAAACATATTTTCTTTGGAAAACCATAACGCTCTCACTAACCTTAGGTAGAAATATGGAAAACTTTCATTCCAAAAAAATGTACTAGTATCCTTTTGATTACTTCAATCCTAAACTGAATTTCAGTAACTTGCAACCTTTATTAGCATTATATGACGTGGCCACCCCTTTCTGGTTGCGTCGTATATACACCTTCCATGAATAGTGGTCATAACATCTAGTGTTAAATAATATTATCATAGAAATTAGATATGACAAGTAAAATTCTAACGGATTTAAGAAAAATGACTCGGTATTACTAATCAATCCATATTGGTACAATTATTTTACCATCCATGTATAAAATTATTTGAATACCCACCACATTTTTCAAAAATATAGGTCACCTTGCAATGTGATACATGGGATCTATTGTTGAATTTTAGTTGGTCTTTTCAATATTATCCAATTTCTATACCCTACTTACTTTTAGGAAATATTATTCACATTGAATAATAGATCCTCGACCATATTGAATAAAAAAACCATAATCATGGTTTTATCATTCCTATACAGTATGTGTCTATGGAACATACTATATTCCACATGTGCTTATGGAACTAGTTCTTATGACAACTATGTGTGCATCTTAAGTATTGACTAATCCAAGTAAATATAGATCCCACTATCTCAAGCAGAGATGTCCACACTTATATAGAAATATAGTATATCACTTAACTACCACTTTTATATCTTATATATTTATTTAATATCCTAAGAAACCATTAAGATGATTACAAAAGATGCACAATGTGTTTATACTTGATGCAAGTATGTTTATGTCCTATAAAACTCTTTACATCCAAACACTTGTAATTTATGAAATAATGGTTTTAGATCATTATATAACTCATATGATATCCCATTTTCATTATATTTGACATATGATTATGGGATTACACCATTGTTTGTGAACCGTGTCATGAAATCTAATGGAAGTTTCTGTAGGTTGCAACATTGATACTTCTTACATCATTACACTGATGTATAAAATGTGTTTTTAGGAATTTCTCCACACTATAATTTGTTAATAAATGTTAACATGTTAGAATTCATCATTTATCCTCTTTATTAACATCAATTTTGTGATATAGATGAGGTAATGTTTGTTTAGGAATTACTCAATGCTACATTATCACGATCGATGATTGCATAGTCAAGACATTCTTTAACATGCTAAATTAAAGCAACTCATATCTTCTGACCATGAACATACTTCACATTACCATTAATTATTTACTTAATTTAATATTATGAAGTAAAAATATACCCCTATCTTTTCATTGAAATAGTTCATACTAATTTTTTTAACTAATTTCAAAATCTTTTTGAAATACCTTTATTTCTAAAGTTTTTTTCCCAAACTAAAAACATTGATAATATCAATGTTGTTTAGCTATGTCAAGACTAAATACTATATCAAGTATATTATTGACATCCAATTATAGTTTTACTTGACAAAGAATTATCTTTCCACAACTGGGTATAAGTCTTACATTTTTATGTTCATCACTCATTGCCTATGATTCATGTATCACTGAACTAATGATTAAGAATTAAATACCAAAAACAACATTCATTCTTCAACCTGGAATAATGTATACTTATGTCCAAAGGACACATGATATTAGTGTTTCAGTTATACAAAATATTAGTTCTACATTAATCATTCAATTGACAATAAAGAAGTCATGTACTTCTCATGATTGGATTAGGTATCACCCTTTCACAACCACTTAGAGAATACACCTAACATCTAGTAATGTTTCTATACTTATTTGGTTACTGTATATCAATAAAAAATGTGATCATATTATACTGAATACATAAAAAGAAAAATAGAAACATTAAAATGATGAATATACCTGAATAAGAAGTGGTAACGTTCTTCTTTAATTCAGTTTATTGAATTTAAACTTCCATTATTTTATTTTATGATATAAAAAACAAATAACCTCTGTTAATACCTCTTTTATTGATGGACATCACATATATGCCCTTAGAATTACAAGCCTTAGGCCTTTTCACCTTGTCTTTCAATTTTTTCTCCAAAATGACCAAAGACGAAGGTGTATTTGATATTATTATTTACTTGGTGATCCATACCTAAATAGGTAATGAAGAGATTATTCAATACTTGTTTGTTTTGTAAATTAAAACAAGACTTGAGTAAAGGGGTGAAAGTGATATTAGAATAGGATGTATTGAAATATCATAACTCATCTGTCAATTTATGCAGATCTAGTGTAACCATTACCTATTCATATCATTGCTTCGCTTTCTCCATGAAAAGTTCATAGAGATGAAACTTCATGTTATTTCATCCATGTACTGATATAGTGAATACAACTAATATCATAAATTGATGAATTCATAATGAAAAAAACAATCATATGCGTTTTAGCTTAGTCTCATGTAATAAATTTCACCCTCACCTCTTGAGGTAGTTTAACAGGTATAAGGTAATTAACACCATGAGTTTCCAATAATATCGTGAGAAAGCACCTGCACTATTCCTGGATACTCGTGACAGTGTGGAAATTGACTTTTTACAATATTTATTATAGTTTTTAAACATGTGTTATAACCTGTCCTTTTTCTACAAGAGTAAATTTTAGTAGATTAGTAATTTTTATCTGGATTAATGATTTCGACATTTTGATTAATTAATTAAATCATTAAATGTCTCTCATTGTTTTTATCGAATTCTTGGAACCCTATATCATAGAATTTTAATACTATGTCACTTGAGTATTTTAGTGCCAAGGATTCCTGAAACTCCTCTCATAGTCTACAAGCTATGGCTATGCCACTACTTAAAGGGTTCAAGGTATACTTATGGCTAGCCAACAGTATTAACTCACAGTTCCTTTATCTATTGAGTAAAGTACCAACATCTTAAATCATTACTTGATTTAATCAATGCTTTCCTCTAAAATGATATCAATTTATATATGGATAATATGCATTAACTTTCATATTTTTAAATAAATGCTGAATTAAAATAAAACTTGTATTAAAATATTACTTGAGAGAATTATGGTTGAATTAAAAATTTCACTCTCATTTTTAATTCAATAATCACGTCATTCGGTCCCAAATAATTAATTTAATTTTAAAACAAAAAATTAAATTAATTAGTTAATTTAATAACCAAATTAAATTAATTAATTCCATAATAAATTTTATATAACAAAAAATTAATATTTAATTAATTTAATTGTCAACTGCAAATTAAATTAATTATTTATATGTGGGCCCTGAAAACCGGGCAAGTCCTGTGTGGGTCAGTTCGAACCCGAGCAGGTCCAGTCCATCCCTTTCAGACCCCGTGTAGAGGGGCCATGCCCTAACTCTGCAGGAAGGTTCCAATCTAGTGGTAGAGGACCCATGCCCTAACTCTACAAAAGGATTCCACTCTAGTAATAAATAGAGGACCCATGCCCTAGCCAGTAAGAGGCTTCTACTCCAATGGTAGAGGACCCATGCCCCAACTCCGCAGGAGGGTTCCACTCTGATGGTCGATAGAGGACCCTTTCTCAACCCAGATGGAGGGTTCCACTCTAAAATTTGGAGGACCCATGGCTTGTCCCTTTAGGAGGGTAACACTATAATAAGTAGTTATAGGACTCATGCCTTTTGATAATAGTAGGGTTCCACTCTTTGATGCTTGATGACCCATTCCCTAACTCCATAGGAGGGTTCCACTCTAATGCTTGATAGAAGACCCATGCCTATTCTAGCTAGAGGGTTTCACTCTGAAAGCCTCTAGTAACCCTGCATGATCACTTTGTTCATCGACTATAACCTGAATAAGTTCTATTCATGGAACATCACACATCATATATCAAAATCCATAATTAAATCTACCATATAATTCTATGTAGATAAAACTGAGGATAAGATACTTGAATGCCAATATTTGAGTAAAAATGGAAGATATTAAACATATTGAATTTTCCTAAAAAATAACCAAGGGGTACACACTGTGTAAGGGGACTCACACATCATGTTTTCTCACTCCATCACCTTGAAATATAGCTTTCAGTACATGGTTAGCTACCCATGTGGGGATACACTATGTTTTGTGGGTCCACACGGTGTGACAAGGCCACTCGAGCTCCCGTCCATGTGGTTGGATGTTTTTGATACTTCATTACACTACAAGACCCTAACCATGTATTCGTATAAGGGTTCTGAACCATGTGCTCCACCACATGGCTCATCCACCCAAGGAAGTGGTACAAGACATCTAGGAGGGTTACACACTATTATATCATTATAATTCTCTAAACCCTAGCAATTATAGCATAGGGGATACATGTCATGTGTTCATCAAACTACATGATGTGTAGTCAATATTTTAACAGAACTTTAGATCTACACTCGAGCATCCAGATCTAGTTTTTCTACCTTTAGATATGACATCATATTTATCCAAAATTGGTGAATCTTATCCTAATATGTTGTTTACGGCTATATAGGGTTCATAAATAAATCCCATTATCCCACGGGGGTTCGTCCTAGGCACTATACGCGCCTCCATCATTCACCATCATTGATTTGGACTTTAAATCTATAAATTAATAACCCAAAACTCTCAAAACCTCTTTTTTTACATCCTAAATTTTAAGTTCCAACCATGGAAGGTGATTCCTTTATGAATCTGGGGTTCTGATTGGGCTCAGTACTGCCCGATAATGTCAAACAAGGCCCCATAGGCCAATCAGTGAATAATGTAAAGAAATATAGGGATAAAGGCACCTGAAAAAGTGTTTTATCAATCATTTCCAAGATTTCATGGACAAAAATTATGAATGGGATTACTTAGGGTGACAAATGAAAGAATATTCAAATTAAGTCTTTACATGGGTGCATGTAAGGTCTAGTAATTGGCGCAGATCAAAGATGAAATGAATTTTATCAATACATTTTATCAATGATTGTGGAATCTATAAATTTATGTGTCTTAGATAGATAATTTATATTTCTTCATTGAATAACACACCCATAAATTATTTAGAGGAGTCATTTCTTTTTATTCTCTTCAATCTGGTTCAATCTATAGATTCATCATCGTTAGATGTTGATGCACCAATAGAAGGAGGTGGAGAGAACTTTGGATCCTCCTAGGGTTCATGAAGCAAAACTTGGAGGATTATCCATAATGATGTATTTGTAGGATATTTTTCAGGTTCAAATGAATGAATGAATTAAATAAATAAATTAATTAATCCACTAAACATACTTCCAATGACTGTTTTATGCAAACACCTCACACTGACTTATTTTAGGTCCCACCTTGGGTAAACATCATGTTACAGACTCAAAAGTGGTCTCATATTTCTAATCAAAGATTATGTTTAATATTTATCCCATTTTATTTAAGAAACTTCATGTGCATAATATAAAATATATTTAATATTTTTATAAAATTAATTCTGGGCACACCAGGCCTCATAATAGCATGTCGTCTTAGCGACTAGATCCATATATATATATATATATCAAAGTATTAAAAGGAAAAAACTTGGTGTTTATAGGTTTAATAATATTTCAAGGATGTGGAGGAATAAATAAAACAAAAACACAAGTTTAATAATTTTACCTCTTCTTCAGAGAGTCTCTTTAGGTTTATACCTAATGTATTATAAGGAGGGTTTCATAATTAAAATAAGGAATCTATGATGGGAGGAGGGATATAAAGAATTTAATTGGGAATGTATTGTCCAAACCTAATGGTTTTAAAAGGGTGAATATGATAGGAGAGTTGGTAACTTTTTATAAGTGGGGGAGAGGACACATATGGAATTTTTTATAATTATAAAGTGCACTCACATTTTTTACAAGAAACAAGGATTAAAAAATAGGAAATTCTCATACGTTAGAGGTGATAATGTTGAAATATGACTATATAATGCATGTTATACAGGTTTATAGGTTATTATACCCTTATATATTTAGTTCAACCCCCAGTAAACCCATTTTAACCTTAACCATAGTAATTAGTTTTTAATATTTTCGCTATTCATTATGGTAAAAAATTAATTTAAACTTATTAAAAATATTAATTATAATGATTAAAAATATAGAATCTAGTTTAAAAATTAAATTCATAGAAGTGTAATAATTTAATTTAAAATTTAACACATAAACACTAAGGAAAAATGGTTTTCCAAAGAGAAAAGTTTCAAAAGTTTAAAACAATTTTATATAGAAAATCAATATCAAATTGATACCAATGACCTATATTGGTTTATTATAATATAATTAAAAAAATTTAACTTTTAAAAACTATTTAAATTTTTTTACCTTATAAATTCTTTAAATGAAATGGAAATTTTTAATAAAAACCAATATTTTAACTATTCATAAAAAATTTAATCTTTTCCGAAAAATTAAAAAATTCACCCTAAGATATTTTTGAAATGTTGATACATAAAATGAAGTAAATTATTTGAAATAAGTTTTATAATATTTTCAAAAATTAGTTTTTTTTTTTATAAAAAGAAATAAAATCAATTTTTTAGAAAATAGAATTTTCGAAACATGTAAAGATTTTAAAAAATAAGTATTTTTATCAATATTTTTTATTTATATAAAAAAATTATTATTAATTTTTTAAATGTGTTTATTAATATTCATAACATCATGTTTAACAGCCCAATCATTACAACCATGTTAAATAGTAATATAAATATTATATTTCAGTTCATTATAACTTAGCGTTATGTGTAGTGAAAGCCATTGAATAAATTAAATTTATTTGAGAAAACAAATTCATGAAATACAGAGGTGTTAAATTATAGCCCCATTAAAATGAATTTTTCCCTTGAAATTACATCACTTTGGTATTAATAATTAAATATGCTTCTACCTCATTACATCCTCAGGTTCCCATGTTTCTTTAACAAACTGGTGGTTTGACCATAAAACTTTTACCTGGTGGGTGGTCTTATTTCGTAGAACTTTTATCTATAATCCATGATATCCATCTATTGTTACTTGTTAGGGAGATCTTAATCCATCAGTATAAATTCTTATTTCATTACATATGAAGGGTTAGATATGTACTTCCTCATGAGAGATACATGGAACACATCATGGACTTGAGAGAGGTTCAGTGGAAGTTCTAATTGATAGGGTACCATACCGATATGATCAAGGATTTCAAATGTAATGATATACCCAAGAATTGGTTTTCCCTTCTTTATAAATATAATTATCTCTTCAATGGAGAAATTCTTAGAAACACATTTTCACCAAATTCAAATTCCAGATCATATTGAAAATTATCTGCATAACTTTTCTATCATCATTGTCCTGCCTTTATGTGTTGTTGAATGGCTCTAACCTTCTCTTTATTTTCTTAATATATATCAAGTCCCAATATATTTATTTCTATAACTTTATTTTACAATGTTGGATCTCTACACACCCTTCCATAGAAGGATTTATAAGGATCTTTTAGAATACTCATGTGAAAGCTATTATTGTATGAAAACTCAACTATAGGAAGGTGTTGATCAGAATCAACTTTGAAATATAGAGAAAAATATCACAAAATTTCATTTTTATCTTAGAAAATCTATCTTTATGAGGATGAAATGTAGTGTTGAAACTCAAATCTATATTATGATCTTGCTGAAGAATTCACTAGAACTTTTAGGTAAACCTCATATCCTAATAAAAACAATATAATATGTTACTCCAAGGAACCTTACCACTTATTTAATTTATATTTTGTAGATTTGATCCAAATATAAATTTTATTTGATAGTAATGAAGTGTGATGACTTTTTAGGGTGATCAAATATAACCCATATATCATTTTCCTATTAGACATTTTTTGGAGTCTAATAAAAAAATCCATGGTGTTTTTTCCATTTTCATTATGGTATGGTTAATGGGTGTAACATCCCCTTAGAATGTTTTCTCTCAACATTAACTTTTTATCATACCAAGAATCAAGATACAAACTCTATGATATCTATCTCTATTCCATACCATTATAAATACTCTTTTAAATCACTACACATCTTTGTAATTTCAAGATGAATAGAGAAAAAAAACTATGAGCCTCCTCTAACAACTTCTTAAAATATAGTATAGGTGGAACAAATACATGGTTCATGAGCCTTATCATTCCATAAAAATCAAGGCTAAACTTAGGAACATTTCCCACCTTCTTTTGCATATCTATATCATCCTTTTATGCCTCTTTAATATTCACATAGATATATGATTGAACACTCATTTGAGAAATATATGATTTCTCCCCTTATTTCAGGATTTCTAGATCTATCCTTTGAAAATATAGAAATATTGATTCTTTTGAGATCCTTATCATGGATGATATAAAATGATCCTTTCGACTCAAAGTATCATCCACCTTGTTTTCTTTCCCAGGGTGGTAATATATTGAGCAACCATAATCTTTAATAAGATCTAACCATCTCCTCCACCTCATTTTTAACTCCTTATGTGTGAATATATAATTTAAAATTTTGTTTTCAGTATATATATCAAAATTTTCCATGTAATGATAATTCCTTCATATCATTAATGAAAAAATTACCACAACTAACTCCAAATCATGAGTTGGGTAATTTTGATCATAAACTATCAATTTTCATGAGTTATAAGAAATAACTATGTAATTTTTCATAAGAAAACATCCTAATACCTTCCTGGATGCATCACTAAAAATTAAAAACCCTTATTCACTATAGGGTAATGAAAGTATAGGTGGACTGGCTAATCCTCTATTCAGTTCCTTTAAATTTTCAACACATTCATTTTTATAAAGGAACTTGGGCTCCCTTAAAAGTTAACTTGGTGAGTGGATTAGATTGTCATGAGAAATTCTCCACAAATCATAGATAATATCAATCTAAACAAAGAAAACATTAGATCTCAATCACTATGGTTGGTCTAGTATAACATTCAATAAACCCTGTCTTTGATAGATCCACTAATATTCCACTTAGTTGAGATTATATAACCCAAAATGAAACCTTTTGTCTCAAAAATTCACAGTTTATAAATTTTTCATAAAACTTTTCCTTCTTTAATGTCTTCAGTATAATTCTCATGTGATATTCATGCTATTACAAACCATTTTGATATATAATAATATAATCTATAAAGACTACAACAAACTAATTAAGGTAATTTATAAAGACTCTATTCATTAAATACATGAGATACCAATGGAATTAGTAAGGACAAATGACATCACTATATACTCATAGTTTCCATACCTTGTAAGAAATATTATCTTGGGTATATCCTCTTTGTTAAACCTCAATTGATGATATCCAAAACAAATTTCAATATTAGAAAAGTATTGAGGTGTTTGTAATTGATCAAATAAGTCATCAATATGGGTTATTGAATACTTATTCTTGATTATGATCTTGTTCAACACTCTATAATAAATTCAAAGTTGTATTGATCTATATTTACTTTCAAAAAATAGAACGGGTACACCCTAAGGTGACACACTAGGCCGAATGAATCAATTTTTAATATTCTAGATGTTTTTATTCTTTAATTTTTGCAACTCAATTGGGGTTATTCTATAGTGATTATTTGAAATAGGTGTAGAAAAATGTATGAGTTCTATTAAAAACTAAACTTCATGATTCAGTGTAATACTAGGAAAATATTTTTAAAGATATCAACATACTCCTGCATAATAGGCACATCATCGATGTTGAGTATCTCATCAACTATCTAAGATGAACACCATTTTTTAACAGGAATCAAAACCCATATAATGGATGATATTTACATTAGATGTTTTTATTTATCATATCAATGATAGATAATAATAGGTTGATTTATAATATCAAGCATGACTGACCTTACAAAAAATGATATAGGATTTATATAGATAAATCCAATCCATGCCTATGATAACATCAAATTAAACCCAAGGAATAATGAAAATATTTTTAGGAAACACATTACCAAAAACTTCAATCAGAGAGGAATAATAAACTTGAGATGCAATCATTATAACAGTAAGGATTTTTATTATTAATTATATATATAACCATGTGGGTTTCATCTTTATACCCTTAAAAAACTCTTCACATATAAAATAATAGATAATTATAGATTCAATTATGAAATTACTAGTTTTAGAGTGGATGGTAAGTGTACTTTTCACCACATCGTTATCACACCCCTCATCAAAAATAACGATCGCATGAGATTTCCCCTTATCCCTCAACACAAGAGGTTACTAATGTCAATAATCATTAAAAACCTTCAGATTTGGGAATTGGTTATCATAATTCCCTTAATCCATGAATTTGAAACACTAGAGTGTGGGTGGTTATTTTTTTGGAGCTTTATCTCTATTCGCATAATTAGTTTACTTTTTCACACAACTTAGGCATTTGATTTCGTGATTACCTTCCATTACACACTTAAATCATTTAGATTTCCCCTTAAGATATTTTCCCCTATAATTACTACCACACTTTGAGCATAAAATAAATCTCATATTTTTCTCTCTATGGTTATTAGTGTTTCCCTTGAACTCTATATTTATTTTCTTATTAAAAACATGTGATTTATGTATAAATCCAATCTCTATTTCCACCCTAATTTCAAAAACATTATTTCTTTATAGCTAAATAATTATTTAATGGTTAAATACTTTGAGATTATTCTTTTAAATACAATTAAGAATCATTAAAACTTAATTTTAGGTCAGAAGATAATTCCAGAAGCTTACCTAGAAAGTCTTGTAAAAATTTCCTTATAGGTGTTAAATAATTCATCATCCTTATACTTTAGATAAAGTAATTATTTCTTTTTTTTCATATGAAGAATATGAGGAAGGTATTTGTTGAAAAACAAGATCTTAAACTCATACCACTCCATATAGTCTATTAAAAATCATTTCCTAATATTCTCAATGAGAGTACACCATTGATCTAATTTTTATTAAAAATGATAGAAAACCAAAATGAATTTTTAAGGTTCCAATCAATGGAGAATAAAAAATATATTTTTAGTGGAACTGATCCATTAATATGAAACTAAAAGATTAACATAACTACTAAAAGATAACATATTTTTCTTTATGAAGGAATCAACATAATATTTTTCTATCCTAAAATTATTTGTAAGTTTAGCATGATTCATAGCTTGAGAAAGTTATGTGAGCATAACAATGATATTTTTCATTCCATACCCCATTACATTTAGTTTCCCATGAGTAGAATCCTAAAATTTTCTATTGAATTCAGCATTAAAATATTTCCATTGGGTTCCAACCTTTGACTAAATTATAAAATCATATTGCGATCAATAATAATAATAGTGGGAAACACATTGTCATGAAAAATAATTTATAGGATGTTTAAATCAAAATAAGTTCTTTTAAATCCACAAAACCTAATGTTTAACCTATTTTATTGATAGTCATCATCTATTCAAATCCTTTATGGTGGTTCATAAATAAAATGTAAATTTACCAAATCATATCCTCTAGGAGTGTCAAACCAGGTGTGCAGTAAAGCTCATTGTTGTATACCAGGAAATACTTGAGTTAATCCCAACATCCCCTTTTTAGAGTTTTTACCCCTAAGAATATTTGTTCTAGAACCACATCCAATTTTCATATCCAGATAGGGTTGTATTTATATGTATACTAAAAAATATATTCCTTAACAAATCTTTATGATATTACCATGTACATAGTTTTATCCTAAGGTTTATCACTAATGTTTTCTCTTCCGAGTTTCCAAAGGTTAACTAAACCTATCATATTATAAAAACTATAAAAACCTAGGATTTTCATAGATAGATATTACATATTTTTTTTGTATAAATATTCATTAAATTACACAAAAAATTCCTAAGGATTTCAAAGGTATAGTGCCTTTAGAATCTTGGAAACAAAAAAATGGTTCATAAGTGAAATACATTTTCTCCTACTTAATTCCTCACAACTAGCACCCTTTTTAGACATATCACAGGTAATACATATCTTCATAACCTAAGGAAAATAAACCTAAGAAAGGGTTAGATAATATGATTAGTAATGGTAAACAAGGGAAATAAATAAATGTAACATGATCATAAGGATATAGATCATAATATTTCATCATTAAAAGAAAAAACATAAACAATCAGGATAAACAATGAGATTTTATTATAAAAACATTACCACTTAGGAAACATTGAATATTAAGCCCCATGAAATGATAATATTAAATGAAACTTAAAAAATCATTAGAATAAATAAAATCATGATATTAAATTTCAAAGGGGTTGTATATATACAACATAAAAAAAGATAGGTTCATAACACAACATATGTCTCAATGAAGAAAAATTGAGACAAAAATATCTTACTATAAGTCTGAACTTCTTTAATACACATTCAAACCTAATGTATAGTAAATATAAGTTTATTATAAATCTATAAAATAACCATACTCATATTTATCATACTATATATGATATACTTATGACTTTTTATTACCCGTTTATCAATAATTTCTTGTTAAAATAACGTTTCAGGTAATAACTTCATTATTTTTCTTGTATGTTTTGATTTAGTCTTTTTGATCCTTTAAATTTGATCATGGTTCCATAATATCTATAATCTTAAACAAAATATAATGTATATTAATTATATATATATTTATAGTAATCCATTAAAGTTAGATATATAAAATGAGTTACATCATTCATAGAGATGATAAATTGTATGTACACATAAACATTATTCCCATTTTCTCAATAGATAAAAATAAAGGAATTAAAATAATATATAAAATTTATAGATTCATTATGATGTCATATATATCATATATATTCATTAAATTTATCCATATTACCTTCTATATAAAGTGTTGGTGAAAAAATAATCACATCGCTTCGTGAGACGGTAGTCCATCATACACACGAGCGACAATGTCATGTCCCAACATAATATAAAGTATGAATTAATATTTGTTATAATTATTAAATAATAATAATAATATCATAAATATCATATAAAAATATATCATTATATCCATCCATGAGAGGTGGTTATGGAAAATAAATAAAAATAGTTCATGTGATGATAATTCTTCGTACACATAATCGATGGTTTTATTTCCCATTTGTGGAAAAAAGAGAAATATGTAAGTAATTTAATTAAAATAATAAATTTTATGTATATGTAAGATAATAAAGTTATTATATTTTCATGGTTTAATAATATTTGAAGGACGTGGAGGACGAAATAAAACCAAAACATAAGTTTAAGAATTTTACCTCTTCTTTAAAGATCTATTTCTAAGAGGATTCCTAAGAAAAATGAGGCCTCTAGGATGAGAGTAGGGAAGTGAGGAATTGCATTATTCAGGTATTAGTTGAACTAAATGGTTTTGGAAGTGTGAAGTGGGGAGGAGAGGGGGTGGCCTTTTATAAGTTGGGGAGAGGACACATAAGGAATTTTAGAAAAGAATGAAGCGTATCCATGTTTTTCAGATGATAAAAGGATACAAAAAGGGTAATTCTAGATAATTAAATTCTATAATAATAAATATGTCAATAAAATTGGGTTTTAAAAGTTTCTAGGTCTTTTTTATTCTTATATTTTTACTTTCACCCTGAGTAAATCTGTTTTAACCATAACTATAATATTTAATTTTTACGTTTTTCTATATTAATTATGGTAAAAAATTAAGTTGAACTTATTATATACTATTAATTGTAATTATTATAAATATGGAATCCATTTTTCCAAATTTAATTCAAATAATTATAAAAATTTAATTTATAATTAAACTCTCAAGTGCAAAAAAAATTCGTTTTCCAAAGAGAAAAGTGTTAAAAGATTAAAATATTTTTATATCAAAATTCAATATTAAATTGATTTAAATGAACTATATTGGTTTAATTATGATATAATTAAAATAATATTACCATTAAAACCATTTTTAAAAAAAATTAATCTTATAAATTATTTAAATGAAATTTTATTTTTAATTAAAAACTAGTATTTTTCACTATTCATTAAAAAATTAACCTTTTTAGAGAATAAAAAAAATTAAACCAATATAATTTTGACATGTTGATTCAAAAAATGATGTAAAGTTTTTCAAATAAAATTTAAGAGTTTCAAAAATTAGTTTATTATTTGTTCACAAAATCTATAAAGCATTTTTTGAAAAAATAATATTTTCAAAACATATAAAGACTTTTGATAAATAACTACCTTTTATCAATATGTTTTCTCTTTATAAAACCATTATAATAAAATTTTAAATGAGGTTATTCCTATTAATATCACAAAGTTTAACGACTAGGTAATAGTAACCATGTTAAATAGTATTATAAATAGTATATTATGGTTTGTTTGAGATTGGTTTTGTGTGTAGCACATACTATCGAATAAATTAAATTTATTCAGGAAAAAATATTTCATAAAATATCAGTGTGTTACATGTACACTACTCCAGAAGATATTAGTTTATATACTTGTATATGTCTTCTCATTTTATTGACCTAAAGGTTACTCCATGATTAATATAAGGAACTAATATTCATTACATGCTCATATCTAAGTAGATGTTTTGATGTATTCCATGTGTTTCTCTAAAATCCACTAAAAGATATAAAAACTCCTTATTATAATTTCTTAGTCTTTGATCATCAATTAATTTTTACACTAAAATAATATTACAGACATAACAACTCTAACATTGCAATACTTCTTCAATATATTATTTATTCCTTACTTTCATAGACCATATGTATTCAAGATGTTCCACAAATCTGAGTATTATTATATAATAAAATATGGATATGATCAATAAAAATTATCATATTCTCTTTATTTTCTCTTAATTTTTGAAAACAACTCTTCATATATAAAAAAATATTTAATTATTTCTATTCATAAACATCACTTCCTCTATAATTTAGATATATAATAACTTCTATATTGTCGAACCTTCATTCTTCTTCCCTCTACCATCTCAAAACACACCATTATATGTCTATATTTACCTTTATTTTATCTTATTTATTTATATATAAATTCTATATAGAAAATACCTAATATATCTAGGGAATTTGATATTCAAATAAGTAATTACCTTTTAACTTATAACTTATTGTATATTAAATCCATTTATTGGGTCAACTTCCAGTTTATCCCCACCGTAGATTTTCATTTAGGTTGTTGAAATTTTATTCATAACATCCAAATAGTTGAAGAATAAAAAAATCAACAAAATTGTATGTGAGATTAAAATTTTCCAACACCATGGTATGGTTTCTGATCAAAGAACACTTATAGAGAACCAAATTAAACCGACCACAACATATAAATCTGATTACCATATTGGGACACTTATATAAGAAAAATACCATTAAATATGGCTAAATAAATTCCTAACTATTTTTTTCTTTAAATTCATATTCTTGATGAAAAACATGCCTTCCTCCCTAACATGGTTTTCTTTTCAGTCTCCAATTTTGATCTCCCTTATAAGAGATCAGTTTCTCCAACATGAGGTTTACCACGACTTCCACAATTATTTTTATGGGACTCCCTATGTTTCATAGGGATTATTCTAATGAAAAAATACATGTATTAGGGTGTGTAAATATTATTCCCCCTACTTTAGTATCAACATGGTTTTTTTAGGTTCACTATGATGTGAGGCTCTCTATTTAGATTCCTAGAAAATTTAAAAAACTCCCCTGAAAGAATATTACAAAAATAGGGTAGTTTTTTAGAATTTTTCAATTTAAATGATTTTATATATGACCTCTACATCTTTAACCACTGAATGTACAAGATTCACTATTTAACACAGGTAAAATTTTAAATAAAAATTCAATCTACCATAGTGCGTCCAACAAGAATATTTGGAAAAAAATGATTCCATTTTGAGATAGTATACAAAAAACCCACATATTTTCTACTTAATCAATTTCAAGATCCACTACGACTTAACCAGATTCACCATAATATGGTGAGTGGTGTAGTGAATGTTTCCATCACTAATATACTCACATAATTATCACATATTCCCATTATATTCAACTATATTCCTGTGAAAAACAATTCTAAATATCTTAATATCAAGCATACTCACATTAATATCACAATGTATGGTTAATTGTTTCAAACCAAATAAAAAAATCATCAACCTTTATAAACTTATAGAATATAAAAATATTTACTGATTGAATTTGGAACATAAAATTTCCAGTTTTCTATCTATTTACTTATAACCATAAAATACAACAAAAATATCATATATTTACTTCAATTACTATATTTCATTATATTTTTATTAAAATATTCAACATACAACCTCCTAGTGGTAACAAATTTTATTACCTTATTGGGTTAGGATAATAATGATATAAATGAACAGAACTCACATATTGATAACATACAATGGGAGATCCTTTTAAGAGAGGTAGTGATACACCTTTTCCTTACTCTAAATTCCACCCACCACTCAAGAATGTGCCATAAACTCTCCACTTTGAACCACTAGAAAAGGAATAACCAACTCCACTAGAAGGTTAACCACTCATTCCACTAAAGAAATGGTAGGATCCTTCTACACATCTCCTTTCTAGTATACTCTATAGTGAGAACCTTATGAACCACATAAAATAGCATGTCAATTTGAAAATACTCACCCACTACCTAAAACCTATCAAAAGTACAATTTTGTATCTATAAGCCTTGTAGGACTTGTTTACATATAGCAAGGGAGAAAACCAAATCATATTCTAGAAAAAGATAACATACACTATAACTGATAAATCATATTGATACCTCTCTATGAGCTTGATCAAGATTGTGGGATTCAAGAAAGAAATCATAAAAAATTAGCCTTTGAGGAATCCCATGATAATTTCTCATGCCTCCCCCTAAAGCATAGAATCCATCTATCTCTTGGTAGGTACTTAATATGTGAAAGTTTCTAACATCACCCTAATATCCCCAGATATCTCAATGAGATTAAATAGTCTCTCAATAACATCAGTCCAATCAATTATATATTGAGAAACTCTAGTGGCTTTAATGGTTAGAGGATGCTGCATCTAAATGTATTAGGTGAAGTCCACCATGGTGCACTCACCTAAATGTACACCTTCACCTATAATTGAATCTATAAGAAACACCCTATCTTGAACCACTAATGAATCCCTATGAGTGTACTCAACCCCTGATTTTTTATTAGTAGTAGGTATAAAAAAGATTTTTTACATTGGGCACATCCTATACCCTATCTTTGGTTCGATCCATAGGACATCATTTACATTTCATTTTTTAAATTCATAAAAATTGAACTTATAAAATTATAAAAATAGATAAATTCATAAAAAATTGATGAATAAAGAATAATACATTTACATAAACACTCTACCCAACCCTAACTATTTAGACCAAAATAACTCACTCACCCTAAGTTACATGCCCTAAAGATCCACTTTATGAGACATTATAACACCATAACCCACTACTTAACCAATAATTAATCTCATATATATTTTAGTTAATTAATATAATTTTTAAAACAAAGTATTAAAAATATAATATATATAGGTTTAAATTAATGAGATAAAACCAAAAATTTGTTCATGAAAACATTAGATAAATTATAATTGATATTTAATTAATAAAAAAAATTCATTTTTAAAACCATTTCATAGTCACACATAATAATAAAAATGACATGTGAACAAAAATTTCAACCAAGATGTATGAACTCACATCCTCTTTGAAACCTAGGGAAAATGAAATCTAGAAACCATAAATTCAAAAATTTACATGAAGAAAATACATGTAACCATAACTTCAAAACCATTAAAATAGTCACACTTCTATAGAAACTTTAGATTCCATAATATAGGTTTTGGAAAGAAATAGGATTAGATTTTGATCAAAGTTATTATAATCCTATATTTAAT
The DNA here is from genome assembly GCA_963277665.1 of Viscum album. Classification (NCBI taxonomy): domain Eukaryota; kingdom Viridiplantae; phylum Streptophyta; class Magnoliopsida; order Santalales; family Viscaceae; genus Viscum; species Viscum album. The sequence goes on from OY728152.1 coordinate 1,536,665,133, forward strand.
CTATTAAGCCTAAAATAATAATAAATAAAAAAGTGATCTGATACAATTTTGTAATATTCTTTTTTAGTTCACTAAGTTTTAGATGGCATGATACAAAATATAATGTGTATCCCCATGTAAATAATAGGCCCCCAACTAGAAAAAAGGGTTTAATCATTCTTCAGGGAGGCCATAACCTCATTATTGATTCACCCAAACATAAATTAAAATTTAATAAATACTAATAAAAAATATAATATGGAGCAATAGCTATTGGAAAACCATATACATAACATCAAATATAGTAAAAAAATAAACCCATGTATATTATATATTATTAATAATAAGATGATCCTCATAGAAAGTATATTAATATATGTGATATACAAAATAATGAGATAAAAAAGTATAATGCAGGCTTATATAAAATATCCTAGAGCATGTCATGGTATTTCCTTGGTCATCATTCCAATTACACACACCTGACCACTTGAAATTAGAGACTTTCCTTTTCCTGGATCCCATAATGTAAGTGTGATAAGCTTTTTGAGTGCATGAACCACTATAAATAAATAAATAAACAATAATTCACTTATTCTAGGTCCTCATGAACAAATAAATATACCACCAACCCCTACCATACCTATTTCTACCAATGATATAAAAGAATTTAATCTCATACCCAAGAAACAATCTAGAACCATAGTAAGTAGATGATACTGAGAAGCGAGTAATAAATACAATCTATCATTTTCACTGAGCCATATAAAAAAATATATGCCACATAAACATATCTTATATATATGAAATCATATCCTCAAATATGATATAAATTTAATGTTTACCATGAAAAAAGTTTAGGATCCTTAGATATAAAACATGTAAAACATATTCTAGAGTAAAACCATACAATAATAAACGGTAAGGTCCCATGGGTAAGCCCTATCTTCAACTTGGAATACTACCCAATAGTGGTTAACCATAATCCTTACACATGTATACTGATGATATATCCAGTTAAGACAAGACCATCCTCTCAAACCAATATTTGTAAAAGTTATCGCATTATCCAAACTCACATAACCACCCATCTCTAACTACCCAAAATAAACTGTAACCAGCACCAAACCCTTCTTAATTAATGTTGGTTATTACCAATGCTCATATTCCATGATTATAACATTTTTAATAAATTAAAAAAGAATATACAACTCACTATATCCCAAAATAAAAATGAATCACAACCATTATAAAAATGTATATACTCCTTATTGTTTGGTTTCAATCAAACTACAACATCCTAATTTTTCTTCCATAAGGTAAAATAAAACTTTTAGTGAGTATTTTATGTCTCAAAAAAATAGGTATAAATATCACAAATATATGAATTCACTCAAATGGATAAAAAGTCATGTTATCCCATATAATTTTTTAAACATTTTAAGAATTTACAACATCTATCTAGTAAAAGTTATATATTCAAGATACATCACCTAATTTGAGATTAATAAATTTCTACATAATTATATGAATAAAAACGTCTAAATTATAAATTTGATGTGAAATAAGAAGTGTTGAGGATGCCAATGAAAATAAAATTTCTGATATAGTTAGGATATTATAAGATAAGGAGGATTAAAAAAGGGGTTTCAAACATAAATGGGATAGGGAAGGGAAGAAATATGGGATAAAAAGAGTTTAAAAGTGAAAGATGAAATTTCACAAGAGAGAATTCATCTAAGTAGAACATCACATACCCGATATGCCTGTATTAGGTACTCGATGTTCCATTGGACACTTAAAATACCCCCACCATCTAGTTGGTATATATTCAGGGGTGATATGGAACTAAAATTAATTCATTAGTAGGTCATCAATTACTCCACTAGGAAACACCTCCACGCCCGAATACTTTTTAAAAACTCTAAAAACTAAACATTATAGAACAATTTAATGATAAAATTTTATTTGAATTATAGGATACAATTTAGTGTATGTTATGTAAATAATTATGAGTCACTTAAAAAATTGACATATATATGGTATAATAAAACACTTATATAAAATAAATTATAATAATGTGATATGTGTTATAAATAGATTTCAATAAGTATGGTCAAACCAACCCTAAGGTTAAGTTAAAAATATAAATACTAGAAATACTTTATATCATACATCACTTATAAGAATTAATTTAATTTTTTTTGATGGTTTTTATTTTAATTTTTTTTCATATATAATTTTTAAAGAAGAAACATAAATAAGTTGAAAAAATACAAGTTCAATAAGAATACCAATTCTGATTATTCAAAAACACTTTTCAAACTTCATAAGTGCTATAATAAATCTCCCATAAACATTGTAAAATGAAACCTTATCATAAGTGGTAAGTGTTTTAAGAAATTATTTAATTAAAAATATAAAAAAAATAAAATTTATATATCCATGGGAATTCAAGCTCAAAAAAAAAACAAAATGAAAATATATATAAAATAAAAAACAAGGTATTTTAATTGTTATAAAGTGAATAATTATGATTTAAGATATTATACTAGAATTTGGAAAGAACACACAACATTTCCTTCCAATTACATGAAGGAGGACGACTAAGAAAAGAACATGGGTCATGGTTGATTTTTTTCTAATTTCAACATCAAATCATATTAAAAAGACACTTAATAAAAATTTATTTATCAATTATTATTTATGATAAAATTTATGGAATAATTAAACATATTGATAAATTATTTAACAATTAAAACTTATTAAATATTTTAGTTTATACAAATTAAAATTATTTTATTTTAAAAATTTAAATGTGAGTATTTTAAAAAATAGAACAAAAATAATTTGTTTTTAAAAACTACATTTTATGAGTAATTAGTGATATAAGTAGTTTTTAATAAGTGTTTTCAAACAAATCATAAGAATCTATTTGAGAATAAGGTTTAAATTTATGTTTTTTTTCAGGTAGTATGTATACGAATTTAATATTTAGTAAGGAAAAGAAAGGTCCAAAGTTTCCTTGTATTTAAGTAATGATTATGGTATCACATGAATATTTTGTTCGATGAAAGGCTCTAAGTGAAATTAATATATACATTCAAACACATAAATATATTTTTATCCTAATATTTTATTTTTATATTTATTTACATAAAAAATTAAAAAAACAAACTTATTTAAGTGGTATTCATTTTGAATTTATATTTTTCCAAAACATAGAAAAACCACCACTTATTATTTCATTATAATCATCATAAATGATAAATGATATGATATGAATTTTTTTTTAAAAATTATTTTTATTTCTAAAAAAATATTACACATGAATTTTTAATGAAAATTACATAAATAAATGATTTGAAAATATTTTTTCGATAATAAATCATGAAATACTTAATGAATAATCACTATATATTGTAGGGCACACTAATATTTTTCAAACATATCCCATTTAATATTACATTTTGAGTAAAAAATAACCCTCATTTTCATTACTAATTATTTTTATTTAAGTATAAAGACCAATCTTATAATGTTCTAAATATTTTTGTAATTTATTTTTATTATGGATAAATAATTTTTTCTAAGTGTTGAAGTTAAATGTTAAAGTCATATAAAGTGTTGAAGTTATTTCAAAATTTTCATGATATTATCAAAGTTATACGAACTAATTAATTATTCCCAATAGAAGTAATGATATATAAAAAATCATACAATAAAAATGAAGTCTTATAATGAATATATACAATCAGACTAAAGTCTTCCGATCAAAAGAATTTTATATAATATAGTTGATGTCATATAATCTCAAGTGAATTATTACGATTGAGAAGAAGTATTATTATCAAGATGAAATCATATGATTAGAAGCTAATTAATATGATCAGAAAGAAGTCTTATAATTGAGGTGATGTTATATGAGTTGAAGCTAAGTCTTATGATCATAATGAAGTCTTATAACCAGAAGAATATCTCATGTTTAAGTCTTATGTCTAATAATTTCTATCAGAACAATGTATTATGATCAGATGTAAGTTTTTTTTATCAGAGATAAAGTCTTATATTCATATTGAATTCATATGATTAGAGGCAAATTCATACGATTTAATAAAGATTCATATTATTAGATGAAATTAATATTCTAAAGTCTTTATTAAGAAATAAGTCTTAAAAATGGAATAATGTCATATAAAATTTAAATACTTATGAAAATTAATACTAAAATATATGAACTCTTAGGAGGCTAGGTAATTTCAATTCTTAGTTACATTTTGAGGAACTAATTATCATTTCACTTTTAGGAGAGTAATTCACTCCTAAATTTTTATTATCTAAATTAGAGATGTCTGAATATGGAATGACCAATATAATTAAAATATTTTATTTCCATAAAATCATATAGTTATAAGGAAGACCGTAGTTTCACTATATGAGTGCATCTATTTTTTTCTATTTTAATATGATAAGGTCACATGAAAAATAAAATATCTTAATTTTATATGTATTATATATTTACATGAAACTATTTTAATTATATATAGAAGTTTGAATTAAAATTTTTTAAGAGTTGTTATCATGAAAGAATAACTGCATAATCTATTTGAAATCATACTCTTGTTGAGTGACTATGTGAAGAAAAACTTCTACTACTAAGCTAAAAAATAATATAATATATCTAATGAATCTTTTAGAGCTACACTTTAATGATATTTTCATTTTATAATATTTATTATTCTTTTATTAGTTACTTTTTGAAACTATGTTCTAGATCCATTTTCTTTTCTATATTTAATTTATCTGTAAAATTTTACTCTCCTTATACTAAGTGTATAGTAGGCTATAGAAAGGTATTGTAAAGGGATATCCTGGTTGAAATCTACTGGACCTTTATACCAAGTGATAATTTATTTTAATCAGCTATCTATCCCCATTGAAAATGGTTGGTTAATTTGAAATCACCGCACTCACAGTTAATGTTGTCAGATTGGATTAGATACAGTTCCTCACTACTTTAACCACTATAAAAATACTACGTGTCCTACTCTTTAATTTTATTTTATTCCACTATATATCTGATTAATATTTAAGGATATATTATAATAATATTTTAAGAGGGTGGATTTACGTTGGTGAAAAATTTAAAAAATCAATTCACCCCCATCTTGTGTCATTATGAAACACAGCTGGGACAACTATTATTGTTATATAAGTGACTTTTGAGTTCTAAACTTTTTCCAGCCAAATTCAAAAGTTCAATTTATTATTTTATAAAATGGTTGACATAAAATAATGAATGTTTGTGGTTTAAGATCAATATTTTTATTTTTAAAACTAAAACTTTTGGAAGGAATGAATTATTATATATTTTAAAAAACTTAAACAAAAAGTGTATATAAAATTTATCAAGACTTAAAAAAAATTAAGGGAGAACCTATGAATTGGGATGTTACTCATGAAGAAGAGTATGATTAAAATTCAAAGTATACAAATGCAATTTTATCTTGTTTTGGACTTGATGAATTTAATCAAGTTTCTCAATGTGTAATAGCATATAAAATATGAAAAAATATTGTGTTTTCATATGAAGGACAAAAAATGTTAGATAATTGAAGTATAATGCTTCCAAAATAATTTTTGATACTTTCAAAATTCATGAGGGATAAAATATTATTCAAATGAATGGAAAAATTGTATATATTTTAAAGAAGTTCATTTTTTAGTAACTTCTATTTTAGAATCATATAAAGTATTAAAAGTTATAAAAGAATTACATTCTAGATATAGTAAGATATCTAATACTATTGGATATTATACTCATATTAAGGATTGTAAAATAATTATACTAATTGTAAAACTAATTATATATAGAAATATGATATAAGAAGAGGTAGATGGTCATAAAATGAAAAAGAATCAGAATGATTCTATGAAAGCATGTAATTAAAATTATGAGAAGAAAGAAAAGGAAATATTATTCTTAGAATCATCCAATAAATATGAGTCAATTTTTTATAATTATGATGATGATATTTGTTATATATAAATAAATTTCAATAATTTTTATTATAAAATAGTACGATTCCAAAATCCATCAACAAATATAATAAGTTTTATATAAATTAAAAATAAATTAGTTGATATTAATGAAAAAATATTAAACATATCAATCCTAATTATCAACAAATTAAATAGAAGAAGAAATTTGAGAAGTGGTTTAAAAGAAAGTAAAATATTATTAATAAGAATAATAAATATATAATAGAAACCAAATTTTATCCAGAAGACTCTAATGATAACACTTATTCTGACTTATAGGATGAGAAATAAAATTACAAAGCTGATTTGTACTTCATGAAATAAACTAAAGAGGTAAAATCATTTTTTTCTTCTAATAATTAATTTGATTCAAAATATAAAAATTTATCATTAATAGAGTTAATAAATATTTATTCCATGTTAGATGATAAATATGATTCACTTTAGAAGAAGAAAAAGTTACTTAAAAAATTATATAATGTTATGTTAACTACAATGAAGAACTATTTAAAAAAACATCATAATTAAAATCTATTTTTTATAAATCTATTTCAAACTATATAATTAATTAAAACATAACTAGGGATTTATTTTAAGAGTTAAAATACATGAAATATGATTCAAGAGTCATTATGAAGGGGGAGAACTACCTAAACCAAATACTTGGTAAAAATAATGTTGGAAAAGGAAAACTAGTAATATTACTCAATGGTGAAAAAAACAATATAAGAATTATTTTATTCAAAGTTCAATAAACTAAAACATGGCTAAAGTTTTTATTATTATAGGATAAGAGGAAATTATATATAATAACCCACAACTCGCATTCCCATATCTGGTTCTCAAATCATAAACTTTACATTTATGATTTTGATACTAATGAAGGTGACCCAATTTTCACCATCCAAAGCATAAAACATCAAAATTAAGTATTGGATCACTTACATACACAATAAAATTTTATGTTTATATATTTAGAGAATTAGGGAAAATATTCCATAAACAATACCCACAAATTCAAGTGAGTATTATTTTCCACTATACCCTAAATTTTATATTCCATATTAGGTCATCATCATCATCCAAATTAAACCCTTCTAGGAATAATTCACTTAACATAATTAATTATAACCCCGGGAAAAGGAAACATAAGAAGGATGAGCTCAAATTTCCATTAAGTGTAAACATAATCATTAAAAATTAAATTTCATTTGTGAGAATAAGAAGATCATAAAGGTATGATGACATAATAAAATTTCATGAGTATAAAATAAGATAAATAATTCCCATAAAACTTGAATAAATAAACATATGTCATGGAATAAATATTTAACAAAGGCAAGAGTCATTAGAAACAAATATAATGAACCATGTGATGTCAATGTTGATCAAAGGATTCATTTCAAAACCTATAGAAAGAATATAGAAAATAGGTTTCTATCAAAGAGGATTATCTTTATAAAACACTTATAGAACCATTAAAAACCCATTAAAAATGGAATAACTATACGATTGACCTTCATACTGAATACATTAGAGAGTTATCTGAGAGAACCCATCATATAATCTATATCAGGATCACTCGGTGCTGTCAGGTCACACCCATTGATAAGCTATATTGGGCTCACTCGACACTATCTAAATGCACCCATCATATAATAATTTCCAAGAACCATATATAATGTAACTAGATCTTGTATATCATCATAAAAATCATAAAAACTTATTAGTCCTTTTATATCTTGATTAACTTGTGAAACATAAATGGGTTCCATAATACTATATTTTACTACATGATTAACTCATGGAAAATAAATGGGTAACATAAAAATATTTTTGAAACATGATTAAACCATGGAAAAGAAATAGGTTCCATAAAAATCACTTTGAAACATGATTAACCCATGGAAATGAAAAATATTCCATAACAATCTCTTTGAAATTTTATTAACCCTTGTATAAGAATTAAGTTCTATAAAATTATCTTTGAAAAAATAATAATCCATCCAAAGAAAGAATTAGGACGACATCATTACAAAATATCCCTAGTAGATCATAAGTAGTATAAAGGGTTGTTGAATTTTAGGAATGGGAATAAAATTTAAATATCATTAAAATTATTATTGAGGAAAATAACCATTTTTAATTTGAAAATTACTTTTTAAAAATTAAAAATTCCAAAAATATTATGAAAATACTTTTATATAATAATAACCTTGGAAATTTATAAATAAGGATTTAAATAATATAATGTTCATGATATTAGGGAAATTTTTTCATGTTGTAAGTGTAAAAAATAACCATTCTTTTAAAAATGTTTTTAATAGGGAATCAGAAGTGAAGCATTTAGAAAACCACAAGAAATTTAATTTTAAAAACATTTAAAATAATGTTCATGAACATGTAAAATATATTTAGTAAATCATTCATGTTTTGAAAATAATATTTTTAATTTTTTTATAAAACATGGATATGGGAGAGAAATATTCCCAATCTAATAGAAAATACAAGACTGATATCACTTACAAACAAATTTCTTTATGTTTCTTTAATAAATTAGGGATGAAATGGGAATAAAACATGTTAAACACATTCATAACTAGTGGATAATAAACATATGTGTTTCAATAAAATAATATCATATTATCTCCTCCAAAATAACCTTCATCATAAATAATATCTAAAGAAATAAGATTGTAACATAATGTCTTTTACATTTTTGTAACTCTTCAATTTGTATTCCCCATGAAATAATTACTTCAAATGAAACTTTAAATATCATGGAAATAATGGTATTAATGATATAAAATTTCAAAATGGAATTATATACACCTGAAAAAATAATATAGATTCATATCATAAACCTATATCTCAAATAAATAAAATTTGCAATGAATAACCCATACAAGGATCCAACCATTAAATTTGAGAATTAATCAATAAATAAATTATGAATATAAAGTGTAAATAACAATACAACAAGTATAAATACAAAATAATATATTAAAAATTCATTACACACATAATCATATAATAACAATGATAATGAATAAGTAATATAACTTAATGAAAATAAATTGAGTTATGAACTTTTTTACCGCTAGGAAAATTTCAATTCAAATCCTCTTGGAATAAATAATTCAAATTGAAACATTAAATAACTTTATGTACTAACTATTAATGATATTACATGTATAAGGACCATTATTTACACAATATAAAATAAATTATGTGCATAAAAATATAATATTCCGTATTTAAAGTAAATTGAGATGAAATTACTTACAACATTAGTAATCTCTGGATCAAAACCCCATGAAAGTGAGAACCTCATATGGATTTTTAAATCCTAATAATTTTCATAAAAATAAAAATAAAATAAATTCATGATAAGTATATAAACCACACAATATAAATAAGTCATTAATATAAAATATGTCTCACAGAACTAAAAGTGAGAAGAGAAACCCTTACCTCTAGTTTGACTTTATTCGTATGTGTTTGAACCTCTTGCGTAATAAAATTATATTAGTTATTTGATTTATTAATAAAACTTTCTTGGTTTAATACCTTATAAATAAATATTTTATTTTATTTCTGTCTAATGATATATTTAAATACTTAATCATTTAAGTTTATCTTAGGTGTTTTGAGGGCGTTCGGTTCATTATTTCAAAATGGATTTAGTGTGTTGATTGTGGTCAAATAGATCATTATTTCACCATATACAAAATACGAATCCTGAAATAATTATAATATTTATACATCAATTATACTTTAAAAATAATCATGAAATATATTTTTGAAAAATCAACTACATTATAATCATGTAGATGGTATGCCGTACATACTTATGGGTAATGTATCCATTTTTCACTGATAATCATGGAAACAAGGTAAGTAATATTTAATATTTCCATAATTATAACAATATAAAAAATACCATATTATTTTATTAAATATAATTATATATATCATCCATGTTTTGTGGTGATAAGAAAAGAATTACATCACTTCATGGAGGAGATAGTCCACATGTACGCACAGACGATGTTATTATTTTTCCATGTAATAAATAAAATTATATATTATCTTTTTATAATGATAAATATATAATAAATATAATAATTATGTTATTTATGTCACATATATTCATCAAATTTATCATTGTTACCTTCAATGTAATGTGTTAGTGAAAAATGATTCACATCGCTTCACGAGGTGGTAATCCACCTTACAAATGAGCGACATTATCATATCACACATAGAATGAAATATTAGAAGATATATGTGATATAATAACTAAATAAGTATAAATATATTAAAAATATCATATATATACTTTAAATCCATCATTATAACAATCCGTGAGAGGTGATGATGGAAAACAAATGACATTGGTTCATGAGGCGGTAGTCTACCATACAAACTAATGGTGAATTCGTATAAAATTTGATGAAATATGAGATGGATTTAGGTTACCAGATTAAAATAATAACATACTATTATATATAATAATAATTTAATAATATTTTAAGGAGGTGTAAGAATAAATAAAATAAAAATGATCGGTTAAACACAATATCTTGTCTTTGAAAAAACTCCTTAGATTAGCACCTGAAGCCTTAGGATGGATTTATGATAAAAAAAGATTCTAGGATATGGGGAGGAAATTATTTAAGATATTTGGGTTGGTAATTTTTGAGAAAAATGGATTTGAAGGAGTGAATAATATAGAAGAGGGTATGGCCTTTTATAAGCAAGGTGAGCGGCACACTTATAATTTTTGAAAAGAAAAAGGTGTACCTAGGTTTTTAAATTATAAAATGGATCCATAAAAAACTATTTTCAATAATTATATATTATAAGGGATAAATATTTCTATTAAATTTATTTTAAATTTTTTTTAAGGTCATTTTAATCCTTATCATTTTAGTTTAACCTTTCAATAAATCTGTTTTTATCATATCCACGATAATTAATTTTTACTATTTCACTATTCATTATGATAAAAACATTAATTGACCTTAGTAGATATTATAAATTATTATGTTCCAAAATATGGAATCTATTTTATTAAATTAATTTAATATAATTGGGAAAGAGTAATTTAAAATTAAACCTGCAGATGCGATGAAAAAGAAGGTTTTCAAGAAATGTATTTTAATGCGAAAGATGATTTTATATTAACTCTATGACTAGTAATAATTATTATATGAATTTAAATTAATATCTTTTGATATATAATATATAATTTACATTTAAATCATTTTTAATTATGGGATTTCATTATCAATTAAAATGGAATCACATTATACACTTTAAAATAGTTTTTAGAAAAACACGGTTTTTAAACAAAAAAACTTATAATAAAATACAATATAAAGTTTAATAAAAATAAATTAAGTGAGTTAAATATATATAAATAATATTGTACTTTAAATCATATTAAAAAAATAACATGACTTTCAAAATACTTAATTTATTTAAAATAAATGAAATTTTTACAAAATTGGTATTTTCACTAACCACTAAAAAATCAATATTTTTTTTTGAAAATAAAAAAATTAAACCTAATATAATTTTTACATGATGAATTAAAAAATTAATTCCATTTTTAAAATAAATTTTCTAAAATTGTTAAAAATTAATTTTAATTTATGTGCAGAAAGCATGAAAAAACTACCATTTAGAAAAATACTGTTTTTTTTCATAAAACATTTCTCTTTATTTCAAATGATTGTTATTTTATATTCTAATAAATAGATAACTATTAAATTTATTTTATAAAATTTTAAACTATATAGTTTTCAAAATTATTTAATCTTATTCATACCATCTAATTTAATTGCTAGGTTTTAACAGTCACATTTAAAACAATACTATTTTTTGGTTCATTTAAGCTCAGTGTTGGGTGTCTTGTGTGATAATGAGTAAAGATTAATTTTATTTAAATATTATAGTGTTACATTATCCACTAACTTAACAAATTATTTCCTCATAATTGTAATGTTATCTTAATAAATAAAGGTTTTACATTTGAAAATACCTTTGTTAGAAACCCACATTGTAAAAGGGTTAATAAAACATTCTTTTAAAAAGGGGTAAAGGTAAATACGATGGTCATCAGATAACTAGGTTATAATATAGGGTAAAATTGGTGGAAGGTTAATATAGAGAAAAATAATGAAATAATAAATAATTATGGAGAGTAATAAAGATCATCGATCATAATAAAGTAAATGATCAATAGAAAGTTAAGAAGTCAAAACCATAAATATATGATGAGTTAAATAACCATTGATTCATTAGATATAAATGTAATAAGATATTTTTTTTCAAGATCATTTTTCTATATTTGAGTAATCCATTTTCCATCTAGATTAAAAACATAATGAAATATACTTACTTTATAATTTTAATTTCATCCTTTAATAAATTTCAACCAAAATATATTCTTTTTCTCAAAATGATGATAATTCAAGATTATTTTTTATGCATAAAGAAATAAAATCAACATTTTAAGTATTAAAATACTATTTAAAGGATAAAAATATATTCAATATGCCTTTATACATTAACCAAAATGGTTAGAAAATTTCATTATAATTCCCAAAATGAGGAAACCTGTATATGATGAAATAATACATTAATCTCAAAAATTAATTTGTAATAAAAAAGGTTCAGAATAAATCATTCCTAACGAACCTCAAAATTAAATGGTTTTTATCCTCAAATTATATCTCATGCATTTAATATTTCTAGACCAAAAATAAGTAAATATTTTTGGAAATAAAAGTAATCACTTAGTCACCGAATCTCCTTTTAATACCATAGTAATCTATATGATCAACATATATTCCCATAATTACATCAATATCCAATATCAAATAAACCCCAATGGTTTTAAATTCCCTAAAACTTTTTTAATGAAAATTTAAATTCATTATTTACATTAAACCAAAGATTTACATATACATCAACTTAATATAATGCCTACTAAAATTTCATTAATCACTTTGAGATATCATCGCTTAAAACATCAAAGAGGTGTCTAAGGATTTGAAATTATGATTGTACTTAATATTATAGAACTATTATGGTGTCTAGAAATATTAATAAAATCTAACTTGAAAACATCCTAATTTCTAAAGTTATCAAAACCCTCATTTGATACCAATTATAATAGCCTTGAACCCACACTCCCAAATCTGGGGCTAAAATATTAAACATTACATTTCTTCTTTGAGACCTATGAAGGTGACTCAATTTTTCCCAACCCAAAATTACAACATAAAAATGGAATATTAGATCACATACATACCCAAGGACATTATAGGTTTAGAGTTTTAGTGAATTTTTACAAAATCTTACATAAAAAATACCCATGAATTCTGTTTATTTTTTTCCCACTATACCTAGCTTTTCATATTTCATATTAGGTCATAATCATAGTCCAAATTAAACCATTATAGGAATAATTCAGTTAACATCATTCTTTATAACTTGGTGGAAATGAAACATGATAAGGTTGAGCTTAAATTCTCAATAAGGGTAAACATAAGAATTATCAATTGAATGTTATTTGTGAGAATAAGAAGATCATAAGGGTGTGATGAAATAATAAAAGTGAATGATCATAACATAAGATAACTCATACCCATAAAACTTGGATCAATAAAAATGAGGCAGGGTATAAATATTTTATAAAGGAAAGAGTTATGATAATCAATAATCAAGATCCATGTAATGTCAATCTTGATCAAATGAAACATTTAAAAATTCATAAAAGAATAAAAAACATGTTTGTAGCATCCCAGGTAAATAAAGAATAATATATTTTCATACTTATTAATATTTACGAATTAAATATTAATTTTACTTTAAAGGGGTTTCTATGTTCGATAGCGTACCTGATACGCAACAAAGAGTTTTTTGAAATCTTACGTTGCACACTAGTAATAAAATAATATTATCTTAAATGTTAGTTAACACGTAGCCGTTTTATTGGAGGGAATGAAAATAAATAACTAAAATATGATTATATATGTTTGTTAAATGTTTTTACATTTATCCAATAAAATATTAAGGCTTAAAATATGAAAAGAAATCAATTTTAGGCATAAATACTCTAATATTCACTAAAAGGTCGAACTATCGCCTTTTGATGGCAAAACCACTTTAAATATAGTTTTTGTCACTCTTATACATTCTATTGGAACAAATAAAAATCTTCTTTAGAATCGGGACATCAAAATTTAATTTATATAATTTTTTGGTATTTTTCCAATAAAGTTCATTTTTTAATGAAGAGTGAAAAATGTTGTATTTTAATTCAAAAACACTTTTTAATATAATTTATTTACATGATTAGATTATCTTTTGAATTTGTTTTAAATGGAAATTAGAATATATTTTTACCATTTAATCCAATGTGGTCATTGGAATTAATTTCACTTTGAAATTGGACTTAAACTAGTGTCAATCTTTTGATATATATTGTTTCATAAAAACATGCTATTTGTTCTGACAGTGGGAATTAATTATTAAATTAATTAATGTAATATATATGTTTCTAATTTTGTAAAATAGACATCATTTTTGAATTCTGAATATCAAATATAGCTTATGGTGAAGTTTTGGTATTTTTCTAAAAAACTTCAATTTTTGATGAATAGTGAAACCACTAAGTGGTACTTAAAAAACTGATTTTTTGTTTAAATGAAAATTTACCACCTCTGTGTTTTGAATTTCAAAAATCCTACATACATGGTTGTCATTAAGAAGTAAAATGTGGTTCAATGGGATTAAAATAATTTGTGGTGAATAGTAACTTTTAAGTTTTTAATCGCGATTAGAGGTAATTAGTGTAATTTAAGGTAAAAATAATGTTTTAATAATATGAAATGACCTCAAAACATGTACTAAACTTATTGTATGTGTCATGGCCGACCAATAAAATCCATGGGTAAACTTGGGGACCCCATGGAGCCACTTTGGTAGGAAAATGACATTAATAACTTTTTATTTAATGTTAAAATAAAAATGTCACAAACATGTGTTGTTTTACTAAACCAATTTTTAAATGGGGTTATAAAAGTCATATTTTTGACTATAAATATTAATTAGAAAGATCAAAAGATTTCCTACATCATAATATTTTTTTTATAATTTTTATACATTAAAAAAATTAAATTATTTATGACACTATGATGATGCAGCGATTACCTCATTATTTAACGATTTAAATAAAATGAAAAGATAATGTAAAATATAAGACCTAAACTTGTCAAAAACCAATTGTATGGGATTATTTAGAACTATTATAACCTTATCATAGAAATATATAATTTTGGGGCCTTTAAAAACCTAAACTCATTATATAATAAAGTAACATTTTATAACTTTCCAAGAGTGCCCCTCCTCTCTTCTTATAAAAGGCCCCCAACTCTACCACCTTACCCACACCTCTCAAGCCATTGGATCGGCCAAGATCTGATAATTTTATCTCTCCACATCCCTCTAATAATCCAAGAAGACTTACCTTAGGCAGAAATCTCTTCAAGAAACCCGGTTGGTTCAAACCAAAGGGAGTTACCCGATTTAAAGGTAATGTCTTCACTTGTGTTCTTTTGTTTTATTCTGATTCTATAACCACCTAAAATATTTTTATTCTTTTCTTTTGTAAAAGAACCAGTATCTTCAATATAATAGGATGTTTTTATGTGAAGGATTCGAGCTACACTTATACACACCTTCGTCTAATGGTTAAAGAACATAATGTTTCTGTGGATGACGAATTTCTGCCTCACGAAAATATGATTGTTCAATATTATTTTAACACCTTTCATGGTGGAAATTAAGATGTCACTCTATTTATATATGATATATATTATGTTTATGTTTTCCTTATGCTTCTTTATTTTTAATTTATGGCATACCTTTATGGTTTCCATTATGGGTAAACGCGATAATTTCATTTTAGGAAGTGCAGACTACCACCCCCTCAAAGTGATTTGATTCGTTTATGCCATATGTGAGACGTATAAAGGATGGAGTTAATGATATTATATTGGAAATATAATATACCTTTGTATCATTATGATTTCACTCCATTAAATATGAAATAGAAATGAAAGTAGCGTTCATGCGTACGTACGGCTTACCGTCTCCATGAACGGTGAATTTCATTTCTTACCTCTAAATCATATATACAATTATAAATACATGTATATTCTGGATATATATGATATATATGATATCCAAATCATTAATATCATTCTGGATATAATGAACCTTTGACCACATGAACAACATGTAATTGTGAGAAGTCCATTTTTGACTTATGAACGAGATATCGACAAAACGAAAATTATTAACTTAAATGTTTACATAATGGTTATAACATGGAAATAAGTTATATAAAAGGAATAGTAAGCTTGAAAAAGGTTATTAAGAAAGTAGAAATTAACATTGGTTTATTATTCAGGAGATTAAATAGGGATCAAGTCAAGTCAGACACGAGGTAAGGGACTTCGTCTCAATCTCCTTTCATTGAGGCATATTTTGTTCTAATACAAGGCTTTCTTTTATACGGTTTATAAACCCCTTTGAATTTTAATTTTATACAAAAGGAATATTTTTCTATGAAGAGTTTTACAAAAGGACAAAAAGGAATGTTTCTTTTAACATACGCGGTGACAACGACCTTTTTCGCCGCCGTGAGTATTATTTTGTCTTTGGCTTCCTCAACAAGCATTGTTGTTTTTTAAAATAAAATAAATACCATACACTCTTTTATGTATTTTGGTATTGAAAATTGTTTTTATAATGGACTTGTTATGTCAATATATTTAAGTGATGTATTGTGTTTGAAATGTGGAAATTTTTTCTTTCCATTTTTTTATGTCTTATGATTTTATAATGGTACTTGGACATTTGACGGGTGGTTACGTGATAAACCATATGACGGGTGGTGCCGTGAATACCAAGATGATTGGTTATGTTATAACCTCCAATGCATTGGGTACGGAAGTCGGCCGTTTGGCTATTCCATTAAGTGATATGTGTGGAAGTCTACTGTATGGTTATTCTATTTAAATATGTTTATGTCCCATGTTACCTTTATATGTTATGTGTTCTTTATATGGGTTTTATGGAAATATTTTGGTTTCAAAAGGGTAAGTAATGATATTTTATTCAGTGAAGAGTATTTACTACTCCATAAAGGTGAAAAGTATTATTTTGATAAAGTATTCATGGTTTACTTGTTGTTTTGAAAAAATAACAGTTTTCCTTCTTTGTGTATCCCTTACTGAGCTTTTTTTGCTCACCCCAAGTTTTTTTTTTAAATTTTTTTCACAGGACATAATGTGGAATAGGGTCAAGGATGAGATCAAGGAAAAGTCATGCTTTCTTAAACATGGAACTAGAAATGACTTTTTTTTAGAGTTCATGTTTTGAAAAAAAGGAAACTTTGTAGAAGTTTCTACTATGTAATATTTTGAGATGTAATAGTTATGATATAATTCTCTAAAACTCTAAACCTGAAAATATCCTCAATGGTAATTATTCATTTAATTCAATATTAAGTAATGTTTAAGGCCGGGGCCTTATATTTGGTATCAAATGTCAGTTTAGAAAAATTTAGGAGTTATAAAATTGTTAAGTTATAAGTTAATTTATGGTATGATTGAAATGATATAGCATTTAAATATTACCATGTTGCTTCACCTAAGATATTTCTGTGTTCAGAATGGTTTTCCATAGAGGAAACATGGTAGCTATGTTGGGACAACATCAGGAGGAAGACAACCTTCCAAATTAGAAACCTGAGATGGTCGGAATTGGAACTGAACAGTTTGTTGCAGTGATGGCACATTTGACTCAGGCTATAAATGGTGGTGGTATCCATGAACAATATCAGCCAGATCAACCACAGAGGAACATGTTAGTGGTGGAACATTTCATGAGGCAACATTCCCAATCATTCAGAGGATCATCTGACCCTGTGCTAGCTGAAGGGTGGATTAAAGCACTGGAGAAGATTTTTGATGTCATGGGGTGTTCAAAACATCAAAAGGTTAGTCTTATTGTTTACCGTTTTGAAGGTCAAGCATATCAGTGGTGGTAGATGATGAAAAATATCAGGGATAATGAGGATATTGATGATCTTTACTAGGACAAATTCAAAGGTATGTTTCTTGAGAAATATTTTCCTAAGGTGGTTTATCTTAGGATGGAAAAACAATTCCTAGAATTGAGGCAGGAGGACGACTCAATGGATTCTTATGAAGCGAAGTTCACTCAACTGGCAAGGTATGCTCCAAACTTCATATGAGATCTTGATAGTAAAATCAACCATTTTTGCTCAGGGTTAAATCCAAAGTATCGAAGGGATTTAACTTCTTGTGAGTTCAAAAGTTATGAAAAACTTGGTCGATGTGCGGAGAAGGTGGAAATGGAGTTTGTCGATGATCATGTGTTCTTTGACAAACAACATAATAAGAGGTCCAGTTGGCAGGAAAAGGGGAAGAATTCATCAAAGAAACAAGGAGGTAAGAAAACCAAATATCCATCCTGTGAGAAGTGTGGTAAAATGCATCCTTGAGAATTTTTATCCAAGTCCGGAATGTTATTTCGGTGTGGTAAGTTTGTTTATATTGCTCGTAACTGTAAGGAAGATGATCAAGCAGGCAATGAAAAGCCAGCGGTAAGATGTTTTAAGTGTAATGAAATGGTTTATTATGAAAATGAGTATCTAACGAAGAACTCAACTGGGGGAAAGCAGGCAGACTACAAGCAGAAAGGGGTGGTGAAATCCTTTGAAACTACTTCAACAGATGTTGGGCCATCGAATGAAGTAGTATCAGGTACACTATTTGTTTGTTTAGATTATGCCAATGTGTTGTTTGATTCAGGGTCTACACATTCTTTCATTTCTGAGAAGTTTTCTAGAAAATTGGGAATTCCATCTCAAGATATGAATCCTGAACTTATGGTAAAAACACCCGAAGGAAACATTGAGACAAAAAGAAATTATAAGAACTTTATTATCCTTATGTGCAGAAAAAATCTACCTGCAAACCTTATTGTTTTTCCTCTAGTAGAGTTTGATGTTATTTTGGGCATGGATTGAATTTCTATTTATCATGATAAGATTGACTGCAGAGCTAAAATGGTTTCTTTTCAAAAAGATTTTTAGTTTGTGTACAAGAATGAACCCTTGCTTTTGATAACTTATCAGGAAGTTGAGAAACTAGTAAAATATGGAAATGCATGTTATCTTGCACATATTGTTGAAAATAAAGGAACTGTTCAGATTAATGATGTGCCAGTGGTAAATGAGTATCATGATGTTTTTACTGATGAGTTGCCTGGTATTATTCATGATCATGAAGTTGAATTTACTGTTGACTTAGTTTCTGATTCTAATCCAATTTCAAAACCCCCTTACCAAATGGCTCAAGTTGAACTTTTAGAGTTAAAGAAGCAATTGCAAGAGTTATTAGATAAAGGTTTCATTCGACCTAGCACATCACTATGGGGTTCTCCTGTCTTGTTTGTTAAAAATAAAGATGGTTCAATGAGACTTTGCATTGATTATAGAGCCTTGAATAATATCACTGTTAAGAAAAAGTATCATTTGCCTCATATCGATGATTTTTTTGATCAGCTCTAGGGACCTTAATATTTTTTGAAGAATGACTTGAGGTCGGGGTACTATCAGTTGAAAGTAAAAGAAGCAGACGTTATGAAGACTGCGTTTCATACTAGATATGGCCATTATGAATTTGTAGTTATGACTTTTGGGTTAACCAATGCACCTGCTGTATTTATAGACCTTATGAATAGAATTTTCCATGAGTTATTGGATAAGTTTGTGGTTTTTTTCATTGATGATATTTTGGTGTTTTCTAAAAGAAAATAGGAGCATGAAAGTCATTTAAGGGTTATCTTACAAACCTTAAAAGAAAACAAACTGTATGGAAAATTCATCAAGTGTGAGTTTTTGTTACAACAAATTTCTTTCCTTGGTCATATTGTTTCAAAAAATGGCATAACTGATGATCCTGCTAAAACAAAAGTTGTTGAAGAATGGCCAAGACCCACAAATGTAACCGAGATCTGTAGTTTTCTTGGTTTGGCAGGTTACTATTGAAGGCTTTTTGAAAAATTTTCATGGTTATCTAGTCTAATGACTAAGCTAACTCGGAAGGGTGTTAAGTTTATCTGGATAAAATAATGTGATGATTGTTTTCAGGAGTTGAAAAGAAGATTGGTCAATGCTCCAGTTTTGGCACTTCCTTCTAGGAATGGTGAGTTTGTTATATACAGTGATGCTTCATTGAAGGGACTTGGCTATGTCCTTATGAAGAATGATCAGGTAATTGCATATGCTTCACATCAGTTGAAAACTCATGAGGTAAATTACCCCACACATGACTTGGAATTAGCTGCTATTGTTTTTGCTCTAAAAATTTAGAGGCATCATTTTTATGGAGTAAAGTGTGAAATATATACTGATCACAAAAGTTTAAAGTATATATTCACTTAGAAAGAATTGAACACGAGACATAGGAGATGGCTAGAATTAATAAAGGATTATGATTGTACAATTCATTACTATCCAGGAAAAGAAAATAAAGTGGCTGATGCTTTGAGTCGAAAAAGTAATGCTTCATTAACCATGCTACGTTTGGAACGAGATCCTTTGGTTTTTGATTTGATAAACTTTGTCATAGAAGTTGTTGGTGCAGTAAGTTCTTCTATTTTGTTTCAGGTATTAGTGAGATCATCTCTATCAGACAAAATTAAGCAAGTGCAGAAGAAAGACAGTGGGCTGCAGAAAAAGGTAGAGCTGGTTCAGAAGGGTAAGTTGCCTGAATTTAATATTGATAATGATTGTGTTTTGAGGTTCGGGAAGAGATTATGTATGCCTGGTGATTCAAAGTTGAAGAATGAGTTGTTATGTGAGGCTCATAGTTCCCCGTTTTCAGTTTATCCTCGCAGTAATAATATGTACAGAGATCTGCGGGAGTATTACTGGTGGGATGGAATGAAAAGAGATATTGCTAATTTTACTGTGAAGTGTTTGACTTGTCAGCAGGTTAAAGAAGAGCAGCAGTTACTGAAAGGGATGCTTCAGCCTTTACCAGTGCCATAGTGGAAGTGGGAAAATATATCCATGGACTTGTGGGATTACCGAAGACATCTCGAGGTAATAATGCAATCTAGGTTATTGTTGATCGTTTGACTAAATCTTCTCATTTCCTTCCTATTCGAGATACTTTCTCTCTAGATAAACATTCTCGATTGTATCTTAAAGAGATAGTCAGGTTTCATGGAGTTCCCTTATCCATTGTATCTGATCGTGATCCCAGGTTTACATCTAACTTTTGGAAAGGCCTTCAGAATTCATTGGGTTCTGAATTGAATTTTAGTACAGCTTTTCATCCTCAATCAGATGGGCAGTCAGAACGAACAATTCAGACTTTGGAGGATATGCTACGTTCTTGTTCGATAGATTATCAAGGAAGTTAGGACCAACATATTTCTTTGGTTTAATTTTCATATAATAATAGTTTTCATTCCAGTATACAGATGGCTCCATTTGAGGCATTATATGGTAAATGGTGTCGAACTCCAGCTTTTTGGGATGAAGTGGGTGAAAGGAAGCTGATGGGACCAGAATTGGTAGAAGAGATGGCAGAAAAAGTTCAGTTGATTCAGAAACACATGAGAATAGCTCAGAGAAGGTAGAAGAGTTATGCGGATAACCGGATAAAGGATCTATCTTTTGAGGTAGGTGATCATGTTTTTCTCAAAGTTTCACCATGGAAAAGTGTAATGCGATTCGATAAAAAAAGAAAGCTGAGTCCAAGGTTCATTGGACCATATGAAATTATGGAGAAAGTTGGATCTGTTGCTTACTAAGTGGCTTTACCTCCGAGTTTATCTCAGGTACACAATGTTTTTCATGTTTCGATGTTGAGAAAGTATATGCCAGATCCATCTCATGTTTTGAACCCAGTGGTAGTTTAGTTGGAAAAGAATCTCTATTATGAAGAACAACCAGTCCAGATTCTTGACCATAGAGAGAAAGTGTTGCGGAATAAGGTAATTCATCAGGTAAAGGTTTTGTGGAAAAAACCATATGGTTGAAGAGGAAACATGGGAATCTGAAAATGCTATGAGGGATAAATACCCCCACTTATTTTGGTAAGTGAATAAAATTGTGAGGATGCAATTCCCAAAAGGGGGGAAGGATGTAACATCCCAGGTAAATAAAGAATAATACATTTTCATATTTATTAATATTTAAGAATTAAATATTAATTTTACTTTAAAGGGGTTTCTATGTTCGATAGCGTACCCGATACGCAACAAAGAGTTTCTTTGAAATCTTACGTTGCACACTAGTAATAAAATAATATTATTTTAAATTGTAGTTAACACGTAGACATTGTATTGGAAATAATGAATATAAATAACTAAAATATGATTATATATGATTGTTAAATGTTTTTACATTTATCCAATAAAATATTAAGGCTTAAAATACAAAAATAATTCAATTTTAGGCATAGATACTCTAATATTCACTAAAAGGTCGAACTATCGCCTTTTGATGGAGAACCCTCTTTAAATATAGTTTTGGTCACTCTTATACATTCTATTGGGACAAATAAAATTCCTCTTTAGAATCAGGACATCAAAATTTACTTTGTGTAAATTTTTGGTATTTTTCCGATAAAGTTCATTTTTAATGAATAGTGAAAAATGTTGTATTTTAATTCAAAACCTCTTTTTAATATAATCTATTTACATGATTAGATTATCTTTTGAATTGGTTTTAAAGTGAAATTAGAATATATTTTTACCATTTAATCCAATAGTGGTCATTGGAATTAATTTCACTTTGAAATTGGACTTAAACTAGTGTCAATCTTTTGATATATATTGTTTCATAAAAACACGCTATTTGTTCTGACTGTGGGAATTAATTATTGAATTAATTAATGTAACTTATATGGTTTGAATTTTTTAAAATAGACAATATTTTTGAATTCAGAATATCAAATATATCTTAGGATGAAGTTTTGGTATTTTTCTGAAAAACTTCAATTTTTGATGAATAGTGAAACCACTAAGTGGTACTTAAAAAACTGATTTTTCGTTTAGATAAAATTTTACCACCTCTTTGTTTTGAATTTCAAAAATCCGATATACATGATTGTCATTAAGAAGTAAAATGTGGTTCAATGCGATTAAAATAATTTTTGGTGAATTGTAACTTTTAAGTTTTTAATCGCGATTAGAGGTAATTAGTGTAATTTAAGGTAAAAATAATATTTTAATAATATGAAATGACCTTGACACATGTCCTACCCTTATTGGATGTGTAATTTCCGACCAATAAAATCCATGGGTCAACTTGGGGACCCCATGGATCCACTTTTGTAGGAAAATGACATTAATAACTTTTTATTTAATGTTAAAATAAAAATGTCACAAACATGTGTTGTTTTACTAAAAAATATTTTACATGGGGTTATACAAGACATATTTTTGACTATAAATATTAAAATAGAAATCTAAAAATATTTCCTACATCATGATATTTTTTTTATAATTTTTATACATTAAATAAATTAAATTATTTATGACACCATGATGATGCAGCGATTACCTCATTATTTAACGATTTAAATAAAATGAAAAGATAATGTAAAATATAAGACCTACACTTGTCAAAAACCTATTGGATGGGTGGATTTCTAAATCTTATCACCTTATCCCAGAAATATATAATTTTGGGATCTTTAAAAACAGAAACTCATTATATAATAAAGTAACATTTTATAACTTTCCAAGAGTGCCCCTCCTCTCCTCTTATAAAAGGCCCCCACCTCTACCACCTTACCCACATCTCTCAAGCCATTGGCTCGGCCAAGATCTGATAATTTTATCTCTCCAAATACCTCTCCTCATCCTAGAATCCTTAACTTAGGCAGAAAGCTCTTCAAGAAACCCTTTTGGTTCCAAACAAATGGAGTTACCCGATTTAAAGGTAATGTATTCACTTGTGTTCTTTTGTTTTATTTTACTTCTCCAACCCCATAAACTCTTTTTATTCTTTTCTTTTGTAACAAATCCAGTATCTTAAATATACTAGGATGTTTTTATGTGAAGTATTTGAGCTACACTTACACACACCTTCGTCTAATGGTTAAAGAACATAATGTTTCTGTGGATGGCGAATTTCTGCCTCACGAAACGATGATTGTTCAATATTCTTTTAACACCTTTCATGGTGGCCATTAAGATTTCACTATATTTTATATACGATATATATTATGTTTATGTTTTCCTTATTCTTCTGTATTTTTAATTTATGGCATACCTTTATGGTTTCCATTATGGGTAAACACGATAATTTCATTTTAGAAAGTGCGGACTACCGCCCCCTCAAAGTGATTTGATTCGTTAATGCCATATGTGGGACGTATAAAGGATGGAGTTAATGATATTATATATGATATTATACTGGAATTATAATATAACTTTATATAATTATGATTTAACTCCATTAAATACGAAATAGATATGAAAGTAGCGTTCATGCGTACATACGGCTTACCGTCTCCATGAACGGTGCATTTCATTTCTTACCTCTAAATCTTATATACTATTATAAATAAATGTATATGCTGGATATATATGATATATATGATATCCAAATCATGAATATCATTCTGGATATAATGAACCTTTGGCCACATGAACAACATGTAATTGTGAGAAGTCCATTTTTGACTTATGAACGAGATATCGACAAAACGAAAATTATTAACTTAAATGTTTACATAATGTTTATAACATGGAAATAAGTTATATAAAAGGAATAGTAAGCTTGAAAAAGGTTATTAAGAAAGTAGAAATTAACACTGGTTTATTATTCAGGAGATTAAATAGTGATCAAGTCAAGTCAGACACGAGGTAAGGGACTTCGTCTCAATCTCCTTTCATTGAGGCATATTTTGTTCTAATAAAAGGCTTTCTTTTATACGGTGTATAAACCCCTTTGATTTTTAATTTTATACAAAAGGAATATTTTTCTATGAAGCGTTTTACAAAATGACAAAATGGAATGTTTCTTTTAACATACGCGGTGACAACGACCTTTTTCGCCGCCGTGAGTATTATTTGGTCTTTGGCTTCCTCAACAAGCTGTGATGTTTTTTAAAATGAAATAAATACCATATAATCTTTTATGTATTTTGGTATTGAAAATTGTTTTTGTTGGGCAAAAATCCCTCAAGGTATCATTGAAGCCTTTTTGAGGTGATTGTGTTTGTTGACAAAGTGGACATCTGAGTTGTGATTGTTGACAAAGAGGATTTCATGATGGAATGTCGAGTTCAAGAGCTGAGGTCAACGATCCATGTTTGATTCAAGAACGTCGATAAAAGGAATGGAAGATCTGGAGGCGGTACAAAAGAACAGATACAAGGTGACGCCGTTTTCCAGTGTTTGCCAAATTTTTGGGCCTGAAAATCGGCAAATGAAGAAAAGTGTTTTTGGCAAAGGGACTTGCGCGCCGTGGACTTGGAGTATAGGATACTTGCGCGCCACATGTTTTTCAAGATCAGAAGATCAAAATATGGCTAAGGAAATAGGTTCGCGCAAGTTTGGGAGTTGGTCGCGCAAGTGTCTAAAGGAGAGGAGACTTGCGCGCCGAAATTGGGTCGCGCAGGTGACTTGCGCGCCGTCGCGCAGGGTGGTCAGATTGCCTATAAATACCGGACCACCCCTCCTCATTTCTCACCGGAGTTCAGGACGAGAGCTTCCGTCGCGCAGGTGTGGTGGTCGCGCAAGTGGTGTTGTGGTCGCGCAGGTGGGACTTGCGCGCCAGTGGTTGAAGTTGTGCGCCGGTGTTAGAAGTTGCGCGCCGGTTTGCAGTTGCGCACCAATGGTGGTTTGGGCGTAAAGGGAAGAGAGTCGCGCAAGTTTTGAGTTGAGGAAGCTTGTGTCGCGCAAGTGTCAGAGGAGGACTTGCGCGCCCGTTGTGACTTGCGCGCCGAGGTTGACTTGCGCGCCAAGTAAGGTTTTGTTCCCGCAGTGATTTTCAGACTGTGTGGAAGCTGGAAGTTTTCCCAATACCTTCGGTGCAAAGAGATATTCATCAACGGGTGAAAGTTAAACATCAACAGAGCATCTACATATAAGATAAGATGCATTCTTTCAGGAAAATGAAGAGACCTACAGGTCTATAAACTGTGAGTGGATTCCATCCAAGAGCAGTGAGCTCAGGAAGAGGAAGAAGGTGATCCTCTCCACCGGCAGTGAGCCAGAGAGAGAGAAACAGGGAGTGACCCTTGGGAAAGCAGTGAGCTGACCCTAAACATTGTAAAGGCAGTGAGCCTGGGCATAGAAATGATCTAGCCCGAACATTGTAATCCACAGCTAGTGAAGATTAGTGGAATTTGGTACGACCGGCAACCTGTCGGCGTATGCTCCTTGGACGTAGCCCTTAGCGGTGAACCAAGTAAAATTACTGTGTCCTGTGCTTACTTTACATTCTGTTTATATCATGCAGCAAGAAAAAGAGAGAAGAGTGTTTTGCTTAACAGTGAAACAAGATCAGAACGGGCATTATTTTTGAATTAGTCATACCCTGATTCACCCCCCCTCTCAGGGTATCCAGCCTAGTGGACCTAACAGTTTTTATAATGGATTTTTTATGTCAATATATTTAACTGATATATTGTGTTTGAAATGTGGAAATGTTTTCTTTCCATTATTTTTGTTTTATGTCTTATGATTTTATAATGGTACTTAGACATTTGACAGGTGGTTACGTGATAAACCATATGACGGGTGGTGTCGTGAATACCAGGACGGGTGGTTACGTTATAACCTCCAATGCATTGGGTATGGAAGTCGGCCGTATGGCTATTCCGTTAAGTGATATGTGTGGAAGTCGACCGTATGGTTATTCCATTTAAGCATGTTTATGTCCCAAGTTACCTTTATATGTTATGTGTTCTTTATATGGGTTTTATGGTAATATTTTGGTTAAAAAAGGGTAAGTAATGATATTTTATTCAGTGAAGAGTATTTACTACTCCATAAAGGTGAAAAGTATTACTTTGATAAAGTATTCATGGTTTACTTGTTGTTTTGAAAAACTAACAGTTTTCCTTCTTTGTGTATCCCATACTGATCTTTTTATGCTCACCCCCAAGTTTTTTTTGAAATGTATTTCACAGGACATAATGTGGAATAGGGTCAAGGATGGGATCAAGGAAAATTAATTATTTCTTAAATATGGAACTAGAAATGACTTTTTTTTAGAGTTCATGTTTTGAAAAAAAAGGAAACTTTATAGAAGTGTCTGCTGTGTAATCTTTTGAGATGTAATAGTTATGATCTAATTCTCTAAAACTGTAAACCTAAAAAGATCCTCAATGGGAATTATTCATTTAATTCAATATTAAGTAATGTTTAAGGTCGGGGCCTTATAATGTTAGTATATTGGAACCTCAATTTCATAGAACACATAAATAACCATTATATAACCCTTACAAATGGAATAACCATGCGGTCGACTTTTATACTCAACGCATTGAAGCACTATCTGGGTGCACTCATCGTATAAGCTATATGGAGCTCACCCCAATATATTTGGTAACACCCATCATATAAGATTTATCGGGCTCACCTGGTGCTATCTAGGAACACCCACCATATAATAATTTATATGAACCATATATAAAGTATGTAGAACATTCCTTTCATCGTAAAAATCATAAAAACAATCATTATTCCTTCCAAAACCTGATTAATATTTTGGATATAAATGAGTTAAATGAAAATATCTTTGAACATGATTAACCCATGGAAAAGAAATGGGTTACAAAATAATCTCTTTAAACCATGATTAAAATTCAAAAAATAAATGGTTTCGATAACAATCTATTTGAAACATGATTATCCCCTAGAAAAGAAATGGGTTCCATAAAAATTTCTTTAAAACATGACTAACCCATGTAAATGAAAGGAGTTACAAAGAAATATCTTTGAAATGTGATTATCCCATTGAAAAGAAATGGGTTCCCTAATAATTTCATTAAAACATGATTAACCCATGGGAAATAAATGAGTTCCATTGAAATCTCTTTGAAACAATCATAATACACCAAAAAAAATATTGAGGATAAAATCATTTCAAAATATCCCCACTCGATCATAAGTAACATCAAGGGTTTTTGAAATTGATGAATTTAAATACCATTAAAAACATTATTGAGAAAAATACCATTTTTTACTTTTATATTAACTTTTTAAAAACAAAAAATTGACAAAATATTATAATGATCATTTTATTTTAAAATTTAATTGGAAATTTATAAATTATGGTTCAAATAAAATAATGGTCATGATGGGGGGAATATATATTCATTTTTTAAATGTTAAAAATAAACATTATTTTCAAAAAAAATTGTGAAAGGGAGTTTATAATGATCCATTTAGAAAACATTACATCTAAAGGCCCCGACCCTAGTAGATCAGAGTTAGTGACTTATTTTATTTCATTAGTACTATGAACAAGTGTTCACATACCAAATTACTAAATCATTTAGTAGATTTTGAAGACTAGATACAAAAATAAATATTACATTACAACTTGAAATAAAATATAACATAGAAACTCCATTGATAAACCCATAAACTCTTTGGTTATCCCTACAAGTCTTCCATAATATAAAATTTCGCATCATGGGGAAAAGTAAAACATAAAAAATGGATGATATTATATTCTTAGTAAGGGTAATAAATATAACAGAAGCTGACATAAATAAACATAAACAAACAAAAACAATTAGGCAAAGTGAATAACTAAAAATCAGGCCTTTAAAACTCAATATTGATCATAGTATGATAGGAATATAATTTGATTATATAAATCCATATAAATAATCATAAGAGAATAAATAATAACCATGGATATTATACTAGTAAAATAATCACATGAATTATCAATTGATAATATCACAATAATAAAAGGAATAATGATGGATATCACAAACATACCATCAATGCTTTGACCAAGACATTATACATATGTGGGTAAAAACATGGTCTAGATTGTCTCATGAGACCTACCAATGAATCAAGGGGCTATAGTGGGCCCCAACCATCACTTACTAAATCTAATTAATTACTCATATGAATGGGGTAAAACATAGACCATATATACATATGAAATGAAAATAACTTCCCCAATCAGTAAACACAATCACTAACCATTCTGAGTATATGGTGAATGATATCAAAATAGCACATCCACAACCAAACCCATCAAAACCCATTTAATAAAATATGGTAGGTGATATCATAAAATATGAATACCAATTGATAATAACATTTTATAGATGGTTTTTTGAAATATATAAAAATTATCAAATAAAATCATTGAGGAAATATTCATATAAATACCCTTTTTCACTTTGTAAAGAATAGTTGAGTTGAAAAATCAATTGTATTTTTCATAAAATTATAAAATAAACAAGTATATACAATAAAATAAAAGGTAGGGACCATGAAATTATATTTTAGGAATAAATTTTTTCTAACTGAACTAAAAACAAGTAAAAAGAGAAGTTAATAAACTTTAGAAATGAGTCGCTTTAATGTGTTTTAAGGGAAAATACTGAAGAGACTTTAAAATAGAAAAGGATATCTTGTTAACATAAAACCAGAAATGAGATAAGATAGTTTTTGATGATAAAAATACTTATTTTATAAAAAAATCAGTGTCCTAAAATAAATTATGGAGTTCACTTGAAAATGGATGAGAAATCGGGAAGTTCCCTTTAACCGGGCTTGCATATTATGAGCAATTGAAGACAAAAACCTTATAAATCATATATTTCCCAAAAAAGAAAGATAAAATTATTGGAAACATGATTTTGGAACCTATAAATAGAATATATAAAAATTATATAAAAATACATAAGAATTACATTGGGGTAAAGAGAGGGAAAGCGTAACCCGAAGGAAAAATGGAGATTATGGTAGAATGCCTTACCTTATGTCTGAAAGTGTTATTAACTTGTACTTAACGTACTTGATAATGAAATTAGATTCATTAATAATTTAATTAAAAACATATTATACATTTAATTATTTATTATAATTTTATTATGTCCATTTATGGTCTTTTTGAGGAGTTATAAGATTTAATTCCATCGTTTGGGAGTGCTCTTTTCCTTGGTTTCCATGACTGGTTCACTTGTACACATATATGAAAGATCATGTAAAATTGGAAAAGTATTGAAAATGTAAATTATATGTTATTAATGAAAATACATAAGATTAAATGGTTATATAATTCATTTGGTTATTTGGGATGAGGATGGATCATTATATAAGATGTTAGTGATAACTGTTTGGATTATTTTGGCGTTTTTTGATCAACATGCACTAGTTTTGTATTATTAATTAATATACATGTTAAAGAATATTAAATAAGATTAATTAAATACATTAAATTCTTGTTTAACCATAATTTTTTTATGACCATCCCCTAAAGTGGAATTAGAGAAACAAAAACTCATCATCCGTGAAGGTGGTAAATGGGCACCTCACAGATGATGTTTTCATTTTTTAAATAAAAAGGGGAAGAGAAGAAAATTGATGGTTATTATTACATTATCATAATTCAATTCCAATACATATAAGATACTAGAGTTATCATGACCGTTTGTATAGAGTATATAAGTAAAGGATAAGAAAGTAAAATAAATTTAAAGAAAAATAAAAGAACGAATGAGGATTTACATCTTGAATTCTTCTCATTGAGAACCTCCTTAAGGGAATTTGAAATGGTATTTTGGTGGGACCAGAAATACCAGAATTTGAGGGAGATGTTTAAGAGAGAAAATGGGTATAATATAATAAATCTTCAAGGATTTGGGTGAAATAGGAGAAGGGGTGGTATTTATAGTGGAGGAGATGGGTGGTTTTTGAATATTTTATTCATTTGTTTATTATTTTGGCTCAAGACTATAAATAGTTTGATAATTATCAATAAATATATTAAAATAATTGAGGATAATTTGATATTATATGTATTACATATTCCATAAGTCTTCTATGACTCAATAAATCATGTATTTATTAAATACCATAAATTATCACATTTCGCTATTTACAAAAATTCAACTATTTTAGAAAATTACCAAAAAATTCACCCTAACCATTTTTTGATGATTATAATTAAAAAATTAACCCCATTTTATAAAAACAATTTTATAAATATGAGAATTTTAATTTTTAAATAAAATCATCTTTTACTTGAGAAATACTGATTTTAAAATTATTACTAATTTTATGACACTTTAAAAAATTAATTAAGGTCTCATAAAATTATATTATAATCATGATAAAAATATATATTCATTTATAAATATATTTCATAAAAATAAATTTTCTTTTAAATAATCATTTTAGTTATAAAATTGTGAATTAAAATTTATGTTTCACAAAAATACCAATACTTAATTTATTATTTATAAAAAATTTATTTACATATTCCATGATATAAATATATTATATTTTAATTCATAAGATAACTAAATTTTATTTATACTTTCATAGGTGAAGTTATTATTCTATTGGTAATACTACTATTCTTAGTGGTCACATTACTATTCCAATCGTGATATTTAAAAGTATATTATAGTTTTAAACTCAGTGTTGCATAAAGTATATACAATCGATGATATTGAATTTTAAAACAGACATACCATAAGATCATGGGGTGTTAAATTCTCCCCACCATAAACAAAATAGTTCTCGAAATTTCATGAATGTCACCTCATAAAAATATTTGGGTAGTTCTTCATCATAAATTATTCTGGTTCTCATGCCACTTCTTCAATTATCTTATTTTTCAAAATTACCTTTAACATCTGAGTCATATGATTCCTCAACACCTGTTCTTTAGTGAATATAATCTTGATATAATCTTTATAGTAGGACAAATTAGGTTTTAATTCTATTCCTTCAGAAGTGATGACATACATTGGGTCTAGTATGTACTTACTTAATAAAGATATGTAGAATAAATTTTGTAATTTAGAAAGTCTAGGTGAGATCACTAAATGATAAGACATAACTAGAATTTTCTCCAATATTTCAAAAGGACCAATGTACTTAGAGATTTTTCCCTTAATTTCCATATCTTATAACAACATTCCATGGAGATACATTAAATAATACATGATCTCCCATTTGAAATTTCAAATCATACATTCAATTACTAACATAGATATTCTGCCTACATTGAACTACTTTGATATGTCTTTGAATAGTATTTACATTATTGTTGTTTCCTCCAAACTTTCTGGGCCTATGAGCATCCTCTCACCCACTTCGTCCCAATAAGTTGTTGTATGATATCTCTTTCCATACAATAATTTATATGGTGCCTTTTTAATAATTGAATAGAAAATATTATTGTTTAAAAACTCTAAAAAAGTTAAATATTGATCCCATAAAAATTTAAATAAGTGATCGTGATCTCAACTTGTTTTCCAATGTTTAAATGGTTATTTTAGACTACCCTTATGTTTGAGGGTGAAAAGTTTCAATCAAATAAAGCTCTATGTATAAAGATTTATGAAGGATATTCTATAATTTCAATGTAAATCGTGGATCACGATAAAGAAACTGAAATAGGTGCTCCATAAAGTATTAAGACATCATTGATATAGAATTATGAAAGGCATTCTAGTGAAAAATCACCCCTTATTGTAAGGAAATGTACATATTTTTGTAAGTCGATCAACAATTACCCATATTGCATCATTCTTTCTTAGATTATTTTGTAATCTAGTGAAAAAATCCATAGTAATGCCATCCCATTTCAATGTAGGAATAGGAAGAGGTTTCATGAGTCCCCTAGGGTGTTTTCATTCATTCTTTATATGTTGACAGACAAAAAATCTCGATACATAGTCCATAATATCTGACATCATATTACCCCACTAGAAATATTCCTTCAAATATCTATACATCTTAGTGATATCAGGGTGTATAGAGAAATTAGATCTATGAGCATCATCCAAAGATTCCTTTTTTTTATCTTGGGTATAAAGGGAACATAAATCCACTTCCCAAATTTCATAATGGAATCTTCATATACAAAGTTTACCAATTTCCCATCATTCAAAACATTAATTTTATTTTTAATATTCTAATCATCAGACTGAGAAATTTTAATCCTTTCTAATAAATATGGTTTGGAAACCATTCGAAAATGTAGTGATATTTCACATCCCTTGATAATTCACATATTTATCTTTATTAGATCTATAAACACAGGATCCTTATCAATCATCATTTTTTTCAAAACTCTGCGATCCTTTCTACTCAAAGCATCTGCTACCATATTCTCTTTCCCTAGGTGATAGTGTGTTGAACAATCATAATCCTTGAGTATCTTGATTTATCACCTTTGACTCAAATTAAGTTATTTCTATGAGAATATATATTTCAAACTCTTTTGATCTGTATATATCTCACATATTTCACCATATAGATAGTGTGTCCTTATATTTATAGAAAATATTATTGATTCTAACTCAAGATCATGATTTGGATAGTTTTGTTCATGAGTTTTTAACTTCCTTGATGCATAGGCAACAACTCTATCATTATGAATAAGGATACAACCAATTCCTTTCTTTGATATATTACTATAAATAAAAAATTCACCATTTCATGATAGTAATGTCAAGATAAAATAATTCACTAATATCTTATTTAGTTATATAAAAAATTCTTCACATTCAGTTGTCCAAATAAACTTAACCCCTTTACGAGTAAGCTTGGTTAAATAGTTTGTTAAATAGGAAAAACTATTAACGAAACACGGGTAGAAACGTACAAAACCAATAAAACTATGTACATATATTATGTTCTTTGGTGTAGTCCATTATTGAATTTACTTTTTCTTTATATGATAAATTTAGATTCCATACGTAGAGACAAAAAGGACAAGAAAAGAAACTATTTAAAGCCAGAATTCAAACTTTATAAACTTCTTATGTAACTAATTTCTTCTAATATTATTCAGAACAATTGGCAAGTGGTTCTCACATTCCTCATAAATTTGAGAGTATATCAAGATATCATAAATAAATACTCAAAAAAATATTCAAAATATTCATTTAATACTATATTCATCAGATCCATAAAAATAAATAGTGCATTAGTTAGTCCAAATGGAATTATTGTATACTCACAATGTCTATACCTAATTCAAAATTTTATCTTTATAATATATTCCCTCTCTACATAAAATTGATGATATCCTGAAAAAAGTTCAATATTTGAAAAATATTGTGCTCTATGATGTTTTTCAAATTAATCATCAATGAATGGTAGAGGATAATTGTTATTTATTATAATTTCATTAATTTATCTATAGTCAATGTACAACCTCATGGATCCATGTTTTTTCTTGACAAAGAAAACAAGAGATCCCCATGGAGAAACAATAGAGAGAATAAATTCCTTATCACGCAATTCCTATAGTTTTTTCTTAAACTTTACCAACTCCACTATGGACATTATATAAGGAGTCTTTGATATAGGTCTTGCACCAATAATTAAATCAATAGAGAACATAACTTCCCACTCTGAATGATGTTCGGGTAAATCCTCTAGAAATATGTCAATGTATTATTACACAATAGGTACATATTCAATTTGAATATTTATTTTCTCATCCATAGATGATGATTTCTTTTCCTCCATAAGGATTTCATTCAGTAGAGATACTAGAGGTGGATCTAGATAAAAATAAAATGATGAAGTTTTTTCTCTAAAGATACATCTTCTTCACCAATAGAAATTTCATTCTTTTTTAAATATATTTTATCATAATATTTTTAAATCTATTCCATACCAAGGATTATATCAAATTCAATTATAGGTATGATGATATGGTCAGTAACTAAATCATGTTTATGTGTCATAAAGAGAACACAACAAAAAATATTCATTGCAATGTGACACCCCCATTAGGGTTTTTGACTAAAAAGTAAGTTATTAAATCAAAAAGAAAATATATATTTTTCTTGAAAAAATGGGAATATATAAAATAATGTGATGATACAGAATCAAATAATGCATTGGCTAAGTTTAAGTAAATAATTAAAGTACCTTCCACCATATTATTAGGAATTTCAACATCAGTAGTTGTGATCACATAAGCTTAACCTTAATCCCCTAGCCTTTTTTGGGGAATGTTTCCAAGACTCTTAGGAAAATAATTTGAGTAATGTCCCATATATTTACAATTTCATCATTGAACATTGGTAGATTCTTTATTTCCCTTGAAATAACGGGCTTAAATGATTTTTCTAAAAACTTTTAACAAACTCACATTCCCTTCAATCAAGTAACACTGCGTTTCTTCGAGAAATTGTCATAGGATGTAAATTTTACTCTTCCCTTATTCCCCTTTTCCATATTTTCTTTTCTATATTATCCAGATGACCTCTTATTCTCTTGCCTCCCTTTAAATTCATAAGAATCAGAGAATATTTGTCTATCTTGATATCACATGAGACTATATCTTCATATGATTAGAAATTTTGGTGGACTAGTTCCCTTCAGATGAATAGTTTTTACCCATAAAATAGTTGATCAATATTTATCTTTTGATTGTGTATGTAATCTAAATCATTCCTTGAAAACCTTGTAAAGTTGGATTCATACTTAGCAATATTTTTATTCTCATTTTTCCTTAGATTTAAGAATTGTCTCTCCATATCCACTTGCTATTCATGAGGGAACTATTTTTCCAAGAAAATTTCTTTAAAATAAATCCATTCCATGTTATTTTTTATTTCCTCATCCTCCTTCATGTTTTTAATTAATGACCATCCTTGATCGGTATGCCCTGAGATATGATAAATTTCCATGAAAACCTTTTCGCTTTCATTACTTCCAAAATCAGGAAATATCTTCTCTAAGGAACCCATCCACTGCTCAACTAAAAAAGGGTTTGTGATACCATTTAATGATGGAGGTTATTGTCTCATGATGCAGAATAACATTTTTTCACCACAATGTGGATCAGGCTACTCTATATGGGAAGGTTTTTATTCATAACCTGGGTCATCTTTCCCAGTATAGTTATAAGTTTCTCAGCATCAATTGCAGCTCATGCTCAAACATCATTATCTTGCATATGAGGGAAATTCTTACATGAAATACCTATGCTGATATGGTTTCCATTCCTTCCACTAGGAGCCATTTCTAAATAATTACAAACACAAAATTAGATTATTTATCATAATTCATAATTTTGTAATAGTAACACTTAAAATAAATTGAAAAAATTATGCATAGTTAATATCATAATCATAAACATAGTTTATTTAGGGACATATTTACTTTTAAATATTTCATAATGGTTTGTATAGACACTGTAAATTATCTTACGAATATACCTTCAGATTGTCAAGCTAATTAAACAATAAGTCTTATTGTTATGTACCAGGTTACGCCGAGTCATGCCCAATGCACCTTGTCAGAGTTGTTACCCTAGTTACATTTATGCTAGAAAAACTTCCACTCAGTATCTAGTAATGGATATATTTCTAGGAAGACCCACATAATATATAACTTACCGAAATTCATGGATTTTATTCTATGTTTATCCTCAATTTCTATCTTAGTGTTATGTTCCCTAATATATGTTTTCTAAATCTAGTTTCAAACGTTTCTACTAAACATCCTTTGATACCAAGTATAAAGACCTCAACCCCAGTAACATGAAGCGAGTGCCTCATTTTATTACCTTGGTACTATGAACAAGTAATTTCATTCCAAAGGACTAAATAGTTTAGTATCTATAGAAGAATAGATACAAACATAAGTATTACAATATAACTTGAAATGAAATACAATATAAAAACTCCATTAGAAAGATCCATAAACTCCTAGGTTATCCCTATAAGTCATTCATATTATATATCTTTGTATCCTAGGGAAAAATAAAATATAAGGAGTGAGATCAGATTATCAGTAAGGGTAATAAATAAAAATTAAGCTAACATAAATAAACATAAATAGTAAGGAAAGGTGAATAACTAAAAACACATTCCCTTAAACATAAACCTGAGCATAATATGACAGGAATATAATATGATTAAATAAATCCATATAAATAATTATAAAAGAATGAAACATAATCTGAATATTATAATAATATAATAATCATATAGATTTTCATTTACTAATATTATAATAAGGAAATTCATAATGTTAGACATAATAAACATACCTTCAAGTATTCAGCCAAGACACCATACATAAGTGGGTAAAAATACAGTCTAGTTTGTCTCCTGAGACCTACAGATGCATAAAGGGGATATCACGGGCCCCAACCATCACTTAATAAGTCCAATAAATTACTTATATGAATATTTTGAAACATAATATAAATATAAAATACAAATAACTTTCCCAAATTTGTAAACATAATAAATAACCATTCTGAGTAATATTGTGAATGATATCAAAATAGCACATCCACAGTCAAAATGATCATAAATCATTTAATAAAATATGGTAGATGATATCAGAGAAGATCAATACCAATTTTTAATAAGATTATATAGAAGGTGTTTGAAATATATGAAAATTATATAATCAAATCATTAAGGGATTATTGAGAGAAATACCCTTTTTTACATTAGAAAGAAGAGTTATTTTGGAAAATCATTTGTATTCGTCATAAAATTAAAAATAAAAATATATATCCTAGAAAAGAAAAAGAAGGTACAATGAAATTATATTTTTGTCATAAATTATTTCCAACTGAAGTGGTAACATGTAAAAATATCATTTAAGAAACTTTATAAATGAGGTACTTTAGTACATTTTAAGGGAAAATATTAAAGAGTCTTTAAAGTGGATGAGTATTAATTGTTTAAATAAAAATAGAAAACAGATAATAAAGTTTTTCATGATAAAAAGACTGATTTTATAAAAATATTGGTGTTGTAAAATAGATTATGGAGTGTACTTGAAAATGGATGATAAATTGGGAAGTTCTCTTTAATTGGACTTGCTTATCGGGGGGAATTGAAGAGGGAAACCTTATAAATAATGTATTTCACCAAAAAGAAAGATTAACTGACATGGATACATGATTTTTGAACATAAAAATATAATATATAATAATTATATAAAAATAAATAAAAATTAAATTTGGGTAAAGAGAGAGAAATCGTAACCTGAATGAAAAAATGGAAATTCGGGTATAATCCCTTACCTAATATTCAAAAGAGTTATAAAATTGTACTTAACATATTGTATAATGATATTAAATTAATTAATAATTTAATTTATAACCTATTTAACATGTTATTGATTTATTATAATTTTATTAAGTTCATTTATGGTATTTTTGAGGTGTTATAATATTTAATTCCATTATTCGAGAGTGTTCTTTTCCTTTATTCTCATGATTGTTTCACTTTTTTACATATAAGAAAGATCATGTAAAATGAGAATAGTTATATTGAATTGAAATTATATGTTATAAATTAAAATATATAATATTAAATGGTTATATAAGTCATTTTATTTTTTGGGATGAGGATGAATAATTAGATAAGACGTTAGTGATAACTATTTGGATTAATTTTTCATTTTTCGATCGACGCAGACTAATATTGTGTCATGGATTAATATAATGGTTCAATAATATTAAATAAGTTTAATTACATATATTAATGTATTATTTGACCATAAAATTTTTTTATGACCATCCTTTGAAGAATAATTAGAAAAAAACTTGTCGTCCATGAAGGTGGTAAATCAACACCTCACAGACGATGTTTTTATTTTTTGAATAAAATGGGGAAGAGAAGAAAATTGATGATTTATATTACATTATCATAATAAAATTACATTATATTTAAGATACTTAAGTTATCATTAATATTTTCACAAATTAAGTATGGAATGGATAAGAAAATAAAATAAATTAAAAGAAAAATAAAAGAACAAAAGGGGATTTACCTCTTGAATTATTCTCCTTGAGAACCTCCTTAAAAGAATTTAAAATGGTCTTTTGGGGAGACCAAAAAGATAATAAAATGGGGGGAGAGGTTTATTAGAGTAAATGGGAATAATATAAGGAAGATTAAAGGCTTTGGGCGAGTAAGTAGAAGGGGTGGTGAGGGTGGTATTTATAGTGGAGGAGAGGAGTGTTTATTCAATATTTTATTCATTTGGTTATTATATTGGCTCAAGACTATGAATAATTTTAGAATAATCACCAAATATATTTAAAAAATTAAAGAGAGTTTTAGATTTTGGGATTACACTAACCATACATTATATATTAATTAATAAATCATGTATTTCTTAAATACAATAAATTATCGTATTTCACTATTCACTAAAAATTTAACTATTTTAGAGAAATCCCAAAAATTC
Organism: Viscum album; assembly: GCA_963277665.1. Lineage (NCBI taxonomy): Eukaryota > Viridiplantae > Streptophyta > Magnoliopsida > Santalales > Viscaceae > Viscum > Viscum album. The sequence continues at coordinate 1,536,704,691 of OY728152.1, forward strand.
ACCATAACTATTTTTTAACATTTAGAATTAAAAAATTAAATCTGTTTTATGAAAATAATTTTCTAAATATGAGAAATTTAATTTTTCAAAAAACCATCATTTACTAAAGAAATACTGATTTTAAAATTATAACTGATTTTATGACACTTTGAAAAATTAATTAAGGTCTCATAAAATTGTCTTATAATCACAATACACCAAAATATTAATTTATGAATATATATATTGAAAATAAATTTTCTTTTAAATAATTGCAGTAATTATTATATTGTGAAATAATATTTATGTTTCACAAAAATAAAAACACTTAATTTATTCTTTTTAAAACATTTATTTACTTATTCCATGATAAAAAAATATTATATTTTCATTCATAAGATACATAAATTTTATGTATAATTTCAGAGGTGAAGATACTATTTTATTGGTCATATCACTATTCCTAATAGTCACATTACTATTCTAATAATCATATTTAATAGTATATTATAGTTTTAAACTTAGTGTTGCATGAAACATAAACTATCAAAGATATTAAATTTTAAAAGAGACATACCATAAGATCATTGGGTGTTACATTACAAAATATCCTTTTAAAACCATTTAAAACAAGTTAAATGACCGTGTAAATTAGATTAAGAAACTAATTTATGCTTAGAAAAGAACATTTTTCTAAATATTTCAGAAAAAAATTGATATAGAAGAGAAATATTCATGATCTAAAAAAATACAAGATTGATGTCACTTAAAATGAATTTCTTGCTGTTTCTTTAATCAATAACAAAGGAAATAATAATAAAACATGCTAACCACATTCATAATATGTAGAGAAGATTGATAAATGGATTATGAAAATAAGAGAATATTATATCCTCTAAAAGGACACTCAACATAAACAATCTTGAAAGAATGGAGATTTTAACATAAAGTATTTTCCACATTGGTAACTCTTAAATTATAAGAACCATGAAAGAATAACATCAAACAAAACTTTAAATAACATGAAAATTAATAGATTAATGATATAACATGTCAAAAGGGTAGTATATAAACCTCCCAAATGAATATAGGTGTATGTAATAAATGTATGTCGAAAAGATAGAGAATTTGAGACAAATAACTGTCACAAAGATCTTACCATTAAATTTTAGAATTTAACTATGAATTTAGTATGTGTATCAAATTTAAATCTACATAAAACAAGTTTAAATAAAACATAAGATATTTAAGAGTCATTATAAACGTAATCTTATAATATCTAAGATAGCGAATAAGTAATATATCTCAATGAAAAGAAATTTAGTTAGGAAATTTTTTACCACTTGGTAACATTAAATTGAAATATCTTTTTATGAAATAATTCAAATTGAAACTTAAAATGCCTTGATGTATAAATTATTCATGATATTACATGAATAAGGGGTAGTATAAACACCATATAAAATAAAATAGTTATACAAAAATAAAATACAAACTACTAAAAAACCCGCTTTTAATTGTGCTGGCATTTATCAGTGCTAGAAAAATGTGTTGATAAAGTCCATTTTTATGAGTGCTAAAATAAGAGATGATAAATGGAGCCCTTTATCAGTGCAAAAAAAAAAGCATTGATAAAGGCCACCATTTATTAATATTTTTTTAGCAATGATAAAAGGAAACCACTGTCAACGCATTATTTTTAGTGCTGATAATGGTCTAGAGTAAAATGAAATAATTAAACAAATAAAAATAACAAAAATTAAAAATTTCATTAAGGAAATAATTATTGTTAAAAATGAATAAAATGAATATACAAATATATAAATTTTAAAAATTAATAAATAGAATTTATTAAATATATAGAAAAATATGATGAATAAAGTAAAATATTTAAACAAATAAAAATTTAAAATTGGTAAATTAAGAAAAATATTAAAAAATTTATTAATTATATAATTATTGATAAAAAATAATAAATTTAATATACATATGTATATATATTATAAATATTAATAAATATTATATATTAAATATAATATATAAAATGAATAAATTGCTATAATTAAACAAAAAAATAAAAATGAATAAATTTCAAAATTATTTAAAAATTTATTAATGAAACAATTATTAATAAAAATGAATAAATATAATAAATATATTAATTATAAATAGTAATAAATAATATATATTAAATATAAAAATATATAAAATGAATAAAATGTTAATTAAAAACATATTAATGGATTATTCATTTTCAATTTTGTATAATTTTTCAATTTAACATATATCAAACGTTATGTGTTATATTTATTTCACACACACACATATATATGTAACTACTTCATTTTTATATAAAAATACACACATAAATATATAGAAACACATACACCTAATATTTCTGTAATTTATTCAAATTTTAGTATATTTTATAATTTTATTATAACATGATACATTTAATATAGCATGTTTTAATAGGTTAATTTTATTTACATATTTATAATACTGTTATATTTAGGGTACTCATTTTTAATTGTTCAATTTCACCCTTTTTTAAAATTCATGTATTTAAGATTATATATCTACTAATAATTTTGAAAATATATTTATAAATAAATATTTATAAATAAATATATTTATAAATGTTTATTTACTATATTAATAAATTTATATTTTTATAAGTGTTGTAAATATATAATTATTATATATAAATAATAATTATTTTTAAAATAAGTATTTATATAATTATAAATAAATAATTATATATACATAAATAAATATAAAATTATAATAAATTTATTTAAATAATTATAATTATAAATCCTTTATCGGCACTAAGGTGTTAGCACCAATAAAAGGAATATTTATCAGCCTATTTTTAGTGTTGATAAAGATCAATCTTTATCAGTGGTAAAAACACGCTAATAAATATTCCTTTTATTAGCGCTGATAAAAGGGATATTTATTAGTTCTTTTTTGAAAGCATTGTAAAAAGTGTCCCCAATGTATTTAAAATAAACCTAACTACAACTCAGTCACTCATGATTCTCAAGATCTCACAGAACTCCTCTACTGCCGGCGTGACTCCTCTACGTTCCCCTGGATGAATCACGAATATAATCCAATGTATGTTATTTTCTACTTTTCCTCTATCATTGTTTGATTTTTTGGGTTCTGTGTTTTACATTTTTGTAGGGTTCTTAACCATGATGAACCCTACCACTCATATCCTCACCACTGAAATATAATGAGTGGTTCTATTTCATCTTTTTCCTCCATAGACAATGGTTTTGAAGAATGAGAAGGAGGTTATCATTTGGTAAGGTCAGTCAACATATGTGTATGGGCCTGTATGGATAAATAAAATAGATTTCTCACCACACACTACTGCAAAGGTAATGTTGCCTTTATAGAATGACCGAGTTGAGTTTATTTAAACATTGAAGAGGTTAAACCATTTCTCAAACATGTTATCTATATCCCTTAGCATTAGAAAAAAACATTAGTGATCGGGAAGTGTGTCTGAGGTGATGTGGTGACCTGAATTGGGAACTATTTGGGTATACTAGGTCAAAAATGTTACAAAATGGAATCAGAGTGAAACTAGGGAAATGGGTATTGATTATATTTAAAATAAAAAACTTTCCATACATAATAAGTAATCCATTAATATGTCTGGATAACATAATTATGTTGGATACTCGAGTTACCATATAAAGTCTAGGTTATTTTTTGTTTATTTTTTCCTTGACCTATCTTCTGGAGTCTCACGCCGTTTATTTAGGAGTTGATAGGTCGGAATTGGTATGAATATATGAAGCTTCATGTTCTTATGTGTCTTTGTTTAATTTTTTTCTAGAATAAATTATAAATTTATATGAATAGAAACATTAATAATAAATAAATAATGTATTCTTATTTACTTATTAGTGATGATTAGGTTTATATAACTTATTAATTGATATAATTTATTTAGTAATCCCCTTTATTGATACTATTAGTTAGTTTTTCATATTTATATTTAAAATAATTCTTCTAATGTCTTTTAAATTATATTTAAAGTATGAAAAGACTTATTAAAAAGGAAATTAATAAGAGAGAGGGGAAGAGGGTTCATATTTAATATACATTATTTTATTCCCATTTCTAAAATATTATTGTTTTTTTGGAAGGGAAAAATTATGTGAATTTATATATTAATATAGAATACATCACTACTATGACTTCATGATCTCTATAGGATGAACACAATGAACATCCTCTATATTCTAGAACTTATGTTGATTCTCATGTCCTAGAGGTAATTGTAGATCTACATAAATCTATGTGGTATAATTTTCAATGATGAGAATATATAGTACCTATAGTTACTCTATGATTTTATTGTAATATATCACAATAATAAGTTTAGGATCACATTGAATAGATTCATTTCATTTATATGTGTAAACAAATTTCTAGATCAATACTAAGCATAAGGTAAAAATTTCACCCTTTAATGGGATGTAGGTTACTGGAGGGATCTTAATGTGGATTAAAAAATATCCAAAATTAGAAGGTGAAGAATTCTTGAGTAGATAGAAGTGATGTAGAATATAGGTAGAGTGAGATTAATTTCTTCAAGACCATTAGAATGGAGGTATTCCAATTCCATTTAAATTAAATAGAATTTTCTAGTGATTCTTTTAGTGTTGGTTACTTAGAAAATTTAATCATTATTTATTCTTCGATGTGAAAGATTTCTGTTGACATGGTTTATTAGAGAACCAAAATCTCTAAACATTATGGGAAACATAATATCTCTATCTATCTCTCATTACTATACCTACACAATGCCACCCTACTCTATAAACACATTTCAGATTCATAGGAGACCACTACAAACTACATCTTCATCCGCTATTGTGAAATAAGAATACAACACATAATAGTCATAACCAATATAAATAAAATTTCATAAAAAAGGACCACAAGTTTTACAAAGAATGTTGTGTAAATAAGGATTCATTTTGGTAGGATAGATATATAATACAAAACACTTCATTTATAAAAGTACACAATTTCATGCATCATTCAAAATTACTACTATCATTAATAGAGATATAATACTTCAATACTCCATTACAACCAAACTTCACTACCTTTATTTAATCTATCCTCAGACGCTTGATTTTTTTCCATATATTGATGATGGATTGGACTCCCTTTTTAAAACTAGCCTTCCTGCCATCATTGTGGCACCAAATTTTCTTAATGACGTACCTACTGCTCGGATTGTATTCATTAATCATCCTCAAAGCTGCTTCTATTGCTTTGAATACAACATCTCCCAACTCATTCTTCAACTATTTCAGACTCTCATCCTCCTCATTTAATACTTCTTAAGAAAACAAAAAAAAGACACCAAAAAATTAATCAAAACATACTTAATGATTTTTTTTTCATGACCCATCCCTCGGGGCCCGTGCCGTGACTAGCCCAATCCTGCATTCCATAGGCCAGGGGCTAGCGACTAGTAACAAAGGTGTAATTTCCTAAAACTGGGAAGGCATTTCCTTTATATAGAGTAACCTCACAAAACAGAGTATGAGTTGAAAGTAAAACACTAAGTAAAGATATATTCAAAAGAGTGCTGAAAAAGTAAAGGGGGCTAGAAATACAAGCCCAATTGGAAGGTGCAAGTACAACTGAAAAGCAAGTACAACTGAAGAAAAGAAAAGCAGCCACATGGTTGTCCTTCAGGGTTCCTACCTGAAGGGTAGGTACAGATGGCCTCATCAGCACTCCACATCCGGCAGTATTCTTTGTGCACCGACTCGTCGTAAGGTACACCTCTGGGTACCATCCAGTCCTGCTACTCAGCCTCAGTCAGCATTGTCCTTCATCTACATCCAACACAACGAGGTGCCGACATAGCCCGTGTAGGGGTGAGTATAACAATACTCAGTAGGGACTCCGAGACCCTCAAGGTCTCACAAAATATAACAAGGATAAACCACAAAGTATGAAATCAATATATAACCCCACTTAGGTATATGCCCATACATATAACTAAGTTATCAAGCAATCCATCTCAATCATGATGAAATACAAGAGTTACTGACTCACCTCACATAGGTATATAACTTATTTGGAGATATAGAGATGATCAGATATAGCCACTGAATCATCAGAGCTGTCAGACCAACACATGATCTAAGACCAGCTATTCTGACAGATCAACACATGATCTAGGAACAGAAGTCAGAACTGTTGGACCAACACATGATCCAATAACAATTGTCAGAGCTGTCGGACCAACACATGATCCAAGACCAACTATTCTGTTGAACCAACACTTGATCCAGGAACATAAGTGTAGAGACCCAAAGCTTGACATACATGGAAATTATATTACTTTTGCAGAATACTTAATACATAACAAAAACAGACACCCAAGGACCGTAATAGTTTAGTGTCTTTGGAAACTTAGAACACAATATTCTAATCATGGTGATTTATCTACAACATCTCCCATAAAGATATTTCCATATTGTTTTCTTACGCAAAACCTTTCTTTATATCCTGGGAAAATAAAACATAAAATGGGTGAGCTCAAATGCTCAGTAAGGGTAAGCATGGAGAAAATAAAACAAACCATATACATTTTAACTTAAAAACATGAAGATAAAGTTTAAACATCAAAATATTGAGCAATGAAATAAATCATGGCAGTACGTAAGGCATAGATCATAATAAAACATCAATCATAATAAAATAGCATGGGAATAAAAAATGTAATTATGGAAACTATTAATCATTTGTAATGATTTCCATAGTATCCAAGGCATTGTTTCCAAGACCATTATAGTGGATAAAGTCCTTTACTGAACTAGGTTTACCTACCGTTACAGCCCTATATTACTGAACCAGATTCACTTTCCATTCTAGCCATGTTTATCTCATGAGATATAAATTATTACCCAATGAATTAGAGGGAGATATAGGTCCCACACTTCTCATAATGAAATCATTCTTACTTGTACCACAAAATAAACATAAATCATTCATTACAACCCGAAGAATAAAATGGGTTTCATAAATATCATCCCATCATAAAGTAATCCATATTAAAAAAATGAATATCATTTCATCATAAGAATAATTAAACTATGTAAATAATAGGGAAATTGTACTTGAAACGTAAACATGCTAAATAATGTTATCTTAGATGGAAAATAGTTTTGATAAAACACATGAAATGAATTCTTGAGGAAAATATCCTTTCTTCTTCAAAATAATTTTCTTTTCACAAAATGCCACACAATTTTAAAAGAAAAGGATTTTATTGAAAATAACCATGAAAAATTTTAGAGGAAGCTTCATAAAAATTAGGTGTTATGAAACCGTAAAAAACTGTTCATGTCTTTAAAAAAACATTCTCTTAGTACTTTTTCTAGAAAAGTCAAAAAGTTCCTTGTATGGTAAACAAAAGAAAGATTCCTTCCATAACACAATGTAAAAGACAAATAGGGGTAAACATGACTTTAAAAATACAGGGAATAATATTAAACAATTTATGAAAAACATTTTTATGTACATGGGTGAAAAATATAACCCCAGTAAATACTTACGTATAAGCAATCTTGGATAAAAATGAGATTGCAAAATTATCCCTTACATTAGGTCCAATTTCTTCCATAAGTGTCTGAAAATCTTTTATAGTGGGTTTAAATATATTATTAATTTGTAACATAACCATAATAATATTTATGATATCATATATGATTCACTTAGGACTTTATATAACCCGTTCTTTGGTCAATTTAATGTTAAAACAGTGTTTTGGGTAAAATCGTTTTATTTATCATACGTGTTTGGACTTGTTGTTTTTGATATTATTAATTATATCATGATTTACTTAATTCCAAAATTTAAAACATTATTTATATAAAAAATATATTCAGAATATAAATATATATGATATATCGATAAATGGAATTAAATACACCCTTCATAGAGACGGTAGGTCGTACATACGCATGAACACTGTTTTTGTTTCCTTATTGAATTGAATTAAATTAAGTAAATGAAACTTATATGTATATAAATACATTATCATTATTATGTAATATATTTAATTATTATTTATTATATATACTTTAGAATCACACTTTAATGGTTAATTATGAAAAATGAATCTCATCGCGTTCTTGGAGACGGTAACCCATACGTACACACGAGCGATGATATCGTTCCCATAATTATTGAATGGAATTGAAGTGGATGATATAATATCTCAGAATCATTATGATGTTATAATAACCATATATAGTTGTTCTTTACTCCATTATACCCATCCAAGTAATGTGGTGGTGGAAAAACAGATTACACCACGGCAGGGAGACGATATTCCGTACGTACGCACGCGCGGTGATTTCGTTTTCTGTAGGATGGATAAAAGGTGAAATAGGGTTGTTTAATTTTTATAATAACATATCAGTATATGAGTGATACTTATTTTATTAAATTATAATGAAACAAAAAAATAAGAGTAAGTAGAAGAAGAAAGAAACTTGGATGAATCGGTAGAAGAGATTACCTCTTCTTTGACACGCCTCCTCTTAACCTCCTCTTAGGGAACTAAATTTGGTCTTGGAAGAATACCAGAACCTCTATTAGGATTCTAGGGAAGTGGATAAGTAAAATGTTCAGGGTTTGGCCGAGCATGAAGGCTCAAATTTGTGTGAAGAGGAGTGGGAGGAGGTGCCCTTTTATAAGAGAGGAGATGGGCACTTTTGGAAACCTCTAAAATATTAATTTATAATAAACCCAAGACCCACATAAAAACTTATAAAGTGACTCAAGTCAGGATATTAGATAATATAGGGTAGTAATATAATCAAAAAATTAAATTTAGACATGTTTTTATTTTATTTTAAACCTTATCATTTTGATTTATCCTTATTTAATCTATTTAATTTTGTTTGTGGTAATAATGTTATAAATTTTATATGGTTATAAATACTTACTTATGTGTTTTAAATTATACATAATTTTATACTTTATGACATGTTAGATCATACAAATTTTAATTTGTAATTTGTTAAATATTTTTGTGATTTTTAAACAATTTAATAATATAAAATATCAATAGTTTCAATTTTGACACAATTCATTTATTTGAATTTAAATAAAATACATAGAGAATATATTTTAGAAAAAAACCTATTTAATAGATTACTAACAAGTCATATTAATCTAGAAAATTCTTGGAGCACATTTATTATTTCATATAATATTTATTGTAATACTTTTAAAATCATTTATTTTATTTTTCTCTTAATAAAATAATTAATACAACATTTTTGTATAATTATTTAATATACTTATTTTTTGTATAAAATTAAAAATAAAATACTATTATGAATATAAATATAATATATTTTATAATAATACTTTTAGTCGAATTTATCTTCTAAAAACCAAAGTTTTAAAATTTTATCTTTATTAAAGTATGAAGGTGACAACTTTGACATCATTTAAAATAAAATAATATAAATGTCCTAATCTATTTTATAAGGCTCCAAATTTTCCATAAGTCGAAACTTGAATGATTAGGGTATATATATACTCTAAAAATATGTTTTGGTCGGGTGTTTGGGCCTTTTTATGGGTAAAATATATTTTAATAAAATCTATATTATTGATTTTCACTAAATAAATAATTTCTGCATCATTAATGTATAACCTATTAAGGTAATTAAATATTTATTAAAAATTAAAAATAAATTATCATAAGAAATAAAAATATTTTAGATTTCAAATGAGTATTTATAATCGAATTTATATTCAGTATAACCTTATATTAAAAATACTTTAATTATTAAAGTTTGAGTGAGACATATTTTAATTTCTTTAAAATAAAATAAATTAAAGGTCTTAATCACATCCAAGTGGGTTCCAATGGATTCCATTCAGACCCAAATATTCCTTAAAACTAAATATAATCATCCAATTAAGACAAGTGTTTGGATAATTTTATAATATTATATTTACCCTTAATTACCCGATTTACCTTTAACTATGGTAAATAAAATTTACCTTACTTACTATTCATAGTGCCCAAAAATAATAAGTAGCCTATTAATATAATTTGGACATAATTATTCTTAATATGGAATCCATTTTTACAAATTCAATTCACAGAAGTTGCAGAAATTAATTTAAAATTAATCCTGTTGTTAAGACAGTGAGTTTTAAAAGTTAAAATATTGCAAAAGATTGAAATGATTTTACCTATGAATTCAATGTAAAATTAATGATAAAGACATAAATTATATTAAATGGTAAAAATATATTCTATTTATAATTTAAAACCATTAAGTATTATAATTTAACCATATAAATTATCTCTATGAAAAAAGTTGTTTTTAATAAAAATTTATCATAGTTTTACTATTCATCAAAATAAGAAACTTATCATAAAAATATCAAAAATTTATCCAAAGTAAATTTTTATATCCTGATTCAAAAGAAGAATTTTATTTTGTCAACTTAAAATTATAAACATGTCAAAAACTATATTTAAATTGGGTTCTCCATCAAAAGGCAGCAAAACTTTATTTTTTGAAAAATACCTATTTTACCTGAAAAATTTATTTTGTTCTCATACCATCTTCTAGAAAATGTGTAAGATGAATAATAATGTTATAAAATTCAAAATGTAGTTAATACTTTTCATAATGGCTAGTTCATAATAATATTATAACAATATATCGTTGTTTAGTGAAACTCAGTATTTTATACAACACACGCTATCGAGGAAGGTCACTATTGCGTGTAATGCAAGCCAAGTCAGGGTTGCATGTAGTGAAATATTACTTTGGTTTTATGTATAACATAATCAAAATATAGTTCATTTATACATTGATCAAAATCTATACTTGTTGTTTTATATAGCACAATCTAATTTTGGTGTAGCATATAACACAAGACATCAAAGAAATTAAAAATATTATTTCTAATAAAATATCAGGGTGTTACATTATACCCCCCTTAAAATGAATTTCTCCGTTGAAATTCATCGAGGTTATAAATTTTTTACTACTTGAAAGTTTCTTTCATAGAAAACCACATTGTAAAAAGGAATACTAAATCTTAATTTTAAAAACTAATGTATAAAACATAACAGTTACCCAAATTAACTCATCACTGGGTTTCCACATAGGAGAAAATAGGTGAAAATATGGGTACGGAAGAGAAATCAAACCATCATGTTTGGATAAAGAGTGGTAGAGAACATGGCTATGAAAAATCCAACAATCATGAAACCATAAATTTGTGATGATGCAAGGTACCATCTAATTCATCAGATATGAGGGTATTAGGACAACATTTTTGGTTTTTAAGATCATTTCACTAATGTTGAAGAATTAAAAGAAATAATTACTTGATTTTGGTACAATATCACTATTGTTTGTGCCTTGAACAATTTCAACTTCATATCTTAAAGAAATTAAGTTGAATTTTTCTTCTGTGAAGTGTTAGCAGATCATGAGATAGAATGATAGGTCATTCCATCGGTCTCAAAAATAAGGTTAGCAAAATTTATATACATAAGTCCATATTATGGTGAGATTAATCGTATATGTTTCCAAAAATGGACTTACAATTCATCTATCATACCTCTTAATAAAATAAAACTAATTTCTACAACTAGGGACTTCCTGTAGGACAATGGTAGGTGATAAAGGCATGCCACACTTTGGTTGTGGGTTCGATTCCCGCAACCTTGTCTGATGTGACGGGTTGTCGCCCATCCTACGGGTTTTTCTTTTTCTAAAACTATACTATTATAACATTTCATAAATAAAATCAAAATGTTATATCCTTAAGCAATACTATTTGATGTTTAAATTAATCCATTCGAACCTTTAGGCTTATCGGAGATACTTCTGTCCGATCATCTACCAAGCATGTGAATTCCTTCATTTGTCCCCCATATATCATAAGATATATCTTGTTTTTGGTCACATTCCAAACATGTGAATACCTTAATCAAGTATTCTCTTGAAAAATGAGTACCCATTGAACTTTAGTAAAAACATGAATGCTGTCAAAATTTAACTCTTTCCACAAACTAAAATTCAAAAAATTCAATGTACTCAAACCATGATATCACTTTGTCCTTATATCAGTCATGAGCTCATTAATACTATCAAACATATAATTTTCTCCATATCCATTCATTATGAACATATCATCTTCTTTCCAAAAATATCTGAATAACCTTTCATGGTTACCGGTACCAATCAACATATACTTTTAAATACTTTAGGAAAAACAATAGTGTAACAATCCTTATATGTTTCTTTATTCCATAATACCATTAAAATAACTCTAGATAAACATACAATCATTCTACTAACTTCTTTAACCATTGACTGAGCTTCATCATTTTATTCCTCAACACTTCTTTCATCTCATATATCATTTTTAGTCTCTTCATCATCATCAACATAAATACTACCCATACGACCATGTTGATTCTCTTCATGAGATTTTCCCTTAGGGAATTGGTTTTCATAATGCCTGTACATTCCACATTTAAAACATTTAACTATTGTTGATGCCTTAGGAATACCATTATCTTTGTCCATAGTGTTCACTGAACCCTTTCCTTTTTAATTACTGGATTTCTTTCCTTCTTTTCCACACCCAAAGCATCTTCCAGTTCCTTTGAAACATTCTACTTGATGTCTCTTCCCACATGATTTTCATGAGTAAAATTTGAACTTTCCTTCCACTAAGATCATCATGAAACTCCATATTTCTCTTATTATCTTAGTCAGGAAACTTACTAAAGATGAAATTATTGATCATATTATGAGATTGTTGACTAGGAATAATAATGATGTTTCTCCTTCCAAATCCCGTTTCATTTGCTTGATCATGAATAATATCATTCCATTGTCCATCATATTCTCCATTAACATGAATCTTCCTGTTTCCAACCATTTTCTACAACCCAAAAAGAATAGTGTGAGAGGCAAAAATCACACTTGGGAAACAAAATAATTAGAGGGAGTACATTCAATATCTAAAATCTTAGGTTTAATTCTAGGTTATTCATGATCGTTATAATAATTCTAGAATAGTAACCTATACTTATACTTAACCTTAAGGACATCCCTAGACATACCATAGAAATATCTATAGGGATCTCAATAAAGTTTCCGCATCCTAGTTTCTAAAGGTTAACTAAACCTTTCCTATGATACCAACTATAGAGACCCAAAGCTTGACTTACATGGACATTACATTACTTTTGAGGAATACTTAATACATAACAAAAACAGACACCCAATGACCGTAATAGTTTAGTGTCTTTGGAAACTTGGAACACAATCTTCTAATCATGGTTAAAGATCTTAAACATCTCCCATAAAAATCTTTCCCTTTTGTTTTTTTACCTAAAACCTTTATTTATATCATGGGAAAATAAAACACAAAAAGGGTGAGCTCAAATGCTCAGTAAGGGTAAGCATAGAGAAAATAAAACAAACCATATACATTTGAACTTAAAAACATGAACATAAAGTTTAAACATCAATATCTTGAGCAATGACATAAAACATGGCAGTATGTAAGGCATATATCATAATAGAACATCAATAATGATAAAATAGCACGGGAATAAAACATGTAATTGTAGAACCATTAATCACATGTTATGATTTCCATAGTATCCAAGGCATTGTTTCCAAGACCATCATAGTAGATAAAGTCCTTTACTGAACCGAGTTTACTTGCCATTCCAGCCCTGTATTACTGAACCAGATTCACTTTCCGTTCCAGTCATGTCTATCTCATGAGATATAAATCATTACCCAATGCATTGTAGGGAGATATAGGTCCCAACCATCTCATAATGAAATAATTCTTACTTGTGCCACAAAATAAACATAAATCATTCATCATAACTCAAAGAATAAAATGGGTTTCATAAACATCATCCCATCATAACGTAATCCATATAAAAAAATGGATATCATTTCATCATAAGAATAATAAAAACATGTAAATAATAGATACATTATTCTTGAAACGTAAACATGCTAAATAATGTTCTCTTAGATGGAAAATAGTTTTGATAAAACAATTGAAATGAATTCTTGAGGAAAATATCCTTTCTTCTTCAAAATCATTTTCTCTTCACAAAATGCCACAAAATTTTAAAATAAAAGGATTTTATTGAAAATAACCATGAAAACCTGTAGAGTAAGCTTCATGAAAATTAGGCGTTATGAAACTGTAAAAATCCATTCATGCCGTTAAAAAAATTATCCTCGTACTTTTATCGGAAAAGTCAAAACATTCCTCGTATGGTAAAAAAAAGAAAGATTTCTTCCATAACACAATGTAAAAGTCAAAGAGGGGTAAAAATGACTTTAAACCTACATGGAGAAATATTAAACAATTTATGGAAAAAAAATTTTTGGACATGGATGAAAAATATAACCCCATTAAATACTTACGTATAAGCAATCTTAGATAAAAATGAGATTGCAAAATTATCCCTTACCTTAGGTCCAATTTCTTCCGTACGTGTCTGAAACTCCTATATAGTGGGTTTAAACATATTATTAACTTTTAACATCACCATAATAATATTTATGATATCATATATGATTCACTTATGACTTTATATTACCCGTTCTTTTGTCAATTTCATGTTAAAACAGCATTTTGGGTAAAATCGTTTCATTTATCATAAGTGTTTGGACTTGTTGTTATTGATATTATTACTTATATCATGATTTAATTAATTTCAGAATATAAAAAATTATTTATATATAATATATATTCATCATATAAATATATATGATAGATCTATAAATGTAATGAAATACACTGTTCATGGAGATGGTAGGCCGTACGTACACATGAACGCTATTTTCATTTCCTTATTGAATTGAATGGAATTAAGTAAATGAACAATATTTGTGAATAAATACAGTATCATTATTATGTAATATATTTCATGATTATTTATTATATATACTTTATAATCATACTTGAATGGTTAATTATGGAAAATTAATCTCATCGCGTTCGTGGAGACGGTAATCCGTACGTACGCACGAGCGATGATATCGTTCCCATAATTATTGAATGGAATTGGAGTGGATAATATAATATCTCATAATCAGTATGATGTTATAATTACAATATATAGTTATTCTTTACACTATTATACCCATCCAAGTAAGGTGGTGGTGGAAAAATAGATTACACCACGGCGTGGAGACGGTATTCCGTACGTACGCACGCGCGGTGATTTCATTTTCCGTAGGATGGATAGAAGGTGAAATAGGGTTGTTTCATATTTATAATAACATATCATCATACAAGTGATAATGATGTTATTACTTTATAATGAAACAAATAAAGAAGAGGAAATCGAAGACAAAATAAACTTGGAAGAATCGGTATAAGAGATTACCTCTTCTTCGACGCGCCTCCTCTTAACCTCCTCTTAGGGCACTAAATTTGGTCTTGGAAGAAGAACATGACCTCTATTAGGTTTCTAGGTAAGTAGATAAGTGAAATGGGTAGGGTTTGGACGAGTTTGAAGGCTCAAATACGTGTGAAGAGGAGAGGGAGGAGGTTCCCTTTTATAAGAGAGGAGAGGGGCACTTTTGGAAACCTCTAAAATATTAATTTATAATAAACCCAAAACCCACTTAAAAACTTCCAAAGTGACTCAAATTCAGATATTAGATAATATAGGGTTTTAATATAATCAAAAAATTAAATTTAGACATCTTTTGATTTTATTTTAAACCTTATCATTTTGATTTATCCTTATTTAATCTATTTAATTTTATTTGTGGTAGTAATGTTATAAATTTTATATGGTTATAAATACTTACTTATGTGTTGTTAATTATACATAATTTGATACTTTATGACATTTTAGATCATATAAATTTTATTTTGTAATTTTTTAAATATTTTTTTGATTTTTAAACAATTTAATAATATAAAATATTTATAGTGTAAATTTTGACACAATTCATTTATTTGAATTTAAATAAAATCGAAAGAGAATATATTTTAGAAAAAACCTATTTAATATATTAATAACAAATCATATTCATCTAGAAAATTCTTGGAACACATTGATTAGGTCATATAATATTTATTGTAATACTTTTAAAATCATTTATTTGATATTTCTCTTAATAAAATAATTAATACACCATTTTTGTATAATTATTTAATATACTTATTTGTTGTATAAAAATTAAAAATAAAATAAAATGATGAATTTAAATATAATATATTTCCTGATAATACTTTTAGTTGGATTTATCTTCTAAAACACTATATTGTAAAATTTTATCTTTATTAAAGTATGAAGGTGACAACTTTGACATCCTTTAAAATAAAATAATATAAATGTCCTAATCTATTTTATAAGGCTCCAAATGGTCCCAAATTCTTCAATTGAATGATTATGGTATATATATACTCGAAAAATATGTTTTTTTCAGGTGTTTGGGCCTTTTTATGGGTAATATTATTTTAATAAAAACTATATTATTGATGTTTCACTAAATAAATAATTTTTGCATCATTAATGTATAAGCTATTAAGGTAATTAAATATTTCTTAAAAATTACAAATAAATTTCCATAACAAATTAAAGCTTTTTAGATTTCAAATGAGTGTTTATAATAGAATTTATATTCAGTATAACCTTATATTAAAAATACTTTAATTATTAAAGTTTGAGTGAGACATATTTCACTTTCTTTAAAATATAATAAATTAAAGGTCTTAATCACATCCAAGTGGTTTCAAATGGATTCCATTTCGACCCAAATATTCCTGATGATGAAATATAATCATCCAATTAAGACAAGTGTTAGGTTAATTTTATAATATTATATTTACCCTTAATTACCTGATTTACCTTTAACTATGGTAAATAAAATTTATCGTACTTACTATTCATAGTTCCCAAAAATAAAAAGTAACCTATTAACATAATTTGGACCTATTTATTCCAAATATGGTATCCATTTTTTCAAATTAAAATCTCAGAAGTTTCAGAAATTAATTTAAAATTAATCCTGTTGTTAAGAAAACGAGTTTTAAAAGTTAAAATATTTCAAAAGATTGAAATGATTTTACCTATGAGTTCAATGTAAAATCAATGATAATGAAATAAATTATATTAAATGGTAAAAATATATTATATTTGTACTTTAAAACCATTAAATATTATAATTTAACCATATAAATTATCTCGATGAAAAGAGTTGTTCTTAATTAAAATTTAGCGTATTTTTACAATTCATCACAATAAGAAACTTATTAGAAAATTATCAAAAATTTATCCAAAGTAAATTTTTATATCCTGATTCAAAAAAAGAATTGTATTTTGTCAAATTGAACTTATAAACAAGTCAAAAACTAGATTAAAAGTTGGTGCCCCATCAAAAGGCTGCAAAACTGCATTTTTTGAAAAATACTTATTTTACTTGAAAAATTTATTTTGTTCTCATACCATGTTCTAGAAAATGCGTATGATTAATAATAATGTTATAAAATTCAAAATGTATTTAATTCTGTTTATAATGGCTAGTTCATAATAATATTATAATAATATATCGTTGTTTATTGAAACTCAGTATTGCGTATAACACACACTATCGAGGAAGGTCACTATTGTGTGTAATGCAACCCAAGTCAGGGTTGCGTGTAGTGAAATATTCCTTTGGTTTTACATATAACATAATCAATATATAGTTCATTTATACATTGATCAAAATCTATACTTGATGTTGTGTATAACACAATCTAATTTTGTTGTAGCGTGCTACACAAGACATCAAAGAAATTAAAAATATTATTTCTCATAAAATCTCAGGGTGTTACAAGAAGTCAGAACTCTCGAACCAACACATGATCCAGGAACAGTCGTCAGTGTACAACCAGCCACATGGTTTCCACAAAGCACGCTTGATTCCGAGAGGGTCCGCTCCTCAATCCAAGTGTCGACACATCAACTACCACTAAGTCCCAGGAAGAAGTATCTCAAAGGTCCGTCTTGACATAGGGGTCTCAACGCAACAGACATCACGTCAATCAGATGCCTAGTCTGTGAGTTATTAGCCTTCTAGTCTTGAGGGCCCGGTTGGATTCGTGTACGATCCAACCTGACCGTATCTCAAAATTACCCAGAACTCCCGTGGGGTATACTCTAAGGGACCGTCGTGCTCCAAGAAAACCAGCGCCGCTGACAGTTCGTCAAACGGTCGTCCGGTGCCAAAGATACGGTTAAAGGAAGTAATAGGGTCGGTAATGGGCCTGGGCCCGGTCCTACCCGGTCGGACCGACTCGAGCCAACCCAGACTGGGCCGACCCGGTCAGCTCACTAAGTTCGGCCCGATCCGCTGGGCCCGACCCAACGGACTAGAGGGGCGGTTCAGCCCGAAGGTCACCATGTAGGCGGCTCAGCCTGGAGGTTGGGGCCGGTTCGGCCAGCACCATGTGGGATGCGGCTCGGGTGGCTCGACTCGGAATGCCGAGCCGGTTTGGCTAGTGACGCTGCAAAGGACGCCATGGGCCGGCCCAGGTGGCCAGCGCGGCTCGACCGGTTCAACCAGAAGCCAGGGTGCGGGCAGGCCACACGGGGCGCCAGGCAGGGCACGGGCAGGCCACGCGAGGCGCGGGCAGGCCGACATGGCGTCAGGCAGCGCACTGTTAGGTTGACAGGGCACCGGGCAGGGCGAGGACAGGCCGCACGGGGCGCGGGCAGGCCAGCGGGGCGCACAGGCAAAGAGCGGGGAGCGCGCGGGCAGGCCGCGGGGTGACGAGCATGGCGCGATTACGCCGGCAGAGCGCGGGCAGGCCGGCGGGGCGCGAGGGCAGCGCGCGGGCAGACCGCGGGGTGCCGGGAAGGGTGTAATTAGGCTAGAGGGGTGAGGGTAACGTACGGGCAGGCCAGCAGGGCATGCATGCAGGCCGGTGGGGCGTGCGGGCAGCGCACGGGCAGGCTGCGGGCAGGTGGCCGACGATGACCAGGCAAGCCAGTTTGGTGCGGCTCGGGCCGGCGCGGGCCGATGATGTTCGTCCGGGAACACCGGTGCACCGCGGGGGTAGTGCGGTTCACAGAGGCCGCGGGTAGTGCAGCCTTTTTCATTGGCGCTTTCGTCGCCTCGTTTTCGCTTCGTCGCCATGCAGAAACAAACGTCACAAAGAGATCGGTGGAGGGAGTCTAGCCATGTTAGTTTGGTCCACACCTTCCACATTTAGGGATGATAACAATTGGGTCAACAAAGAAGAAGAAAGTTGTACAACAATTGTTTACAATACATCGCATCGATTCATTTTAAACGAAGATGAGAAGAATGAAAAGAATAACACTCAAGGTAAACCCCCTACCTTTTATCATTGCTAGACGATGAAGTCGCAGGAAGAAGACAATGTTTTTCATCATTCGTCGCGTCTGCCACACACTTCAAATCCACGCTCATGCGTCAGTTAATTGATGATTATGAGGAGGAAAGATCGGTCGAAGATGTCCCGTGTCGAAGGGGGTTCTGAGGAAGAAAGTTAAGGAAGATCGTTCTTCGTTTTCGAAGGTGTTCTTTATTGGAAACGTTCTTCGTTGGGAGCCTTCTCCCAGTTTTTCTCCAAAGTCTCTCCTTTCTCTCCACTCCACCCAAAATGAAATCCTATCCAAATAATAGATTAGGATCTATTATATTCATTGGTGTAAATTCAAATTGAGTGATTTAATTAAATGAGTTGAATCATTTAATTAATGGGGTGGAGTTGGCATAACAATTCAAATTGGAGATTTAAATTTAGTGGACCCACCTAATTAGTGCTTGAGAGGTGGTAAAAATTAAATTTAACGGGAGTTGGCTCCATTAAGGTGGAGAAGTTCAAGGGGTTTCTCCCCATTTAATGGGGAGTTGATGTGGTTTTACCCTCCTCCATTAATAGGTGGTTAAGCCTCGTGTGGTCCCAACGCCATAACCTCTCACGGGAGGTTATAATTAGGTGGGACCCACCACCATAACCTCCCAAGGGAGGTTAAGGTGTGGTGGTCCCACCTTCAACTCCCATGATGAGTTTTTAACCACCCAACCTCTACATGGTGGTTAAAAATAAAATAAAATGAGCTTACTTTATTTTATTACTTCACACAAAAACCCAAAAACTAAATTTTATCCTCGACTCACTACCATCGAAGAGAAAGTATTCTTAAGTGAATATCGGCACATCGAGTTCAACGGTGATCTCATATTTCAATTCCGAGCACTGGTTTAAAAGTTATAAAAACCTGCTCGTACGTTTACTGAACATACCCGAACAAAACTTCAGAAATTGATTTCGGGCATACCGGGAATCAGAATCAAGCGCTGTTAGTTTTCAAAGACTCACACAAATCCCATATATAAAATAAATTCCACAGGATTTCTAGTTTTATAAATTCCCCCACCCCAAGGATTTACATCCCCGTAAGCTACAACTCGAACTAAGGGAACAAATGGGGGTACTGAGCACGCATATGAGCCTCCCGCTCTCATGTGCTCTCCTGGAGGTTCTCGTGCTGCCAATGAATGCACACCAGAGGTATCGACCATCCACGTAGGAACTGCTCCTATCAATCCTCAATATCTACTAGAACCTTCGTAAAAGACACCCCATCATCGGCGCCCATCTCTCCATGGTCGATAATGTGAGAAGAGTCGTGCACGTATCCCCTCAGCTGAGATACATGGAAGATGTCGTGAACCCAGTGCAACTTAGGTGGAAGAACCAGATGGTAATGCACCTCGTATACTCTACTGAGGACCTGGAAAGATCTGATGAATCTTGAAGATAACTTTCCACCTCGGGAAAACCTCCATTGACCTCATTGAGGTGAGACCCGTAGAAAGACGTGGTCACCATCCTCGAACTCCAGAGGTCTCTGTCTCCAATCAGCATATGACTTCTGCCTGCTCTGTGTAGTCTTCATCTGCTCCTGGATGATCTGTACCTTCTCTGTGGTAGCTCGTACCATCTCTGGTCCCACCAGTACTGACTCCCCGGGGTCTGTCCAGCACAAGGGTGATCTGCAAGGTCACCCGTACAATTCCCCAAAAGGTGACATCCCTATGGTGGAGTGATAAATTTTTTTGTATGCAAACACCACCAAAGGTAAGTGGTCCTCCCAGCTACGATCGAAGTCGAGGATGCATGCACAGAGTATGTCCTCGAGAGTCTGAATGGTCCGCTTAGTCTGACCATCTGTCTGAGGATGGAAGGCAGTGCTCAAGTGAAGTTGTATCCCAAAAGCCTCCTGCAACCCCTTCCATAGATGGGAAGTAAATCATGCATCATGATCGGAGACAATCGTCGAAGGTATACCATGTAAACACACAATCTTCTGCACACAGAGGCGTCCCAAAATTTCTGCTGAACCCTGCTCTCTGATCGATATGAAGTGGGCCGACTTGGTGAGTCGGTCGACGATCACCCAAATCGAGTCATGACCTCAGGGTGTACGTGGAAGACCCATCACTAAGTCCATGGATATCCTATCCCACTTCCACTCTGGGACCTCTAAATGTTGAACCAAGACTGCGGGCACCTGGTTCTCCACCTTCACTTGTTGACAAGTGAGGCATCGAGAGACAAAATCTGCTACCGCCTTCTGCATACCTGGCCACTAGTGTTGTTGTTTGAGGTCCTAAAACATCTTCGCCACTACTAGATGTACCGCTAAAGGGGATGTGTATAAATTCCTCTATACTTCCTCTTGAAGTGACACTGGTACCATAGTACATCCTCTGAAGAGGATGACGTGCTCCCCACCTTCAGAAAATCCATCAGGTGCCTGTCATGTGGATATCTGAGCACGTCATGTCTCGCAGTCATCGTCCCTATGTTGTGCATCTCTGACTCGCTGAAGGAGTGGGGGAGTGACCGTATGAGACTATAGAAATACTGCTCCATCTCTATCCACAAAGGATATCTGCAAAGCTGCTAGTTACTTTGTCGCCTCTCTTAACAGCTGTATACCTGACCTCCTACTGAGTGCATCTGCAACAATGTTCCCCTTCCCAAGAGTATACACTATCTTGAAGTCGTAGTCCTGGAGGAACTCTATCCATCGGCGTTGTCTCAGATCGAATTCCTTATGAGAGAAGATATACCTGATACTCTTGTGATTAGAGTACACGATAAAACGTTCACCCATCAGATAGTGTCACCACATCTTCATGGCGAAGACCACTACTGATAACTCCAGGTTATGGGTAGCGTATTTTTGATCGTGTTGTCTCACCTACCGAGAACCATATGCGATCATTGCTCGCTACTGCATCAGGACACACCTAAGTCCAATCTCTGTTGTGTCATAGTAGACTACGTACCCTATGCCTTCCTATGGAAGCCTCAAGATGGGGGTATTATTCAGCCTCTGTCTCAGCTCCTTGAAGCACTACTGGCATCTCTACAACCACCCGAAGGGTTTCACCTTCTTTATCAATGCTGATAGTGGTGTTGCAACTCTGGAGATGTCTGGTATGAACCTTCGGTAGTATCCAGCCAAACCTAGGAAACTTCGTACCTCTGTCACACTCCTGGGTGGCTCCCAAGAAATTACTGCTTCAATATTCCCTGGATATAGTGCAACTCAAGCCTCCAAAATGACATGTCCCAAGAAGTGAACCTCTCGGATCCAAAACTGGCACTTCAAGAGTTTACCATAAAGCTGGTGCTCTCAGAGTGTGTCCAGCACTACCTACAAATATTAGGCATGCTCCTCCTTAGTATTTGAGTAGATCAGAATTTCGTCGATGAAGACTATGAAAAAGCAATCGATGAATGGCTGGAAGATCCTGGTCATGAGTCCCATGAACACTACTAGAGCATTGTTTACACCGAAGGTCATAACCAAGAACTCATAGTGTTCATACCGACACCCGAAGGTCATATCCTGCACATCCTCATCTCAAACTCTGAGCTGGTGATAGCATGATCTGAGGTTTATCTTCAAGAACCATCGTTCTCCCTTCAGCTGATCAAAGAGATCATAGATCCTTAGAAGTGGGTACTTGTTCTTCACGATCACCTGATTCCGGGGATGGCAGTCAACACAAAGCCTCAAGCAACCCTCCACCTTTTTGGCGAATAGAATCGGGGCTGCCCAAGGAGAAACACTGGGACAGATGAATCCCTTCCCCTACAAGTCCTGTAGCTATACCCTTAGCTCGTGAAGCTCAGCGAGAGCCATCCGATATGCTGGTGTAGATATTGGTGCCGTCCTAGGGTACATGTCAATGTAGAAGTCCACCTCACTATGAGGAGGTAGTCCTGGGACATCATTAGGGAAAACATTTGCGTACTAGTCCACCACTACAGGATATCTCAGACTCTCCACATAAATTGCTCTGAGGGTAAGGCAAGACAACTGATGAGTGATCGAATGCACCCTCCTCTGAGTAAGTTCGTCTTATACTGCAAAGGCTCCCTTCTCAACGGTGAAGGTGAACCCTGTCCCATCCGTGCAGACACACCGCACTTTGTGCCTAATACAGTCAATCTTAGCATGGACTGTAGATAACCAGTCCATACCCAAGATGATGTCGTAAGACATCGACGCCGCTATGAGAAGATCCCAACCGAAGCTCTTGCCTCTTAGAGTAAGCTCACACTGCCAGCACTAGTGTGTAATCATTGAGTCTACTCCCGTAAGAGTCTCTAGCCGTAAGGATCGAGCCAATGGCTCTGTCGGAATCTCTGAGCTCCGAAATATGGCATTGGAAATGAAAGAGTGACTGACACCTGTGTCTATAAGAACTGTAGATAAGGTGGAGCAGACACAGATGGTACCTCAAATCATCTCCGGAGCTTCATGGTTATAAGCCTCAGCTGCCTAAAGCTGAGCTCTCCCCTGTCCACCTGATCCCTGTGGTCGGGGTGGACCTCCTGGCGGTGGTGGCGGTAACACCTTGAATCGTCGCCCACCGCCAGCTGCTTGATCAGCTCTTCTGCCACGTCCACCTACGCCCTGCAGTCCTACTCGATCAAACCTCTGCCTCTGCCTAGGAGGTCCCTCAACTGTCTTCTGATCATCAGTAATATGGGTTAGACAGTCACGAGTCATGTGTCCCTGCATGCCGCAAGAGTAACATTGCCTGCTCCTGGCATGAATGGCTCAGTCTCGTGTTCCCTGCACAACTGAACCTGTGTCTTGAGGTCGTCCACCGGATGGTTTGGTCTGCTTAGACCTCTGTGAAACTTGTCTACTGCTAGCTATAGAAGACTATGCTGCATGTCGACTAGTGGCAGGTCTCACTGTTGGAGACTGCTCAGTAAGGAAAATCTCAACTAGTAGGGCTCTCTCTAACACTCATGCATGTGTCGAGATGCTGAGGCAGATCATCGAATTCCTGATCTCTCGCCTGTGTCCCTAATCAATGGTCAGGGCCCTAAAGAATGGGTCTTGTACCATATCTGTAGAGTAGTGTGATAGGTCGGTGAACATCACTGAGTACCGTGCCACCGTCATGCTACCCTGCTATAGATGCAGTAGCTCCTGTATCCGCACCGCACATAGGGTGGCTGGGACAAAATCTTCCCGGAACATGCTCTCTAAGTCTGCCCAGAGTAAGGTCACCTCATCATGCACCTGGAGTATCAGGCTCCACCATCTTCCTGCTGCTACTTGATAGAGACTCACTACAAAAAAGTGACGTTTTCCAACAGGAACATATCTATTGGTAAAAGTGTATTTTCTTTTGGTAAAACATTTTACCAACACATATATCCTTGTCACTAAACTGTTGGTAAAAACTCTATCGCTAAATATTTTTATGACAGATAAAATGGTTCTGTTACAATTATAATAATACCAACAGATAATACATATGATGGTTAAAGTTTTTAGAAACATATTCTTATAAAAAAATTTTCTGTTGGTAATAATATTTTCTAACATTTAATACCTATTTGTAAATTACATTTAAATAAATATTATAAATTTATTACTACTCAAATTTTATATTATATTTATTAATTTATCATATATAATTCATCTATTTTAATTATTAAACCGATTAAGATGTACAAGAAAGTTAAAACTTGGAAACAATTAATTATATTAATAATGAAATATAATACAAAAGAATCAATACAAAAATACAGGGCTAGCCCACGAACAAAATCCCCCCCCCCCAAGTACCACCCATCCCTGCCCCATTAGCGAGCCAGCTCCAGCCAAAAACCTCAATTAGTTTGTAGAAGCCTTTAGCACCAGAATCCTCAAGTAGCAACCTTTAGCGCAACAGAAACCTCAAGTAGCATCCTTCGACTCCAAGATCTCCACCACACACAGCTCAACTCCAGTATCAGTGAGAAACAAATTGAGCTAGCTCAAACACCGACGATAGAGACCACATATGAAATTCACCCACTTTGTCATGGATTGAACACAATGGCGATGATCTCTTATAGTAGTCCACATTGGCAGCATATAGAAGATCAACCCTAGTTTCAGTTGCAGGTGGCTGGAAGCAGCAGATCATTCCCACAAACATAAGCAAGTCCATTTCACTCACTTTTGGATAGAACCGGTAAATCCCCAATATCATACTAGCAATAAGAAAAATATCACAATGATTAAACATGTTTAAGAACAACAGATCACATTAAACAAAAAAAATTAAATATTTGTGTTAAACATGTTTCGGAATCTAAAAAACCAAAAATATATAGAATAATAAATAAAGAAAATAACACTAAAAGCATGGGTGATATTGGGCTAAACAGCTTGGCCGCAAAAGCATCATCACATCTAATGACTGACTGTTTAATATAAGTTACCTTTTTTCCCATGCTTGAAGTTCAAACTAAAAATTTTAGCGGCATCCTCTGGAAAAATAGGATTTATGTAGCATCCCATCGCCATTCCAAACCTGGAAACCCAAGTCCGCTGGGGCAATATCTGCAAAAACCAGTGAACATAGGCAGCTCAGACAACCCAATCTGAAGTGGTGATGACTGAATCCTGAAGTTAAATGGTGGGTTATTCAAATTAGTGAAGAAGATATTAGAAAAAAATAAACCAAAATTATTCAAATTCTACAAAACCAAAGAAGAACTAGACAAATCAGCTCCCCATAGAATCTCCCTAAAAATGTTTCCAAAAGGAAACACTGCTAGCAAAACGGGTCTCCAATAAAATGCACCCGCATCACAAATTCAACATGGAGAATGGACGGGTTTATATAAAAAGTCATAACCCAACCATAGCCCTCAAACCACCACACCCTAACCCTCAAACAGTAGGTCTACCAAATCACCAATGCATCTCCAAAACTTTGAACCAACAAACCTTAATCCCCATGAAAACCTGCAAATCTGCAAAGATACATTATGTGATAATTTCTCAAGCCATTGAATTACAACATACCAAGTAGTCCCACTGAAAATTTAGAAAAGAAATCCAGGCGATGAAAGTTATGGCCTTTATAGCTTGGAGTTCCGGGCCAGCATGACTATTTTTGCCGCAACTTGCTCTTCAGAAAATTCCAAGTATTAGATATGAGGTGGCGCTTTGGTTTTCTTGAACAAGTCATCCAGTCTCAAGATAGACGGATCCTGTTTTCACAAGAGAGGTGGTCATGATTATGACGTGACAGCTGCCTTGGGAGGACATTGTAGATTGAGCACGACATTCTGGGTTTCCACGACTTATTCCATGGATGAAAACGTTACATAGCAGTGGGTTTTAATTTGGTACATCCAGAAACTGGATACAGTTCTGGTTTTTCCAAGAAACTCATGCATTACTTTCAAGGTAAAGGGCTGGAGAAACCAATCAATCCACAATGAATGAGTTGGGGATTTTTGTGAGGGTGGAACAATACGTTCCTTCAGTTTTTCATTGCTAACCACAGAATCAGATATTGATAGGTTGTGGCCGGGCATTTTTAGATTAAAAGGGTCCTTGGGAGTGGTAGATGGTGTAATATCAGAGTTTTCCGGCTCAGGCACTGATATTTTCTTGTGGTTCCACTGGCGATACCTCTTAGAAACGTCGTTGTTTGCTTCTGCTTCCCGAGGATTCCGTTTAATAGTTGGAAAAGCGGGATTTTTCACAATAACAACTTTCTCACCAAAAGATGAATAACAACCCACAATGCATTCCTCCACAGTAGCCACATTAGGATTTCCATTTGTGTCTTCTACATCATCAGAATTATACTTGGAATATATTTGTTTAACATCTACTGCATCTTCATCCATTGAATAATAAGAAGAAATGGGAAAGCTAGATTCTTGTTCTTGATTTTTTGGAATTTTTGTGCTTATTTTGACAAAGTAAATAAAAGAGTTTAGTGAAAAAATATACCATCTCAATACCACATGATTACCTGAGCAGCTAGACTATCCCAAAGAGACTACCTAACCAACCTCAATGGAGACCCAACCAACCAGGAGAGGCATAGAGGAGGAAAATAATGCATATGGTTCTATGCTTGAGCAAGGAAGAAAGGCTCTCATGTGGGGTGTCATAGATGACCTACCAGTATGGGGAGTCACATGATATTTTATCGCCTGTCTTAAAAAGTAATCTATCTTATTAAACAATAGAAGGCCTAAATATTTTTTGATGTCATACTCACACATGCTGTACACTATTCATTCATTTAAAAACATAGACACATGTGATGTTTAAATAAAGAGGCACTTCTTTTATATCTTTGTATTCAACCTCGAGTCATTGAAATGTTCTTCATACCATGATCTGGACATCTTTAGAATGATGTGATTGTCTATTTAAGTAGATAAGATCTTGAGAAACTAATACATGATAATTGGAAGCTTATATACACTGTAAGAACACTAGAATAAAAAGAAAAAATACTTTTAAGGGATGATCTTGGATACATGTAAAACTTTTATCACGTCAGAATTTACAGTGTATGACTTCATGTCTACAATACATTTCTGCACATATAACTTTGACCAAAATATGACATTAAGAAAAATACAATAATAATTTGAAGGGATAAATGAAATACTTCCACTTGTAATACTCTGGCCGCATAAGTATTTGTGGAATATAACTATAATATCTTATAACTTACACATATGAATTACATGTCATGTATGACTTTGAAATGAATAATCTACTACTGTTGTAAGACTTAATCAATTAGAAGAATACTCTAAATGAAGTGGTTAACTCAGTTTCTGCCATGTGAATGGATATTAAATGAAAAAATATCAAGATATGTTCTATCATGATTCATGAAAAATAATAATGATGGAATAGAAGAAGTTTTTATGGGATAATTTCATGACACAAATGGAGATTCCAAGATCAAAACAATGCATGCATTTATTCATATTTGGTTTAAAAAAATGCATATATCATGGATAGAAAGAGGAAGAATTCCATGATTTGTGTTGAAATGGCTCTTATTTAAGGATCGTGTTCTCCCAGTTACTACTATTGAAATGGGAAAAGTTTTGTAATATTAAAAAATGGTTAAATTTAGAAAGGGGAACATACTTATTCAAACCATCGGTTGGGTTCTCCCCGATGTGTATCTTAGTGACACACACAGTCCCAGATTCAATAATATCCCTAACAAAATGGATTCTAATGTTTATATGATTTGATCTACCATTGAAAAAATTGTTTTTAAACACATGTAAAGCTGACTGAGTATCACAATGTACAACAATAGTATATTCAGATAAGGGAAACTCATGATTAATTCATTTGGTCAAGGTTATGTACTCAACATCTATGGTGGAAAGAGAAACTACTCATTGCATGTTACATTTCCATGAAATTGGACCACCATAAGTAAATCCGCTTTCAATTTATAATGACACTACATTAAATTGAGAATAAAACCTAATTCAATATCTGAAAAACCATTTACTACAATTAAAAACCTTAGGTGATAAGTATAGAGTTACAAAGACAGTCTTGAAGGGAAATTTCAAATTGTATGAATATAACTAGAAACATATTGTCTCCTGACAATTGGTTTGAGTTAAAACTAAACACACATGATTATATTAATGGATTTCTAGATGATGTTACTTTTGATGAGGTTGTGGAAGTGTTTTCCATGTGTAGGGTAATAAAGGAGGACCTCGAAACAAAAACACCCTGAGTGGATCTATGTTGACAACGCAACAAGAAGAAAAAATGGTGATGCAGTTGATAGATATTTTAACAAACCTTCAGTTGCTTGGGATATAGAGATCATGGATGGAATAACTCTTCAACTAGGTTGCAATACCCCCATGTCAGTGACCCAAGCCAAATTTGAGAAAAAACGTTATAAATTCATAACAAACAAGTGGACAAGAGAGAAAAAGAAACCTGGTTGAACAGAAGATGCTTGGATAGGTTGGCTGTGATGATTCCCATCTATCGACTCCTTCTACTGTTATCCTTTGCCATGTGCTTTACTACTGCTAAAAATAGATCTGATGTGAATCTGTATCATAATTGGAAGCGGATGCTAAAGAAAAATGAGAGAAGCTTGGTCTAGTTGACTCCATCAAGGTTTGTGAGAATCATGCACATGGTGTTGTACTGGTTAAGTTAAAGGATATAAATGATGAAGAAGTTCATAGATGGAGATTGTTCAGTGGGAGGAAGTTTAATGCTAGCATGGATGATGGGAGTGTCAGCTACACAATGGTACGTGACATGGATGCTGACGCTTCCCAGCTGGAGAAGTTCAGCACCGAACAAGAATCAACAAATGCGGATAAAACAAGGCTAAAACGAATAGATTATGCACTACCCTAAAACAGATTATACACTAAAAACGCCTAAAACACCTTAAAAACCATGGCTAAAACGAACAGATTATGAAAAACCCTAAACCGAACACATTATGCACTACCATAAAACGTACAGATTATGCACTACCCATGAAAAAATTATGCACTGCCCTAAAACGCCTTCAACAAAGGTGGCTAAAATGAACCACAATCGAGGCTCACAAACCTTGACTGTCGAGAATCAACAAATAAAAAACACATAATTCGGATTTGGTTCGGATGGGTCACGCGCGCTGCAAGGAATACAAGGAAAAGCAGAATGAAAAGATAAGAAAAACAGAGTGGTGGAGAAGTAATGCTAACCTGGGGAGACCGTGAGCTAAATAGGAAGGAGAGATGTCCATATTACATTACCGGAGGAGGAGGGAGGCACGTGGTTGGAGATCCTCCTAGCTAGGGCGCGCGACGCGAACAGGAAGGGGGATGGGGTGAGGTGATTTCGAGGAGGAAAATTTAAAATGATATAAAATAAAAAAACAACAACAAGAATAATAATAATAACAAAACATTTTTTATGGACCTCACGCACCATTTAGCCGTACAAAATTAAAATAATCAGACTAGAGCGTGACAATAAAAACGCTAATAGTGATGTGATCATTGTGGTTCATTACTTTTAATTTAAGGAAGAGTCATATTATTGAAACCATTTAAAAAAAGTATATTGATATATAATAAATTTAAATATAAATTATATATAAAGAAAAATGTTTTAAATTTATATATATTATGAATAAAAAATTATATTATATACATATAATGAAATTATATATAAGTGAATTTATTTTATTAGTTTTTACTAGTGTACAATCAATCTTATTCGGGATTTAAAAAAATATAATCATTTATCATCGGTTTTATATCAGATATATATATTATATATCATAAACATATAATATGTCAATGATAATATATGATTGTATGATTTTATTAAAATACTTATAATTTATAACATTTACTAAAAATAATATACATATATCAAAATTTTAGTATTGATATGATAAAGCAATAGATTTAACTATTGGTAAAAGATTTGTTGGTGTTAAATGATCAATATCAACAGATATAACTGTTAGTAAAAACAAGTATTGGTACATAAAATCAATACCAATAGAACTTAATATCTGTTGGAATTGCTCATTTTTACTAACAAATATATTATCTTTCAATACATTTCTGTTGGTATAAGTCATTTTTTTGTAGTGACTCACTCCAAGGATCACCATAAGGTCGGTCGGTTTCCTTACCAGTCTAAAGACTCTCACCACAGCTTCCAGCCAATTCTCAGCTAGCTTTGAGTCCATCTCACCCCTGAACCTGAGTTTCCTCTGGCGCTAGAACTCGTGCAACACACTCTGGCGGTGTGCACTCTCTGCTGTTGGGGCCGGTGGCATCGGTGGCCCAAAGGGTAGTGGTACCGCTGATGCCTCTACTGGAAAAGGGCCCTACACCGAGGCCTCGTCGGTTGGTGGGCTATCCGTACGCACAACTCTCGAAACCCTGGACAGCTATATGCATGGAGGAATCCGGAAAAGAAACAGGTGTGCCACGGTCAATAAGTTATACCTGGTGAGCTGACTCAAAATATAACAAAGAAAATTCTTAAAAACACACATGCAATCAGTGTTTTCGTGCACTGAGTCGGAAATCAGAATTCAGGGTCCTGGTGTAGGGATACGTCAACTACCACACCAACACAGGACTCCCTGAACTGAAAACCACACTCGGTACCCTAAACACTATTTCTTCATAGAAAATATTCATTAGAGTCCTAAGTTCTGTGGTAGAACTAACTCCCTCTGATACCAATTTTTCACGACCCATCCCTCAGGGCCAGCGTCGTGACTACCCCAAACCCACCTTCCATAGGCTAGGGGCTGACAACTAGCACCAAAGGCGTAATTTCCTAAAACTGGGAAGGCATTGCTTTTATATAGAGTAACCTCACACAACAGAGTACGAGCTGAAGAAAAACACTAAATAAAGCTTTATACAAAAGAGTGTTGAAAAAATAAAGGGGGCCAAAAATACAAGCCCAATAGGAAGGTACAAGTACAACTGAAAAGAAAGTACAACTGAAGAAAAGTAAAGTAGCCATAGGGTCGTCCTCCGGGGTTCCTACCTGAAGGGTAGGTATATATGGACTCCTCATCACTCCACGCCCGTCAGTCTTCTCCATGAACCGACTCATTGTATGGTCCACCTCTGGGTACCGTCCAGTCCTGCTACTCAGCCTCAGTCAGTGCTGTCTGTCGTCTACATCCAACACAACGATGTGCGGGCATAACCCGTGTATGGGTGTGTATAACAATACTCAGTAGGGACCCCGAGACCCTCAAGGTCTCACAAAATCCAACAAGGATAGACCAAAAATTATGAAATCAATAGATAACCCCACTTAGGTATATGCCCATACATATACCTAAGTTATCAAGTAATTCATCTCAATCACAAGTAAACACAAGAGTTACTGACTCAGCTCACACATGTATACAAATTATGTAGAGAGATAAAGATGATCAAATATAGCCACTGAATCATCAGATCTGTCGGACCAACACATGATCCAGGACCAGCTATTCTGTTGGACCAACACATGATCCAGGAATAGAGGTCAGAACTGTTGGACCAACACATGATCCAGGAACAGTCGTCAGAGCTTTCAGACCAACACATGATCCAAGACCAACTATTCTATCGAACCAACACATGATCCAGGGACAGAAGTCAGAACTGTCGGACCAACACATGATCTAGGAACAGTCTTCAGTACACAGCCAACCACATGGTTTCCACAAAGCAGGCTTGATTCTGAGAGGTTCTTCTCCTCAAGACAAGTGTCGACACGTCAACTACCACCAAGTCCCATGAAGAAGTATCTCAAAGGTCCATCTTGACATAGGGGTCTCAACGCAACAGATGGCACACCAATCAGACGCCTGGTCTGTGAGTTATTCTCCTTTTAGTCCCAGCGGCCCGGTTGGATTTGTGTACGATCCAAACTGACCATATCTCAAAATTACCCCGATCTCCCATGGGGTACACTCAAAGGGACCTTCATGCTCCAAGAAAACCAGCGCTGTTGATGATTCGTCAGATGGTCATTCGGTGCCAACGATACGACCAAAGAAAGTAACAGGGTCAGTAATGGGCCTGGGCCCAATCCGACCCGATCAGACCGACTTGGCCCAACCCAAACTGGGCCGACCCGGTTTGGGTTGACCCAGTCAGCCCAGTCCGTTGGGCCCGGCCCAGCAGACTGAAGGAGTGGTTCGGCCCGAAGTTCGCCGCATAGGCGGCTCGTCCCGGAGGTTGGGGCCGGTTCGACTAGCACCACATGGGGCGCAGCTTGGGCAGCTCGGCCATGAAAGACGAGCCAGTTCGACCAGTGACGCCATAGTCTGACTTGAGTGTCCAGTGCGGCTCGGCCGGTTCGGCTGGGAGCCAGGGAGTGGGTAAGCCACGTGGGGCACGAGCAAGCCAGAAGGGCACCAGACAGAGTGCGGATAGGCCGCGCAGGGTGCATGCAGTGTGCGGGTAGGCTAGCAGGGCTTGCGGGCAGGCCGTAGGGAGCTGGGCAGGGCGCGGTTAGGCCGACGGGGCGTGGGCCGCACGTGGGCAGGCCGGCGGGGCGCACGGGCAGCGCACGGGGAGGTCGTGGGGCACACGGGCAGGCCGGCGGGGCGCGCAGGCAGGCCGCGGGCAGGAGGGCCGCCAGCTGGTGGCGGCCGGCCAGGCCCGTTCCACACGGCTCGACCGGCACGGGCCGATGGTGTTCGGCTGGGAACACCAGTGCGCTGCAGGGGCGGCGCGGTTCATGGAGGCCACAAGTAGCGCGACCTTTGTTGTTGGCGCCTTCGTCGCCTCGTTGCCGCTTCGTCATCATGTTGAGAGAAACCTCACAAAGAGATCGGCAGAGGGAGTCGGGCCATGTTAGTTTGGCCCGTACCCTCGGCATTTAGGGATGATAAAAATTGGCTCAACAAAGAGGAAGAAAGTTGTACATCAATTGTTTACAATACAACGCATTGATTCCTTTTAAACGAATATGAGAAGAAGTAAAGGAATAAAACTCATGGTAAACCCCCTACCTTTGATTGTTTCTCAACGATCAAGTTGCGGGAAGAAGATGATGTTGCCATCGTTCGTCACGTCTTCCACACACTTCCAATCCAAGATCATGCGTTAGTTTGTTGATGATGATGAGAAGGGAAGATCAGTCGAAGACGTCCCGCATTGAAGGGGGTTCTGAGGAAGAAAGTCAAGGAAGATTGTTCTTCATTTTCAAAGGTGTTCTTCATTGGAAGCGTTCTTCGTTGGGAGCCTTCTCCCAATATTTCTCCCAAGTTCCTCCATTCTCTCCACTCCACCCAAAATGAAATCCTAGCCAAATAATATATTATGATATATTATGTTCGTTGGTGTAAATTCAAATTGAGTGATTTAACTAAATGAGTTGACTCATTGAATTAGTGGGGTGGAGTTGGCCTAACAATTCCAATTAGAGATTTAAATTAAGTGGCTCCACCTAATTAATGCTTAAGAGGTGGCACAAATTAAATTAAAGGGGAGTTGGCTCCATTAAGGTGGATAAGGTAAAGGGGTTTCTCCCCCATTTAATGGGGAGTTGAGTTGGTTTTACCCTCCTCTATTAATAGGGGGTTAATCCTCGTGTGGTACCAATGTCATAACCTCTCACAGGAGGTTATGCTCGGGTGGGCCCCACCACCATAACCTCCCAATGGAGGTTAAGGTGTGGTGGTCCCACCTACAACTCCCATGAGGAGGTTTTAACCACCCAACCTCCACATGGCAGTTAAAAATAAAGTAAATAGAGATTACTTTATTTTATTACTTCACACGAAAACCCAAAAACAAAATTTTATCCTCGACTCACTACCGTCGAAGAGAAAGTCTTCTTAAGTGAATACCAGCGTTGTGAGTTCAAAGGTGCTCTCAGATTTCAATTCCGAGAAACGGTTCTAAAGTTATAAATACCCACTCGTACGTTTACTGAACGTACCCAAACAAAACTTCAGAAATTCATTCTGGGCACACCGGGCCTCAGTATCAAGCGTCGTCAGTTTTCACGAACTCATAAAAATCCCATGTATTAAAAGAAATTTCCACAGGATTTTTGGGTCTTTAGATTTTTGGTGTCTTGATATACATTTCTTATATGACTCACTTGGTTACTTTTGACCACACTTCATCAAAAATTACTATTTTTTGAGTGTGGTCACATTGGATACTATTATAACTCTATAGTTAATCATACTTGGAAGATAATACTACTATGATAAATAAAATCCTATAAATACTCATGTTTTATATTTTTTTGTGAAAAAAACACGCCGAACACACTTTTTGATTCTCTTCCCCTTTAATCTTGATAAATTTAAAAGGGTTCCAATCTATCTCTCAAAGATATTCCTCCCATAGGGAGTAGAGATCTCGAACCCTATTTTCAGCTTAAACATCAGGATACTTTCTCTTGAAAAATTAGATAATGGTCGGTTATCCAGCTTCCTCATTTGCCTCACACCAATACCAACATAATTTTGTATCTCATCTAAGCCCTTCCAAAAAAAGAAACATTTCATAGGAAGTAGATAATGATAAATTTATATGAGTTGAAGTAAATTACTATGAGTTGAAGTCATATGGATTTTAATGTTAATTCCTTTATTTTAAAATATAATATGTTATAATCCATAATTAAAATTTCTTTAATGTTTTTTTGAACCTCAGTGGCCACTTGAACTCCATCTCCTGAACAAGTATTTTTAAATTTTTTTTCTTGAGACTCATCCCCATCTGTTCTATACTATTTAAACTAATATGATCAGTAGTCATCCAAAATGATCACCATTACATGGTATGAGATGAATTTGGGTTAGATTAGTTCAAGTAACAAAGGTTGATGTCCAAAAAAGATGAGTGATAAATACCAAACAAGAAAATTCAATAATAACTGTTTGGGAGGTATGTTATCAAGGAACTTTGGAACCACAATGATGAGAGAAAGGCTATTTTGAAAGAGGTACTCCAATCCATCATCAAGATATGGAAGGTAATAAACATATGAAGATGGATTAAATAAAGGTGTTGAAGGTTAGATGTACTGGAGTATTGATGTATTATATCTCTATTCAAGACAATATCAATTTTCATGAAAGATGCTTGTAATTATGTAATTTTATGCATGGAGTGTATTTTATTGTTTTTATTCACGATAAATTAAATTTTTTACTACTCATATAGAAAATTTATTGTAAACATGATAATGTTACCAATCTCGAGGAAGAATAGAATATTGATAAAGAAACTATAGAAGTATTAGGGGATCAACAACATTTTGATGAGAAAAAACATAAATGATGCAGCATCACAGTGGTGAATAAAATTATCAAGGAAAGAAGTTAGGGAATAAAATTTGAGGTCAGTTGAAATCAACACGACCAATATATTGGCTCCAACAAGTCAATGTCAATTAGTTATCTTGAGGTTATATCAAATATTAATGTTCCTATTGATATTGATTCGTGGTGCTGTTGTACCTCTCGAACCCCTCGTGGTTTTATTTTCATGATCACAATCACCCTCTTGTTTTACTAATCTTGTTTTAAGTGTTTTTGGATGATAGGCATGATTTCAGGTGGCCAAGGAATTGGGCCAAGAAAGCAACAAGGCAAAGTGGACTGAAATTCAGTCCACCGGCCAACCGATGGAAGAGCACCGGCCAGCCGATGGAAGCCTGGACAAAAGGCATCCTTCTGTCCAGACCACCGGCCAACCGGTGTCACACCAGCGGTCAGCCGGTGGCACCCAGCCCAAACAGTGGAAGCTACTGCCTCAGCACCGGCCAACCGGTGGCCTCAGCACCGGTCAGCCGGTGGCACCTGCACAGAAGAGGAAGCTACTGCCTCACCACCGGCCAACCGGTGGCTTCACCACCGGCCAACCGGTGGAGCCTGAATCCGAAGCCCTCTCCTTTTTTCACACACCGGCCAACCGGTGGCTCTGTACTGGTCAGCCGGTGGAGGCAGTCAAACTAGCCGTTGGGCCTTTGACCAGGCTGGTCCACTTGCCTCCCAACGGCTCCGAAGCCCTTTCCAATGGCTCCGAAGACCTCCAAAGGCCAAATGAGGGTTCCCCCTCTATAAATAAAGGACCTTGAACCCCCGGAAGCCTATGGAAAATAGCCGGAACAATTGTGAAGCCAACGGACACATTTCCCATCATTTGGCGAACCTCCCGCGGATTCCTCCAAGGGAACCCCACTTGCTCCAACACACTTCCACATCCAAGGAGCACCTCCAAAGAAGCTTGGAAGCGGCCTTCAACATCTCCAATCATTCAAAGGCGCCCAAGGCTTCTTCTCATATACAGTTTTTTTTTGTATATTTATTTTGAGCTTTAAATTTGGGTTTGTGCCTACAAACCCCAACACCTTTTCTCATCCCTCTTTCTTTTGGGTTTCACATCACCATTAAGGTGTGAAGAGGTTTCTTCAAGCCTTTCCTTTTAAAAGGCTTGTGTCATAGGTGAGCTAGCCTTCACCTGTAAGAAGGCTAGTGGGTTCTTGCTCAACCATTAAAAGCAAGTGGGTTCTTGCTAAAACAATTAAAAAGCAAGCTGTAATAGGTCCTAGTGCTACCTCAAAGCCTAGTGGGTTTCTTGCTAAAACCATTGAAAAGCAAGCGGTAGGAATCTCTCAACGGTTTAGTTGGGAGCGGAGACGTAGGCCGGGTTTTTGGCCGAACTCCGTTTTCAATTTGCGTGTCTTGCCTCTTTTATTTCCGCTGCACTTTCACTTTGATTTTAATTTGTTAATCATTTTTTAAAAGGCAATTCACCCCCCTCTTGCCATCACTCCCTTTTTCTCCGCCTAACAATTGGTATCAAAGGCAAAATTTGAGTAATACCCTAACCGGTTTCAAATTCAAGATCTTTTTTTGATGGCTTCTACCGCTTCTTCCTCTCAATCCACCGAAGGACATTCTTTGGATCGTGATCCATTGTTTGATGGAGCCGATTATACTTTTTGGAAAACCCTCATGTCAACTTTTCTTAAAAGCATTAGCTATCCAATTTATAAAATTGTTATGCAAGGATTTTCCCTCTCCTCTCCCGATGAGTCTAAATGGACCCCCAATGACATTGCTTATTTTGAGCTTGATGGAAAATCCATGAACGCTCTTCATTGTGGTCTTGACCGTAATGTTTTTAATTGCATTTCTACTTGCTCTACTTCACATGATATTTGGAAATATTTAGAGCTAACCCATGAAGGTACTAGCAAGGATCAAAAGCAAGAACCCGCTCAAAAGCAAGAACCCGATGCAAAATCCGTACCCGCTTGCCCACTTCACAAGAAAAGGGCCAAGAAGAAGAAAAAGAAGAAGGCTTCAAAGGCAACATGGAGTGATAGCTCCTCCTTCTCCTCCTTCTCCTCAAGCGACCAAGGTAACAAATGCCTAATGGCAAAACATGAGGAAGACTCTTCCTCCTCTTCCTCCTCTAGTTCTTCTAATTCATTTAATCATCTATCTTATGAAGAACTCTCACACGCTAGAGACCAACTAGAAAAAGGTTTTCATGCTTTATCGTCAAAATTTGTTGCTTTAAAAAAGTCTTTCAAAAAACTCTCCTCCGAAAAAGAACAACTTCTCAAAGAGAAGGAGGAGATGTCCCTCAAAATCCAGAATTTTCCCGATGTTGATTCTTTGGAATCAACCATTAAAGACCTAAGGGAATCTTTAGCCAAGTTCACCAAAGGTGAACAAAATTTTTCCAAACTCTTAGGTTCTCAACGAGTATCTAGAACCACCAATGGACTTGGCTACACCAATATAGCTTCCTCCTCCCATGCACCCACTGTTTTTGTAAGGGGGAGCTCTAGTTATAAATTTTGCAATTATTGTAAAAAACCCGGGCACCTCATTTATGAGTGTGATTGCAAAAATGCCCGGTACGGTAGGCCAAAGACTATTTTATATTCCGATGAGTTTTATAGGAGAAGACCCGCCATGAAACAAATTTGGATTGAAAAATCCCTTTTGGCGAGTCTCTCCGGGCCAAAAATAGTTTCGTTTCCCCGATGATCTTTTGTTTTATTTAGGGGGAGAAATTTTCTTAAATTCAAAAATCTCTTTCGATTCTTTTTTCAATTTAAGTTCATTTTTTCATTCAAAACTTTCATTTCAAATTTTTGATTCAAATCTTTCAATTCAAATTTCTCAAATTTCAATTGGTCTTAACTCTCTATCTTGTTTTTCAACTTAATCCCTCAATCAAGTTTTATGCCCCGTGCTATTTTGATAATCACAAAGGGGGAGAAATTCTTGGTTGATTGGGGGAGAAATCCTTTAAAGCATGCTTTTCATTTCATTTTCTACATTGTTTGTTTTGGTGATTGTGATCATCAAAATAGGGGGAGATTGTTGTACCTCTCGAACCCCTCATGGTTTTATTTTCATGATCACAATCACCCTCTTGTTTTACTAATCTTGTTTTAAGTGTTTTTGGATGATAGGCATGATTTCAGGTGGCCAAGGTATTGGGCCAAGAAAGAAACAAGGCAAAGTGGACTGAAATTCAGTCCACCGGCCAACCGATGGAAGAGCACCGGCCAGCCGATGGAAGCCTGGACAGAAGGCATCCTTCTGTCCAGACCACCGGCCAACCGGTGTCACACCAGCGGCCAGCCGGTGGCACCCAGCCCAAACAGTGGAAGCTACTGCCTCAGCACCGGCCAATCGGTGGCCTCAGCACCGGTCAGCCGGTGGCACCTGCACAGAAGAGGAAGCTACTGCATCACCACCGGCCAACCGGTGGCTTCACCACCGGCCAGCCGGTGGAGCCTGAATCCGAAGCCCTCTCCTTTTTGCACAAACCGGCCAACCGGTGGCTCTGTACCGGTCAGCCGGTGGAGGCAGTCAAACTAGCCGTTGGGCCTTTGACCAGGCTGGTCCACTTGCCTCCCAACGGCTCCGAAGCCCTTTCCAACGGCTCCGAAGACCTCCAAAGGCCATATGAGGGTTCCCCCTCTATAAATAAAGGACCTTGAACCCCCGGAAGCCTAGGGAAAATAGCCGGAACAATTGTGAAGCCAACAGACACATTTCTCATCATTTGGCGAACCTCCGGCGGATTCCTCCAAGGGAACCCCACTTGCTCCAACACACTTCCACATCCAAGGAGCACCTCCAAAGAAGCTTGGAAGCGGCCTTCAACATCTCCAATCATTCAAAGGCGCCCAAGGCTTCTTCTCATATACGGTTTTTTTTGTATATTTATTTTGAGCTTTAAATTTGGGGTTGTGCCTACAAACCCCAACACCTTTTCTCATCCCTCTTTCTTTTGGGTTTCACATCACCATTAAGGTGTGAAGAGGTTTCTTCAAGCCTTTCCTTTTAAAAGGCTTGTGTCATAGGTGAGCTAGCCTTCACCTATAAGAAGGCTAGTGGGTTCTTGCTCAACCATTAAAAGCAAGTGGGTTCTTGCTAAACCAATTAAAAAGCAAGATGTAATAGGTCCTAGTGCTACCTCAAAGCCTAGTGGGTTTCTTGCTAAAACCATTGAAAAGCAAGCGGTAGGAATCTCTCAACGGTTTAGTTGGGAGCGGAGACGTAGGCCGGGTTTTTGGCCGAACTCCGTTTTCAATTTGCGTGTCTTGCCTCTTTTATTTCCGCTGCACTTTCACTTTGATTTTAATTTGTTAATCATTTTTTAAAAGGCAATTCACCCCCCCTCTTGCCATCACTCCCTTTTTCTCCGCCTAACAGGTGCTACATCCAACCTGTAATGAAGGAAATCTTTTGGAATGATATAACATGGATATTATTATATACTTTCCCTATTTTATTGAAAAGTTATATAATGAAATGTTGATTTAATTTTCCTTGTTCCTTGAAGACTTCATTTATTTTAGAAGATTTCCATTTTAAATTTTTCTTAATGAACACTAGAAAATCCCATCAAGGAATCCAGAATCGTTTTATGAAGTTACATATTAGGGATGATGGTGGGAAAATAAAACCCTACCCACCACATACTTATTCACACATTATAAATTAGGAAACCTAAATTTCATTAATCAATTGTTGTAATGATATATTATTCCAGGTGCATTGTAGTTAATAATATATTATTTATTTTATTCAAATTGATTCAAAATTGTTAATTTATGAAAAAAGAAGTGTGCTGAAAATAAATATCATGCATCTAAACCAATTTACCCTATTCAAAAAGAAAGGATTGGGTACGCTCCATTAGAGAAGAAAATGGTATATATTTTAAATAAAATATAAAAGTATAATTATGTGATATAAAACAACATATTTACCTTTGTTTATATGTAGATGGATGAATTATAATATGAATCCACTTCCATCCCACATCATGTGCTATGGAAGGAGGCTCATGTAAATAAGAAGGATAAATTAGTTGATGAAAACACACAAACAGTATGGGAAGCTTGTATAAGTATTAAATAATTGTAATTAGTTATGATTTATAATAATATTACATAAAAATATCTAATTATGTTCACATTTGGTAATATGGTTTACACATAAGAATTGACAATGACCATACTGGAAGAAAAGAGACTTCCTATAGCTTTGAAGCAGCCTGAATAATATGGCCACAATAATAGATTTATTTTTGGAGTCTCTCCTCAAACATATTTCGATAAGAAAAAACCACATGAAAATACATGAAATATGATGAGATGATTGTGGAGACAAATAGACTCATATAAAGATATTATTTTGTGGTTTGTTTTGGAAGATCAATGTATAAGAAAGGATCAAAGAGAACTGGAGATAGTGAAAGGATCCGAACATGAACCAAATGATCCAACTATCTTTGTGGCTAGTCATCCCCCCAACTACAACCTTTCCTAGAGTAATAAAAATTTTCATTAATCCATATTCTAAATGTGAATCAAACAACTTCAAATAACATTATATTACTAAAATTCTATAGGGTACAATTGTATGTGATTTGTATCTATCAATAACCACATACCACCATTTTGTGATGGGTATAGTGTATAATATCTCAGGAGACTAGATTCACAATATATCCCTCCCAAAATATCACATGAGTGTGTGGATTGAGATAGTTTATAAGCCGACTGTTGATTTTATAATTCCACTTGATGGCCCAGATATTACAACAGTCAAAGTTGCTCTTGGATATTTCATATCATGGCCATATAATCTTATAAAGATACATGAGGTATCTATTTAAAAGAAATTTTCATCATATAATAGTTTATGATAAAAATTATTAAGTGAGGTATGATATTACCAATGGATAAATCAACGGATAAATAGAAGGTCGAATCAAGAAAATCTACTAAATCGATCAAGAATGTAAAATGACTTTCCAAGAGTACCTTCTCCCCACAAATTCTAGAGAAAAAATTATTACCATTAAACTACTTATAGGGACCACAATTAAAGATAAATCTATATCTTACATTGAATATGAAGAAAAAATATAGGGATTTTACATGAAAAACATAATTGGTATCAAGACTCTAAATGATAATCTCAGGAATGAATGGATGAAGGTATCGATTGTGAATACATACACGAGGAACATTTTAATAATATATCTATCCAAATAGGGAGATAATATGTTTATTAAAGTTAATAACTATTCTTATTTTGTTCAGTAGTTTATATAAATTCCATATAAAGAGAGGATCATAAGAAAAATGATTTTCATTCATTAATCTCTATATCATTTCTACCCCAGAACTTACTTTGGAAAACAATGAAATTGAGAAGAAAAAAAATAATTTACTCAACGTGTTTAATAAAAAAAATCATCAGATGACAAATTATTTTTGAATTCTTCAATGCAATGGTAAAACTATATAATCTAATCACATAAAATATATTTTCAATTTTTTATTTACTTAATTGTTTTTAGGGCACACTGGATGTTGATAGTAGTCAATCAGGACACCCTGAATATTTTTCTGGATCCATTGCATGGATATACAACCAACCGACCACATATGAAGTGTATTGTGAATATTTAATACACTAAAATAAACATTTTATTGATAAAATTAGAATTATATTTTCAATTTGTGTTTTAACAAGATTTTTGTTATCATAGAGTGGTTGATCAATATAAGCTAGATCATATAATAAAGTCAGTGTTTGAAGGGATAAAGCCCATGAGTTACTACAAATGGAAAAAATTAAGGTATATATAAAAATATTCAACTATCAAAACATTTCAATACAATTTACTTATTTTGGTCGATGTTTCTGTGGTGTTCGAAACAAGATAATGAAATAAATTGCGGATTTTATGTTTTAAAATTTATGATAGAAATCATACATCATAAAATGACCAGTATCCACCCAAACGTAATTTCTGAAGGCAATTATAGTTTCATTAAACATATTTCATA
Source organism: Viscum album (assembly GCA_963277665.1). Lineage (NCBI taxonomy): Eukaryota > Viridiplantae > Streptophyta > Magnoliopsida > Santalales > Viscaceae > Viscum > Viscum album. The sequence continues at coordinate 1,536,747,988 of OY728152.1, forward strand.
ATCATTTTTTGTTTAAATTTTATCAGTAATATCAATATTTCTAAAAAACTAGTTACTCAAGAGAAGAAACAGATTTTTTTAGAGATGAGTGGGTAACATACTTTTTTTAGAATGTATGCCGACAAAAAATCAAGGTGATTGCCTATTATTTTTATGATATAGTGTGAGTTATAAACTTCAAAATATATTTAGTTTTTTGGAGCATTATTATCAAAATTATTATATAGTATTTTTGATCTCCTTCTCAAGGAAAAGTATAATGGAGGAAATCAATTTGTTTATAAGTGCTAACCTAAAAAAAATAAAATTATTGGCAAATAGTAGAGGTAGAGGTGAATCCAGAGGAAGAGGAAGAGGCATATGTATAGACAGAGGAAAAAATAAAGGAGTAGGAGGAGGTATAGTCAGATGTAGATTTGTAGTCAGAGACCGACATGGAGGAGGATGCATAGGCAAAGACCGGGATGGATACCGAGGCAGAGGAGGATAAGAACTGTTGGCATGAAAAAAAATAAAATTTTTGGGAAATGAAGTAGAATGAGGATCATACAATGATTATGTTTTAGAACAATCATTTAAAAGTTCATAAAACACTAGTCAGTTAAGATAAGAGCCATTGTGCAATTGTTTCATGTGACTAATTGAAATAATGTTTTCACCACTTGTTTAAGTGATTTTATACAGGGTAGTAATCCACTTGTAAGATCATTTTATGTTGGAATATTTAATTTATCTAGTAGTGTTATTGGAACAACATCTTTACAACTCCCAATCATCAAATAGGTTGCGTACTCAAAAGTGTATGTTTCCAGTTTAAAATGACATTTTAGTAAAAAACACAAGTGGCATACTCAAAACTGATGAAATTCATTATGATTGTTTTGATAATTTAGGAAAATGGTCTATAAGTCATTTTTGACATGTAAAAATTAACTTCACCTCAATTAAACAATTGGTGTGGCCGGTATGACACAAAGTTCATATTTTTATTCAAAATTTACATTAATTTTAGTGAAAAAGAACAACTGATATACCCAAAACCAAGGAAACACATTCTTATTATTTTATTACTTTAATAAAATGATATCTAAGTCATTTGCGATGTGTAGGAATCATCCTAACCACAATATGATTAATGGTGTGATGGTGTGACCGGTATGACTCAAATTGTATCTTTTTATTCAAAGTTGACATTAATTTTGGTGAAAAAAAACCTACCTACTCAAATCCAAGAAAACACATTAAAATTGTTTTGGTGATTTAGGAAAACAATCCATTATTCATTTGTGATTTTTAGGAATCATCCACACCTCAATTCGATGCACAGTTTGACCCGCATGCCTCCAAGTGTCCATTATCATTTTAAAATTGACATTTTAATACAAAAATGTCACTCACTGAAAACCAAGAAAACATTATTGAATTGTCTTGATAATTTTTAAAAACCCTCATAATTTATTTTTGATATGTATGAATTAGTATTAATGTCAAAACCACAAACGATGCCACCCGTATGGATCAAAGTGCGTGTTTCTAGTTTAAAATGACATTTTATTAAAAAAAATAAGTGAAACACTCAAAACTAAGAACACACATTCATAATATTTTGGTTATTTATTAAAATGATACATAATTATTTTTTTATTTTTAAGAATCATACACACCTCAATATGATGCATGGTGTGACCGGTATGACCCCAAGTGTGTCTTCTTATTCAAAATTGACATTAATTTTAGGGAAAAACAGAAGTGGCATACTCAAAATTGAGGAAATGAATTATGGTTGTTTTGGTGATTTATTAAAATGATCTATAATTTATTCTTGTCATGAAGTAGTTATCCTCACATCAATCTGATGCACGGTGTGACTGGTATGACTCATAGTACGTCTTTTCATACAAAATTTACATTAATTTTAGTGAAAAAGAACAACTGACATACTCAAAACTAAGGAAAAATATTCATATTGTTTTGGTACATTTAGAAAACAATAAATAAGTAATTTTTAATGTTTAAGAATCAACCTAACCTCAATCCGACATATGATGTGACATGTATGATTTTAATTGCATCTTTTTATTCAAATTTGACATTAATTTTAGCGAAAAAAACAACTGACAAACTCAAAAATAAGAGAATGAATTCAGATTGTTTTCATCCTTTAGTAAAACAATCCTTAATTAATTTTTTTAGTTGTATTAATCATCTGTACCTCAATCCAACACACAGTGTGACTGGTACGTCTCCAATTGTCCATTATAAGTTTAAAATTGGAATTTTAATACAAAAAAATTTCACTCACTGAAAACCCAGCAAACACACTAATATTATATTAATAATTTGGGAAAACTATTAATAATTAATTTTTTATGTTTATGAACAATTCTCATATAAGACTCACACACTATTCCACCAATATAGTTAAAATTTCTTGTTTCAGGTTTAAAAAGACATTTTAATAAAAAAACACAATTGATATAAACAAAAATAAGGAGAAGAATTCATATTATTTTGATACTTTATTTATAGAGACCACATCTTGACATACATGGAAATTACATTTATTTTTAAGAAAACTTAATAAATGACACAAAAATACACCCAAATATCATATTAATTTAGTGTCCTTGGAAACTCAGAACATCATCATCTAAAAAAGTGAAAGATCTTCAAAGTCTCCCATAAAGATCTTTCCCTTTTATTTTCCAACCTAAAAAATTTAATTATATAATGGGGAAAATAAAACATAAAAAGGGTGAGCTCAAATACTCAGTAAGGTTAAACCTGGAGAACATAAAAGAAACCATAAACATTTGAACATAAAAACATGAACATAAAGTTTAAACATCAAAATCTTGAGTCCTGAAATAAATCTTGGTAGTACGTAAGGCATGGATCATAAAGGAACATTAAACATTATTGAATAACATCGGCATAAAACATGTATTTGTAGAAAACTAATAATCACATAATATGATTTCCATATAATCCAAGGCATTTTTTCCTAGAATATCATAGAGGACATAGTCTATTACTGAACTGGGTTTACTTGTCGTTCCAACCATGAATTACTGAACCAGATTTACTTTCCATTCTAGCCCTGCATTACTGAACCATATTTACTTTCTGTTCCAATCATGTCTATCTCATAAGATATAAATTTTTACCCAATGCATTGGAGGGATATATATTTCCCACCCATCTCATAATGAAATCATTCTTATATTTTCCACAAAACATAAATAGTTTATCATAGCATAACCCAAGAAATAAAATGGGTGTCTTAAATATCATTTCATCATAAAATAATTCATATAAAAGATCATTCCATCATTAATTAAATCAAATCATAGTAATAATAGAGATAAAAATATAACCCTATTTAATAGTGTCATTGTAGATGGAAAATAATTTTGATAAAACATTTTAACTTAGTTCTTGATGAAAATATCCTTTCTTCTTCAAAAATCTTTTCTAAAAATGACATCCAATTTTAAAATAAAATAATTTAGTTTAAAATAAACTTGAAATAGTGTAGAGGATACTTTTTGGAAATAAGTAATCATGAAACCGTAAAAACCCATTCATGTCGTATAAGTTAAAAATACATTCTCCTCATACTTTTGCTGAAAAAGTCAAAAAGTACCTCGTATGGTAAATAAAAGAATGATTCTTTACATACCATGTAGTAAAAGTAAAAAATGGGTAAAAATGACTTTAAACATACATATAAGATTAATATAAATTTTATGACAACATTTTTATAAAACATGGTCATGGATGAAAAATATATCCCTAGTATATACTTACGTATAAACAATCTCGGATAAGAATGATCTTGAAACATTATCTCTTACCTTAGGTCTGATTTCTTCCATATGTGTCCAAAAATCCTATATAGTGGGTTCAAACATATTATTAACTTGTAAAATAACCATAATAATATTGATTAAATCATATATGATCCACTTACAACTTTATATTACCCGTTTATTTGTCAATTCAATGTTAAAGAAACTTTTTGGGTAATAATCTTTTTATTTATAATACGTGTTTTGAATTGTTATTATTGATATTATTACATATATCATGATTTAATTATTTCCATAATGTAAAACATGATTTATATATCAAATATATTTATTATATAAATATATTTAATAGATAGATAAATGAAATGGAATACACCGCTCATGGTGACGATAGGTCGTACGTACACATGAACACTTTTTTCATTTCCTTATTGAATTGAATTGAAGTAAGTAAATGATATATATATATATATACATAAATACATTAGAATTATTATTTCATATATTACATGATTATTTATTATATATACTTTTTAATCATTTCTTGAATTGTTAACATGGATAATGAATCTCATCATGTTGTGGAGACGGTAAGTCGTACGTACGCACGAGCGATGATAACGTTTCCATAATTATTGAATGGTATTGAAGTGGATGGTTTATAATATCTCAGAATTAGTTCCATGTTATATTAATCATATATATTTATTATTTCCAACATTATACCCATCCAAGTAAGGTGGTGGTGAAAAACAGATTACACCACGGTGTATAGACGGTAAGTCGTACGTACGCATGCGCGACAATTTCGTTTTTCATAGGATGAATATAAGGTGAAATATGGTTGTTTCATATTTATAAAAACATATAAGTATATGAGTGATATTGATTTTATTACTTTATAATGAAACAAATAACTAATAGGAAGTAGAAGAAGGAAACAATTTGAAATAATCGGTAGAATAGATTACCTCTTCCTCGACGTGCCTCCTTTAAATTTATTCTTAGGGCACTAGAGTTAGTATTTTGAGAAGACCAAAAACTCTAGAATGTAAATAGGAAATTTTAGAAGAGAAAAATTTAGGTATGTAAGAGCTCAAAGGATTAAAATTGAGTGAAGAGGAGAGGGAGGAGGTTCCCTTTTATAAGATAGGGGAGGGGCACTTTAAGAAACTATCAAAATATTAATTTATTATAAATTCAATTTTGATTAAAAATGGTCAAAAAATTATTTAATTAGAATATAAGATGATTTTGGTTTAAATAAAAATCATCCAATAATTGTTAGACCAGTTTTGAAAATTTTTGTATCCTTATCTTTTTGGTTTAACCATTATTTTTCCCTTTTTAATCTTACCGTGATATCATGTTATTTACACATTGTGGGTTAACGTAATTATAATATCATGTGCAACGACCCAAAAAAAGTTATTTATGACATATTTGGACTTATATTATCTATTTTGATTAATCTTATATTTTTAGGAATTTAATATCATTTAATAAGCTATTTTGTGTTTTAAGTTATGAATTATGTCAATTTTGGACACTATTCATTTGTTACATTTTAAAAATTCATAACAACCTGATTCTTTCAAACCAAAGGCATTAAATTAAACATAATATTTCAATTTCATTTGAAAAATTTATGGATAACATCAAAATAGTGAAATTAAATTTATTTGAAGATTTATAAATTAATTTATTTGAATCTTTCATTAATTAGGTAATCACTACATCGTAATTGTCTCATAAATAAATATATTTATATAATGTCTAAAAATTATAAATAAAATACCATGATTTAGGAAATAATTTCAGCTTTCTAATGATTATTTATATACATAGATATTTTTTTATATAACTCTATATTAAAATCAAATTATTAAAAGATATATTTTTAAGTTATAATTATCTTTACTTTAAATTAATTCTTATAAAATATCATTTTTCACATCCAAGTGAATATATGGGGTCCCAAAAACGACCCAAGGATTTACATGGTTGGAAATATCTCATAAAATAGGATTAGGACATGTGTTAGGGTAGTTTAATATTATTATAATACTAATTTTTTACCCTTATTTACCAGATTTGCCTTGTAACCAAAATAAATAAAATAACTACTAAACTAACTATTCATAATGAAAAAAATAAAATGTACTTATTTAAAAAACTTGAACCTTATGATTCCAAATATGGAATCTATTTTTTCAAATTCAAAATACAGATTTTTTATTAATTAATTTAAAATTAATTCACGTTATCAAAACCAAAAAGCGGGTTTTTAAGAAGTGATAACTATCAATAAATTGACATGTGTTTATGTCCAATTTAAAAGTAAAATTACTTAAAATGACCAAAATTTGATTAAATGATAAAAATATAATATAATTAATCCTTAAAAAAATTAAAAAGATAATATTACTATATAAATAAATTAGATAAAAAGGCAACTTCGAGTTAAAATGATATATTTTTCACTATTCATTAAAATTTAAATTTTATTAGAAAAATACAAAAAATTAAAAAAATTTAAATTTTTATATCCCGCTTCCATATAAAAAGTTTATTTTGTAAAATTTAACTTATAAATGTGTCAAAAACTAGATTTAAAATGCATGTTCCATCAAAAAGTGGTAAAACTACATTTTATGAAAAATATTTCTTTTATACGAAAAATTGATTTTCTTCTCATATAATGTTTTAGAGAATGTGTAAGATGAATGATGATGTAATATAAAATTAAAAATGTGGTTAATAATATTTATAATGGCTATTTATATATTATTTTAATATTATATTGTTGTTTAGTGAATCTCCGTATTACGTACAATGCATGATATAGAGGAAGTTCGCTCTTGGGTGTAACATAAGCCAAGTCAATGTTGTGTGTAGTGAAATATTTCCTTGGTGTTGTATATAACATAATCCAAACATAATTCATTTATAAATTGAAAAAAATCTATACTCATTATTGCATGAAATTAATTCTATCAAAAGAACTTGAAATTGTGTGTAACATAAGCAATGAAGAGTGTTGCGTATACTGCAAGCTAATACTATGTTGCATATAGTGCAATCTAATCCTGGTGTAGCATACAAAACAAGACATCAAAGAAATTAAAAGAATATATCTCATAAAATCTCAGGTTGTTACATTATTACAATGATCTATAAGTCATTTTTACATATAGGAATCAGTACCACCTCAATCTGATGCATGGTGTGACCGGTATGACTCAAATTGTGTCTTTTTATTCAAAATTGACATTAATTTTAGTGAAAAAAACAACAAACATACACAAAACTAAAAAAAACATTTATATTTTTTTTGTGATTTATAAAAATGGTCCATAAGTTATTTAGGATGTCATGAATCAACCACACCTCAATCCAATGCATGGTATGACAGGTATGCCTCCAAGTGTCCCTTATCTGTTTGAAATTGACATTTTAATACAAAAAGTGTCACTTATTGAAAACTAATAAAACATGCTCGGATTATCATTATAATTTGGGACAACAATTAATAATTCTTTTGTGACATATATGAATTAATTTCATATCAACCCCACACAACATGACACAAGTATGGCTCAAAGTGTATGTTTCCAGATTAAAATGAAATTTTAGAAAAAAACACAAGTGGCATACTAAAAACTAAGGAAAAACATTTTATTGCTTTTATAATTTAGGAAAATGATCCATGAGTCATTTTGATGTGTAGGAATCATCCTCACCTCAATATGATGCACAATGTGACTGATATGACTCCAGGTATGTCTTTTTATTCAAAACTGACATTAATTTGAATGAAATAAATATAAAACATACTCAAAACTAAGAAATTTTTTTGGATAGTTTTGGTAATTTATTAAAATTATTCATAAGTCCTTTTTGATTCATAGGAATCAGTAAAACTCCAATTGGACTCACGTTATGACTGGTAAGACTCCAAGTGTGCCTTTCTATTCAAAATTTACATTAAATTTAGTAAAAAAACAATTGACACACTCTATAATAGTGACTTTTTTCTTTTATTTGTGTTATAAATTTTATTTCATTTAAATTAATCATTTTTATATTATTTTGGTAATTTTTTTCTATTTCTGGTGATTATGTGTGTTGTTATAGAAAACTAAATTCCCTATTTTATTGTTGTAGTGTGTTGTATCATCACACTACAGTTTTACCCTATATCAGTGCTAGTAAATGAATTCATAAAGAGGTTATTTTCAGTGTTTTTTCAATTTCAAAGAAATAAATCTTTATTAGAACTTCTAAAAGCACTGATAAAGGGTCTCTATATCATTGCTAAATAAAAGCACTGATAAAGAGCTCCTTTATGAGTGATAATAAAAGTGCTGATAAATCTACCCTTTATTAGTGATTTTCTATAACTGATAAATTACTTGGACATTAAACCATGTTGAGGTAGTCGACAGTTTTCTAGAATTGATATAAGGATAATATTATAATTGTTAAAAGATGGTTTTGTAGTACTGATACCTTAATGAATGTAAATTAAGATGAAAAACCTTACATCTTTTGTAATTTCTGAATCAAAACCACATGAAAGAGAGAACCTCATATGGATTTTTAAATCCCAATAATTTTCATGAAAATAATGATAAAACACATTCAAGGTAATTATATAAACTAAAAAAAGTATTTAATATGACATATAATTCATAGAACTAAAAGTGAGATGAGAAACCCTTACCTCTGATAGGATATTTTTCGTACATGTTTGAACATCCTGTGTAATAAAACTATTTTAATTATTTTATTTTTTAATAAATTTTTATAGGTTTAATAAATTATATTTAAATAATTTATTTTATTTCTTTCCAATGATATATTTAAATACTTAATCAGTTAAGTCCATGTAGGGTGTTTTTAGGATGTTCAGTTCATTGTTTCAAAAAACCTTTGGGGTGTTGACCGTGGTCAATGATATCATTACATTTTCATATAAATAATAATAATAATCATGAACTATTTTTCATATTTATACATAAATAATTCTTTTAAAAATAATTATGAAATATAGTTATGAAAAATTAAATACATTACAATCATGGAGACAAGAGGTTGTACGTACGCATGAGTAACGTCTCTATCTTTCAAATATATATATTTTTAAAAAGATAAGTAATATTTTATCTTCATATAATGATAATAATATAATAAATACCATATTATTTCATTAAATATACTTATATATATCATCCATGTGTTGTGGTGATGAAAACAAAATCACATCACTCTGTGGAGGCGTTAGTCCACACATACTCACAAAAGACATTATCATTATTCATTATAAGAAAAAAAAATGAAATATTATATTTTAAGAATGATAAATATGTCATGAATATAATAATTATTTCATTTATATTAAATATATTCCTTAAATTTATCCTTATTACCTTCCATGTAAAGCATTAGTAAAAAATGAATCATATCTCTTTACGAGGTGGTAGTCCGCCGTACACATGAGTGACGCTATCATATCCCCCCATAATGGAAATTAATAAGGTATATGTTGTATTATAACTAAATTAGTTAAAATGTGTTTAAAATATAAAATATATAATTTAAATCCATGATTATAACAAGAAATTAGTGTAGATGATGTAAAATTCATGATATCGGTTTGTGAGGCAATAGTTTGCCGTAAACACAAATGATGATTTTGTATACCATTTGATTAAGGTGGAGATGGATTTAGGCTATTCCATCAACATAATTAAATATAAGTATATATTATATACTTGTGATATTATATAAACATTATTTAATAATATTTAAAGTAGGTGGTAGAATAAATAAAATAAAAAATATATGTTAATCATGATACCTCTTATTTGGACAACCTCCTCAGGTTAGAACCAAAAGGTTTCATAGGATGGATTTCTTATAAAACCAAGGATTGAATTATGTGTTTGGGGGTGGTAGTGGGGGGGGGGGTAAATAATATATTTTTAATGTCTTTTTGGAGTTAAATGGATTTGATAATTATGAAGAGGAGATGAAAGGGGGTGGCCTTTAATAATCTAGGTGAGTGATACAGTTATAAGTTTTGAAAAGAAAAGGGTGTACCAAAGTTTTTCACATAAAATAATGCTCCAAAATGTACCATTGTCAATAAATATATATATATATGTTATAAGTTTTAAATATTTCCATAAAATATATTTTATAAAAGTTTTTCTGTCATTTTAACCCTTATCGTTTTAGTTTAACCCATCGGTAAATCCATTTTTACATTAACCATGGTAAACATTTTTTACTTTTTTTCACTCATAATTATGGTAAAAAAAATTAATTTTAACTTATGAGATAATAAATATTATGATTATTTAAAATATTTAATCTATATTACCCAATGAAATTCACATAATTGGTAATCTTGACTTTAAAATTATACACAAATACATGATTAAAAAGTGGTTTTTTCAAGAAGGGTATTTTTCAAGATAAAGATGATTTTATATTAACTTTCTGACTATTAATAATAATTATACAAATTAAATTAATATTTTTATATATAATCTATATATTTCTTTTAAATTAATCCTAATTAGAGGTTTTTTTAATTAATTAGAATGTGGAAACATTATGCACTTAAAAACAGTTTTCAGAAAAATCCCATTTTTAAACCCAAAAATAAACTTATACCAAAATCCATTATTAAGTTGATTAAAAGGTAATTATTTGATTAAATATAACAATATAATACTTATGTTACTTTAAATCATATTAAAACATAATTAGACTTTTAAATTACTTAATTTATTAAAAATATGACATTTTAAAAAAAATCAGTATTTTTCACTATTCACTAAAAAATCAATATTTTCTAAAAACTCCCAAAATTTTACCCTAAGATAATTTTTATATGATAAATTAGTTTTTTTATTAAAACAAATTTTTCAAATTTAAGAGAATTAATTTTAATGTATGTGCGCAAAACATGATGGAACCACCATTTAGAAAAATACTTTTTTTGAAAAAAACATTTTCATTCAAATATGTATTATATTATTTTCTAATAAATATATAAACATTGAATTTATTTTATAAATTTATAAACCACATAATTTTCCTAATTTATTTATTCTTTTTTATACCCTCAAATTTAAGTTTTTGGTTATAATAGTCATATTTAGGAGAATATTATTTCATGTTTTGTTTATTCTTGATGTTGCATATCTTTTATGCTATCAAGCATAGATTACCATTTTTTTTAAAATATTAGTTTGTTACATTATACCCCCTTTAATTTATTGTTTCATCATAATTTTAAATTTATCTTAGTAACTAATGGTTATACACTTGAAAATACCTTTGTTAGAAACCCAAATCGTAAAATGGATTAATAAAACTTTCTCTTAAAAAGTAGGAAAGAGAAATATGATGGTAATCACATAACTAGGTTCCAAGATAAGAGATAATTGGTGGAAGGTGAAGATAATAAAATATAAGAAATGTTTACAAAATTATAGAGATCTATATAGCTCATTAATCATAAGAAATGAAATGATCTATAGAAAGTCAAGGACCTCAAAATCATATATATGTGATGATAAAAATGGACATTAATTCATCATATATGAATGTAATAAGATAATTTTTTTAGTTAAATATACTTTTCCTAGAGTGGATAAATCCCTTAACATATAGACTGAAAACATAAATGAAATATACTTACATGATAAGTTGAATTTCATCCTTTAATAAATTTACACCACAATCACATCTTTTGCTCAAAATGATGGATAATAAAGATGAAATTTGTATACCTAAATCACTAATATAAACTTTTAAAGGATAAAATGTCCATATAAGATATAAAAATATATTGCACCTATCTTTATACATTAATCAAATTTATTTTCACATGGTAAGATAATTCCCAAAATGAGTAAACCTTTATATCTTGAAATAATACATTAATCGCCAAAATTAAATAGTAATATCCATGGTTCAAACTAATCATTAGTAAATAACCTCAATAAAAATAATTATTTTAACCTAAAATTATATCTCGTACCATTTATATTTCAAGCCTAAAATTATGGCAATCTCATTTTGAAATAACTTTTATCACTTAGTCACCAATTCACTTTTCAATATCATGTTTATCCATATGATAAAATATTTTACCCATAATTACATCAAAATATAAGATCATATAAAACAAAAATGATATCAATTCCTTAAAACTTTTAAAAAAATTAAATTCATTGTTTCTGTTAAACCAAATCTATACATCAACCTAATACAACGTATCCTAAAATTTCGTTAATAATTTTAAGATCTCATCACCTAAAACCTTAAAGGGATATCTTATACATTGAACTTATGATTATAATTAATCTTATAGACCTATAACTTTATCCATATGTCTTATGATAAACTCACATGAAAAAATCATAATCTCCAAAGTAATCTAAATCCTCCTATGATACCAACTATAATAGCCCTGAACCCGCACACCCAGATTCCTTTCTAAAATCATAAAATTTTAAATTTCTAGATTTGATACTGATGAAGGTGACCCAATTTTCACCATCCATAACTTAAAACATCTAAAGGAAATATTTTATCACTTACATACCAATTATCATTTAGTTTAGAGTTTTAGAGAATTTGGACAAACTCATACATAAATAGTTCCCATGACTTCACGTGAGTATTTTTTCCTCATATATCCAGGTTTTTATATTATATATCAGGTAATACTTATTGTGAAAATTAAAACCTTATCAAAATAATTTCTTTAACATTTTTATTTATAACCCATGGAAAATAAAACATAATAAAGGTGATCTCAAATGCTCATTAAGGGTAAACATAAGCATAAAAAATTGAATTTCATCAATGAGCATAAGGAGATAATACATGTATGATGACATAATAAAAGTGCATGAAATTAATATATGATAAATCATACCTTTAAAACTTGGATCAATGAATATTTTTCAGGGAATAATGATTTAAGAAAGGAAAGAGTCTTGAGAATCAATAATAACGATCCATGTGATGTCAATATGGATCAATGTAATCATTTAAATACCCATAGAATTTATATCTTGGATCATAATATTCATAGAAAACTTAAATAACTCATACATAACTTTTAAAAATGGATTAACAATATGATATACTTGTATATTCAATTCATTGGAGTGCTACCTAGGTGCACCTATCATATAATATATATCGGGCTCACCTAACACTATCTTGGAACACCAATCATATAAGCTATATTAGGCTCAGCTTTTTCTATATGGGAACAACCATCCTGTAATAATGTTAAAAACCATAAATAAATTACATAAATAATTCATTTAATTATAAATATCCTAAAAAATAATTATTCCTTTCTTAACTTGATTAACCCAAGGAAAAGAAACGGGGTTTATGAAAATATATTTGAAATTTGATTAACCTATAGAAAAGAAATGGGTTTCATAAAAATATTTTTGAAACATTATTAACCCATGGAAAAGAAACATATTCCTTAATAATCAATTTGAAATATTTTTAATCCACAAAAAAGAAAAAAGTTCCAAGAGAATATATTTGAAACATAATTAACCCATGGAAAAGAAATGCGCTTGACAACAATATATTTAAAACATTCATAACCAATCCATAGAAAAAATGAGGATGATATAATTAAAAACAATCCTAGTGGAGAATAAGTAACATAAAGGGTTTTTGATGTTGATGAATGTAAATACAATTAAAATATCATAAAAAAATATTTCTGTGGAAAATACCATTTTTACATTGAAAATAACTTTTTTTTAAACTAATAATTCACAAAATATTTTGAAAACAATTTTATTTTAAAATAAACTTGGAAATTTATGAAGTAAGTTTTAAAGTAAATAATGGTCATGATATCAAGTAAATCTTTTAATATTGTAAATGTTAAAAATAATTTTTTTTTAAAACATTTTTCTAAAGGTAGTCAAAAGTGACCCATTGGGAAAACATTATGAAATTTACATATAAAACCATTTAAAATAAGGTCAAAGAAAATATAAATTAGTTTTCTGAAATCATTTATATTTCAAAAAGATCATTTTTGAAAACATATTATAAAACATGGACATGAAAGACAAATATTCCCGTTCAAAAAAAAAATACTTGATTAGTAACACTTATAAATGAAATTATTGATGTTTATTTAATCAATAAGGGAGGAAATGAGAATCAAACATGTTAAACACATTCATAACTATTTGATAATAGATATATTCAGTTCAATAAAATAATATCATATTATTTACCTTAATATAACCTTCAATATAAATAATCATTAAAGAAAATTGATTGTAACATAAAGCATTTACCACTTTGGTAACTTTTCAATCATATGACTCATGAATGAATAACTTTTAATTAAACTTTAAATATCAATAAAATTAGGATATAAATGATATAAAATGTCAAAATGGTAGTATATACACCTAAAAGATGAATATAGGTGCATATCATATATGTATGTCTCAAAGAAAGAGAAATTGAGATGAATAAACAATACAATAATCTTAACATTTAATTTGAGAATTAATCAATGAATTTATTTTGTGTATAAAATTTAAATCCACATATAAAATTGGAAATTAAATCTAATATATTCATAAGTAATTATGTACAAAATTTTATAATATCAAATATAATGAATAAATAATATAACTTAATGAAAAGAAATTGAGATATGAAATTGCTAACCACTTGGTAACTTTCAATTCAAATCCACTTGGATGAAATAATTCAAATTAAAACATATAATACCATGATTTTTGAAGAATTAATTGTATTACATGTATAAGGGGTAGTATATTCCACATAAAAAAAGTTGATGTATAATAATAAAATATTCCTTAATGAAAGTAAATTGAGACGAAATCCCTTACAACATTGATAATCTTTGGACCAAAACCCCCAGAAAGAGAGAACATCATATTCATTTGTAAATCCTAGAAATTTTCATACAGAAAAATCTTCAAATTCATTCATGGGAATTATATACACTAAAATATAAGAAACGTGGTGAAGATGAGATATGTCTCACATAAATAAAAGTTATAAAAGAAACCATTACCTTTGGTCTGAATTTTTTCATAAGTGTTCGTACATCCTATATAATAAATTTTCTATTAATCAGTTTATTTCATAATAACATTTTATAGGCTTAATAAATTATACTTAAATAATTTAATTTATTTCATTCTAATTTCATATCTAAATACTTAATTGGTTAAGTCCATGTCGGGTGTTTTGAGGACATTCATATATTTATTTCAAAATAGATTTGGTGTATTGATCATGGTCAAATATGTCATAATGTAAACATATAGAAAAATAATAATTAAATATTTATCGTATTTTTACATAAATTATAATTTTGAAACCAATCATGAAATATCGTTATGATAAATGAACTATGTTATAATCCTAGAAATGGTAGGTCATACGTACCTATGAGTATTGTTTCCATTTTTCAATGATAATAATGGATAGAATGTAAGTAATATTTTATCTTTCAAGAATGATAATTATATCAAATATACCATATTAATTCATTAATTATACTTATATATACCATCCATGTCTTTTTGTGATGAAAAAATAATCACATATCTTCATGGAGGTGTTAGTCCACATGTACACACGAATGATGTTATCATTTTTCAATGTAAGAAATAAAATGAGATATTATATTTTAAAAATGACAAATATATAATTTATATCATAATTATTTTTTTATATCACATATATTAATCAACATTATCCTTATTACATTACATGAAATAAGATAGTTAAAAATGAATCACATCACTTTGCAAGGCGGTAGTGTAACACCCTTAGATTTTGTGAAATATTTTTTTTAAATAAATTTAATCTTTTGATATTTTTCACTTCACACAACACTACATATATATATATATATATTAAATCACTAAGTAAAACATTACTTTCACACAACACCAAATTGGAATATGTTTCCCGGAATATCGACGTAGTGTACATTACATGAAACATCGACTTGGCATACATTACATCGAACACTGACTTAGCATATGTTCCACCCAATAAATAGTTTCAATGAAACATCTTTTTATTTTTTTAATTATTTAAATGAGATAATTATAAACTAGTTGTTAAAAATATTAATATAAATTGTTATTACTACTTTTCAAATATTTTTTATAATGGTTTTATATAAATAAAACATATTTATATTGAAGGATATAATTTTTGGAAAAGTCCTTATATGTTTAAAAATACTATTTTTTCAAATGAACTTCTTTTAATGGACTTCTATGAAAAATAAAAAAAATTAATTATAGATACATTTAGAAATATAATTTGATAAAATTATAATTATTTTTGAAATTATAATATATAAATTTGATTACGATGATTTTTCAAGTTTTTTCATCGAAACATCATTTTTAGATGAATAGCGAAAATACCCAATTTTAATTCAAAACTACCATTTCATGTAATTTATTTATAAGGATAAATTAAATTTTTATTTTGTTTAAAAGTTTTATTATATTTTATTTTATTAATTAATCCATTTTAGGTCATTATAATCAATTTCACATTGAAATTGGGTATAAAAACATATCAAACATTGGGATGTTTTTAATTTAAAACCCCACAGTGTCGTCATGTCAGTGAGATTAATTTTAAATTAATTTTTGCCAATTATATGATTTTAATTTGGAAAAATAGATTTTATATTTTGAATCAGAAAAAATTATAATGTCTAATAAGTTCAAATTATTTTTACCAAATATATTAGTGAAAGTGATTAGAATTAGTTACAATGGTTAAGAGAAAAACTAGGTTAATAAAGAACTAAACCTTAAATTTCAGACCCAAAAAAACATATAAACTTTTAAAAAACCAATTTTATGGAAAATATTCGACCATTAAACTTCCATTATTGAGTTTTGTTTTTCATTTTTATGATTTTTTAGGAAAAAACATGGGTACACCTAACTTTTTTTAAAAAACACCATGTTTTCCCTTTCCTTTTCCTATAAAATACCATTGCCTCTACCTCTTCTTTACACCTCTAAAACCACTTTGGTTCAGCCATTATCTCCCTAATCCACTTCCCAAAATACCTCCCTTTCTTTTTGAAGCCTCCATTTGTGCAGGAAGAAATCCAAGTAAGCCTTTTGGGACAAACCAATAAGAGTTACCCAATTAAGAGGTAACACATTATTTCAAACTCTTTTATATTATACCCTTACTCCACTACTCCACTCTATTTATTCCTTGATTTCTTACAAAAAATATTATCTTAAAAAAATAATATAATTACTTTATGCTAATTTTTTAACCAAAAATTACACACACATCCATCTTATGGTTGATGAATATACTTTTTATGTGTATGTCGAACTACATCCTCACTAAATGATGATTGTTCATTTTTCCTTTACTGCCTCTCATGATGAAAATTATGATGGAAAATATATTTAAATATATCATATATTATATTTATTATTTCTTTAAACTTCTTTATTCCTTTTAAAAAACATGCCCTTTTAATTTCCATTTGGTGTAATTATGATAATTTTATTTGAGGAAGTGTAGACAACTGCCCCCTCAAAGTAATATGATTCCTTCACACATAATATGGAATGTACTATGTATAAGTTTTGTGAACTTATATGATATATATATGATATAATAATTATACAATAATAATGATATATAAACAGATATATATACTTATATGTTATTTTATTTCTTTCTTTCAATACGACAATAAAAACTGAAACATCGTTCATGCATACATACGACTTACCATCTCCATGAACGATATATTCCATTTCAAACTTATATATTATATAGATTAATATAATAAAAATATTCTTTATATACATGATATTTATATAATTTTTACATTCTTTAAATCATTATATAATTATAAAGATGAAAGATTTACCAAATTAAGACACATGTGAAGAACAAAGCTAATATTACTCGAAGTGAGACCTTAACATAGGATTGTTAACAAGAGGGTAATATATGATCTTAATCAAAAAATATATGTTATTATATTTAATAATATGATTAGGTAAAATATTTATAATAATTGTATATTTATTATACAAGAATCTTGTATGAGCATGAGGAGAGTCAAGACATAAGGTAACGGGATTTTATCTCACTTTTTATTTCCGTGAGATACATGATTTAATCACCACCCATTCCTTTTGTTTGGAGTGAATACTTCCCATAGATGTATTATATGATTCTTATAATTAAATTTATGGGTATTTAAATACTCATTCATATATTTTTATTTCATGGGGTTTATGTTTCAAAAGTTACCAAAATCGTAAAATAGTTTTGTCTCAACTTGCTTTCTTTGAGACTCATTTTTGGTTAGGCATCAAAGTTCTTCTTCAAGGTGTATATATGTAAATTTTACATGTTTTATCATGAATCTTATTATTTTCATGATTTTTTATTCTTCATTTAATTTCATATTCTTATATGGATAGTATGATCCCAAGTTACCAAGTAATAAGATTTTGTGGAAACAATCTCATTGCTTTTTGAGATTATTAATGATTATGATCATTTTATGAAATATTAAAATCCATATCTCAAGAATACTCATGAGTTTATTTATCATATATTAATTCAGTAGATATACATGTATTAGTAACATTTTCCACTCTCTAGTACTTTGTATTATTTAGAAAAAAATATGAAAATTTGACCATATTTATCTCTTCATCAGAAATCTGTTTTGTTTCAAAAACCATGTTTTAAAAAATTATTTAAAATGATCCTATAATAAAATTATAATGTAAAATTTATTTTAATTTTTTTCAAAGATTCCTTTAAAACATTTCAAATAAATTTTAAAAGAAAAATGTTTACATGGATGTTTTATATTTAATAAATGTTTTAAACATTTTCATGTATTCATTATAAGTTTTAAAAGAAAAAGGTTTCCAAATTATTTAAAATAATTATATATATGTTTTAAAGTTTAATTTTATGTAAATGGTTTTTTAAATTTTCTAATTTATTAAAAATAATTTTTCACGAAAAAAGTATATTTTACTCAAAAAATTATTTCAAAAGATATTTCAAAATTATTTTCCATATAAGATGAAATTCGTTGATGTTACTCATGCCTTTATATAAAATGATATAAGGTTTCATTCATATAATTTATATTAATGGTTTTTTCTTTGATGTCATGATGTTTATGAAACTCATGTCTCTTCTACGAGTTATATTCTTTTAAAACATTATTCTTTTCATTATCTTTTCTTCCATGAAGTGATTACAAAACCCATCTCTTTTAATAGTTAATGATTTGATGAAATGTTAATGATAACCATTTAATTTCTTGGGTTATGATTTTATGTTTATACAACCTACATCTTTTATGGGCCATGATATGATGTAAGTTTATTTATTTTCACATGTATGAATGATGTTATTATGAGATGGGTGAGACCTATATCTCCCTCCAATGCATTGGGTAGAAATGGAGGACTTTATACATATATATGTTATGTGTGAAGCTGATATCATGTTCACAATGTTATGCATGAACTTGATTACATGTTAAAAATGTTATTCATGGAACTGGATGCATGTCTATAAGTTTATGCATGAACCTGATTACGTGTTCATAATATTATGCATGGACCTAGATGAATGTTTATAAGTTTATGTGTGAACCTGATTACATAGTCACAATGTTTTGATTGAACCTTGTTACACATTCACAATATTATTCATGGACCAGGTTGCATGTCCATTAGTTTATGCATGAACCTAATTATGTGTTTACAATGTTATACATGAACATGATTACATGTTCAAAATGTTATGAATGTAAATGTTTTCATGTACATAAGGTTTTGAGAAAACCTGATTATATGTTTAAAATGTTATGAATGGAACTAGTTGCATGTCCATAAGTTGATTCGGGGGCCTGATTTCTTATCCTTAAATTAATGAGTCAACCTGTTTCTACTTATACATGTTCACAACATTATAAACCAATGTACATACCCCAAATTCCATGTCTTCTTTCTATGTTATGATTTTATGACTTGTATACTTAATTATATTATGATTCATGTCTTATGAAATTCCAATCTTTATTATTATATCTAATATGTGGGGTATGATCTTAAATTGTTATGCTTAAGTGCCATACCCTTTGGTCATTTTATGCATATTCATTTCCTTTATTTGCCCTCACTAAGAATCTCAGTTCACCCCTTTCTTATGTTTCATCTCCACATATTATGATGAAAGTTTTAGGTAGAATTACTAAAGGTAGATATATTTATGGGAGATTTTGAAGTTATTTTAGTAGGATACAATATTTTTTTTCCATGTTTCCAAAGACATTAAACTATTATGGTATTTAGGCATGTATATTTTTAATGTACTAAATATTCATCTATGATGATGTAATATCCCTATATGATAGGCTTGGTTTTATATTTTTGGTATTAAATTAAAGGTTTAGTCAAAGTTTGAAAACTAGGATGATAAAAATTTAGTGAGATCCCTAGGTATATTTGTATGGATATGTCTAGGGATGTCTCTAAGGATAAGTATAGAGATGAGTTAATGTTTAGGAAAATTTCCTATAATTTTGGTAATGGATAGAGTGAGTGGTTTCCAAGAAATACATTCATGTCTAGATAGTACAAGTGGATGTGGCTCTAGTACAGATGCAATTAGGGGTAAAAAACTCTGACAATATGTTTTGGTCCTGACTTGGGGTAATCTAGTACATAAAAATAGGACTTCCTACAAACCTAGTTTGACACTCCCGAGGGATATACTTTAGAAATTAAAAAAAACCTCATGAAACATTATAATGGATTTGAATAGAATATTACTATTTATAACATATGATGAACCTAATGTGTCATCGATTAAAAGGTATGTGTCAAGATTTTGACATCCTATAAGTAATTTTTCATGATTTTGTGGCTTTCTAATATGATATTTGCTTCTCACCCAGTGATTTCTAGTTATATTCAATGAAGATAATTAGAATTAACATGTTTAACATTGAATTTTTAATATGTAGAAAGTATGGGAATTATTAAAATTTATTTCCCAAGTTTAAATCTCATAAATAGAATCATAATGGTGGTATGAGTATTTTTTATAGTCTGAAGATAGAGAGACTGCAAACGACATGTGAAAGGTATATGATGTTCTTCCATTATTGTTTCTATTGATCATAAGAAACATAATTATACTGAGGTTGAGGACCCTTAATGCATGATTCATATATCATGTTCTACTAAAAAGTTACTAAGGAATAAGTTGATGAATCCAGAGTAATGGTTTAAGAATAAAGTTGGATGAATGAAGTGCTTATATTTTGGAATTCAAATATTATGTTATATAAATCATGAAATATATAAGTATTTTTAGTATAAAATTTCATTAAGGATTTAAAATAATATGTTTAATGGGGATGAAGACATGGAAAAGTGATATTTTGATTAATGGAAGGTAACCCTTAATGTGAACAAGATGTTGATAAAAATGTGCTTTTCTTGGATAAAGAGATGATTGATTTGGATAAAGTAACTTGGATAGAACATATTAACATTGATCTAATTATTAGTTGCTTGAAAAATTAGTCTATGTCATAATGGATGAAGTTTAAATCATCTTATATATAAGGAATATATCTCGTAACTTTGAGATATGGGGGGGATTAATGTTAAGCTAATTTTGTGACTTATTTATAGCATTGCTTATTTTTATCATTTAGTAGGGTTATAATGTTAAACATTTAAGGGATGTTTAATTTCAATTTCTGATGAAGTTTGTGTGATTAAAGTGTTATATCACCACCTGGGAATTTATGCATATTGGATAGTCTGTTCTAACAATTGTTTTTATAGTAACAGAAGAGATATGTGATGACTTTTCTTGGATATCATGATCTTTTGGTGCTTTAGGAATAAAAAATTCACCTTCCTTTTTGGAGAAAGTTCTAAAGTGGAAATATGTCAAGGCATGACTAAAGTGTGATATTTTACTTATGAATAAGGATGAAATAATGTAAGTATAACTTATCAAGAAAATTCTTAAACATTAGGAAAATTATTTTTAAATCAAAATGGTTATCCTAGTACCTTTTTTACGATTAATCAAATGGTCCCTTAGATAATTATAGATTTATAGTTTTCTGATTGTTAACTTTCTCCTAGCCAAGTTCTCTATCACTCTCCATGAAAACATGATGACTGGATTTCTCTTCCATGTACATTTTTAACTTTCCACCTATGTTATCTTATATAGAAACCTAATTATATATTACGTTGGGTACCTGTTATGTTTCCAACATTCACTTTTTAAAGGATGTTTTAGTATTCCTTTTTATGATGTGGGTTTCTAAAAAAGAAACTTTCATGTATTATTCCATTGATAACCTAGATGAACTTAAAGGGTGAAATTAATTTTATGGGGGGGTAGAATATATCACCTCAAGATATTGTGAAATATTTTTTTTTGAAATTAATTTAATTTTTTTGGTATTTTTCATTTCAAGAAACACTAAAAATAGGTATATATATATTTAATCACTAAGTCAAACTTTCCATTCACACATCACTTAATTAGCATACGTTACACAGAACATCGATTTGTCATACATTACACGCAACACTGACTTGGCGTACGTTACACACAAAACTTAGTTTCTATGAAACATCATTTTATTTTTGTAACTATTTAAAAGAGATAATTATAACATAACTGTTAAAATTAGTAATATGAATAGTAATAAATAATTTTCAAATAGTTTTTATAATTTTTTTATATAAATAATACATATTGATATTGAAGGAAATAATTTTTGGTAAAGTCCTTATAGGTTTAAAAATACTATATTCTCAAATGAATTTCTTTTATTGTCCTTCTATGAATAATAATAAAATTAATTTTAGAAAAATTTAGAGATTGAATTAGATAAAATAATTTTAATTATTGATTTTAATATAGAAATTATCTTAGGGAGAATTTGTGATATTTTTTGAGAAACATAATTTTTGGATGAATTGTGAAAAATACTGGATTTTAATTCAAAACATCCTTTTCATATAATTTATTTAATATGTTAAATTATTTTTTAATTTGGTTTCAAAGTTTAATTATATCAATTTTTTTCCAATTAACCCAATTTAGTTCATTGGAATCAATTTCACTTTAAAATTGAGAAAAAAACTTTGTAAGCTTTTGAACGTTTTTACTTTAAAAACCTGCATTGTCGTCATGTCAACAAGATTAATTTTAAATTAATTTATGCCACTTATATGATTATAATTTTAATAAGATGGATTATATATTGGGAATAAGAATAATTTATAATTTTTAATAAGTTAAACATAGTTTTTTACCAAAAATATTGGTGAAATTGATTAAAATTAATTACAATGGTTAAGAGAAAAATTAGGTTAATAATGTACTAAACCATTAATTTAAGACCCAAAACGACCTAAAAACGTTTAAAAACACATTGTATTTTCGTTATTCATCCATGAACCTTAAAATATTATGTTTTTTTGGTTTTCTATTACTCTTTTTAGTTAAAATCTTGGGTACACCTAACTTGCTTTAAAATATTCTAATGTGTCCTTTCCCTTACCTATAAAGGCCACCACCTCTCTATCTTATTTACACCTATCAAACCACCCAGTTTAGTCCAATATCTTTCAAATAAACTTTCCAACATTCCTAAATTCCTCGTTGAGGCCTCCCTTTGGGTAGAAATATATCCAAGGAAGCCTTTTATCACAAACCCAAATAAGTTTCTTGGTTAAGAGGTAACGCCTTCTCTCAAGCTCCTTTATATTATTTTCTTTCTCCACCCTCCAATATATTTATTTTATGATTGTATAAAAACATAATTATATTCAATATAATAGTATTTTTATGCTAATTTTTCTACTTATAGTTACATAGACATCCATATATTGGGTAATGAACACACTGTTTATGTGTACGACGAACTACCCCTCACTAAATGACGATTGTTCATTTTTCCATTACTGCCTCTCAAGATAAAAATTATGATGGACAAAATGTTTTTTTATTTCATATATTATATATTTTTTGTATTTAATTTTCTTTATTAATTTTACAACACTTACAATGTTTCTTTCAATTTGGTGTAAATATGATAATTTTGTTTGAGTAAGTGTTGACTACCACCCCCTCAAAGCAATGTGATTCATTCAAACACTACATGGAATGTATTAAAGATGGGTTTAGTG
This sequence comes from Viscum album, assembly GCA_963277665.1. Lineage (NCBI taxonomy): Eukaryota > Viridiplantae > Streptophyta > Magnoliopsida > Santalales > Viscaceae > Viscum > Viscum album. Next base: position 1,536,772,139 of record OY728152.1, read on the forward strand.
AACATATATGATATATATGATATAATAATTCTACTGTAATAATTATATATATACATATATAGACACTTATATGTTATTTTCTTTCTTTCTTCCAATACGATAATAAAAGCAGAAACAACGTTCATGCATACGTATGACTTACCGTCTCCATGAATGGTGTATTACATTTCATACTTATATAATATATAGATTATTATAAAACAAATATATTGTATATAAATGATATTTACATAATTCTTTACATTCATTAAATAATGATATAAGTATAAGGACTAAAGATATAAGAAATTAAGACACGTACTAAGGACAAAGCACATATTACCCGAAGTGAAACCTTAACATAGGATTGTTAACAAGGGGGTAATATAAGGAATTAATAAAAAAATATATGGTATTAGATATAATAATATGATTCTTTAAAATATGTATAATAATCTTACATTTATTATATAGTAATCTTGTATGAGTATGAAGAGAGTCAATACATAAGGTAAATGGATTTCATATAACTTTTTATTTCCATGGGATACATGATATATTCACCACCCATTCTTTTTATTTGGTATGTATACTCACCATGGATGTATACAATTATTACTATAATTAAATTAATTGGTATTTACATATCCATTCATATCACTTTATTTCATGGGGTTTATATTTCAAGAGTTACCAAATTGGTAAAATAGATTTGTCTCAATTTTCCCTCTTTGAGACTCATGTTTGGTTATGCATAAAAATTATTTTTCAAGGTGTATATACTTACATTTTACATGTTATATCATGAATCTAATTATTTTCATGATATTTTAACCTTTATTTAATTTCATTTTATTACATGGAGAGTATTATTTCAAGTTACCAAGTGATAAGATATTATTGAAACAATATCATCACTTATAGAGATTGTTAATGATTATACTTATTTGATGAAAAATTATAATCCATAACCCAATAATACTGAATATATTATTTATCCTCTATTTATTCAATATATAACCATTTATTTTTACTGTTTCCACTCTTTTTTACTTAATATAATTAGGAAAATGTTTTTAATAAAATTTCACTATATTTCTCTCTTCAATCGGAAATCTGTTTTATTTCAAAAACCTTTTTTTTAAATATTTTTTTCATATGATCCTTGAAGACCATTTTCAAGGAAAATGTATTTTAATTTTTTTATTATTTTCAAATCTTCCTTTAAAGTATTTCAAATCTATTATTAGAGAAAAATATTTTCAAGAATTTTTTATGTCTAAGAAACATATTAAACATTTTTAGAAATATTTATATGTTTTCAATTAAAATGTTTTCCAAAACTATTTAAAAGATTTATTTATAATTTTTCAAGTTTATTTTCAAATAAATGGTTTTAAAAAGATTTTTTAAAAAAAAAAATATTTTTCAATAAGAAAGGATATTCTACTCTAGAAATGTTTTCATAATATATTTCAAAATTATTTTCCATCTAAGATGACATATGTTGATGTTAATCATTCCCATCTACGAAATGATCAAAATGTTACATTCATATTCTTTATATGAATGGTTTATTCTTTGATGTCATGATATTTATGAAACATGTTTGTCTTCCACAAGTTATATGATTTTGAAAACTGGTTCTTTTCAGGGGTTATGCATTCATGAAGTTATTATGGAACCTATCTCTTTTAATAGTTTATGATATCATGAAATTTTAATGATACCCATTTAATTTCATAGGTTATGATTTTATATTTATAATAATTAAATATTTTTTTGGTCCTGATATGATGAATGTATTATTTTTTAACACATGTATGAATGTTGTTATTATGAAATGGGTGGACCTATATCTCCCTCCATTGCATTGGGTAACGATAGAGGACTCATGAGTATATATGTTATGTGTGAACCTAATTTCATGGTCAAAATGTTATGTGTGAAGATGATTATATATTCAAAATGTTATAAATGGATCTATATGAATGTCCATAAGTTTATGCATGAACCTGATTACATGTTTATAATGTTATCCTTGGACTTGGATGCATGTCCATAAGTTTATGCATGAACCTGATTCCATGTTCATGATGTTATGAGTGAATCTTATTACATATTCACAATATTATGCATGGAATGGTTGATTGTCTATAATTTTATTCATGAACCTGATTACATGTTCACAATAGTATGTATATACTTGATTTCATGTCTATAAGGTTATTCATGAACCTCATGTTCACAATGTTTTGCATGGACCTTGGTGTATGTCCATAAGTTGATGTGGGGGATTGATTTAACATCCTTATCATAATGAGTGAACCTGTTTCTACTTATACATTTTCATAATGTTATAAACCAATATTCATGCCAAAAAATTTCATGTCTTATTCCTATGTTATGCTTTCATGATTTATTCTTTAATTCTCTTATGATCTATGTCTTATGAACTGGAAATATTTATTCTGATCTCTAATATGTAGGGTATGATATTAAAATGTTATAATAAAGTTACATACCCTTTTTTCATGTTATTCTTATTCATTTCAATTATCTACCCTTACAGATAATTTTATCTCACCCCATTCTTATGTTTCCTTTCCCTAGGTTATAAAGAAAGGTTTTGGGTAGAAGTACTAAAGGATGAGATATTTATGGGAGATGTTTAAGATATTTCACCAAGATAGAATATTTTGTATCCATGTTTCAAAGACACTAAATTATTATAATCCTCATCCATAAATTTTTGTATTTTACTAAATATTCATCAAATATGATATAATATCCATGTATATCAGGACTGGGTTGATATAGGTAGTCTACCGTATACATAATCCACGTTATCATACCTACAAAGGAATATAAATTAAAAATTTATATTTAATATAATGACTCAATAAGTATAAATATGCTAAAGCTATCATACATATACTTTAAATCCTTAATTATAATAAGATGTGAGATGTGATGATGGAAGACAAATGACATGAATTCATTAGGGAGTAGTCCTCCATACAGACAAATGAGGATTTCGTATCCCATTTGATTGAAGATGATAAAAATTTAGATTATGGAATTAAAATAATAATATCTTAGTATGTGGTAGATACTAGGCTTTTTATATAATCATAATTGCATAGTATTTTATGGTTGTGGAATAAGAAAGAAAATAAAAAATGCTTGGTTAATTTTGATACCTCTTCTTTGAACAACCTTCATACATTAGCACCAAAATCCTTCTTAGGATGGATTTATCACCAGACCAAGGATTCTAGGATATCAGGATAGAAGTAAGGAAGATATTTTTTAGGTAATGAAAAATATAATGGGATTTGAATGTGTGAAGAGGAGTAGAGAGTGGGTAGCCTTTTATATGTGAGGTGAGTGGTATAGTTGTAATTTTTGAAAAGAAAAATGGGTTTTGAAGGATCCAAAATGGACCATTTTTAAAAATTATACATTATAAGGTCGATATATGTTTATAAAATAAATTTTATACAATATTTAGTTGATTTTAACCGTTACCTTTTTATTTTAACATCTAGTATATCCGTTTTTACCTTAACAATGATAATTAATATTTTCATATTTTCACTATTTATTATGGTTAAAAAATTAATTTGATATTATTATATTTCCACCTATGGAATCAATTTTAACAAATTAAATTTACATAATTGGATAAAGTTAATTTAAAATCTAACCCATAGATATGTTGAAGAATAAATTTTCAAGAAGTGTATTTTTCAAGAAAAATGTGATTTTTTTATTAACTTTATAACAATTAATAATAATTATATCGATTTAAATTTATATTTAAAATATATAATCTATAAATTAAATTTATATAATTCCTTATTAGGGGTTTGTTTTGTTAATTAAAATAGAAATATATTATGCACTATAAAACCGTTTTCAAAAGAATCCTGTTTTTAAACCTAAAAATAAACTTATACTAAAATGAAATATAAATTTGATTAAAAAGTAAAAATGTGGATTAAATATAACTAAATAATAATTAATGATATTTTAAATAATAATAAAATATAATTTTACTTTTAAATTACTTAAATAATTGAAAATAAATGACATTTTTACAAAAATATGCATTTTTCACTATTTACTGAAAAATCAATATTTTCTGAAAAATAAAAAAATTTCACCCTAAGATAATTTTGATATTATGAATTAAAAAATAATTAAAATAAATTTTCTAAAAATAGTTAAAATTAATTTTAATGCATGTGTGAAAAATGTGATGAAACCTCCATTTATAAAAATATAATTTTTTTTCAAAAGGCAATTATGTTTCATTCAAATGATTTTTATTTTTGACATTATAATAAATAGATAACCATTGAATTTATATTATATATTTTTTAAACTATATAATTTTCATAATTTAGTTATTCCTATCCATACTCACCAATTTAATGACTATATTATAATGGTCATATTTAAAAAAATATTTTTTCATGGTTTGTTTGAGCTTTGTATTGTGTGTCTAGTATGTTATAGAGAATAACCTCCCTTTTTAAAAATATCTGAGTTTTAAATTATGATAATAATTCAAGTCTTAAAAATAATCAATTTTATGGTGTTAAACATGCCTTTATTTTTAATGTTTTTGAAATGTTAAGGGTGGAAATTCTAGATAGCATAAATAGATGTGGATACATAGATCATTTGTAGCTAAAATTTCATGACTCAAGAGAATTTTGGTACCCATAAATATTATCATTTAATTTTTTATAGGGAAAAATCCACATATAAACAATACCTACATTGTACATGGATAGTGGTTTTAGAAGGTGCATGAGTGGGTATTACTCAAAATTCCACTCATGATCAAAAGTTAATGGAGGCTATGTCACTTTTGTTGAAAACTATAAGGGAAATATAATTGTATTTGGTTTGTTTGGATATCTATATTCAAGTATTATCAATAAGATTATTTATGTTAAAATAATAAAACATAACCTAATAAGTATCTCTCAACTTTTTGATGATGATTTTTCTGATGACTGTTTCTAATAATGCATATTCTATTTTTAAAGATAAGTTTATTAAGTTGGTGGCACAAATATTTAAAAAATTTATAACTTATATATAAATTCATTGTGTAAAAAAATTTAAAATATCTGAATTATAAAAAGTATGAACCTTACATTTGGAATAGTTTACTTAGACATTGTAATATTTATTTGTTAATAATGTTTTTTGGATTTTTTTTCATATTTTCTTCAATATAATTTGAATAAAAAGAAACTATGTGATGCATGATAAATTGTAAAGTAACAAAAATAATTTATTAAAACAACTAAATAGGTTTATACTTATATACTATTAGAAGTTATCCACATGGATTTGATTGGTCCCTCAGAACTGAAACTCTAGGTTGAAAATCATTTGTTTATGTATTAGTTGATGTTTTGTATAGATTTAATTTCATTTAATCTTTCAGAATTAGGAGGAACTAATTTTAGGTTTCTAAATTTTTTTTAATTCTAGTACATAATGAAAAGTATTCTAAAATTGTTTCTTTGAGAAATGACCATAAGAGATAGTTTTAAAATCCTGAATTCAATTAATTTTTCTCAAGACATTACATTAATAATACTTTTTCCACTAATATACCTCAATAGAATGTTATTATTTAAAGGATGAATGAGAACCTATATTAAATTACGGGAATAATGTTATGTGAATATAATATGACTATTCATTTTTGGAAAAAATCTATTAACCTAGATTGTTATGTCATAAACAGAGTTCTTATAAGTACAATCTTAAAGAAAACACCATATGAGATATGAAATAATAATAAAATTGGTTGGTAACCTTGAAGTGTTTGGCTAAAAGTGGTGACCTCACCTGTTTTGATAATCCCAATTATGATTTAATAGGTTTTGATAATCTTAATTATGCTTCAATATGCTTTGATGATCCCAAATAATGTTTATCTATATATTAATTCTTTCAATATATGACATCCTAGTGCTGAGTTGATAAAATATCAAAATAATCATTGGAATTTGTTAATCAATGGTTATATATGTTTATAAATGCTTTGAAATAATTATAACTCAATATGGATATGATTTGTATAGAACAGCTGCCAATAGGGTAAGTCCACTGGTATATACATAGTTACCGATACAAGCTACCGATACAAATAGACAGACAAACAACTACAAATACAAAGTCCACCAATACAGAACGACATCTATTGATAAGAAGAGCCACCGATACAGGTAGCTACCTATATGGGCGAGTTACCGATAGAAAAGAGCCACTGATATAAGTCTATTGATACAGACAGACGGCTACCGCTACAAAGTCTACCGATACAAGAATGCCACAAGTATAGAAGATCTACCAATAAAAGGAGATACCGATGGAAAGAGATACTGATACATACAGATACTTTTATAAAGTAATAATTACCGATACAGACCTACTGACTCAAGTTCACCGCTATAAGCTCACTGATGGAGAGAGCTACTGATGGAAACTAGTCACAGTTTCTCTAAAATCTATTTCTATTTGTTTATTTAGCAACAGTCATATTTGATGTTTTTAATATAACTTCTATTAATTAATGAGGGTTTTTGGCATGTCAGGGAATCATACCTCGTACCTGTAAAAAGGTAATCATTCCCATTGCTGGAGATTAAGGTGTAAAAGGATGATTAAGATAAGGAAGAAAGTGAGAGGAATATACGTGCAAGTGTGTGATACCTGAAGTGAAATTCATAAAGAATAACACGGGAAGAACTCAAAGAACAGTCATACACGTCAAGAAGAAGTTACAAAGAAGAAGATCAAGTGTTCCAAATAATACTCTCTTACTCAAGCTAAATACCTACACTAGAAGTGAAGGAACAGAACCACGATAGTCTATTTTCCTTACAACTTCTAAAGAAGGAATCAAAGCTCATCTACATAAATATGAGGAGTCCAGAGCTTCACTCACAACACATAGAGAATTCTAAACTCATATTTATTTGTTTAGATCTATTATGTTTCATTTATTTACATTTTGAGCAGTGTGTATGCTCTGTATTTTTAGGTACACACTGTCTCCATTGCTGAACTGGAGGATTTATAAATCCTCACTCAATCTATCCCTTACTCTCTTGTATCCCACTATGGATAGTTGTAGAGGTCATGTGTGACCTGGATAGCCTGCGTTATATTGTTTTTGTTTTCCCACATAGAATTGTGGTAGACATCTTAGTACCTGGACAGTCTGAGTACTGTTGAAAACCCCGATCCAGGGTGTGGATCAAAGTTCATATAAACTGTTTGAGAGGACTAAGTCTCATCTTAAGAAAGAACCTCTTGGTTAAAACTTTTGTGCTTGTTTATTTTATTTTAAGCTATATCTTATATTCTACAGCTAATTAATTTAAATATAAGTCCATTTTAAAGTAACTCTGATAGTTAAACTAGAAAGTGTTTGTATTTATTGTAATGCATTAGGTTAGTTTTAAAAGATAATATAATCTTCAGATTAGATTAACTAAGAACTAATAAATCTATTGGTAACCTAACTGACCCTTTACTGTATTACAAATTCACTACAGTTTAGCTCATTATATAAATTGGGGGATTTCTAATATAAATATTTTTAACAGAAATTTTTAATTGGAACTCAATTCACCCCCCTCGTGAGTATCCACTTCGACCAATATTTGGTATCAGAGGGTGTTATTAATATAGGATTTCCAAATAATCTATTTTTCAACTATGATTTTAGTTGTATCTTAAAGATCTTCAATTTCTGTTAGTTATAAATTTTATCTCTTTATATATATTTTCTAAAATCTAATCATGGATAATATATTATAAGGTGTTTCTACCAATAGGCCACCTTTCTTTAATGGTGTTAATTATTCCCAATGGAAACTAAAAATGAAAATTCATTTAGAAAGTATGGGATTTGATATCTGGACTGCTATACAGACTCAGTATAAGATTCCAGAAAATGAAAGAACTACTTGGTATGAACCTACAAAAAATGATTTCAACAATAATTGTAAAGCAATGAATTCTTTGTACTGTTCTTTAGGAGATGAAGAGTTAAATCCAATATCTTCTTGTAAGACTGCTTATGAAATCTGGGATACTTTGGCTATTCCCCATGAGGGAACAACCAATGTTAAGGAAGTGATATTGAATACATACACTATTAAGTATGATAATTTTAAAATGAAGCCTGATGAGCCTATTTCTGACATGTATCTCAGGTTCAACAAAATTGTAAATACACTGAGCTCACTTGGAAAAGCTGTTGCTGCACAAGAACAAATCATGAGGATACTAAGATGTCTGCCAGAGAGATGGAGAGGCATGATAATTTCAATAAGAGAGTCATGTGATATAATTCCACTACCTGTTAAGGAATTAATTGGTAAGTTGATGATGTATGAAGAAGATCTTAAGGTAAACAAAGAGAAAGATGATGAACCAAAGAGGAAGTCAGTGGCATTTAAGTCTACTGCCTCATATATCAAGGAAAATAAGAAAGTTCACATACCTACTGAAGCTCAAAAAGTAGAGGTTCAGATTCTGATAGTGACGAAGAGATGGCTCAAATAGCCAGGAGATCCACGAAATTCTATAGGAAGAAGAATTTTTTCAGAAAACCAAATTATAAAGTTAAGTATGACCAACTATGTGATTGGAATAAATATTGGAAGAAAGTTGATAAGGATGGTGAGATAGTGTTCTATGAATGCAAAAGGAAAGGACACATTAAAGATGACTATCCAAAATTGAAGTTCAAAAAGAAATATGATTATAAGGACAAAAAATATAAGAAAGCTATGAAGGAAACATGGAGTTCTTTAGAAGACAGCACAAGTGAGTATAAGGTTTCTTATTCTGAAAAAACCATGCCAACATGTGTTTCATGACTAATACTTCTGAGGTACCTGTTTCCCCTATGCTAAATGATTATTATTCTTGGAATGAAGGTGATTCAAATAGTGATAATAATATGTATAAAGAAGAATTAATTGAATACTGTAATATGTTAGAAGATACCTGCAATGAGCTGAAAGATAGGTATAAAACCTTAAAGAAACAGTATGCCTTGTTCATTACTGTTAAATCTGATCTTAGTATAGAAAAGGAAAATAATTCTCAAATATTAAAGGAGAATACTGAACTTAAATTGTCCAATGAGAAACTTAGAAAAGACTTAGAGAAGTTCACAAATGGAAAGAATACTTTAACTCAAATTCTAGTAAAACAAGTTGCACCAAAATATATTACTGGTTTATGCTATCAGCCTGGACAGAGACATATTACAAAGAATAGATTTATTCCAAAATCTAGACAGTATGCTGCTAGTTCCTTCTTTGGAAATTCCTATGTCTCAACTAGCTATTCACATAGTTATAGATCAAAAAAAGTTTATATTTCAAAATCTTATGAATCTATTGATTATATGAAACTCATTAGACAAATATGGGTACCGAAAGCTTTGCTTGCTAACCTGTCTGGACCCAAGAAAATCTGGGTACCAAAATCATTTTTTGTTTAAACCTGTTTTGTCGGAGACTTGCTTGAAGAGTTCCTGTAGGAATACATGGTACTTGGACAGTGGATGTTGAAGACACATGACCTGAGATTACACAAGTTTCAAGATCTTAATCAAGGTTTATGGAGGACATGTCACCTTTGGTGATAATTCAAAAGGAAAAATTATCAGCTTAGGCCAGATTGGTAACACTGATTCAATTTTAATTTCTAATGTTTTTTTTGATGGATTAAAATACAATATGTTAAGGATTTCTCAGTTGTGTGATGATGGTTTCAATGGTAAATTTGAAAATGATGCTTGAAATGTATTTAATTCTAAAAATGTTTTTGTATTTTCTACCTTAAGAAATGAAAATGTTTATGCTATAGATTTAAATTCTTTATCCAAACAAAATGTTACTTATTTAAATGATTTTCATAAAGAGTCTTGGCTATGGTATATAAGATTAGGACACTGTAATGTTCACTCACTTAAGAAACTAACTAAGAAAAATTTAGTTAGAGACCTACCTCAACTAAAATTCCCATCAGACAAAGTTTGTACTCCCTGTCAAAAGGGAAAGCAACATAAAGTTTCATTCAAATTAAAGAAAGAATTTTCAAATTCTCAACCTCTCGAGTTGGTTCACATGGATTTATTTGGGCCTTCTAGATTTTATATTTTAAATGGGAATCACTATGTTTATGTTCTATTAGATTACTTTTCTAGATACAATTGGGTATACTCTTTAGCTCACAAAAGTGAAGCTGGCTCTAATTTTATGAAATATCCCAAGTCTGTAGAGAACCTTAGTGGAATTAAGATTAAGACCCTGAGAAGTGATCATGGATGTGAGTTTGAAAATCATTATTTTGAAACCTATTGCTCACATAATGGATACAATCATAATTTCTCTTCCCCTAGGACACCTCAACATAATGGTGTAGTAGAAAGAAGGAATAGAACCCTTCAAGAAATTGCACGAACTATGATTAATGAGTATGACCTACCTATTTACTTCTAGACAGAAGCTGTAAATATAGATTGTTATATTATAAATAGAGTCTTGATTAGACCTATTCTAAAAAATACCCCTTATGAACTGTGGAATAATAGGAAACCTAATGTGAGTTACTTCAAAGTTTTTGGTTGCAAAGTCTTTATTCTTAATACTAAGGATAATATTGAAAACTTTTCTTCTAAAAGTGATGAAGTAATATTTCTAGGTTACTCTATAACCAGTAAGTCTTATAGAGTCTTTAACAAAATAACCAAATGTGAGGAAGATTTAGTACATATCAAATTTGATGAAACTGATCTTCATGAACCTAAGTCTTCTCTTGAAAATTTTGAAAAAGATCTATCTATTCTGGACCTTAATGGTAAAAACAGTGAACCTGCTGTAAAGCCAACCAGTTCTGTAAATATTACAGAATCATCTTCTAGTGAACCAGAGTATAGAGAAGAACCTGAAATTTATATTCCTACCTTTACTAGATCAACTAGGATTCTAAAGAATCATCCTTTAGATGCTGTTGTAGATAATCTTGATAGAGGGACAAAAAATAGAGCTTCTCTAAGAAACCATGTTGAACATCAATCCTTTCTTTCACAGTTAGAACATAAAAATATCAATGATGCAATAAATGATGAATTTTGGGTAATGGCTATGCAAGAAGAATTAAAAGAAACAAAGTCTGAGAATTAGTTGATAGACCTAAGGACACGTTGACCATAGGCACTAAATGGGTTTTTATAAATAAATTCGATGAATCAGAAAACATAGTTAGAAATAAAGAAAGGCTAGTTGCACAAGGGTATAGTCAAGAAGAAGGAATATACTATAAGGAAACCTTTACACCTGTAGCTATATTAGAATCTATTAGGATTCTACTTTCCTATGGTGCTCATCTGAATTTCAAGTTATATCAAATGGATGTTAAATGTGCTTTTCTAAATGGTTTTATAGTTGAAGATGTTTTTGTTGAACAACCACCTGGATTTACTAATCCTCATTTTCCCAATCGAGTTTTTAAACTTTATAAAGATTTATATGGTTTAAAACAAGCCCCACTAGCTTGGTATGATAGACTTAGTAGTTTTATTATTTCAAAAGGTTTTTCTAAAGGGATTTCTGATCCAACTCTCTTTATTAAAAAAAATTCTAAAGATGTTTTGATAGTACAAATCTATGTTGATGATATTATTTTTGGATCTTCCAAAAATAATTTGTGTGTTGATTTTTCAAAGAGTATGAAAAATTAATTTGAAATGAGTTTAATGGGAGAACTGAAATATTTTCTTGGATTTCAAGTTTTTTAAAATGAAAATGGTATTATTCTAAATAAAAATAAATATACAGAGGAACTTTTAAAGCATTTTGGTTTGGATAGTATTAAAGAAAGTGATACACCTATGAGTACTAGTTGTAATTTGGATGTTGATGAAACTAAAAAACCAGTAGATCAAACCAACTATAGAGGTATGATAGGGAGTTTGCTTTAACTTACTACTAGTAGGCCTGATATTATGTTTAGTGTGTGTATGTGTGCAAGATTTGAAGCTAATCCAAAAGAGTCACACTTGCTTACTGTTAATTTTTTTTTCAAATATCGTAAACATACTGCTAACTTAGGTTTATTCTATTCGGAAGGACAATCATTTGATTTAATAAGTTATTCAGATGATGAATTTTCTGGATGCAAGTTATATAGAAAGAGCACTTCTAGAACATGTCATATTCTAGGTAAGTCCTTAGTATCATGGTGTAGTAAAAAAGCAGAATTCAGTTGCATTGTCTACTGCTGAAGAAGAGTACAATGCTGCTGGTAGTTGCTGTGCACAAATTCTATAGATGAAACATACATTACTGGACTTCGGATATCAGTTTAGACATGTATCTATAAACTGTGATAACACTAGTGCGATTAACATCTCTAAAAATCCTGTGTCTCACTCTGGGACCAATCACATTGATGTAAGGCACTACTTTTTGAGAGATCATTACCAAAAGGGTGATATTACGCTTGAATTTATAGGTACTGAACATCAATTAGATGACATATTCACCAAGCCTTTATGTTCAGATAGGTTAAGGTATATTAGACATGAGTTAGGAATGATAGAATTTGTAGAGCCAAAACCTCACCGTTATCCAAACCTCATCGTTAGCCAAAACATCAATGTTAGCCAAACCTCACCATTATCCAAACCTCACCGTTAGCCAAACCTCACCATTAGCCAAACCTCACTGTTATCCAAACCTCACCGTTAGCCAAACCTCACCGTTAGAAACCTCAACATTAAAAACCTCACCATTAGAAACCTCACCATTAGAAACCTCACCGTTAGAAACCTCACTGTTAGTGGACCTCACCGGTAAAAATACCTCACCGTTATGAATCCTCACCGGTATGTATTACCATTAGGATTGAGCTATTTTTAAACATTGTATCTTTAGCTGCTGGAATCTGTATCCTCTGTACTATACTTATTATGATTTATTTATTTATTTTGTGATTCCTAAATGATAAAACATAATTCTTGAACTCTTCTCAATCCACCTCAAACCCTTTACCTTTAAGCTTTAGCTCCCAACCCATCTTTTTCTTGAACCCTAAGCCTCACGATTCGCAGAATGGAAAGAGTTAAGAGACCATCAGTCAGTGAAAAGGATGATGAGCCAAAGGCCAAGAGACTTAAAGGAGAGTCTAGTAGTGGTAGTGAAGTGAAGAAACCTAAAACTCCGCATCTCATTCAAAGGGAAATAGTAGTTAAGAAAGTGATATGCATGGAATGGTTGATGACCAGCAAGTCGTTAGTTCTAGAAGTGATGGAAGATTAGAAATGGGTTGAGTGCTTCTCGAATAACAATGGCCCTTATTATCCGAAGCTGGTAAAATAATTCTATGAGTTTGTTCGTTTTGAGAAATCAGAAGTTGAGAACAGAATGATATTAGTAGTGAATGGCAGGGCAATATCCTTTTCTTCTATTGAGTGGGTTGAGTGCCTGAGAGTTCCACATGAAGGATATATTGGGTATTTCTTGAAATCAGTACCTTTTACTAGTAACATATTTGAATATGAAACTGCCATATAAGAATTGAGAGGAGATGGCACCCCTAGGAAAGTAGTGGCTACAAATATGGATGGAGAAAATAGATTTCTTTTCAAGTTCATTAAACATGTGCTAAGTCCAAGAAGAAGGGAATTTACACATTTGAAGTACCAAGATATTTATTTGTTGCATCTATTAAGACATGGTGTTAAGGAAAATTTGGGTAGGCTTATGATGATTCAAATTGAAGATATGACCAGGACAAAATCAAAAACTAATGGTTTATTATTTGAAAATCTAATTTCAGTTATGATCAAAGTGAAGGGAGTAGCAGAGTCTCAGGATGAGACAATCGTGGTAAAGAATAATTTTTGCATCACAAGAATAGTTTGTAAACACATGAATACCAATTAGAATCTGTGGATAAGATAATGGTTCAGTGATGAAGGGAATCTGTATAATAAGTTTAATTCCATGGATCATCCTTCTAGGCCTAAGGATGTGAGGGATCCTGGTCTAGGACCTGATGAAGAGGAACCTAAATATAGTGATGATAATGAATAGGAGGATACCTCTATAGCTGATGGAAGGGACGCAGACATGCCTCCAAGTCTACTTGCTGAAGTTGTATCATATGGAAAAGAAACAGTGTTGGGAGTAAGCAATGAAAAAGCTCCTATTGATGAGGAAGACCAGTTTGCTCCAGATAATGAGGAAGAAGTCCATGAAAGTGGAGAACATGTTTTTGATAGCTCAGATGAGAACACCTTGAGTTTGAGTCCATTGATTGGAAGTACTATTGTGTCTATAGAGGATGTTCTTGTTGAAGTAGACAGACATACACCTATTCCTGAAGAGCCTCCTGCTGTTGAATTAGAAATGGTTGTGGAGAATTCTTTTGAGGAAGACTGAGCTACTGAGGGTGCTATTGCTATACATATACAAAATAATGCACAGATTGAGGGGGAACATATTAGCAGAAATGGAACTGTTTTAGTAGAAAATGAGATTAAAAATTGGGTAGAATACCCAAGTTTTGTAGTTTGTGGGTTAGACTATCCTGATTCTGAAGATGAGACATCCTTTAGTAGACCAAAAGTTAACTTTAATATTATTTCTGAGTTTTTACCTAAGGATGTGGTAAGAAAATCTGATCTGGAACAGTTGAAGTCTGATATTAAGGCCTCATTTGTGGAAGTGGTAAGAAGAATGGAAACCTCATTGATATCATCCATTCAATCTGTTATGAATGAATCTATGGCTAATATTATGTCTGAAAGAGCACCTATAGTTGTGCCTGAAAATATGGTTACTAAGGCTGATCTTGAATCTTTAAAGGCTGAGTTGAAGGAGACTTGTACCGAATCCATTGTAGACTTAAAGAGATATTTTGTTGAAGAGCTGAGAAAAATGGAAAAATCATTTGAACTCTCTCTTGGATGTACTGTGTCAACCACGATGACAAAGATGGTGAATGAAGTCAAAGTGTGTATTACTCAAATTGAGACTTAGACAAAGGTTGTTAGTGCTTTAAAGAAATCTGTTGATTCATTCCATAACATGGCTAGTTCCCAAAACCATGTTGTTGTTGACATAAATTATATCAAAAGTGTAGTTATCCAGATGGTATCAGTTTTTGAGGTATTTAATAATTCCATGGAGTAGCATGTCAGCACCCAGAACTCTCTTGTGAAAAATATCATAAGTGGGCTGACTAAATCCTTTAAGGATATAGTTTCCTTTACTATTTCACCTCTGAGTACTACCAGGACTTCTTTGGATATTGATCAGATTCGATCTATGATGAGAGAAGAGATTGGAAAGTCTTTTACCAGTGGCTCTGTAGACTCTGTTTCTTTGACCCAAGTGGTGACTACCACTAGGGATATAGGGTAAATTGTTCATAATTTTATGAGAGAGGCCACTACTTCTCAAAAAGAGGTCAAAGGAAAAGTGGATTTCTATTTCCAAAGAATCTACACTAAGCATTAGTTGATCAATAATTTAAAGATTCTGTTAAAAAACTTGAAAGTACTCCCAGTCACCCAGGTTTTCAAAGAACCAGTACGCAAGATGAAGGAATTGACTCCTGCTCTAGATAAATTTATGGAGAACAAGGATGAATTCCTTTCTGCTATGGAAGGAGGAGGAGGGATCGTAATGGACTTTCGGAATCTGTTGCAGCCATTTTTTTCCTATAGACAGTACTCCTATCATTGCACCTCCAGATTTTCCTGCCTCTGCTCAGTCTGCCTCCATTCCTCAGATGACACTGGCTCAAGCTCTCAGAAGCTTGATGCCATTGATTACTCTGAAGAGTACCCACTACATGCCAGGAACAGTCTATGTTGCTCAACCTCCTGTAGTGCTTTCTGGAATTCCCAAGCCTTCTACTGAAGCTACCCATCCCGAGTCTACCTCTGAACCCAAATCCAAATCCAAAGTAGACATTCAGGAGGTGGATTGATTAATGACTATGACCTTTGATAATAACCCCTTGTATTATTTTTGGTTCAATTTTGTATTTCTCTGCATTTTTTCCTCAAGTGATATATACATGCTTTTATTCTCTCTTACTTTCTATTACTTTTATCATCTTTCTTTCCTTCTTTTTGCTAATCACAAAGGGGGATAAATGATATGGAGAAATATGGTTACAGGACAAAGGGGGAGAAATAATATATACGAGGGAGAAATAAATGAGCATAATATAGCTTAATTTATATAAGGGGGAGAAATATGAGAAATATGAGCATAATATAATTTTACCATAATATAATTATACCTCTGGTACATTTGTTTTATAAGGTTGTTTCATACCTCTGATACATTTGCATGTAATATTCTATTCTATGATATATTTGAAAATGTCATTACTCACACTGAGAATTGAGACTCAATGTATTTTATATTGATACCTTATTTATTATTTTGGATTATAATATCATAATTTGTGATTATCAAAAAGGGGGAGATTGTTAACCTCACCTGTTTTGAGAATCCCAATTATGCTTTAATATGTTTTGATAATCTTAATTATGTTTTAATATGCTTTGATGATCCCAAATAATGTTTATCTATATATTAATTATTTTAATCTATAACATCCTACTGTTGAGTTGATAAAATATCGAAATGATCATTGGCATTTGTTAATAAATGGTTATCTATGTTTATACATTGTTTGAAATAATTCTAACTCAATCTGGATATGATTTTTATAGAACAACTACCGATAGAGTAAGTCCACTGGTATATACATAGTTACCGATACAGGATACTGATACAAACAGAAATACAAACAGCTACAAATAAAAATTCCACTGATACAGACAGAAAAATACTGATAAAAAGAGCCACTAATACAGGAAGCTATCGATATAAGTGAGTTACTAATAGAAAAGATCCACCGATACAAGTATGTTGATACAGACAGACGGATACCGCTGCAAAGTCTACCGATACAAGAATTCCACTAGTACAAAAGAGCTACCGATAAAAGGAGCTACCGATGGAAAGAGATACCGATACATAGATCTACTGTTATAAAGTAATAGCTACCGATACAGACCTACAGACTCAAGTTCACCGTTACAAGCTCACTAATGGAGAGAGCTACTGATGGAAACCAGTCACAGTTTCTCTAAACTCTATTTCTATTTTTTTATTTACCAACATTTATATTTGATGTTTTAAATGAAACTACTATTAATTAATGAGGGTTTTTGGCATATCAGGGAACCATACCCCGTACCTATAAAAAGGTAATCATTCCCATTACCGGAGCTTAAGGTATAAAAGGAAGTTCAAGCTAATGAAGAAAGCGAGAGGAATATACGTGGAAGTGTGTGATACCTAAAGTGAAATTCATAAAGAAGAACAAGAGAAGAACTCAAAGAACAATCATACATATCAATCAGAAGTTTCAAAGAAGAAGCTAAAATGTTCCAAAGAATACTCTCTTACTCGAGCTGAACACCTACACTAGAAGTGAAGGAACAGAACCATGACACATTGTTTTCCTTATAACTTCTAAAGAAGGACTGAAAGCTTCATCTACATCAATCTGAGGAGTCCAGATCTTCACTCAAAACACATAGAGCATTCTAAAATCATCTCTATTTGTTCGTCTCTATTGTGCTTCATTTATTTACATTTTGAGCAGTGTGTATGCTCTTTATTTTTAGGCACACACTATATCCTATGATGAACTGGAGGATTTATAAATCCTCACTCAATCTGTCTCTTACTCTCTTGTATCCCACTTTGGATAGTGGTAGAGGTCAAGTGTGGCCTGGATAGCCTGTGTGCTATTGTTTTTGTTTTCCCATATAGAACTGTGGTAGAGGTCTTAGTACCTGGACAGACTGAGTACAGTTGAAAACCTTAATCCAGGGTGTGGATCAAAGTTTATATAAACAGTTTGAGAGGACTAAGTCTCATCTTGAGACTGAACCACTTGGTTAAAAATATTGTTCTTGTTTATTTTATTTTAAGCTATATCTTATATTCTGCTGCTAATTAATTTAAATACAAATCTATTTTAAATTAACTCTGATAGTTAAACTAGAAAGTGTTTGCATTTATTGTAAATCATTGGGTTAGTTTCAAAAGCTAATCTAATATTCAGATTAGATTAACTGAGAACTAATAAATCTCTTGAGAACCTAACTAACCCTTTATTGTATTACAAATTCACTACAGTTTAGCTCGTTATATAAATTGGGGAATTTTTAGTAGAAATATTTTTAACAGAAATTTTTAATTGGAACTCAATTCACCCCCCCCCCCCCTTGAGTATCCACTCCGACCAACAAAAAGGTTAACATTTTAAACACCAAGTAAAATCATGGAAAAATTGATCTAAAGGTTAATGAAGGAATCTTCCTTGGATATTCTACAACTACTAAAGCCTATATAGTCTTCATCAAACAGTCAGTGATAGTTAAAGAATACACTCAGGTAAATTTTGATAAAGATGATCCTTTTGATCATAATAAAATTTAATTTGATTTTATTAATGTCTACTTTAGAAGATGATACAGTATAATCTCTTTGAAAAAAATGGGGTGATGATTTAGAACCTGATTAGGTACCATCAAGTCTTGAAATGAAATAATTTTAAGAACCAGAAGGTGTGCTGCCTAGAAATCATAGAACCATAAATAAACATATTTTAGAGACTATAATAGGAATCCTAGATGAGTGAGTTAGTATTAATGTATGTTCTATAAACATAGATGAATTTGACATTTTTTTATCCCATCTTAAGCTTAAAACCTTTGAAGAATAATTTAGTGATGAGAGTTAGATCTTAGGAATGAATGAAGAGTTAGACCATTTAAAAAGAAAAAAGTTATGTGAATTATTTGATAAGACCTATAATTTTTATGTTATTTAGACTATTTGTATAATTATAAATATGAAATATTTTCAGGGTATGTAACTAGAAATAAGGCTATATTAGTAGCTAAGGGTTATAACTAAGAGGAAAGAATAGATTATGAGGAAAAGTTTTCCCTCGTACATAGAATGAAAACCATTTACATTATTTTAGAATATGTATCTCATATAAATGTTAAAATATTCTAAATGGTTGTTAAATAGTCATTTTAAATGGTTTTATTATAGAGGAAGTCAATGTTGAACAACCTCATAGTTTTGAAAATTCTCAATTTACCAATTCTATTTTCAAACTTACTAATGATTTATATGGTACTAAAAGAGTACCAAGGGTTAGTATAAAATAATAATTTCCATTATTAATCAATTTTTTTTGCAGCGGTTTTGGCATACCCCACTTTTTTAAATAAGAATTTATCAAAGGATATTTTACTTGTACAAGTTTATGTCACTGATGTGATTTTACGACCAGAAAATCCAAAATTATTTAATGATTTTTTAAAACTCATGAAAAGGGAATTTGAAATGATAATGATGGGTGAGTTAAATTGCTTTCTTGGATTTGAGATATATTAAAAAGATTTTGGGAATTCCTTGAATCAAATTAAATACAAAAATGACTTATTGAAAAGGTTTGGGCATGAAAACTGCAATGTATATGTAACTCCCATGAATTCCAATGTTAAAATTGATGTAGATGAAGTTGGTAAACTAGAATAAAATAATTTAAAATAAATCATTTGAATTTTTTTATATCTAAATTTTAGTACACCAACTATTATGTTTTCTATATGGTTATGTGCTATATTTTAAGCAAACCCTTAAGAGTCATATTTAATTGCTATAAAATAATTTTAAGATATTTGAAAGGTTATGTTGATTTATATTTAATTTTTTAAAAAAATTATATATTTGACTTAATTTCATATTCTAATAATGATTTTTTAGGATGCATTAAAAATTATTTGATTACTTTAGTTAATGCCACTTTTTAGAAAAATATATGGTTTCTTGGTCAAATAAGAAACAAAACTCATTTTAGTCATCAACTACTGAAGTTGAATAATTTAAAAATAGTTTTTATATGCTTAGGTGTTATAGATAAAACTCACTTTCATGAAATTATGATTTAATTTTGGGCATGTACTAGTTAAATTTGTTAACACTATTGTTATTATAACTTAAAAAAAATAGATAATCCATTCAATAAAAAATCATAGAGATTTAAAACATCAATTTTTAAGAGATCACACATAAAAGGATTATATCTAAATTAAATTTATTGATAATAAAAATTATTTAGAAGAAATATTTATAATTCTCTTATCTACTAATAGATTTTATTTCATTATAAGTGAATTATGGTTATTTGAGTTGAATTGATTTTCTTATAACTATTCTAATTTCTCATAATTTCCACTAATGAATTTATTTATATGGATTAATATGTATTATATAGTAACTATTGTGTGATTTAAATTTATTCATTTATTTATCTCATAGTAAATTTTGGTTTAATTTCAGTATATTGTGTTTCACATCATTCAAGTGATGCTTCTTTTTATTCTTTTTTCATAAGACTTTAGTATAAGTTTTCAATCTAACCTGCATAACCAAAAACATTCAAAGAATATTCTCCCATTCCCTTGAATCCAAACAATAAACATTACTTTTTACAAACCTTAAACCATTATTCATTATATGAAATTATAATAGAGCTAATAATGGAACATCTAAAATATTGAATATAGAAAATTCAAGTAGTGTGGAATAGTAAATGATTACTAGAAAAACCATCAACTTCCCATGGATGAATATTATAAATATTATATTGAATGAAGTGATAAGTATTCAATATTGGGAAAACATATATTATGATAAGAATATTATAATTTTTCTTAAAAGGAAGTACATTAGTTTTATAGTAATGATCAGTTTCATATTTCTAAATATAAAGATGTCATTTTTTTAAAGTTAATGGGAAATAATTTTCCATTTAATATATTGAAGTAGATAAGGATTTTCACTATCCTCATTAATATAGGTATATTTATAATCATTCATTAATCATTGATAATTGAGTCAAACATTTAGAAATAATGTTTTGTCTATTTTTATGTCCAACCATTGAGAGGAAATCTTAAAAAGACCTAAAACTTGACCCCAAGGTTCTATATAAATTCATTCAGACTTGTATAGCTCACAAAGATAAAGAATTCAATGTTCTCTTCCATGAAATCGATATGATATATATGATATTGAACAAAAATAAGGTTGATTTCCCTAGATATATGATGCACTATATACATTATTGCAGTTAGAAAAAACAAATGATCAAATTTAGTCCTTATAAAAGGCAATTGACCTTGATTTTTGGGAAGAAGGAAGTGAACTTAAAGGAAGACTATGGTATCATGTTATAAAATAATTAAACTATATATGATTAGATATAAAAAATAAGTATTTATTATAGACTTATTCCCTTAATATGATATTATTTAATTAAAATGGGGAGAAGTAAATATGAGAAAATAATAAAGAAGAAGAGAAACATACTACTAATTAGGGGGATAAATCTAGTCAAGATAATACTCAAAATGAAACTCCTTTTGAGGGGAATATTTTAGGTATAATTTTAGAGGGCGTATTACTATTCTGTAAACTATAATAGAAGATGATTTTGTTAAAATTTAGAGGCCAATGGATAAAGACGACAGACATATCATCACAATGTTTAATTTTATTGACATTATGATGGTACACTATGATTATCTTGAGGATAATATAATATATGTTAAGAATAAAGATCATGTATATGTTTTGGAATATATCCACAGGCCTAATTCTATATTTGATTCTCTTATTGAGTTTGATGATTCTAGAATAATTCTTATAGCTAATTTTGGGAATGGATTACCTATAGCTGGAGTTAGATCTAAATAAATTTAGTTTTTCTTGGAAAATTTAGAGGATTCCGGAAGTGTAAATTTGAATTTTTCTCCACTAATGAGATATAATCAAGTTATATATCACCCCCCAATCTATTGTAAATTAAATAGGGTAAGATCTTATTTCAGTAGGTAATATTGAAAATCTTTCCCCTCTTGATATATAAAAATAAGATGATATTCCCTTAGATAATAAGGATGAAACTCAATCAGACTTTAAAGAGCTTGTTAGAATATTTTTTCATGTAGTTTTACATGAGTATGATAATTTAAAAGGATATATTTATGATTTAATAGATTTTATTAAGGAATAAAATGATGAATTATAAAGTATGAAGGATAGTGTTTTCTCAAAGACTAATTTCAAAATAATTATGAAAGTGTTAGATTCTCAAAGTATATTGCTTATAAATATTCAATATATTCAACTTAGTAGGCCTATTGATGTTAGAGTAGAGAATAAATCATTATATACTTTATTGAAGGAATCAACATTTTTTCCCTTATTATATTTTGTTTTTCTAATGTCGATGACAATCTCTTTGTTTGAATTAATTCAAAGGATTCCACATTACTAACCCAATAAAATCTCTAATTCAGATATTGATGAGTTAAAGGACTTAGTTAAATAACAATATATAATTCCTATATCTATTCAACCTATTGAAATAGGTTCACCAGGAACTATTTCTATTTCATAATATATGGAGCATAAATTGATGACTATTTCATCAAACTTGGATTCATTTACTAAAAGAGCGTCATAAATATAGCATGATTTAGTGTCTCTAGAGTCTATTAAGAAGTATAAAAGGGACATCATCTCTAAAGTAATTTTTTTTAATGATGAATATAAACATAAAATTAAAGGGATTGAAAAAATATCTATTTGAGATTAATAATTTTATTGAGGAATATCATGCTTCATTGAAATAAGATTCATGGTAAAATATTTCATCCTCTGAAAGAACTATATAAATGATGAAATAGTAGTCTCTTACACTAAATAAAAACATTGTTTCTATGTTTGAAGGGATCAATGAGATTTGGAAAGTGGATGTGAATGATTTTACTTTATAGTATGAATCTTCATATTTTAATGAATCACATCATGAGAAAATTAAGTTTCAAAGGGAATCATCTTAATAAAAACAAGTGGTTTATTATAGAGAAACAATTATTTCTTTAATAATTGTAGTATATTCTCAAAAAATATCATAGAATCACGTAGAATTTTCTAGGACTATACAATATAGGTGCATAACTAAGTCAGACTTATAAGAATATCTCATGTTTTTTAGTTTTAAATTATGGTATGAATATTTTTTATCCAATATTTTTATAAATATGATATAATCAAGAGAATAAATATGTGTATTAATCCAATATTTAAGATGATAAGTAGAGGATATCTAGTTTATACACCCATTTAATGATTTCCTATGACTAAACAAAAGTTATAGTAATCTTTTGACCATTATTCCATCTATAAGAGAGAAAAATAGAAATGTATTGAGGAAGCTTGACCAAACTCTCCATATTCTACAGCTTCCAAAGTTCCCTTTTCTACTATATACAATAATTGAAATTATATAGCTTATAAAATATATGAAAAACATATTTCCTAGTACTGGTAAGGTGTTTAAGTAAGATAGAGTTGGTATTGGAGGTTCCTCAAGTTCAGTTGTTACTATTAGTGAGCTTTTCCCATAAGATCCATCTGTCATAGTTACTCCTAAACCAACTTCGACCTATATATTTATTTTAACAAATAACTAACTTGAACTAAAACTATAGATCCTAAACCCTCAAAACACTAAAATAATATTTAATGGATTGATATTCTTCTGTATTTTTTGGTTTTCTATTTTTAATTTCAATTTTTTTATCTACATATTTTTTGTTTTTAAATAAAATATTTAGTTCCAAAACCTATTCATTTAAGTTATTTATATTATCATAATCTATTCCATTTATTTTTTTATATTTAAGGTGTTTTATATCAATGTATTATATTTCTTTCTGATATCATAAAAAGTGGGAGAATATAGGAGTAAAAAAATTTATCTTTGATTTTAACCCATCTCATATGTTATATTACTATCTATTTAGATATTTGTATTCAATAATTAAAATAAAATTATTCAATAGTCTAAATTTTTTTGGAATCATAATAAAAAATTTATAAAATATTCAATTTGAACTAAATATAAATTCCATCATATTAAAATTTATATTATTATGTTAAAGTATATGAATTAATTTTAAATTACATGAGTTTTTTATCATTAAAAATTGGTTAATTGTTAGAAACACTAATTTTTTTACAATATATCCCATTTAATCTAATGTTTTAATGCTCAAAAGACTCTTCATTTTTTATTACTAATGTTTTTATTGAATTATGAAGACCAATCTTATAAATTTATAAATATTTTTATCAATACTTTTTATTCTGAATGAAGAAATATTTTTAAGTTATAAATTCATAAGTTAATGTTATAAAAAGTTTTGTATTATTGTACAAAGTCAAACTCTAGATTTTAAGTAATAAAATAAGTCAAAAAAATAGAATGAAAGTATTATGAAAAATTAATATAATAGAAAATAAGTCATATGATTAAGAATTATGATCAAAACAAACTCTTATAATTATATATAAGTTATATGTTTAGACTAAATTAATATGATCTGAAGTAATGTATTATTATTTATATGAAGTCTTACAATCAAGATAAGTCATATGATTAGAATCAAATTATTTTGTTTAGAGTTATGTCTTATAATCGAGATAAATTCATATGATCATAAGATAATTATTTGATTATAATGAAGTCTTACAATCAAAAGAAAGTCTCAAAATTAAGTCTTATGGAGAATACTCTCGCTTAGAACAATGTATTATAATAAATTGCAAGTAATACCATTATAGATAATGGCTTATAATCAGAGTAAAGTCATACGATAGAACAAAAATTAATATGATCAGAGACAAAACCATGATATAAAAATAAAGTTATACACTAAAGTGTTTATTGAGACATAATTATTTCAATAGGATGAAAGTAATACAGTGCCTAATGAATCATGAAAAAAAAATTGTACGAAGATGAAGTCTTTTGAGGATGGGTTTTTTTGATACTTCATTAAAATTTTAGGGAACATATTACCATTAAAGTTTTATGAGATAATTAACCTACATGATTTATTATATTTAAAGTCTATATGTTTTAATAAGGATAAATATATTTAATGAAAATATTCTATTTTCATGAAATCATATAGTTTCAAGGAAGAAAATTGTTTGACTCAACTACAACCTCTATTTTTTAGTGGACATATCCTCATCAAAAAATATATTTTAATTTTATGAGTATTATATATTTAATCTAAACTATTTTAATTAAATAAATATATTAGAATGAAAAAGTATAAAATATACTTTTGAATAATGACAACCAAATAATTTGTTTTCAATATTACTCTTTTGTGTGACTGGATGAAGAAAAAATGATGTTTCTAAATTATAATATAATCTAATACAATTGAAAAATATTTTAGAGATATAATTTAGGGACACATTCACACTATGATATTTCTCTATCCACTCTTAGTTACTTCTTGAAAACATGTTCCGAATCTGTTACCTTTTCTCCAACTCTTTTCATGAAAAATGTGTACACTCCTTATTCTAAGTTAAGTGAAGGTTATGGATAGGTATTATAAAAGGATATCCTGAATTAAATATCTTACATAATTATACCAAGTGATAAATTATTTCAATCATCCGTGTTACCCCTAGTAAAAGGCTTGTTTTATTAAAAATTACAAAACTCTTGTTAAGTGTTAGTGGAGTGGATTAGTGTAAATACCCCGAAACTAGTAATCCAGAGTCAATGGTTACTTTATTACATTGTAAATAGACACAAGGTATTTAATATAGAAGGATTTAATATTTTATTAGTCTTAGTAAACTATATACATACTTGAATTTCAAATATATTTGAAAACATCAAATACACAAACTGTTTTCTTTGAGAATGCCATTTTTCTCCAAAACGTATCCTTGAATATAAATCAAAAAACACTTCATGGAATCTTGGGGAAATTAAAAAATAAGAAAGGGGTGAGATCAAATGCTCATTAAGGGTAATAATAAAATGGAAAATATCATGTATAAATAATAATAATAAATATGGAATATTAAATAATTGAAATTGCCTCACCCTGACCCAATACTTCACGGTTATTTTATTTATTTTTGAATTTCCATTAAATTTTATTCATCTTAGAGTTTTAATTTTTTTAAATTAAATTAGATGAATTAAATTTAAAATATAATTAATTAAATATCAAAAAAATGAAAACCTAATCTACCCATTCTTCTTACCTCACAGCCTTCCCGCTTCCCCCTACCTCACGATGTCGAACCCCCTCCCCTTCCTCCAGTCATGTGACACTGACCCTTTCCCCTCCCGGGTCTCTGGCCTTGCTTCCTCCTCCAGGAGAACCTCCCTCTCCATAGCCTCTCCCTCCGACGGCCTCCTCTCCCTTGCAAGACCTCATTGATTCCTCATTTGACAGGTAATTGCCTTTGGTTTTTGTCTCGAACAAACCCTAGGTTATGGGTATACTGGGTTTTGATAATTTTTTTCCACATTTAGGGTGTGAAGTGGGTCTCCCATGTCTTCCTTGGGTGGTTTTTAGCATCCGCCGCTGAAGACAAAGTGCTTCAGTCCACTCTGGTTCATCTTCCATCATTTGAGGTTGATTTCTTTCACCCTCTTGTTTTTTATTTTCATATTTAATGAATTTTTTCTTTTAAAATAATTAAATAGTGTGGTGTAAAAGTTTTTTTGAGAGGATTTTATGAAAAATTTGGTTGAGAAGGATTTTCTACGTGAAATTTTGTGTGTATTTTAGTTTTATAATCTTGTTATTCTTCTTGAATGGGTTTAATAAATTGTGTAAATGGATTATTATATTTTTGAGTGATGTAAAAAACGTTTTTGAAGGGTTTGACATGCTCCTATATTGGGTTCAGATTTTGTATCTGAAATTGGATATGTTTTAGGTGATTATCTTGGTGTGTCATATCATGAAATTTTTTTTGATTCTTGTTTGGTGGGTGCGATCATTTTTTAAGGTCACTTAAGATGCAGATGATTTTGGAAATATTTTTTGAAGGAAAATGAAATATTTAACATGTGAAATTGATTTTTATTTTTTTAATATAAAATTTTGATGGTTTTTAATGGTTAAAGTAATGATTTCAAAATGATCTTAGTTTATATAAGGTTTTAAAAAGGTGCTTGGCCCATGGATTTGGTTGATTGCTTCAACCTATTTTTATTGTTTCAATTTTATATAGTTTCTGGTAATCCTCGATTCTCTTTTGGGTTAATTTGACTGTTCAATGTCTTTTTTTAAGGGTTGTACACACATATATAGGTACATATATCTATATATATAATTCCTCCTTGCATATGTTCCCTCATGGTGTGGGGAATATGTGTATTGGATTAAGGGGTATATATATAGGTGTATGTGTGCGCAATTGTGGAGTGGTATTTGTCAAAGGCTTCGGATTCCGAGTTGTCCATCTTGGTTTGATCCCTTTTGAGGTAGGTATCCCTATGCATTTTCCTTTAAATTTAATAATCATTTATTTCATCCATTTCGCACCTAGTTCTACTATTAATTATCGATATAGAACTGTTAGTAAAATTTTATCCCGTGAATTGGAGTGGTTTATTTCATGTAATGTGTTTCAATAAATGGTTTGATTATGTTTTCACATCAATTACCTGATGAAATTACCCTTTGGGCTTTTTGAATTTGTTTTAGATTTAAAATGATGGTTTGGGTTTCTTAAACAAGTTTGGAAGTGTATTTATTGTTCTCAAAGTGGCGTGCGTGTGATTCTTAAGAAGTGCTTTGGCATGTGAAAATCATGTGAGGCCCGGTTGGTAATTTTGTAAAGCTAGTTATCTCAAGAAAAATCTCCTTGGATATGGTCCCCTTACTTTGATTTAGTTTTATGTTATGGGAGTTCTGTCAGGTAGGACACTCCTATGATCAAATAGTTGAAATGCGATAGACGTATTCCTTAGGGTGACTCGGGGGTGACTTTGTTGTGTGTGTTGACTGTGTTTAAGGAATTTACTTGTGATTAGATCCTTGTTTGAAATTATTATCTCACAATTTTTTAGTCTTAAAACTAGAACCTAAAATAACGAGTAAATTTTCAGTGAACAATTGTTGCACTATTTTAGACCACGCACTAGTTAGTTTCCCTTAGTACAGATTTTTCCCTGCTAGGGGATTGGTCCCCTTAGTTAGGACAGGTAGAGAAAAACCAAGAATTTGGGCATTATGACGTCATCAAGAGTAGGCATGCCTTCGGGATGAGTCACATGTATAATACGTTCTAGAATATTCACGATCTCCTATATTTCAGCCATGTCTATTGGAAAAAACAACATTTGATGCACTGTTGGCTAGATACTATTGTGTGTTATTTCCCATTTCCCTTGTTGAATGATTGTTGAGATTACTTTTGGAATATTTTGGTTTATAGTTAAAATGATAGTGTTTTCAAATGGTTATATAAATAGGTTTTTGAAATGTTTTATACTCACTCTCCC
The DNA here is from genome assembly GCA_963277665.1 of Viscum album. NCBI lineage: Eukaryota > Viridiplantae > Streptophyta > Magnoliopsida > Santalales > Viscaceae > Viscum > Viscum album. The sequence continues at coordinate 1,536,800,711 of OY728152.1, forward strand.
ATTAATAATTAAAATTTCATCTCTATTTTAAAAAAATGCATATAGTTCCTTCTTGGGAAAGATAATGGTTTTGAATAGTAAAAAGGGAAATGGACCGTGATTTGATTTAAAGGAAAAAATGTGTGAAAATCTTACTTTTATATATTTTAGTTCAAATATGAAATTAATATTTCTTTATTTAAAGGCAATGCATTGAGAATAGATTACTTGGGTACACCTACTGAGTTTTAATACTCACACCTATACTTCATTCTTGTTTTTAGTCTCAGGTACAGGTTTCAAGGTGATCTCGATATACAAGGGTGATGTTGAGTCTTGGGATCGGAGAGTGACCCATGGGGTCATGTGGTGTTTAGTGTTCATCAGGCCCGGTTAGTTTTTCTTTACTGTTATTTCTTAGTTGTTCTGTTTAGTTTATTTATTTTTGGGCTTAATTATTATTATTTAACTAGTTCTGTTTATTTATATTGGGTGAAATCATTCCCATCATCAATCTATTGATGCCCTTGGTGCTTATTTCCTGCTCGGGAGGATCAGGAATGCCTCTCTGGCCTTGTCGAGGGCAGACTGGGGTGACCGGTTTAGGGTCAACTTGGGTTGGTTTGTGACAAAATGGAATTAGAGCAAGGTTCTTTGGAGGACCTAGATTTTAGAGGGCCCTTTTCTATTTGGGTTACCAAGGTAGATGGAGTAGGACCGTCGAAGCTTGGGGGTAGGTTCTAGGGAGTGTCTGGAAAACATGTTCTAGGCCATACCTCGAGTTACCCTGGGAAGTCAGATTTTCATGGTTCATTTGGTTCTTTTGGGTTGCTTGGTATTTGGGAAAATGAAATGAGAGTCAGTCTGGTTGTCTCAGTGAGCTTTCTAGGTCTGGAAATCCATGTAGATCCATGCAAATGGTTCTAAAAGAAATTATGTGATGGTGGTTTTATTATCATATATCCACCAACCATATGGCCAAGTCACCCATTGCCACTAGTTTCCCCTGGTGTATTGTTTTGGGTTCTTTTGAGATTTTGATATTTTTGACCCGTTGAATGGTAGGTTTCTTTTGTTTGTAATTAATTTTTGTTGGAATACTTTTGGGTGTCTTGTTTAGATTTTAAAATGATGTTTGGTTTGAAAAAATGATGATTGGTTGGTCAAAAATGAGATTTCAAAAACCAAAACATTGAATCTTTTTTAGAGTGAAATGGGTTTTTTTTGAAAATGAGATTTATTTTTGAAAATGTTGTGGAGGTTTCTCAAGGGTTTTGGGAAATGTGAAATTAGAAAATGAATGTGGAATTTGAAAAAAAAATCTTTGACAAGGATGTGTGGTATTGAAATTGGTTGAGGTATTTTTAAAGTGGTTTTGAAAGTGATATTGTTTCTTTTATCAAAATCTTGGTATTCTTATGAGTCCCCACATGTATGTATACAGATGTATATTTGTGGTGATTTGGTGGTTATTGTTATGTATGGGTGAGTTCTTGAGTTATCACAAGAGTGTATATATGTGAGGCTAAATGGAATACCAATAGAGGGTTATTGGTTTGTAAGGCTTGTAATGTTTTTTGAAAACATTCTTCAAAAAGGGGGATTTTAATGTTTTAAAATGAATGACTGTGTGATGTTGCCCTCTTGTTTGGAGTGTTTTCTTTTTGGACTTGGAATTTTTTTGTGTTGGAGTTGTGATTGAAATCATGTTTTTAGTTTGGGTAGTTTATTTAAAAATGAGATTTGGAATTTTAATTTATGATATGTTTTGATTTGGTTTCATGCTCCCTATTTTTAGTTTTTGTCCCCACTGAGTTCTAAGGGATTTTAAGAAGCATCTGTGGGTAGTTCTTTCACCATGTTCCTTTCATTTGATCAAGAAATGATTTAGACATTTTGTTTGTCCATTTCCGTTATGGAGTATGATGGTTCTCAATATCAAGATTTCGTCTAGAGGTTCTAAGAGTCGAACCCTCCTCATATTCTTGGGAAGCCAAAAGTAGGGAAAGTTGAGGTATGGCTGTGAAATATTGAGGAGATATTTGTTCATCATGAATCTTCTAAACCTCTCAATTTGGATATTTCCACCTTCACGGTGAGAGTCCCATGTCGGGAATGGTGGGAATTCGTTCTTCAGGCCGAACCGCAGAAGAATATTTTGTGGGAGTGCCTTAAAGCCTGGTTTATCCAATAGTATTTCCCCAATTACATGAAGATAACGATGGGTTCAAGGTTTTATGGCCTAGATAAGGGAAATTCAACGGTATTAGAGTATGTTAAGATCTTCTCTAAGCTGGTGTTGTATCTCCAAAACCTCGCTGGGGATGAATTTTGGAAATCTTGATTCCTTGAAAGGGGTTTCTGAATAGAGTTCCTTCCAGTTGTGCCTTCATTCCCTAATCATTATGAATAAGTCATAAGGCAGGCTATCCAAGTTGAAGACAATTTAGTAGCATCAAGAATGTTGAGAATATGCAGAAAAATTCCACCGTTTTCTGCCTCACTAGATTCATCCGAGAGGAAGCTCTGGTTGTATTTTCAGTGTGCGAAGCCGTGGCATAAGAATTTTTCATGTCGTGAAGCACCTAAGATCTGTAATACCTATGGCCGTTTAGTTCATTTTCAAAGGATTTTCTAGGGTGGTTCCAGGAAGTAAAAAGGGGCCATATCCACTCTCTTGGATAACCTTTTAGCTAAGTTGGATGAACATAGTGCTGACGCAATCTCAATTAGAAGTTCTATATTTGATTTTAAATTCCATTTTTTTATAATTAAAGTAATTTGTGGTCTTGTCTACTTTTGGGTATGAAGAATGATGTTGCAGGTCCTTTTGGAACTTTGTCTTAATTGGAATGTCTTTGTAGTGTTTCTAATGTTTCTGATGTACAATGGTGGTGTTTGTTTTCCCATGTTTCATTTCTTCAGGTTTTCTTGGTTTTCAATAGGATTTGAGAATTATTCCTTCTAGTGAAATAAATGTTTGTTTGGAGTATTAATATGGTGTGGAGACCCCCACGAGATGATCTTATTATAAATCCATCTTCTAGGTGTTCTTAACTGAGAATTTCCTTATTTTCGCTCTACTGCACCCCAACCATAGTAGTTGGTGGGATTGGATGGTGGGTCGTGTAATGGATGCTCGTAGAGATCCCGAATAGGCCACGATTGGTTTCTTTGATGGTGTTTGTGTTAGGGTTTGGGGTGTTACTTGTTGTGTTGTGTTTATAAAAGAGTGAGTCATCATTGTAATCTCTTCATTGTTTGTTCGAGCTTTGGGGTCTTGTATGATGTCTTCCTTGGGTGTGTGGCTTCTTTTGAGGGTGGACTTGTAGTTTCTTTTTGGGAATCCGTAGTTCCAGGATCTGAACGAAAGAGAGTGGTGGTTTTTTGGTCATTGAGTTTTCATATTTTTCCTTGGTTGTAAATCATCTTTGATTTGGTTTTGATAAACTAAATCTCTTTGTAATTTCTATGGACAGAAGGAGTCATGGTGGGGAGAATTGTCACACCCAGACCCGACACTTAACGGTTATTTTATTTATTTTTTAATTTCCATAAATTTTATACATCTTTGAGTTTTCTTTTTTTTAATTTAATTAATTGAATTAAAATTAAAATTGAATTAATTAAATAATAAAAAAATGAAAACCTAATCTGCCCATCCCCCCTTACCCTGCAGACTTCCCCCTTTCGCATTGCCTTGTGATGTCAAGCCCCCTCCCCTTCCTCTAGTTGAGTGATGTCGACCCCTCCCCTCCCGGACCTCCGACCTTGCTTACTCCTCCCGGAGAACCTACCTCTCAATGGCATCTCCCTCTAGCGGCCTCGTCTCCCTTGCACGACCTTGTTGACAACTCATTTTATAGGTAATTTCCTTTATTGTTTGTCTTAACCAAACCCTAGGTTATGGGTTGACCAGGTTTTGATAATTTCTTCCACTTTTAGGGTGTGTAGGGGGTCTCTAGGGTATTCCTCATATAGGTTTCGACATTCTCCACCGAAGTTGTAGTGCTTCGGTCCACTCAAGTGCATCCGATTTCATTTGAGGTTGATTTCTTTTACCCTCTTGTATTTTATTTTCATATTTAATTAATTTTTTCTTGTTCTATACTTAAATGGTGTCATGTAAAAGTTATTTTGAGAGGATTTGATGAGAAATTGGGTTGAGAATTATTTTATATATGAAATTGTGTGTGTATTTAAGGTGTAAAATATTGTATTTATTCTTGAAAGAGTACAATAAATTGTGTAAGTGGCTTATTATATTATTTGAGTGATGGAAAATACATTTTTAAGGGTTTTACATGATCCTGTATTGGGATCACATTTTGTATAAAGGATTGTCTATGTTTTATGTGAGTGTCTTGGTGTGGTGTTTTATGAAAATGGTTTTGATGGTTTTTTGGTGGGATCGAAGCATATTTTAAGGGCACTTAAGGTGCAGATGATTTTGGAAAGGGTTTTTTAAGGAAAATAAAATATTTGACATGTGAACTTAATTTTTATTTTTTTCAATATCAATTGTAGATGGTTTTGAATGGTGAAATTCATGTTTTCAAAATGATCTTGGTTTATGTTAGGTTTCACAAAGGGGCTTAGTCCAAGGATTTGGTATATTGCTTCCACCTATTTTTATTATTTATTTTTTAGAGTTTTTGGAATCCTTGATTCTCTTTTGGGTTAATTTGATTATTCAGTGTATTCTAAAAGGGTTGTACACATATACATAGTTAGGTGTACCTATATATATAAATCCTCCTTGAGCATATTCCCTCATGGGATGGGAATATGTATATTGGATTAAGGGGTATATATATAGGGGTGTATGTGTGCGCAATTGTGGGGAAGTCTTTGTCAAAGGCGTCGGATGCCGAGTTTCCCATCTTGGTCCGCTCCCTTTTGAGGTAGGTTTCCCTATGAAATTTATTTTAAATTTAAGAATAATTTATTTCTTTTATTTTACACATAGTTATAATATTAATTATTGATATAGAACTGTTAGTAAAACTGTCTCTCTTGAATTAGAGAGGTTTATCTCTTGTAATGTGTTACAATAAATGGTTTGATTGTATTTTCACATAAATTTCCTAATGAAATGACCCTTTTGACTTTGTGAATGTGTTTTTGATTTAAAATGTTGGTTTGGGTTTCATAAATGGGTTCTGAAGTGTATTTATGTTTTTCAAATTGGTGTGCGTGTGATTCTTAAGAAGTGGTTTGGCATGCGAAAATCATGTGATTCCTGGTTGGTAATTTTTTAAAATTAGTTATCTCAATAAAACTCTCCTTGGATGTGGTATCATTGATTTGGTTAAGTTATATGTTATGGTTGGTCCACTGGGAAATAATTTCTTGTGATCAAATGTTTTGAAAGGTGAGGGACGTATTCCTTGGGGTGACTCGGGGGTGACTTTGTTGTGTGTGTTGACTGTGTGTGTGGAATGTACTTGTGGCTGGATCCTTGGTTGAAATTGTTAGATCACACCCTTTTTTAGTCTGAATATGGGAACCTATAATATCAAGTGAATTTTTAGTAAATGATTACTACACTAGTTTAGACTACACATTGGCTAGTGGCCCTTCTCTACTAGGGGATTGGGCCCCTCGATTAGGCCAGGTAGGGAAACACCAAGTGTTTGGGCATTATGAGGTCATCGAGAGTAGGCATGCCTTCAAGATGAGTCACATGTATAATACTTTATAGAATATTCATGAGCTCTTAGGTTTCACCCATGTCAATTGGCACAAATGTTTTGATGCATTATTGACTAGATACTATTGTGTGTTATTTACCATTTACCTTGTTGAATGATTGTTGAGATTGCTTTTAGAATATTTTGGTTGATAGATAAAATGATAGTTTTTTTAAATGGTTATGGAAAAAGGTTTTGGAAATTTTTTATACTCACTCTCCCCTTTATAATTAAAATTTTATGCCTCTTTTAAAAAAATTCTTATAGTTCTTTCTTGGGAAATATTATGGTTTTGAATTGTAAAAAGGGAAATGAACCATGATTTGTTTTAAAGGAAAAAATGTGTGAAAATATTTTTTTATATATTTTAATTCAAACCTAAAATTAATGTTTCTTTATTTAAAGGTAATGCATTTTGAATATATTACTTGGGCACACCTACTGAGTTTTAATACTCACTCCTATACTTCATTCTTGTTTTTAGTTTCAGGTGTAGGGTTTAGTTCGATCTTGATCTTCATGGGAGATGTTGATTTTTAGTATTGGAGAGTGACCCATGGGGTCATGTGGAGTTTAGTGGTCATTAGGTCCCTCTAGTTTTTCTTTGTAGTTCGTTCTTAGTTTTTTTTTTGGGCTGCATTATTATTATATCGCTGCTACTGTTTATTTATATTGGAAAAAAATCATTCCCATCATCACTCTATTGATTACCATGGCACTTCTCACCAGCTCTAGAGGATCGAGAATGCCATTTAGGCCTTGTCAAGGGCCGACTCAGGTGAACGGTTCATGGTCGACCTGGGTTGGTATGTGACAGAAACATTTTCCATTTATTCAATACATTAAGTACAATATGGCATAGATAAATGATGATCAAATAAATGCATATAAATAGTCACGTGATCTTGAAACTTATCCATGTATATTCTAAAAAATTGAATAATCACATGAAAATATATAATTAATCTCATAATGAGGGAATTCATAATTATGGACATCTAAAATTTTCAAGACATTTTAAATATATGGGTATAAACCCATCTAATTTGGAAAACTGATTTGTCCCATTAAACATGTTGATGAAGTGAGGGGAATCTCTAGCTGGACCCCACCTACCACTTACTAAGTCTAATGAATTCCTTATATGAAAGGGGTGAAATAAAATCAAAAAAAACATTCATATTGAAAAACTATCACACAAAATGTAAACAATTACCCCAATTAATATACATAATTATAAACAATCCATAACAATATGAATCTCATCAAAATTGTACATCCCCAATCAAACTGATCATAAACCATTTTAAAAAATAATAAATATAGTATCAATATAGCACATCCCTAATGGATAATAATTACAATAAAGGATTGATGTTTTCGATGAATATAAATACTATAAAAATATCCTTAAAAACATTTTTGAGGAAAATAAGCGTTGAATTTTGAAAATAACCTTTTAAAATAAAAAGATCAAAGTACATTTTGAAAATAATTTTATTTAAAAATAATATTGAAATATTTTAAAATAATATTCAAAACATTGAGTGGCTATGACTGGAAAAAATTCTATGTCCTACACTTTAAAATAAAATTTCCTTTCACATTTTTGGTAAATGAAAAACAAGGATTGTTTTGAAAAAGACATGAAAATTCTTTTTACAAATATTTTTAAAAAAAGTAAAGATGGATAAAAATTTCATTAATAAATATTTTTTAAAAGGTTAAAAAAATTGAGAATAGTTTTATAAAACATGGGTTTTGATGAAAAAGGATTTCCAACTGAAGAGAGAAAAAAAGTATAATTTTATTAAACAAATCTCAATAATTTTAGTAACCAAAGAGTGATAGAAAGGTATTATTAATTTATAAATTTCATAAATAACTGGATGACAAGAAAATATATTTATTTTTATTTGTAGATTTCAAATAATTCCCCCAAAGGTTACTTACACAAAAACAATCCCGAATAATGATGAGATAGTGAAAAAAACCTTTCTAATTTGGTTACTTATGAATCATATTCCCCATAAGAGAAATAACATAAAATTAAAATTAAAATATCATTAATATTAAGAGATTAATTATAAAAAATATCAATGAATAAGTATACACACCGCACAAAATAAATAAGTTTTGAATATGGCATATGTATCATAGAAGTAAAAGTAAGACGAGAAACCCTTACCTCTTATTCGACTTTCTTTGTATGTGTATGAACCTCAGGTATAATAAATGTAGAATTATTATACATCTATAGTAGAAAAATAATCATACATCTAATACCATATATTAATATCTTATAAAATTTTACCACCAATTTGTTAATAATATTTTATTGTTTTTATTTTTGTAGGTGTTAATTGCCTTGTTTTCTCATTCATGTTTTGTCATTTATATAATTATATTAATGTTATAAATATTATTATTCTTTCATTAGATAAATTATTATAACCATTCGTGAAAATTAGACAATGAAAATGAATCGCATCGCATCTCTTTATATAGATGGGAGGTCGTACGTACGCACGAGCGACAATATCATTTCCTTAAAGGATGAAAGGTTCAAAAAGTTTATGATATATTAATTTTATATAATATATATCATGTCATATATTGAAAATTTATTCATTATATTTATCATTTTTTCCTTCATGTAAATGATAAGGGAAAATGAGACATATCACTTCATAAGGTAGTAATACACAATACACACGAGCGATGTTGTCATTTTTTAAATGAGATATAAAATAACAAATTATATGTGATTTTATAACTAAATAAGTATAGTTTTATCATAAAAATTATATATATATACATTAAATTCATAATTATATCCAACCATGATAATCTTTGAAAGAAAAATAGTTACATCATTTCGTGAGGCGGTAGTTCGTCGTACACATGACTGATGATTTTGTTTCCCATTTTGTGGAAGTGTAGATGGATAAATATTATTCCATAAACATAATAACATATCAATATATGGGAGATAATATTTTAATTTTTTTAAATGATAATACATAATTTAATGTTATAAAATAATAAACAAAAATAATAATCTCAATGAAGACAATTACCTTCTCTTAGAGAAACCACCTTTGGATTTCTTCTTAAGGACCACAGGGTTTGTATTTTTGGAAGTCCAGAAGACATAGAATATGTATAAGGGTTTTTATGAGGGATTTTTGGGGGTTTTAAGTCTAAATTTCAAGATATGTTTGAATAAGTGATGGGAGTGAGTTGCATTTTATAATTAAGGAGGAGTGTCATGTTTGTAAAAACCAAAAAGTATTCAATAAAGGGATCTCTATCTCAAAAAATGGATCAAAAATTGATTATTAAATAGATTGAGGGATGATATTATCAATAAAAACCACCAGAAAACATTCAAACACATGTCTTAATCATGTTTTTCTTGACTTCTATGTTTCATTACTTTTACAATTTTAGTTTTCATTGGGGGTAACTATTCTTTTTAACTTTGGAAATTTATAATTTAAAACTAAAAAATGAGACTTATTAGACAATTTGGACCTTATAATTATAAAAATTAAATCCAAATTATCAAATAAAATTCATATGTGTGTTGAAAAATAATTTTAACACAAGCACATATAGTGTGCAAAAAGACCATTTTAACCTTAACTATTGTTACAAGGTTTTTACTCATTAGGGGTAAACATAGTCATTATAAAAGAAAAATTGGTCAAGTAATGGACATTAGATTATATTTATAAACATTTAAAAATTAATTGGAATAAGATAGGTTTTTTTAGTAATCTTAAATCATTAAATAAAATATCATTTATTAAAAAATAACATTAGTGTAAATTTTAACATTATCCATTTAATTTGAATTTAAAATGATAAAAACAATTATAGAATTCAAATATATTATTTTAACACCTATATAAAATGATATATTTGTCTAAAAAATTAATGTAACGTAATAATTCATTCAATTTATTTTACTTTTAATACTTTTAGTATCATTTATTTTATTTTTCTATTAATTATAAAATTATTGTGTTTTCACTACTTACATATTTAAATTAATTATATTATTAATAAAAAACAAAAATAAATTAACCTAATAAAATTTATTTTAATATTATAAAAATTAATATCAATATTCATTCACATGCATCTTTTGTACCAATGTGAACACATAATTGAAATTTAAAAGAAAGACGGTGACATTTTGTTTTTTTTTCTTTACTTAAATAATCATATAGGTAAATTTATTGAAAAATAGTCCCAAAACACATAAAAATATACCCTGAGTATATTAGGGTTGAAATATTGTCACAAAATATGAATTGGAAACCTTTTTAGGTCATTTTGACCACTATCTAAGGTAAACTCATTTTTATATTAACTGTAGTAATTAATTTTTACTATTTTTACTATTAAATATGAAAAAAAAATTCATTGACCTTATTATATAATTTAAATTATCTTTATTCAAAATATTAATACCATTTTTCCATATTCAATTCACAGAAGTGGAATAATTCAATTTTAAATTAAACCGCAAACACGATAAAAGTGCACTTTTCCAAAGAGAAAATTTTCATATTTATGGAATGTTTTAATATCAAACTATAAAAATATATTGATTAAAATTAACTAAATTAGTAAAATTTTATTATAAATATACTAATTTTACTTCAAAACTAATTTATAATTTAATTTAACTTTTAAAATTATTTAAAAGAAAATTCAGTTTTCAATAAAAATCATTACTTTTCACTATTAATCAAAAAACTAATCCTCTCAAAAAATGCCAAACAATTACCATAAGCTAATTTTTATACGATTATTAAAAAAATTAATTTCATTTTATCAATTTTTTTTCTAAAAGTTGTGGAAATTTGTTTTAAATTACGTGTACAATGCACAACTAATCTACATATATGAAAAATACGTCTTTTTATGAAAATATTTCATTATCATTAAAATAGTAATTATTTTATTTATATTAAAAATATAAACATTGAATTTATTTTATAAATGTGTAAAATATATAATTTTCATAATTTATTTATCACTATTCATACCTTCTATTTTAATGATGATGTTATAATGGTCATGTTTAAATAATAATATTTTAATAGAGTATCATGTTTCATTCAAACTTAGTGTTGAATGAATTTAAAGCTATAGAAGATATTTAATTTCTTTAAAAATAAATACATTTTAAATCCTTGGGTTGTTATATTCTCTTTTTATCTTGGTGTTGCATGTCATTAAAACTACCAAAAATGATATTCCTCTTTTAAAATATCTGGGAGTTACATTTTTTCCCATTAAATAAATCCCATCCTCACAATTTAATCTTGATATTTATAAGAAAGGGTGTGAAATTTTAAAATAAGAATATTTAAATCACACGTCGTGGGAAGGGTTAATAAAACTTTTTATTGATAAGAGAGAAATAGAAGTTTGATGTTCATTTGGAATGATCAAAGAAATAGGTTTCCAAGTCAGAAAACATTGGTGGGAACAAAAGATATAGAAATTAAAGAAAATTGTAATTCCCAAATAATAATGGAGGGTGATAAAGGTATTTTATCACAAGAAACTGAATGATCAAGATAAATTCAGTAACAAGAAATCCAAAAATCTATGATGAATTAATGGACCATTTAATTCCTCAGAAATGAAGGTACTAGGATAACATTTTTATTTCAAAATCCTTATCCCAGAGTTGAGAAATTTAAATACCATTTTTAATGAGTAAATATGACAATATAATTACTTTATATCTTTATATTTTATAGGAACAATTTCATCCTTTCGTTGTGCTTCGATCAATTCCCACTCCATTTCTTACTCTAAGAAAATAATATACAAAATGAATTTTTATGCCTGAAGCACATTTAATAGATCATGAGAATGAAAAGTCATTCCTATCATCTCTATATATTTCAAAAAAACAAAAAAGGTTAGAAGAAATTGTCTAATAACACCCAATGTTCAACTTAATCCATTCCATATAGAGTTAACTTAAGACCCATAAAAATATGTCTGTCCAAATTCAATGTCCATTTTATTTATAGAAGGTCACTAAATCAATAATATTTTTCCAAAACAATATATATCTCTTATTAAGGTCAAATTAAAAATATGTTAATACCTTTATCACTATAAAACCTTAATGAATAAAATTCATGCATCAAAATAAAATATTAGGTTTTCATGTATATTTCATAAATTTATACTTGCTGCAAACTCCATCAAAGATGATATAAACCATCAAACCTATAACTAATTTTCTAGTCACCAAAATTATTCCATAAAAATATCATTATTATATCACCATTTGAATTATATTATGGGTTATACAACCTTAATAAAGTTTTTTTCAAGAGGTTCAACTTGTCACTGAATCGTCGTTCTTGGTTATCGGTACCATTCAAGATATGCTCTCAAATCCTATAAGAAATAGTATCATAATAAAATGATTCAACATTTCATGATTCTTATAACCAAGATATCATTGATAAATAGGTCCTATAATTGAATTATTTAATCCAAAGAGAATAACATTAATCATTCATCTTTATCTATGGTAATAACATAAGCTTGACTAGTTTCCTTCAAAATATTGGCATAAACTCATCGAATAAATTATCCTTCTTACTCCTTGGATTACATGAATTGATACTGGTCCCATTCCTTCTACTAAGAACCATTTCTAAATGATGTAATACACTATATTAGATAATAACTTTATGAAATATACCATATAATCCCCAAAAAAGTAAAATAGTTAACATAAATTGACAATAAATATGCATAGCTAATCCCATAATCATAAACATAGTTTCTTTGGGGATATCTTTATTTTAGAATTCATCATAATGGATGGTATATATAAATTTTAATTATCCTAAGAATACCCCTTAAAATAAGGCTTATATCCCTTTTCCTCTTCATCATGTACAAGTTTATTTAGGGATTTTTCACTACATACATTCCCTAGGGGTTAGTATGGAATCATTTCCTACACATTGGATGGTGATCCCTTAATTGTGAATTCCTGGAGAGAGTTTTTAGAATCCTTCCATGAGGCCCTATGTGAGATCCTCTATCATCATATTTCCCTTGGTTTATTTCTTGGTATTGTATTGACCAAAACTACCTAGGTATCAATCATCTACTTAGAGGGTTATTCCAGATTGAGTTATTGGTATACCCCTTGGACTTGGGGGTGATCATCATCTATGTATCATTCTCTTCATATTTCCATTATATAATTTTTATGGAAATACCTAATGATTAGTGCATCTTGAACAAACACTATCAGTGTTATATGACTTGTGGATCATGTTCTCCTGGATTATTTTAATGTGAAACCCTCGAGCATGATTACTAGGATAACATTAGATTTGTAAATTTATTTTTAGATTGTATGTACTTTTTTAGTATACTTGAATAGTATTGTTACATGTGATGTAGACATATACCATTCACGAGAAGACTATTGTTCTTACAATTATATGCTTTGTGATTTTGGGGGTTCTTATTGGGTATTGTTATACTGACCCCTATAAGGGATTTTCCTACACATGTCATGTATTATGAAGATGATCAACATTTTTGATAGAGTCCTAGAGGGAACATGACCAAGTAGATATTAGTTAAGTTGACTAACCGAGGTGTGTTATGATGGTTACCTTGATGCCATCCACCTTCTACACATTCAGGTTGGACTAGTTTTCATGATATTTGTGGGGGTATTGTATTTGGACCTTTTTTCTTTCCAGTACTTCTATAATACTTTGATAGTGGGATTTAGATGTATGCATGCAGGGTTTATAATTTGTTTTACATTTTATCATTATATTTTCTTGGATATTTGTGTGTGTGTGTGTATTTATATATGTACCTTATGCAAAGGCCTCCCATGTGAGTGAAATACCTAATCAACACTAGTATCTTTCCCACGAACTATTGGAGGAAATATTGGGATATTTGTGACACGATACCCATTAGTACGGATCATGATAGAGTGGTATCAAAGGAATCTAGTTCTACATTAGGAATAGAGACTCTGATATTGGTTTGGGGTAATAGTGTTAAGTGTTTTATGTTCATCTTTTAGATCAGGGACCCTAGCGTTGGTGCATAGGCCGACGTATCTATACACCTTGAATATGATCACATGCCTTTAGAATTAGTACACATAAGAATTGATTTTATGGAAAAAATTGTTACATACATCAAATAGGAATGGTTTGTGGTTTAAATATCTTTATAGAGTCATCTATCCCGATTTACTCATTAATTGTTGTACATCCTGTCTATTTAAGGATAGATTCGCAACATATTCCAGAAAGGATTCAACACTAGGATTAGGAGGATAATTCACTCTATTATAAGGAATCAATATAGGGACCTGATTTGTAGGTGTTACCTTCAGGTGGTGCACAAATTATACCACTACCCGTCGAGTAGCATATGGTATATTCAATACTAGAAAATGTGGTGTGAATGTTGAGCACACTTCATGTGTTTTAGTGATAGTGACACCACATGTTCTAAGGTGATCCCAAACCATAGGTTTCTGAGGACTGGATTGAGGTGGTGAAATGAATGTCTGTCTTTACAAAACATAGATAGATCAGTTGGTGGTCCGGGCAGCGAACCTTCTGCTTAACTCTGTATGACGATAGTGTGGTCTAGTGAACTAGTCATATGATGAGGTGACACTATCATGGTTAGAGTTCAAGTAACTTTCTACATAGGAGTTATATTTATATACATTGATGTATATATGCATCTAGGAGCTTCTATATATTTAGTAAAGTAGTAAGATAATGGATAAGTAATCATTGAGGTTCACAAACATCTACAGGTACTCGATGGATATGGTTTATGATCTATTCTTTCAAGATCTAAATATTTAGCTAGGAATGAATATAGATATTTGATATAGAATTATACCTATAATACTTACTACCTATATTGGGTTTCTAGAGAATTATTTGATGTTCAAGAGTTTCCTAGATAAGTAGATGCAGAAAATTATTGTTAGAAGTGGGTACACATGAGCAGAGTCTTCAACAGTAGGGATACATTGTTAGTCTCATAGACCTGGATGTGTGAGACATTTTAGGGGGTGATCCCAGGACAATGTTTATATGGTTAAGGACTTGCATAAGGGGTTTAGTGAGACCAAGGAGAGGTGGTTATACAATTATGAAAGTAGGGAAACTATTATATGAGATTTTATGACTTTCCGTAGGGCTGGAAGAGAGATAGTGGAAGGGACACCTAGGTAGAGGCGATGGTAGAACAGACAGGTCTATAGGAAGTCAAACATGGAAGAGGATTTGGGAGAGTAACAGTAAGTGGTATATGTTTTGACTTTTTTCTACCACCACCCCCAGGTGGTCTACTCCAAGATAGGGGAACTAGACAACATGGGTGGGTGAAGATGCAGATGGTGGAGGCTTATGAATCAGAGGATCCAAGCATGATACAAGGTATGATCTGGGTATTTTCTACCTTATCTACATTATTGATCGACATATGTGTAATTTATTCCTTTATCTTCACTTATATGATTTGATATTTAGATATTTTAGTTGAGTCCTTGGCTTGACCCTAACACTTAAAGACTCCGACGAGAGGTGAATCAATGATCAAACACTTCCTCCAATAGTGTGACCTGAATCTTATAGGTGAGAGTTTATATTGGGATCCTTTTTTAGAATTAATGAGGCCTTGAAAATCATCTTATTTATAGACTGGTTATCTATAGTTCATGTCATGATATAATTTTTTAGACGGAGGATATGGTTGGTTTGTAATAATGGGACTAGGTCTTACTGTATTGGTGAAAAGGAAACACATAAAGTATAGGATAAACTCATTCATAGTAAGGTGTAGTATATTTCTCATTAGTTAGATATCATTACCCTTAGTTCATTGGATGATATGAGTTTTCAATTCCCTGTAGTGGTGGAGGAGTATGGGGATGTAATTCATGAGGATGTTCCAGACTTACCTCCCCACCGATGATATAATTATAATTTTATCTACAATCCTGGATGACTTAGATTTATTCAAAAATATATCAGATGAATCTCATAGTGCTTCTAGAGATGATGGTGTAGTTGGAGGACTTATAGAAGAAAGTATTTATTAGACCCAGGGTTTCACCTAGGGCGGCCCCGTTATTGATCACCAAGAATTCATATGGGAGCATGAGGTTGTGTGTGGAATACCATCACCTAAAGTAGGCGAACCTAAAGAACTAGTATCCACTACTAATATCAATGACCTCTTTGATCATTTTATAGATGCACGATGATTCTAAAATATTGACCTCAAACCAGGCTATCACTAGTTTCAAGTACGGGATGAGGATATACTTAAGATGTAATTTAAATGTAACTATGGTCAATATGCATACATGGGGATGAACATTGGTGTGACGAATTACCCAACAGTTTTCATGGAACTCATAAACTATATCTTTCATCCTTTCTTAGACCGATTCATGGTAGTATTCATTGAAAATATCCTAATGTACTCAGAATTCGAGGAGGAGCACACAAGACAGAAGGGATAGATTTGGATGTACTCAAAGAGTACTAGTTACACGAGAATCTCTCGAAGTGACAGTTCTAGATTCAGGAGGCCAACTTTATGGGATACGTTATATTAGTAGATAGTGTGGTAGTAGAACCGGTGAAGGTAGAAGCAATGTTATCTTGGGATCCGCCTAAGAGCGTGACAGAGGTAAAATGTTTCCTTAGGATAGTAGGATATTATTAGAGATTGATACCCAATTTCTCTAGGATATCATCTCCCTTAACATATTTTACCTGAAATGGAAATACTTTCATGTGGATAGAGAGGTTCCATTAGGATTTCTATGAGTTGAGATAAATATTTATGAACACTCCCATGTTGAGATTTCCCAAGGAGGGTGTTGAGTAGGTAGTGTTATGCAATTCATAGGGTACTAGGCTTGGTTTTATTATGATGTAGAGGCCAATAGTTCTTGTCTATAGTTCACATCAATTGAGACCACATGAGAGAAACTACAAGATCCGTGATATTGAGTTATTAGCAGTAGTTTTCTCACCGAAGATGTGGATACACTACCTAATGAGTGAGTGGTTTATCATCTATTCTAACCACAATAGTATATATTTTATATTACCTCAGAAATATATTATCTTAAGATAGAGATAATGGATAGAGTTCCTCTAAGATTATAACTTTAATATTTTCTATTCTATAGGGAAGGGGAACATGGTATAACATGTGCTCTGTAGGAGATCATGTATACAGTTACTGAGAAAGGTGTTAGAGTAGTTGGCCTCATTGTAGATATAATTTTTTCATGGGGATTGAGAATCTCACCTCTAGTTAATGGTTTTTACCCATCCACCTTTATAATGAGTTAGGGAGGCATAGTTTGGGGATACTAATTGTGATACACTACACACTCAGATATCCACTGGACAGTTACATGATGTATTTCATTAACATGGAAACATTTAATTATTTTTGGAGGATGTAAAATGGTACCAATGATTTTTAATGGGGATATTTTGAGAGAATTTAATATATCTCCTTTATAAGTACATCTAAGTGTGTAAAATATGTACCATGACCTCTGATATTAGTTTTGGTGGCCAGAGATGAAGAATGGAGTTATAGAGTTTGTCTTCTGATGCCTTACTTATCAGAAAGTGAAGGATGAGCACCGTGTTCTATTGGGTTTAAAAAAACCGTTGAGGTTATAGAGTGGAAGTGTTATGGGATATCCATGGAATTTATTACAGGGTTTCCACATATGTCCAGGGGACATGATTCCATCTGGGTTATTGTAGAATGGCTAACCAATCCGTCCCACTTTCTAGCTATATGAGATTAGAGTTTAGTAGAGTGTTTGGTATGCCTGTACATACAAGAGTCAATATAACTCTGTAGAGTTATCTCAAGGATGGTTTCAGACCATGATTCTCACTTTACATTTTGGTTATAGAAAGGATTGTAGAAGGATATTGGGACTTAGCTGCATTTGAGCTTGACTATTCAGCCCTAGACCGACTACCAAACAGAGTTTACCATTCATGTCTTGTGGGGCATGTTTGAAGGCTTTCATGTTGGACTTCATTCATAGTTATAAGGACCACCTACCATTGGAGGAGTTTTTGTACAACAACAACTACAATTATACCATTGATATGGAACTATTAAAGGACTTTTATAGGAAAACCTGGAGGTCACCATAATGTTGGATAGACGTATGAGATTCAATACATATGGGACTAAAGTTGGTACGTGCCACTACAGGGAAGGTGCATATAATACAAGAGTGGATGAGGACTACACATAGTTGTCCATAGTACTATGTGGACTAATGATGAAGGCCTTTGAAGTTTGAGTTTGGAGACCATGTTTTCCTATCGGTCTCACATCGATGTGGAATATGAAGGTTTGGTTGGGTGGTAAGAAATCTACTAGATTCGTTGGCCCTTTATAAATACAAAATAGGGTTACTAAGGTAGTATACCACCTAGTGATACAACCATAGTTAGACCAGGTATGTGATGTCCCCCATGTTACACAGCTGAGGAGATATGTGCATGATGTATCAAATGTTATTGAATGAGGAGATATAGAAATCAAATATTGAGATACCATTGTTGAGTACTTGATGGAGATAAAGGATTATAAGGATTTTATCCTTTATGAGAGATCAATTCACCTAGTTCATGTTTAGTGGAAGCATATGAATCTTCCAGAGAGAAGCTCAGATTGGTAGACCCATATGCATGATCATCACCCATATCTCTTTATGTTGCCTTTTTTTGGATTTATAAGATGTAAATTCCCAAGTTGGGGAGAATTTAATGGCTCTTATTTTTTGATTTATTATTATTGAATATTGTATGAATTATTTTTTTTATATAGGCATGGAGAGAATGTGAGATTATAAGGCATGGTGTGCCCAAAATAAATTTTTGAAATATATTAAATATATTAAATGAAAATGAATGAAATTTTCCTAAAAAGGTATAATAACTTCTAAATGGAGTATCAGATCATAAATTTTACATCATCATTGAGTTCATAGCTTGGGTTTTACCCTATCTATGACATAACCTTGGAGCACGTCAGACGTTCAAGTTGGACGCATTCATGGGCAGATGTTTAAATGAATGAGTGAATTTAATTATTTAATTAATTACACACAGAATAATAAAATTTATATATAAATGCTGATATGGAGGATTTTTAGGGTTAGTTGAATATCCTTATAAATCAAGAGGAACCACTATATATTTTTTGTGGAGTTTATGTTTGAGAGAGACGACGGAATCATGGATCGTTGATTGGTGTGCGATAAAGCTTGAGGATCTTGCCAATGACAATGAAACATAATCCTTCTTCACCATAAATTGATCCAAATTTAGTTAGGATTGTTGTTTTATTTGGATTATTCTCTATTTGTTTATTTCTAGAATGAATAAAAATCAATCGACTCGCAGATTGATTCACAGATCGGTCTTATCACGGGTATGGGATTATCTAAATAAATTATTTGGAGAATTATTTAATTATTTTGGTTCTTTATTTTTCATTCTAATAGAAATAGATCAAGGCCAAATGAATATGACTAAGGTTCATTCCTCTTTGTGTGTTTCTTGGATTTTTTACACTGGTCTTCATGCATTCATCACTGATGTTTCGTTTGATTGGTGATTCAACCAAAATACTGAGAAATCAATCATTGCACACCCATTTCTTGGTACATGAGATTTATATCACAGATCCATGCTCAGTATGATTCGGGGATCATGCAATGATAGTAAAGATAATAGGTCAGTTCAATTTTGGTATTTTCTGTTGTGATTCTAGCTTACGACTATGGAACTATAATATGGTGAGGATTTTCAGTGTGATTTGATAGATGGATTCTAGTGAATGACAATGAAAAAGGTTTACCAGAACTGATGCACCCATACTTGCATGATTTTTTTCACAATTGAATCTAGATGAGTGGACGAAGATATAGGAGGAAGAACCATGGTTCCTATGAAATACCAAAGAACATAGTTTGTAATCTAGGATTACAAGGTGTGTGAGACCTCTGGTGCATCGTTAAGGTTTCAATTAGATGATAAATACCACATGATGTGTGACCCTTATAACAAAATTTATGAACCATTACCTGGTAGCTTGGAATTTACATGGGATGGTACATGGTCATGGGCATGGTCACAGCTAGTCATACATTGACATGGCCAGACGGACACAGACACAGACATGGACATGAGTACATAGGCTCAAACACACCATATACTCAAGAATGAACATGGACATGGAAACATGCCATGATATATGTGCAAGAATATGTGATAAAAGGACAAGTAGTTTTCTAATAGTACACAATATATACCCATTTAAATAAGGCTTATCTCCCTCGTCAACTTTATCTTGGACATGTTTCATTAGAGAGTATTCCCTTGATACATTCCCAGGGGGTTAGTTTGGAATCATTCCCTAGACATAGGATTGTGATCCCTTCAGTGGAATTTTTGGGACATAGATGTTGGAATCCTTTCATGAGGCTCATAGTGAGATCATCTATCATTATCTTTCACTAGGTGGAGTTCTTGGTATCACCATCACCAACACTACACAGGAATCGATCCTCTACTTAGCATTTTATTCCATATTGAGTTGTTGGTATACTCCATGGGATTAGGTGTGATATCCATATATGTATCATTATATTAAAAAATCTAGTGTATACTTGTTATGGGAAGACCTGATGAGCATTACATCTCTTACGGACACCATCAGTGATATCTTACTCGTGGAGCATGTTCTCCCAGAGGGGTGCTATGTGAAACCTTCGAGCATTATTCATGGGCGAGAATTATGGTTTTGACTTTACTTTGTGAAATAATTTATTTATTGATTACGTCCTTATATTCTTATTATATGTGTTTTTTACATATACCTGTGATGAGTTGACCGTTGTTCTTGTTGTTATATGATTAGTGATTTTAGGGTGTCCTACAGGGTATTGTCATACTCACCCATGCATGGGATTTTCCCACACATTTTATGTCTTATGAAGATGATTAAACTTTTTACAGTGTTCTAAAGGGACTATTACTAGGCAGATATTAGTGAGCTAGACTGATCGAGGTGTGTTCTGGAGGTTACCTTGATAGTAATCCCTTTCTATACTTTTAGGATGGACTTGTTTTCAAGATCTTATTGGTGGAATTTTATTTAAACCTTTTTATTTATGGTAATTATTTTAATACTATTATAGTTTGTTTTATATGTATTAATTCAAGGTTTTATTAAATTTCAACATTGTATGGGCTTGGAGATGTGTGTTCATGTACAACTACCATAGGATAAGGCCTCTTATGTGAGTAATATGCCTACTCGGTGCTGTATCTAGACCCTGGCCTATTGGATTTGGGCTTGGGGTAGTCATAAAATGGGTCCCGTTGGTATGGGTCATGATAACTCATAAAATTTGTGATCCTCTTATAACATTTTACCACCTGTTTGTTAATAATATTTCATTATTTTCAATCTTTCTAGTGTTAATTGCCTTATTTTCTCTTTCATGTTTTGTTATGAAAGTCATAGTTCTTATACATAAGGCATATTTCCATCATGTATAGAATGATATTAATGTTATAATTTTATTTCATTAGATACATCCTTAAAACTTTTATTAAAATTGGATAGATAAAATGAATCACACCCCTTCGGGGAGACGGTAGGTTATACGTACACATGAGTGACGATATCATTCCCATAAAGGGTGAAAGGGTAAGGAAGTGTATAGAATAATAATTTTATATAATTTATATCATGTCATGTATATCACATATATTCATGATATTTATCCTTTTTTTCTTTCCATGTAAATCGTAAGTGAAAAATGAATTACTTCGCATCACGAGGCAGTATTCCTCCGTATACACAAGCGATGTTATCATATTTCAAACATAATATATATTAAGATTCTATATGTTAAATTATAACTATAAAATTATAATTATATATTAATAATTATATATATTAATTAAATAAGTCATTAAATTTTACCTTGAGAGGTGTTTATGGAAAACGAATTACATCAGGTCATGAGTTGGTAGTCCACTGTACACATAATTGATGACTTTGTTTCCCATTTTATGAATGTGGAGATGGATAAATATTATAAAATCAATATAATAACATATTAGTATATAGGAGATACTATTTTTATTATATTTTAATGGTTAATATATAATATAAGATTGTAAAATAATAAATAAATATAATGAGATTAGTGAAGATAATTACATTCTCTTAGAGAAACCTCCTTTGGATTTCTTCTTAAGGATCCTAGGTTTCATATTTTTGGAATAATAGAAGCTAATTAATATGTCTAAGGATATTGTTTTTGGATTTTGGTAGGTATTTTGAAATATAAATGTCTTTATAGGTGTGAATAAGTGAGGGGAGTGAAGGCCCTTTTATAATTGAGGAGTGTCATTTTGGTGAATACCTAGAAGTATTCAATAATGGGAAGTAAATATCACCCCAAGTGGATAAAAAATTCATAATTAAAGGTTTTTATGGATGATATGGTTTAGAAAAACCACCCCAAACATTAAAAAACACGTTTTAGACATGTTTTTCCTTAACTTCTATGTTTTATTACTTTTAGCATTTTAGTTTTCAGTACATTAAGTAGCCTTTTTAACTAAGGTAATTTATCCTTTAAGAAAAAAATAAAATGATCCTTATTTTATAATTTGGAACCACATATTCTAAATACTAAAAAAAATTATCAAATAAAAATTCTATGAGTGTTGAAAATTAATTTTAACACAAGCGCATTAACATAAAAATACATAGTTTTAACCTAAAAGGTGGTAACAATGTTTTTAATCTTTAGGGATCATTATAGTCATTAAAAAATAATAATTGGTCCATGAATGGACCACATATGATATTTATAAAAATTTAAAAATAAATTTACATAATATATGATATTGATAATTTTAAATCATTTAATAAAATATCAATTATAATAAAATAACATTAATATCACTTTTGATATTATTCATTTAATTTGAATTTAAAAATATCATGAAAATGATGGAATTAGAATATATCATGATAAAACATTTATATAATGTTATATTTTTATAAAAATTAATGGAACATAATTATTCATTCAATTTATTTTAATTTTAGTATTTTTATTATCATTTATTTTAATTTTCTGTTAATTAAATAATTAATTCTTTTGTATTGTTTATGGATTTAATGTAATTATATGATTTCTAAAAAATTAAAAAAAACATCATAAAATTAATTTCAATATTCTAAAAATTACCATGAATGTTAATTAACATATTTATTTTATCCCTAAGTGAACACATAATTGAAATTTAAAAGCAAGAGGGTTAAATTTTTTATTTTTATTTACTTAAATTATTATATAGGCAACATTCGTGGAAAGGTGTCCCAAAAATAATAAAAATATATAATAAGGATATGAGGGGTTATAATATGTCCATAAAATAGTAATTTTACTTGTTTTTAGATTATTTTAACTCTTGTGTTTTCAATTTAACCCCATAGAAAACTCATTTTTACTATAACCATGGTAATTAATTTTTAATGTTTTTACTATTTGTTATGGTAAAAAATAATGTTAACCTCATTTAAAAATATATAATATCTAGATTATAAATATAGAATTAATTTTTACAAATTCAATTAATGGAATTGGAAGAATTAAATTTAAAATTAAACTGTAAACGTGACAATAGAGGGGTTTTCCAAAGTGAAAATAATCATATGTATAGAATATTTTAATATCAAAATTCAAAATTAAATTGAATAGAATGTAATAAATTAGTAAAATTTTAATAAAATTGAACTAATTTAACTTTAAAACTAATTTAATATATAATTTAATTTTTAAATTTTTTAAACTAAAAGGCATTTTTAATAAAAATAAGTATTTTTCATTATTCAACAAAAAATTAATCATTTCAGAAATATATCAAAAATTTACACTGAAGTAATTGCGATATGATTATTATAAAAATTAAGTTCATTTTGTCAAATAAATTTTCTAAAAGTGGTAAAATTCATTTTTAAATTATGTTCAAAAAGCACAACTAATTTCCCATTTAGAAAAAAATAAATTTTTTCAGAAAAAAATTTCTTTCTCATTCAAATGGTCATTATTTTATTTATAATAAATATATAACCATTAAATTTATTTTATACATGTTTAAAAAATATATTTACCCTAATTTAGTTATTTCTATTCATGCCCTACATCTTAATAGATAATTTATAAAGGCCACATTTAAATAATAATATTTTAATAAGCTATAACATTTCATTCAAACCCAGTTTTTCATGCATTGTAATCTATTAAATAGGTTTAATTTATTTTAAAATAAATATATTGTAATTTATTAGGTTTTTATATTATCTTTTAATCTTGGTGTTTCGTTTCATATACACTATCGAACATGATGTTCATCTTTTAAAATATCAAGGTGATATAATTAGGGGTATTCACTCTTATCACAGGAGACTATAAAAATAATATAATTCTGAATTCTTTCTTTTAATTTTATTCTATTTAATTAATAAAAAGGATTTAAGGAGAGATTATAATAAAATTTTAAAATGGTGTTTTTAGGTTGGTGAAAATTTTAAGATTTCAATTCACTCCCCTCTTGAGTCATTATGTTACATAATTGGGAAAAATATTTTTAATTATTATAAATACTAGTTAGGAAGTGGTGAACAATGAAACATTAAATATATTATTTTGATAATGTAAAAAATTTTAATGATAAAAATTGATTCATGAAAAAATGAAAGAAGGTTCGGGTTTTGTTGTCAAAAACACCCAAAACAATTAAGTATCAATACAAAATTGTAAAAATCACAACACTAGTATAGATTATATATTGAACATAAGAAATAAAATAACAATATTAAAAATAATAAAACTTAAATATAAACAAATATAAAAAAAATTATTACAAAAATGTTTCCCAGCAATCAAATTACTTGATATACCATAGAACACCTAAAAATTAGTATAAATAATCTATTAATTATTATAAAAAATTATTTAACATAAACAAAATTGAAATATATAGAAAATAATTTTCCACTGGTAAAAAACACTTGTTAAGTAAATAAAAACACATTCTATATTAAAAAAACACACGCCACGATGAAAATAAGAAAAATGTATTATTATTCATTTTAAAAAACTAACAGAACAAAGGAAAATGTACAAACTAATATTATTCATACCTTTTGTAAATGTTATTTATAGTAATGGTAACTGCCAAAATAATTATTAACATCTTCATATATCCTATAAAAATGTATAGTTAATAAATAATTAATAAATTTTTATAAAAAATATTTTATTAAAGAATAAACTATGTCATACTTTTAAAATTAAAAGGTCATTCTTAAGTTTATCATTTCCCATATTGATATACATAGATCCAAATTTAACCTTTAATAATCATAGATTGAATAATATCAAGATAAATAATATTATAATATAAATAAAATATATAATTAAAATGTGATAAAAATAACCATTTAATAGTTTATATGTTATGGTTCAATAATAATATAGAAAATAACTCACATGTAAGTCAAAATAAATATCACCATTATAAAGGAAGAGGAGTTAAAAAATTATTTTATAGCTAGTTTATAAACAAACATGTTAGAAGACATTATAGGGAGAGATAATTTATTTATCAAGAATATACTGCAAAAAACACTTACATTCCCAAAGTAGCTAAAATATATGATTGTGGGTAATATATATGAAAATGTTGTGAGAAAATATATCCCTAACCGAGAAATGCCATCATATATTGGTAAAACCTAGGTAAAAACTCATCCATGTTGTAACAATCAAAAGTTAATTATGAATTTTATTTCTCTAAGTTATTTTTTCATTAATTCACAATTGAGAAGAAAATAAATCATATAATAAATGAATCATGTTAATAAAAATTTATTCACTCATAATATTACATTATAAAAGAGTAGATGAAGTTAAGTATTAAATACCATGGATGATTACATCAGTTAAATTTTCATAAAAAGTATTATAATAAATATAGAAGAATAATTTTTTTACAAATATGAAATCCACTGGACCATCTTCACCCGGTAGAATCAATTTCAATAGAACTAAACCCACAATGAGAAAAAAATCATGAATAGAGAAATAATTTTATAAAATTGTAAATGATAACTATTATAATGAGTATTTTGATTTGTAATGTTATAATAGATAGTATTTATATAAAGTAATGGGGATAATTTATTTATTATTTGACCATTATAAAAGGGTATATTACCATTAGGTAAAATATTGGAAAATATATTACAAGTTTATAATTACCGGTATCCAGTTAATAAAAATAATTTTTTTATATTTAAAAAAAATATGAATTTTATTTATAAGTAATTTATTTTAAGAAAATATATGATTTTGGAATATAATACAATTATTCTTTTGTGAAAATAAATTATATTATGGAGAAATATTTTTTATAAAATATACATTTTTGTAAAATTTATTACTTTTAAAGAATAATTTAATTAAAATGGATTTATAAAATTAAATTTATGGTTAAAAAAATAAATAAAATCAATGAAATAATAAAAGGAATTATAAATAAATAAAATTTAATGATTCAAAGTTAAATAAATATGTTTTATTTAAAAAAATAATTTATATTATATATTATATGTTTTTATTTAAAAGTTAAAATTTTAAAATTCATATAATGAAATTAAATGAAATTTATTATATATATATATATGAATAAAAATTCCTGAATTTTTCATTAAAATTTGGAAATAATAATATAATCATTTATTGTTAAAAATTATTTCTTTCATAATACTATTTTTTCTATTTGTTTTTTACTTTTAGCATAAAAAATTTAACTCATCGCTATCAAAGAGTGATTTTGGTGATCTATATTATATATATATAAATAATCATATATATTACGATTCATCTCATCATTATTATTTGGAAAAGAATAATAATAAATTCGTTTTTTTTTGCTCAAAATTATATTATTTCTAAAAATTATTTCTAATGATTTATAAATGTTTATTTTAAAATTTATAGTGCCCAGTAATTGAAAACTGATATAATAAAATGGATTTTATATCTTAAATCATCATGTAAAAATTATTTGATATGCCCAATTTAATTTTCAACAAAAAATAAGTTACTAAGGTTAATGTCAGTTACCATGTGATAGGTTATAACGAGATAAATAGTTAAAGTAATGATTGAAATTTATAAAATATACCTATAATTATAAATTAAAATTATAGATTAAATAATTCTATACATACCATCCTTCCTTGAAAATAATTGAGTAACTTTCCAAGAAATATTATTTGGTTTCTATAATAAAATATGTTTATTTATGAAAGTTCCACTCCTTTTTACTTGTAAAAGGACCCCTCTATCACCCTTTCTAAACTAAAAATAAAATTATAATTACTCCATTTAAAATTCCTTATTTATTTCCATAAGAATACTACCATATATTTCTTCAACTTTTTTTTCTCAAGAGTATGCCATAAATCCTTTAAAATGAAGAAGTACTATAAGATAAAATGCAATTTCTTCATTGTATGTAATGACTTATTGCCCTTATTTTTCATTTATCATCTTCATAAACCTCTTAGAAATAAATATTTATCACCTTAATAGAATCTAAATAAAATCTTTAAACTTTTAGAATAATGATTTTTTTAAATCACTTTATAATCATACTATTCAATTGATTATAGAATTTTCTTGATTAGGTCGATTTAACCACCTTCATGGAAAGTGCCATAAAATTTTATCATGAATATTTGAAAATATTTAATTATTGATGAAATAGGATTTAAATAGGGAAAAAATTGGTTCTAGAATTGTGATATTAATATTTAACTCATTATTAATATAATAACTCATATTTTTTAAAAATTATAAAAACCTTTTTTTTATATGGATTTCATATTTATAAATAATACCTAAAACTCCCAAGTATTGAACCTATAACATCATGAATCATTATGGATCTTCTATTCTACTAAGTTTACTATTAATGAGATTTTGGGGCTCATACACATTGATCGATGGTCGAGACCACTATACCAAAATAGACAAGGAATAGTTAAAACTACTAAAAGTCACGATCAATATAAACTAAAAATAAGAAAAAAATTTCAATAAATAGATATAGATTTTTAACAAAAATTTAATAAATAAGATTAAGATTATAAAATATATTCTTAATAATTATACTTTATAAAATAGGAGGTTAGAGTACATCTGAGAAAATGAGACTCTAATGTAAAGGTTTTTGTTGAATTAATCTTCTTTCATTTATTCATGGACCTTTTTATTTATATATGTTTTTCTATGTTTGGTGTATTTTATCATATAATAGTATTATATTTTCTATTGATTTAATATTTATATTAATTTATTTCTTATAAACTCATTTTCAAATGATTCTTTCTTCATTATGTTTGATGTATGTAAGGGATCTTCATCTCAATTTCCACACCTTGAGATATATTTTGTATTTTATAAATATATTCTTTTGAATAGTGTACTTACTAACATATTCACTTATTTTTTACATAAATTAATCCTTATTCATATGAATTATGATTCTATTTCATGTATTCTACATCAATATACTTTTCTTAATTCATTACCATAGTCATAATAATTTTCAAATTAAATATCTTTTTCATTGATTCATCATATTTATTCTTGACTACATTCTATATAATATTACAAGATTATTCCCCTTATTTATATCATACGATGTTTTCAATTTCTTATTAGGACATTTCATTTCATTAAAAAAATATCTTTTTATTGATTCTTACTCCATAATTATATGTGAATATAATGAAAGACAATCAATATATATTTTTGACATTTTCCCTCCAGGTCCACATTATTTTATACTACAAATATAATTATTAATTATTTTGAAAATTAGATATATAATATTTTCTTACCTTTATATTTCTATATATATATATTTTTAGTAAATATTTTATGAATACTTTATTGATGTGGGTTTCTATAAAACATTTAAAAACTATTAAAAAGGTATTTCTTTATTTTTATATATATTGTTTATCTTTCACCCATCATTTATTATACGTAAACATTATGTATTTTTTATGTTTCTATTATTGAAACTTCTTTTTAATATAATTTTCCAAGGAATTACTTCCACCTCTTGGAAATGATTTTCAAAATGAATTTTGACTTACTTTTTACTAAAACATTAAAAAATAATTAAATAAATTCCATTAACGATTTTTTCCAATTTCCTTCTATATATCTAAATAATATATCTCTCATACAGTTATGTTTCCTGTACCAAACATAAAATTACCATATGAAATCCTTCATTTGAGAGATTTATTTTGTTATATAATCTGATTTAACTCTTGATTTATCATTATGTTATATAATCCAATTTCATTCCATGGTATTTTCAATATATAATTAATTATTGATTTCATATTGCATACATACGTATTTTTTCATTATTTGATAGGTGGGTGTGATATATCCCTACAATGCATTGGGTAAATATTTCTCTCTCATGACAATTTATGTTATGTGGGGGTATAGACCTGGTATCTATGATAAAAATTTTATGTTTGGTTATGATACAATTATATATACTGACAAGTTTTTATAAGTACATGATACATTTAGTTATGTTCATATCCTTATGCATCGACATGATGTGGTTAGCTATGTTAACAATGTTATGATTTCATATGGTTATATTTTTTCCACATTACTACATTATTATTCATATATCGTGATTATTTTCTTATATCTCTAGATTCTCATTCCATGGTATATGTTGTTCTCTCATGATGATCACTTTTGATATTATATGTACTTATTTTATGATATATGTTATTTTATCATTCCTCATGATCAACTCCTATGATTTTATATTCTTTTTAATTAATAATTTATCCCTTGTGTATGTTTTATCATATGCTTAATATATAACCCTCCATGAATCATTTTTATTATTTTAACTTGTTGAGCATTGGATAACACCCATTATTATGTTTCATATTTCCCTAGGAGACTATATACTAGAGTGTGTCTAAAAAGAAGTCATGTGTAGATGATTTTTTGATAGATATTGACAAAAAATGTGCAATAAGAAAATTATGTCTCTAATCACTGAAGACACTAAAACTTTGGGTTTCTGTATTTTGTTTTTTATTTGTGAGACGTAATTTTTAATCATAGAAATTATTTATAATATATGCATGTTTTATTTCATCTATATCACATGTGATTAGTGTGAGAGGACCTTCCATGGGATAAAACCATGTATTATCTTCATTGTCAAACCCTTTTATATGAATAATTATTATGAACAAGGTGACATAAAAACTTATCATTGGCCCCTCTCCCTCAGTGATCCACCCTCCCTCCTTGATTCATATTATTTATCCCCCTCACTACCCAATCCACTTACCAGGATGCAACTCCCTCCTCGATTCCCTACCATATTCCTCCTAATCCCTCATACACCATCACACCCCAAGATCTATACCTCCCTGATTTCCCTCCAAATTTACCACTCCCTAAACCTTATTCAATTAACCCCCTCTCTACCCCTTACCCCTTCTCAACCCCTCTCAAGTTTCCCTTCCTCTCCCTCAACCCATGATATATGTAACACCCAGAGATTTTAAAAAAGGAACACCTTGTTTGATAGAGTATATGAAATAAAACAAAATTATTACAATAGTATTTAAAACCATGATACAATATTATATATTTAATTTTAAATAAACTCAATCTCGTTGATAACGTGTGATTTATGCAACCTTAAGTTTAAACAAAATGTGATACTCTATTAAAATATTATTCATTAAACATGCAATTTATAGCCTAGTAGTTAAGTTCATGGGTTTTAATATAACTAAATATATTATTTAAATTATATGGTTTAGATATGTATAAAATAAATTCTATTTTTATCTATTTATTAGAAATAAAATGGGACCCAATTTAAAGAAAATAAGTGTTTTCTGAAAAACGATATTTTTATAAAAGGATGTTTAGTCACTCTTTTGTGCATAATTTAAAAATAATTTTTACCAATTTTATAAAATTTATTTTTAAAAATGAAATTTATTTTATAAATAAGAATATAAAAATATTCTTTGGGTGAAATTTTTTTATTATCTAGAAAACATTAATTTTTCAGCAAATAGTGAACACTATAGCTTTTTGTAAAACTATCATTTCTATATGTTAAATTAAGTCATTTAAAATTATAATTATTATTTAAATTATATTTAAATTAACGTAATTATTATTTAGTTTTATTTAATCTAATTAATTACATTTTAATAACCTATATAAAAAATTTTAGTAAAATTTTATTTGTGGTTTTAAAAACATAATTTCTGAAAAGGGTTTTAAATTGGATAATGATTCCCCATTTTAATTAACCAAAATAACAACTAAGGAGGAATGATATAAATTAAATTAATATACTATAAATATAAATTTTAAATTTTATATTCATATAATGATGATTTTTATTCATACAAATAATATAAGATAAACTTTTCCCTAAAAATTTACATTTCTTAAAAACCACTTTTTTAATCATGTATGTGGGATAAATTTTTAATTAAATTATTCCGTTTATATAAATTGAATTAATAAAAATGTATTTAATATTTGGATTCATATTAACTAATAATTTCTAATAAGTTCAACACTATTTTTTCTGTAATGAATAGTAAAAATAGTGTAAATTAATTACCGTGATTTAGGTAAAAATGGGTTTACATGGGGTTTAAAATGACCGAAAAACTTTTAAAATAAACATTTTATGACCATATTTAGATATTATATCATATAAGTTTTTATAATGACCCATTTTTTAGGATTATTTCATGAGAAAAATTTGTTCATCACTTTTTCCATTCAAAAATTCCATGTGTGTTCTCTCCCTCGCATATAAAGGGAACCCCGTCTCATCTTCTATTAAATTTTCCAAAACCCTTTTTTTTGGTAAAGTATTACCAAAATATTTCCCTTAATTCACTTATAAAATATTAGAGGAATTATTTTTATTATTAATCCCTCCTAAGAACGATTTAGGAATACACCAAAATAGCCTATCAGAATAATAGGTAAAATTCTTAAACATTCATATTTGTTTTATTTATTATTAAACCTATTTAAAATCATCTTCAATTATTATAATATAATATAAAATTTATCCCAAATATAATTATATTTTAATATGTTAGTGTAATAACCAACATCCTCTTCCGCTTCCATCAAATGGAAAATGAAACCACAGATTGTGTGTATGGCGGACTACCCCCTCGCGAATCGATGTAATTCATTTTCCATCATCACCTTTAAAGTATAGATATAATTATTAATTTAACATATTTATCTGATATATATGAAATTATGTTACTTTTTTAATTATGATACCACATATTACTTCGTAATTTTTATTCTGTGGGGTATGTGATAACATCGCTCGTGTGTACGATGGACCATCACCTCACGAAACACTGCGATTTGTTTTTCAATTATGCATTACATGGAAGGTTTTAAGGTAAATATTGATGACTATATTTGATATTTTTTACTTATACATAATTCAGGAAATAAAATATCACTTATAACTTCTTATCTTCGAATCCATTAGAAAAAAATAACGTGCTCATGCGTACGTTTAGACTACCGCCTCTACATACTAATGCAAAATTTCTTTAATTTTATTTTTACATGGATGCTAATAAGGTTTTATTTCAATAATATAAATTATATATGTATAATAATAATTAATTACATAAAATTTAATTAATATTTATTCTTTATTCATTCTATTCATTGAGGAAAATAAATGGAAACAACGTTAATGAGTTAAGGGTTTCTCACATCACTTTTACTTTAGTGAGATGTATTCCATATTTACCAATTAATTATTTTATGTGTTGTATATAATACCCATTTTGATATGTTATATCACAAATTAATTTATCTTAATGGTATCTATAGTTTCATTTTATGTTATTTATTTCATGGGTCTTATGATTCAAGAATTTTCAAAGTGTTAAAGATTTATGTAACAATATCATTATTTATTATGATAGTTTATGATTAAGTTTACAGTGATAAAATATTATGATATAACTCCAAAAAACTCATTAATTTTCTTCTTATCAAGTATTTAAGGAAATTAAAAATTATTAGTATCATTTTCCCTCTCCTTGGTACTTAAAATAACTAAGAAATTATTTTTAAGAAAATCCACCATTACTTATCTCTTTGGTAAAATATCCTTTTTTTCTAAAACCATGTTTTCTAAAAATGTTTCTAAATTAAAAAAATTATTTATTGAAGAAATATTCAATAATTATGGGATTTTTAAAATATGTTTTAAAAGGAATATTCTTGTGGTTTTCAAAACAAGGTACTTTTATGACTTTTCTAAAAAAAATGTAAAAGGAATCCTTTTTAAAATTAAACAGCATGTATAAATTTTACCACTATCATGAACACTAAATGTTTTAAATAATAAAATATAAGCCTCAAATTTTATTTTATAATAAAATTATTTTTATGATACTTAGTGAATTTGTAGTTTTAAAATTTTAATTTTCAAAAAGAAAATGATATTTTCCTCAACAATGTTTTAATGATATTTTTATAGTATATCTATTCATCAATGAAAAAAACCTTATTACAATTTTTCTCCATTGAGGATATGTTGTAATGATACTATCCTTATTATTTATATGGATTCTTTATGATCGGTTTGACTAAGGATGTATTAATTTTATATTATTCTCCATATAACTCTGAATGGTTTATGATTATGTTTATTGATTGAGGAAATTGTTAACATTTAGTATAATAGTTTTTCAATATGTCCGTTTAAATTGATTATATTTATCCTCTTTAATATTAGTAATGCATATGACTTAGTATGTCATGGTCAGGGCCCATAATTATATAACCCCTCGATTTATCGATAGGTCACATGAGAAAAACTATCTTGGGTTGTTAGCCGATGCCTTACACATTTATATAATATTTCTTGGAATGAGGACTTTAATATAATGACCCAGCCTTAAAAATTACATAATATTGAGTTTTATTCAAGAAATTACTTTATTTCACATTGAGGATCTCTTTAGGTTTAGAGTTTTAGAGAATCATGCCATAACTCATACATAACAAAACCATAAAATACAAGGTGGACACTTATGAAAAGTATCCATTTTTCCATAATCTAGTTTTCTTAAAATAATGCATGATATCTATTATGAAAACTCTTCACAACATTCAACATGACTTCTTCTAATACCTTTCTCGTCCTTATGTCCAATGAAAAACATTAAAAACATGGGATGTGAATACAAATATTAGTAAGGGATATAAAAATATTGAAATCTCTAGTCCATTGAAACCCATGGAAACATTATCATAAAGTAATAATTTTAACCCTTAAGAAGTATTAAATACTTTTATTTAAAAATGAACTCATTTCATACACTTTTTAATGATAATATTACCAAAAAACCCAAAACAAACAAAGAAAACACATAATGGTATCTTGGGACATTGTTATACTTTTCACTCTTATAAAAGTAATAACCATGTGGTCAAATTACATACATTCCAATCTTATAAATGGAATATCCATACATCTGAATTTAATAACCAATTAATTAGACGGATATAATGGACCAACCCATCATTGTCTTATCACAGAACCACCCATCATTGTTTTATCATGAAACCACTTGTCAAATGTATAAGTACTGTTAAATATTTATAACACATAAAATATTGTAATTTTCAAAAACATCACTCATAAAAGTTCATTTTCAATCATAAGAAAACACTTCAACATATCGTAATAATCAATCCATTTTCAAAACCCACTTTAAAAAAATAATACCCAAAAAAAATGGAAAGATGAATTATTTTTTTATTTAAGAACATGAAGGCTTATAAAGGAATCCAAATATCAAAATATAAATAAAATTAACTTTATAATAATTTTATATCCATTTAATAAAAATGAAAAATAGTAAAAAAAATGGCATGGAGAAAATATTTTAAAATTAAATGTTTAAACATTCAAAGTGTCACATAACAATTTTAACATGTAAATCATAATCCCCATGAAAAATAAAATTTAACCAAAACATTAAATAAAATGATAATAAGTAAATTAATGATTTTATATGTCAAAAGGGGATGTATATACACGTCATAAAATAAGGTGGGTGTATAATATCAAAATATGCCTAATTGAAAGGAGAATGAGACAAAATCAATTACCTTGACTCTGACTTGTCACATGTGTATTTATCTTCATAAATAATAAAAATATGTTAATTTTATCATTAATTTTATTTCACTCATTACAATTTTTTAAAGAACCACTTAAACAACTAAATCTACATCAGGTGCTTTGACCACAATCGGTTTATGTGTCAAAACGACTAACGTAGGTTGACTATGGTCAAGGAGGTAGATATATAAAAATATTCAGAATAATAATCATTAATTAATTATTTTATTTATAGAAAAATTATAATTTTAAAACCACTCATTAAATAAGGTTATGAAAAATGAACCAAAGTCACAATCATGGAGATAGTAGGTTGTACGTACAAATGAGTAATGTTCCCATTTTTCAATGAACATTATGGAAATAAGGTATGTAACATTTATATTTCTAGACAAATAATTATATCATAAATACCATATTATTTATTCTTATATACTTATAGATATAATTTTTGTGATGTGAAATGAATCACATCGCTACGAGGAGGTGGTTCACGTCCACGAATGACATTGTCACTTTTTCAGTGTGCAAAAAGGTGTTAAATAAAATGATATATTTTATTTACATAAATATTTATTATTTCATTTATATCATATATATGTTATGTATTTCAAATATTTTTAATTAAACTATTTCTTAGTACATTCCATGAAAAGTGTGAACGTATCACATTGCTTTGAGGAGGTGGTAGTCCACCCATCCACAAATGATGTTATTGTATTCCCAAAAAATGGAATGAATGAAGGGTATGTGTTATATTAAAACTACAGAAGTATTTAGAAATCATAAATTATATATATGTTATATAAAAATATTTTTTCCATAATAATTACTAACCATGAGATGTGGTAAAGGAAAAACAAACTACATCATTTCGTGAGGTGGTAGTCAGCCATGAAAACAAACAACAATTTTGTTACCCATTTGATGGAAGTGTGTGTAAGTGTAGACCTAAACCTTAACATAAAAAAATATCATAAAAATTAGGATTATATTTTTATTATATAATCATCGAATAAAAATAATTAAATGGTTGGAGAAATAAATAAAACATAAATGCATTTTTAAGAATGTTACCTCTTTTTTGGGTAGCTTCTTTTGGTTTGCACCAAAAAGATTCTGTGGTTGGAGTTTTATCCAAGTTGAAGATTATAATATGATATTAGGGATGTTGGGATCTTAATTGTGTAGGTTTTTCATGATCCAAAGGTATTTATAGGTGTGAAATAATGGGGGAGGGTGAGTGCTTTTTTATAGTGTAGAAGGAGTGGTATTCCTATTAATATAAAAAGGTAAAAAATATTGGTAGCTCCCTCTTAAATAATGTTACTATGATAATGATTAAAATTATATAAAATAGGGAATATGGTATTCTAATATTCATAAAATGGGTTTTGGACATGTTTCTTGGTCATTTGGACTTATAAGATTAAATTTTAACCATTAAGTAAACATATTTTTACCTTATCGGTGTGATTAATTTTAATTACTTACACTAATATTTTCGGTAAAAAAATAAGTTGACCTTATTAAGAATTATAAATTTTGATTATTAAAAATATGGAATAAATTTTTCTAAATTACAATCACATAAGTGGCATAAATTAATTTAAAATTAATCACACAGACAGGACGATAGTGCGGTTTTTTAAGTGAAAATGTTCAAAAGTTTTCTAAGTTTTCATATCTAAAATAACTATGAAAATAATTCGAATCAAATAAATTTGATAAAATTATATAAAATTTATATAATTATACTTTAATACAAAATAAAAATATAATTTAACTATATAAATAAATTATACAAAAATACAGTCTTCAATTAAAATTCAGTATTTTTTATTATTCATCGAAATATGAAAATTTTATAAAATTACCAAAAATTAACCCAAATTAAATATTTATATTATTATTTTAAAAATTATGTTTATTTTTTCATATTAAAATTATAAAATTTTCAAAATTTATTTTGAAAATAGTTGCTCCATTAAAATGCAATAAAAATGTTTTTTACAAAAATAAATCTTTTAGGAATAAAATTGGAATTATTCTTATCTAATTCCATTAAAATCTACTGGATGAATTTTAAAAATATTTATAAATATGTGTAAACATAATATAGTTAGTCTTTTTGTTCTTTCTAATAAAATATCACGAAAATAACTATCATATTATAAAATAATATTAATAGAATATTATTGTTTGATATAACTGAGTCTTGCGTTAAACACAAGATTTCGAAGAAACTCATTGTTTTATGTCATGTACCCTATTTTACATAGAATAAATGTTATTTTAAAATTATTTTTTAATTCATAAATATTAATAAATATGAAAGATAATTATTATTTCATTACATTGGCTATTACATCATTCCCCCTTTTAGAAATTTCATCCTCACAATTTTATTATCCTATCAACTAAGTTGGAATATTTTTTTAACAAATCATTTTTAGATTCTCATGTTGTCCCTTAAACCCTATTGTTTATATATAAAACCATAACCTGATGAATTAATTTATTCCCAAACACATTCTCTCTACATTAAATAAATTAAACTAGTTGTTCCTCATAACAAATATTCTCTTCTAATTGAACTACTTCAGGGATCAAACCAAGAGATGAATATGTTACATAATTCCATAAAATTGAAACATGAAATATGTTGTGTACCTGGGATAAAATTAAAGGTAAATCCACTTGATAGAAAACTGATCCAAATTTCTATAAGATTTAATATGGTCCAATGAGTCATGGACTTTGCTTCCCCTTCTTACCATAATGAACCAAACTTTGATATGAGTAAAGATTTATAAAGGCATGATCTCCTACCTCGAAAGAAATTTTTTTCCACTAGTAATCCTCATAACACTTTTTCCTACTCCAAGCTACCATCTTGTATCACCCAATGAACTAAAATTTCTATGTCATTTATTCTACCAACTCTGTTCTCATCAACTTCTTTTCTCCTACATCATCCCAAAACACTAGTGTTCAACACTAATTATCATATAATTCCTAAAATGGTGGAATATATATAATAGAATTAAAATTTTTATTATAAGAAAAATTTACCAAATAAAAATTTCATTCCCAACCTCCCTAGTAATCCCTTGATAAATAATGAATCATATCTTTGGTGGTCTAAATTTTCTACTCATACTATCCATTGTATTGAGGATGAAAAGATATACTGAAATTTAATTCAGTACCCAATGACTTTTGGAGTCCTTTACAAAAAATGGATGTGAACCTTGGATCACAATCTAATATAATGGAGAGTGTCACTCCATATAAATGGAAAATTGTTTTTAGATACAGTCGACAATACTGATCTAAAGAAATTATATCTTGAATGGGAATGAAATGTGAATATTTAGTTAATTGATCAAAAATCACCCAAATTGAATTATTATATTAAGTCAAAAATCCCACCATGAAATCCATTGATATATTATCCCACATCCTCTCTAGTACTAGAAAAAGGTTGAAGCATACCCTTCA
Organism: Viscum album; assembly: GCA_963277665.1. Classification (NCBI taxonomy): domain Eukaryota; kingdom Viridiplantae; phylum Streptophyta; class Magnoliopsida; order Santalales; family Viscaceae; genus Viscum; species Viscum album. Next base: position 1,536,839,394 of record OY728152.1, read on the forward strand.
TGAATTGTTATTATAATTTAACATGATAACAAGTTAAACACTTCAATGTAAATTCAACAATATCACTTTTCATTCCATCCCACTAGTAATACTTATAAAGGTATCTATACATCTTAGTTTTTCTTGAATGAATGGAGAATGGAGTACTATGAGCTTTAGAAAAAAAATATTTCCTCAACTGTGAATCACAAGGCATGTATAATATTTTTTCAAATCACAAAAAACTATCTTCGTCAATATTAAAATTTGTAAACTTACCATTCTTAAGAGATTTTACCTTTTCTTGAAAATATTGATCCACCTTCTGATCCGTATTAATTCTTTCTAACAAATTCTACTGTATAGAAACCTGAAAGAAAATAGATGATGTCCCTGTATCCACAATTGTTTTTCCATAATTCATCAAATCATTAACAAAGGGTTCAGATTCCAAATGTATCATGGTTATTGTAAAATTTCTATTTATAATCAATGTATTTTTCAACATCCTTTCTTTTATAAGATGATAATTAATTTTTCAAGAATAATATTTTATAATTTCCATCCATATTCTTTGTATCATTTTCAAATATTTCAATGTGAATATATACTTTAATACTTTATGATGATTATATATTTCAAAATTCACTCTATATAAATGATGCCCATAAATTTTTAGTCAACAAGCAATAACAACGAATTCAAAATCATGTGTAGGGTAATTTAACTCATGATTTTTCAAATGACATGAATCATAATCAATAACCTTTTCATTCTACATTAGGACACAACCATATCCTTTTAATTAATTTTCAATGTAGATGATAAAATCACTATTTTTGGAAGGAAGACCAAAACCAAGGAATTTAACAATCTTTTTTTACGTTCTTGAAAACAAAACCCACATTCAACTATCAAGATAAACCTAACTCCCTTTCATGTTAAATTAGTTGGTGGTATAGATAATTGATCAATGTTTTCAACAAAACTGTTAGTAACAACCCGCTAATACAAGAAAACTATGAATCTATATGAAATTGGTAAGTCTTGGACACTCTTGAATAACATTTATTTTAGTAGGATCAATAGTTATTCCATATTTAAAAACAATATGGCCAAGGAAAGATATTTGTTTTACCAAAATTGACCCTTCCTAATATTTCTTTATAGTTTCATTTATTTTAAGGTTTTTAAAACAATTCTTAATAGCGTTTAATATTCCTCGTGTATTTTATAATATATGAAAATATCATCTACAAACACAACCAAAAAAATTATCCAAAAACTGATGGAATAATATATTAATAAGATTTATAAATACAACAAGTTCATTAGATAATCTAATGTTAATAACTAAAAACTCTTAATTCCCATATCTCATCTGAAATGTTGTCTTCTGAATGTCATCCTCCTTCGACATCAACTGATGGAAACCAGAACTCAAATCAATATTTGAATAACACTAAGATTCCTGGAGTTGATCAAATAAATCTTTGATATGAGTCAAATGACACTTTATCTTAATAGTTATGTTATTCAATGATCTATAATTAATTAAAAGTCTCATGGAACCATTTTTTTCACAAATAAAACTGGGGAATCTTATGGTGAAGTACTAGGTTGAATTAAATCTTTATCAAGAAATTATTGAAAGTTTTGTTTAAATTCCACAAGTTCTACTTGTGGAATTTGATAAGGGGGTTTAGAAACAGGTTTAGAATCATGCAATAAATCAACAGTAAATTCTACTTTTTGATCAGTATTAACACTAATAAATTCATTAGAAAACGTCTATAAATTCATTTACTGCTGGGATGTAATTAATCAGAACTATTTATTTTTCTTCAACAACATGATCTAAATAACTTTTACTACCAAATTTAATCAATTTATTGGCATATTGGTATGTTATAAAATGTATAAAACCATTGAATAATTTTTTTTTTGGAATTAAAATCTATTTTAGTATGATAAAATGAAACCTAATCCATACCCAAAATGATATCAAACTCTACTATGGGAAGTTAAGCAACATTTTTATGGAATACCATCCCACTAATGACAATAGGTATATTCTTATAAATCATGGTTTCTCTAATACTCCCAAATAGAGTTTTTATGAAAAATTTTATCTTACATTCATGAGGTAATATTCCCAATTTTATAGAAAATTTATCATAAATAAAATAATGAAAAGATATAAACTCAAATAGAGTGTTGGAATAATTTCAATACACAAGTAATGTACCTATGACCACTTCATTATATGGCTGAGAAACAACCACAATAGGAGCAAGATATTTTTTCACACCCTTTTTCTTTGAATCTTGATGGTCTCCACCCTGAGTAATCAACTTTGGACATGCATTAACATAATGTCCTAACTCATTGCAAAAAAAACATATTACCACTATCTTTTTATTGCTTTACCGATAATATTCCATGAATTCATGATCCATATGAGAAAACTTACCACATTATTAGAACTTCCTAGAATTTGAAATACATTCTTATAAATTCTTTTCACAACACTTCTCATAGGATGAAAATTTAGTTTTCTTTCATCTAAACTTCTTTGATGAATGCCTTCCCATTTTTAAAAATTATACCACTTCTTTTTCCTATTTTCATGGGACACATGATCATAGAAAAACACTATTTGGAACTTCACAAAGCATAAAACAATTCTCTCATAGCTCTTTAAGTCACAAGAAGAAAATGTCCTTTGATATATCAACTTTAATATAGAGTAAAAAACAATTCATCATATTATCAATATATCATATAAAACATGGGATGTACATTGCTATTTGAGTCATTTTTTGTTTTTATGAAGCCACTGAATATTCCTCATTTTGTCTCAATTCCAAGAACTTTTTTTCCACCCTATACTGAATAATCTTAAGAAAATATTCTTAAATTCATCCAATTATAATGCATAAATCTCTTCACATTACTTAATATTATTAACAATTAAACACCACTAGTCAAATTCACCTTCAAAATGATAAATTAAAAGAGTAACTTTTTTGTGATCCGAACAACTCATTAAATAAAATACCTTTTCAAGGGATTTAATCCATCCTTCATCTAGCATGAGGTTAGATAATCCAATGAATTATGGGGGATGTTATCACATGAATTGATCTGATATCATCATTTTACTCTATGGTAGATCTAGTTTCTCCCTTGCATGGGCACCACCCCCATTTATAACCTGTGTCATTTGATCCATCACTATAACAAACTACTCAGTTCCAATTCAAACCATCTTATGATACTAATTTGGAAGGATATTTTCCTCTAATTTCCTCCACACTATATCTTCCTTATTTACTCTTTGGAAAATAATTCTTAATAAACATACTTTAGATGAAGCAACATGGTAATATTAAAATGATAGATCAATTCACATTAACCATAATTTGAAATATTTTAATGGAATGAAAATAATATTAACCTACAATCTAAAGATATCTAAACCCTTCCTATGATACCAACTATAACACCCCAACCATAAACATTACATAATAATGAGTTTTGGTAAATAAATTACTTTATTTCACATTTAGGATCTTATCAAGTTTATATTTTTAGAGAAATAGGCCATAAATCATACATAACAAAACTATAAAATACAAATTGGAAACTTCCAAAAAATATCCATTTCTCCCATAATCTAAAATTTTTATAATAAATATTGATCCCTTTTATGAAAACTCTTTACAACATTCAACATGAAATCTTACAATCCTCTACTCATTTATATGTCCTATAAAAAATATTAAAAATGTGAGTTGAGAATAAAAACCTTAGTAAGGTATTAAAAAAATAAACCATTAGTCTATTGATAAAAACTAAAACCTATGAAAAAATTATCATAAAGTAATACTCTTCACCCTTAATAATTAAGAAATTATTTCCTTTGAAAATAATCACATTTTTTCCCTTTTTGTAATAAAAAGATTACCATAAAACCCACAATATGAATAGAAAACACATAAAGTTATCTTGGTACATTATTATAATTTTCACTCTTATAAATGGAATAACTGTGTGCTCAAATTCCAAACAAGTCACTCTTATAAATGCAATATCCATACAACCGACTTTTATACCCAAAGCATTAGAGGGTTATCCCAGACCCACCTATCATTGGTTTATCATGGAGCCATCCATCATTGTTTTATCACGAAACCACCTATCAAATGTCCAAGTACCATTACATAGTCATAACACATAAAAGATTAAAAAATTTCAACATTTAAATCTTAAAATTTAATTTTAAATTAGAAGAAAACATTTCAAGATATTGTAATAATCAATCCATTTTCAAAACACAGTTCCAATAAAAAAATACATAGAAAAAGGGAAATATGGGTTTATTTTTTCTTTAAAAACCGGAAGGCTTATAGATGAATACAAAAATAAAAATAGATGCAAAATTTATTTTATAATACCATTATATCCATATAATAAATATGTAAAATAATAACAAGAGTATTTACATGGGGAAAATATTTTGAAATTAAATATTTAAACATCCAAACTGTCCAATAACACATTTAACATTTGAATTACCAGCCCCATGAAAGAATAAAATTTAACCAAAAAATTAAATAACATGATAATAATTAAATTCATGATAGTATTTTTTCAAAATGGTTTTTATATACACATTATAAAATAAGGTGGGTGTATAACATCAAAATGGTCTTCAATGAAAAGAGATTGAGAATAAATCCTTTAATTTGAGTCTGACTTTACACTTGTGTCTATATATTCCAGAATATTAAAATTATTTTAATCATTTGATTAATTTATATCCTTTTTCAAGTTTATAATTACTTTTATTTCACTTATTACAATATATTTACAACAATATAAATAATTAAGTCTACATGTGAGTTTGGACCATATTCGATTTATGTGTCAAAATGACAAAGGTTGGTTAAATTTAGTCAATATGGTAATTATAAAAACATATGTAAAATAATAATCATTAAATTATTATCATTCTTATTCATCAATTATACTTTTAAATCCACTCATAAAATATGTCTATGGAAAATGAACCAAATTTACAATCATAGAGACGGATGGTCGTACGTACGCATGAGTAACGTTCCCATTTTTTAGTGATCATTATAGAAAATGGTAAGTAACATTTATCTTTCCATATTTATATTTCTATCATAAATACCATATTATTAAATCATATATACTTTTATATTTAACTATTGGGGTGTAAAAGGAATTACGTCACTTTGAGGAGATGGTAGTTGACACGTCCATGAATGATGTTATCACTTCTTCAGTGTGTGATATAGTGTTAAAGAAAATGATATATTATATTTATAAAAAGGTAATTAAGTAATGAATATAATATATATTTCATTTATGTTTTTTATTTTTAATTAAACTCATCCTCAATACATTCCATGTAAATTTTGAATGTATCACATCACTTTAAGGATGCGGTAGTGCACACATCCACAAACGATGTTATCATATTCCCACAAAATGGAAATCATGATGGTATGTGTTATATAAAAATTATATAAGTAATAATAAATAATAAATATTATATATAAAAACTATTTTACATCATAATTATCAACTATAATAGGTGGTAATGTAAAAACAAATGACATTATTTCACGAGGTGGTAGTCCACGGTACACACGAACGATAATTCTGTTACCAATTTTATGAAAGTTTTTGAAGGTGTAGATCAAAAAATTAACTTAAAAAAACTCAAAATATTAAGGATTCTGATTTTATTATATAATAATTGAATAATTAGAATTAAATCGGTGGTGAAATAAATAAAACATAAATGTACGTTGAAGAATTTTACCTCTATTTTGGGTAACTCCTTTTGGTTTTCACCAAAGGGCTTCCTTGGTTGAATTTATTACCAATGTGATGATTCTAGGATGAGAGTAGGGATGTTGGGAGATTATTTTTTTATGTTTTTGAGGAAACTAATGGATTTATACGTGTGAATAAATGGGGTAGTGTGACTGTCTTTTTATAATGGAGGAGGAGTGACATTCTTGTAAATATAAAAAGGTAAAAACTATTTGGTGGTCTCCCTGACATCACGTGCAACCAATAATGATAAAAATTAGATACAAGAGGGTATATAGTCTAATAATGTCCATCCACTAGGTTTTGAACAAGTTTCTAGGTCATTTGGACTCTTAATATTAAATCTTAACCAATAAATAAACACATTTTTACATTCATTGCTATAATAAATTTTAATTGGTTTCACTAATTTTTTTTTCATAAGCTAAGTTGAAATTATTAGAAATTATAAATTATTATAATAAAAAATAAAACATCAAATTTTAAAAATTCAAACCACATATGTGGCAGAAATTAAATTAAAATTAATCCCCTAGATGGGATCATAAAGTGGATTTTAAAAGTGAAAATGTTCAAAAGTTTGCTAAGCCTTTATATCTAAAATCACTATGAAAATGAATATAATAAAATAAATTGGATTAAATAATATAAAATTTATATAATTATTCATTGAATAATTCAAAATATAATTAATGTATATAAATAAATTATATGAAAAATAATTTTCAATTGAAATCCAGTATTATTTAATATTCATGAAAATATGAAACTTATCAGAAAATACCAAAAAATCACCCATAGTTAATTTTGATATTAGTATTTTAAAATTTATTTTTATTATTTAATATAATAATTATAAAATTTTCAAAATTTAGATTTAAAATAGGTGTGCCATTAAAAGGTGATAATTTTGTTTTAGAAAAATAGAGCTTTTATGCATAAAACTAGATTTATTATTATTTTATGCCTATAAAATCAATTATATGAATGTAAAAAAAATTATAAACATATGTAAATATAATATATTTACTAATATTTATTTCCATTTATACAAATTCTAGTTAATAACTTCCATATTAAAAAAAATAATATTAATATTATATTATAGTTTGGTATAACTCAGTATTGCGTGCAACACTAGATTTAGAAGAAACTCATTATTGTATGGTTATTATGTCTAACATTTTGAATTAAATCATTATGAAATTAGCTATTGATATTCCATGTGATTTTTGTACAAGTTAGAATATCCTTGTTTATGTTTTAATATCATGTGATAATTTATATGTGATTATTTGATAAATATCTATTCCTTTTATATTATTCATTATGTTTATTTAATTAATTAAATGTGCTATGTTTAAGTTATTTACATTGACATATTGCTTATTTCTTTTTTATTCATGATATATTCCTCTATATGCATTCCCTTACTAAGCATTAGATCTCACTCCTTTATAATATTTCCTTTAGTAACGATTCTAGGAATAGATTTTTGATTTATATTAAGTGATATTCTAAAGGGGATAAAGTTGAACTCAAATAAAATACTACTTTTTATTTTATGTTTCCTATTATAATATGAAATTAGAGTATGTATATAGTCTTAAAAGACTAATAAACTATTTAGTCCTTTGGTATGAAATCACTTGTATCTATCACTAATGTAATAAAGTAAACAATGAATCTATCCTACTGGGTTTGATGTATTTATAGATGGTTTTAGAGGAAGTTTAATATATAACTTGGGAACTTGATTTAGGAAAACATAGATTAGGGAATATAACCCTATGATATAAATTATGGATAATTTATAAGAACATACTAATGTTTTTTTAAGGTATAAATTTGGTGATTTTTTGAGAAATGCATCCCTATATGAATAATACAAGTGGACGTGGTTTAGTCTCAGATGTACCTAAGGGTAATAAATCTGAAAAAGGTAAACTAGGCTTGACTTGAGTATTACCTGGTTCAAGATAGTGGGCCTTACTTTTCACCTAGTTTGACACTCATGGGGGAGATAATTGGGGTTAATTTATATTTTATTTAAAAACAATTATGAAGGATTTGAAAATATTTTATGATTTCAATACTTTCTTAAAGAAACCATGTTTAAGATTTTGATATTAAATATGCATAAACGTTTCATTTTAGGTGAATTTTTTCACTAGTTTTTGGATTATACATTATTTTTCATAATTTTATTATATAATCTATGTATTACACTATTTATAAATAACACATACTGGAAGGAATGATAACCATATCAATGTATATACTCCATCTAAGGATTTACCTCCTAGGAAAGATAATGATGTTGGATCTAGATACATAGCTAGAACTAACCAAATTAAAACCATATTGGGGAAGATGACTCAGGTTATGTGAAATAAACATTTATATAAGGAGTATCCAGTAGATGAAACACATTTTGTAACAATGGTATACCAATTTGTTCATCAACAACCTCCCTCATTTAATGGAACTATGAATCCATTTGTAGTTGAGAAATGGATAAGTTCCATAGAGAATATATTTCATTCTTTGGGTAGATATGAAATGGATAAAATTTTTCTAGAATTTTATCATTCCTCGGGGAAAGTGAATCAATGGTGGTCATTAATTCAAAACTCTAAGTATGAATAAGAAATAAAAAACATATAATGGAAATATTTTAAGGTTCTCTTCTTGGAAAAGTATTTTCCCAACGAGCAATAAGTGAATATAGAGAATCAATTCTTAATTATAAGACAAAAGTAATATGAAAATGTTTCTAAGTATAAAGAATACTATATAAGTTTAGAAACACATGAAATATACTAAATACATAATCCAAAGAGAATTATTGAATATTTATTTGAAGGGTTAAATCCAATTCTTTGAAAGGATCTAGTCTCCTAAACCCTCCCATAATAAGAGGACATAAAAGTATGTGCCAGGAAGATAGAGAAATAATTCTCTATTTCTTATGAATTTTAGTGTAATTAAGATAACTAGACGATGATATTGAAAAATATAGATAAATAGATGAAGTTAAAGAAGCATTTTCATATATCTGATAATTATATAAAGAGACACCTCAGTACTTTCTTTGAGGGATGATAGTTTGTCACATGTATGTAGTAAAAGACCACCATTCTTAGGATTGAAAGGGAAAGAATTTTTTTACAATGTGAAATGCTTCAAATATAAGTAAATGAGTCTCTACTTAAATTAATTCCCCAAACATTAAAGGAATATACTCCGAAGAATATAAGGGATCAAGGTTATGATTATTCTATCAATACAACCGAAGTACGCTAATTAAATTTATTATCTATGTGTATTCAATAATTATGTCGTAGAAGTATTTCTTCAATGATATTCTCAAAATGTATAAGGATTCTTCCAAAGTTTTTTTTCTATAAGGATTTGAAGACAAGTTTTCAATGGAACCAAGAAAATTGATTCCATGGAATGTTGATATTTTTAGAAAACACATGATTGTGGGAAGATAACCCTTATTATGTTCTATATATTGAGATAATAATTATTAATATTTTTTATAGGATAGCATTGTTGAGCTTGAAATTGGTAGGTGATTTCATGGTTTATGTTATCTTTTTTGGAGTTTAGTGCTTTTTTAGATTTTTGAAATATATTTTATAATATGAGATTTTATTTTTGGAAGAATGCATGATTTCATTAAGGTTTAATGGTTATCAAGGTAATCACATATTTGCAGTGTGACATTAAGAGACACTTTATGTTGTTTTGGTAATCTAATGTTAAGTTTATATTGGAATTTTAGTATCCTTCCTTCTAATTTTTTGAATATTGAATTTGGTTTCACATATTTTGGATGATTCTTAAGGTTAACAATTTACGAAATGGATTAGGTTGAATTTTAAGAGTTATTATTCAGTTATTATTTTATTATATTGGATAAATTATGCTAACCATTTTTTTAGTAAATACTGAAGGAATAGTTTATTACACTTTTATAAAACTTATGATCCCTTAAAAGTTATTTCTAGATTTTTTGGAGAATTTTGTTTTTTGATATTCATTTATTGGAGTAAGAAATTAAGTAGAGGTTGATTGAAGAAGAACCAATTCATAAAATTGTAAGTATAATTTCTAGTGTACTCTTTCCTAATAGAAATGAATTCTTCAACTCTAGAATAAAAGATATATAAACAAAAATAATAATAATCCTATTACTTTCATTTTTTTGAATCAAATAGACTTTTAACTCATCACAGATTTAGGGATTTTTAGTTGATAAATTTTTTAGATATATAAATTTCTTTTGATAAATAATCTCCATAACTCTCCACAATTATTTATACATTTCTTCTATGTCAACATCTTCACTTTATACAAATTTTCTCTTATTTGGAAACAAAGTTATGTGTAATTCCAGATGAACTTGATTTTTATCTTTCTCTCTTATCAAGAGGATGTTTTATTTACCCTTTTACTTTGTGGTTTTTTCAGAAAATTTAATTTCAAATCTCAAATCCTTGATTACCAACATCAAGATTAAATTTCTAGGATGTAATTTATTTTAGGGGGTAGAATGTAATACCCTGAGATTTTAAAAAGAGAAAGATAGTGTTAGATAGTTTATATGACAAAAAACACCAAGACTATAAGATAATATAATATCACAAGGATTTAAGATATATTTATTTTTAAATAAATTCATTATTCTTGGTATCTTTTAATGCACCAACATCATGTTTAAATGAAACGTTATACTCTATTGAAATATAATTCATTAAATATGATATTAGTAGCCCAACCATTAAGTTGGTGGGTATTAATAAGACTAAATTAACTATGAATATTATATGGTTTACAAATTTATAAAATAAATTATTTGGTTATATATTTATTATAAATAAAATAAGAACTATTTGAAATAAAAAAAAGGTTTTACGTGAAATAATATTTTCCTAAAAAGTTGTTTCGTCACGTTTTGCGAACATTATTGAAAATTTATTTTTACTTATATTATAAAATTTATTTTAAAAAATTAAATTTATTTTTTGAACCATAATCTCAAAATTTATGTAAGATTATGTTTTTCTAATTTTTCTGAAAATATGGATTTTTTAGTGAATAGTAAAAAATACTAATTTTTTGTAAAATTGTAATTTATTTACAATAAATTGTGTAATTTAAAAGACCCATTATAATTTGAATTTTATTTCAAGTATCATAATTATTATTTACTCATATATTATCCAAATAATTAAATTTTAATCACCATTATACAAGATTTTATTATTAGTTTTTGTGTGTGTTTAAAAACACATTTTCTGAAAATGATTTTAAAATACATAATATTTCCCTAATTTAATTAATAAAAATAAACACAAATAAATAATGATTTAAATTAATTGAATGTATTATACATCTTCATTTTTATTTTTTAATTCATATAATTATTAATTCTGTTCAAATTGATAATATAAGATCATTTTTTCGTGAAAAAAATATCTTTCTTAAAACTCTCTTTTTTATCGTGATTGTGGGAATAATTTTAAATTAAATTCTACCAATTATGTGAATTGAATTTGGAAAAATAGATTTCATATTTTTAATAATAATAATTAATATTATCTAATATGGTCAACTTAATTTTTTACCATAATAAATAAAAGAATTGTAAAAATTAATTACTATGGTTAATGTAAAAATGAGTTTATGGGGGGGGGGTTAAACTAAGAATATATTGGCTAAAATGACTTAAAAATTTATCCAAATCCAATTTTATGGATATATTTCAATCTTATATCATCTAAGATTTTATAATTATATATTTTTTTGGTTTGTGACATGAGAAAAACATGGGTATCAATTTTTCATTTCAAAATTACAAGTGTCTCCTCTCTCCCAATTATACAAGGACACTCCCTCTCCTTTCTTATTCACACATAAAAAATCCCACATTTATGAAATTACCTAGAAAAAATATCTTACTTAATTTTGTAACCAAATACTAGAGGTCTTAGTTTGATTATGATTCCCTCTTAAGAAGCCTTTTGGTATAAACCTAAAGAGACTCTCTTAGGAATAGGTAAAATTCTTAAACGTGCATATTTGTTTTATTTCATATTCCACATCCCTAAAACAATATTCAAATATGATAAAATAATATTATTATTATAAGTTATATACTGATATTTTTTTATTCAAATTTAATAACCTCTATCCATATCCTCTTCCATCAAATGGAAAATGAAACTGTTGATCGTGTGTACGGCAGACTACCATCTCATGAACCGATGTAACTCTTTTTTCATAACCACCATTAGAGACTAGATATAATGATAGATTTAATATATTTATATTAAATTAATGAAATTATTATAATTATTTGATTAATATATGACATATAACTTCTTAATTATTTTTCTATGGGGGATATGATGACGTCACTTTTGTGTCAGGCGAATTACCGCCTCACGAAACGATGGGATACATTTTTTTATTATGATTTACATAGAAGATATAAAGGTTAAAATTAATTAATATATGTGACATTTATTATATAATCATACTTATAGAAATATAATATCACATATAACATTGTACCTTCTAATCCTTTGGAAAATAATGATATCACTCATGTGTATGTTTGGACTACCTCCTCCATGTAGCAATGTGAAATGTTTTTCATTTTATTTTTACATGAATCATAATAAAGTTTTTATTGATTAATATAAAAATTATATATATGAAATAATAATTATTCTTTATATTTTATTTAATATTTATATTTCTTTAATTCAGTCAATTAATAAAAAATTGAAACAACATTAATGTGTACGTACGACCCATCGCCTCCCGAAATGGTGTAATCCATCTAAATATTATATATTAATTTAAATAAATATATAATGAAAATATATGATATATATATATCATTTTTATCATTTTAAATATGATATATCCATGATCAACTTAAATGTACTAAAATTAATAAACCAAAACAAACAAGAAAAATGAAGCAATTATCACCCGAAACAGTGATTTTAATAAATAATTTTATTATAAATTGATGATAAAATCCTATAATTAAGTAATATATGGTATTATATACATTATTATTATTATATAATATATTTATAATAAACCTATATTTATTTTTCAATATTTTCAGACATGAATTATGGAATTCATACCTAAGATAAGGGTCTCTCGACTCAGTTTTACTTCCGTGAGATGTATATCATATTCCCCGTGTAGTTATTTTGTGTGGTGTGTATAATGACCATTTTGATAAATTATATCATTAATAAACTTATATTCATGTTATTTAATGTTTCATTTTAATTTATTTATTTAATGGGGATTATGATTTAGATATTACAATAGTGGTAAAGAATTATATTACAACCTCATTATTTATCGATATTGTTTATGAGTAAGTTTATAATGATGAAATATTATGATATAAATCTTAATATAACTTTGGAAATTTATTCTCATATTTTTATTATTTTAATTTTCAATTATTAGCACCATTTTCCCAATCTTTGGTATTTAAAATGATTTAAAAAATGTTTTTAATAAAATCCCTCTTTATTTACCTCTTCGGTCAAAAATCGTTTTTGTTCTAAAACTATGTTTTTTTTAAAAAAATCAAGAAATTTCTTAACATCCTAAAAATAATTTATTAAAGAAATTTTAATCCATGGTCTTATTTTTAAATTTTTTTTAATGTAATTTTCATGTCTTTTCCAAACTAAGTTATTTCGACTTTTATTACAAAAATGTGAATGAAATATTTTTTAAACTTTTATGGAATGTAATGTGTTTCCTTCCCCCATGAAAAATTAATGTTTTAAATATTATTTTAAAATTATCAATTTTTATTTTCAAGTAATTTTTTTTACAATAATGTTTGAATTTATATTTTTAAAAAGGTTGTTTTCAAAATGGAAAGATTATTTTCCTCAAGAATGTTTTAATGATCTCTTTATGGAATTTATATTCATAAAAAATAAAAATTATTCTACTTATTCTAAAATAGAGATATGTTCTAATGATACCATCCTTATTATTTATCTATATGTATTATCATCAGTTTGACTAGGAATATAATATTTTTATACTATTCACTATATTACTGTAGAGGGTTTACGATTATGTTTATTGATTGAGGAAAAAATATTTACATTTTTTGTGATATTTTTTCAATATGAATATTTAAATTGATTATGTTTATACCATTTAATATGATTAATTCATTTAATTAGTATTATATGGGTTTGTCCTAGAATTATATAGCACCTCGATGCATCAATAGGTCTCATGAGACAAAATAACTTGGTTTTTTGGCCGAGGCCCTTCCCATTTATATAAGAAGTGTGGGAACAAGACCTTTATGGCATGGTTATGATGTCCAACATTATGAATTCCATATTTATGAAATTGGTTATTATTGTTCCATGTGATTATTCAATTTGTTAAAATATCCATGGTTAAGTTTCAAACTCACATGATTATTTATATAACATTATTTGATTATTATTTATTCTTATCATATTATTCTTCATGGTTATGTAATTGATTGAATGAAATGTGTTTCAGGTATTTAATTTTATATATTTATTATTCCTTACTTATTAATAATAGCTTTATCTATATGTATACCCATATCAGGCATTAAATCAAACCCCTTTCTTATGTTTCCTTTCCCTAGGATGTCTTGATGTGTTTTATGAGTGATATGTTGGGATATACTAAAGGGTACAATGTTGTTCTAAAATAAAATACTATATTTTATTTTATGTTTCTAAATATAATGTGAAATTTAATTATGTATCTAGTTTTCCAAGATTAATAAACTATTCATTCCTTTGAGATGTGATCACTTATATCTGGTACCAATGTAACAAAGTAACCACTAAATTTGGGATACTGGGGTCAGGGTCATTGCATTCTACATTCTTTATCTTACAGGATCTACCCAATCCAAAACTTCATTTCATCCTTAACTATTTTTGAAATTTTTTTATTTTATATAATTAAAAAAAATTGTATTTAATTTTTCCATGGATTTATATAAACATAAAAATCATAATTAAATTTAACCACACATTTATGAAAATGAAACTAAATTAGGAACACTTGAAAAAATTATGGATAAAAAACTGTCTTTAATTTCTTAGTTTTTATAGTTTTGAATGATATTGAAGAATAATATGATATACCATCATTATATTGATGAAAATTTAAAGTAAAAAACTTAAAATTGGGAATATATACCCCAATATTAAATTTTTTAAATATAATTATGTAATATTTTTTACACTAATGAAATAAACATGTTGTGGTGGATGTAATTATGTCATGGTGAGTTTCATCTAGTGATATCATATAATCCATTGAGTTTCTCTCACTAAATGATATGTGATATAATTTAAATCAACTCCCAATGTGATTATTAATGTCTTTTGGCTACTAAAAAGTAGTTATTGATTTTATTGATTGTTAATGGAGTTTGAAATTTAGGTTCATTAATGAGGTATCCAATACAATGAGGTTCAATGGCGGAAGACAAAACATTATCTACTCTATAATTTCGAAAATAGAATGACTGCAAGATAGTCCTTAATGTATTGAAGGAGGCTTATAAAATATAGTTTTTGAGGATCATTTTATGAATATTGTTGGTTATCAGTGGGATAAAACTGTCTCAAACTCTATTTCATCCATTTTACTTGAAGGATAAGGTGTTAACAAATAATTTTGAAAATAATTCCTATAAAATATTTTTGTAATTCTAGTGTATGATGGATACCATCGACGATAGAAAGTTATTGTTTGTTACTGAGGAAACTTGACCAAATTAATTTCCAATGAAGATTAAAATCTTAGACAACAGTTATTTCTATTTTTTTCTAATTTCATCTTATTTTATATCACGGATTAATATCTTTGTTAATTTTGGCATAGATTTTAAATAATCTTACACTCCAATTAATTATACTAATGTCCCAAGAAACCCATAAAATAGTACTTAGGAAGATCATATATAACTTATTAAATTTTAAAATAATAATAGTAATTAGACTTAGATTTAGATTAATCCTTTTAAGTATTTATATATGCAGTTGTAATATCCTGATGTGGGTAACCATTCATATAACCTAAACCAAATTTATATAGATCTTAGGTAGAAATCCCCATATACCATTGGTTACAGACATATAATGAGGATATTTTGATATTATGGTGTGAATAAACCCTCTATTAAATCACCATATATAACATATAGATAATACAAAACCATTATAACCAATGTCACTATAAAATATAGTGTTTACACAAAAGGAGAAACCATAATGAATATATCACACACTGTAATAAAATATGAAACCCATGTAAAGTCAAAAAAGACATATATTATATATAGGAAATTTTTATGGTTTTATCATATAAATTGTGGAATTAAAAAATACAAAATAATGGGCATATAAAAAAATCAGGTCTAAGGAATTTCCTTGTACAATCTCTGGATCTTGTTTATACCCCATCGACTCACTCATCGACTATAGGGATGTTTGTAACATCCTAAGATTTTATGAAATATTTTATTTCAAATTAATTTAAATTAGTTAATATATTGGGTAACATAAAATACATATTTTATCTTGAATCACATGCAATACAAATTTTATCTTTCATTTTATGAAACATCAATTTCCATTGATGACTTATGTTATACACAAGACTGAGTCTTACCAGACAATAATGCACAATTATTTAACATGATAGTTATCACCTAACCATTGGAATGGAAGGAATTAATGAGATTATATAAATTATGTATCTATAGATTACTCATGTTTACAAAATTAATTCACTGATTAACAATTAATTAGAAATTAAAATAAAGACTAATTGAATATACAGGAGGAATTCTTATAAAAAACTATTTTTGTGATCAAAATGATGTTTTATATTAATAAATTAAATCAATAACTATTATTAAAATATATTAATAAAATTTATATTTTATATGTTTAATCAAACATTTTCAAATTCATCCAATAAGTTTTATAGGGTTAAGATAACAATAAATCCAATTTTAAGCATAAAAGGCTATATATTTTTGAAAGGCAGTTTTACGACCTTTTAATGGAACAATTACATTAAAACAAAAATTTTACAATTTTATAAATTATATTTCGAAAAATAAACTTTATTTCTAAAATCAGAATATCAAAATTTACATTGGGTGAATTTTTGGTATTTTTCTGAGAACATTCATATTTTAATGAGTGGTAAATAATACTGAATTCTAATTGAAAAAATATTTTTCTTCTAAATAATTTATAGTGTCAAATTATATTTTTTTAGTGGTTTTAAACTATAATTAGATAAATTTTATACCATTTAATGAAATTTAGGTTATTGGAATCAATTTCACATCGAAAATGGATATAAAAACATTTCAATCTTCTGCACTTTTTACTTTAAAAACCTTCTTTCTCGTTCCATCTGTGGGATTAATTTAAATTCAATTACGACCAATTTTTTAATGTAATTTAGAAAAATAGATTCTATATTTTTAGTATTAATATTTTTTAATCTCTAGTAAGGTAAAATTAGTTATTTACCAAAATAACTAATGAAATTAAATTAAAATTAATTACAGTGATTAAGGTAAATATGAGTTTACTTAGTGGTCAAACTTTAATCTTAAGGGGTAAAATGACCTATAAAATCGTACAAAACATGTTTTATAGACCTTATTTTACCATATTCCCTATTTAATAGAATTAGTATCATTATTGGAGGCACATGATGTAAGGGAGACCTCCCAATAGTGTTACCTTTTTATATTTACAAGAATGCCACTCCCCTCCATTGTAAAAAAGGCACTCACTCCCCCCACTTCTTTTTTGGTGTTAGTGACCTAGAACTAACTTATGTGTACTTTATGATAACCTATATTCATTGTTATGAATATTAATTATTATCACATCCTGATTGTTCTTCTGTGTAACATAGCTCGTAATAATGTCCTAAGAGTAGTTTTCACACTGAAATATCATAGAAGTTCCCCACTACAATGAGTACAAAAAAGTGAGATGAAACTATTCTCAAATATATGTTCTATATCTAGATAATATAATTTTATGTACACAAATCATACAATCTATCAGGGATGTAGACTCATTATACTTTGAGCCACCTTCTCATGGTGTATGCCCTTGGTAATATCTGGTGTAGAATATTATGAGAATGAGACTCACTAGTAGGAAATAAAAATTTATATGTGTCAATGGATATTCATATCTATGAACCTGTGTATTGGTCCTTAGAATAAATTATTATTATTAATGAGTATTATGATTAATTTACTTTTATGGATTTATGAAAACCAGGATGGCAGATGTTCACAGTGAGGTAGAATACATTGGGTGTATCATGAGTAATATTACATTAATGAATAATGTAGGAAATTATTTATACCTTATGTTATTCAATGTAATTTTATATCTCAATTTATTTAATGTAAATGATAGAGCCTAAATAAATCTATGGCCATGGTGTTCTATGGGAATGTTCTATTTCTAAAAAGTCAAAGAAAGAGACATCGAACATAGACATTGATGGAACCATCATGAAACCTTCTTTATTAGAGATATAGGGTCACACACTAAGTGTATACATAATCTCAATTAAATAATATATTATTATTTATTATTTAACCATCTGAAAAAATATTATTCTCACATGTGGTTTAATAGTTATTCATGTTTGATTGATCTCATATATTGCATCACTAGTTATTTGAGATAATATAATGTGACAAAAATATTTAATAAATATTTATTTTCAATTTAGTAAATATAATATTTATTTATTTATTATATAATAATCCAGTGATATTTTTTTATTAAATAAATAGTCATTATTCAAGGCCCGATAAATATTATGGAGGAATGGTGGACTGAGTGTTTTGGTTCGATGAGAAATAATATATATTGAATATTATTTGATTAAATAATATTTAACTTAATTCACAAGTTAGGTTCATATTGAGGAAATTATTATAATATTAATATTTTAGAAATTGGGATTTGTAAAAAATTAAATAAATATTAAATAGAAATTATGGAAATACATATTTCTAAACCCTAGAGGTATTTAAATCCAATTATATTATTATTTTTAAATAGACCCAATTTATTTTGTGTTGTACACAATTGAATCTGGAGAGAATCCTCTAAAGACATAGAGATATCCCTCTCCAAGAACTCTCCCAATAATGGAGAGAGATATTTTTACACCTCCCATTCTAAACTCTAGAGATATCAAGGAGAATTCTTATTGGGAAAAAATCCTTGAAGGAGTTATCTTGGTGTTTGTAGGTGTGATTATGTTTGAAAAAAAATCTAGATGATTGTGAATGAGTGTGGTTAGTGTTTTCCAAAGAAGGTGTTTAAGGTGGCGTAGTTTCCTAGGGTTTTCCAAATGTTTGGTCCTAAAAATATATAGTTTGGTTTTTGGAAAAGGGTTTATTTTACATAGAACATATTTCATAGATGGTGAAGCATAGTTCGTGCACTACAAAGGAGGTGCATGGAATTTTGAAGGAAAATTAAAAAAGTTTGGATTTCTGTATTGCAGTGATATACTGACGGCGAAGCGTGCTATACAGATCACTAATGAAAAATAGTTCAGGAGAGGCTTGGAGTCTGAAGAAGGATTTCAATTCACGGGATGGCTTGGAAGTTTTCATAAATGATGTAGTAATTTTTGAAGATGCAAAGGGTTTCGTTTGCAGAATACATTGGATGCCATAGAGGATCAATTATCTATACAAACCACATAGTATAGTATGTGGGGAAGGTTGTACCACATTGATGTTTTGGGTAAATCAGATTACTTGGGTTTTAGATCTATTTTCCTATATAAGTACCACTAATCAAATCATTAATAATAGATAATTACATTATAAAATATCACTGCTCCAGGAATAATTCAGTGAAGTATGAAGTATTTCACAAGGTGGAATTCCATGAAGGAGAATAGGTTCGCCAGGAGGATTCCATGAAATGAGAAGTAGTCCATGAAAGTCAGTTTTTAGAAGGGGTGTTGTGGATCTTAGTAGATAAAAATGTAAAATGGGATGTGTAGAATAGGCGGTCTATAATGCATCAATAATCTATGGAAGAGTAGGATCTGTGGAAGAATAGGTGGTCTATGAAAAAATAGTTTCTCTGTAGAAGGGGAGGTATTCCATAAAAGAAGAGGTGGTATACAAAGAACTATCCTCACATAGTACAAGTCAGTTCGCAAAGGAAGTAGGGTAGTTCATAGAGGATTCAAGAATCCACGAATGTAATTTCCATAAACCATGCAGAAAATAGAATTTCATCTATGGGTGAAAGCAGTAATTCAACATAGCATCTACTTATAGTGTGGATTCATGCATTCATGAAAATTAAGTGACCTAAATGTCCATAAACTATGCGTGGATCCCTTTTAGAGTAGTGACCAAAGGAAGAGTAAGATGATGATCCTTTCCAGCGACAAAGAGCCAGTGAAAAAGATGCAGGGAGTGACCCTTGGGAACATAGTGAGATTACCCTGAACCTTGAAAACGTAGTGATACTAGGTATATAAGTGATTTAGCCCAAACCATTTATTAGCATTGAGCCATAGTGGATTTGGTACATCGACATATAGTCGTTGTATGCTCCATGAATGTAGCCTAGTGAAAGTGAACCAAGTAAAAATATGTGTTTCCTTGTTTTTATTTTCCTACTTCACTTTTTATGCATGATCATCAGATAAAGTTGGAAATGATAAGATAAATATAAACAATAAAGATAAAACCAAGTGACCCTTATAATAATGGTTTTAAGATCTATTGGGGATTTATGAATTTAGAAAAGAATATCCATACTATGATTCACCCCCCTCTCAGGGTATCTAGGCCCCTTTTGGACCTAAAAATGCTTTATAAGAGATTCTCATGGTGATCAAAGGAAGGTGACGTAAGAGATATGATCTTATATGCTATAACATGGAGATTCATATGGTGATGTATGAAGACTTTTGGAACATGTGTGGATCATTTTTATAGGGAGTCAACTTATGATTCCTTCAATGAAATGACGGTACAACATAGATATGTTGTTAGATCCATTAGTTAAGAAATAATTCACCCAATGTTATTATATAATTGATTAAATTAATTATAAATTATATTTGATGATCTTTTAATTGGTTCTGACATTTTATCCTTTGTCTATTTTCTTTAATTCAATTCTGTTGATTAGGATGTTCATCGTCATGTAAATCTCGAATTGATCATCAGTCATGAAAGAAAGAAAAGTTGGGCATGACCCACTGTATGCTTCTATTATGATTGGATCCTAAAATTGGTATCAGAGGAGTCACATAATTATTTATAATTATTTGAGGATTTTTTATTGAATTACATTTTTTTATTTTTTATTTATATTTAATCATTCTTTTAATCTGAATTGTGAGATCTTCTTATTCATTTTTTATTCTTTTAGATCTAATAAAATCAATTAATTTTATGAATGAAATAAAATTTAATTTCTAATATAGTGGTGCTGAGGATTCTAGCTAGATAACACAAGACTGCAAGTTGTTTAACCAGAGTTATAGGTTGTGGACTAGTGTTCAATGCACCAAGAATTAATTCATAATTGATTAAAACTCTATGCATTGAATACACATGCTGCATTTAATTTTATATATTTAATGTTGATCGGTCCATCCTGGCACACTATCTTCCATAGTACACATAGTGTAGCCCACATATATGGTGTGTAGTCCTTTAAGTCACAGACAGACCATGTATTTGCATATATGGCCTACCTGACTGGTGATTAAGTAATTCGGATACCACACACCGTGTATCCCATTGTACACGTCATGTAATCCAAATTTTCATAGGAACGGTTTACACTAATTTCCTAGGTGTTTAACTTGGATAAATGATGAGAAACGTACATACCTTGCAGTTCTTCTATACACACCATGTACTTATACAAAACTACAAAGACTTGAAATTAATTTATTATATTGTGTTAAACTTATCGGCATGTGCTTGTGTGTGGTCATTATATTGATAGGACACACCCTTTGATGAGTTTTAATATATATATATATATATATATAAGTTTAATTAATTTCGGCATAATTTTTAGATTTGTATATCATGTGTGAATTGTATAACATATATTACTCTACATGCATGGTAGCGTAAAAAATTATAAAAAACTCATGTAATTCATATAATCATTAAGGTGATAGTACATGTCATTAAAGTATGTGATATCTCATGTATTCCATATATCATAAGAGTAAACAGTATACAAGTATAATACATATTGGGTCGATTTGGATGAGTATTCATTATGTGGTCTCTAAGGTAAATTTATGTACATAGTTAGTTTTAAATAAATTTATTTAATTTTTTTATAAAATTAAGATGTATAAAAATATCAAGGAAATTTGGATGATAATTATGAAAAAATAATTGATTAATTAAAGAATATAATTAATTTATTTGTGTGTGATTTATCTTAAATAATAGATATTAAGAATTTAATGCTAGTTTTATTAAATAAATAACTCATTGCATGCATGTAGATGATCATGAGAATAGACTTTGCCTTTTTATGTGATTGTTTTCATTTAATTTATTATTAAATTAAATTGTTGGTCTGGATGCCTTCTATCCCCTTATTATGTAAGGGATTATGTTACCGTGGTTTTCTTTATGTAAAACCTTTCCTCTTCACATGTGTGTGATTAAAATCATATTTAATGGATAGACCTCCCAAGAAAGTGGAGGTGATTGAAGTTCAAAACCAATTCAAGAGAGATACATAGGTGGATAGGTGGAAAGTATTAATAAGATCTAAAAATGGTTCAAAGTTTCCCACCTAGGAAAGAGGATCATTTATCAACCACTACATAAACTAACCATTAGTAAATTCTCATGATTATACTACTTTATTATTTTATTTCTTTCAAGATTCATAGTTATTTCATTATGAATTTTTTTTCACAATCACATGAATTAATGAATTAATAAGAATTCAATATATAAATTAAATAAATTATCTTATGTGTAAATATTATCTAATATATGGTTAATCACATAATTAAATCAAATAAATATCAACAAGAACATGTTAAAGATACTAATTGTAAATTTATGCATAAAAGATAAAATCCATCAATTATATATTAAGTCAATATATCCTTCCACAACATTAGTTAAAATCAAACCATATTTCAAAGTGATTGACCATCCAAATTTTAGGTTCTTTCAATTTTAAAGGAATTTTAACATGATGTCTTGGGTTGAATTAACTTAGTTAACATCAAGGGTTAACTTCCAAAGTAGGACTTGGTGTAACTGAGAGGCAAGCGTTAAGGAAATCCAATTTAAGTATTTTAATATTGGGGAGTCCACTAAATAGATAAAGGAACCATGATTAAATAAAGCTATAATTTGTAATGCCTATCTAAAACTATTAAATTTTCTTGAACAACTGAAGTTAGGACACTGAGAAGGGGGATATGGATCCTTTCCACTAGAATGTCCAAGGAACATGATATTTTGAATCCAATGGTGAGGGATATTGGGTTTCTATAAAATAGTGGGATATTAATAACTATAATATTTATTTATTTGTATAAATTTAATCTCATAAAGTACTAAATCTTTGATCAACTTACTTGTATAAACCATAATAAAAATTTCACCAAACATATCACTACGATCCATACATGAGAAGGATAAACTTTTCACCCAAAAAAAATTCAAAGAGTGGAAAAGGCACTTACATGTTATCATGTACCATGAAAAGAAATTATATGTGATAGAAGAATCTATTCTTGATGTGCCTTGTATTGAGGAAATTGATGAAGAGTTATCACTCCATGAGTAACATTTTATCGATTCCGCAAATTCTTAATGTTTCATTCTATCATCCATGACCAATGATATTTTTAAGCAACTTGAGGTCATGGATGCATAGAGCATGATATCTCACCTTTAGGATCTCTATCAAGAGAAGGTGTGACAAGAGATATATGAGATCTTAAATTCTTTGTTTACAACTTATATTGGAGGGTTTGTGCCAGAAGGGCCTCATTTAATCATGATTATTGGATACATTGAACACATATACATCTTAGGGATTAAATTCATAGATAAGTTTCATAAAAATACCACAATTTCATCACTACCCAAGAACTTATCCAGTTTTATTGTTAATTATAATATGATAAATAATATGAAAAGTCTTTTAAAACTTATTACTTTGATTCACCAAGTGGATAAAGACATGGGTCATGATAAACCCGTGGTCCTTATTGTGAATGAGAAAATTAATAACAATGGGAAGGGGACAAATACTCATAATAAGTATAAATATCTTGAGCACCATTCTTGAAAGAAGATAAATATCTAAAGTTAGGGTAGGGAAAAGGAGGCACTATGTTTTTCATGTGGAAATCTAGGCTACTGGAAGAGGAAATACACCCATAAGTAAGGTGTATCTAAAGTAATGCTTGTTATTGAGTGTAATATTTCAATATATACACATTGGGTATTAGATATTACTTTTAGTGATAACATATATATCCAAATGTTGGAAACAAGTATACAATGAAAGATTTCTATATGAGAAGTGGATTAATGAGATGCTAATGGTTTGAGACTTGATGATCTATCCCTTGGTGAATACCACCTTTAATTTCCAATAGGAAGGATTTTGGTTTTAAAATATTGTTATTTTGTACCAAAAGTTACCTGGAATATATTTTTTTTATCACACCTAGATGCATATGGGTTTATTTTCAAGTTTAGAAAAAATTTGTTTCTTTTAAAAAGAAAACATATGTTATGGTATGGAACTTATAAATAATGGTTTTAATGTATTAATTTATTAAATCCAAGTATTTTAAATAGATAATGAATCATGTTCACATAACTCAAATAACACCCAAACATGGAATCACTATATTATTCATGTAAATGTAAAGTGTTTGATAAATCTCTTTAAACATGGTTATTTAGACTCATCTGGTATAAAACCACTTTAAATATTTCATACTTATTTAATGAATGAATGAACAAACTACCATTTTTTAGTTAGGGTGAAAGGGAAATATATCTTCTAGGATTAGTACACACTGGTGTGTGTGTACCATTTCTAGTAGAAGCTTGAGATGTGTATTTTTACTTCATAACTTTTATTTATTTCTTAAGTAGGTATTATTATTTCAAATTGATGAGGTATAAGTCCATGTCCTTTGTGAAATTTGAGAAATTCAATAATTAAGTAGAGAATCAACTTGTAAATAATATAAAGAAGCTTCAATATGATCGAGGTAGTGAATATATTAACCAACAGTTTATCGAATTCATATGGTTATTTGGGATTATATCTCAACTCACTCTTCATTACACACCATAGTGGAATGGTGTTAGTGAAAGGAGGAGACCTACCTTGTCAGACATGGTACAATCAATAATGATTCATACAGATCTAAAATGTTCATTTTCGGGATATAGATTACAAAAAGTGGTGTACACATTAAACTGAGTACCAAAAAAATTGAAAATGTAATTCCCTTTGATTCATGTAGTGAAAATAAACCTGTTTTTTCATATACAATTATATGGGGTTGAGAGGTGTTTGTTATGGCCTTCTCAGAAAAAAAACTAGAACCTTAGGGCACAAAGTGTATCTTTATAGGTTATCATAAGGAAACAAAGGGATACTAATTATAAAACCCCATAGACAAGAAAGTGATTATCACTAGAAATCCTTATTTCTTTAGATGGATCACATCCTCAAAAATGATAGTGGGAGAAATATTAACTTCGATAAAGTTGAGGCCCACGATACACAAGAGTTTGTACAAGAACAAATTCCAAAGGTCACCATAGAATAATTAGATTCTAAAACATAAGTACAACATAGAAGAATAAGAGAGGTAAGAGAACCAGAGAGATATGGTTTTATAGTTACCAAATATTGTGACACATTATTCGTTGAAAATGATGAATCTCTCTCTTAAAAATAGGAAGTAGAGAGATCATAATTTGAAAGATTCTAAGAAGCCATAAATTATGAAACTGACTCCATATATCATAACTAGGTTTGGTTTTTTGTTGATGTAGAAGTTAATGAAATTCTTGTAGGCTGAAAATGGGTATTCAAGAAAAAATGGACATAGAAGGTAAAGTAAATACCTATAAATAAATTATAGTTTATAAAGTGTTTAAAAAACATTAAATAATTTACTATGATGAAAAATTTTCATAAGTTTTCATGTTTAAGTCCATTAGAATTATACTTTCTATAGCATATTACCTTATTTATGTGATTTTGAATATGGATTTTAGAACTGAATTCCTTAATGGGAACCTTCAAGAATATGTCTATATAACACAACCAGAAGGTTTTGGGACTCTAGGTGATGCCAAAATTATTTTCAAGTGGTATAGATCAATAATTGTGTTGAAGAAAGAATCTAGTCCATGTAAAATTATATTTGCTAAAGCTATAAAAGAATTTGGATTCATTAAGAAAAAATGTGAGACATGTGTTTATAAGATTTTTCTTGGAAACATAGTAATTATCTTAGTAGTATATTTTAATGAAATATTACTTATTGGAAATGACATATCAGTAATATAGTATATTAAAGAATGGTTAAAAAATTTCTCTCCAAGAAAGAATTAGGTGAAGGAGCGTATATTAGATGAATCAAGATAATTCATGATAGATACAAGATGATGCATGGACTAAGTCAAAGTACATATAATGAACAAATACTAAAGATATTTAGTATGGAACAATCTAATAGGGGATTGGTTCTAGTGTAACATGGTTTACATATTTCTAAAAAACATTTCCTCATACACAATATGAGAAATATATAATGAGTAATATCCCGTGCAGTTCATCTATAGGATTAATCATGTATGCTCTGGTATGTACTAGACTTGATGTTTCCAAGGCATTGATAATGGTAGGCATATATCAAGATGATCCATGGGAACAAAATTGGTAAAATGTTATATTTATCCACAAGACTAAAATAATAACTAAGTATATGTTCCTGGTGTATGGAGGAGATGAGGAGCTAGTCATCTGGGGTTATATTGATTTTATTTTTCAAATAGATCAGAATGATTTGAAGTCACAATCAAGAATTTTTTTATATATCAATGGAGGAGTTGTGGGCTGGAAGAGTTTAAAGAAGCCAGTTATCGCAGATTCTATATAGAGTAATAGTATATAGAAACTTCTAATGAATCCATGGAATCAATTTGGATATGAAACTTTTTCAAGGATCTTAATGTGGTACCTACAAATAAAGACCCTATCACATTGTATTGTGATAATACTATAGTGGTGGATCTTGCAAAAGATCTAAGGGCACACCAATAGAAGAAGAATATAGTCTAAAAGTATCATCTCTTGAGGTATTTTTATCATAGGGGTAAATATTTAGTAAGAAAATTACCCATAGAAGAGAATGTGTAATACCCCTTGACTGAAGTCCTATCTCAGCAGAAGCATGAATATCATGTGAGAACTAGCAGAGAAAAAGTTTTTAGCAGTTGTCTCTAGTTCAAGTAATATTTTTTGGAGTTGCTTCTATATAACCAACTTCTGTGTACTTTATGGTAACCTTTATTCATATTTTTTAATATCGGTATACTTCTTATAAAATCAGGATTATTCTTTTGCATAGCATATTAAGTGATAATGTCCTAAGAGTAGTTGTTTCGCTGAATGGTAATTGTTGTTCTTTGTTATCATGAGAACCTGCAAGTGATACGATAATATTACTAAATATATGTTCTATATTCAGATGATATAATTTGAGTGACAAAAATGATATAGGCTATCATGGGTGGAGACTCATAGTAATTTGAGGAACCTTCTCATGGTGTACTCCCTTGGTAATATCTTCTGTAGGATATTATGAGAACGAGACCTTCTAGTAGGAAATACACATGTATATGTGTCATTGGATGTTCCTATCTATGGACATGTTTATTGGTCCTTAGACTTTAATATTATTATTAATGATTATTATGAGTTGAGTACTTTGATGTATTGATGAAACCCATGATGGAAAATATTCACAGCATGGTAGGATACGTTGGGTGTTTCATGAGTAATATTTAATTAATGAATAATGTGAGAAACCCTTCTGTTCATTAATGGATGTTTATATCTCAAGACCTTTTATGGAGATGATATAGCCTAAATAAATATATGTCTGTGTAATTATATAAGAAATTTTAATTTCAAGAATGTCAAATAAAGAGACATCGATCACGTAGGTTGATGACACCATCATGTAACCTGATTGATTAGAGATGTCATGAAAAGGGGATTATATAACATAGTAATAATCTGTATGAGGTATTATATCATTGTGACATTAACTTCTTTGTTTATGGGTGCCTTAACATCTTTCTATATTCTAATATTAAACATTAGGCTACTTCCCCTAATTCCACTGAGAAAGTGGCCTATAGGGTCACACATTATGTATATCCAGAATCTTAGTTAAATAATATATTATTATTTATTATTTAATAAGTTGAATAAATATTATTCTTTCTTGAGGTTTAATAATTAGTTGTGTTTTCTTGATACCATATATTTCTTTAATAGTTATTCAAGAGAATATAATGTGAGAATAATATTTAATAAATATTTATTTTTTATTTAGTGAATATAATATTTATTTATTTATTATTGAATAATGAAGAGATATTTATTTACTAAATAAATAGTCTTTATTCAAGGACCGATAAATATTGTGGAGGAATGGTAGACTGAGTATTTAGGTCCAGTGGGAAATAACATTTTTTGAACATTATTTTATTAAATAATGTTTATTTAATTTGAAAGTTATGTACATGTCTTGGAAATAATAATAATATAATAATTTAATGCATGGGGTTCCACAAGGGATTAAATAAATATTAAAGGTCACTTGAGAAAATATTTTTTTAAAACCTAGAGGTATTTAAACCAATTTATACTATTTTTTGAATAAATCCTATTCATTTTTTGTTGTGAAAAATGATAGTAGGAGAGAATCATATCAATCCCTAGAGAACTCCCTCTCTAAGAACAATCCTAGGAAAGAAGAGTGATCTTCCTCCACCTCTCACTCGAATGTTTTGATAGGTTAAGGAGAATGCTTTGGAAACGATTATCATGGAAATCAAAGGCGAGTGACATCAAATATAGGATATTTTGTGCTAGCACTCGAAAATTCATATAGTGGTGTTTGAATATTTTTGGAACATATTTGAATCACCATTATAGGGAATCTACTTTTTATTCCTTTAATTCAATGATGACACAATGCATATATACTATCAGATTCATCAACAAAGAAAGAATTCACACAAGGTAATTCTTTAATTGATTAAATTAACTATAAATAATATGTGATGATCCCATGATTAGTTCTGAAATTATTTTTCTTGTATGATTTATTTGATTTAACTCAATTTATTATGGTTTTAATCATCATGTAAATCTCGGATTGATCATAGACCGTGACAAAAAAAAGTAATGTGGGGCATGACCCATCGCACAGTACCACTACACCCAAAACACACATTCTTCAAACCTCTAAATCCTTTTGGATCATAAAAACCTACCCAAATAATATCTCAACATCCCTCCTCTCATCCTAGAAGCCTCACTTTGGGAATAAATCAAACCAAGGAAGTGCTTTTTTGAAAACCAAACCCTGCTAATAGGTAACATTCTTTAATGAGAACTTTATTTTTTCTTCTTTATCCACCACTTTAATTCTTCTTATTCTATTATTATATAATAACATTATTATCCAAAATATACTAATATTTTTTATGTTATGTTTTAGACCTAAACCTACACACACTTCAATAAAATAGGTATTGAAATCACTATTCATGTGTACAGTGGACTACCACCTCACGAAACAATGTCGTTCTTTTTTGCTTTACCACATATCAAGATTGGGAATTATGATGGAAATACTATTTTTATTTTATATATTTGATATTTATGATATCATAATACTTTAGGATCTATTATATGAAACATACCTTCATGTTATCCATTTTGTGGGAATATGATAACTTCGCTTGTGGATGTGTGGACTATCACCTCCTCAAAGTGATTTGATATGTTCATAATTTGCATGGGATGTATTAAAAAAGGGTTTAAAAAAATATATGATATAAATTAAAAATATATTATACTCATGACATAATTACAATTATGTAAATATAAAATAACATTTTCTTTATTTCCTTTTCAAACACTGAAAAAGTGATAACATCGTTCGTGGATGTGTGTACTACCACCACCTCAAAGCAATGTGATTCGTTTTACATCACAATAATTATATATATAATTATATAAGATAAAATAATATTTTATTTATTATATAATTATATTTTTTTAAGATAAATGTTATCTTTCTTTTTTTCCATAATGATCATTGAAAAATAAAAACATTGCTCATGCGTACGTATGACCTATGGTTTCCATGATTGTAACATTGATTAATTTTTCATAATAATAATTGATTATTATTTTTAAAAATATAATTTATCTAAAAATATTATATTTATTTCATTATTATTATTCTTTAGATGTTAATATAATTATCTCATTGACCATATTCAACCCACCAATGCTATTTTCTTTCACACATAAACTGAATATGGTAAAAACACCTAACATAAAATAATATTTTAAGAAGTTGTAAACAAAATTGTAATAAGTAAAATAAAATTAATGGAAAACATTAAAAACTTTCTAAATTAAATAAATAATTAACATAATTTTATTATTTAGAAATACAAAGACACACGTGACAAGTCAGACTTAACGTAAGGGATTTCATATCAATCTCCTTCTATTGAAGAATATTTTGATGTTATACACCTATGCTCTTTTATAAGGTGTATATAAATACCCTTTAACATATCATATAATGAATTTATTTAATCTCATGTTATTTAATTTTCTTAATGTTATTCTTTCATTGGGATTTTGATTCAAATATTTCAATGTGGTATGTGACACTTTGATTTAAGAATAACTTTTTAAATGTTTTAATATTTAATTTCAAAATATTTTAATCCATGTAAATATGAATGATATTATTTTATATTTTTAATTATATAAAAGGATTATAAAATAAATTTCATGTCTATTATGAATTTCATTCAATGGGTTTTAAAAGTAATATTTTTTATGTGTTTTATATGGGTTGTTTAAATAAATGACAAAAGGAATGTTCTATTATTAACATAAAAGATGGAAATGAATTTTCCACCATTGTGGACATTATTTTATTTTTTGGATTATATTGAAATATTTCATGTTTTATTAAATCAAAATCCTCTTTATATTAATTGGGTATTCTGGTATATAAATGGTTTTAAAAAGAAAATGGGTATTTTGTTTTGAAAATGAGTTTTTAAAAGAAAAATGGTATTTTTATCTAAAAGTGTTTTCATATGAGTTTAAAAGAGTTTTCCAGAGGTTTTAATGAGGAACTTTTTTATTTATTAGGTAGTACTTGAGAAATACACAATGGGGTGGCCCAGATAGCACCATGAAAGCTGATTATATCTTAATATGTGGTGCTTCAGATAGCACTAGGATGGCTCATTACAGCTTAACATGGGGTGTCCTAGATAGAACCGAGAAATATTGTTATAGCTTAACATGGGGTGGCTTAGATAGCATAGAGAAGTCACAATAAATCTTATCATGGGGTGTCCCATATAACAATGGATGAACCCATTATATCTCTCTAATTAATTGGGTAATGATTATATAGGAATTCGACTGTATTATTATTCCAATTGAAAGGGTTTTGAAAGGGTTTTACGAATATGATTCTCTAAGTTACCTAAAATAGTTTTAATTTATTTATATAGATTTTAATGATTTTCTTTTATATTTTTTTCCATGTGAAATTTTTTTATTGCATATTATCAAAGAAACATTAAGATGAAGGTAAACCTTATATGAGTTTTATGTTTTTACTAAACTAACAGTTTCCATTTTCTTTGTATCCCTTATTGAGATTTTGTTCTCTTACAAAGTTTTTAAAAAAGTTATAGGCTTGAAGTATGGGTATGCGAAGGGAATAAGTAATGTTGAAAGTTACATAGATATTATATAGAAAGAATCTGTGGTTTATTTTAAGATTTTTATATTATCAAAAAAATCGATACTAATTAGAAGTGTCCACTTTAAATTTTATAGTTTTTTATGTTTGAGTTGTGAACTAATTATCTAAAACTTTAAAATTGAAAATATCCTCAAAGTTAAAGAAATTAAAATCATGACTAAAACTCAATATAATATAATGTTTATGGCTAGGTCCTTATAGTTAGTATCGAGGGAAATGTTTTTCCAATTTTAGAGGTTAATATAGTGTTAATAGAATTCCCTTAGTTGATTTTACACTATGTTTATTTTGAAATGACATAGAATTTTAATATTTCCTTTTGGATTTATATAAAGTATTTTTTTCATAGGGGAAAAAAATAATCTATAGTGGGAAAGTAGCGAGAGGAAAAAATCTTTCCAAATCAGCATCTCGAGATGGTTAGAATTAGAAAAGAACAATTTATTATAATGATGGATCAGTTAACACAAACTATAAATAGTTGTGGTATCCATACAGGAGAGTAACATGATCTACCATGAAGTAACATACCTATAGTAGATCATTTCATGATTAAATATCATACATCATTCATTAGATCATCTGACCTAGTGATAGCCAAGGGATAGATTAATTACCTGGAGAAGAAAATTGAATTCATGGGATTTTCAAAATTCCAAAAGGGAAATATTTCCTTATATTATTTTTAAGGTGAAGATAATCAATAGTGGTCTTTTCTTAAGAATATAAGAGAGAAACATGATCTTTATTCCATGGAATGAGAAACCATCAAGGATAATTTCCTTGAGAAATATTTCCCTAAGGTTTTTCAGATAAGGTTAGAGAAACAATTCCTTGAATTGAGGAAAAAAGATAAATATTTATGGAGGAATATGAAGGAAACTTCACAATATTTGGTAGGTATATGCCAAATTTTATTCTATAAATTGTTAATAATATTAATAGATTTTACTCAGGATTTAAACCATGTCTAGGAAGAGTTATATCCACTCAATAATTTAAAAGTTATGAGAAAGTATTTAGTTTTGCTGAGAAATTTTAGATGGAGTTTGTGGATACTTGTGATCCATAAGATGAAAAGAGTAAGAAATGATAAATGTGGAAGGAAATAGAGAAGAAACTAACTAATAAGTAAATGAGCTACCTCATTATGATAATGTATGAATGATTTTTTTTTACTCAGGATGGAAATTATCATGATTAAAAACATAAAGGTGTTGAAAATTCATTTTATACTACTATTGTTGATGTTTGGTCTTCTGGTGAAGTTATGGAAGCTCCAACGAGCTCAGTATTTTTCAAAGGTTGAAAATAAGTTCAATGTTTTAGAAACACCTTATATTGTTTTAGGTGATGTAATCATAAATTGATTAAGGACTTTTTAGGAGATTCTTAGTTCGATTTATGTTTTTTAAGGCTTTAGTTTAATGAGAAGCATTCCTTTAATTTGGACATTAGATATTAATATATTATCTCATTGTATGAATGTTTGAATTTTTTTACTATGTTATAACCATTTTGTTTTTGGTTAATATTTGATAATTGGAGGAATATATTATTTTCCTTTTGAGGATTATGTGATCTATTAGAACCTAATTCTAGTTCTTTAGGCATGAAAATTCATATTGGAAACTCATTATTTGGAGAAAGAGATGATTCGGTGGTTGAAAATGATTAAAGTATGAATCTCTACTCATTAAGTAAGTATATTTCATTATTCTCTAAGTATATATAGTGAAGGAATCCTTCAACTTTAGGAAAATGACCATGAAGAAATAAAATGTTGTCTTATTACCATATTTTATGATGATATTAATAAACTTTTACCCACCTATTTGGATTGTGGTTTTTTATAATATAATTCCTATTGGTCATGTAATCAATCAATATATTAGTCCATGGGAATTAGTTTTCCCTTCCAAACCCATCTTTTAATTTCCCACCAATGTTCTCCCTATGGGGAATACTAGTTATGCATAACTTCTAGTGACATTATGTTTCTCACTCTACCTTTTTAAATGGATATTTTGTTAACTATTTTTACAATCTAGTTTCAATAAATGAATTCTATAATTGGGAATCATTTGATAACCATGACAAATTTCAAGGGCGGATTCATTTTAGGGTGGTAGGATGTTACATATTGGTATTTTATTAAATATATTATTTGAAATTAATTTAAATTATTTAATATATTATATTGCACACAATACATAGTTTTTCTTACATCACACACAACACCAACTTTATATTATATTTCACATATCGAGTTCCTTTTATAACTTATGTTATACACAAGACTGAGTCTTACAAGATAATAATATGCTATTATTTAATATGATAGTTATAACATAGTAATTGGAATGGTATGAATTAGTGATATTAAATAAATTATGGAAATATATCTAAAATATATTTATAAAATTAATTCATTTATTACCAATAAATTATAAATGTGAATAACAACCCATTGAATATAAATGATGTGTTTCTATGAAAAACTATTTTTATGAGAAAAATGATGTTTTATCTTAATAAATTAAATTAATCACTATTAGTTAAATATATTAATTATATTTATATGTTTTATATTTAATAATATTCATTAAGTTCATCTAATAATATTTATAGGGTTAATATAAGAATATATCTAATTTTAACCTTAAAAAGCTAAATATTTTTAAAAGGCGGTTTTACTGCATTTTAATGTCACAATTATTTTAAAAATACCTTATGAAACTCTTGTAAATTATATTTGAAAAAATAAACTACCTTTTATAAATAATAATATCAAAATTTATTTTGGGTTAATTTTTCATTTTTTCTGAGAACATTCAGATTTTGATGAATATTAAATAATAATGAATTTTAATTGAAAATGTATTTTTTGTCTAAATAATTTATAGTGTTAAATTATATTTTTAAATGGTTTTAAAGCATAATTAGATAAATTTTATACTATTTAATAAAATTTAGGTCATTTTAATTAATTTAAAATTGAAATTGGATATAAAAACATTTCAAATTTTTGAACTTTTTACTTTTCAAACCCACGTTGTCATTTTGTCTATGGGATTAATTTTAAATTAATTTTTGTCAATTATGTTATTTCAATTTGGAAAAATAGATTCTATATTTTTAATGATAATAATTTAAAATTTATATTAATTTAAACTTAGATTTTGAAAACAAATATTAGTGAAAGTAATTAAAATTAATTACAGCAATTAAGGTAAAAATGAGTTTACTTAGTGGAAAAACATTAATATTTTTTGTCCAAATGACCTATAAACCTATGAAAAACAAATTTTATGGAAATTATTCAACTATAACCCCAATTTTATCAAAATTTAATCATTATTTGGGGAACATTATGTAAGGGAAACCTCCCAATAGTGTTTACAATTTTATGTTTACAAGAATTCCACTCCCCCTCCACTATAAAAAAAACTCACTCTCCACACTTATTCACACCTCTAAAGCCTTTTGTATCACAAAACCCAACAAAAATAAGCTCCAAAATTCCCTAATACCATAATATAATTCTAAACATAGTTATAAAGAAACTTAATGAAGCCCTTTAGTGCAAACTAAAAGGAGTTACCCGAAGAAGAGGTAACATTCTTCAATGACTAATTTTGTTTTATTTCTTTATATATCCCTTCAATTATTCTTATTAAATGATTATAAAGTATCCTCAATTTAATAAATATTCTTATATGTTATTTTTTAAAAGTTTTTACCTATACCTACACACACTTACAGCAAATGGTTAATGAAATCATCATTTGTGTGTTCAACGAACTATTGCCCCACGAAACAATATCGTTCAGCTTTCCTTTGCCACCTATAATGGTAGGAAATTATGATGTACATACTATTTTTATTTTATATATATTATATTTAAATTTTATTAATACTTATATAATCTTTATATAACACATACCTTCATTCTTTCAATTTTCTGGGAATACGATAACATCGTTTGTAGATGTGTGGACTACCACCTCCTTAAAGTGATGTGATTTGTTCACACATTACATGGAATGTATTAATGATGTGATTAATTCACATATGCGATATAAATTAAATATATATGAAATTAATTTCATAATTAAATTTATTTAAATATAATATATCATATCATTTATTACCCTTTCACATAGTTAAAATGTGATAATGTCTTTCTGGGCATTTGGACTACTACCGTCTACAAGCGATTTGATTCCATTTACATCAAATGAAATATAAATATAAGTATATATGATTAAGAAATAATTTATTTATGATATAATTATAATTATTGAAGGATAAATTTTACTTACCTTCTTTCCATAATGATCATTTAAAAATGAGAATGTTGCTCATGCGTACATACATCCTACCCTTTCCATGATTGTAGTGTTAGTTCATTTTTCATAACCATATTTGATAATTGGTTTTAAAAGTATAATTTATATATAAATATGATAATTATTTCATGATTATTATTTTGGATATGTTTATATTATAACCTCTTTGACCATAGTCAACCAACCAAATCCGATTTTAACATATAAACCGAATATGGTCAAAACACTGGACATAAACATAATTGTTTAGGCAGTAGTATAAAACATTATAATAAGTGAAAAGAAATAATGAACAAAAATTAAAAAGTTTCTGAATTAATTATATAAATATCATAAGTTTATTATTCAATAAGATAAACACATATGTGAAAAGTTGGACACAATGTAAGGGATTTCATCTCAATCTCTATTCATTGAGGCATATTTTTATATTATACACTCACCTTATTTTATGAGGTGTATATACATCCCCATTGACATATAATATCATGAATTTATTTATTTTCATTTAATTTAATGTTTTTTTAAATTTTATTATTTCATGGTACTTTTGATTCAAATATTTAAAAGTAGAATGGGATACTTTGATTTAAAAATCCTTTTTTAAATGTTTTGATATTTAATTTAAAATTATTTTCCTTAATATAAATATTATTGATATTATTTTATACATTTATTTATATGAAAATTTTATAAAGTGGATTTTATATCTGTTATGAATTTCATTAAATGTTTTTAAAAAAAGAACATTTTTTATGTTTTTTATATGGAACGTTTTATCAAATGAGAAAAGGAATATTCCATTTTTTACATACATGAAAATAATGAATTTTCTACCATTATAGACCTTATTTTATTTTCGAATTCCTTTTCATGATTTCATGTTTCATTAAACAAAAACCCTCTTTTCTTTTTGGGTATTTTAGTTTTAAAAGTGGTTGTCAAAATAAAAAGTGTTTTTGGTTTTGAAAATGGGGTTTCAAAAGAAAAAATGGTTTTTAAAACTAATAGTGTTTTCATATGATTTTAAAAGATTTTTTCAAAGGGTTTTACGAGGGAAGTGTTTTATTCATGAATTAGTACTTGATAATTACATGATGGGGTGACCTAGATTGCACCAGGAATGCATGTTACAACTTAATATGGGGTGGCCTAGATAGTGCTATAAAATCCCATTACAGTTTAACATGGGGTAGCCCTAGCACCGAGAAAGCCCATTATAGCTTAACATGGGGTGGATAAGATAGTGCCAGAAAATCCTATTATATTTTAACAAGGGGTAGATCAGATAGTATTGAGTGAACCCATTATAGATCTTCAATGCATTGGGTAATGATAATATTAAAATTTGGTCATATGGTTATTTCAATTAAAAAAAGTTTGAATGTGTTTTATGAATATGATTTTCTAAGTCACTTAAAAGAATTTTACTTTCTTTCTATGGGGTTTAATGTTTTTTTTACTAAAATTTGTCTTTTTTTCATATAAAAATTTCTTATCTCATATTCTTGAATAAACCTGAGGACAAAGGTAAAATTTATTTGAGTTTTTATGTTTTTACTGAACTAATTGTTTCCTTTATTTTTATATCCCTTATTGAGACTTTGATCACATCCCATGATTTAAAAAAATCATAGGTTTTATGGATGGGTAAAGGAAATTAAGAATTCAAGTGAAATTCATGGATATTTTACATGAAAATATTTCATGATTTATTTTAAGAGTTTTATATTATGGAAAAATGGATACTAATATGAAGTGACTTTTATTTTATAGTTTTGTTATGTTTGAGTTATGGACTAACTATATGAGAATCTAAAACTAAAAAGATCATCAAAGTTAAAGAAATTAAATTCTGGAATGAAATTCAATATAATGTAATTTTTAATGTTAGGTCCTAAAAATGTTTGTATTTCTTATATTATAGGCAATAAATTCTATATTCCCATCAATGAGAACATGTAGGGTGTGATTAATATAATAAACAATCCACCACCAATGATTCACTTAATGTAATCCAATATATTTTTGTGTATTCATAATATGAAATATAATAATATAAATCAATAATATAAATACTTATCTCCTCATAGAGTGTTAAATAATCTACTTGGGTGAGTGATTATACCTTATATCAACAGTTTCAATGGATATATAATAATGAGAGTTCAAGATGAGAATAATTTGGACTTGAATTTTTTTAAGGAAGCACTTTTATTATTTCTAACTGATGGAAACACTAACGTTTGAGTGTATATAAATATCATCATTTTATAATAATTATGTCATGATTAATAAGTTTATTTAATGTTCATTTTAATTGAATTAATGGGATTTAATGTATATTTTAACTATGAGACAAAATTAAATACAAGACTTCAAGTTGGAGATTTGTATTAGGATCCTTAAGGGATTTATGAAGATTGGGATAATATATTAGAGGAATTTTTATTTGTTTATATGAACTTGGTCTCTTTAAATTATAATGAGATTAATAATTTATTTTTAGAATAATGGTTTACCAAAACATTATGAAATTAAAATACATTAAAATAATTAAATTATATAATTTCATAATCATAATTTCACAAAATTAACCTTTTTTCCATAAGTAAAGTGTCATCACCCTTCTCACATTTAACATTTTGATTCTCCCAATGATACATTATGGTTTTTCTATCATTATTTGTTTAATTTCAATAATATTACAATGTAAGGGTCAAATTTCCCCTCATGTATCTCTTTTTATCTTTTAGTGAGAATAAATAAAATATTTATTACCAATAAAATGTGTCTTTATAGAATTATTTAAATAGTTAATATTTTCAGGTGTGGATGTTGGATTAGAGAGGTTTGTTCTTCAATAATTTCATTGATTCAAATTATGGATCATCCTTGAGGTAAATTGATCAACCCTTTTCACATACATAATATATTTTAGAATGTGAGGGGATATTAAAAACATTATATTTTTTGGTTTATAATATATTAGATTTATTATATTAAATGATATTTATGATATGGGGATGGTCACTAGATAATCCCATCCTTGATTTATATGAATTAATTTATGTAAAAAAAATATATTTAATATGATCTTATAAGATATCTACTTTAAATATCTGTTGTTTAGTACATGATAATAATTGATAAAATCATAAGGATACATCTTTGTGGTTCAACTAAATTACTTCATGATCCATGTGGGGATTTAATTTTTAATTTATTTATATTTGATATTTCCAATATTATGATTTATTATTTGATTTATCTTTGATGTATTTTTAAAACATATCATTATTTATTATTTTACTTCATTTATGATATATTATTGATCCACATAATGCAGATTATTATGAATTTATAGCGATTTTAATAATATAAGAAAAATATTTCTAACTACAATCCGGTAAGGGGGTGCTAAGATAACGTATTAATCATCTTGTTTGTTTTTTATTTAGATGTTATTATTTAAAAAATAATTATATGAGACCAAGAGATGGTGATACCTAGGATTTATTTATAATTTCCTATGAAAATTTATAATTATATAATCTTTTTAGTGGATCATAAATATATTGATTCTTAAGATCTTGGAAGCATAGCCCAAGACATTGAGTTCCCTAAAAGGTTACTCAATTATCTTTGGATATCCTATGACATGATATTAAATTTTTTATGATTTTATTTTTCAAGTGATAGTGCTCTATGTTTTGTTATTTTACCTTCCATATGGTATTTTAACCAATTATGTGATTAGTATAATCAGTGGCTTGATAAGTGCTTTACATGTTTATAAACTATTATTGGATTAGGTATTAAAAAAGGCTCCATAACCTATTTAATGATTTCTATTTTCATGTTAGTATAAAAATTTTAAAGGTGTGTATGATTTCTTTGATGTTAATCATGGAATAATATTGTGGAATCTTCAAAAGCTTCCCATTAAATTTAGAAATAATTGTGACTATCGACATACCAAAATATGTTATACGATGTGTACTGTGTAATTATCTACT
The DNA here is from genome assembly GCA_963277665.1 of Viscum album. Taxonomy (NCBI): domain Eukaryota; kingdom Viridiplantae; phylum Streptophyta; class Magnoliopsida; order Santalales; family Viscaceae; genus Viscum; species Viscum album. Next base: position 1,536,879,883 of record OY728152.1, read on the forward strand.
GAACATATCTTTTGTGGTTTGTAATGTTCAGACTTTAAACATTATATATTCTAGTGACCATAAACAAGAATTAACAATGTTAAATTACAAAATATATTTTTGGTTTAGAGTTTTATAAAAGTAGTTCATAACTCCTAAATAACAACCCATATATATATAAAGTGGAAACTTCTAATTAGTATCTAGTTTTTACAAAATTTAATACTTTTAAAATAATACATGTTTTATTTTCATGAAAAATCTTCAAGATGTTCAACTTGAATTCTCCCTTGTTCTTACCCATCCTTAAACCGTATGAAAAATATTTTAAAATATGTGATGATAAAAAAAAACTCTGTAAGCTACATGAAAAGAATAAATATGTGAGTCTAGTGAGAAACATGAAAACATAGGTAATAGTTACCTATATCTCTAATGTTCCTAAATAATATGAAATAAGACATTTCCATTTTAAAAATAAACATAGGTGTATGCCATCGTGACATTAACCTTGTACCCACAGTTAAACTGTAGTGAGTTTAGCAATTGATATAACTCTAAGATATAACCAAGGTTTGAAAATTCTATACCCATGGTTTCAAGACCATGGGAATATGTTGATTCAACTATGACATTAACCCTACATCCATAGTTCCAAAATCGTGGGTATAGTCTTTAAAAAATCACAGGACGTTGGTTTCGATCCCTGGACATATAATTCTTACACCTAACCACTACACCATATTGACTTATGGGTATATATATATGTATAAATATATGTATATATATATATATATTTATCTAAACCATGGCTATAGGTGGAAAACCATGGTAATAGGTGTTCATATGGAATTTTTTTGGTTCCGTGAAATTATATTTTTCCCGCCTTAAGGAGGGAAAGCTATACCCATAGTTTTTGGAAAATAATGGGTATAGTAATGACCTGTACCCATGGTTTTATGATAAATGTGGTTATATGGATTCAAAAAAACCCTATACCCATGGTTTTGGAAAAATATGGGTATAGGTCTTGAAAAAACCCCTATACACACATTTTTTGAAAAACCATGGGTATAAGGTCATTTTCCTATATTTTCATGATGGATTTCCCTCTTATAAATGAATTAAATTGGTTGATTATAATGAATGGTTTAATCAAGTGGAGTTGCTAATGCATGGTGGTTGCCCCACCCTAAATGAAATAAATGAATTAGAATTAAATGGTTTATTAAGTGGTAATTCGATTATATTAATCATGCTTATAATGAATGATAATGTTTTAATGGAATTGAACTTGACTAAAGGAATATATGACTTTTGTTTCCTCATGTGTTATGTTATAAAAATTAATATTACTTATATATATATTGGATTGATAAAATATATATATGGGAGGTAATTCCCCATGATAGTTATAATTATGAGTATGCCTTTCTAGGGGTTGTGTATGATGGTAGGGGTGTTGAGTATGGAAGAATATCACACTCCCTTATATTGGGTGTTGAGTATGGGATCTCACACTAGTGACGTAATATGGGCATTAGTCTTTACGCATCACGTTCCATGATTAGAGTGAAAACATGATGGAACACTCAACATCCCCAAGGTCGTTCATGATGTCTCACAGACTTCATGGTATGTAGGGAATGTACCATATTGCTTGATATTATAGGCTCATTAGACTGGTCATGGATATCAGAGTTACACCCTAGTCCAGACATCACTAGCACTCTAGGTATATGGCTACTTAAATACTCACATACTTGATTCATAATGGTGGATTCGATATAAATAATGATTTTATATATGAATACTATTAATATATATATATATATGTGTGTGGTATATGTTCAGACTTCCATTACGACCATGAGTTGAAGCAGGAAGACCTGTTAGGTGTCCTTTAGGAACCTGAGCAGGAAGTTATTAATTTATTAAGATTTTTCAATTAGTTAATATTTCTTAAAATATATTTAGTTATGACCACTTCTTGGATTAAATGTAGACACTGTTGGTGGTGGCCTACGGAGATTTTTTTGTCACAACCTGCTCCTGCTGCCTTTGGTACTTGAGAAGACTATTTTATTGTGGGTATGGGTAAGGTCAAAAACCCTTCTACTGGTTGTTGATATGAGTTTTCTTATACATAGAGCTTATGAACATAGAATCGGGAATTATATTGAGATTCTAGTGGAGCATTTTTTGTTCTTTTTGTCATTTGTATTGCATTATTGTATCTTTCTAACCCATGTTCCCCTTTTGATTATCAACAAGTCATTAATAAATGTATCAGGAACTTCCTAGTGGATTTTTGAGATATTTATTCAGTTGTTTTGTTTATTTTCTCTATTTCACTTTTCTATTTTATCAGTTATATTTATTCTTTTGGGACATTTTTATTCTATCTATTTATATTGTGATTCCTCTATAGAATGTGATCTGTTGTATCTATTATGCCACTCTAAAATGAGAGTATAGTCTCGCCAATGTACCACCTTTACAACCTCAACACTATTCAGAATCCTCTAGTGTACAGGTAGGCACACGTGAGGCTAAGTGAACCACCAGATCAGGGCACAAGGTAGTGGATCCTGGGTTGGGATGTTACATTTTTGTTGATATTTGACATATTTGTCCAAAATAACTTTAGTAGTCTGAATATGGTCAAAGATTTCATTATTAAAACATATCAAGAATAATAATAATGAAATAATTACTATTTTATATTTTAATTATTGTTTTAAAACCAATCATCAATGATGGTAATAAAAAATGAACTGTGTTACAATCCTTGAGATGGTAGACCGTACATACGCAATAGTAAAGTTTCCAATTTTCAATTATTATTATGGGAATATGGTGAGTTTTTTTATCATTACAGAATGATAATAATATCATAAATATCATATTGTTTATTCTAAATAAATTTATATATATTATCCAATTTATTTGGTGATGAAAAAAGGATCACATCACCTAGTGGAGGCGGTAGTCCACACGTACGCATGAACGATATTATCATTTTTCAGTGAGTGGAGAGGTAGGAGAGATAATGATATATTTTCTATAAATATTGATAATTTATGATTAATATCACAATTATGTCATATATATCACATATATTCATTATATTTATCCTAATTACCTTCCATGTAATTCATTAGTGAAAAACAATCATGTTTCTTTGTGAGGAAGTAGTCCTCCAAACACAGAAGCAATGTTATCTTTTCCCCCAAAAAATGGAATTTGAGAAAGCATATGTGATATAAAAACTAAATAATTATTATTTTTATAAAAATATCATATATATATTTTAAATCTAAGATTATAACCAGCCATAAAATGAGGTAATGGAAAACGACTTACATCGATTCGTGAGGCAGTAGTCCACTTTACACACAATCGATAGTTTCCTTTCCCATTTGATATAAGAGAATATAGATATAAGTTGTGATTTCTAAATAATAACATCTAATTATATGGGTTATACTAGAGTAATTATATTTAAATTTTTAAGATATAATTTAACGTTTAAAAATAAGAAACAAAAAGAATGAGTTTCGTTAAGATGATTGACTTCTATTGGAGAACCCTCATCTGGATATCTTCTAAAATACACCAAGGATGGTACTTTTAGAAGAAAATAATCTCTATAAATTGTATTAGGGTGTTGGTGAGATATTGTTTTAGGTTTTTGTTGAGAAAAATGTCTTGAGTGGTGTGAATAAATAAGGGAAAGGTGTGCCCTTTTATAATTGAGGAGAAGTTGGATTTTTAAAATACCCAAAACTATTGAATAATGGGAAGTCACCCTCACCCTAAGTACCTCAAAAAATTGAAAAATAATGGAATGTAGGTAATTTATGTTTTATCTAAACCTCCTCCATAATAAAATTTGTTAAACATACTCTTAGTTAAATTATAATTTTTCTTACATTTATCATTTTAGCTATTACTAAGGAAACTAACATTTTTATCTATGTAATTTATCATTTAAAAATAGAAATAAAATGATAATTTGTCGATAATTTATTCCCTATTGTTCTAAATATGAAATATAATTTATAAAATAAAAATTTCATAATATTGTAAAACTAATTTTAACATAAGCACATGAAACGCAGAGAACCTTGTTTCACCATTTACCATGGTAATAATGTTTTTTACAATTTATGACCGAGTACAATTATTAAAAAAGGAAAATTTGTCTATTATTATAATATTATTAATATATTAAAATATCTAATAATAACATAGAAAAGAAAATTTTATTTTTTTAATAATTTTAAACAATTTTAAAAAAATATATTTTTAATTATAGAATAACATTAATGTCAATTTTGATATTATTCATTCAATTTTACTTTAATAAACATTAATAAAAAATTAGAATATTTTTTGTTCAAAACCATCTGTAATTTAATATTTATCCAAAAAATTCTTAGAATATAATAATTAACTAAATTTATATTACTTTTAATATTTTTAGAATCATTAATTTTATTTTTCTATTAATTAAATAATTAATGTGTTGGTGTTACTTAAGCATTTAAAGTAATTACATAATTAATAATAATTAAAAACAAATTAAACTCATGAAATTAATTTAATTATTCACAAAAATACCATCAATATTCATTCATATATTTTTCCCCTATTTGAACAGATAATTGAAATTGAAAAGCAAGAGAGTGACATTTTTCCTTTTTTCATTACTTAAATTATTATATTTCTAACTTTCCTTACAAAGTGACCAAAAAGTACATAAAAATAGAAATTAAGGTAATTAGGGTTGAAATATTTCCATAAAAGTTTAATTTGAAAAGTTTTTAGGCCATTTTAACCCTTACTGTTTTAGTTTAACACCTGATATACGTGTTTTTACCTTAACCGTGGTGAAATATTTTTACTATTTTCACTATTATTTATGACAAAAAATTATTTTGAGCTTATTATATAATATAAATTATGATAATTTAAAATATCGAATAAATTTTAAAAAAATAATTGAAATAATTAATTTAAAGTAAAACCCATAGATGTGATGAAAAAACCGGTTTTAAAGAAGCGTATTTTTGAAGCAAAATATGATTTTATATTAAATATAAGACTAATAATAGTCATTATATGAATTAAAATCAAAATTTATAGATATATAATTATTAAATTTCATTTCAATCATTTATAATTAGGAATTTTTTTAATTAATTAAATTGGAGAAACATTATGCACTTTAAAACAGTTTTCTCAAAAAACTAGTTTTTAAGCCCAAAAATATACTAATACAAAAATCCAATATAAATATGATTCAAATGTAATTAAGTAGATTAATTATAAATAAATAATACATATTTTAATTTAAATCATATTAAAAACATAATGGGACCTTTAAATTACTTAATTTATTGAAAAGAAATGTCATTTTTGTCACGACCCGTCCCCCAGGGCCCGTGTCGTGACTACCCCAAGCCCGCCTTCCATAGGCCAGGGACTGGCGACTAGCACCAAAGACGAAAATCCAAAAATTGGGAAGGCATTGCCTTTATAAACTAAAAACACACACACAACAGAGTATGATCTGAAAGTAAACACTAAGTAAAGCTGAATACAAAAGAGTGCTGAAAAGTAAAGGGGCCGGAAATACAAGCCCAACTAGAAAGTGCAAGTACAACTGAAAAACAAGTACAACTGAAAAAGAAAATCAGCTACTGAGTCGTCCTATGGGGTTCCTACCTGAAGGGTAGGTACATATGGCTTCCTCAACACTCTATATCTGTCAGTCTCCTCTGTGTACCGAATCGTCGTAAGGTCCACCTCCGGGTACCGTCTAGTCCTGCTACTTAGCCTCATTCAACGTTTTCTATCCTCTCCATCCAACACAACGAGGTTCAGGAATAACCCGTGTAGGGGGGAGTATAACAATACTTAGTAGGGACCTCAAGACCCTCAAGGTCTCACAAAATCTAATAAGAATAAACCACAAAGTCACTAGTGCAGAAAACATTTTTTACGTCTGTTATTTTTCATTTTTTACGTCGGTTTTTAGCTGATGATAATACAGAAGATGTTATAAATATTGTTTTTTACATAGGTTATTTAAAAAACGACGTAAAAACATAACACCACGGTGTTTATCACGTAGGTTATTAATTAACCAACGTGCAAAAACCAGGGGGGTTTATCACATCGGTTATTATAAAACCAACGTGATAAACCAGTGTGTGGGTGTTTATCACATCGGTTATATAATAACTGACATAATAAACCATTTCCCAGGCCTTTATCAGGTCGGTTATTACATAACCGACGTGATAAAATAGGGGGGGTTATCACGTCAGTTATTATATAACCGACCTGATAAACCAGTCTGGGGGGTTTTTATCACGTTGGTTATTATATAACCGTTGTGATAAACCATTCCCACAGGTTTTTATCATGTCAGTTATTCAAATAACTGTTGTGATAAACCCTTCACCATTCCTTTATCACATCGGTTATAAAATAACCAACGTGGAAGACCATTTTTTTTAATGGAATGCAGTCCTCTGGTCTCCCCAGAAACAACCAGAAACCAAATCAAGAATTCCTACCACAAAAACAGAAGTAGAACAAAATAAGAACCAAAGAAAAATTAAGCATTTACATTGATAACATTTAAAACTTACCCCACTGGATATCCCCCCACCACCCCCTAAACAGCCGCCCCTCACCCAACTGGACAGCCCCCACCACACCCGTAGACTGCCCCTCGACCCCTTAGAAAGCCCCAAACACCCTGGGAAACTCCCCCAACCTCATGTATACCCCCCCACCCTGGACAGCACTCCCACACCCCTGGATAGCCCCCCCACCCCCCCCCCCCCCACCCCCCCCCCCCACCCCACTGGACATCCCCCACCACACCCCTGGACTTCCCCTCGACCCCCTGGACTGCCCCAAACACCCCTGGATAACACCCCCACCCTCATGTATACCCCCACCCCCTAGAAAACACTCCCACACTCCTGGACAGCCCTCCCACACCCCTGAAACAGGCCAAAAAGATACCAAAAACAAACTAAAACCCCCTCACCCCACTGGACTTCCCCCACCACACCCCTGGACACCCCCCACAACCCTGGACATCACCACCACCCCATGGACATCCCCCATCCTCCTGTATACCCCACCCCACCCCCTGGACAACACCCCCACACCACTGGACAGCACTCCCACACCGCTTAAACATACAAACAAGTTACCAAAAACATACCAGAACCCCCTCAACCCACTAGATAGCCCCCACCACACCCCTGGACACCCCACCCCACCCCTGGACACCCCCCACACCCCTGGACTCCCCCCCTGGATAGGCCCCAACACCCCTGGACAACCCCCTCACCCCCACCCCTGGACTTCCCCACCACCCCTGGATAGCCCCCACACCCCTGGACCCCCCCCCCCACACACACACACATACACCCCGGGACTTCCCCCCTACCCCCTAGATAGCCCCCAATAATCCTGGACAACCCACCCTCCTAGACTATCCCACCACCCCCTGGACAGCCCCCCTCACCCCACCGGATAGCCCCCACCACACCCCAGGACACCCCCCACACCCCTGGACTGCCCCCCCAACCCCCTGGATATCCCCCACACCCCTGGACATCCCCACCACCTCCTGGACATCCCCCCCACACCCCTGAACCCCCCCCCCCACCCCCTGTATACCCTCCATCCCCTGGACAGCACTCCCACACCCCTGGACAGCCCTCCCACACCCCTAAAACAGACCAGAAAGTTACCAAAAACATACCAGAACCCCCTCACCCCACTGGACTGCCCCCACCACACCCCTGGACACCCCCACCCTCTTAGACACCCTTCTAGACACCCCCTTGGGGGGCACATCACTGGAAGGTACTCATCACTCCCACATACGAAGCTTGAGCTCTCAAAATATTTCACATGTGGGAGTGATGAATACCTTCCAGCGGCGTTCAGCCCCCCGAGGGATGGTGGCACCTCCTGGACTGCCCCCACCCCCCCACTCTCATGGACACCCAGGACCCCCCCCCCCCCCCACCGGACGACCCTCCCACACCCCTGGACACCCCCCACCCCACTGAACACCCCCCCCCCCCACACCCTTGGAACCCCTCCCCCCCATACCAGAATCCATACTAGAAAAACCATCATAAGTAGACCAGAACAAGAAGTAGATAAAAATTAAACATTCACATATATAACATTCAAAACTTACACTATCAACTTCAAAAAAATCCAATAAAAACAACTTCCAAACACACAATTACAATGACGATATTCAAAATTACATTTTACACTACAAACAACTAAAATTAAATCAAACCTGTAAAATAATTTGACCACTCCACTTGTAAGTATTTGATGTCTTCAGTAGTATAGGGTTTAGGGTCATCAAGTAGCTATAAATGAAAAGGATAGTAGTTAACATGTATAATGAATAAATCAAATTGAAATATTATGGAAAAGTTAAAAATGAAATCTTACCAGGTCAAAGTTCACAATTGTCTCAGTTGTTATTTTTTCATACATAAATCTTAACATATAATATCTGAATTTTATGACGCCTTGTTGTTCTTGACAATTCTGTTTGAATGAGTGTAAATTCAATATATTATTTTTATGTAATAAATCAAAATGTACAAATTATAAATGGATATTTACCTTCTCATTTACATATTTGATGTTTGCACTCCTTTTCTTTGTGTTTTTTCAAAATTAGACCCATCCCCTGTTAGAAAATAATACGAATGGGGTAAATTTAAAATTCATTATAATATATAAAACTATTGAGAAATTGAAACTTAATTTTCCAATATACTCTTATAACTTTCCCGCACATCATCATTGACAGAGCATATCCAATAAAGTGTTTTCTCCCTTGGGAAAAAACCCCTAACATCCAATGATCACTGATAAAAGAAATTTTAAGGTTAGTGGTTTTTTATGTTAAAAGTTAATGAACTCTTCGAGAGAGATGTGTTTCATAACTTTCACCAAAAGGCATCATCCAACATTGTGTGACTATATTCTGTTCAAGTCTTTCAGCAATATAAATCATTCTTTATTCCTCATTCAATGCACATTCTTCAGGGGAAATCAATTGCGGGTCCATGAATCCATATACATCTGTTAGCTCATTCCTCTCACAAATTTTATAAATATACCTAATACAAAACATACATAAGTATAAATTTTTAATAAATATAACGCAGGAAAAAAGTGTTAAGACTTACATGGAAAACAATTTCACCACGTTGATGCCCAACTTATCTCCAGTAATAAGCTCCATGATATCAGTTTTCATAATCCCCACAGTTATTGCACGTCCACAAACATGAGATTCCATTGGAAACTCATAATGACCTACCAAAAAATTTGAATATCTTGACAATATGTCAAGACTACTAGAATCTATATCTGATGTCATAGCCATTTGTCTTTGTTGTTTTCTATACAGTATTTCATTACCTTTAAAGTATTCCTATGAAAATAAATAGAAAAATATATTAGTTTTCAAATGATAAAACAACATTAATAAAAAAATTAAAATAAAAGATATAACATTCGTACCTCTATGGTAATGAGTCAAAGATGTCTGGATGGACAAATTAAATAATGGATAATACTATGTCCAACTGTCATCACCTCATCTGTAGGTAATGTTACTAGATCTTATCTATCTATAATATCCTGTACAGTGACCCTATGATTCTCTACCTCTAATTATTGATGATGAACTGTATCTACTATACAATATACAAACCCAAATGCAACTATATGATGTTGAGGATCATCAACATACAACTCGAAATAAGTAGGAAGCTGTGGCGGAGGAGTAGGATAAAAAATGGGGTCCGCAAGCTGAGGTGGGGGAGTGGGAGCTACTGGCGGAGGTGGAGGATAAATAATTGGGTGTGCAGGGGGAGGTGGAGGAGTGGGATTTGTAGTCTGAAATTTTCTTTGCATTTCTACAAACATAGACTGTACTGATGCTCTAATCTTTTCCTCCATCGTCGCATAAATATTTTTAACTTTAGCCTCCAAGGATCATGTGAATGTTCCTCCCCAGAGGTATGACCAATATGATCATCTCCGGAATCATGTGGTTGATCAACTGAATGATCATTAATTATCCTTTAAATAAAAAAAACAAACATTAGTTCACAAATATACAAATTCAAATATTTTAATACTATTGTAATCAGAAAATAGAAAATTGTACTAAGTTATATAATAGTAAATATTGTTAATATGGTAAGCATGTTAAACAATGGTAAAGATGGTAAGGATGGTAAAGATGGTCAAGATGGTAAACATGGTAAACCTAGTAAACCTGGTAAACATGATAAAGTAATTGTCACTGAACAAAAATAATAGATATATAATTCATGTAATGGTAAACATGATAAAGTAAACTAAACAAACTTAAAACAAACAAAAACATATACTTATTTTGTTTTAATACATGTTTTAATAAAGAAAAAACTTACAATATCTAACATTTTATGAAAAAAATAAATGTAATCAATAAATAAACATATGTTACCTGTAATTTTAGGAATGTACAAATGGATTGTTTTCCCGAATTCCTTCATCATGATCGTTCCTTATGGCACAAACCATGTCTTCAACATGCCCATCATTATGTTCTGTTAATCTTTCCATGGAAGTAGGGATCTCACATAAATCAGCATCTTCATCATGTTCATCCTCACCAACATATTTTTTCCCTTGTAAAACAACATCCCACCACATATATGATTGATCTACTACATAGAAATTTTTTTTTGCATGTGTTGACATTATAAAAGAATCAGATGTGTCTTCCAATCTATTCAGATTAATAATTGTCATTCCAAATTCATCGTGTCTAACACTGTTGTTAATGATAAACCATTTACAGTTAAAAACAGGAACTTTAATTTTAAAGTAATCAACCTCCCATATGTCTTCAATCACTCTATAATATGCACTTGATGCAGAAATTGGGTTTTTTTCCTTAGAAATCGAAAAATGCATTGCTTCTGCAAGCACCAATACACCACTATTCTGAACTGCACATCTGTTATCCTGAGATTTCGTATGAAATGTATAGCCATTAATGTCATAACCGGACCATGTTATCACATTTAAACATGGACCACCCACTATCCATTTTAATGTCTCTGATACATCTGATCTACCAAGAAAGGTCTTTTTAAACCATGACAAAAAAAATTGTGCTCATTCAAAATCCACATTTATTTTTTCTTTTGGTGACATTGTTTCAACTCATTAATATGAAATGTGATATATAGTTGAGCATCAGCTATGTTATTCAAGTTGTATGATTCTAACTTCTTCATCTGTTCAACTGAAAATGATTTGACTTTCAAGCCACGAATCCCCTTTCCCTCATTATTAACTCGTTCATGGCGAGATGGAGGCAAACCTATGTGCTACGCCATAGCCAAGTAACTCATACAAAACTCTGCAACCTCCTCAGAAATATACTTTTCAATAATGGAAGCTTCAGGTTGATATGGATTCTTAACATACCCCTTCAATATTTTCATATACCTTTCAAAAGGATACATCCAATGAAGATATACAGGTCCAAAAATCTTTATTTCTCGAACTAGATAAATCATTAAATGCACCATTATATCAAAAAAAGTTGGAGGAAAATGCATTTCCAATTGAAAATGTATAAAAATTGCATCCTTTTACAAAATGTTCAAAGCATTCACATCAACCGCCTTATTACAAATTGAATTGAAAAAATAACAAAACTTCATTATAATCTTTCTGAAATGGATGGGAAATATTCCACGCAATGCAACTGGTCGAATATGTTGCATCATAACGTGAAAATCATGGGATTTCATACCTATCAACTTCAATTACTTCAATGAGACAAAAAATTTACATTTGAAGAATAACCTTGAGGCACTTTTATATCATGAAGACACTGACAAAGGCTAATTTTCTCCCTCTTCGATAATGTATGACAAGTTAGGGGAAGAAATGTTCGTCTTCCTTTAGGAGTGGGAGCTAACTCCAAATGTATTCCCATTTATAGTAAGTCTAATCTTGTATTCAAACCATCCTTTGTCTTTCCTTTAATATCTAACAATGTTCCATTCAAAAAATCTCAAATATTATTCTCCACGTGCATGAAATAAATATTTTTTTTAACTTCATGATATCTCTAATATGGAAGCCCAAAAAATATTGACCTTTTCTTCCAAATATGTCTATCATTACCAGATTTCTATGTCTTTCCCAATGTCACATCAAGGTTTTTCACCCTCTCAAAATACAGATCAGGGGATAAAGGTTTTGGAGAAATATCAAATTCTTGTGAGCCATTGAATGCCTTTTTTAGTCATCTATAAGGGTGATCTATATGTAAAAACTTTCGATGACCCATGTACACTATTTTCCTCCCATGATGCAATTAACAATATGACGTCTGTTGTTCGCAAATTGGACATTCTTTATGACCTTTAACACTGTATCCAGACAAATTTTCATATGCTGGTAATTCATTTATAGTGAAAAAAAGGACTGCATGTAGTTGGAAATATTCCATTTTATAAGAATCATGAAACCTAATACCATCATCCCATAAAAGTTTCAAATCATCAATCAACAGTGACAACTAAACATCAATATCATTGCCGGATTTCTTCGGACCAGAGATCATTATACTCAACATTACATATTTGCACTTCCTACAAATGTCAAGAGAGAGGTTGTAAATTACCAATAAAATAGGCCATGAACTATGTGTACTACTAAGGGTTCGGTATGGATTCATTCTATCTGTGCACAAACCTAGTCTAAGATTTCTAATTTCATTTTCAAATGTAGAATACTGCTCATCAATTTTCTTCCATTGTGAAAAATCAGCTGGATGACATATTTTTCCATCACATAACCGCTCATCAGCATTCCATCTTAACCTTTTTGCATCATGTGAATTAGCAAATTAACGTTTGAAACAATGAATTATAAGAAGATACCAAAATACCTTTGAAGAGATCTTTGTAATCTCTACATCATCTAATCATTTTTATTTCACCTTATACCATGATTTCCCACATTTAGGACACTCTAACAGAAATTCATATTCCTTCCTATATATAATATAGTCATTTGGACAGGAATGTATTTTCTTATATCCCAATCCCATCGGGCATAATATTTTCTTGGCCTTATAATGTGAATCTGGAAGATAGTTATCTTTTGGAAGAATGTCTTTCATCAATTTTAGCAGCTCTGTAAAACTTTTATCACTCCATCCATGTTTCACCTTTAGTTTAATAAATCATAACACCGCTAACAAAACTGTAAAATCTGTATAACCAGGATATAATGGTTTTTCAGTGTCACCTTATAGACGCGCAACTGTCGGTTCTATCTCAATTTGTTCTGCTGCAATATCGCGAATCATTTCTTCAATTCCATCAGAGTTACCATCTTGAGAATCATCATCATCAGTAAAATTCCATCCAGTTTCATCATTCCAAATCCAAGGGCTATAACTTGGATTAAAACCATGACAAATCAGATGATCTTGTATCTCTCAACTTTTCAACTTCTTTATATTCAAACATTTCAGGCATGGATAGAAAAAAATGTCACTACTTGGAACATTTCTTTTAGAAAATTCCAAAAAGGCATCAACACCTTCCTCATATTCATTGCTCATTCGATGTGTCGTAATCCAACTTTGACTCATTATTACCTATAATATATATCAAAATTATACATCTTTTTAAGATAAGACAAATATATGTTTATATGAAAAAAATCATAATTTGAATGTAAAAAAAATTTGAAATATAAAACAAATATATGCATATTTAAAAAAATATGGTTGAATATGATTTTAAAAAGAAAATATAGTTATATATAATAGTTTTAAATTCCATTGAATTAAAGAAAACCATGGGGCCTCCAATGGTTGATAGAAAAATGGAGAAAATGGAGTAAACCTGAGAATCAAATCAAATTTTAAAAAAAACTCAGATGGAGAAAATCACAATGTAAAGCCAATCATCACGGCACAATGGGGTCATGATAACTACGCATATTTGAAAACCACGACATGGTCTCTCCCATAACCCATAATTTTCTCATAGTCAATGACTGGTCAAAATATATATAACCAAATAGAACCATATTGCACCACTAATATCCATGAAATAATACAATCGTCACATCATAATCTCACAAACCACGATGTAGTAATCATTCCCAACTGACACTTATCCCTCACCGCCTTGGACACCCCCTGGACACCACCACCCCCTTGGAACCCCCCCCCCCCCTCCACCCCCTGGACACCACCCCCACCCCCTTGGACACCCCCCTGGACACCACCACACCCTTGGACAGCCCCCCACCCCTCCTAGACGCCCCCACCCCTCCTGGACACTACCACCCACCTTCTTCCACCTTGGATAACCCCATAAACACCACCCAACCCTCTGGACATCCCCCCCCCCCTCGAACAACCCCCAATCCCTCTGGACAGGACCCCACCCCCTTGGACAGCCCCCCACCACCTTCTAAATCCCCCCACCCCCTTAGACACCCCACCCCCTTGGACCCCATCCCCCCCCCACCACACACACACCCCTAGACTGCCCCCCCCCCAACCCTCTAGATAGCCCCCCGAACCCTCTGAACACCACCCCACCCCCTTGGACACCCCCTGGACACCACCACCCCCTCGGATAGCCCCCCACCCCTCTGGACAGCCCCCCACCCCTGGACAGCCCCCCACCCCTCTAGACAGCACCCCCCACCCCTCCTGGACACCACCCCCACCCCCTACCCCCTTGGACACCCCCCGGAACACCCCCAACCCTCTGGATAGGCCCCCACCCACGTGTACACCCCCAACCCACCCCCTTTGACCCCCCCCCCCCCACCCCACACACACACCCCTGGACCCCCCCCCCCCCACCCCACCTCCATGGACACCCTTGACACCCCCCCCCCCAACCCTCTGGACAACCCCTCGAACCCTCTGAACACCACCCCACCCCCTTGTATCCCCCCTGGACACCACCACCCCCTTGCACAGCCCCCCACCCCTCTAGACAGCCCCCACCCCCTGGACAGCCCCCCACCCCTCCTGGATAGCACCCCCACCCCCTACCCCCTTGGACACCCCCTAGACACCCCCAACCCTCTGGACAGCCCCCCACCCCTCGAAAAACCCCCCAAACCCTCTGTACAGGCCCCCACCCCCTTGGAAATCCCCCCCCCCCACCCACCCACCCCCTTGGACACCCCCCCCACCCCCTTGGACCCCCCCCCCCCACACACACACCCCTAGACTCCCCCCCCCCACCTCCACGGACACCCTGGACAGCCCCCAACCCTCTGGACAGCCCCCAACCCCCTAGACATGTACCAACCCTCTTGACAGCCCCCTAGAACCATGGGATTTTAACCTCAAGCTACTAGTTTTGTAAAATCTAAGGATTTTAACCTCAAGCTAATAGTTTTGGTATCATGCCATTATTCAAAATGAGAACCATGAATTGTATCTCCTACTAGTCAAAAATTCTCTATTGTGTAATGAATCAGGTTTTAATAGCATATGAAGACTTATAATAGTCCACAAAAATAAGCGACGTAAATAGATTATGGAACAACAAAAAGTGATACCCAAAATAGAAACAACCAAGGATCCAAAACAAACATTCCTCCATGAATTTCCATATATACTTATAAAATAAATCACACTGGTACACGGAATGGGTGTATCACAATGGTTTACAAAAAAAATTTGGAGTAATATAGGTAAATTAGATCATTAGTTGTCAATGACAATAAAAATTACCATAAATGTCGGGCATCCGCGAAACAAAAACAAACGAAATAGAAGTAAGTGAGGATTAAATGAATATTGTAAGTAGATCTAATAGTTATAGTGATAATAAATAAGATGATGATGGAAAAATGAGTTAAGAGGGTTCGAAATCGAAGAATCTTACCTAGTTTAAACAAAAAAAAATCACAAAACGTAAATATAGACTATCTGGGAAAAAAATGAACGAAATAAAGTCGTTGGAGGCTTACCTGAGTGTTACGAGTGGAGATGATAGATCCGAGGAGAGTAAAGGTGATAAATGATGCTGGAAAAACGAGTTTAACGAAACGAGATTGAAGAGTCGATTAGGGTTTTCCGCACAAGAGAGACGAGTCATCGGACTGTCGATCGAAAAATCATAAATGACAATCCACGGGGCGTGTTAGTTTTTTAAATATCTTATAACGTTGATTATTTAATAACCGAAATTATAAACTATTTTTATTACATTTATAACATCGGTTATTAGAATAACCGATGTTATAAATGTATCAGATACCGCATTTTTTACATCGGTTATTTTATAACCGACGTAAAAAAAGCCGCGTGTTGGTTTTTTACGTCGGTTTTTTGATAACCGACGTAAAAAAAGATCAGAAACCATAGTTTTTACGTCGGTTATTTGATAACTGACATAAAAACTCACAGGTATTGTTTTTTTATGTCGGTTATAATATAACCGACATTAAAAATTCTACGGGTTAGGTTGTTACGTCGGTTATCAAATAACCGACCTCAAAAAGGCCTCAGATGCCGCCTTTTTTACGTCAGTTATAAAATAACCGACGTAAAAATTTTGAAGATATAATATTTTTTATGTCAGTTATTTTATAACCGACATAAAAAACCATGTATCACAAATTTTTACATCGGTTATATATAACCGACCTAAAAAATGGTGATGTTAAAAATGTTTTCTACACTAGTGAGAATGAAATCAACTGATAACCCCACTTAGGTATATGCCCATACATATACCTAAGTTATCTAGTAATCCATCTCAATCATGAAGAAAACAAAAGTTACTGACTCATATCAAATAGGTATACAACTTATGTAAAGAGATATAGATGATCAGATATAGCCACTAAATAATCAGATCTGTCGGGCCAACACATGATCCAGGACCAGCTATTCTGTCGGACCAACACATGATCCAGGAATAGAAGTTAGATCTGTCGGACCAACACATGATCCAGAAATAGTCGTCAAATCTATCGGACCAACACATGATCCAAGACCAGCTATTCTGTCAGACCAACATATGATCCAGGAACAGAAGTTAGAACTGTCAGACCAAAACATGATCCATGAATAGTCGTGAGTGCACAGCCAGCCTCAGGGTTTCCACTAAAATGCTTGATTCTGGGACGGTCTTCTCCTCAAGCCAAGAGTCGATACATCAACTACCATGTCTTCCAAAGTTCATGCATCCCGAGGATCCATCTCATCAAAAGGAACACAACGCAATAGATTGTGCATCAATCGGACGCTCGGTCTGAGAGTTATTGGCATTTCCGTTCTGAGGGCCCGGTTGGATATAATTTCAATCCAACCCGACTCTGCCCCAAATACATCCAAACATCATGTGGTGTATTCCAAAATAACCCTCTCGCTCCATGCTTTATGTCTCCACATACGGTTCATCAATCGGACACTCGTAGCCCATGTTATGGGCGAAAAGGTGGAAACAGGCCAAAACGGGACCGAGTCCGGTCCGGCCTAGTCGGGCCGACTCGGGTCCAGACTGGGGTCTGACCCGGTCCGCGGGTCCGACCCGGCCCGCGGGTCCGACCTGGACCTTGGGTCCACCCCGGACCGTGGGTCCACCCCGGCCCGCGGGTCCGACCCCGCCCGCGTGGCCTGGCTAGCAGCCCGCGTGGCCTGCACTGGCAGCCCGCATGGCCTTGGTGGCCAGCGGCTGGCGGCGCCCTGTGCGGCCCACCCTAGTCGCGTAAGGGGAGGGGGTGCCGCGCCCCCCATCTCCTGAATGGAAACATAACCTAGCACTGGTTCAATAGCCTGCGGGACCCAGGAGGGTCCTGCCTCGTCCGACCAGCCGAGCGGCCATCCGGTCTGCTCCACCGGCGGCCGGCCCAACCGGCTGCTTCTGGTCCACCGTCACGGCCAGGGGGCCGCAGCTTCGTCCTCTATGCGGCGTGATGGTGTCGCGCCCCTCTGGCGGCCTGGCGGCCACCCATGTGCTCCGTCGTAGCGAGGGTCCACGACTTCTTCCACTACACAGCGCGACGGTGTCGCTCCCCTTCGGTGGTCTGGCAACCTACTATTCCACGCGGCGCGACGGCGCCATGCCCTTCTGGCGACCCGGCGGATCTACACTACTGGTTTCCTTCTCGTTTGGCCTAACGCCAGCTGTCTTTGCACCGCCACCGTGATCAACAAGTGAGGAAAATGGAGGGGGAGGTTCGGGCCATGTTTGTTCGGCCCGCACCCTCCGCGTTATGGTGATATCAATCAGATAATCATAAACCAAGATTTGAACAATGAAGAACATGAACAAATTCAAACTTAAATCCCCTACCTCGAGTTTTTTGTTCGTTGACGATGTCGCGAAAACTCAGACGTCGATTCATTGACGTCAAGGAAGAAGATGAAGAAATTAAGGACGCCGGCGGTGACATTCTCCAAGGATGGCACTTCCCCCCTTGCCTCGGTTGAAGATCGATCATCTTTGGTGGAAGAAGCGTTCTTCATTGGAGAGTTCTTTTCCTACCAAGCTCCAAAAAAAAGAAAAATACTCCCAAAAAAATAGATTATGACATCTAATTAAATTTTTGGCATAGAATTCAAAAGGTTTCAATTAATTAATTGAATGTGTTCAATTAATAATTGAGAGGGTTGGCACCATAAGTGGGGAGTTCAAGGTGGTTTCTCCCCACTTAATGGGGGTCCAAGAGTTTATACCTCAGGTGGTCCCCACTAAATTAATTAAGAAGAGGTGGTTAGAGCTCGGGTGGGCCCCACCACCATAACCTCTCATGGGAGGTTAAGGTGTGGTGGCCCCCCACCTCTAACCATCTTTTGGAGGTTATAACCGACTAAAAATAAATTAATACAAGAACTTAATTTATTTTATTATTCCCACGTAAAACCCAAAAACTAACTTTCATTCCCGACCATCTGTCGTCAAGGTGAAAGCCTTCCTAAGAGAATACTGGCGCTGTGAGTTCAACAGTGCCCTCGGATTTCAATTCTGATCAACGGTTCAAAAGTTATAAAAACCCACTCAAACGTTTACTGAACGTACCCGAACAAAACTTCAAAAATTGATTCCGAGCACACCAGGCCTTGAAATCACGCGCCGTCAGTTTTCACGGACTCGTAAAATTCCCATGTATTAAAAAAAATTACATGGGAATTTTGGGTCTTTACATTCTCCCCACCTCAGGGATTTATGTCCCCATAAGCTACAAATCTTACTAGGGAAACAAATGGGGGTACTAAGCATGCATCTGAGCCTCCCGCTCCTATGTGCTCTCCTAGAGGTTTCTGTGCTGCCAGCGAACGCGCACCAGAGGTATCGACCATCAACTTAGGACCCGCTTCTTTCTATCCTCAATCTCCACTGAAACCTCCGTAAAAGTCACGCCATCGTCAACGTCCATCTCTCCATGGTCTATGATGTGGGAAGGGTCGTGCACGTATCTCCTCAACTGGGATATGTGGAAGACGTCATGCACCCGGTGCAACTGAGGTGGAAGAGCCAAGCGGTAAGACACCTCGCCTGCTCTGCTGAGGACCTGGAAAGGTCTGATGAATCTAGGAGATAACTTGCCACCTCGTCCAAATCTCTATAGGCCTCGTCGAGGTGATACTCGTAGAAAGACGTGGTCGCCATCCTTGAAATCCAGAGGCCTTCATCTCCTATCCGCATACGACTTCTGCCTGATCTGTGCAATCTTCATCCGCTCCTGGTTGATCTATACCTTCTTTGTGGTAGCTCGTACCATCTATGGTCCCAATAGTGCTAACTCCCCAGGGTCTATCTAGTACAAGGGTGATCTCAAAAGGTCGCTCGTACAACGCCTCGAAAGGTTCCATCCCTATGGTGGAATTATAACTATTGTTGTAGGAAAACTCCACCAAAGGTAAGTGATCCTCCCAGCTGTGACTGAAGTCAAGGAAAAAAGCACGTAGCATGTCCTCAAGGGTCTGAATGGTCCGCTAGGTCTGACCTTCTGTCTGAGGATGGAAGACGGTGCTCAGAAGAAGATGCATCCTGAAATCCTCCTACAACCGCTTCCATTATTGGGAAGTAAACCATGTTTCACAATAAGAGACAATATAATAAGGTACTCCATGTAGCCGCACAATATCCTACACATAAAGGCATCCCAAGCTCTCAACTGAGCCATGCTCTCTGATCGGTAGGAAGTGGGCCGACTTGGTGAGTCGGTCAATGATCACCCAAATCGAGTCATGTCCCCTGAATGTATGTAGAATACCCATCATTAATTCCATGGATATCCCTTACCACTTCAACTATGGGACCTCTAAAGGCTGTACCAAGCCTTCTAGTACCTGGTGCTCTGCCTACACTTGCTGACAAGTGAGGCATCGAGAGACAAACTCTGATACGACCTTCTTCATACATGACCATCAGTGTTGTCATCTGAGGTCCTGATATATCTTCGTCACACCGAGATGTACGACTAGAGAGGATGTGTGGAACTCCCTCAATACTTCCTCCTAAAGTGCTACTAGTACCAAGGTAAGTCCTCTAAAGAGTATGACGTGCTCCCCACCTTCATAAAATCCATCAGGTGCCTACCCTATGGATATCTGAGCATGTCGTGTCTCGCAATCAGCTTCTCCAAGCTGTGCCTCCCTAACTCACTGAATAAGTGGGGGAGTGACTATAAGAGACTATAGGAAAGCTGATTCATCTCTATCCACAAAGGATATCTCTAAGGAAACCAGCTGCTATGTCACCTCGCCTAACAGTTGTATAACATACCTCTTGCTGAGTGCATCTGCAACAACGTTCCCCTTTCTAGGGGTATAGACTATCTCGAAGTCATAGACCGAGAGGAACTCAAGCCATCATCATTGTCTCAGGTTCATGTCCTTATAAGAGAAGATATACTGAAGACTCTTTTGATTAGAGTACACGGTAAAACGTTCACCAATCAGATAGTGTCACCACATCTTCAAGGTGAAGACCAATGCTGCTAACTTCAGGTCATGGGTATCATAGTTATGCTCATGTTGTCTCAGTTGGAGAGAACCATAAGCCATCACTACTTGCTCTTGCATCAAGACACACCCAAGTCTGGTCCCTGATGTGTCACAATAAAATACGTACCCTATTCCTTCCTCTGGAAGCCTCATGATGGGGGCACTATTCAGCCTCTGCCTCAGCTCCTGAAAGCTCTGATGGTATCTCTCTGACCCCACGAAGGGTTTCCCCTTCTTCATCATGGCTGAATGTGGTGCTGAAACTCTGGAGAAGTCTGGAACAAATCTCCAGTAGTAACCAGCCAAACCCATGAAACTCCGCTCCTACGTCACACTCCTGGGTGGCTCCCAAGAAAGGAACACCTCAATCTTCACTGGATCCACTGCAACTCCAGCCTCCGAGATGACATGAACCAGAAAGTGAACCTATCAGATCCAAAACTGGCACTTCGAGATTTTACCATAAATTTGGTGCTTTTGGAGTGTGTTCAGTACTACCCGCAAATAGTAGGCATGCTCCTCCTCATTAGTCGAGTAGATCAGAATGTCATCGATGAAGACTATGACAAAGAGATCGAGGTATGGCTGGAAGATCCTGTTCATGAGTCCCATGAACACTGCTGAAGCATTGGTTACACCTAAGGGAATAACCAAGAACTTTTAGTTGCCTTACCGACACCTGAAGTCCATCTTCTGCACATCCTTGTCTCAAAATCTAAGATAGTGATAGCCTGATCTGAGGTCTATCTTCGAGAACCACTGTGCTCCTTTCAGCTGGTTAAAGAGGTCGTCAATCCTTGGGAGTAGGTACTTGTTCTTCACGGTCACCTGATTTAGGCAACAGTAGTCGACACAAAGCCTCAATCTCCCATCCGCCTTCTTGGTGAACAGAATAGGGGCTGCCCAGGGAGAAACAGGGGGCAGGATGAATCCCTTCCTCAGCAAGTCCTCTAGCTGTACCCGCAGCTCACAAAGCTCCGCGGGAGCCATCCAATATGATGGTGTAGATATTAGTGTCTTCCCGGGGTATAGGTCAATGTAGAAGTCCACCTCTCTGTGAGGAGGTAGTCCTGGAACATCATCAGGGAAAAAATCCGTGTATTGTTCCACCACAACAGGATAGCTCGGACTCTTCACATCAACTGCTCTGAGGGTAAGGCAGGCCAACTGATAAGTTATCGGATGCACCCTCCTTCAAGTAAGTCCATCATGTGCTGCAAAGGCTCCCTTCTTGCCAGTGATGGTGAACATGGTCCCATCTGTGAGGACACACCGCACATTTCACCTAATATAGTCAATCTGAGCATGGACTGTAGATAACCAATCCATACCCAAGATGACATCGTAAGGCCTCGACGCCGCTACGAGGAGATCTCAGCCGAAGCTCTCGGCTCCTAGAGTAAGCTCACACTACCATAACTAGTGTGTAATTGTCGAGTCTACTTCCGTAGAAGTCTCTTGCCATAAGGATCGAGCCAACGGATCCATAGGAATCTTCGAGCTCCGAACGAGGGCAGTGGAAATAAAAGAGTGACTGGAACTTGTGTCTATAAGAACTATAGCTAAGGTGGAGTAGATAGATATCATACTTAAAATCATCTCTGGAGCGCCATGGTCGTATGCCTCAGCTACCTGGTGCTGAGCTCTCCCCTGTCCACCCGCTCCCTGCAATTGGTGTGGACCTTCTAGTGGTGGTGGCGGTAACACCTCAAATCATCGTCCACCACCAGCTGCACGGCCCGCTCCTCTGCAACGTCCTCCTGCACCCTATGGTCTGCCTTGATCGAACCTCTGCCTCTGCTTGGGAGGTCCCTCAACTGTCTTTTGATCATCAGTATGGTGGGTCGGACAGTCACGAGCCATGTGACCATGCCCGCCACAAGAGTAACATTACCCGCTCCTGGAATGACTGGATCTGTCTCGTGTGCCTCGTACAATTGAACTCGAGCTCTGAGGTCATCCACCAGATGGTCTAGTCCACTTGTACCTTTGCAAAATCTATTTGCTTCCAGCTGTAGAAGACTCCACTATGTGATGCCCGGTGGTGGGTCTCGCTGCTGGTGACTGCTCAGCAAGGAAACTCTCCACTAAGAGGACTCGCTCTAACACCCCTTCCTGCGTCGGGATGTTGAGAGAGAACATCGAAGACCTGATCTCTCACTTGAGCCCTTTCTCGATGGTACGGGCCCTAAAGAATGGGACCTGCACCATATCTATGGAGTAAGGCGAGAGGTCAGTGAACCTTGGTGAGTATTGTTCCACTATCATGCTACCCTATTGTAGATGCAGTAGCTCCTGTATTCGCACCACACGTAGGGTGGCTGGGAAAAACTCTGCCCGAAATAGGCTCTCAAAGTCGCCTCATCATGCACCTGGAGCATCAGGATCCACCATCTACCTATTGCTGCCTGAAAGAGACTCGTGGAAAAGATCACCATAAGGTCTGCTGGTGTCCCTACAATTCTGAAGACTCTCACCATAGCCTCCATCCAATCCTTAGCTGTTTGTGGGTCCGTTTCACCCCTGAACCTGGGCGGCCTCTGGTGCTGGAACTCATGTAATGCACTCAGGTGGTGTGCACTCTCTGCTTCTGGGGTTGGTGGCTTCGTTGGCCTAACGGGTAGTGGTACCATAGGTGCCTCCTCTAGAAAAGGGCCCTGCACCGAGGCCTCATCGCTCGGTGGGATTTCATCTCATATAACTCTCAGAACCCTGGTTGGATGTCTGCATGGATGCATCCTGAAAAGGAACAGGTGCGTCATGGTCAATAATTTATACCTGGTGAGCTGACTCAAGATATCACAAATAAAACTCTTGAAAACACACACGCAATCAGTGTTTACGTGCACTGAGTCGGAAATCAGAAGTCAGGGTCCTGGTGTATGGATACGTCGGCCGCCGCACCAACACTGGACTCCCTAAACTGAAAACCACACTCTGTACCCTTAACACTATTGCTTCACAGAAAATAAATATCAGAGTCCTAAGTTCTATGGTAGAACCAACTCCTCTGATACCAATTTGTCATGACCCGTCCCCCGGGGCCCGTGTCGTTACTACCCCAAGCCCACCTTCCATAGGACAAGGGCTGGCAACTAGCACCAAAGGAAAAAATCCCTAAAACTGGGAAGACATTGCCTTTATAAATTGAAAACACACAAACAACAGAGTGTGAGCTAAAAGTAAACTCTAAGTAAAGCTGAATACAAAAGAGTGCTGAAAAGTAAAGGGGCCGGAAAGACAAGCCCAACTGGAAAGTGCAAGTACAACTGAAAAATAAGTACAACTGAAAAAGAAAAGAAGCTATTGAGTCTTCCTAAAGGGTTACTACCTGAAGGGTAGGTATAGATGACCTCCTCAGCACTCTACGTCTGTCAGTCTCCTCCTTGTACCGACTCTTCGTAAGGTCCACCTCCAAGTACCGTCCACTCCTCCTACTCAGCCTCAGTCAGCATTTTCCATCATCTGCATCCAACACAATGAGGTGCGGGCATAGCCCATGTAGGGGTGAGTATAATGATACTCAGTAGGGAGCCTGAGACCCTCAAGGTCTCACAAAATCCAACAAGGATAAACCACAAAGTATGAAATCAACAGATAACCCCACTTTAGTATATGCCCATACATATACCCAAGTTATCTAGTAATCCATCTCAATCATGTGGAAAACACAGGTTACTGACTCAACTCACACAGGTATACACATTATGTAGAGAGATATAGATGATCATATATAGCCACTAAATCATCAGAGCTGTCGGACCAACACATGATCTAGGACCAACTATTCTGTAGGACCAACTCATGATCTAGGAACAGAAGTTAGATATTTCGGACCAACACATGATCAAGGAATAGTCGTCAGAGCAGTCAGAAAAACACATGATCCAGGACCAGCTATTCTGTCGGACCAACATGTGATCCAGGAACAGAAGTCAGAACTGTCGGACCAACACATGATCCAGGAACAATCGTTAGTGCACAACTATCCTCCGGGTTTCCACTACCATGATTGATTCCGGGAGAGTCGGCTCCTCAAGCCAAGAGTCAATACATCAACTTCCACGTCATCCCAATTTGATGTACCCCTAAGTTTCATCTCGTCAAAAGGAACACAACGCGAAAAATGGTGCGTCAATCAGACGCTCGGTCTAAGAGTTATTGACATTTCCATTCTGATGTCCCGGTTAGATTTAGGTTCAATCCAACCCGACCGTACTCCAAATGCGTTCAAACCTCAACTGGGGTATTCTGAAAGAACCATCTCCCTCCATGATTTCTGTCACTGTAGATGGTTATTCAATCAGACACACGTATCCCAAGTTATGGGTGAAATGGTGGAAACATGCCAAAACAGGTCCGGGTCTGGTCCGGCCCAGTTGGACCAACATGGTCCGCGGGTCCGACCCGACCCGCGTGGCCTGGTAGGTAGCCCACGTGGCATGTGATGGCGGCTTGTGTGGCTAGCTGCTGGTGGGGCCCTGTAGGTCCCACCCTAGCTGCTTAAGGGGGGGGGGTGCCCCCCCCCCCCCCCCCGTCTTCCAAACAGAACCGGTGCCAGGCACTGGTTCGGTAGCCTGTAGGGACCAAGAGGGTCCCACCTAATCCAGCTAGCCGAGCGACCAGCTATTCTGCTCCACTGGCATCTGGCCCTAACGGCCTCTTCTGCTCCACCACGGCGTTCCGGGGGGCGCTGCTTCTTCCTCTGCGCGGCGCGACGGCGTTGCGCCCTTCCGATGACCCGGCGGCCCTGTGCGGTCGGTTTCCTTCTCGGTCAGCCCGATGCCAGCTGTCATTGCACCTCCACCATTGTCAAAAAGAGAGAAAAAAACATAGGGGGAGGTCCAGGCTATGTTTTTTTGGCCCGCACCCTTCACGTTATGGTGATATCAATCAATAAATCATAAACCAATATTTGAACAATGAAGAATGGGAACAAATTCAAACTTAAATCCCCTACCTCGGGTTCGATGTTCGTTGATGATGTCGCAGAAAGGCGGATGTCGATTCATTAACATTAGCAAAGAATATGAATAGGTCGAGGATGTCTGCGTCGGCATTCTTCAAGGATGACACTTCCCCCTTGCCTCAGTTGAAGATCGTTCTTCGTTGGTGGAAGAAGAATTCTTCGTTGGAGAGTTATTTTTCTCCCAAGCTCCACCAAAAAGACAAATGCTCCAAAAAATAGATTATGACATCTAATTAAATTGTTGTCATAGAATTCAGAAATTTTCAATTAATTAATTGAATGTGTTCAATTAATAATTGAGAGGGTTAGCACCATAAGTGGGGAGTTCAAGAGGGTTTCTCCGCACTTAATGGGGGGTCCAAAAGGTTATACCTCGGGTGGTCTCCACCAAATTAATTAAGAAGAGGTGTTTAGACCTCAGGTGGGCCCCACAACCATAACATCTCATGGGAGGTTAAGGTGTGGTGGCCCCCCACCTCCAACCTCCTCTTGGAGGTTTTAACCAATTAAAAATAAATTAAGATAAGCACTTAATTTATTTTATTATTCACATGTAAAACCCAAAAACTAACTTTCATTCCCGACTATCTGCTATCGAGGTGAAAGCCTTCTTAAGCGAATACCGGCGCTGTGAGTTCAACGGTGCCCTCAGATTTCAATTCCGAGAACCGGTTCAAAAATTATAAAAACCCGCCCATACATTTACTGAACATACCCGAACAAAACTCCAGAAACTGATTATGGGCACACCGGGCCTCGAAATCATGTGTTGTCAGTTTTTGCAGACTCATAAAATTCCCATGTATTAAAAAAAATTCCACAGGAATTCTTGGACTTTACAATTTTAACAAAAACCATTATTTTTCACTATTCACTAAAAAATTTAATATTTTTTGATAAATCCCAAAATTTCAAACTAATTTTATTTTGATATTATAATTTTAAAAATTAATTTAATATTTTAAAAATACATGTTCTAAAAGTTCTTGAAATTAATTATAATTGTTTCTCACAAAAGTCAATAAGAATAATTTTTGAAGAAAACATATTTTTTATGAATAAAATTACATTACTAAATATTTATTGATTATTTTCTAAGAATTAATTTGTAATTGTATATTTATTTGGACATATATATATATATATATATATTATAAATTAGTTAATATTTTTCATACTTTTTAATTTAATATCTAGGTTATAATGATCATATATAAAATAATCTTATTTTTTGATTCTTTTAATCTAGGTGTTGCATATCTTTTACACTATCAAGCATACATTACATTTTTAAATATGGAAGAAAATTTTAAGTTCTAAATAATGATGGGGAGTGACATAGATCATTGATCACAAGATATTAAATGATCATGAGAAAGTTAACATCCACAAAACTATACCCCAAAGAGATGTGAAAAAGAACATCCTTTCATTGGAAATAAATGTAATAGGAAAACCTTTTCATTTTCAAGATCATTTTTCTAGTGTTGAGTAATTCTTTACCATATAGACTATAGTTTCCCGACCTGGGTGCCACATACTGATTCCTCGAGCAGGTCAGTTACGTGACATCTAACATGGCTCCCCATATGACAGAGAATGATGAATAAAATTGAGGGTATAATATTGATCATGGGGAGACTATACCCACATTTTCAAAACATAAAAATAACATTTAAAAAATATAAAAACCAAATGATATAACTGATAACCCGACACACCATTATCACATGATGAATAAAATGGGAATAAAATATCCAAACTAAAATAATTGATATGTAATGCCATGTATGTGCTAAGTTTCAAATGAAAAACCAAAGTAAAGAAATATTAACACTCCTAAGAGGGTCTTAACACTATTTATGGTTCTCTCATCCATGATCCATCCCAACTCATTTATCTAACATGGGGATTTTTCCCTTATCCCCTCCTATAAATATGAATTCTATTTGAGTACAGATCAGGTAGCCCGAGTAGGTAATAATAAATTACAATACATAAAGAAAATAGTTATCACTTTTTTTGATTCTTTAATTAACCACATAAACCCTTAGGTTCCCAAAGACACCGGAACACTCAATACCTACCTCGGCCCATTCTAGAGTCTAAACCATATCACTTATTCAATTCACAATTCATTATAACACATGGTCTTTCATTATCTATTGTATTCCATCTTAGATAAGGGACATTTATAACCATATTCCAATGTAAATATATTTGGAATAAAATGACATGTTTGACACCCTATGAGTATTTGGAGTCTCTTACCCTATCCCACGCCTCAATGTCACATATGTATTTGGTTCCCCAATACCTATACCATACTATTATCTCAAATAGGTATTTGGAGTATCAATACTTGTCCCACAATCAAGGTCACATTGGTATTTGGAGCCTCAATCTCGGTCCCATACTTTCAATATTATATGGGAATTTGCAGCCTTAGTCCCTGTCCCACACTCAATATAACATATGGGTGTTTGGAGCCTCAGATCTTTTCCCACACTCATATATCAATCAATAACACATTCATAATACATATAACATAAATCTAGTTCAATCAACATTAACCCCTTTTATCAACAATTCAAATCATGGTATACCATTATAATTATCAGCATAATCATTGTTCAATACTCTAATCAAATAGAACAATATGAACAATTCATCATCAAACCATTTTCCAATATTTAAATCATATAAATCATTAACCATATCAGGGTTAAGTCAGCCATATCATAATACCCATTATTAATTAATTTATTATCAAATTAATTGACCAATCACGCGATCCCAATTTACCATCAATTCTATAACCACAACATTACCCTTATTAATTAACCAGTTAATTAATCCCATTCAATAATTTAATAATCACAATTAATAAAATTCAGTTTTCCCATATTTAACTCATTTCATAATCACATGTAAAATAAATAAATTAATGTTATGATTCCATAAATTAATTCATAAATTAATTTTTTCAATTCAAGATTGAATTGTAAAATGTGGAAATTAAAATTTAATAACACATACACATAATTATAATTCAAGAGAATAGAAATTGAATTTAGACCACCTACCTAAAAAATGATGATGAATGCTCACCAATGGAAATCCACAATTAAAGTAGAACAACATAGATCATGATGAAGAATGAGATTTAGATCTGGAACCTAGATCCAAGATCAAATAGATTAGGTCCACAATAAACTATATCTAAACCCACTACAAATGTAGTAAAATAATCCCCTTTTATCTTGAAATATAGATAGAGAGAGAAACCTTATCTTAAAGAAACTACATACTCAGAAAGGTCCAAATCCATCAATCTAACCTTTGATTCATTAAGAATGGTGTTCGACAGCCCTAGGAATTCTTCTTAAAGCCTCCAAAAATTAGAGGTATGAGTTAGGGTTGAGTTGGGTTGACTTTAGGAAAATTAAGGGGGGTCCAAAAATTCGAAAACCAAATTTTTGAATAATTAAAACCCCTCATGCAGTTTTCTAGGAAGGGGTACACAGTTTTCCAAATTTGAAAACTAAATAGTATGTCTCTTCTAGGGGGTGCATAGTTACTCCTAATAGGGAACATGGCTTGACAGCCTTACACCATCTGCACAATCCCACTTTGTCTAGGGTTGCAAGTTTTGTGGGAACATGGCGAATGGTTTGGGAAAACTATGCGCCAACCATACACTACCCAAAAACCCTACCAAAAATCCTAAATTTCACCAAAATTCACCCAAGATAAAACCCAAATAAGATATACTCAAAACAAGGGTAAAATATTACATCATGAACTAGCCTATAACATATTCTGAAAATTTTCAATATATTATACTCACACCACCTTATAACATCTCATCCTCGAGTTGTATTCCTAAGGTTATCTAAGATTATGAGGTATAAAGATCAAGCCACTAATCCTTCATATCCACTTATCTATATCATGTATCCTCCTGAACATGCTCATACATCCACAATGACTGAACTATTGGTATGTTATTTCCCTACAACACTTTCTCACTATAATCCAACACATGTATTAGATGCTCCTCAAAGGAATCATTGGTCTCAATCTCAATGTCATCCACATCGATCACATGATAAGGTTCAGCGTGATACCATCAAAACTGTGACACATGAAAAAAATTAATTTATATAACTATACCTCTGTGGAAGATCCAATTGGTATGTCACTAGTCTGATTCAATCTAAAAACTAAAATGTTCCAACAAACCAAGGCACCAACTTTCCATGCCACTATATCCTGTGATGACCCAATCTAGGAGAAACCAAAACGAATACACAATCACCCTCTACAAACTCTTGGGGTCGTCGATGTATATCCGTATATGAATTTTTTCAACACGGAGATATAGCCAGACACTTCTGAGTTAGATAAACCCTCTACTATGTCTCTTACACGAGACTCGGTCTCAACAACTCTGACTCACCTACCTCTATCCAACATAGAGGTTCTTATCAAGGCCTATCATAAAGTGCCTCATATGGTTCTATAAGAATAGTTTCCTATTAACTATTGTTATAGGAAAAATCTACAAGTGCTAGTTGATTCTCCCAAGACCCAAAAAGGCTATAACACACGGCCAAAGCATATCCTTGAGTACCTGTATCATATTCTCTGACTTCTCATCTGTCTGTGGGTGGAATTCTATACTCAATAAAACCTTTGTACTGACTTCATTCTGAAATCCCTTACATAAGTGTGAAATAAATCTTGAATCACATTTGATATTATAATCCATGTTACCCCATGCATATGGACAATCTCATGATTGTACAAATCACTCAACCAATCCACTAAGAAAGTATCCTATATAGGAAAGAAATTCACTCTTTTCATTAGTCGGTCCACAACTACCAAAATATCATCGTTATTATAAGGTTTCTGTGGGATACCCACAAAAAAATTCATGGTATATTTATCCCACTTAAATTTTAAAATGGGAAATGGATGTAGTAAATCACCAGGTCATCAATGCTCAAACTTCACCTATATATAGGTGTAGCATCATGACACAAACCCTAAAATCTCTTTTTTCATGTCCAACCAACAATACTTTTATCATAGTTCATGGAGTATTTTTCTCACACCTAGATTCACCACCAACATAGAGGCATGAAATTCACCCATAAGGTCTTCCTTCATGATCATAGACACAATAATCCAATTATTGACATAAATGATATCATCCTTATCTATAGTTCAATTAGAAGGTGACTCCCCAACTCCATGGATTTCCCTTAAGGATTAACATTCAAGATCCTGATATTTCCTTTCACTGATCTGACTCAAAAGACTATACTCCACTAAAACTAATATGATATTCCTCTACTCCTAGCCTTGTTGAACCACAACATACATCTCACCTAGAAAAGACATCATTATTCACTTAGAACTAGAATATTGGACTACCTGAGTTTTTGTTTTCTTACATAGAGCATCAGAAACACTATTTACCTTTTTAGGAATATATGCTAGTTCAGAATAAAAATATTTCATATAATCAACCCACATTCACTATTAGAGATTCAAATCTCAATGCAAAAAAGATATAATTTAAACTCTTCTGATCATTATATGTCATAAAATACTCTCCCAACATATAATTCCACCTACACATAAAATCATAAACCACTACAACAAATTCTAGGTCACGCATAGGGTAGTTCCATTCCTGTGGTCTCAACAACCATGACCTATATTCCACAACTTGATCTCCCT
The DNA here is from genome assembly GCA_963277665.1 of Viscum album. NCBI lineage: Eukaryota > Viridiplantae > Streptophyta > Magnoliopsida > Santalales > Viscaceae > Viscum > Viscum album. The sequence continues at coordinate 1,536,911,688 of OY728152.1, forward strand.
GCATCAACACTTCTCTAAGCCTATTCCCAAAATATTCAAAAACACCGTATACTCCTCCCATGGATTTGGTAGGTTCAAGATTGGTGTTGTTGTATAGTGCTTCTTCAAATCCTCGAAGGAATTCTCACATGATCCAAAACAATCAATCATTATCCCCTTCTTGGTCAATCTCAAAAGAAGTGATTCCAAATGGGAAAAGTCATGGATCAATCTCAGATAATAGCCCACTTGTCTCAAAATGTAACACCCCAAGGTTTTCTAAAAATAAATGGAAATGAATGAAACTTTGTTTTAAGTAGATATTTATAACTAGTCTTTAAACATAATTTTTCCACTACTATGTTTTTAATTTCGAAAAATGGTCATCTATAATTGTGTTCAGTAAGTTATTTGGAGTCTAATGAAACCAACTTGATTTTTGGTGAATAGTAACATACCCTTATGAATAGTAATATGAATAGTAATATGACCCTAATGAAAATTAAATTGTACTATTATTTTATTTTCTTAAGGATTCAAGATAATGAGATTTTGGTTAATTTTTAAATGTGAAATGAAAGTAGTTATAGTTTAAAAATTGTTAATTTTTGAATAATGTATGATTTCATTTAAAAATTTAATTAATAACATTTAGAAAATTATTTTCCAAAAGAAGAGTTCATTTTTTAATTCTACATGTTGAAAAATGTTAAGGGCGAGTTTTTGGGATTTTTCAGAAATTCTTGAATTCTTTATGAATAGTGAAATACAGTAAAATATTTTATATTCAAATTATTAGTTAAATACACAATTTATGAAATCATAAGTGATCTAAGACACCTGGTTCGAACTCACATGACATTATTACTATTTGGGGTCACATTAATTGGGAATATTCATAGTCTTGAGAAGAAATATTGTAATAATGATTAAAATAATGTAAAATACCTCTTCTCTTCCACTATAAACACCACCCTCATTCCCCTCTTCCTCCCACACCTCTAAAGCCTTTAGGCTTACCTTAGTTCTAGAAAATACTCTCCCAAGACTCTTACCCATGTCTTATAGATGCTGGTCTCACCAAAATTCCAAGACCAAAGGGCTTAAGAAGGATCTCAATGAGAAGAGATCAAGAGGCAAACATCCTCTTTTGTTTTCTTTATTTTCTTTTATTTTATGTTGTTATTTTTAATTTACCTTGGATTATGTTGGGAAATTTTGTTACATATATCCCTTAATTCCCATATTATGTAATAATTATGAGATACCCCTTTTTCTCTCATCAAAATATTTTATGAAATTTTAAGAAACGCCATTAGGCTGCCAAATTTTCATAAGGGATTTCTCAACTTTTCTTTTATTTTGAGATTACTTTGTTTTCTTTTTCATTCCTCACCTTAACTTATACTAGAGGCATTAATGAACTAGTATCTTAAATATTCTATATTTCATCATGTGTATGTAATACTCACCATTAAATTTCTTCTCCTCTCCCACTTAATCAAAAATTAAAACATCGTCTGTGATGTGTCGAATTACCGACAACATGGACGATATGATTTCAATTTATTTTACTTCCTTTAATACAGGTCATGAATCCATTTTTATAGTATTTTCAGATTATAATTTAAGAATTATATCTTATATAAAGTTCTAGAATCATTTTATACACATGTTATTAATTTATAAAACAAATGATTTCTTTAAGATCGAAGAATCTCCAAAATGGCCTAAACAAATATCAATAATGTTTTAACTCATTAATCATCCTCAAGAAAGAAATCAACATGATAAATGGTATAATTTATGGTTCAGATAATATAAAAATACAACTCCATTACAATTCTGGAATCTCACTCCCAATTTACAAGAATATCCATCATGAACCGATCATGTAAATCATGTAAAGAACACACACAAAACAATGCAAGAAACAAAATACTAACAATTAAAGGGTGAAATTATGTAATGTAATGGTCATATAAGGTATTATAAATATGGATATGTTTCTGTAAGATATTAATAAAACTCTTTTACCTATTATACAAGAGTATTAATCAAGTTTGAAGTAATAAAAACCTGAGGTAAAGGAATTCTTAACCCAATTTCCATTCTTTGGGTTAACTGTGTACTTCATTATTTATGTTGGATTAAAATTGTATGTGTGATAAAATTTGTTTATAATATGTTTAATGATGTTTATTTAAATTTTATATACATATTCCATTGACACTATTAAGTCTCCCTTGAATTATATGGTATTTGTAAGGGGATTTTCGTTTAAAAATCCTCTTTTAAAATTCTGTTTTACAAAATTCAAAAGCAATGTTTTTATGGAATTATTCATGTTTTATGATTATGTTATGGTTCTTGGGAATGGTTTATGATTAAGTTGTTGACCTATATCTCTATACAATGCATTATTTATGTGTAAGCTGGAGGTTGGTCGTATGGTTACTCCAATTATAACTGCGATGGTGGCACACATTGTAAGGTATTCATGAGGGTTACAAATTATAAGGTAGCCGAGAGGGTTACAAGATTATGTATGTAATTACCCAAGACACCTTTATGGTTATATTTATGTTCTTATGTTCTTATGTTTTGTTTTAATCTTGTGGAAATCTTATGTTTCACAAAGTAAGTATATATGGGTGATAAGTGTGCCTTTTAAAAATGATTACATTAGTTTCAAGTATTCATGGACTAATGTGTTCTTTCCTTTTTTTTATCCCTTACTAATAATTTTTTGATCATCCCATGATTTTAAATTATTTTTACAGGTTATAAGTATGTGTAAGACAAATAAGGTATCCATGTAAAAGATATGAATATTTTTCATGGAATCATGTTTTATTTTGAAAAGTTTTATATTTTTGGAAGAAATTACTACTGTTTTTATGGTAACCACTCTGTATTAATTTGTAATGTTATGAATGTATTATTTCCCAAATCACTAAATATCTAAACATAAAAAGATCCTAAAATTGTAATGAAGTGATTTCTTGACTAAATTCAAGATTATATAATGTAATAAGGCTGGGTCCTTATAGTTGGTATCAGAGGATGGTTTAGATAACTTTAGGGGTTAGGATGATGTTAATATAATACCATCAATGTTTTTTTACTCTATGGTTAATTTGAAATTATATATAATTTAATGAATGTCATGTTTCTTCAACTAAGATTTGTTTGTTTAGAATGGTTTTCTGCAGAAGAAACATGAAAGTAGAAGAGGAGAGGCACTGACAGAATGATATCCTTATGAATATTTAGCTCGGAATGGTAGGGATTATAACTGGTCAGTTTTTGATAGTAATGAACTAGCTATCACAGGAAGAAATGTTGGTGGAATCCATGCAAGAGAATGACCAGAGGTACCACAACAGAACATGACAGTAGTAGAACATTTTATGATACAACACCCTCCTACTATCAATGGATCTTCTGACCGAGTAGCGACTGAAGGATGGATTAAATCCCTTGAAAAGATATTCGATGTTATGGGATGTTCATACAATCAAAAGGTAAGTCAATAAATTTATTGTTTTGGTGGTGAAACTGGTCAGTGGTAGTCAATGGTAAGTAATATCAGGGATAGATAGGATATTGATGCCTTAGAGTGGGATGAATTTAAAGCATTTTGCTTAAAAAATATTTTCATAAGGTGGTGTGATATAGAATGGAGAAGCAATTCCATGAATTTAAATATAAGGATAAATATTTAGTGGTTGTGTGTGAAGAAAACTTCACCCGACTGGAGAGGTATGCCCAAAATCTTATTTTGGATATTGTTAGAAAAATCAACCACTTTTACTTAGGACTGAATGCATGGTATCTAATGGTGTTGGTCTCCCATGAATTAAAAAGTTATGAGAAACTTTATTGAAGTTCTGAGAGGGTAGACATGGAGTTCTCTAATGATTACGTGCATTTTGGAAACAAGGAGAAGAAGAGGTCCAGATGGTAGTCGATGGGTAAGAATCAACCAAATAATTTTGATGGTAAGAAAATATGTAACAACCCAAGATTTTATGATAATTATTATTTTTAATGTATTGTATTGTATGAGACACAAAAATTATCTTGTTCTATACACAACATCGTATTAGCTTGCAGTATACACAACACTAATCTTGGATCGTGTTACACACAATTTCATGTTCATTTGATAGAAGTAATTCTACAAAACATTGAGTGTGTATATTTATATATTCAATGTATAAATGAAATATGGTTGGATTTTTTTATACGCAACAACAAAGGAGTCTTTCACTACACGCAACCCTGACTTGGCTTGCATTACACGCAATCGCAACCTTCCTCGATAGCGTGTTTTGTACGCAATACTGGGTTTCACTAAACAACGATATATTATTATAATATTATAAACTAGCCGTTATGAATAGTATTAACTGAATTTTGAATTTTATAACATTATAATTCATCTTAAACATTTTCTATAATGAGGTATGAAAACAAAATCAGTTTTTCGGATAAAATAAGTATTTTTCAAAAAATGCAATTTTGCTGCCTTTTGATGGCGCACCCACATTAAATATAGTTTTTGACAAGTTTATAAGTTCAATATGACAAAATAAAATTCTTCCTTGGAATCATTATATAAAAATTTAATTTGGATAAAATTTTCATATTATTCTGATAACTTTCAGATTTAGATGAATAGTAAAAACACGCTATATTTTAATTAAAAACAAATTTTTTCATCACAATAATTTATATGGTTAGATTATCTTTTTAATTAGTTTTAAAGTATAATTAGAATGTATTTTTACCATTTAATACAATTTTGGTCAATGGAATTAATTTCACTTTGAAATTGGACATAAACAAGTGATGATCTTTTGATAGTTATTGTTTCTTAAAAACACGTTATTTGTTTTGATAACGGGAATTAATTTTAAAATTAATTAATGCCACTTCTATGTTTTGAAATTTTAAAAATGGACATCATTTTTGAATTCGAAATATCAAATATAGATTAGGTTTAATATTTGGTATTTTTCTGAAAAACTTCAATTTTTGGTGAATAGTGAAACCACTTAGTGGTAGTTGAAAAAAACTGAATCTTTCATTTAAATGAAATTTTACCACTTATGTGAATTTAATTTCAAAAATCCTACATAAATGGTTGTTATCAAGAAGTAAAATGTGGTTCAATAAGATGAAAATAATTTTTGGTGAATAGTAACTTTTGACTTTTATTTACTGCGGTTAAAGGTAAATAGGGTAATTCAAGGTTAAAAGAATATTATAATAATTCAAAATTACCTTAAAACTTGTCAAAACCTTATTGGATGGGTAATTTCCAACCATGGTCATCCTTGGGTCGATTTTGGGACCCCATGGAGCCACTTATGAAAGACAATGACACATTAGATTAATTAATTTAATGTAAAGACAAAATTGACATTAACAAAAATCTTTTAGTAATTAATTTTTATAAGGGGATATATAAATTATCTTTTCGACTATAAATATTCATTGGAAAGATAAAAATATTTCCTATATCATGCTTTTTTTCATAATTTTTAGACATCAAATGAATTAAATTATTTATGACACAATAATGATGCAGTGTTTACCTCATTAATAAATGATTTAAATAAATAAGATTATAATGATTAAAATTTTATTCAAAACATGTCCAATTCTGATTGGATGATTATATTTATACCATGAGTCGTCTTATCTTCTACTATAATTATTTTGGTACCATTAAAAACTGAATATCATTATATTATAAAATAATATTTTCACTCTTTCCTAAAGAGCCCCTCCTCCCCCTTATAAAAGGAGATCATTTCTATCCAATTCCTCACACCTCTCAAGCCATTTGGCTCGTCCAACCTCTGACCAATTAATCTCTCTACATCCTTCTCCTCCCCTTAGAGGCCTTACATTAGGCAGAAGGCACTTCTATAAGTCCTTTTGGTTCTAACCAAAGGAAGTTACCCAAATTAAAGGCCACTGTTTCTCTTAAGTTGTTTTCTTTTATTATACTTCTCCAACCCCTAAATTCTTTTTAATCCTTTATTTTGTAACAACAATAGCATCCTAAATATACTAGGGTGTTTTTATAAGAATTATTAGAACTACACTTACACACACCACCATCTAATGGATGAAGAACATAATGTTTATGTGGATGGAAAACGAACGCCTCACGAAACGATGATTGTTCGATTTTCTCCTACCGCCTCTCATGGTGGACATTATGATGGCACTGTATTCATATATTATATATTATCTTTATGATTTCTTTATGATTCTTTACTTTCCAATTATACCATGCCTTTATGGTTTCCATAGTCGGTAAATACAATAATCTCATTTTAGGAAGTGCGGACTACCGCCCCCTCAAAGTGATATGATTCGTTAATACCTTATGTGGGATGTATAAAGGATGTGGTTAATGATATTATATATGATATTATACTGGAATTATAATATACCTATGTATCATTATGTTTTAATTCCATTAAAATAAGAAATAGAAATGAAAGTAGCGCTCATGCGTACGTACGGCTTACCGTCTCCATGAATAGTGCATTTCATTTCTTACCTCCATATGCTATGTACTATTATAAATACATGTATATGCTAGATATATAATGAATATATATGATATATAAATCAGGATTTACATTTTTTAAGTAAGTAAATCGTGATATAAGTAATAATAACATCAATAACTACAAGTCCAAACACGAACGATAAATAAAATGATTTTACCCAAAACGTTGCTTTAAAATGGGATTTACAAAAGAACGGTTAAGATAAAGTCATAAGTGAACCATATATGATATAATAACAATAAATATTATTCTGTAATAATTCAATGAAATTATTTAAATCATTATACAGGAGGTTCGGATACGTACGAAGCATATCGGACATAAGGTAAGGGATAACTTTTCCAATCTCGTTTTTATCCGAGATTGTTTATTCGTAAGTATTTACTGGGGTTATTGTTATCATCCAAGACCATGTTTTCTAAAAAATGTTTTTATGTATGTTTAATGTCCTTTTTAACCATTTTTGACTTTTACTACATGGTATGTATGGAATTATTTTTTTCACCATAGGAGGTACTTTTTGACTTTTCCAACAAAAGTATGAGAAGAATGCTTTTTTTAACTTATACGGCATGAAAGGATTTTTACGGTTTTATAAAGACCTATTTTCATGAAGCTTACTCCAAAAGATTTCATGACTATTTTCAACAAAATCTCTTTCTTTTAAAATTTCATGGCGTTTTGTGAAAAGAAGTTGATTTTGAAGAAGAAAGGATATTTTCCTCAAGAATTCATTTCAAGTGTTTTATCAAAACCATTTTCCATCTAAGATGACATTAGTTAATATGTGTATATTTCAAGTAAAATGTCTCTAGGATTTACATGGTTTCACTTTTCTTATGATGAAATGATATCCATTTGTTTTATATGGATTATGTTATGATGGGATGATGTTTGTGAAACCCGCTTTATTCTTTGGGTTATGATGAATGATTTATGTTTATGTTATGGAACAAGTAAGAATGATTTCATTATGAGATGGGTGGGACCTATATCTCCCTCCAATGCATTGGGTACAGATTTATATCTCATGAGATAGACATGGCTGGAACGGCAAGTAAATCTGGTTCAGTAATACAGGGATGGAACGGGAAGTAAACCCGGTTCAGTAAGGGACTTTGTCCACTAAGATGGTCTTGGAAGCAATGTCTTGGCTACTATGGAAATCATATCATGTGCATAATTTTTTTCCACAATTACATGTTTTATTCCCATTATATTTTATCATGATTAATGTTTCTTTAGGATCTATTCCTTATGTACTGCCATGTTTTATGTCATTGCTCTAGATTTTGATGTTTAAACATTATGTTCATGTTTTTAAGTTCAAATGTATATGATTTGTTTTATTTTATCCATGCTTAACCTTACTGAGAATTTGAGCTCTCCCTTTATATGTTTTCCTTTCCCCAGGATATAAAGAAAGGTTTTAGATAAGAAAAAAAGGGGAAGATCTTTGTGGGAGATGTTGAAGATCTTTCACCACGATTAGAAGATTATTTTTCTGAGTTTCCAAAGACACTAAACTATTACGGTCCTTTTGTGTCTGTTTTTGTTATGTATTAAGTATTCCGCACGAGTAATGTAATTTCCATGTATGTCAAGCTTCAAGCCTCTACAGTTGGTATCAGAGGAAAGGTTTAGTTAACCTTTGTAAACTAGGTTGTGAAAACTTTAGTGAGATCCCTAGAGATATTTTTAAGGTATGTCTAGGGATGTCCCTAAGGTTAAGTATAAGTATTGGTTATAGTCCTAGAATGACAGTAACGATATTAGAATTAAACCTAAGATGTTAGATATTGAAGTTACTCCACCTTTATTATGTTGTTTTATCTATCATGATTTTTGTCTCTCACACTATTTTTTTTGGGTTTTAGAAAATGGCTGGAAACAGGAAGATTCACGATAATGGAGAATTTGAAGGACAATGGAATGATATTCTTCATGATCAAGAAAATGAAATGGGATTTGGAAGGTGAAACATTGTTATTATGCCTAATCATAAATCTCATAATATGATCAATAATCTCAGCTTTGGTAAGTTTCCTGACTCAGCTAATAAGAGAAAGATGGAGTTTCATGATGATCATAGAGGAAATAAAGTTCAATTTCCCTCATGTAAATCATGTGGGAAGAGGCATCAAGGAGAATGTTTCAAAGGAACTGGAAGATGATTTGGGTGTGGAAAAGAAGGACACAAATCTAGTAATTGTAAAGGAAAAGGTTCAGTTAACACCATGGACAAGGATAATGGTATTGCTAAGACATCAACAAAGGTTAAGTGTTCTAAATGTGGAATGTACGGGCATTATGCAAAGAAATTCCCTAAGGGAAAATCTCATAAAGAGAATCATCATGGTCATATGGGTAGTATTTATGTGGATGATGATGAAGAGAATACAAATTATATATGAGATAGAAGAAATGATGAAGCTCAGACAGTGGTTTAATAAGGTAGTGTAATGATTGTTTGTTTATCAAGAATAATGTATGGTACTATGGAATAAAGAAAAATATAAGGATTGTTACACTGTTGCCTTTGCTTGAGTTTTGAAAGTATATGATGAATGGTACTGGTAACCATGAAAGGTTATTCAGATATTTGGAAAATAGATGATGTGTGCATAATTAAGGGATAAGGAGATAATGAGATGTTTGAGAGTATTAATGAGCTCATGACTAAAATAAGGACAGAGTGATATCATGGTTTGAGTATAACGAATTTTTGGGATTTTCGAATGTGGAAAGAGACAACTTTTGACAGTATTCATGTTTTCAACTAAGGTTCTATGGTAATTCATGTTGCAATAGAATACATGATTAATGAATTCACATGTTTGGAATGTGACCAACAAGATATATCGTATGATAAATGATGTTATTCACATTCTTGTTATGTGACCATTCCAGTAATCATTTTCTGTATACTATGAGATTGGACAGATGTATTTTGGATAACCCTAAAGATTGGAATGAATTAAGTTAGACATAAGATATTATTGTTTAAGGCTAGAACATTTTTTTCGATATTATTAGGAATTTTATTATAATGTAGTTTTAGAAAAAGGGAAAACCTGCAAGACGGGCGACAAACCGTCGTGTCGGACAAGGCTGTGGGAATCAAACCCACAACCAAAGTTCTACATGCCTTTATCTCCTACCACTGGCCAACAAGAAGTCCTTGGTTATTTGAAACTAGTTTTATTTTATTAAGTAGTATGATAGATGAAATATAAGTCCATTTTTGGAAACATATATGATTAACCTCACCATACATGGACTTATGTATTCGATAACGTTTTCTAACCTTTTCTTTGAGACAGATGGAATGAACCATCATTCTATCACATGTTCTGCTAACACTTCAATAATGAAAAATTCAACTTCATTTCTTTAAGAGATGAAGTGGAAATTGTTCAAGGCACAAACACCATTGAGAATGTACCGAAATAAAGTAAGTATTTCTTCTAATTAAAATTCTTCAACTTTAGGAAATGATATTGAAAACAAAATGTTGTCCTAGTACTCTTATATATGATGAATCATATGGTACCTTAGATCATCACAAATTTATGGCTTTGTGATTGTTGGATTTTTCATAGCCATGTCCTCTACCACTTTCCATCAGAACTTGATGGTCAGATTTTTCTTCCATATCCATATTTCCACCTATGTTCTCCTATGTGGAAACCCAGTGATGAGTTAATCTGGGTAACCGTTACATTTCTAACTTTCCTTTTTAAAATTAATTTTTAGTAGTAAACTATTTATAACTCCGACGAATTTCGAGGGAGAAATTAATTTTAAGGGGGGTATAATGTAACAACCCGAGATTTTATGAGAATTATTATTTTTAATGTATTTTGTTGTACGTGACACCAAAATTATCTTTTTCTATACACAACACCGTATTAGCTTGCAGTATGTACAACACTAATCTTGGATCGTGTTACACACAATTTCATGTTCATTTGATAGAAGTAATTCTACGCAACATTGAGTATATATATATATATATTTGATGTATAAATTAAATATGGTTGGATTTTGTTATACTCAACAACAAAGGAGTCTTGCACTATACGCAATCTTGACTTGGCTTGCATTACACGCAATCGCAACCTTCCTCGATAGCGTGTGTTGTACGCAATACCGGGTTTCACTAAACAACGATATATTATTATAATATTATAAACTAGCTGTTATGAATAGTATTAACTGAATTTTGAATTTTATAACATTATAATTCATCTTACACATTTTCTAGAATGAGGTATGAAAACAAAATCAGTTTTTCGGATAAAATAAGTATTTTTCAAAAAAATGCAATTTTGCCACCTTTTGATGGCGCACCCACATTAAATCTAGTTTTTGACATGTTTATAAGTTCAATATGAAAAAATAAAATTCTTCCTTGGAATCAGTATATAAAAAATTAATTTGGATAATTTTTTCATATTATTCTGATAACTTTCATATTTAGATGAATAGTAAAAACACGCTATATTTTAATTAAAAACAACTTTTTTCATCGCAATAATTTATATGGTTAGATTATCTTTTTAATTGTTTTTAAAGTATAATTAGAATATATTTTTACCATTTAATACAATGTTGGTCATTGGAATTAATTTCACTTTGAAATTGGACATAAACAAGTTATGATCTTTTGATAGTTATTGTTTCTTGAAAACACGTTATTTGTTCTGATAACGGGAATTAATTTTAAAATTAATTATTTCAACTTCTATGTTTTGAATTTGTAAAAAATGAGATCATTTTTGAATTGGGAATATCAAATATAGCTTAGGCTGAATTTTTTGGTATCTTTCTGAAAAACTTCAATTTTTGGTGAGTAGTGAAACCACTTAGTGGGAGTTGAAAAAAACTGAATCCTTCATTTAAATGAAATTTTACCACTTCTGTAAATTGAATTTCAAAAATACGACTCACAAGGTTGTTATCAAGAAGTAAAATGTGGTTCAATAAGTTGAAAATAATTTTTGGTGAATAGTAACTTTTGACTTTTATTTACTGTGGTTAAAGGTAAATAGGGTAATTCAAGGTTAAAAGAATATTATAATAAATCAGAATTACCTTAACACTTGTCCAAACCTTATTGGATGAGTAATTTCCGACCATGGGCATCCTTGGGTCGATTTTGGGACCCCGTGGAGCCACTTATGAAAGACAATGACACATTAGATTAATTAATTTAATGTAAAGACAAAATTGACATTAACAAAAATCTTTTAGTAATTAATTTTTATACGGGGCTATATAGATTATCTTTTGGACTATAAATATTAATTGGAAAGATAAAACTATTTCCTACATCATGGTATTTTTTCATAATTTTTAGACATCAAATGAATTAAATTATTTATGACACAATATTGATGCAGTGTTTATCTCATTAATAAATGATTTAAATAAATAAGATTATAATGATTAAAATATTATCCAAAACATGTCTAATTATGATTGGATGATTATATTTCGACCATGAGTCATCGTATCTTCTAATATAATGATTTTTGGACCATTATAAACGGAATATCATTATATTATAAAATAATATTTTCACTCTTTCCCAAAGAGCCCCTCCTCCCCCTTATAAAAAGAGAGCATTTCTATCCAATTCCTCACACCTCTAAAGCCATTTGGATCGTCCAAACTCTGCCCAATTAATATATCTACATCCCTCTCCTCCCCCTAGAGGAGTTACATTATGCATAAGGCACTTCAAGAAGTCCTTTTGGTTCAAACCAAAAGAAGTTACCCAAATTAAAGGTAACGATTTCTCTTAAGTTGTTTTATTTTATTCTACTTCTCCAACCCCTAAACTCTTTTTAATCCTTTATTTTGTAACAACACCAGTATCCTAAATATACTAGGATGTTTTATACGAATTATTCGAACTAAACTTACACACACCTCCATCTAATTGATGAAGAACATAATGTTTCTGTGGATGGAAAACTAACGCCTCACGAAACGATGATTGTTCGATTTTCTCCTACCGCCACTCATGGTGGCCATTATGATGGAACTATATTCATATATGATATATTATGTTTATGATTTACTTATTATTATTTACTTCCCAATTATACCAAGATTTTATGGTTTCCATAGTCTGTAAATACGATAATCTCATTTGAGGAAGTGCGGACTACCGCCCCCTCAAAGTGATATGATTTGTTAATACCTTATGTGGGATGTATAAAGCATGTGGTTAATGATATTATATATGATATTATATTGGAATTATAATATACCTATATATCATTATGTTTTAATTCCATTAAAATAAGAAATATAAATGAAAGTAGCGTTCATGTGTATGTACGGCTTACTGTCTCCATGAACGGTGCATTTCATTTCTTACCTCCATATGCTATGTACTATTATAAATACATGTATATTATGGATATATACTGGATATATATGATAAATAAATAATTATTTACATTCTGAAAGTAATTAAATCATTATATAAGTAATAATAACATCAAGAACGACAAGTCCAAACATGTACGATAAATAAGATGATTTTACCCAAAACGTTGCTTTAAAATGGGATTTACAAAAGAACGGGTAATATAATGTCATAAGTGAACCATATATGATATAATAACAATGAATATGAATCTTTAATAAGTCAATAACATTATTTAAATCATTATACAGGAGGTTCGGATACGTACGAAGTATATCAGACCTAAGGTAAGGGATAACTTTTCCAATCTCGTTTTTATCCGAGATTGTTTATTCGTAAGTATTTACTGTGGTTATTGTTATCATTAAAGCCCATGTTTTCTAAAAAATGTTTTTATATATGTTTAATGTCATTTTTACCCATTTTTGACTTTTACTACATGGTATGTATGGAATTATTTTTTTCACCATACGAGGTACTTTTTGATTTTTCCAGCAAAAGTATGAGAAGAATGTTTTTTAACTTATACAGCATGAAAGGATTTTTACGGTTTTATAAATCCATATTTTCATGAAGCTTCCTCCAAAATATTTCATGACTATTTTCAACAAAATCTATTTCTTTTAAAATTTCATGACATTTTGTGAAAAAAAAATTGATTTTGAATAAGAAAGGATATTTTCCTCAAGAATTCATTTCAAGTGTTTTATCAAAACCATTTTCCATCTAAGATGACATTATTTCATATGTGTATGTTTCAAGTATAATGTCTCTATGATTTACGTGGTTTCAATTTTCTTATGATGAAATGATATCCATTTGTTTTATATGGATTATGTTATGATGGGATGATGTTTGTGAAACCCACTTTATTCTTTGGGTTATGATGAATGATTTATTTTTATGTTGTGGCACACGTAAGAATGATTTAATTATGAGATGGGTGGGACCTATATTTCCCTCCAATTCATTGGGTAAAGATTTATATCTAATGAGATAGACATGTCTGGAATGGAAAGTAAATCCAGTTCAAAAATACAGGGCTGGAACGGCAAGTAAACCTGATTTAGTAAGGGACCTTGTCCACTAAGATGGTCTTGGCAGCAATGCCTTGGCTACTATGGAAACCATATCATGTGCTTAATGTTTTTCCACAATTACATGTTTTATTCCCATGCTATTTTATCATGATTAATGTTTCTTTATGATCTATGCCTTATGTACTGCCATGTTTTATGTCATTGCTCAAGATTTTGATGTTTAAACATTATGTTCATGTTTTTTAGTTCAAATGTATATGATTTGTTTTATTTTATCCATTATTACCTTTACTGAGAATTTGAGCTCACCCTTTATATTTTTTCTTTTCCTCAGGATATAAAGAAAGGTTTTAGGTAAGAAAAAAAAGGGGAAGATCTTTCTGGGAGATGTTGAAGATCTTTCAGCACGATTAGAATATTATTTTTCTGAGTTTCCAAAGACACTAAACTATTACGGTCCTCGTGTGTCTATTTTTGTTATGTATTAAGTATTCCACAAAAGTAATTTAATGTCCATGTACTTCAAGCTTCGGGCCTCTGCAAAATATAGTTCCCAGTTTGTGAAAATTGTAGCAAGAAGCACCCTGGGATTGAATTACCAAAACTGGGAAATGTTTTTGATGTGGTAAGTTTGGAAATTTTTCCTTAGATTGTAATTAAAATTATAATATAACTAATCCAGATAAAAAAAATTGAGTGTTTTAAATGTGGTGAGATGGTTAATTATGAAAATATCTGCCCAAAGAGAGATTTGAATGATGCAAAGAAGACAGAATATAAGAAGAAATGTGTAATGGGATCCTTTTCCACTATGTCAGCTAATTCGGGTCATCCAATAAATTAGTATCAGGTACCTTGTTTGATTAATAAGATTTTTCTAAATTTTTTTCGATATAGGGTCAACACATTATGTAACGTCCCAAACTTTTGTTAATAAAAATCCCTATTAATCTAATTAAATATGAGAAATGGTTATACAACATATGTACTTCTTTTGTTTTATGTTTTTGGATTTTAAAATACCATTAAGAATTATTACTATTGCTAATATAGTCATTGTAAAGTGATCAAATAATTAGTATAAATATAGGGCTTTAACAAATTATTTTACTCAGATAAAGTGATGGCCTCATCTAGTAGACATTCCCCATATGAAGTCCATTTATCAGAGCTCTAAAAGTAGGTTGTGTCTTTGGGATTTTCTCTTAACTAAGCCCAAGATGAGCTTGAATACGTTAAGCTTGAGTGGAACTGCATATGGGAGAAGTGGAAGTTGATAGAGATTACCACTCGAGTAATGTTATCCGAGCCACCCCAAGAATCTGTCATCATCGTGCACCTTACCCTATGATATTATGAGGGTGTTTTAAGTGGTTATGTAACAAGACCCTAGTACTATTATTATGTAAATTATTTTTTTATATAATAATGATTGTACTTTCATTTTATTATTGTTACTTTTTTAATAGTTTTTAAAGCACAAATAGTATTTTTAGTTAAATATTCAACAAAGAAATCTATTTTGATGAATTAATGGTTTTTTGAATTAAATAATATTGTAATAAAATATTATTATTATTATTAAATTAATTTTTATTAAATATAAATTATCTTATAATTATATAAATGCAATTGTAGTTTTTATTAAAGTTTGAAAGCCATTTTTGTCAAAACCCATGAATTTTAGATAAATGTCAGTTTTTATTATAAAAGTAAAAATTAACATATTTAGAAATTTATTTAGATAAAATAAATATTATTTCTGGAATTGGGATGTCGAAATTATCCAACAGTGAATTTTTTATAATTTTCTGAGACAATCAAATTTTTGGGTAAAAATTAAATACTGTTTTAATATATAATGTGTTTTATGACATCATAATGACCCAATAGTGATGTAATAAAATACTATAAACTGTAGGTTTATCCAATATATGTTTTAACATTAAAATAATGGGATTTTGGGTTTTTTTTAATTTAGTTTACAAATCTTTAGTGGACCCTCCAAGACTTATATAACATTTTTCCTTTTTAAATTGTTTTCCTTGAGAGTGTGACTCATCTCCACATAAGCAACCCTATTATTTGAAGAAGTTAAGCCATTGAAATTATAAAATATTTTTTTCCACTCTACTTTGGCAGAAACCATGTGCAAAAACCATGGGCTTGTTTGTGGTTTTGTTTAGTTTAATGTGAGGTGTCCCAAACCTAAATAATAAACAATTCTCTCTCCTTTCCTATATAAACCCACCCAAGAACCCACTTCCACTTCCCTAAAAGACTTTTATGTTCATCAAAACTCTTCCCTACTATCTCTAGAATCCTCCCAAGGTGCCCTCAAGTCTCCCAGGTTCCCGACCTTCAAGATTTCAAGTTACTCTTCAAGGTAAGGGATCCTTTCTCCCACATCTTTTAAGTCTTGAATTCCATTATGTTATGTCTTATAGTTCCATTTTATTGTGTGGGGTCTTGTTCTTATATATCTTCACTACATTCCATTTCATGTCTAAATTATTAGAGGCCCTTTCTTCCCTCATCAATTTTTTTTCTGAAATTTTAAGTGACGCCGTTAGGCTGTCGAAATTTCGTAAAAGAAATCGCATTTTCTCTTTCCTTACAAGTTTACTTTTCTTGTGGTATGTCATAAAAATTTCCAAACCACAATCTTATTTATATTTTATTATGTCCTTGTACTCTAAAATGATTCATTTATGGATGGTAGACCCTTTTCCCCTCTCTTTTTATTATTTTCTAAAACTATGTTATATAGCCATTATGCTGGAGAAATTTCATCACAAAATTTCCCTCTTTCTCTCAAGAAATTCTCTTGTTTTATTTATATGAATACCTATAACTTTTTCATTTCTATGGGTTTTCATAAATAAAAAAATAAGATATATTTTATTCTGGAATTTACATACATATAACCCTCACTCTTTTTCCATTGGTTATAAATGACATAGTGATCTTATTTTTAAGTACTTTTTAAAATGTTATGATTTTAAAATGAAACCCATTTATTTTATTCTCTATGGTTTATTTATGAAATTTTTGATTATGATCTATGTGGATCACATGAAAGTAAAGACATATTAATGGTGTGCTCTGATAGCGCTCCAATGCATTGGGTAAAGAATTTATCTCTAGAGTTGACAAGTTTCACGATACCTTGGTGAATAACCTTGGTAATTTTTATGACACCTAGGGGTTGTACCTTGGTGATATGATAATGAATGTCTAAATGAAATGTTGTAGCCACATATGAAAGTTATTTTTCAAGTTATTTTTTTATGATATTCCTATAATTTAATTTCTCATGTCTTTATGTTTTTAAGTTCTTATTGATATCACAAGTACACCAATTCCATTGCTTCCCTTACTGGTCCTTCTGCTAAAACTTTCCTTTAATGTATCTCTCCAGGTTATAAGATGTAGTAATTATACTTAGGATGAACCTATGATGAAGCCTTAAAAGTGGATTAGAAGAATTGTTTATGCTTTTTTCATGTATTATGTTTTTGATTTCCAAGACACTAGACTTTAAAGATCCTCTATTTGTGAAATTTAATAAAAAGTTAAGTAATAAAAAGGTGGGATTCCATAGTTGTTATCAAAGGGAGGTTTAGTTATTTATGGAAATTAGGCTATAAAAACTTTAGGAAGAACCCTATAGAAAATTTTAAATATAAGAAAACATCCTTGTATTTTGGTGAGTAATGAGTAAGTTGTTTATCAAAAAAAATACATCCATGTCTGGATACGAGCAGGTAGAGGTGACTCTGGCACAGATGTACATAGGGGTAAAAACCAAAAACACCAATTTGAGCTAGACTCGAACAGGAACTGGTGCAAGACAACGGGCCTTGTTTCACTCTTGGTTACGATACTCCGAGGGGATATGTTGGGTTAATCGTAATCTTTTTATTAATCATTATGAAGAAATTATAGAGAAATGTAATTGTTTAGTAAAAATGTTTTAAGACATAAAATCCTTGATAGTTAAAAGACTTTTAAATGAAATAAGTTTCTCACTAAAGTTTTATTCTTTTAGAAAATTGTGGGAAATAGGAGGAACCGTGCAAATGGTGACCACAATGGACCATGCTCTGACGGACCTCCGATGGAAGCCAAAATGGAAACATTCATGTGAATGATGAACCAATCGACTCAAGTTATGGGAAATAACTTGAATCAAACTAAGAGACCAATATCACTATAAAGGGAACAAATTTCTGTTTAATCCTTTATGCGTCAATTACCACCAACCTTCAGGGGATCGACCAACCCATTGATTTCCAAATAGTGGATCAGCTCTATCGAGAAGATCTTTTTTGTGCTCCGTTGTTCTGAACAAGATAAGATTACCCTGGTTGACTATCGCTTATAAGGAGAAGCTGATCAGTGGTGGGAACTAATTAAAAACACAAGGACAAGAGTGGAAGTTAAAGCTATAGAGTGGGAATAGTTCAGAAGGATGTTCTTCAACAATTATTTCCCTAGATCAGTGAGAACAAGAATATAGAATGAGTTTCTCAAGCTGAAGCAGAAGGAGAATGAATCTGTGGTAAGATACGAGATGAACTTCATAAAGCTTTCACAATACACCTCTATCTTTCTCATGGATCCAAATGGAAAGGTTGATAGATTCTTCGGCAGACTAAGACCTCATCTATGGAAGAATCTATCCAACCAAGACTATGATAGCTATGAGGAGATCATGGAGAGTGTGATGAAAGTCAAGTTGTAGTTTGGTGAGATATAGTGGTCTCATAAAAAATGACATTAAGAGATCGATGAAGCCCATATTAGGTAGTACCATTGATCAAGGAAGAGGATGCAAGCAAGTGAAACTTACCATGTGTAATAAATGTGTGGAAGAATCATTTAGGGAACTGCCTTCTCGGGAGTGAGAAATTCTACAAGTGTGGAAGAGATGGACATATTTCAAGGAATTTTCGTAGTGAGGTGAAACCTCAACTTCTAAAAACTAACGACAAGGGGAAGATGGTTTATGCCCTACCTTTTGTCCAATGCTTTAAGTGTGGGAAACTTGGGTAATTTTCCAATCACTGTCCAAATCTGTGGGCAGTAGAGGGGAACCACCATCAGCCTCAGCAAAGGCCAAGGGAGAAAGGTCTTACTTTTTCTATCACAACAGCTGAATTTGATGCTCTGAATGATGTGGTAGCAGGTACTCTTGTTTTTCTCTCAAATCTAGCAAGTACTTTGTTTGATTCTGGTTCTACGCTTTCCTTTATTTCCCCCATGTTTGCAAAGAATTTATAATCAACCCAAAATTTTCTAAAAGTAGAGTTACCAGTCAATAATTCTGGTGGAATTATCCAAGCATCATCAGTGTTTAGAAACTCTAGTATTTACTTTGGTGAACACAATATTATCGCAAATCTAGTAGTAATTCCCATGTTATAATTTGACATTATACTAGGGATGGACCAGCTCTCAAAGTATAATGCTAATATAAAATGCAAAAGTAAGAAAATATCAATAGTCTTGAATGGAAAACCTACCGTTATCTTCCAAGGAGAGATATCTTAACTGGATCTTTATCTAGAATAACCCCCTATATCCTTCTTTATGGATTTGATCGGTGAAGAAGAAGAAGGAAATGAGGGTTTAAGGATAAAAAATGTCCACATAATCTAGGAATACGTTGATGTATTTCCTGAGGAGTTACCTGGACCTCCCCCAGAAAGAGAGGTAGAGTTCTCCATTGATCTCATACCTAGAACTCATATGATATCAAAGACCCCATATAGGATGAAAAATGTGGAGTTTGAGGAAAGAAATAAATAACTCCAATATGTTTTTGAGAAGGGGTTTATCCGACTGAGTGTGTCTCCTTGGGGAGCACCAGTTCTCTTTGTGAAGAAGAAGGATGGATCGATGAAGCTATTCATTGATTATAGAGAACTGAATGAGATTACAGTAAAGAACAAATACCCTCTTCCCAAAATTGATGATTTATTTGACCAACTTCGTGGGGATCAATTATTCTCTAATATTGATCTTCATTTTGATTATCATCAATTGAGGGTGAAGAAAGAATATGTTCCAAAAATTTCCTTCCAATCAAGATATGGGCATTATGAGTTTGTTTTTATGCCCTTCGGACTGACTAATACACCTGCAATTTTTATGGATTTGATGAATAGATTATTTAAGGAAAACCTTTATAACTTTTTTGTGGTTTTTATTGATGATATTATAATATATTCCAAAAGTCGTGAGGATCATGAAGATCATCTAAGGGTTATTTTGAAAACTCTACATAAGGAGAGGCGTTTTTGGAAGTTCAGAAAATGCGATTTCTAGTTACAACAAGTCGCTTTCTTGGGGAACATTTTTACCAATGAAAAAATCACAGTTGACCCTGAAAAGACCAAAGTTGTAGAGGAGTGGTCTCATCCTACAACAATAATCGAGATTCGTAGTTTCCTTGGTTTAGCGGGATATTATAGGAGGTTTGTGAAAAACTTTTCATGACTTTCTAATCCATTAACCAAGTTAACTCGAAAAGGTGTCAAATTTATCTGGAAAATGGAATGTGAGAAAAGTTTCCAAGAGATGAAGAAGAGATTGGTTATTGCACCCATGTTAAACCTGCCCTCAAGTGGATAAGGATTTTTTATTTTTAGTGATGCATATCCGAAAGGGATTGGGTGTTTCCTCGTTTACAATGAAAAATTCATTGCTTATGCATCTCGACAATTGAAGACTCATGAGCAGAACTATCCTACACATGATCTGGAGCTAGCTACAGTAAATTTTGCTCTGAAAATATGGAGGTACTATATTTATGGGGAGAAATGTCATATATACACAAACCATAAAAGTTTGAAGTATGTTTTCGCACAAAATGAATTGAACATAAGACAAAGGATATGGTTAAAACTTCTTAAAGACTATGATTGTTCAATTCATTATCATCCTGGAAGAGAAAAAAAATTTCCTGATGCATTAAACATAAAAGATCTAGTTCTTCTTTCCATTATGAGGATTCAAAGAGATCCTTTGATAAATGACCTAGTAAAACTAGACATGGGAATTATAAAGTAAGGGAAATCATCAACCCAAAACCAAACGATTTATCAACCATCATTACTATAGAAGATCGAGAAATCTCATAAAGAAGATCCTTTGTTACAGAATAAGTTTGAGGATGTGAAGGATGGGAAGTTTCCCGAGTTCAATATTGATCAAGAAGGTGTACTAAAATTTCATACAAGACTATATGTTCCATCTATTCTGGAAATAAAGAAGGAACTGATGGATGAAGCTCATATCTCTACTTTCTCTATATATCCTGGGAGCACAAAAATGTATAGGGACCTTTGTGATCATTATTTGTGGGAAAATATGAAAAGGGAGATTGTTGAATACACTTCAAGGTGCCTGGTATGTCAGGAAGTTAAGTTAGAGTGACAACTTCCTAAAGGGGTACTCAACCACTACCCATACCAGCATGGAAGTGGGACAACATCACTATGGACTTTGTCACTGGTCTCCAAAGAAAATCTAAATGAAACAATGCGATAAGGGTTATCGTGGACCATCTCACCAAGACTACCCATTTTATCTCCATTCAGGTATATTTCTCTCTTGATCAAATTTCCAGGATTAACATGAAGGAAGTGGTAAGGTTGCATAGAATTCCACTTTCTATCATATCTGATCGTGATCCAAGGTTCACATCAAAATTCTGGAGAAGTCTTCAACAAGCTCTGAGCACTGAATTGAATTTCAGTATGGCCTATCACCCCCAAACTGATAGCCAATCTGAAAGAACTATTCAAACGCTTGAGGACATGCTGAGAACATAATCAATGGAATTTAAAGGTGGATGGGATCAACATCTCCCTTTAGTTGAGTTATCTTACAGCAACAGATTCCCCTCAAGCATTCAAATGGAACCCTATGAAGATCTATATGGGAAGCGATGTTGAACTCCAACTTGTTGGGATGAAGTTGGTGAGAGAAAGCTTCTTGAGCCTGATCTTGTACAAGAGATGACAGAAAAAGTCCACGCCATCCAACAACACATTAAGGCTGCTCAGAGTCAGAAAAAGAGCTTTTCTGACAACCTTCGAAGGGACTTAGAGTTGGATGTTGGTGACAAAGCCTTTCTTCATATTTCACCTTCGAATAGAGTAATGAGGTTTGGTAAGAAAGGAAACCTCAGACCTAGGTACTTTGGCACCTATGAAATCCATGATCGCGTGGGATCAGTGTCCTATCGACTTGCACTTCCTATAAATCTTTCACAAGTTCATGAATTTTTCCATGTATCCCTCTTGAGTATATACATACCTGACCCTTCACATGTACTAAATCTAGAGGTGGTACAACTGGAACATGACCTCTCTTATGAGGAGCATCCAGTGGAGATCTTAGATCGTATAGATAAGGTTATACACAACAAGACCACCAACCATGTTATGGTGTTGTGGAGGAACCACAAATGCGAAGAAGACACGTGGGAACCGGAGTAGTCTATGAGGCATAAGTACCCACACATTTTCTTTTTTTAGGGTATGAGTTAAAATTTCGGGGAAATTTTTTTTAAGGGGGGAATATTGTAACGACCCAAAATTTTGTTAATGAAAATCCCTCTTAATCTACTTAAATATGTGAAATGGTTATACAACATATGCACTTATTTTTTTATGTTTTTAGATTTTAAAATACTATTAAGAATTATGACCATTTCTAATATAGTTTTTGTACAGTGATCACATGATTAGTATAAATATATGGCTTTAACAAATTCTTTTACTCAAACAAAGGAAGAGATGACCTCCTCCAGTAGACTTTCCTCGTATGAAGCCCATTTATCAGAGCTCGGAAAGGAGGTTGCATCTTTGGTATTTTCTCTTGACCCATCCCAAGATGATCTTGAATGTGTTAAGCTCGAGCGGAACCGCCTATGGGAGAATTGGAAGTTTATAGAGATTACCACTCGAGCGATGTTATCTGAGCCACCCCAAGAATCTTCCACCATCGCGCACCTTACCCTAAGATCTTATGTGGTTGTTTTAAGGGGTTATGTAAAAAAACCCTAGTATTGTGATTATGTACATTATTTTTGTATATAATAATGAATGTACTTTCATTTTATTATTGTTACTTTGTAAATTGTTTTTAAAGCACAAATAGTATTTTTAGTTAAATATTCAACTAAGATAACTATTTTGATGAATTAATGGATTTTTGAATTAAATAATATTTTAATAAAATATTATTATTATTATTAAATTAATTTTTATTAAATATAAATTATCATATAATTTTATGAATGCAATTGTAGTTTTTATTAAAGTTTGAATGCCATTTTTATCAAAACCCATGAATTTTCGATAAATGCCAGTTTTTATTTTAAAAGTTAAAATTAACATATTTATAAAATTAATTAGATAAAATGAATATTATTTTTGGAATCGGGATGTCGAAATTATCCAATGGTGAATTTTTCATAATTTTCTAAGACACAAAAATTTTTGGGTAAAAATTAAATATTGTATAAATATATAATGTGTATTATGACATCATAATGACCCAATAGTGCTGTAATAAAATACTATAAACTATAGTTTCGGCCAATATATGTTTTACAATTAAAATAAGTAGATTTTTTGTTTGTTTGATTTATTTTACAAAGCTTTAGTGGACCCTCCAAGACTTATATAACATTTTGTCTTTTTAAATTGTTTTCTTTGAGAGTGTGACTCATCTCCACATAAACAACCCTATTATTTTAAGAAGTTCGGCCATTTACCTTATAAAATATTGTTTTACACTCCCCTTTGGCAGAAACCATGGGTGAAAACCATGGGCTGGTTTGTGGTTTTGTTTAGTTTAATGTGAGGTGTCTCAAACCTAAATAATAAACAATTCCCTCTCTTTTCCTATATAATCCCACCCAAGCTCCAACTTCCTCATCACTCAAAGACTTTTAAGTTCATCCAAAATCTGCCCTATTATATCTATAATCCTCCCAAGGTTCCCTCAAGCATCCCATGGTCCCGACCTTCAAGATTTCAAGTTACTCTTCAAGGTAAGGGATCCTTTCACCCTCCTCTTTTAAGTCATGACTTCCTTTATGTTTCGTCTTATAGATCCATTTTATTTTTTGGGGGATTGTTCTTATATATATTTACTACTATCCATTTTATGTCCAAATTATGAGAGACCCTCTCTTCCCTCATCAATTATTTTTTATAAATTTTAAGTGACATGGTTAGGCTACCGAATTTTTGTAAAAGAAATCTCATTTTCTCTTTCCATTCAAGTTTCATTTTCTTGTGGTATGTCATCCAAATTTCCACACCATGATCTTATTTCTATATTATTATGTCCCTATACTGTAAAATGATTCATTTATGGATTGGATACCCTTGTGAACTCTCTTTTTATTATTTTCTAAAACCATGTTATATAGTCATTATGCTGCAGAAATTTCATCACAAAATTTCTCTCTCTTTCTCTCAAGAAATTCTCTTATTTTATTTATATGAATACTCAAAAATATTTCATTTCTATGGGTTTTCATAAATACACAAAAAAGATATATTTTATTCTGTAATTGACCTACATATAACCCTCACTCCCTTTCCATGGGTTATAAATGACATAGTGATCTTATTTTTAAGTACTTTTTAAAATGTCATGATTTTGAAATGAAACCTATTTATTTTATTCTCTATGGGTTATTTATGAAATTTTTAATTA
This sequence comes from Viscum album, assembly GCA_963277665.1. NCBI lineage: Eukaryota > Viridiplantae > Streptophyta > Magnoliopsida > Santalales > Viscaceae > Viscum > Viscum album. The sequence goes on from OY728152.1 coordinate 1,536,936,494, forward strand.
TGATCTATGTAGATCAATTGAAAGTAAAGATATATTAATGGTTTTCCCTGATATCTCTCCAATGCATTGGGTAAAAAATTTATCTCTAGAGATGATAAGTTTCATGATACCTTGGTGAATAACCTTGGTAATTTTTATGACACCTCGGGGTTGTACCTTGGTGATATGTTCATGAATGTATAAATGAATCGTTTTAGCCACATATGAAATATATGTTTCAAGTTATTTTTTTATGATATTCCTATACTTCCATTTCTCATGTCTTTATGTTTTTAAGTTCTTATTGATATCACAAGTTCACAGATTCCCTTACTTCCCTTACTGGGCCTTCTGCTCACCCTTTCCTTTGATGGATGTCTCTAGGTTATAAGATACAATAATTGTACTTAGGGTGAACCTATGATGAATCCTTACAAGTGGGTTAGAATAATGTTTTATGTTTTTTTCATGTATTATGTTCCTAATTTCCAAGACACTAGACTTTAAAGATCCTCTATTTGTGAATTATAATGAAAAGTTAAGTAATAAAAAGGAGGGATGCCATACATTCCTTCATTTCTGAGAATTTGTTTGGTAAATTGGAAATATCACCTCAACAAATGAAACCAGAACATATTGTTAAAATAGCAGGGGGGATATTTTATCCAAGAGGAATTATAAAAATATTTATATTGTGGTCTGTGGAAAGACTTTACCTGCAAACTTTTTTTTCCTTAGTTGAGTCTGATGTTATTATAGGAATGGATTGGCTTTTTGTTTATCATGTTATGATTGATGGTAGAGCTAAATAAGTTGTTTCTCAGAAAGAATTTAAATTTTTATATAAGAACGAACCCATAAAATTGATAACTTATCGGGAAGAAGAGAAACGATTGAAATATGTAAATGAAAATTATCTTGCTCATATTATTGAAAACAATGGAATTGTTCATATTAATGATGTTACATTGGTAAATGAATACCTTGATGTTTTTTCTGAGAATTTACCTGGTGTCATACCTGATCGAGAAGTCAAATTCAAAATTGACTTATTTCCTGATACTAAGACAACTTCAAAACCCCCATATTGTGTGGCTCAAATAGAACTTATGGAATTGAAAAATCAGTTTCAGGATTTTCTTGATAAAGGATTCATTCATCCTAGAACTTCACCATGGGGTGATCCTATTTTTTTCATTAAAAATAAAGATGGTTCAATGAGATTTAGTATTGATTATAGAGATTTGAATAACATCACTATTAAAAACAACTATGCTTTGCCTCATATTGATGACGTGTTTGGTCAGAGATCAGTACTTTTCAAAGATTAACATTAGATCCAGATACCATCAATTGAAGGTGAAAGAGGATGAAATCTTAGAAATAGCCTTTTTTACTAGATATGGGCATTATGAATTTGTTTTTATGCCATTTGGGTTAACTAATGCACCTGTTGTATTCATGAATCTTATGGATAGAATATTTCATGAGTTCTTGGATAAGTTTTTGGTTATTTTTATTTATGAAATTCTGGTATTTTCAAAGAGTAAAGAAGAGCATGAAAAACATCTAAGGTTTTTTTTAAACCTTAAAGGAAAAGAAATTGTATGGAAAATTCATAAAGTTTGATTTTTGGTTACAACATATTTCCTTTCTTAGAAACATTGTAAATAAGAATGGAATAATAGTTGATCCTTCCAAAATAAAAGTGGTTTTATGAATGGACAAGACCCAAAAATGTTATAGAGATTCACAGTTTTATTGTATTAGAATGGTATTACCAAGAATTTGTTAAAAACGTTGCATGGTTATCTAGCCCACAAACCAAGTTAACGAAAAAGGGGTTAAATTTATTTGGACAGAAAAATGTGATGTTTGTTTTCAGGAATTGAAGAAGAGATTTGTGAATGCTCTAGTTTTGGATTTTCCTTCCTGAAATGGTGAGTTTGTCATCTACAGTGATTCTTCGATAGAGGGACATTATTGTGTTTTGATGAATAATTATTAGGTAATTGATTATGATTCAAGACAACTAAAACCTCATTAGTTAAATTTTCCAACACATGATTTGGAATTGGCAGCTATGGTGTTTTCTTTGAAATTTGGAGACATCATTTATATGGATCCAAATATCAAATATATACTGACCATGAAAGTATGATGTATATATTCACTCAGAAGGAATTAAGCATGATGCAGATAAGATGACTTGAACTGATAAATGATAATGATTGAATGATCAATTACCATCCAGGAAAAAAAACTAAGTGGTGGATTCCTTGAGTCAAAAAAATCATGCATAATTATCCATATTACGTTTGGAACATGATCCCTTGATTAATGATTTGAAGAATTTTGTATTAGAAGTTATTAGTGCAAGAAATACCTATGTTTTGTTTTAGGTTTTAGTGTTCACATCATTATCAGAAAGAATTATGCAAGCACAGAAGGATGACCATGAGATACAAAAAAGGTAGAATTGGATAAAATGGGTAAGTTTCTAGAATTTAAAATTGATAAATATTGTGTTTTAATATTTGTAAAAAGGTCGTGTGTGCATTATTATTCCCAATTAAAGAAAGATTTGTTGTGTGAAGCTCATATTTCTTCTTTTTCAGTTCATCCTGGCAGTACCAAGACTACAGAGACCTTTGAGAGTATTATTGGTGGGATGGAATGAAAAGATATATTGCCGATTTTACCATGAAATATTTGACATGTCAACAGGTTAAAGAAGAGTAGAAGTTATAGAAGGAGATACTTCAACCTTTCCCAATGCCTGAGTGGAAATGGGAGAATGTATCCATGAATAATGTGGTGGGACTACCTAAGAATTCTCGAGGTAACAATTCAATTTGGTTTATTGTTGATCAGCTGAAAAAATCTATAAATTTTCTTTCTATTCAAGATACATTGTCTTTGGATCATCTTTCTCGATTGTACCTCAAGAATATTATCAGGTTACATAGATTTCCTCTTTCCGTTGTATCTTACCGAGATCCCAGGTTCACTTTTAACTTTTGGAAGGGCCTTCAAAAGTCTTTGGGCACAAAATTAAATTTTAGTACATCTTTTCATCCTCAATCAAATGGGTAGTCAGAATGAACAATTCAAAAATTGGAGGATATGCTTTGAGCTTGTTCAATGGACTACCAGGGAAGTTGGGATCATCATATTTCTTAGATGATTTTTCTTATAATAACAGTTTTCATTCTAGTATATAGATAAAACATTTTGAGGCATTTTATGGGAAGCGGTGTTTGACTCCAGCATTTTGGGGTGAAATCGGTGAAAGAAAGTTTATGGGGCCATAATTAGTAGAGGAAGTGTCTGAGAAAGGGAGGATAATCCAGCAGCACATAAGGACATCTTAGAGAAGGCAGAAAATTTATGCATATAATAGAATGAAAAAATTATCTTTCGAGGTAGGTGACCATGTTTTTATTAAAATATTTCTTTGGAAAAGTCTAATGTGTTTTGGTAAGAAAGGAAATTTAAGTACTGAGTTCATCAGTCCTTTTGAAATCCTGGAGAAAGTTGGACCAGTTTCATATCGAGTAGCTTTTCCTCCGAGTTTGACTCAGGTACACAATGTCTTTCATATTTTAATGTTGAGAATGTATGTGCCAGATACATCTCATGTCTTGAGTGCAGAAGTAGTTCAGTTGGAAGATAATCTTTCTTATAAAGAGAAACCAATTCAAATTCTAGATCGAAGGGAAAAAGTATTTCTAAATAAGATAATCCTATAGGTAATGGTTTTTAGGAGAAACCACATGGTTGAAGATGCAACATGGAAGTCTAAAAATGCTATGATGGAATGGTACCCTCACTTGTTTAATAATTAAACAAAATTGTGAGGACACAATTTTCAAAAGGTAGGGATAATGTAACACCCCAAGGTTTTATAAAAATAAATGGAAATACATGAAACTTTGTTTTAAGTAGATATTTACAACCAGCCTTTAAACAAAATGTTTCCACTTCTATGTTTGTAAATTCAAAAAATGGTCATCTACAATTGTGTTCAGTTGGTTATTTAGAGTCTAATAGAACCAGATTGATTTTTATTGAATAGTAACATAACCTTATGAATAGTAATGTGACCCTATTGAATAGTAAATTGTACTATAATTTTATTTTCATAAGGAATTAATATAATGATATTTTGGTTAATTTTTCAAAGTGATATAAAAGCAGTTATAGTTTTAAACTTGTTAATTTTTGAGTAAAGTATGATTTTATTTAAAAATTAAATTAATAATATTTAAGAATTTTTTTTTAAAAAAAATGGAGTTTATTTTTGAATTCTACTAATCGAAAAATGTTACGGGTGAATTTTTGGGATTTTTCTGAAATTCTTGAATTTTTTATGAATAGTGAAATATGGTAAAATACCATATATTCAAATTATCAGTTAAATAAACTATTTATGACATCATAATTGATGTATAAAACTTGTTTCGAACTCACATGTCATTATTACTATTTGGGGTCACGTGAATTAAGACTATTCATATTCTTGAGAAAAAATATTATAATAATGACTAAAATAATGTAAATTATCTCCTCTATTCCACTATAAATACCACCCTCATTCCCCTCTTCCTCCCATACCTCTCAAGCCTTGATAATTACCTAATTTCTTCCCAATACTACTCCCATGACTCTTCTCCATTTCCTAGAGCTGTTGGTCTCACCAAAAGGCCAAAACCAAAGGCCATAAGATGGATCTCAAGGAGAAGAGATCAAGAGGTAAACATCCTCTTTTGTTTTCTTTCTTTTCTTTCATTTTATGTTAATCTTTTTAATTTTTTTGGATTATGTTGGGATATTTCATTACACATCCCCATTACTTACAATGTTATGTATGAATGATGAGAGACCCTTTTTCTCTCATCAAAATATTCTATGAAATTTTAAGAGACATCGTTAGGTAACCAAATTTTCTTAAGGGATTTCTCAACTTTTCTTTTATTTTGAGATTCCTTTATTTTCTTTTTCTTTCCTAAAATACCTTTATAAAACATGAATAAATTTTCTAGTATCTTAAATATTATTTATTTCATCATGTTTATGGAATAATAACACTTACATTTTTCTCCTCTCACACTCATTCTAGAAATTGAAGCATCGTCTTTGATGTATCGAATTATTGACCTCGTGGACGATGTGACTTCAATTTATTTTAATTCCTTCAAGACTGGTCATGAAACCATTTTTATGTTTGAACTATATTATAATTTATGCATTATTTCTTATATAAGTTTATGTAATCATTTTATACAAATGTTATTAATTTATAAAACAAATGAGTTCTTTACGATAGATGAATCACCAAAATGACCTAAACAAATATCAATAATATTTTTGCTTATGGATCATCATCATGAAAGAAAACAAAATGATAAATGGTAAAATTTATGGTTTTGGAAATATTTAAATACCACTATATTAAAATTATGGAGTTTCACTCCCAATCGATAAGAATATCCCTCATGAAATGATCATGTAAATCATGTAAAGAACACACCCAAAAAATGCAAGGAACAAAATACTAACAATTAAAGGGTAAAATTATGTAATAAAATTATCATATAAGTTATTATAAATATGTATTTCTTTCTTTAATATATTAATAACTCCTTTTTAACCATTATACATGAGGTTGAGACAAGTTTTATGTAATAGAAACATGAGGTAAGGGAATTCGAAACCCGATTTCCATTCTTTGGGTTAACCTTTAACTTCATTATTTATGTGATATTAAAATTGTTAGTGTAATAAAATTTGTTTATATTATGTTCAATTATGTGTATTTATAGATTATATATATATTCTATACACTATATTAAGTCTCACTTAAATTATATGGTGTTTTTAAGGGGATTTTAAAAAAAAAATCCTCTTTTAAAATTCTGTTTTACAAAATTCAAAAGAAATGTTTTTATGGAATTATTCTTGGTGTATGATTATGTTACAGTTCTTGTCAATTTTATATGATTAAGGTTGGTACCTATATCTCCCTCCAATTCAATGGGTATGAGTAAGTTTGAGGTCAGCCGTATGGTTACTCCATGTGTAATTTCGATGGTTGCACAAATTATAGGGTAGCCGAGAGGGTTACAATATTTTGTAAGTAATTCACCAAGATACCTTTATGTTTTTATTTATGTTCTTATGTTTTTTTTTAATCTTATTGAAATATCATGTCTCACCAAGTATGTATATATGGGTGATAAATGTGTCTTTTGAAAATGATTACATTTGTTATAATTATTCATGGACTAATGTGTCTGTTCCTTTTTTTTATATCCCTTACTGAGCTTTTTTTGCTAATCCCATGTTTTTAAATGATTTTCATAGGTTATAAAGATGTTTAAGAAAAATAATGAATCCATTTAAAAGTTATGAATATTTTTCAAGGAATCATGTTTTATTTGGAAAAGTTTTATATTTTTGGAAGAAATGAATACTATTTTTATAGTATCCACTATATATTATTGTGTAATTTTATGAATGAATTATGTTTCAAATTTATAAATATATAAACTTTAAAAGATACTCAATATTTAAGTAAGTGAGTTCTTGAATAAATTCATGATTATTTAATGTAATAAGGTCAGGTCCTTACAGTTGGTATCATATGATGATTTAGATAACTATAGGGGTTAGGATGATGTTAATATAATACCATAATTGTTTGTTTACTCTATGGTTAATTTGAAATTATATATAATTTAAATAATAACATGTTGATTTGACTAATATATGTTTGTTTAGAATGGTTTTCCTTAGAAGAAACAGGGAAGTAGAAGATAAGAGGCACAGACAGAACGATATCCTTCCGAATCTACAGCCTGGAATGGTAGGGATTGGAACCAAGAAGTTTGTGACCGTAATGGATTAGATAATGGAGGAAATAAATGGTGTTGGAATCAATGCAAGATAATTAACAGAGGCACCATAACAGAACCTGAAAATAGTGGAAAATTTTATGAGACAACACCCTCTTACTTTAAATAGATCTTATGACCTAGTAGAAGCTGAAGGATGTATTAAAGACCCTAAAAATATTCAATGTTATAGGATGTTCAGAAAATCAAAAGGTAAGTCTTTAAATTTATCATTTTGAAGGTGAAGCTGATTATTGGTGTTCAATGGTAATAAATATCTGGGATAAAGTGGATATTGATTCCATAGAGTGGGAAGAATTTAAAAGTCTTTTCCTTGAAAAAATATTTTCCTATGGTGGTGCAACTTAGGATGGAGAAGCAATTCCTTGAATTGAAACAGAAGGAGGAAGATTCAGTGGTCATGTATGAAGCGAACTTCACCAGACTAGTGAGGTATGATCCAAATCTTATTCTGGATCTTGATAGAAAAATCAACCGCTTTTACTTATGACTGAAGCCAAGGTATCAAAGGCCATTGACCTCTCGTGAATTCAAAAGTTATGAGAAACTTGTCTAATGTGCTGAGAGTGTATAGATGCAGTTTGCTGATGATCACATTAATTTTGGAAACAAGGATAATAAGAGGTCTAGATGGATAGTTATGGGTAAGAATCAACCAAAAAAATCTAATGGTAAGAAAACCCATTTCCTAGTTTGTGAAAAGTGTGGAAAGAAGCACCCTAGGGAATACCTTCCCAAAATTGGGAAGTGTTTTCGATGTGGTAGGTTTAGACATATGGACTAAGATTGTAATGAAAATTATCCTAATACTAATCTGGATAATAAAACTGTTAATTGTTTTAAATGTGGTGAGATGGGTCATTATGAAAATTTTTACCCAAAGAGATATTTTAATGATGCAAAGAAGTCAGAATATAAACAGAAATGTGTAGTGACATCCTTTGCAGCTACGTCAGCAGATGTCAGGCCATCCAATGATGTTATATTAGGTACCTTGTTTTTGACTCAAGTTTTGATAAAGTATTGTTTGATACGGGGTCTACACATTCCTTCATTTCTAGGAAATTTTATGGTAAATTGGACATATCACCTCAAAAAATGAAATTGAAACTTATTGTTAAAAAAACAGGGGGAAATATTATAGAAAAGAGTAATTATAAAAATATTTCTATTGCAGTCTGTGTAAATTCATTACCTACAATCCTTGTTGTTTTTTCCTTAGTCGAGTTTGATGTTATTCTCAGAATGGATTGGTTTTCTGTTTATCATGCTAAGACTATCTGTAGATCTAAAGAAGTTTTTTTAGAAAGAATTTTAATTTTTATACTAAAATGAACCCATATAGTTGATAAAAAATCAGGAAGTTGAGAAACTATTGAAAGATTGAACTGAAAGTTATCTAGATCATATTGTTGAAAACAAGGTAATTTTTCAGATTAATGATGTGTCAGTGGTAAATGAATACCTTAATGTTTTTCTTGAGGAGTTACCCAGTTTCATAGCTAATCAGGAAGTTGAATTGAAAATTTATATAGTTCCTAATGCTAAGACAATTTCAAAACCCTCATATCATATGGATCATATAAAACTTATTGAATTGAAAAATCAGTTGTAGGATTTTCTTGAAAATGGCTTCATTAGTCCTAGCACTTCACAATGGGGTGCCCCAGTTTTGTTAGTTAAAAATAAAGATGGTTCCCTAAGACTTTCGTTGATTATAGAAATTTGAATAATATAACTGTAAAAAACAAGTACCATTTTCTTCCTATCGATGACTTGTTTGATCAGATTCAGGGATCTCATTACTTTACTAAGATTGACTTGATATCTAGATACCATCAGCTGAAGTTAAAGGAGGATGACACCCCAAAAACAGCCTTTTATACTAGATATGGGCATTATGAATTTGTTATTATTCCATTTGGGTTAACTAATGTACCTGATGTATTCATGAGTCTTATGAATATAATATTTCATGAGTTCTTGGATAAGTTTGTGGTTGTGTTTATTAATGAAATTCTGGTATTTTCTAAGACTAAATCAGAGCATAAAAAACATATAAGGGTAGTTTTACAAACCGTAAAGGAAAAGAAATTGTATGGAAAATTCATAAAGTGTTATTTGTTGTTATAACATATTTATTTTTTTGGTAACATTGTAAATAAGAGTGTAATAACAGTTGATCCTTCAAAAAAAAGTGGTTCATGAATGGCCAAGACCCAAAAATTTTATAGAGATTTGTAGTTTTATGGGATTAGCAGGGAATTACTAACGGTTTGTTAAAATCATTGCACGGTTATCTAGCCTACTAACCACGTTAACATGGAAAGGGGTTAAATTAATTTGGACAGAAGAATGTGATGTTTTTTTTTAGGAACTGAAGAAGATATTAGTGAATGCTCTAGTTTTGGCCTTGCCTTTCCAAAATGGTGATTTTTTCATCTACAGTGATGCTTCGTTAAATGGAATTGGTTGTGTTTTGATTCAGAATGATCAGGTAATTTCTTTTGTTTCAAGACAACTAAAACCTCAGGAGTTGTATTATCCCACACATGATTTTGAAATGGCAGCTGTGGTTTTAACTTTGAAAATTTGGAGGCCTCATTTATACAGATGAAAATGTCAAATATATATTGACCATAAAAGTATGAAGTATATATTCACTCAGAAGGAGTTAAACATGAGGTAGAGAATATTGAATGAACTGATAAAGGATTATGATTTCATGATCAATTACCATCTGGGAAAAGTAAAAAAATTGGTGGATTCCTTGAGTTAAAAACACCAAGCATCATTAACCATATTATGTTTGTAATATGATCTGTTGATTAATGATTTGATGAATTATGTCTTAGAAGTTATTGGTGAAGGAAATATATGTATTTTGTTTTATGTTTCAATGCAGTCATCAATATCAGACAGAATTAAGAAAGTTCAGAAGGATGACCATGAGATACAGAAAAAGGTAGAATTGGTTAAAATGGGTAAGTCTCCAGAATTTAACATTGATAAAGATTGTGTTATAAGATTTAATAGAAGTTTTGGTGTGCCTTGTGATTCCCAATTGAAGAAATATTTTTTGTGTGAAGCTCATAGTTCTCTATTTTATGTTTATCCTGGTAGTATTGAGATTAACGGAGACATTTGGGAGTATTATTGGTGGGATGGAATGAAAAGAGATATTTCTGATTTTACCATGAAATGTTTGAAATGTCAATAGGTTAATGTAGAGAAAAAGTTACCAAAGGGGGTGCTTTATCCTTTTCTAGTGCCAGTGTGGAAATGGGAGAATGTATCCATGGAATTTTTGGTGGGACTACCTAAGACTTCTCGATGTAATAAGGTGATTTGGTTTATTGTTGATCGGATGATAGAATCTTCAAATTTTCTATCTATTTGAGATAAAATGCCTTTGTATCAGCTTTCTTGATAGTACCTCAAGGATATTTTCAGGTTACATGTACTTCCTCTTTCCATTGTATCTGACTGGGATCCCAGGTTCACTTATAAATTTTGGAAGGGCCTTCAAAAGCCTTTGGGAATAGAATTAAATTTTAGTATATCTTTTCATCCTCAATAATATGGGTAATCAGAATGAACTATTTAAACATTGGAGGATATGATTCAAGCCTATTCAATGAACTACTAGGGAATTTGGGATCAGTATCTTTCTTTAGTTGAGTTTTCTTATAATAACAGTTTTCATTCCAGTATACAGACGATGACTTTTGAGGCATTTTATGGGAAGCGGTATCAAACTCCAGGGTTTTGGGGTGAAGTCAGTGAAATAAAGTTTATAGGGCTAGAATTAGTAGAGGAAGTAGCTAAGAAAGTGAATATGATCAAGCGTCACATAAGGACATCTCAAAGCAGGTAGAAATGGTATGTTGATAACAAAAGGAAATAATTCCCTTTCAAGGTTGGTAACCATGTTTTCCTTAAAATCTATCCATAAAAAAGTGTGATTCATTTTGGTAAGAAAGGAAATCTAAGTCCACAGTTCATCGGTCCTTTTGAAATCCTAGAGAAAGTTGGACTAGTTTCATATCGAGTAGCTTTGCCTTTGAGTTTGTCTCAGGTACACAATGTCTTTCATGTTTCGATGTTGAAAAAGTATGTGCCAGATTATTCTCATGTCTTGATCTCAGAAGAAGATCAGCTGGAAGAGAACCATTCTTATGAAGAGAAACCAATTCAGATTCTGGATTAAAGAGAAAAAGTATTACGGAATAAGCTATTCCACTAGGTGAAGGTTTTTTGGAGAAACCACATGGTTGAAGAAGCAACGTGGGAGTCTGGAAATTCAATGAGGTAAAGTTACCCTCACTTGTTTAATAAGTAAATAAAATTCTGAGGACACAATTTTCAGAAGGTGAGGATAATGTAACACCCCAAGGTTTTATAAAAACAAATGTAAATTCATGAAAATTTGTTTTAAGTAGATGTTTATAACTAGACTTTAGAAATAATTTTTCCACTTCTATGCTTTTAATTTCAAAAAATAGCCATCTACAATTGTGTTTAGTAAGTTATTTGGATTCTAATGGAACTAACTTGTTTTTTTGTTAATAGTAACATAACCTTATGAATAGTAATATGAATAGTAATATGACCCGAATGAATAGTAAATTTTATTATTATTTTATTTTCTTAAGGATTTAGGATAATTACATTTTGGTTATTCGTTCAATGTGATACAAAAGCAGTTATAGTTTTAAAATTGTAAATTTTTGAACAAAGTATGATTTTATTTAAAAACTAAATTAATAATATTTAGAATATTATTTTCAAAAATGGTGTTCATTTTTTAATTCTAAAAATTGGAATATTTTAAGGGTGAATTTTTTGGATTAATGTGAAATTCTTGAATTTTTTATGAATAGTGAAATATGGTAAAATACTGTATATTCAAATTATCAGTTAAATACACTATTTATGACATCATATGTAATGTAAGAAAATCAGTTAGAAATCACATGTAATTATTACTATTTGGGGTCACAAGAATTAATACTATTCATAGTCTTGAGCAAAAATATTATAATAATGATTCAAATAATGACAAATACCTCCTCTCTTCCACTATAAATACCACCCTCATTCCCCTCTTCCTCCCACACATATAAAGCATTGATCCTTACCTATTGCTTTCCTAATACTCCTCCCAAGACTCTTCCCCACGTCCTAGATCATCTTGTACCACCAAAAGGCCAAAACCAAAGGCCTTAATGAGGATCTCAAGGAGAAGAGATCAAGAGGAAAACACCATCTTTTTTTTCTTCATTTTCTTTCATTTTATGTTATTATTTTTAATTTACTTTGGATTATGTTGGCATATTTCAATCCATATTCTCCTCAATACCCATATTTTGTAATAATTATGAGATAACCCTTTTCTCTCATCAAAATATTATATGAAATTTTATGCAACGTCGTTAAGCTACTAAATTTTGGTAAGGGATTTCTCAACTTTTCTTTTATTTAGAGATTCCTTTATTTTGATTTTATTTCCTTAACTCCACTTATCCTAGAGGAATGAATGGTCTAGTATCTTAAATATTATTTATTTCATCATGTTTATGGAATAATCACCAGTACATTTCCTCTTCTCTCCCACTTATTCAAGAAATTAAAATACCATCTGTGACGTGTCGAATTACCGACATCGTGGATGATGCGATTTCAATTTCTTTTACTTACATCAAGAAAGGTCATGAAACCATTTTTATGGTTGAACCAGATTATAATTTTTTCATTATATATTATATATGGTTCTGAAATAATTTCATACACATTTTATTAATTTATAAAAAAAATGAGTTCTTTACTATTGAAGAATCTCCAAAATGACCTAAACAAAAATCAATAATGTTTTAACTCACGAATCATCATTAGGAAATAACTCAAAATTATAAATGGTATTATTTATGGTTCTAAAAATATTTAAATAAAACTCCATTCGAATTATGGAGTTTCACTCCAAATCGACAAGAATATCCATCTTGAATCGATCATGGAAATCATGTAAATAACACACCCAAAACAATGCATGGAACAAAATAATAACAATTAAAGGGTAAAATTATTTAATGAAATTATCATATAAGGTATTATAAATATATATATGTTTTTTTAAGATACTAATAACACTCTTTTAAACATTATAGAAGATTTTTAAACAAATTTTATGTAAGAAAAACCCAAAGTTAGGGAATTCTTAACCCAATTTCCATTCTTTGGGTTAACCTTATACTTCATTATTTATGTGGTATTAAAATTTTCTGTGTGATAAAATATGTTTATATTATATTTAATTAGTTTTATTTGCAGTGTATATAAATATTCCATACACTCTATTAAGTCTCACATTAATTATATGGTATTTGTAAGGGGATTTTCTTTTAAAAATCCTCTATTAAAATTCTGTTTTACGAAATTCAAAAGAAATGTTTTTAGGAAATTATTCATGCTGTATGATTATGTTTTGGTTCTTGGGAATTGTTTATGATTACGTTTGGGACCTATATCTCCTTCCAAATCATTGGGAATGTGTAAGTTATAGGTCGGTCGTATGGTTAATCCAAGTGTAACTTTGATGGTTGCACAAATTGTAAGGTAGTCGTGAGGGTTACAAATTATAATGTACCCAAGAGGGTTAAAAGATTATGTAAGTAATGACCCAATATAACCTTATGGTTCTATTTATGATCTTATTTTTTTGTGGTAATATTGGGAAAATATCATGTTTCACAAAGTAAGTATATATGGGTGATAAGTATGTCTTTTAAAAATGATTATATTCGTTATAACTATTCATGGACTAATGTGTTCTTTCCTTATTTTTATATCCCTTAGTGAGATTTTTGTGCTCATCCCAAGTTTTTAAATGATTTTAATAGGTTATAATTATGTGTAAGACAAATAAGGAATCCGTGTAAAATTTATGAATATTTTTCAAGGAATCATGTTTTATTTGAAAAAGTCTTATATTTTTTTGAAGAAATGAATATTGTTTTATGGAATATACTCTGTATTAATGTGTAATGTTATGAATGTATTGTGTCCCAAATCTCTAAATCTCTAAACTTGAAAAGATACCCATTATGTAAGTAAGTGGGTTCTTTACTAAATTCAAGATTATGCAATGTAATAAGGTTGAGTCCTTATATAAAAAATCATGGATATCGAAAAAATTCATGGAATTATCTAAATAAACCACTGTCTAAAACATATATAGATTCAATGACACACCTTTATCTGAGATTATGTGACCAAAGAAGTGTAACTAATAAATAAAAAACCAAAACATAGATATCTAGGTGTATAGTTGATTCTCTCTCAGTGTACTCAGGACGATGTCAAGATGTTGGGCATTATCTTCATGAGTCTTAGAGTACACCAAGATGTCATCCAAAAACACTACCAAAAACTAATATTGGTATTGGTGGAAGATCTAGTTCATCAAGGTGATAAAAAAAGTTGGTGCATTTTTCATCCCAAATGACATCCCAAAAAACTCATAAAGGTCATAGCTACTACTAAATGCAGTAATTGGTATATCAGCTAGTCAAACTCTCAGCTACTGATACCCTAATCTCAATTCAATATTGGAGAAAACACAAGATCCCTTTAATTGGTCAAATATTTTATCGATACCTAGAAGAGGATATCAGTACTTCACTATCATCTAGTTCTACTTATATTAATCAACACATATGTATATCTTCCCATCTTCCTTCTAAGAAAAAATAACTAGGGAACCCCAAGGTGACATACTTAGATAGATCAACCCCTTATCCATCAATTCTTCCTACTGATTCTTGATCTCCTAAAGCTCTATTGGTAACATTATTTATGGTGGAATAGAAACTAGATCAGCCCTAGGAATGAGCTCAATCATAAATTCCAAATCTCTCTCTGGAGGTATCTTTGAGATGTCTTTAGGAAACACATCATGAAACTAGTTCACTATAGGTGGAAATACAACATTATTTTCACCTCCATCATCCAATAAAAAAAAGGAAACCTAGGTTGTATGCTCCCCTAATTTTTGATGAACCAGACCTACACAACCCTCCTTGATAACTCACTCTCCATTGTAAATATAATTATCACCCTCGGGAGGCATAAAAGTCACTCTTTTTTGGTAACAACCAATGTAGGATCAATGTGATACTAACCAATCCACACCCATAATTTGGGAAAATCCTAACATAGAAAGGATGTAAAGATCCCAAATGAAAAAATACTCCCCAACCTCTAGAGAACACTCCTTGCACTAACAGAAGTCTCTTTACCATACTCCCAAAGGTGTATCTATCATCATTAACCCACTCAAAAACTATACTACTAGAATCAACCCATTCACAAGTTCTGAATATATAAAAGAATTAGCGGCACCAATATCAAATAAGTAAATATCTTATATTGAAGCTACAAGAATAGTACTTATAACTATTGATTGTCCGTCCTTTCTATCTACCAATGTAGGCTAAATAGCAGGTAACTATCCTACCCATCTTATTTTTATTACAGTCTAAGTCCCATGAGCTACACCACTCTACTGATATGAGCCCTCTTCCCCAAAATCACATCATCCACTGCCTCTACCATCATGGCTAGTGGAACTCCATGTACCAGAATAATACTGTGTAAAATATCCCCTTCTCGTACTCTGGTTCTTTCTAGTTTCCCCATCACCAGCCATATGTCATGGGCTCCAACAAAACCAATGTAGATGTCCTATCTTTCCCCAATCTCAACACTCTATAGATTTTCGGGGATAATTTCTACAAAAATGGCCAGCCTACCACACCGGTGGCAAAGAAATTAAGTAAGATACTGAGTAACTGATATTTCCTCATGGACACTATTATTTTCACTACTTTAGTCAACATTATCAGAGTGATTCTTCCTAATCTCATAAGAAATACCTCCTGATAGTTCAGTAGAAACCACCTATCCTACAATAGAATCATCCTTTTGGATCCCCTCAGATATGAGAGCCACATCCACCACTTCAGAAAACATTTTTATCCAAAAGATATTAACTTGGGATATAATCTCACATTTAAGCCCATTATAGAAATAACTTTCCATAGCCATCACATCCCCTTCTAGTGCAGGAGAAAATTGTTTCATATCAGTAAAGTTACCAACATTGTTCATTGTATACATACTCCCCTGAGTCAATCACATGAACCTGTCTCCCCTCTTATGTCTCAGTGTGTCTGGATAAATGTGCTCTAGGAAATTCTCTAAAAAGAAATTTCATACCACACCCTATGCCTACCCTATATGAGCATGAACATCCCACTATACTTTGTTGATCCTCATAAAATATAAGTATCCAACTCAATCCTCTTATCAATAGAAGTATCTAAATGGTCAAATATCGACTGGATGGAATCAATATAGAACAATACTACCTTTCTTCCACCCTCAAAGGTGAAGGTTAGAGGGTGTTGTAACTGAAAATCCCATGTTTGGTCATAAATACTCCTCACAACCTGGTCTGGTTCCCTCTCTATAAACTTCATGAAGCAAGAAAAGTACTCATGGAACTTCTCTATTGATCCTTCACTAAGAACTATCGGTGCCTCATGTTACACTATGGGAGGATCATTTCCATCCATATCATCTCGTCATACTATCAACAAACTTTTTCATAGAGGCATATCTTTATAATGCTAATCACATGTCTCAAGACACATAAAACAACATTAACATAATTAAAAAGATGGATTCAATTAAATTAATAATAAGTGATCCCCCTTTTTCACACCACATGGTAAAAAATGAGTCACTGTTTCTACCCTTAACCATCCCACATCTAGGTCATGGTTAACAAAGGGTAACTCATTATCATTATTCAAGTCTCATCATACACCTATTTATTCACATCATATATCATTTTAAAACTTTCATTTCTATTTTAGGAACCATTTTTAGTTCAATTTCACAAAAAAGGAAAAAAATCAATTTCAAGAACTTAACCAAAACACATTTTTACATGTCTACCTAAAAAATAATGCATGTAATAATAATTCTTGGGTGCCTAAAATGATTCATGAATACTCAACTCTCATTTCATACCATTCCATGAGTCAAATCTTATAAAATATCATAAATAATAATTACATCACACAATAATTGTATTGCTCAAGTTGAAATAGCATCAACTGTAACAACAAACCTCAATAACAACAATCCCACCCTAGATACTTGGATTTTACCCTCACACATGGGTTAGATACTCCCATGAACAAGCTCTTAAATAATGCCTGACTCATCCTATTCTCCTTTCTGCCTTTCTATAATATAAATATAGAATAAAAATAAAATAGAACACCTTTCGTACCACTTTTTATAGTCATGACATGGGTTCCACGTATCAGTGCCCCAAACCAATTAGTTACATAACCTCAAGCGCACCTCCCTCTATGGAAGTCTCTTTTGAATAGTAGTGGGGGTCTAATATCGATCATGGGGAGAATATACCCTCTTTATAAAAGGACCACAATAAAAGATAATAAATAAAGAACAACCAAATGATATAAGAAATTGAGAGACACACCAATATCACATGTTGATTAAAACAGAAATACAATATATAAACCAAAACAGTTGATATGTCATTCCAATTATGTGCCAAGTTTCAAATGAAATACAAAAATAAAGACACACTACAACTCCCAAGCATTTCTTAGCACCATGTGTGGTACCCTCATCCATGCTCTATCCAGACTCAACCATCTAACTTGGGGCTCTTTCCATTATACTATCCTAAAAACATGAAGCCTATTCGGGTACTGAACATGTAGCCTAAGTAGGGTGTGAGTACAACTAAGTCGGCCACCACCAATGGCATCTAAAAAAATATTGATTCAATAAATGTTTATTCATTTTTATAAAGAATAATTTAAAATACATAAAGTAAATTTTTACCACATTTCATTATTCTTTAATTTACCACATAAACCCCTGTGTCTTAATGACACCCAATCCGTAATACCTACTTTGGATCATGTCATAGATTAAGCCAGATCAGATATTGAATTCACAGTTCATTATAAAACATGGAATTTCATTATCCATTTTATTTTATCTCACATAACAGTCATTTTGAACCATATTCCAATTTCAATCTCATGGGTGTATAACGTCATGTGTAACAACCCATGGGTATTTTGATTCTTTGGCTCTATCCCATTACTCAATGTCACATGGGTATTTGGAGCCTCAGTCCTTGTCCCAAACATAATATCACATGGGTAGTTGGAGCCTCAGTCCCTATCCCATACTTTTTTTCTTATATGGGTATTTAGAGCTTCAATTTATGTCCCACACTCAATATCACACATGGGTATTTTGAGCCTCATTCCATGTCCCACACATTTATATCAATAAATCACACATACACTATATATATCACATTGATCAAGTAAAATCAACATTAAACTCTTTTATCAATAATTCACATCAAGGTATACCATTATAATTATCAAAACAATCATTGTCCGATACTTTAATCACATGGAACAATATGAACAATTCATTATTAAAGAATTTTGAAATATTTAAATCATATAACCCATTAACCAATTAGGTTCAATTCAACCATCTCATAATACCCATTTTTAATTAATTTACTATCACAATAATTGACTAATAACATGACTACAATTTCTTATCAATTACTCATCCACAAAATTCCATTAATTAACTAAACAATTAATTAATCCAATTCACTTATTATATAATCTCAATTACAAAAATTCAATTTTCCCATATTCAACTCATTTCGTAATCACATGGAAAATAAATCAATCAATTCCATGATTCCATAAATTAATAATTCAAATTATTTATTAATTTCATGATTCAATTGTTAAGCGTGCAAATAAAAAATTCAAAAAACATACACACAATTGAAATTAAAAACAATGAGAAATGAATTTATACCTCCAACATCAAAAATGATGATGAACGCTCACTAATGGAAATCCATAATTAAAGCAGAATAACCAAGATCATGATGAAGAAAGAAATCTAGATCTAAAACTATGATCCAAGATCAAATAGATTAGATCCATGAAAAACTAGATCAAATCCCCCCCCCCACAAATAGAGTAAAACCATCCCATTTTTATCTAGAAATAGATTCATGATAGAGATAAACCTAATTGGGATGAAATCACATACTAAGAAAGGTTCAAATCTATCTATACAAACATTGATTCATCAAGAATAGTGTTTTAGATCCTAATGAATTCGTACGAAAGCCTCAAAAATGAGAGGAATGAGTTAGGGTAGATTTGGGTTGACTTTGGGTTAATTATAGGGGGTCTGGGAATTTTAAAACTAATTTTAGGAATAATTAAACCCACACACATGGTTTACTGGGTAGGGGTGTATGATTTACCAAACTGTGCAGATAAAATGTGTGCCACTTATGGGGGGTTCATGGTTACTCCGAAGAGGGTGAAGAAGTTGAAAAACCATGTTCTAGCCATGTAATCCATCTATATCTGGGTTTCATTATTTACTGCAGTAGGGCTAAAATTTTGGAAAAACTGTGTGCCAACCATGCACTACCCAAACCCCTCCAAAATCTTCAAAATTTCACCCAAACATACGAATGATAAAACCCAAAAAGGTATAGTCAAATAAAGGGTAAAATATTAACTATAAACTAGCCTGATAAATCTTTTTAAAAGTTTTGTATCTTACATATACTAATAACATAAGGAAATATACATACTTGATAAGTTTAATTTCATCCTTTAATAAATTTTCACAAAAATATATTCTATTTCTCTAAAAGACAAGTAATTAAGATAGATTTATCATGCCTAGAATTTTAAAGGATAAAATTATGATAAAAGGATAAATAATATATTCCTCATATTTTTATACATTAATGAAAACCAAAAATGGTTTTCATAAGGAAATATAATTCCCAAAATGAATAAACCTTAATATGAAAAATAAAACATTATTCTCTAAGGCCTAAAAAATAACACCCAAAGTTTATTATAGATAGTTAAATAAATAAGTATCCTTAAATTTATCCTAAATATTCCTAACTAAGACTGAAACCCAAAAATAAGAAGGTTTTTACAACATATTCTTCTGAGACTGATTTAATATTTATCTCCAAATAACACCAATCACATTTAATGTCTCATACCAAAAATGTATATTACTTAATCATATAATCTAGAAGATATAATAATTATTTCCATAAACAACTTTAATTAACATAAGGAAATATTAAATAGACACTTCTCCTTGATTACTTAAATAAAATTCATAATGTTATTTTTATCTTAATCTTATAAGGTTTCTTAAATCATGAACTTATTCTAAAAAAATTAATCAACTAATACTTAAATCACTTTTCTAAACCATGTTAATATATATGATAAAAAATATGATCAAATAATCAATTAAAACTCTATATGTAAATCCATTTGAGTGAAAAAAATGATTTCATAGAAACCAAGAAATCACATACGATAGTGGTTAGCACTACACCTTTATTTTTCTTTGATTATAGGTCTAAGCCCTATAACCTTTCTAAATGTGATAGTCTTTCCTTTTTTTCTAAAAATATACTAATATAATTATTATAACATTCCTATAAATATAGTTAACATCTTAAAAAAATAATTTTAATCATCAAATATCATATAAACCCTACAGGTTTCAATACATTGAAACTTATGTACAAAAAATAAAAAACAATTCTCCCACAAATAAAATTTTTACATGATAAACATAGGGTTATATATACCTTAATCATCTATCAAAACTTAATAAATGCATCCAAAATTATTCCCATTACATAAATAATAATAAGAGTAATAATTTTTTTAAACTTATAATAATCCTCAAATCTACCACTACATCATAACTCTTGAATCCCTTAATAGAGAAACCATAATCAATCAATATTATTCAAAATCCATTAACCATTATTTTTCATCTTACTCCTTAATACTTCATTACTACAAGAAAAAAATGATTCATGTCCTAAGATCCAAAAATTTAACAACATTAGAAATGATATAATCCAAACCTTTTATATGTCATCTTTAGTTTCCTCATCTTAAATTATAATGGAATTATGCATTTTTATTAATTTATCTTTATAGTTTTGTTGATTCCATTCTTGATATTTCAACCTAGAGAATTAATTTCAATAATTACCAAACTCTACACATTTAAAACATATAATTTATACCTTGGGAATAATTTTATTCCCTTTAATGTAATTAACTCAAAGATTACTTTTCCTTGGAAATTATTGCGTTAAATCCCTTTACCACATTCAAAACAACTTTCAATTCTATTAAGTCATTTTTAGGTTCTTATTACAACATCCATGACACATAGTTCATTGAATCATTTTACATTTTTTTATCTTTATCAAATGAACTTCAATAGAAGTAAATTTTTCTCTTATTTTGTGAATTTTGAAACTAATCTATGTCCAAGCTGTCAAACATAATTCATGATATCTTGTTAAGAATGACCACACTATTTTTCACAATATATTCTACTCTATTCGGTTTCTTTCTTATACAACCACCACATTTTCATTCGTATAAAGTATTAATTTGGTTCATGATGGAACCAACCATTTAATGAAAAAAAAGTTAGTTTGAGTATATCAAATAATCCATAATTAACCATATTAAATGGAGGATAAATATTAAGATATACTTAACAATTCCATACTCTATTAATTTTTTAATTTATCAAAAAATAACCATAAATATAATTATCATACTAACCTCTGTGGTTATATAGGAGTTTTAACATAATCTTAAAAAACATCCTAACCTCTAAACTTATCTAAACATTTGTTCTAATACAAACTATATGGACCCCACCTTAAACATTACATATTATATTTTCTTTAAACTATAATTAATTTTCATAAATTTTCATATATCTTTTAGGTTTATAGTTTTAGAGAGTTAATTAATAACTCTTACATAAAAACCTTGATATATACAAAGTGTACATTTCGAATTAGTATTATTTTTTTCACAATTTAACAATTTTAAAGTAAAAAAAGATTTCTTTTCATGAAAATTTTGAAAAACCTTTAGTTTGACTTCTTCCTTGTTCTTACACATCCTTATTCCCTCTAAAAACTTTTTAAAACATTATAAGTAAGGCAAATGAAAATAAGAAATTCTTCAGTCCAGTGAAAAATTAGAAAACCCATGAAATGTTTACCTTTATCTTTGATGTTATTTCAGCCTATGAAATAGAAAATTTTCATATGAAAAACACACACAATTTTTTCTCAAACAAAATCTTTAATATCCATAGAAATAAAATAAAAACCCTTTTTGGAAACTTAGAGCATCATATTCATAAAATCCTTTAAAAAACTTTTCAACTTGAATAACCATATTGTAAACATATAATAGAATTCTCTAGAGAACATAATCATTACCCAATTAATTTTAGAGCTATAATGTTACTAAACCTTTATATAAGATATATTAGGCTCACCTGTATTTCAGGAGCTATAATAGGGATCAACCCTTCGTATTGAATATATTGTGCTCACCTAAGAGCTATAACGGGGCTCAACCCATCATATAACCTATATAAGCCTAATTTTTTTCATATTTTCTTTTCAAGTACCATATCCTGAATAAAACATTTTATATTTTCACATTTTTATCATAAAGTCTTTTAAAAACACTTTTTAACCCATATAAAAAACCTCTTTGGATATTGAAATTTCATTTCCTATTAAAAATACATTTTTGATACCAAAATAGTCAAAAAAAACTTGAAAGAGAGTATCTCTTTGAATAAAACATGAATGATTATAATTGAATCCAAAAATAATAATTGTTATGACAGTAGGAAAATTTATTGACTCCATATACATTAAAATAAAACATTCCCTTTTCCCTTTCGTCAATACATTTTATATAAAAAAGTAAAAATATTCCTTTTGAAAACCGTTAAAATAAATTAATGATTTTATATTATGAAACATTAATGTCCATATAATTACATTAATAAAATAATTTAAAAAAATTACATGAAAGAAAAATAGTTTTAAGGTAAATTTAAAATAGTATTTTTAAAAAGAAATACCCTCATCTTGAGTCTGACTTTTCATGTACAGAATTTATCTTACTGAATAATAAAATTATGTTAATTATATACATTATTAAGATCATTTTTCAAGTTTATTGTTAATTTTATTTCATTTATTACCATTTTATATATGATTACATAATCAATTAAGTTTATGTAGTATGTTTTGATGATATTTGACTTATATGTCCAAAATGACTTTGGTATGTTGACTATAGTAAAGGTATTAATAATTTAAAAATATACAGAACAATAATAATGAAATAATTACCATTTTTATACATAAAAAAACCTATAAAAACAATAATTAAAGATAGTTATGGAGAATTAACTATGTTACAATCATGGAGATGGTAGGTCATGCATGTGTTTGAGTAACATTTCCATTTTTCAATTATTATTATGGAAAGAAGATAGGTATTTTTTAATCTTTCCATAATGATAATAATATCATAAATACCATATTATTTATTTAAATTTACTTATATATACCATATATTTGATGTGTTTATGAAAAAAATAATCCCATTATTTCGTGGAGGCAATAGTCCACATGTATGCACAAATGACGTTATCATTTTTCAATGAGCAGAAAGATAATAAATAAAATAATATATTATAATTTCAAAATGATAAATATTTTATTAATATCAAAATAATTTCATATATTTCATATATATTCTTTAACTTTTTCCTTATTAAATTCCATGTAAAGCATTAGTGAAAAATGAATCACATCACTTCGCGAGGTGGTAGTCTGTCGTACACATGAGCAATGCTATCATATCCCCCCAGAAATGGAAATAAAAAAAGATATATGTGATATAAAAATTACATAACTATAATTATTATTTAAACATAATATATATACTTTAATTCCACCATTATAAACAGCCATAAGAGTAGGTGATGGAAAATGATTTGCATCGGTTTATTGGGTAGTAGTCCTCCGTACACATGATCGATGGTTTTATTTCACATTTTAAGGAATATGATATTGATATATGTTATTCCATAAACATAATAACATAAAAAAATATTTTATATAGTAGAGTTATTATATTGTAATTTTCAGGACATTATTAAAGGTATTAAAAGAAGAAATAAAAATGAAGAGCTTCTTTAAGATTATTGCATTCTCTTAGATAAACCTCCCTTGGATATCCTCTAAGTACATTAGGGTTGGTATTTTTTAAAAAAACAAAAGATCTATAATGTGGAGAAATGTTATAGGGAGATATATTTTTTCAGGTTTTGGCCGATACAAATGGATTTAGATGTGTGAATAACTTATGGGAGGGAGTACCTTTTTATAATTGAGGAGGAGTAAAAAATTTTGTAAATACCTAAAAACCATTCAATAATGGGAATTTAATATCACCCCCAGTGCCTCAAAAATTGAAAAATAATATATTTTAGGTGAGTTATGGTTGATATGAACCTCCTAAATGCAAAAAAACACATGTTTTAAAATTTTTATTTCTTAACATCTATGTTTCCATCATATTACCATTTTAGTTTTCTCTACGACAACTAGCCTTTTTATCTTGGTAATTTATCATTTAAAACTAGAAATAAATTGATTCATATAAGATAATTTTATCTCATGCGTTATAAATATGAAATATAGTTTCTAAAATAAAAATCTTTTGTGTTTGGAACATTAATTTTAACATAAGCACGTGAAACATGCAAAACACATTTTACCCTTTACTAGGGTAACCATGTTTTTAAATATTTAGGGGTCAATCTAATTATTATAAACGAACCATTAGTCAATTAATGGAACTTTATTGATATTTTTAAAAATTTAACAAGAACATTTAATAGGATATGATTTTTAGTAATTTTATATCATTTAATAATAAATTATATATTATAAAGTAACATTAATACCAATTTTTGACAATATTCATTTAATTTGAATCTAAAAAACAAGAAATGGTGGAATTAAAATATATCATTTTAATAAATTTATGTCATGTTATATTTATCAAAATAATTAATGGAATACATTAATTAATTAAATTTATATTACTTTTAATTTTTTTAATCTCATTTATTTGATTTTTCTATTAATTAAAACACTATTATGTTGGCGTAGTTTAAGAATTTTAATTAATTAAATAATTACTAAAAATTAAAAATTTAACCTCATGAAATAAAATTCATTATTCCCAAAAAAACATCAATATTCATTCACATCTTTCTTTTTTTCCTGATCTTAACACCTACATAAAATTTAAAATCAAGGGGGGATAATTTGTCTTTTTCTTTACTTAAATTATTATATTGATCACATTAAAGTAAAAGTGTCAAAAAAGCAAATAAAAATAGAGAATTAGGTAATTAGGGTCAATATATGAATAGAAAAATATGAATTTTACAAGTGATTAGGTTATTTTAATCTGTATCCTTTTAGTTTAAACCCCCTGTGAACCTGTTTTACCCTTAACCACGGTAAAATATGTTTACCATTTTCAATGTTCATTATTACCAAAATTAAGTTAAAATTATTGTAGAATTTGAAATATTCTTATTAAGATTATTAAATATAGTTTACCAAATTTAATTTTCATAACTGTTAGGAATTAAATTAAAATAAAACCCATAGACAAGATGAAAAAACAGGTTTCCAAGAAGTATATTTTTCAAGAAAAACATGGTTTTATATTATTTCTATGACTAGTAATAATAATTATATGAATTTAAATAAATATTTAAATATATACAATATATATATTACATTTAAATCATTCCTAAATGGGTATTATTTTTATTAATTAAAATATATAAATATTATGTATTTTTTTAAATCATAAAAAATCCATTTTTAAACCCAAAAATAAACTTATACTAAAATAAAATATAAATATTATTAAAATATAATTAATTGGATTAAATATAAATAAATAATACTTATGTTACTTCTAATAATATTTAAAACATAATGCTACTTTTAAATTAAATAATTTATTGAAAATAAATGACATTTTTACAAAAAATGTTATTTTTCACTATTCACTAAAGAAAATATATATTTCCTAAAAAAACACAAAATTTAAGCCGATGTTAATTTTGATATTATTATTTCAAAAATTATTTTAATTTTTTTAATAATTTTTTAAAAATATCTAGAAACAAATTATAATATTTTCTCAAAAAAAGAAATAAAATCATTTTTAAAGGAAACATATTTTTAATGAATAAAATTACTTTACTGAAAATTGATTGATTATTTACTAAGAATTTATAAATAAACTTATATATATTATTAATTATATATATATATATATAATTATTTAACACTATTCATACATTCCAATTTAACAGATGGGTTATAAAGGTCATATTCAAAGAAAAATTATCCCATGGTTCGTTTAAGATTGGTGTTGTGTATCTTGTATAATTTTAATAATATCATCATTTTTATGAACTTGAGGTGTTAATGAGTGATTTTTGTATCCATACATAGTATTATATGGTCTCAATATATTTTATCAGATATAATTTATTATATCATGACATGGAAGAGTAGTTTTTTGTGTATTTTTCAACACTCCTTGTAGAAATTTTTTAATAAATGAGACTAATTTTAATAGTCAGAGGTGCATCCATACACAATTTCATTATTTATTAAAACTATTGAGAATTTGAGTTTTGTATTTTTTTCTATACCATAATGTTATAATTATCAATCTTTTATGGCTTCTGTCAATTGAAATTTTATGTGTTTTGGTGTGGTATGGTTTGTAAGGATAATGATAAAAAATGTTTTATGTATATCATATTAAATGTGGTAGAGATGTTTTAGATCATCATGTAGTATATGTTTTATGATATAGTTGTGACATTTTATACAAATATTTATCTAATTTTTTATATTATGATTTTTTTATATCATTAAGTCATATTTTCTAGGATGGTAAAGTATATGTTATAGGAAGGGTATATTCTTTATACATTATGTTTTATACCATAAAAATATTTTTCTTATATCTATAAGTTATGTTGTATAGATTAATCATGTTATGTATTAAGTGATATATTTTATTTGAATATAAAATTATTTTTTATGGAAAACATATGTTTTTACAAATATTATGTTCCAATTAGGTGAAATATAATATATGACTGAAAATGGAAATGTTATTCGGAAGATATTTTTTATTAAATTTGTTTTTTCTAGAGGTAATATATTTTATTAATATAAATTTAATTATATTTGAATATAAATAAATATTTTGGGTTATTATGTTATATGTTTGGAAATGATATTTGGAAGCCATATTTTTTATTCAAGAATCAGTAGGTTATGTAGATATTTCCTAAATATATATATATTATATCAATGTGTTTTTTGTTAGGATATGTTCTAAGTTAAAATTTTATATAAATATAGGTTTAATTCTTTGGTATAAGGAATTTTTATGTTTTTTATCAATATTTTCTAGGGAAAAATGGATATATTTTTAGACATATTTTATAGATAAGTTATATAGAATGAAATGTGATATTCTATATTGAATTCCTTGATTGATCAAACCTTCACATGAATTCTATATAATAAAAATGATGTATATGTTCTATAATATTGAATGTTTCCTAGAAGTTAAAGTTAAATGTTATGAATATGACATGTTCTATAATGAAGTATTAATATATTATATTAAGATGAACTCAATTAAAGGATAAGATGGGTGATGAATGAGAGGAGAGTGTACTTATCCTAATATTTTATAGTCAAAGATATATTAAATATATTTTTTGATATGGATTATTATAGTTTATATTCCAAAGATATTAACTAATATCTCTATAGAAAAACACACCATGAATTTATTCTATGGTCATTTGGGGAAATGGTAAATTTAGAGGCTATTGGCAATGAGTTTAATTTTTAAAATAATTGAAGTGATTTCCATAGTTAAATGAATTGAAAATAAATATTTTTAATGATTTATAACCAATTCTACCTTCAATTTAAAGTAACCATGAATGATTTGAGGTGACCTCAATCTTTAATTGAATTTAATATAACTATTTTCATGAAAAATATTGAACAGTAAATGAACATGTTATAATATTGTAAGTTTTTTAAATGAATAAAAGTTATTTTCATTGATGGAGAACAATTTTATAATGGGAAAAGTGATATAAAATAGTTTTGTTCTATGAATGTTATATCTTGATAATTTTGGGGTTGGAATGACAATCAGTTATAGAGAATATGGTTTATATATATTATATTGAAATTAATTTAGTTATATCAAAAATCCATAAATTACTCTTTAAAAATTGAAGGAATGTACATAGAAATAAGATATGGTAGAAGAATAAACAATAATATTTGTGGTC
Organism: Viscum album; assembly: GCA_963277665.1. Taxonomy (NCBI): domain Eukaryota; kingdom Viridiplantae; phylum Streptophyta; class Magnoliopsida; order Santalales; family Viscaceae; genus Viscum; species Viscum album. Next base: position 1,536,964,885 of record OY728152.1, read on the forward strand.
ATGGGTTGAATATTTGCCCACATAAAAAGGTTCTCAAGTAATTTTGATGGAATATATAAAGAGTTTGACTCATCTAGAAGATTCTTATAGAATGATGAATCATCATCCCTAATGATGATATAATGATAATTATAGATATTCCAAAACATTTTTAAATAATGAGTTATATATAGATATATATATATATTCTTGTATATAAAAAAGAATTAATAAAAATAATATTTTATATATGTATGAGAGAGAAAGGATTTCATGTATAAGGTATTGAGGAGAAGATGATATAATTATATTTTAATATCTAACACTCCAAAGAGGTTGAAAATAATCTGATATGGATATGATGAAAATATAAAGAATATGGTGTGAATACTGATCACATTTAGAAATGGAATTCAATTAAGAGAAATTGTATCATTTATATTCTTGATTCACAATTATAACATTCATTATTATATTTTTTGTGTAGGAATTTGAGATAAAATTTTATTGGTAATGCGACCAAATTTTTATGTGGAAAAGAACCACATTAGTGGTAATTCATGTTATGTTTATGAACCAAACCAAAACTATTTTAAGGTCAATATCCAAGATGTGGAGTTCCCCCATTGAAATCCACCACTGATGGTACATTTAAATATTTTCTAGGATATATGTTCATTATATATATGTCATAAATTACCTATATATTATAAGGATCCAAGTAAAATATATATTTTTATTTATGAATAATTTATTATTTGGAAAAGGGATGATGAGTGGTTAAGGTAATAATTTTATTATTATCAAAAGGTATAACAAATAAAATCAATATGAAAAATGTGTAAATATAACCCTACTATCTTTTGGTTCAAAAATTAGATGACTTGGGAGAATTAAGTTGGTTGAAAAAGTAAAAATGAACCTAATTTTTTCATGGATTGATTAACTTTACACCCTCCCAAGGTACCTTACAGTGGCTAATGGGACACATGAGTGGTATAAGAGCCTAGTTTGGCAATATTTGGTTAAGATTTACCTTGTTTTGAATAAGTTTTTTGATTTCAAATCTATAAATTATTTTTTTTTGTTTTAGGAATTTTTGGAAATAAATTATTGGTATAATATTGTTTCTATATTTTAATTATAATTATTTATTTCTTATTGATATGAATAAAAATTTATAATGACTTATGATCAAACATCGCGTTAATATATTATTTATACATGCAACAAAAAACTAAAATAATCGAAGACATATTAGATAATAAAATTATAATAATAATAAATCCTATGGTATATAAAAATATTTTAATCAATTATAAAAGATAAAAGATATGATCAGGTACACTTAATGTTCTTAAAATGTATTTTTCAATAAGTATAGTTTTTATTTTTATATATTGAATTTTCAATTAATAGTTAAATTTATTAATTTAAGAATTTTAATTTTAAAAATTGAACTTCAATCTCTTAATCTCGTATAACAAAATTATCTTTGGGTTAATTTTGGAGATTTTTCTAAAATAATTGTTTTTAGATGAATAGTAAAATTATCGATTTTAATAATAGCACCGATTTTATGACATTATCATAATAAAATAATTATGGAAATGTTTTTGAAAAATTTCCTATATAAAAAATATATATTTATAATTTAAAATAATAAATTTAAAATACTTTTTAAATTTATTAAACCCAAGTGTAACGCTTTTGAAACTTAAGTAAACTTTTACTCTAAAAACTATTTTTAATCGCTTAAATTAAAAAATTATTTTTAATTAATTATAAAAAATAAATATTAAAAAATGGATTTCAAGTCTTAGATCGACATGATCATATTATATATTATGGTCAACTTAAATTTTTTCATAAAATTAAGATTACTACGATTAATATTAATGGAAATGACAATGGAAAAACTATTACTTTCAAAGAATTGTTTTATTGATATTATGTAATTTTTATCAAATAAAGTAAATTAATTAATTCTAAAAGAATAATTTAATATATATATCATATATATATATATATATATATATATATTCACTCATTCAATTGATAATCAATTTAAATTATTATTGTGAACTCTTAGTGGTAAAAAGAACATTTTCTACAAAATAAATTTCTATATATAAAATTTTTTAATATAAAATTTAGTTTATTTTATTATTTAGAAATTGAATTGGATTAAATATTGGTTAAAATTAGGTTCATAAAACCCAAATTTTTTAATATGAGTTATTATATATTTTTAGTAAAATATATATTACTTATTTTAGAATTAGTTACCAAGGTAAAAATGAAAATGTAAAATGTAAAAACCTAATGGTAAATGACATGAAACATGTTTAAAACATGTGTTTAAATGAGAGGAAGAGTATTGATCAACCTTATTCGACCACAAAATCCATTATTTATCACTTTTGGAATATTTAACCCATTAATAGTATCATTCTATTATTGAAAAATAACATTTGTTCACATAATCTCCCTTTTCATCACTTTAAAAGGGGACACTTCCATAAAATTATTAAAAAACCATTAATTTTTATTTCCTCTAAAAAATATAGAACTTTTTTCATACTAGAATATGATCTCATGTTTATAATTATATGGTATCAATTATTTATCCCAATCCCTTCATTTATAAAGATACTTTTAATAGAAATTTCAAGGTCATAAATTGATTATTTCTTACTCTTTATCATTTACCCCTTAATAATTCTATTACATACATACCCATATCATGGTAATATAATGAAAAAAGTATATATAGTATTGTAATTCTCTAACACAAATCACCAACTCTAAGTCAAAGTGTTATATAACCTCACACACACCTCCCCACATGTAAGAGGTTGTTGACTAGTAGTGATGGTTTGAAAGATACCATGGGGGGACTATACTCTCAATGATAATATACATATACCAAAACCATAACAAGTATAATTAAATATCCTATAATAGTATACATAAAACAAAAAAAAATATATTATCATGCTATGTTAAATTGTATACAGGTCATACAATAGAAAAAAATCCAAATGTTGTCATATAATAAATGTATGATTACTAAAGAAAATAATTTAGAAATAGAATAAAAATATTCCAAAGACCAATTTAGAATCTCCTATAACCTCAAAGATTCTCCTGTCAAATTCCATTTACCTTAGATGATTTTTTATTATGAAATATATATAGATTAATATTCCCATGAAAGGTGTGAGTATAAACTCAGTAGAACACCACCAATACATCCTTAACATAAATTGTACGAGTATATAAAGTGTTATATCTTATTTTAATGTAAATTTAGAAACAATAAACCCATAATATATTGATATATCATTTTCTAACTAGGACACCATGATCCATAGCCAAACCTAATTCTGTTTTATGCTGGAAGGAATTTCTTATCCATCATCACATATGGGAGAAATCTACAAGTCAAAAACATGCCTTTGATCAAGGCTGATATCCAATAAAGTATTGGGTCAATCCAAAAGGTTGTCACACCCCTAGATCATCCTCAGGTCATCCCGTAAGGCCATTATTCCGCTCCCTCTACTGGGTCAGGCCACAAGGTTGTTATGTCCCTAGATCAGTCCCAGGTTAGGCCACAATGTTGTTGTACCCCTTACTCTACTAGGTCAAGCCACAATGTTTTCACAACATATCCTCTTTCTCAAGTTAGGATATAAGGACATTATACCCATGAGAAATCTTTAGGTCCCATCATCATCATCACATGTTATAATAACACATGATCTCCCTCTTGGGGATAACCATGTAATGATAATCCCACTTATCACTCTGATACAACCTCTACAAAACAATCATTAAAACAAAACATGGAATAATAAGAATGGTAAAATAATATCACATAATTCATAGGTCTTAAGAGCCACACACACATACCATATCAAAATCACAAACATACCATATCACACAATGGTAATCATGGTTATGCACGTTCACACACACACATACACAAATCATGACAATAAACTTTATAAAAATTCCCTATGTGGCAAGAAATTACTAACTCATGTTTTCTAACATCAATTCACAATTTTTATAACTAACCCAAGCACATGCACCAATAATCCCAAACATGATATGCCGCCAATGTTAGATCTAGATCCATTTAGGGGAGGGATGCCAATTCTCTATATTCGATGTATATATTTTAGTTAAGCAAAATTTATCTATTAGATCACGATATAATCTATAAATCTAGAAAATATAGCATAGATAATTGATTTATCTCATGATAAGGATAGTATTTGGGATAGAATTGATAAAATGTACAATTTCAGACCTAAAAAATCAATCAAAGTTCAAATGGTAATGAAGAGGAAGGAGAGATCCAATTCCCTCAAAAGAAAGCTAATAGTTATATTTTGGTTGAATGAGAGTAAAAACTAGAGAAAGGGGTATCAGAAATGGTTTATAAAGAGAAATTAGAAGAGCTCCATTAATTATTGGGCCTTCTTGGCACCACTGGTGAGTTGGTGCACCTCATCGGCTAGCTGGTAGATATAGGTAGAAGCCTGGGATACTGTCTGATGAACCAAGCTCAGATACCCTCTAAAACTGGTACCCGTCCAGAATTTCCACATACTCAAATGGAATTACTAATCCCCACAGGCTATAAAATAACACATGGTCATCAAAAAACAATTATAGGTAACAATTTATCCCAAATTGAAGTAAAAAAATGTATTATATACCTATAAAAAAGTGAAAAATTTGAAGGGATTCCATATTTCATAAATAAAATAGGATCAACAGAAACTAAACAACTCAATTATATCAAAATAAACATAAGTACAAGTACAAAATCAAAGAAAAACCAAAATATAAACTGAATACCTCATATGATAGCATGGGAATACTCCCACCATCTCACCACCAGCACCATGACATAGCTGACTAAAAACATCACCACCTCACTACAATGTCGTTCCTTTCTCTTCATTGAAATACATAAAAAGGTATACACACCATTAAATTGGTGTACAAGCTTTGATCTATTAGGCTCAGAATGATCCCAACCAGGTGTTCCACAACAAGTCTCTATACTATAATATGAACATGATAAAATTTAATGAATAAAAGGAATGATAAATAGTTTACAGTTTTTATATTAAAAGGATCGAAAACATTTAATTTTTCCTTTTCCACATTTCTAAAATAAGCTCGGTAAATAGTTTCAAATAATTTCATATAAGTATATCAAATAAGATATATAAAATCAAACCAAATCATGTATCACATATCATATCATATCCGTGGAATTGAAGTAAAAAATAGTACAATCCAAAGCACAAGTAACATCACTGCAAGGATCACTACTGTTTAGGCTAGCTGGGATACCCATAAAAAACAAAGATAATATTTTACATCAATCCACTAGATATATGTATCGAATCTATATTGCAGAGGAATAAACTATAAAGTAAACCTCCCAACATGTATATCATGTCCCTAGAACAATAGGCCTAGAGAGCAAAGGATCACCTGATGAGTGAACCCCCTAAAAAATGTATGAGGCCTATTAATAAACCTTTCACCTAATTGCCCAAGGTTTACAATGTGCTCTATTTTTCACATCATTTCATTCAACAACATTCTTTCCAAAAAATTAAAAAAAATCCATTTCACAAATCTTTGAAAATACCTTTTCTTTTACCAAAAAAGGGAAAACCATCTCTTATCAAAAAACCATTTCTACATATACAAAAATAAATCAATGAATCATGTCGTTTCATTTATAAAATAATTAATTAAAACTAAAGAAAAGGAGTTCATCTAATACAGGCTAGACAAAAACCACCAACCTGAAACTCAAGTCACACATGCTCCCAATAGAATCCACCAATAAAAAAGAACACAATGGAGACAATGGATTACCTAAAATCAATCTACACATGTTAGAATCGATTCAATTTATAAAAAGGGTTAGAAAAGAGGATATATCATAATATACCTCAAAGAAACTCACATGTCACACCAAAATCATCATAAGGGTTAGAATCCAAAATAAGATCATGTGATAGATCTAGAATGAATGAAGAAGAATCAACACCATAGTCCAACCGATCTATAATCACAGCACCACAGGACTATCGTGATCAAAGATAAGTAGAATCAGGAGGATTACTCAACCGTAGAATGAAATCATGACCATAAAAATGATCAATCACTAGAAAAAATGATTCCTAAGTGTTTGAGGTCTCTAAAATCTCCCCAAAAAGCCTCTTGGTAGAGAGGTAAGAGGGATTTAAACTGATGAATTAATAAAATGCCTATATATATACCTAAAATAAAAAATTATTATATTTACATAGAGTGAAACCACTTTTCATTTTTTGTAATCCATGAAATTATAGTATACAAAAAAACATTTCCTTTTTATTAAATTACCAATTTTACCATTACATGGTGTGTAATGTACATTAATGGTATTTAATCATCCCACACCATGTACTGGCTTATATCTTCTTCTTGTAAACCAATACATGGCATGTAAATAGATTGTATTTTGTGTATTTCCCCTACAGATAACATAAATTCCATTTTTCAGAAGAAAACTCAAAAAAACCTCTAGTATTATCTAAACATGAGTAGAAACCTACAAATATATTAAACATTTATACCCATACTCCATTAGTTTAAACAAATATACAACCCTGAAATTTAGTACATTTTCTCTAGAAAATTATCTCCATCCATGGGAGGCCCAAAACACACCCAAGTAAAGTGGGAAATGAAAATTGAAAAAATAAATACCTAAAATTATGTAATGGGATATTACATACTAACTAATCCATGGACTGGATATAGAATTTTCACAAACTAGATAGTTTATTCTAGGTTCATCCTATGCTTTTAACAATCCACTAGATATCTAGTGGCACACCAGCATCTCTAAGATGCATTTTGGGGACCCTAATCCTTTATTTCTAATTCATTGCTTCTGGAAGCCTCTAATATGCCTCAAAACATATAAAAACACACCCAAGATATTTCTAAACATAAACTGAACATATCATGAAATTATAGGGATGTCAAAAATTTATCCCTCTAAAAAATTCCCTTAAGAAGTGTCTCTAGCAGTGCTTCTAAAATAACCCATCCATTATTCCTGAACATTGGTCTATTTCTCCCAAGTCTCAAATTGGATTCATTTATGCTTCCACAAAACTTAAAAAAGTTTAAACTAATTTATCCTCAACACATTATCTCTCTATTTCTCAATCATTACTAGTCTCTCCATGAATGATGTATCTAGTTCCAACTCAATATCCTCAATATTGATCACATTTAAAAATTTTGACTTGTACCTCCAAATCTAAGACACATGGGACACTTTATGCATACCTTTATACAATGGAGGAAGTTATAATCAATATTCCACTATTAAAATATTACATTTATAACATCACATATTTCTAAAAAAACTAATTCTATAATTGAGGTGACGCCTGTAAAAAAACTTGATCGCCCATAATGAACTCCAAAGGAGATATCCTCCAATCGTCAAATGATATCTTCCTACACTAAGTGGTAACCAAATTATTCTAAATTAAATAAAACAAATAATAGGTCTCATTCACCATAATACACTCGTAAACAGTTTCCTCACCTGCCATATACTAACAAAGTGTGGAACATAGAAACTAACTATCAATAGCTTTGAGAAATGTCTTCTGAATCAAACACTGGTAATTGTTACTATATGAAAAATATACCAAGGATGGTGATCATCCCAAAATGCACTGAAATCCAAGTTACATTCCTAAAGAAAGTTTTCTATAATCTGATTCATTCTCTTTTAATTCCCATCTCTTTGAAGATGATATTCCATTGATAGCTTCAAATGAGTCCCCATCGCCTTTTGTAAGTCTATCCAAAACTGTGATGTGAAACAAGTGTCTTGTTAATTTTATATGCACATAGAAACTCTATGATTCCATAAAATGACTCACACATAAATATCTCCGGACTTATCAACTAAATGAGTTTCTCAAATCTGTAAAAATTATATCACCTTCATCAACTGAAAACCCTGAGCCGCATAGTATCTAGACCTCTAGGAGTCCTAGGAAATAGATTAAAAATGTATATCATTACCATTTCCAACTTACACAGTAGAACTATAAGTGTATAGATCAAACTACCCTATTACTTATTCTCAACCTTGGTCCTCTAATATCTAAGATAATGAGAGACAAAACCAGTGATATCCCTCCTTATTCCTAGACACGATAATCATAGAATGGTATCATGATACATCTTTATTGATCCAAGATGTACCACCCACTATGAATCAAAAGATTTCCTCATTACCTATTCTATTATATAAGTGGGAACCAAAAATCTCCCATTAACATAGATTAACTCGTATCCATCAATTGACCATCTAGGAATTGGGTCATTCCCGCCACTAACTATTACCACTTCACTAGGAACTTAGAGTCTAACTCCTAGATGTATTTCACCCCATTCACCAAGAAAGATGTGATAACTAATGGGGAACATGGCATCATCCCTTTGCCCTAAAATACACCCACTAACCATTCAGTCATTAAACCCATCAATGTATATTCCTCTTCTATAGGTCACTATCAAAGCTCATATTTCTTTCTAATTAGAGTATCTACAAAAAAATTACCTTTTTAAGGAGTATAATACATCTCAAAGTAAAAACTCTATAGATACACAAACTAATGCATCTTAAAGAGATTCAAGCCTCATCAAGAGAATATATACCACAAGATATTATGGTTCATGTAGAAGAAAAACATCTCATATAATATATAATGGTACCAACACTTCATAACATGGACCATAACCACCCAGTCTAGGTCATGTGTAGGATATTTAAACTCATAAGGTCATAGATGACAAAATCCATAGACCTTATTAGTCTATATCAAAATAGGTCCCAAACCAATACATGAGGCATCATAGTAAACAAGATATCTAATGTCCCACATAGGTAAGATAAAAGTTGTATCTAATTTTAATATCCTCAAAAACTCTAGGAAGGCCTAGTTACACTGATCTATCCAATCAAGCATTCCCCCCTTCTTAGTAATCCTGAATACAGATGCTAACAAATGGGAGAAATCCTAAATAAACCATCATAAGTATCAGACCAATCTTAGGATACTTTTGATATCAAACAAATTACTAGGGGAGTCCCAAGACACCACCACCTATACCTTCTCCATACTAGCAGAGATTCCCACATTATAAATAAAATCCCAATGGAAAATCAACTCTTTGGTCCAAAAGTGTTACTTTAAAATCTTGGAAGATTTACGATGAACTCAAAGTGTAATAAACATGATCACAAGGTGTATAATATGAATATTGGGGTATGTAGGTATATTGTGATATCATCAATGAAAACAAAAACAAAAGAGTCATGGTATGGATGGAAGATCTTATTCATTAGATCCATGAATACTGCTAGAGCATTTGTCAACTTGAAAGGCGTGATGTGGTACTCAGATAGTCCATACCTTCTTCTAAATGCTCTCTTAGGTATATTCTCTTCTCTGACACAAATATGGTGGTGAACTGGTCATAATTCAATCTTAGAGAAATGTAAATATACCCTTAAAGGATCAAAAAAATCATTGATCCTTAACAATAGGTACCTATTTTTCAATGTGACATGATTTAACTTCTTATTTTCAATGTACAACCAAATGCTTCCACCCAAATTCTTAATAAACAAAACTATAGTTCCCCAAGGAGAAGTGATTAGTCAAATAAATCCCTCTACCTTTAAATGCTCAAGATACACATTGAGGTCCTTAAACTCAACCAAAATAATATGATATGAAGGGATTGATATTGGGTATTCTCCTATAATGAATTTGATATAGAATCCAAAACTCATACATGAAAAAATATAACTTAACCCATCAATCCTATAGAATCTTCTCATGACCAAATATCCCCTCGATGATGTTGATCCAATCCTTGACATCTTTAGGTGCTCCAATACCCTATAAGTATGGGAGGTGATAAATTTTTAAATATAAATTATAATTGACCATTGTACTATGAGATCCTATACCATCAATTGAAACCATTCAAAGGACTCCATAATGAATTATTCCTGCTTCTTGAGCCACTATAAGGGGTGTAGGGGCTTGCTTAGCTGTATTCTCATCAACATTTGGTGGTAGTACAAGAACATCCTCTATTTTAGGGTAATTTTGATATGCTTCTCTAGTTGGTAACATGATTTATCTTCAAGGAGGTATTATCTAAAATTCTAAACAAAAAATTAAAAATTCTTATAAAAGTTCAACTAAGGTATCAACTCAGGAAATAATTGTCATAAAAAATACCACTACAAGAAGACTCGTCCTAAGAGGCTACCAACTTCTATAAGTCATAACACCTTAGTTGTACCAAGGGTATAAACTAGGACACTAGTACCTACATATATTTCATAGTCATATAAAAGTAACAAAACATAGCATAATCAGTTAAATTATTTAAAATTATAGTATAGATATATCACAAAATCTGGATAAAAGATTACTAATAAAATTTAATTATTTTAATTACTATGTATGATAATAAATTGTATTGAAGGAATATAAACCTATATTTATAGTCCTAATGCAAGAATGAAACAAAACCCCATAATTTGTAATAGCATAGAAATAACCATGATCAACATTTAATGATAACAGAACAACTTGAAAAATCAAACCCATCACCAGAAACATAAAGGTCCACAACATTAGTGTAAGAACCCAGTTCTTTCTTTAAGGTACAGATCTTTTCATTTCTATTTTTAATTAAGAAATTTGAGGAAAAACAAGTTGATTACTGGCTGCAAGACTATTGAATAATGTGACTAGGGGTTACACGACAGGTAATCCCAATTCACATTTTGTAAGGATGTCTTCAAGACTCATTTATGACATGGTATAGGATGTAACACCCCATGATTTTATAGTATGTTATATCTACAAAGTAATTCAATAACTTGAGCTACACACAACACCGAGTTCGAGCGCGCCACGACTTACTAAACTAGCCATTCAAAAAGCAGTTATGAATAGTAATAAGAGAATTTTAAATTTTATATACTCCATATAATTTTATAATCCATATTATATGTTTCTTAGATATAATATAATAACAAATTCATTTTTTTCAGAAAAAATAAGTATTTTTCAAAAAAAATGCAATTTTACCACCTTTTAATGGAGAACCTTTTTTAAAACCAATATTTGACACTTCTATATATTCAATTTAATGAAATTAAATTATTCTTTAGAATCGGGACATAAAATTTTAGTTTGTATAAATTTTTGGTACTTTTCTAATAACTTCCATATTTTGATGAATAGTGAAAAATACGAAATTTTAATTAAAAACAGATTTTTTCAATCCAAATAATTTATTGTCAATTTATAAATTTGAGTGGTTTTAAAGTATAATTATATTATATTTTTATCATTTAATATAATTTATGTCATGGGATGTAATTTCACATTTAAACTGGACATAAAAAAATGTTAATCTTTTGAAAGTTATTATATCTTAAAAACGCGCTTTTTTCTTTGACAACGGGAATTAATTTTAAATTAATTTCTTCCACTTCTGTGTTTTGAATTTGGAAAAATGGATTACATATTTTTAATCAGGAGGTAAAAATTTTGTAAATAGGAAACTTTTATATTTAGACATTATGAATATTTACTTTAGTAAATATTTTATTTACTGCGGTTAAAGGGTAAATCTGTTAAATAAAGGTAAAGAAATATTATTATAATATTATTAAATTACCCTAAAATGTGTCATATTCCTATTGGTTGATACATTTCTGACCATGTCCATCCTTTAATCGTTTTTGGTACCACTTTGAGCCACTTGAGAGTGATAATGACACTTTATATTAATTAATTTAAAGTAAAGACAAAAATGACTTAAACATATATCTTTTAGTAAAACAATTTTTATAAGGTTTTATATAAGTTATCTTTTCAACTATAAATATTAATTAGAAATAAAAAAAGATTTACTACATAATTGTATTTTATCTATAATTTTTATACTTTAAATAATTAAATTTATTTATGAAACAATGATGATGTTGTAATTACCTTATTAATGAAAGAATCAAATAAATGGTATTATAAATATTAAAATAAATATAATTTCAAAATTTATATGGAATATAAGAATTTTTTAAGTGAATATGACATGTTATGATTGATTCATTGTATTTTGTTCTAAGTAATTAAGTTCTTATGACATTCACAAAAACCAAATACCAAATAGTGTCAAAATTGACATATATGAGTTTTTAAAAAAAATATTATATTATTAAATTATTAAATAGTCCTAAAAATAAAAGGTTATACCAAATTACTTATATAATTATATTTATATCATTAATTAACCACTTGAGTTTATCTTGACATTTTATAGTAATTTTATTAACCAATTATTATAATAATACAAGAATACATGGTAAAAGTTAAACTGTTAAACTAAGAGTTAAATATAAAATATAAGGTTAATATTGTGACAATAACCTATATAAAACCTATTGGTTGAGAGGTTTTTGAACCATCTCCACCTTATCCTCTAAATAAATCATTTTGGATCCATTATAAACCGAAAATGATTTTATTATAAAATAATATTTCAATCTTTTCTTAAGGTGCCCCTCGCCTCTCTTATAAAAGGGCACTTCCCCTTCTCTCGAAATCACACCTACAAATCCATTTTTCTCAGACAACCCCTAACAAAATATCCTCCCAATTTACCTCACTTAAACCAAGATGCCTCAGTTTGATCATAAATACAACCTAAGGATCCATTTTGATCAAATCAAATAGAAGAACTTGAAGAAGTGGTAAATATTTCATCACCTCTTTCAAGTTATTTTTCTTCTACCACTTCCTCTTTCTTTGTGGTTTACATTCTAAAATAATAACTCCAGTATATTCTATATATTTTGATGTTATTATAAAAAATTAATGACCATATTCATTATTCTATCCATCGTATGAACAGCAAAGTCCTCATACGTGCGTATGTACGACTTACCGTCTCCACGTCGTGGTGTAGTTGTTATTCAATACAATATTTTTTTTGGATGGGTATAATAATTATGAATAAATTATGTAAATAATAAATATAACATGTTAATGATTATGTATATATGATATACCATCTATTTACATACGATTTTAATATCAAAAGAATGATATTGTTGCTTGTTCGTTCGTACGGACTACTGTCTCCACGAACGCGATGAGATTCATTTCCCCATCGTAACCATTCAAGAATAATTTTCATTTTATGATTTAAAATAATGTTTAAGAACTTAATATCATTTTGAATATGAATCAAATACATCCAACCCATAATAAACATGGCTTATGTAGTAAAATATATAAAGGAAAATGAATTAGTTAACACCCGAAACGATGATAATACTAAAATATTATTAACAAAACAATATTATAAGAACATATATTATATCATATTTATGTATATGGTTCTTGTATAATTTAATAACAATTATTTAACTATTATAAAAGATTTTAACGTACCCTCGACCAAGTAAAATTAAAGGTAAGGGTTAATTTTACAATCTCTTTATTATCTGAGGTTGTTTTTACGTAAGTATTTACTGGGACATATTTATTATCCATGTCCATGTTTCATAAAAGAGTTTTCAAAGGGATTATTTTTAAGGGATTATTTTTAAGGGAATTTTTTTACTAAAACATCATTTTAAATGTTTTAAAGATTTATTCTTCTAAACCTTTCTCATTAGTTCCCATGTTTTCAAAATGGTTTTAAGGGTTTATTTACATGGACAAAAATGTCTTAAAATGTTAATTCCTTTCAAAAGTTTCAAATTGGTATGGGACACTTTGATTCAAAACTATATTTTAAATGAATTCCTTTGTAAATTATGTGCCTTTTAAATGATTCCATGAAAAAGGGATATTTCTCTCAAATATTTATACTGATCATTTTTAACTATGTCAACATCTTTTACTTGAAATTATTATTAATCGAGGTTGATTTATTATGATACAAATATTTCATGTTGTATTGAAGGTTTTGTGATATGTTTGACCTTGAATGTGTTATTTTTATACCATTCATGTTTTATGGATAAATTATTGACATTTCATATGATAGTTTTAATGCGAATGTTTATGTTATGTCTAAAACTTTTCATATGAGGAATGTATTGACTTAGTAAGTGATGAGTGGAGCCTACTATAGATCCTTGGTGCATCGATAGGTATCATGATACAATTAAATGTGGAATTGGCTGAGACATTTCCCAACTTGAAATATAGTTTTGGCCGACGCCTGAATAATTTTTATACATCTTGGTTGAGGCCTTTAAAAGATGTTTCAGAATGTCTCGAATTATATATTCCATCATTATGAAAATATTATTTATGGTTCATGTGGTTATTTGACTAGTATAATACCCATGAATATGTTTTATTATGGCATTATTTACTCAGCTCATATTATTTCCATAAATTATTCATGTATATTATTTGTAAAGGCATGTGTTTTCAATTATTCATCATGCCTAATGTTTATGTTATCTTTCATTGTATTGCTTACTCTTACTAAGCATTTGAGCTCACCCTTTTTCTTATGTTTTATTTTCCTAGGATTCCAAGAAGTATATTATGATTGATATGCAGGGTTAAGCAAGGGGACTAATGGTGTTCTCAAAGTATCATTAATGTTGTGTTATATTTTTTAATGTGTAATGTAACGTTCATGTATGTAATCTATTTTACAATACTACTAAACTGGTCGATCTTTCGGGATGTGATTCCTTGTAATCATGACAATGTATTAAAATAATGCACCGACTCTGGGATTCTGGGGTTGGGGAATTACAGTTGGTATCATAGGTTGTTTAGAAACAACCTTGGAAATATATTTAGATAAACTCTGATTAGAGAACATTACCCTAATATAGACTTTGAGGATTTTTATAGAAGAACTTCTTATAATTTTGGTAATGTAGATATTTTGTGTATTTTCCAAGACATATATCCTTGTCTGGATATGAGTAGGTAGAGGTGGCTCTAGAACAAATGTACCTAGGAGTGAAAACTCCGAAAAGGAGTTTCGGGCTTGACCTGGGGTATCTTGGTACATGACAACGGGCCTTTCTGCACTCTTGGTTACGACACTCCTGGGGGATATGCTGAGGATAATTCACATTTTCATTATAAGTCAATATGATGGATTTAGAAGTAAATACTTCCTCAAAGAAAAAATTTTATGATTATAGATTATATGTATAGTCTTTTCAATTTACATTAGGCATTTTACAAGTTTGGAATTATGAATTGTAGAAGGTATGAGAATTCCAGCAATACGCATGTTCGAAAGATGAAGAAGGATCATATCTTTTATGGTATTAAGCCAACATTTAAAAGGGAAATAGTCTCCCACATATTCTTATCATATGAAGAAATATTATCTTGTGTTAACAAGATAAGTAAAGAAATATCTGAGTCATATGGCTTTGAAGAGAAGAAAGAGAAGAAAGGGATGGAAGGGAGAAATATGGATAAAGGGAAGAGGGGAAAGAAGGATTTTCCTATATGTGATAACTGTAGAAAGAATCACCTTGTTAAATGATTTAAGGGAATGGGAGTTTGTTATAAGTGTGGAGAAAAATGAAACCATGTATGTGATTGCAAGGGTAAGAAAAAGGTTTCAAATGTACAATGCTTCATCTGCAAGGAGTTGGGACACTACATGAATCAATGTCCCAATCATCAGATTATACAACAAATGATATTGTCAGATAATAATCATGTTATGATATTACCAAAGATGAAGACTAATGACTGGTGTTCTTATGTTGATATTAAAAAGATATGTCATTTGAGTGTTGTATCAACGATGTAATTATTATGATAATTATGGAGTATATACGGATTGTATTGAAGTACTATTTCATTAAGGATTTGAGATTGTGTGGTACCAATAAAAGTGACTCAATAGAAAGTTAAACTTTTTGTAAAATACATGGTTGAAGGAAAGATAAACTTTAATATGGTCTTGATACTGTGGTATTGATTTTGGAATAAGTGATGATTGATTTTGGATAAATTATATTGGATATTCTTGACTACCTTGAAACTGATTAATGATTTTTATATTCCATCATTTTTGGAGTTTAAAAATTTTTTTGATATAAATAGTATATCCAGTATTATATAAGGAATAAGGTAGCATGAATGTAATCAATAAGGTTTTATGGTAATTCAAGGTTTTACTGTGTTTTAAAAGAATACATTATGAAGTTATTCACATGTTATTACGTGGAAAAATGTATCTTCATTGTGTTTACCTTCCTTATAAATTTTGGACTGTGAGTTTAGATAGAAGTATTTTGGATAAGTCTAAAAGTTTGAATGGATTATGTTAAACATTGGATACTATGGTTTAAGGTTAAAAAAACTTCTTAATATTATTTTTTTCTGATTTTTATAAAAAATAAAACCTGGAGGTTGGGCGATAACCTATCGTGTCTAGCAAGGCTGTGAGACTTGAACCCACAACCGAAGGGCAAGAAGGGTGCATCACCTACCACTGGCCAACTTGATGTCCTGGTTTGTATAAAGTAGTTTTTTTAAATAGTATGACAAATGATTTATAAATTAATTATTTTTGAAACACTATATGATTAGGATAAATATAATATTTTTGAATTATACTATCTTTTGGTGTAAAAGATGAGTTTTTGTTAGGATTTAGTTAAAGGATGAAACTCTGCTTGTCAAGTATATTTTTTCTTCTTATTATATGAATAAATTAATTCTTAAACTTTATGGAAGGGATCTTAAAAACAAAAATGTGTTATCCTAATACCTTGTGTTTTTTTGAACCAATGATATTTTAAATCATCATAGATTGATGGCTTTGAGGCACCCAATTGTACACTTGTTTGTGATTGATAACCTCAATCAATCCCTATAAATATTTACATTTTCCCCCAAATTATGTGTTTCTAATTTACACAAATATTCTCTTAATTGAGATCATAATTTTTTAGTGACTTTTTCATTTCTCTTTCCCTCTTATTAAGACTAAATTTTACTAAACCAATTTCCAATGTGGGTTTTCCATAAAAGTATTTTTATATTTTAAACCTTTTATTTTCAAAGAAAAATTTAAAATTGTGAGGATGCAATTTATTGAAGGAAGGGAGAAAGTAACACCCAAAGATTTCATAGTACACTATCTCTTCAAAGTAATTCAATAACTTGAGCTACACACAACACCGAGTTCGAGTGCACCACGACTTACCAAACTAGCTTTTCAAAAAGAGGACATGAATAGTATTAACTAAATTTTGAATTTTCTATACTCCATATAATTTTAGAATCCATATTATGTGTTTCTTAGACATAATATAAGAACAAATTCATTTTTCAGATAAAAGAAGTATTTTTCAAAAAAAATGCAATTTTACCGCCTTTTAATGGAGATCCTTTTTAAAACCAATATTTAACACTTTTATATATTAAATTTAATGAAATTAATTTATTCTTTAGAATCAGGATATAAAAATTTAGTTTGGATAAATATTTGGTATTTTTCTGATAACTTTTATATTTTGATAAATAGTGAAAAATACAAAAATTTAATTAAAAATAACTTTTTAAATCAAAATAATTTATAGTGTTGGGTTATAAATTTGAGTTGTTTTAAAGTATAATTATATTATATTTTTATATTTTAATATAATTTAGGTCATTGTATTTAATTTCACATTTAAACTGGACATAAACAAGTGTTAATCTTCTGATAGTTATTATTTTCTAAAAACACGCTTTTTGTTTTGACAACGGGAATTAATTTTAAATTAATTTCTTGCACTTATATGTTTTGAATTTTTAAAATTTTATTTTATATTTGGAATCAGTAGGTCCAAATTTTGTAAATAGGTAAGTTTTATTTTTAGAAATTAGGAATATTTTCTTCAGTAAATATTTTATTTACCATGGTTAAATGGTAAATCTGGTAAATAAGGGTAAACAAATATTATTATAATAATATTAAATTGCCATAACATGTGTCTGATTCCTATTGGATGATACATGTCCGACCATGGTCATCCTTTCATTGATTTTGGGACCACTTGGAGATACTTGAGAATGTTAATGATACTTTATATTAATTAATTTAAAGTAAAGACAAAAATGACAAAAACATATATCTTTTAGTAAAAAAATTTATAAGGTGTTATATAAGTTATCTATTAGACTATAAATATTAATTATAAATCTAAAAATATTTAATACATAATTTTATTTTATTTTTAATATTTATACATTAAATAATTAAATTTATTTATGACACAATGATGATGCAGTAATTACCTTATTAATGAAGGAATCAAATAAACGGTATTATAAATATTAAAATAAATATAATTTCAAAATTTTTATGACATACATGAACTTTTTAGGTTAATATGAAATGTTAGTATTGATTCAATGTATTTGGTTCTAAGTAATCAAGTTTTTATGACATTCACAAAAACCAAATATTAAATAGTGTCAAAATTAACATAAATGAGTTTTTTTAAAAAATATTATATTTTTAAATTATTTAATAGTCCTAACAGTATAAGATTCTACATAAGAACTTATATAATGATAGTTATATAATTAATGAACCACTTTATTTTCTCTTGGAATTTTATAGTAAGTTTAATAACCAATTATTATAATAATAGAAGAATACATGGTTAAAGTTAAACTATTTAACTAAGAGTTAAATCTAAAAGATAAGGTTAATATGGTGACCCAAACCTATATAAAACCTATTGGTTGAGAGTTTTTCGACCCATACCCACCTTATCCTTAAAATAAATAATTTTTTAGCCAATATAAACCTAAAATTAGTTTATTATAAAATAATATTTCAATCCTTTCCTAAGGTGCCCCTCACCTCTCTTATAAAAGGGCACTTCCCCTTCTCTCAAAATCTCACCTCCAAATCCATTTGGCTCGGCCAAAACCTACCCAAATATCCTCCCAATTTCCCTCAATTCAACTTATAGTACTTAGTTTGATTATAAATCCAGCCTAAGGAGCCTTTTTTATCAAATCAAAAGGAAGAACCTAAAGAAGAGGTAAATATTTCATCACCTCTTTCAAGTTCTTTTTCTTCTTCCACTACCTCTTTATTTGTGGTTTACATTCTAAAATAATAAATCCAGTATCTACTATATATTTTGATGTTATTATAAAAATTGTACAACCATATTCATTATTCTATCTATCATATAAATGACAAAGTCACCATGCGTGCATATATACGGCTTACCATCTCCACGTCATGGTCTAGTTGTTATTCAATAAATTTTTTTTCGATGGGTATAATAATGATGTATAACTGATTTGAATAATAAATATAAAATTTTAATGATTCTGTATATATGATATACCATCTATTTACATACTATTATAATATCAAAAGAATGATATTATCGCTCGGGCGTACGTACGGACTACTATCTCCACGAACGTGATGATATTCATTTCCCAATCGTAACCATTCAAGAATAATTTTCATTTGATGATTTAAAATAATATTTAATAACTTAATATCATTCTGGATATGAATCAAATACATCCTATCAATAAAAAACACGTCTTATGTAACAAAACATATAAAGGAAAACGAATCAGTTAACACCCAAAACGACAATAATACTAAAATATTATTAACAAAACAATATTAGAAGATCATATATGATATCATATTTATGTATATGGTTCTTAAATAATTTAATAAAAATGATTTAACTATTATAAAGGAGGTTAACGTACCCGTGAACAAGGAAAAGTACAAGTTAATGGTTAATTTCACAATCTCTTTATTATCTGAGGTTGTTTTTACGTAAGTATCTACTGGGACATATTTTTTATCCATGTCCATATTTCAT
Source organism: Viscum album (assembly GCA_963277665.1). Taxonomy (NCBI): domain Eukaryota; kingdom Viridiplantae; phylum Streptophyta; class Magnoliopsida; order Santalales; family Viscaceae; genus Viscum; species Viscum album. The sequence goes on from OY728152.1 coordinate 1,536,984,884, forward strand.
AAAAGAGTTTTCAAATGGATTCCTTTTAAGGGAATTTTTTTACTAAAAAATCATTTTAAATGTTTTAAAGATTTATTCTTATAAACCTTTCTCATTAATGTCCATGTTTTCAAAATAGTTTTAAGGATTTATTTACATGAACATGAATGTTTTAAAATGTTAATTCCTTTCAAAAGTTTCAAAGTGGTATGGAACACATTGATTCAAAAATATTTTTTAAATGACTTCCTTTATAAATTATGTGACATTTAAATGATTCCATAAAAATGGATATTTCTCTCAAATATTTTTACTGATCATTTTCAACTATGTCAACATCTTTTACAGGACATTATTCTTGATCGAGGGTGATTTGTTATGATAAAAATATTTCATATTGTATTGAGGGTTTTGTGATATGTTTGACTATGGATGTGTTGTTTTTTTGTCATTCAGGGTTTATGGATAACGTATTGACATTTCGTATGCTTGTTTTAATACAAATGTTTATGTTATGTTTAAACCTTTTCATATAAGGAATGTATTGGACATAGTAAGTGACGGGTGGAGCCTGCTATAGCTCCTCGGTGCATGGGTAGGCCTCATGGGACAATTAGACGTGGAATTGGATGAGGCCTTTCCCAATTTGATATATGGTTTTGGATGAGGCCTAAATAATTTTTAGATGTCTTTGATGAGGCCTTAAATAGATGTTTTAGAATGTATGACATTATACATTCTTTCATTATTAAAATATTATTGATGGTTCATGTGGTTATTCGACTAGTATAATACACATGACTATGTTTTATTATGGAATTATTTACTCAACTCATATTTCTGCCATAAATTATTCATGTTTATTATTTCTAAAGGAATGTGTTTTAAATTATTCACCATACCCAATGTTTATGTTATCTTCCTCTATATTTCTTACTCTTACTGAGCATTTGATCTCACCCCTTTCTTATGTTTCATTTTCCTAGGATTTGAAGAAGTTAGTTATGAGTGACTTGCAGGCATATCTAGGAGGCTTGGATGTTTCTAATGGAATAAATTAGTGTTTGATTTCTTTTTCAGTTGTAATTTTGAACACATGTATGTATTTTATTTCCAATAATACAAAATTGATTGGTCCTTTGGGACTTGATTCCTTGTAATCATGCCAATGTTATGTAATAAAGTACCGACTTTGGGTAACTGAGGTCAGGGAATTACAGAGGAAGTTGGTAGAAAAGAGGATTTGTAATATACACATCATTTATTTTCAATTAGATGGAGTGCACTTTCATTTTTTGGCTAAAAAAGGCATTAAACTTGTTTTCTTCAGATAGACAAAACCCCTCACCTAGGTATCATGAACAGCAGCACTAGAGGTCATTTTTTCTCGCAATTCTTCATCCAAACTCCGATTTGAACACCATCATATGAATTAAAATCCCCTCTATGAGTTCTCAATTACTCTTAATACTTTATGCATTATTTCTCCTCTTGACCTAGTTATCTATCCTTGAGTGTTTATTCTCATTTTGTAGATAAACTCCATTCTAGGTCGAATTAGAGGCTGATGATGGAAAAGGAGAGTCATACTACCATGGTGTATGTGGTCCCATGACACTTGTGAATTTTCAAGTTGATTATATGTGTTTGTGAGTCACGCGCCAATTTGAGGGTCTCTTCTTAATTGATAATTAACCTATGTTATTTCCTATTGAAGTTTAAGTAATTAAAAATATGTTCTAATTCAGAAATAAGCTTATTTACCATGAATTAGGGCTACCCCATTGGTGTGTTACCCTTCAATGATTGATTATGGACATTTGACATAGGTTTCCTATGAGGAATTCCATATTTTCCTTTTTTTGGGTTGTTAAAAATGGGTTTGGTTATAAAATGGCAATGAAATTGTGTAAAATTGTAATTTTAATGACCCAAACGTTCATTAATGGAAATTCCTCTTGATCTAATTAAATGTCTTATTATGTTTATATAAAATTTGATATTCATTGATTTTATGTTTCTGGATTTTAAAATACTGTTATGAAGTGTGATCGTTTCTAATATAGTCGTTTAACAGTGATCACATGATTAGTATAAATATAGGGCTTTAACAAATCCAATTTACTCAGACAAAGGAAGCGAGGACCTCATCCAGTAGACTTCCCGTATATGAATCCCATTTGTCAAATGTCGGAAAGGAGGTGGAATTATTGGGATTCACTCTTGACTAATCCCAAGTAGAGCTTGAAAACATTAAGCTTGAGTGGAACTGACTATGGGAGAAGTGAATGTTAATAGAGATTACCACCCGAGCAATGTTATCTAAGCCACCCCAAGAGTCTGTCACCATTGAACACCTTACTCTTCGGTATTCTGTGGTTGTTATAAGGGGTTATGTAACAATACCTTATCACTATGATTATGTGAATTATTTTGTATAAAAGAATGAATATACATTCATTTTATTATTGTTACTTTGTAAATAGTTTTTAAAGCACAAATAGTATTTTTAGTTAATATTCAACCATGAAATATATTTTGATGAATTAATGTATTTCTGAATTAAATAACATTTTAATAAAATATTATTATAATTTTTATTAAACTAATTTTTATTAAATATAAATGATCGTATAATTTTATGAATGCAATTGTAATTTTTATTTAGGTTTAAAAGCAGTTTTTGTCAAAACCCTTGAATTTTTTATAAATGGCAGTTTTCATTTTAAAAGTGAAAATTCACATATTTAGAAAATTATTTATATAAAATGAATAAAATTTTTGAAATCATGATGTTGAAATTTTCCAATGGTGAATTTTTCTTAATTTTCTGAGACAGTCAAATTTTGGGGTAAAAATTAAATACCATTTAAATATATAATGTGTTTTATAACATCATAATGACCCAATAGTGATGTAATAAAATACTATAAATTATATTTTCGGCTAATATATGTTTTCCCATTAAAATAATGGGATTTTAGGTGTGTTTTTTTATTTTGAAAAACTTTAGTGGACCCTCCAAGAGTTATAAAACATTTTCACTTTTAAAATAAATTTCCTTGAGAGTGTTACTCACATCCACATAAGCAACCATATTATTTTAAGAAGTTCGTCCATTGGCCTTATAAAATATTTTTTTCTAATCCCCTTTTGAAAAAACCATGGGCCAAAACCATGGGCTTGTTTGTGGTATTGATTTATTTAATGTGTGGTGACCTAAACCTACGTAATAATGAATTCTATCTCATTTACTATATAAACCCACCCAAGCTCCCACTTCCTCTTCACTCAAAGCCTTTGGAGTTCATCCAACCTCTTCCATACTCTCTATAATCCTCCCAATGTTCCTCAATATTCCAAGAAGCCTCTCTCAATCCTCTCCCAAGCCTTTAGGATCACACTTCCAAGTAAGGGATTTCTTTCATTCTCATTTTTCTCAAATTTTCTTTAAGTTGTTATACCCTTTGGTTTTCAATTAAAAATGTTGGAGTATAATTTTTCACCTCCACCATACTTCCCTATTTATTTTTGGATGATGGGAGACCCCTTTCTATCTCATTTATGCCTCCCATGTACACTCGTTACCATGCCAAAATTCTGTGAGGGATTTCTCTCTCCTCTTTTACATCCAAGTAATTATTTTATATTATGCATCTAAATTCATTACGTTTGTCAGTAAATGTATCTATATGACCTCCCTTACAGTCCATTTTATGTAAATATGATAAAAAAACCCATTTATCTCTCATCAACCACTTTCATAAATCCTTATGTCCCGTCGTTATGCTTCCGAAATTGCACTGCATTTTTCCAAGCTAAGATCATTATGTAGTGAATTCCATACCCCTCTCTATATCGAGGGTATTCACCTTTATGCACATATACATATTGAATGGTACTTTCATATATTTTTTCAAATTACTTAATCATGGAATAACTTATGATGTTGATTGATTTCATGTTATATGATCTATGTGGCACACTTATACATGGAATGAAATGTTTAAGAAGGGTATGCCCTGATAGCGCTCCAATGCATTGGGTAAAGTATAGTATCATGATACATCATGTACAATGAGTGTTGACTAATTATCATTCATGTTAAATTAGGGTTTACTCGTGCTTCATGTGCAATGAGGGTTTACTCATGATCCATGTGCAATGAGCCTTGGCTCATGCAAATTCTATGTCAAGTGTTATTGTCATATCTCCATGTTATGATTATCATGCTTTATCATTCGTTTATGTTCATGTTTCTCTTGTGATCCATTGATATGCCTATTGTCTAACATGTATTGTATTCCTCGTGTAATTCCTTGTTTATTCTCTTACTAGGCTTTATATCTCACCCTTTTCTTATGCATGTCCTCGGGTTATCCCATGTAATGCTAAGTACGAGGGAATGTAGTGGTCATGTAAATGAATTTTTCAATAAAGATGTTGTATTTCATTTTTTTAAGTTGTTATGTAATGATTCTAATCCCCAAAGACACTATACCTATCAATATTCTATGTTTTATCAAGGGAATTTTATGTAATAAATCATGTTTTAGTGTGTAATAAAGAACAGGGTTGTCATAGTTGGTATCAGAGGATAGCTTTAGTTATTTTCGGGATTAGGATTAGAAAACCCTATTAAAGCCGACAAGACTAAGTATAATAAAAACATCCCTTATTTTTTTGTTAGTATTGAGTAAGTGGTTTATCAAGCAAATACATCCCTGTCAGGATACGAGCTGGTAGAGGCGGTTCTGGCACATAAGTACCTAGGGGTGAAAACCGCAACAAAGAGTTTTGGGCTTGACCCGGGGTATCCTGGTACACGACAATAGGCCTTGTTTCACTCTTGGTTATGACACTCTTGGGGGATATTCTTTGGTAAATTCACAAGCTTAGTATGAACCCTTATTAAGGGAATTGAAAAAATGCCCCTAAGAATATATATTAGAAAGAAGATCATGAATAGAATAGATTGAAGCCTATGGATTCATAAGTTAAGGAAATAAAAGTTTTTTATAAGTTTTCAGTTTAGTCCTTAGATTACCCTTTATGTGTTACCCTTAACTTTCCTTTTATTTGAGCCAATGGCCGGTAATAGGAGGACTCGGGCTAATAACCGATGTGAAGATCAATGTGATGATTGTGCTAATGAGATTCCAAATACGATGGGAGCGCTAATAACTAACTTTTTCATGCTTCTCTCTCAATTAACTCAAACTTTGAATAGAAACACGGGTCAAGAATAACATTCAACCCCTCCTAAGAAATAACAAGTCTCTATCGAGAGATTCTATGAGATAAAGGCCTCCTACTTTTAATGGATCATCTTATCCTTTAATCGCCAAACAATAGATCAAATCCATTGAAAAGATATTCTCCATCCTTAAATGTTTCAAAGAAGATAAGTTCTCATGGGTTCTTATCATATATAGTGTGAAGCTGATGAATGGTGGATGTTGATCAAAAATATGAAACCTGAGGATGAGATCGAGTTGTTGGAATGGAAGTATTTCCGGAAGATGTTTTTCGATAAATATTTTCTATGCACCCTCTGACTTAAGATAGAAAGTAACTTCCTTACCCTCAAGCAAAAAAGACGATGAATCTATCAGAGTGTATAGGGAAAACTTCACAAGGCTTGCATGATACACTTCGGGATTTTTTGTTACCCCCGAATGCAAGGTTGACCACTTCTTTGGTGGCCTAAAACCTATCCTGTGGAAAGCACTAGTGATCCGTGACTTTAATAGCTATGAGGAAATTGTCCGATGTGACCTCAATGTCGAAATGGAGATCGAATAATCTCAGGGGTATCATGGGGATAAGAAGCGTAAGGTGGACTTCAATGTTGCTGGTCCGATGGATAAATCCAATGGTGCTAAGAAGATCCTGCACCCCACTTGCCAAAGGTGCAGAAAGAAGCACCCCAGAAATTTCTTGAAGGGGGAGAGGAAATGAAATAGGTGTGGAAGATAAGGGAACCTGGATATTAACTATTGGAATGAAAAAACTTGCGGTTGTGATAGAAGAGAGGAACGCTCTACTCGACCCTCAACGTGTTTTTCATTACTTCAACTACAAAGAACCGGGGCACTTTTCAAATTAGTTCCCTAATCTAGGAGTTTTTTGAGGAAACCAATAACCTCTAAGGTAGCAAGGGAGATATTTTTCCATCACTACTACTGAAGTTTACCCTGACAACGAAGTAGTGATAGGTACACTAGTTATTTATTCAAGAATAGAGAACGTACTTTTTGATTCTGGTTCTATGCATTCTTTTATACCTCAAAAGTTTAGTAGAACAATCCCAGCACCACCAAAAATCATGGAATTGAAGATGTCGGTGAGTATGGAAAATGGGTAAATCATTGCATCCCATGAATATAACTCCTCCCCTGTCATAATCTGTGGATTTAATTTCCCGGTGAACCCCATCATACTCCCTCTGGTGGAATTTGATGCAATTCTTCACATGGATTGGATTTCCTTATATAGAGCCAACATAAATTGTCGTGAGAGGTAAATCACTCTCCATTTATAGAATTGACCCCCGATTCAAAACAAGTCCAAGGAGGAAGATGAATCTTCTCTAGCTCCATAATCTCAAGCCTGGATATTACTACCCTATGAGCATGCGTATTTGGCTCAGATGATTGATTCTAAGGAGGCAACCATCCTTGAAGACATGCCTATTATGAGGGAATTCTCTAAAGTATTTATAGAGTAATTTCCTGGTCTTCCTCCTAGAAGAGATGTTGAATTCTCAATTGATCTTATAACTAGGGCATTGACAATATCCAAGACTCCATATATAATGGATTTTGTGGAGCTTTAGGAGTTTAAGAAACAACTATAGAAGAATCTGGATAAAGGGTTTATATGCCCAAGTGCTTCACCATGGGGTGCACCAGTTCTCTTCGTCAAGAAGAAAGATGGTTCAATTCTCCTTTACATCGATTATCATGATCTTAACAAAATCATGATAAAGAACAAGTATTCTCTCCCCTGAATTGATGACTTTTTTTATCAGCTTCATGGAGAAAAATACTTCTCCAAGGTGGATATACGGTTGGGATATTATCAAGTAAGGGTGAAGAAGGAAGATATCCCCAAGACTACTTTTCGTAAAAGATATGGGCACTATGAATTTAGAGCAATGCCTTTCGGACTCACAAATGCTCCAAAAATCTTCATGGACTTGATGACTAGATTCTTTATGGATTACCTCAAAAAATTGGTGTTAGTCTTTATAGATGATATTCTGATATACTCCAAAACCAAGGAGGATCATGATGAGAATCTAAGAATTGTACTAGAGACCATGAATAATGATAAGATCTATGAAAAGTACATCAAGTGTGAGTTCTAGTTGAAGAAGGTCTCATTCTTGGGCCATATCATTACAAGCAATGGGATATTTGTGGATCCCTCCAAAACAGATGCAATTAAGGGATGTCTGAGGCCAACATTGTTAATGTATATTCGTAGCTTCTTGGGGTTAGCTGGATATTATCAACGATTTGTGAGAAATCTCTCACAATTTTCCAACCATCTTACAAAGCTAACTCGGAAGGGAGTAAAGTTTTCTTGGAGTGGTGAATGCGAAGAAAGCTCCAAGAAGTTAAAAAAGAAAGCTTTTCACTGTGCCTTTTCTCACTTTACCCACAAGTGGAGAACTTTTTGTAGTATTCAGTGAATCTTCAAAGAAGGGTTTGAGATGTGTTTTGATGAAAAATGACAAATTAATTGCCTATGCTTCAAGGCAATTGAATGTTCATGAGAAGAATTATCCAACACATGATCTGGAGTTGGCTGCGGTGATCTTCACTTTAAAAATCTAGTGGCATTATCTCTTTTGGGAGAAGTGTGAAATATATACGGACCACAAAAGCCCCAAGTATATATTCACACAGAAAGAGTTGAACATGTACCAACGAAGATGGTTAGAGTTGATCAAAGACTATGACATCTCAATTCATTACCACCCTGAGAAAGCGAACAAGGTGATGGATTCTCTAAGTAGAAAGGACCCAGCGATTATATCACTGATGAGAATTGAGAAGGATCCAATCTTCTTATATTTGATGAATATGGACATGGGAATCATAAAGAAGGGAACATCTTCAATCCTTTCACAAATGATTGCTCAACTGTCTCTTTTGAAAAGGCTAAAGGATGCTCAAAATGATGATGTGGGAATTCAGAAGAAAGTGGAAGCTATCAGAAGAGGGAAATCCTTGGAGTTCAATGTTAATGAAGAAGGAATTGTGAGATTTTGGAAAATACTATGTGATCCATCAAGTTTAGAGCTGAAGAAGTAACTTTTGGATGATGCACATAGTTCAAATTTCTCTATTCACCTAGGAAACACAAATATGTATCTAGATATCCGAGAGAATTACTGGTGGGATAATATGAAGATGGAGATCACTGAATTTACATCAAAGTTCTTGGTGTATCAGCAAGTGAAGACTGAGAGATAGAATTATAAGGGGATGATGGAACCATTACCCATACCAGCATGGAAATGAGAGAACATCACCATGGACTTTGTCACCGTACTTCTGAAGACCTCTAAAGGCAACAATGCAATCTTATTTTTTGTGGATTTTTTTACAAAGTCTGCACACTTTATTTCAATTTGGGAGGATTTCTCATTGGATCAACTGGTATAGATATATTTCAGGGAAGTGGTAAGGTTGCATGGATTACCACTATCTATTGTATAAGATCAAGATCCAAGATTCACCACTAATTTTTTGAAGAGTCTTCAACATGATCAGGATACTGAGCTGAACTTTAGTACAGCTTGTCATCCTCAAATTGATGGTCAATCTGAGCGGACAATCTATACTCTTGAGGATATGTTGAGAGCATGCTCAATGGACTTTAAAGGAAGATGGCATCAACATCTTCCTATGGTTCAATTATCCCATAATAACAGCTTCCACTCGAGCATCCAAATGTAACCATATGAAGCCCTTTATGGGAAAAGGTGGAGAACACCGGTGTGTTGGGATGAAGTTGGTGAGCATAAGCTACTAGGACCAACAAAGGTTGAAGAAATGGTGGGGAAGGTGAATACCATTCAGCAGCATATCAAGGCAGCCCAGAGTCGACAGAAGAGTTATTCAGATAACCATCGATGAGACCTTCAGTTTAAAGTCGGATACATGGTATTTCTATGCATATCATTTTGGAAGAAGGTCATGAGGTTTGGAAAGAAAGGGAAGTTAAGTCCTAGGTACATCGGCCCCTTCGAGATTCTTGATCGTGTCGAGGTTGTGGCCTATCAACTAGCACTTCCACCTACCATGGCCAAAGTACATGATATATTTCATGTATCCCTTTTAAGGAAGTACATATTAGACCCTTCACATGTACCCTCTTCAGAGTTGGTATAGTTAGAGGATGATCTTTCTTATGAGGATCAACCAGTGAAGATCTTAGATCATAGAGAAAAAGTTCTACGAAATAAGACAATGCCCCTTATCGAGGTGTTGTGGAGAAACCACAATTTTGAATAACTGACATGGGAATGGGAGGAAATGATGAATCAAAAATACCAATACCTGTTTTAGTGTTGGAAAATGAAATTTCTAGGGAGAAATTTCTTAAGGGTGTGTGGGGAATTGTAACGAGCCAAACTTTCATTAATGGAAATTCGTCTTGATCTAATTAAATGTCCTATTATGGTTATATAAAAGGTGAAATTCATTGGTTTTATGTTTTTGGATTTTAAAATACCATTATGAATTATGAATGTTGCTAATATAGTCATTGAACAATGATCACATGATTATTATAAATATAGGGCTTTAACAAATCCAATTTACTCAAACAAAGGAAGTGATGGCCTCATCCAGTAGACTTTCCCCATATGAAACCCATTTGTCAGAGCTCGGAAAGGAGGTGGAATTATTGGGCTTTTATCTGGACCAATCCCAATCTTATCTTGAACACGTTTAGCTTTAGCAGAACCGACTACGGTAGAATTAGAAGTTAATAGAGATTACCACCTGAGCAATGTTATTCGAGCCACCCCAAGAGTTTGTCACCATCGCACACCTTACTCTTCGGTCTTATGAAGGTGTTATAAGGGATTATGTAAGAAGACTTTAACACTGTGATTATATGCTTTATTTTTTAAATAATAATGAATATACATTCATTTTATTATTTTTACTTTGTAAATAGTTTTTAAAGTGCAAATAATATTTTTCGTTAACATTCAACCAAGAAATCTATTTTGATGAATTAATGGATTTTTGAATTAAATAATATTTTAATAAAATATTTTTATTATTATTAAATTAATTTTAATTAAATATAAATGATCTTATAATTTTATTAATGCAATTGTAATTTTTATTACGGTTTGAAAGTAGTTTTTGTCAAAACCCATGAATTTTTTATAAATGGCGGTTTTTATTTTAAAAATAAAAATTCACATATTTAGAAAATTATTTAGGTAAAATGAATAATATTTTTGGAATCAGGATGTCGAAATTATCCAATGGTGAATTTTTCATAATTTTCTGAGACAGACGAATTGTTGGGTAAAAATTAAATACCATTTAAATATATAATGTGTTTTATGACATCATAATGACATAATAGTGATGTAATAAAATACTATAAATTTTATGTTCGGACAATATATGTTTTACCATTAAAACAATGTGATTTTTGGTTTGTTTGTTTTATTTTACAAAACTTTAGTGGACCCTCTAAGAGTTATAAAACATTTTCACATTTTAAATTAATTTCCTTGAGAGTGTGACTCACCTACACATAAGAAACCCTATTATTTTAATAATTTAGTCCATTAGACATAAAAATATTGTTTTCCAATCCCCTTTGGAAAAAACCATGGGAAAAACTATGGGTCGGCTTGTGGTATTGATTAGTTTAATGTGTGGTGACCCAAACCTAAATAATAAAGAATTCCCTCTCCTTTACTATATAAACACACACAAGATCCCACTTCCTCTTCACTCAAAGCCTTTGGAGTTCGTCTAAACTCTTCCATACTCTCTCTATAATCCTCCCAAGGCTCTAGAAGCTCCCAATAATCCTCTCTCAAGCCTCTCCCAAGCCTTTGGAATCACACTTCCAAGTAAGGGAATTCTTCCTTTCTCATTTTTGTCCAATTTTATTTAAGTTTTTATGCCCTATTGTTTTCAATAAAAAATTTTGGGGTATAATTTTGCACCTCCCCCATAATTTCCTCTTTATTTTTAGATGATGTGATACCCCTTTTTCTCTCATTAATTCCTCTCATGTACACATGTTACCATGCTGAAATTCCGTGAGGGATTTCTCTTTCCTCTTTTACATCTAAGTAATTAATTTGTATTATGCATCTAAATTCAATTACTTTGGTTGGGAAATGTATATATATATGACCCCCTTACTATAAATTTCAGGTAAATAAGATAAAACACCCATTTCTCTCTCATCAACCACTTTCATGAATCCTTATGTCACGTCGTTAGGCTACGGAAATTGCACCGCATTTTTTCAAGCTAAGATCATTGTGTAGTGAATACCATACCCATGTCTCTATCAAGGGTATTACCCTTTATGCACATATAAATATTGAATGATACTTTCATGTATTTATTCCACATTAATTAATCGTTTTATAACTTATGATGTTGATTTATTCCATGTTTTATGATCCATGTGGCACACTTATGCATGAAATGAAATGTTTAAGAAGGGCGTGCCCTGATAGCGCTCCAATGCATTGGGTAAAGTATAGTATCATGATATTTCATGTGAAATGAGTGTTGAATCATTATAATTCAAGTGAAATGATGTTTTAATCATGCTTAATGTGAAATTAGGGTTTACTCATGCTCCATGTGCAATGAGCCTTGGTTCATGCTAATTCCATATTAAGTGTTGTTGTCATATTTCCATGTTATGATTATCATGATTTATCATGCCTTTATGTTCATGTTTCTCTTGTGCTCCATTGATATGCCTATTTTCTAATATGTATTGTATTCCTCATATTATTCCATGTTTATTCCCTTACTAGGCTTTATAGCTCACTCTTTTCTTAATCATGTCCTCAGGTTATCCCATGTAATGCTAAGTACGAGGGAATGTAGTCGTCACGTAAAAGAAGTTTCAATAAATATGTTTTATTTCATATTTTAAGTAGTTATGTAATGATCCTAATCCCAAAAGACACTAGAAATATCAATATTCTATGTTTTATCAAGTGAATTTTATGTAATAAATCATGTTTTACTGTGTAATAAAGAATAGGGTTGTCATAGTAATTTTTTTGACTAAGGGTTTGGGATTAGTGATTTTACACTTTTATTCATGTTAATCCTATGCTTGTTTAATTAGGCTTGGAATTTTTTTCTCCATTTTTGAACCTGAACATGTGATTTTTTTTATGTTAAGGCCTTATAATGGTTTAAATTACATTATAGGCTTGTTATATGAAATGTTCTCATGTGGGTTATTTAATGCTAATGACGTGTAATAGATTAAATTAAATTATAGGATTGTTATATGAAATTCCCACATGATTTGATTAATGTTTAACCATTTAATAGTTTAATTTAAATTTTCTTCTTAATATATATTATATTCCCATGTGAGTTTATAAATTCTAAAGCCGTGTAATAGTTTAATTTACATGTGTTTCTTTTTATGTGAAATGGTTAAGGGGTAAATAGAAATGGGTGATTTATAGCCTTAGGTTAAAAGCCAAGGTTGAACTCATATTATAATTTCATATTATACCTTGGGAGAACCATGGACTTGGTTAAAAGACCATGGACAAAATCAATGAGGGTATTATCATGTTAAGTCGTGAGCGATCCACAAATGTGGTGGTCGGGATCATAGAGACTTTATATAAATGTCGAGTGAACCTTGAATCCAATGAGGGATTTCAAGGATTGGATCTATTGGAAGATGTTAATATATCATGAGTTAACATTTACTTATAATTTTAATATATAATAAAATTACTTTTGAAATTTTTTCCAAGACAAAGCACAATCTTGGATTCAGTCTTCACTTATACTTGTTTTGATGGTCTTTTGAAACATCTGCTGGAATTATTTTAGGATGGGGATCGTTGAAACTATGATGGATCAAAATACTTATATAATTAAAGTTAATTGAATTGATAATGAACATAAAATTAATATAAATGGAAACCAATAATTCAAGTATTGATTACTTTTGAGTACTTCCTATATTAAAACTTTCCCTACTGCGCAATTCTTGTTAAATATATTCACTGACTTATTGGCACAGACCCTGGGTGGTTGCCTACTGGTATTTAGTCTCACACCCTATTTTTATAATGTTTCTAGGCCCAAATAGATTATATTATTGCTGATGTCGATAATGGAAAGTTCCCTTCTCTAGGTACTTGATTTGTTTTTTAGGAGAAGGAGAGCATGGGACCAAGCTGAGGTTTACAATACTTCTGAGTTTCTTTTATCTGTTTTTTACTTTTGATATTTGTATTGTTTTGTGACCTATTTTGGATGTTTTCCTAGAACATGTGACATGAAACACCATCCTTTGTATTCTATGACATCTGGTTTTCATATTTTTAGTCTTCTACCATTTACGTCTGTTTCTCAATATTACTGTTTCCAATATTGTATTGTTATAATTTCCACTATGTTACACTATAGAAATGAGGGCATAGTTTCCCCACTATCACACCTTGGTCCTCAATACTAGTCAGCAGCCTCTAGAATTTGGGGAAATGTGTTTGAGGCCATGTGGCTAACTGGGTATGAGGCACCTTTGAGTGGTATCCAAATCTAGGATGTTACAAAGTTGTATCAAATCTAGGTTCTTTCCTAGTTTGCCTTAATTTTTGGTGAAATTATATAGGGATAGGAAGAAAATGGAGTTTTGTAATAAATTTTGCCCGAGATTAGCTACCCCATGTATAAGGAAAATCTAAATTTCCTTGAATTGAATTGTGATTTTTGTATTTTGAGATGTTATAGTTGATTCTATTTCACCATTGGGTGATGAAATTTTATTGTGTTGTTATTATTGATTTCATTTTGGTTATAGTTTTTTGAAGCCTGATGAGATAAGGGTATTCCATCTCATGCTTTATATAGGAACTTGTAATAAATCGCATGCCATGCATTCCTTCCATTCCATTTAGAGTGCATTACTGACAGATTGTTGTTCTGATAGATATCATAATAGATATGCCTAATGTTATGATAGGTGTATGGTCCCTGAGGTTTATGGGCCCTCTTGGATTAGAATTTGAAAGATTGGTTTTTTTATTAAATTGAATTTTTGTTATGATATTATATATATATGGATTCTAAACACTAATTTTGGGGAGTATGGACCCCAAAAGATAATAATTTGGCATGCATTTGGTTCAATTTTCAAAAACATGGGTTTCATGAATGTTTTAGTGGTTTATTCTCTGTAAACCCAGACAACACAACGTGTGGTTCTATGAACACACGCCATGTGATCTTCTGTTCAGGAAGAAATAATTTTCTTAAGTACACACTGTGTACTATGTGTACACACCATGTGGTAAATGACCTTGTATCCGGACGTGTGAGAAGAAAGACAGAATAGTAATGGGTTTTGAATAGTTTATTTCATGTACTTTAGGTACACACCATGTAGTTTAACATAGGTAGACCCCATGTGGTTCTTTCCATGTAAAATTACATGTCTCAGAGGGGAGACATGAGTAGACAATGTATACGTCTCTTACACATCATGTACTTGGGGTTTTTACATGCCATATCTAGTGGGAGTACACGACCATGTGAGAGATTGGGGGTACATGTTGTATATGGTTTCTACACGATTTTTACTTCTCTTTTGGAACACTTTGAGGTTCTTTTCTTGTTTTATTCTCCTTTGTCAATTTTGGAAATAAAATTAGTCATTTCTAAGTAGTTTTCCATGTAGATCATGATGGAATAACCTGTGGACCATTCTGATGACTCTTAAGGGGTGTTTTGGGGATTTTATCTAAATGGTTCTTCCTCCCTTTACCGTTTCCAGTTTTCACATGAGAGTGCAACTTGTCATGGATGATTTTTTGGGTGTTCGGACCAACCTAATTGAGACCTTTTATTGGAGATGAGTTATTAAATATCTCTTGTGACATATGATTTTCAGGATTTTTCCCATGTGAGATGTGCCTTTCTGACCTATGAGGCTGTGAGAAATATTTCTTTTAAGGATTACTTAAGGGATGAATTCTCTTAAATACTAATCTAGATAGTACCTTGTAGGGTCTCTCCCCAATTTACTATTTGTAAGGATCCTTATTGTATGATCCCATTGTTATTTATCATTATAGGATCTTGTGTATGATTCCTCCCTTTCCCTTTTATCTAAGGATACCATATAGGATTCCTCCCCTCGTGTTTACCTGGAGGATCTTGAGTAAGAGGCCTCTTAGTGTTTGACTTGACCAATCCCAAACATCATAGTGGGATTTTGGTAGTATCTATCGTTGTTTTACACCAAGACCTAACCCATGCAGCAGGAAGAGGGGTGAGTTCTTAGACTAATATGTTAACTAGTCATATTTTGATATTTTTGCTTTTGATATTAGATCATTGATTGTATCTAGGTACCATTTTTGGTCAACTTGTTTGTTAAAAAGGAAAGGTCATGATGATTTTTCATTATCCCTGGTAGGATGTCTGGTTTTTTAAAGAGGACACCCTTTTTCGGATGGGTGATCGTTGTATCTTAACCCTTGATATGGGAAAATGCATTGAGGAATGATCATTTTAGTAGTTTAGACTTGCCTTAAGAATGGTCAACTTCTTAGGAGGTCATGTGAACCTCTCTTTAATTATGTGATGTATGACTTTGTTTATTTTAATTTGTGTAAATGGTTTTTTAGATGATGTTTTTTTGATCCAGTTCCTGTGTGAGCCATCTGGTACTAGGATACAAAGGGTGGATAACCTTTGAATAGTACCCAAAATCTTCCATTTCCTCTATTAAACATAGGGTAGTATGTTTTGATATACACAGTAACAGTCTAGTGTTAAATGTTAGAATAAGTCATTGAGTTCAATTAAATATTTGAGTTTTTAGATATTGTGTATATTCTGGGGATATATTTGGAGTAGAGTGTCCTAAGTGTTATAGAACCAAGTTAATACCACTACACCGGAAGACTTTCTAGGACATGAGTTTCAGGACATTCCAGTCAGTTTAATTTCATCTTTCATATAAAGTGATGTGATATGGTGATCATGGTTCATGGAATAACACACGTGCATTTACGTTGTTTATGAACTAGCTCTTTTGAGAGCGGCTAGTCCTTCTTCATAACATCTATGACACTCCTAGGTGGGGATTGTCATGCCGGTTCTATTTAAATGTGTTCTACTAGGTAAAAGGTTCACAATCAAGGACCATTTATAAATGATCGATTCAACTTGAATGCATTTGAGGCTTTTGAGTCTTGTTTCATGTTGATGTTTTCTTGGAAACACAACAGTGTTCAGTTTTTAGTGTGTACAACCCTTGTGAGGCACCAATGATCCTAGATGTAACTCGGTGGTTAAGTGTGAGCTATCACAGAATGCCTTTGGATAAGGTCATTATAGTTGGTTAAATGTCGATTTTTCAGCAAGTGAATCTGATTTTGTTTTAGAAGGTCGACCTGTACTGGTTCATCTATCTTTTATGGTAATCATTGAGATCCTATTAGTGTTATATTACTTGAGAGATGAGAATTTACCCTATCTTGATGTCATCCCGCATTCACTAAGAGATCATTGGTTATACGTCGTTCTATAGTTAAAAGTTCATTGGGATTGTTCATGATCACTTTCTATGTTGTGTGATAAATGTGTGGTTTTGATGAGGCCTAGTTAATACTAAGTGATACTTGGGTTTCCATGTAGGAACACCTTGGATAGACTCTAGATTCCTACGGCTTTCCTTGATGTGACTGCTTGGTGGATGAAACTCTAGGTCCATTCAATGTGGACTTCTGGCCTTGTACCAAAGTCTCTCTTGTAACAAGGAGTATGGACCACCTTGGTGAGTTCCTTGGACACCAAGTTAATTAATATATGGTTATATCAGTCTTATAGTCTGTCTTAGATGTGATGATTTGAAAAGGGGTAATGATTCCAATGGGATGGATCATGTTTTGGCCTTTAATCATGTTATGGAATGAACCTTTTTAATGATAAGTGGATGGTTTAACAAAGGAGCATCACTGAGATATAGGTATGAGCTTTAGTGAACGGGTTTTTTGTGGACATGTGGTGCCTTGGGAGAAGGTGTTGTGTCTCTATTTCAACACACTTACCTTCTAAGCCAGGTGTTTCGAATATAAGTCATCCAACGATAGTTTGGATTGTTATACTTCTTGTTCCTCATGTATAGTTTGTGTGAACCATTTTGACCACTTAGAAAGTTTAAGTTGTGTGTGGTGTGAAATTATGAAATTTATTTTGAGGGAAGATTGTGAGATAGGTTTTAATGAGATCGATCGGGCTTCGACTGTCCTTTACTATATGGCCGCTGATATGACCTTAATTGTGATCGAGTTCACCTAGTTAAAGTAAATCACTCTGGTTGCATCACTAGGAGGCTCAAGGGAATGATTTTTGGTTTTTTCCAAAGGAGGAGGTTTCATGGTAATTATGTCATCTACGTTGTTCTTGACAAGTTCATTAATCTCAATCATTTTCTTCCGATCAAGGAAAATTTCAGAGTTAATGAGGAGAGGTTGTACATTCATGATGTTGTATGACTTCATGAGTTCCTTCATTCTATCATTTCAGATAGAGATTCCTGGTTTAATTATCATTTCTAGAAAGGGATACTGAGGGATATGGGTACATATGTGCTTTTTAGAACAACTTACCACCTCGAGATAGTTTGATAGTTAGAGAACACGATTCAGGTGCTGGAGGACATGCTTCAGGCATGTGTTCTGGATTTCGGGGGTTCTTGGGAGAAAAAAATACCCCATGTTGAGTTATCCTATAACAATATCTATCAGGGTACTTATCATATGGATAAATATGAGGCTTTTTATGGTAGGTCATGTTGATCACCCCTGTGTTGGTTGGAGACAGGAGAGGCAGCTATGCTGGGACCTCGTCTTATCTAGGAGACCACCAAACTGGTTTAGGTGATTCGAAAGAGGATGACTGCTTTGAAGTCTCATTATTAATATTTTATTGATCATTCTAAATGACCTCTAGAGTTTGAGGTCTGGGATCATGTTTTCCTACGGGTTTCCTTAAGGTTGGGACACAAGAGGATCAGGATACAGGGTAAGATTTCGATGAGATGTGTCGGGTCAATCGAGATTCTGGAGAGAGTTGGGCCGGTTGTGTATCGGTTGTAGTTACCCCATGGGTATATGAAAATGCATGAAGTATTCCACATTTCTCAGTTTTGAAATTACTTTTAAGACTCTTAACCCTCTTTTCATCCTGAATAGTTTGAGTTATAGGTAGATGTGTCATTTGAGGAGCATCTATACGAATTGTGGATCATATCATAAAGGTTCTCCATGGCTGGTCTGTTCCTTTAGTATGGGTGCTATGAGAGCATGGTCGAGTAAAGGATGAGACCTAAGAGAGGGAGGTCGAGGTATGATCACAATGGCTATATTAGTTCCCATATGTTTCTTCACCACCCTTGGAAGGGGAATTCGTGGACAAATTTATTTAAGGGGAGATGTTTGTGAGAATTCAGTTCTTCCTTTAAGGTTTGGATCTTTTATTTTCTTATTATACATTAGAAAAGTGAGGAAAAATAGGCTGAGTTCTGGCTACAAGACTATTTCACAATGTGACTAGGGGTTATACTCCATGTAATCCTAGTACACGATGTGTAAGGATATCAGAAAGACTCATTTATGACACGGAAGAAGAAGTTGGAAAAAAGAGAATCTGGCATATACACACCACTAATTTTCATGTATATGATGTGTACATTATTTTTTTGGATAAAATGGGTTGTAGCCTCATTTTCTTTAGATGGATATAACCCCTATCTTGGGTATCATGAACAGCAGCACCATAGGTCATTTTTACTTTTGATTCATCATCTGAACTCAGATTCAAACACCATCAGATGTGTAGGAATCCCCTCGGTGTGTTCTAGATTCCTCTTGAGTCTTTCTTCATGATTTATTATATCAACCTAGTTATCAAGACTTGATATTTTATTCTCTTATTGTAGATCTACTTCATTCTAGGTCTAATTAGAGGCCACCACTGGATGAGGAGAGTCGTACTACCAGGAGGTAGTTGGTCTCATGCCTTTCATGAATTGTCAAGTTGACTATATGTGTTGAAGTGTCGAGTGCCCATTTAAGGGTGTATCCTTAATTTATAATTGTCCTATTTTATTTCCTATTGATGTTTAGGTAATTTAATTTTTTTATCATTCATGAATTAGGTTGTTTATCCTGAATTAGGCCCACCCCATGAGTTCATTTCCCTTCGATGACAGTTTACGGTTGTTTGGCCTAGCTTGCCTATGTGGCATGCCTTGTTTTCCCTTTTTGGGTTATTAAAAATGGTTTTGGTTATAAAATAGTATTTAAATTGTGTTAAATTGTAATTATTTTTACTAAGGTTTTGGGATTAGTGATTTTCCCCCATTCCCCATGTTATGCATATACTTGTTTAAGCATGTTTGGAATGTTTTGCTTCATTTGTGAACCAATCCATGTCATTTTAGTTATGTTAAGGCCTTGTAATGGATTAGATTACATGATAGGATTTTTATATGAAATGTAACCATGTGAATTATTTAATGCTAAAGTTATTTAATTATTTAAATTTCATGATAAGCTTGTTATATGAAATGCCCATGTGATTTGATTAATGTTGAACCATGTAATAGATAAATTTAAATGTGTTGATTGATATATGATATATGCCCATGTGAGTTTATAAATACTAAACCCATTTCATAGTTTAATTTACATGTTTTTCTTATTATGTGAAATGATAGAGGGGTAGGTAACAATGGGTGATCCATAGCCTCAGGTTAAAAGGCATCGTCGGGTTCATGTGACTATTGAACCTTATACCTTGGGTGAACCATGGCCTTTGTTAAAAGACCATGGATGGAATAAAAGAGGGTATTATCATGTTAATTCATGAGAGAGCCACAAATGTAGTGGTTGGGCTCATGGAGATATAATATAAATGTCGATCAAACCTTTAATCTAATGAGGGACTCAAAGGACGGGCTCTATTGGAAGTTGTTTATATGTCATGAGTTGAAATTTAAATATATTTTGAATATAGAATGGAATGAATTATGATTTTTTATTTCAAGATAAATAACAATATTGTATTTGGTCTTTATTATACATATTTAGATGGTATTTTGAGACATCTGTTGGACTTACTTTTGTACGGGGATCATTGGTCCTAGGCCAGATCTTGAGACTTATATAATTCAAGGTAATTGAAATTATAATGAACATAAAATGAATGTAAATAGAAATGAGTACTTTCATAACTGTTAAATTTTCAGTACTTCCTATTTTACTACTTTACGTATTGCACACTACCTATTAAATATATTCACTGACAGATTGACATAAACCTTGGGTGGTTTCCTATTGGGAGTTAGTCTCACAACCTGTTTGGGTCATGTTTTTAGGGCCAAAAATATTATATTGATATAGGTTTTGATAAGGGAAAACACCTTTCTCGAGGTACATGGTTTTATGGTTAGGATTAGGAGAGCATGGGACCAAAACGACGCTTAAAATACTTCTGAGTTTCTTTTGTATGTTTTATATTTTTGTTACTTGTATTATGTATTAATGAAGTGTGACATGTTTTGGTTGTTTTCCTAGAACATGTGATATACGGAATCATCCATTGTATGATATGAAATCTAGTTGTTATATTTTCATTATTCCACTGTTTACTTCTGTTTCTTGGTATTAGTGCTTCCACTATGGTATTGTTATTTTATCCATTGTGTTACACTCTGCTAATGAGGTCATAGTTTCCCTACTATCACACCTAGGCCCTTGCTATTAGTCAGCAGCCTTTGGCATTTTCAGAAATGCACTTGAGGCCATGTGGACAATGGTTTATAGGGTGCCTTTGAGTATAATATGGATATAGGATGTTACAATTAGAGCTGGACAGGCACTAATGTGACACCCCAAACCACATTTAACACATCTTATATCTATTATACAATTTTCAAATGTAGTTATGAAGAAATAAAATGAAAAAAAAATATAATAAAACTTTGTAATGCCCCGAACAGAATCACTTGATTCGTAATGATGTTTTAAATGACTTCATGCACACCTACATGTACACAAGAGGCCACTAAATTGTGGAGGGGGTCTAAATAGTGTCTTGGGGAGAACATAAACTCAATAAAAATAGGTAGACACCAAATTAATAATTTATATAAATAAATATACAATAAAATAATAGAGGAAACTAAAAGAATATTATCATATAGTAATAAATGATACACTTTTCGTACAATATAAACCAAAATACTCCTAATGTGATAATCTAAAAAATGTGTGATAAAAGAAGAAAATAAACTGAAAAACAAATGAGATTTCCTGGAGTCTATCCAGACATCACCTCTGACCTCCAAGATTCAACATCACATCTCCTTGATGTAGGGACCCTACAGTTAGCTGGATTCTTGACTATGAAATATGCACATGCACTGAGATTCCAGTGGAGGGTGTGATTACAAACACAATAGGACACCATAAATACATCCTTAACATAAATTTCACATGTATATAATGTTTTATGTCATGTTGGAAGGTAAATTTACCAACAAGAAACCAATAATAACTTGGTAGATCATGTACTAACTAGGACACCATGATCCCCGATGATACTTACTTCAGCTTCATGATAGAAGGAATGTCCCCTTTGTCATCATATATTGGATCAAGACACAAGGCCAACACTTGTCTCAAATCAATGCATATAACCAATTAAACCCTAGGTTAGTACATAATGTTTTTTTCAACCCAAGATCAGTCTGAGATCAATCAACAAGGCTATTATGCCCATTCCACTAATATGTTGGGCCACAAGGTCATCACAACTCAGTATCCGTCATATGTCATGCTGTAATGGCCATAAAACCCCTTCCACTATTGTGAAAGCCTAAAAGGTCATATTACCCCATATTCTATCTCAGGCTATGAAATAAATATTTCATAACCATTCCACATATCCAAGTCCCATCTTCATTATTACCACATGTCATACTAGTAAAAACACCCCTCTAAGGTATAACAAATCCATGAATATCCCACTTGTCACTATGATACAGCTTACAAAGGCCATGAATTCACACACAATGGGCATATAATATAATGGAAAATCATATCATATAATTAAAATGTCTCACTGGCCACACTCACAAATAATATGAAAATCCAAAACATACAATATCACACAATGTTTCTCACAACTACTAAATCATGAATTTTTTTTACCAATGATGAAAATAAGCATTAAATAATGGCACTATGTGGTAAGTAATTCCTACTTATGGTGTACCAATTTCAATTTCATAGAGACATCACTGAACCAATCCCATGCACAAATGATCCTGAATGAGATCCACCACCAATGGTAGATATATATTCATTTAAGGGAGGGATGTTAATTCTCTAAATCTGAAGTAAATCTTTCAATAAACTAAGAATTATATATTATATCATTATGGAATCTATAGATATAAACAATATATATTTGATCTATCATTTATATAAATTGAATGAGAGGATTTAGGAAACAAAAAAAGTAACATACAATTTGGGAGCCACTGGAATGATTCAAACATGAAACGCTATGGAGAGAGGAAGGAGATAACCAATTTCATTGAAAGGGAGATCCTAGAGATTTTATGTCTAAATGAGTCTCAATCCTAGAGAAATGTATAACAAAAATTCATATTTTAACGAGATAACCCAAAACGATTAGGCTGTCTAGAAACTGCCAGAATTCTAGTGGTATGAAATGGTCTCTCGGTACCTCCACTGGTAAGCCAGTGCTTACTAACTGACCAACCAATTTCTCATGGAAGAAGCTTGGTCTACTAAATCAGCCATCAAATAGTCGATGGAATTTTATAGGTTGGTGGGTGGAATTTAGTTTATTCCTAGGATTTTAACACCTCCACTAGATAGTTTGTGGGTCTATACCGGCTACTCTATGACACACCCATAGCTCTAAGCTATTTTTTGGCGCCCCGGCTTCTTCACATCTGATTCTAGCCTTCCAAAATCCTTAAACATACATCAAAACATAAAATAATACTCCCAAAAAATATTGTAACATAAACTAAACAAGAATTAAAATTCCATGGATACAAAATGTATACATATGTGAAATTATATTAATGGAACTACCATTATTTATTTCTTCCCATACACATAGGAAAAGAAAATAATGTCGATCATGCATTGTATGGACTCCATCCACCACTAAATAATGTTTTTTTATTATTTATCTTGATATTAACTCTTTATCCCATGAAATTAAAATATTATCCACTAATATAAAAAAAATTAAAATAATACCATTATTATTATATTATAATGATATTATATATTTCCTCAACTGTATTCCACCAATCAAGTTATAAAGTATTCTGGTTTGGGTTGATTTAACAATATACTTGAACTAAGCTATAAAAATCTATCATAGATGACTATGGGAAATTAAATACTAATATTAATATATATTAGTAGTAAAATTATAATGAATTTTTAATTTTTGAAATTTTATATTATTTATTTAAATTATAATTTAAATAGCATCCTCATTTAGTAAAATTATGTAAAAAATGGACCTCAATTCAATTTCCACACAAAATAACAAACATTAAAAGCAATATTATATATAAATATCATATTATAATAAATGGTATTAATTAAATTAATTATAAATGAATAATTTTATTAATAAGGTATCTAGTATCCTTAATTTGATTATTAAAGAAGTTAGGTGCATGCACAAAGAGAATCAAGACCATAGTAAGAGTCTCTTATTTCAAATTAATTTTCTTGAGACATATTATATAAAATGTTATTTTAAATAAAGGTTTATCTATATCCCTTTTATTATTTTTATCATGATCCACTCATTATTCAACATATTTAATGTTTCACTAGAAATCATATCCTTTAAGGGGTTTTGATTTGAATGTTTCTAATGTTATAAGGGTTTCTTTATCTCATTTTCAAATACATGAGACATTTTTGATATTATAAACCACAATTTCCCTTATATGAATTATTCACTACCACATTTTCTTCAAGTAAAATGAATATATTTAATTTAATGATATTTTAAAGTCCATTTCATAGTATCCATCATATGTTCTTTGATTCCTATGTTACCATTATTATAAGGGTTTTTGTTAACTCAACTTACTTTATTGAGTTATAATGCATCTTCTTGAACATATTTTATCTGAGATTGGTTTATGTCACCTAATAATTTTAATTCATGTTACCTTATCTTTTTATCTATGGAAATTATATTTTTAATTCAAAATTTTCTCCTTGATGGGTTTCATTCCTATAAAAAAGTATATTATTGTTGAGAATAATTCAAATCCTATTTAAATTATGTTATCCCATCCTTGTCCATATATTCATTTCCCAAAAATGTACTCATTTGGAAAACCCATTTATATTTTATCTCATTTTATCCTACTATTTTCCATTACCACTTTTGAAATAGAAGTTTTACCACCACATTTTATGATGTTGGTTTTCATGAAAGGTAATTCAAAAAGGTTTTCCACCCTTTCAAAATAAAATATTTTATCTTCCACTCCACATTTCTATTGATAAATATTATATCTTTTTTAAGGATCAATTTTTTAAAGTATTCTTAAAATTTAATGTTTTAAAAAATATTTTCACTTTTACATTGTAGAATCATTATGTCTTTTTCAAGGATTCATTATTTGAAATTATTTCAAAAAAATAAATGTTTTAAAGATGTTTTAACCTCACCTTTCTATAATATTTATGTCTTATTCAAGGATAAATTGTTGAAAGTTATTTTTGAATGTATATTATTTCATAATTTTTAACATTACCTTTTAAAAATTTACTTTTCAAAGTGATTGTAACTTCTTCTTCTTTGACAAGGATAAAGGTTTTTTCTAAAAACTAATTATCAAATTCAACACCATTTGTCTCTTTATCTCTAAAGGTTTTATTTCCTTGGAAAATATCTATGATGAACCTCACTATAAATATTATTATTAAATAATTTTTTTCGTGATATATTTTTGGGTATAAACCATTCACATTGTTGAGATCAATTTTGGTGATAGTATCGAAAAATGTTATGAAACCCATTTTTCTTTCCATCGGTTCTTAATGATGGAATGAGTGGTTGATTTCAAGTGGAACAACTATGTATGAATAAATGATGTGAAAGGTAATATATCTCCCTTAAATTTATTAGTAATGTTTATATATCATGAGCTCAAAAGGGTACAAATGAGGATTTATCTGAAGCTAAAGGGTACACGAGAGGGTTTATCCTAAGAAAACAATACATGGGAGGATTTATCCCATGACAAAGGGTACACAAGATAATATTTTCCAATAAAAGGGCTATGTGGAAATATTTATTCCAAACCAAAGGGGTACATCATAAGTTTAATCCCAATACCAAGGGTACATGAGAGAATTATCTCAAGCCCAAGCAGGTACATGAGTTATTTTCCCAAGCATAATTACGATGAATATCTTGGTGGTATGAACTGTAAGGACCCCGACCCCAGTTTCCCTAATCCAATGCCTTATTTATTTATATTCTCATATAATCAAGAAATTTATATCCTGAAGTAACAAATATTTTAGTATCATTATAAAAATTTATACATACACAAGTTCAAAATTACAACTTGAAATGAAATACATCATAGAAACACCTTTAGAAACACTCTTATTATTATAGATTATCTTTTCATGTCATTCAGAAAATTAATCTCAGGATCCTAGTGAAAATAAACATAAGAAATGGTTGAGATCAGATGTTTTGTAAGAGTAATTAATACAGAAAAATCATAAATAATAATGCATGATGAATAACTAAATAACACATGACACTAAAAAAATCTTGAGCATAATATAGTAGGAATAAAATATAAAAAATAATGACATAATAAAATATAACAGTAGATATTCTAATAGTATAATAATAAAATTAAATATCAATTACTAGTTTCATAAATAGGTAATTCATAATATCAGACATCACAATCATAACGTCAAGGCCTCGGCCAAGACACCATACATAATGGGTAAAAACTCTGGCTTGTTTGTCTCATGAGACCTACAGATGCATAGAGGGGATATAGAGGGTCCCAAACATCATATAATAAGTCAAATTAATTACTCATATAAAAGGGGAGATACATAATAAAAATATACATTAATATTGAAACTAACATATGAAATGTAAAAAACTTTCCCTAATCAGTCAACATAAACACTAACCATTCTGAGTAATATGGTGAATTGTATCAAGATAACACATCCATATTAAAAATAATAAAAACATTCAATAAAATATTTTATATGATATCATAATATATTAATCCATATTTAACAGATGAAATAAAAAGTGTGTTGAAATAGATGAAAATAATCTTATAAAATCATTGAGTAGTACTTGATAAAAATACACTTTTACTTTTCAAAGAAGAGTTATTTTGGAGAAATATTTGAATAAAACCAAAAGTTAAATAAGTTATTTTTTGATAATAACATGATTGATTTTAAGAAAATAATGGTGGATTAAAACAGATTATATAATTCACTTGAAAATAGGTAGGAAACTGAGAAGTTCCCTTGAATCTGGATTGTTTATCGAGAAGAATTTGAGAAAGATCCTTTTAAAACATGTAAATACCCATAAAAGAAAGAAATATTATGATTAGTACATAAATATATAAAATTAAAACATAATTTATGAGGATTAAATAAGAATAATTAATAATTTAATTGAGTTAAATATAGAAAAAGAGTAACCCAATAGAAATTAGGGGTTCAGGTAGAAAATCCTTACTAATGTATCAATGTGCTCTGCACATCACCTTAACATCCTGGATAATCAAATTAAATAAATTAATTAATTAATTAATAACCTTATATATATTTATTTTATTTATTATAATTGTATTAATTTATTTATTTCCTTTTTATGAGTTATAGGATACAATTTTATTACCCAGAAGCATATGTTTCCTTGGTTTTCATGATCAGTATACTTTTATATGAGTACGGAAGTTCATGTGGAATGGGTATAATTCTATTGAATTGAATTTATATTATATTAATGGAAAAAAAATAATTACAATTGGTATTGTGTATTATTATTTTTCTATATATGAGGATAATTCATTAATGATAATCATTTAGATTAATTTTAGATGTTTTTTATCACAATGAAATAGTTTTGTTATATTATTTAATATCTTATATATATAATTTTTCTAGAACCAAACATAAGATATAATAAATATTTTATAATTTTTTTCAACCATTTAAATGGTTTAATGACCAGACTTGAAGCTTAAATTAGTGAATGAAAGTTCCTCATCCACGAAGGTTGTAAATCGACACCTCTCGGACAATGATTTCATTTTAAAATTAAAGATAGAGAGTAAGGAGATTAATGATTTATATTCCTTTAACATGATATAGTTATAGTATATATATGATAATGAACTTATCATGATAATTTTTACATAGGAGGTGAGAATATAATAATAAAAGAAAAGAACTTCAAAAGAAATTAAAACGAAAAGGATAAGGATTTTACCTCTTGAATACACCTCCATGAGAACCTCTTTAAGGGAAGGGGTTTTGGTATTTTGGAAATAACAAGAGCTCCTGGATGTGGGGTGAGACTAAGGAAATGTATTTTGTAATAATTTTGATAATATTCAAGGCATATCGATGTGAAGAGAAGAGGGGGTGAGAGGTGGTTTTTATAGTGGAGGATATGGGAGTTTTATCTTTATTTTATACATTATTTTATTATTTTTATCTAGATTATAAATAGTATTGATTATTGTCACTAAATATAGTAATAATTTCTTGAGGGTTTGAACCAAGGTTTATTACATCATCCATGACTCAAGAAATAGTGTATTTGTCTTATAATGTATTTATAATGTAAATTATTGTATTTTACTATTCAATAAGAATTCATGTCTTTCAAAAATATTACAAAAAATCACCCTAACCATTTTTTGATTTTTAGAATTAAAAAATAGAATCCATTTTATGAAAATAATGTTCTAAATATGAGAAATTTAATTTTTAAATAAAATTTTTTTTACTCAAAAAATACAGTTTTAAATTTATAACTGATTTTATAACACAATAAAAAATTAACTAAGGTCTCATAAAATTATCCTAAAATCAAAATACAAGAAAATATTGATATATGAATAATTTTTATGAAAATTAATTTTATTTTAAATCATTACAATATTTTAATTAAATATTTATGACATAAAAAATACTAAAACTTAAATATTAATTTTTAAAATATTAATTTACTTACACTATGATATAATTATATCATAATTTCATTAGTAAGATAAAAAAATTATACTTTCATGGGTTTTGTTACTATTAATAAGGATCATATTACTATTCATAAGGGTAACATTTCTATCCAAAAGTGTCAAGTTATTATTCACCAAAAAATAAGTTCATCCTATCATACCATAAATTTCATACTAATCACAACCGTTTATGTTTGTTTTTCAAAATTCAAATGATAAAAGTGGAAAAATTATGTTTCATATCTATTTTATAACCTTATTGTTTAAATAATTATAAAAAAAAGTTTTGTTTCATAGATACTAAGTGTTATGTTCATTTCATTCTGTATTAAATTTATTTTTAAATCATTGGGGTGTTACATTCTCCCCTACTTCAAAAACTTCATCCTCGAAATTACAAAATTTTACCATATAAAAAGATTTTGGTAATTATTCATCATAAATTCCTTCGACTCCCATGTCACCTCTTCAATTTTATCATTTTCTGAAAGTACCTTTACTAGATGAGTAGTCTGATGCCTGAACACCTGTTCTTTAGTGTCCAAAATTCAGATAGCCTCTTCATAGTAAGATTAAACGGCTTCTAGATCTAATCCTTTCGAAGTGGTAACATGTGTTGGGTATGGCATGTACTTTCTTAACAATGAGTCGTGGAACACATTTTTTACTTTAGAAAGACTAGTAGGCATTGCTAAATAGTAATCCATAACTCCAAATGTCTCAATAATTTTAAAAGTACCATTGTACCAGGGGCTCAGTTTCCCATTCTTCCCAAATATTATAACACCCTTCCATGGAGATACTTTCTAAAAAACGTCATCTCCCACTTGAAATTCCAAATCCTTACTTTGATTATCAACATATATCTTTTTCATTCTTTGAGCTGTAGTGATATGGGATTGAATAGTATTTACCTTAGTTGTTGTTTCCTCCACAAGCTATGGGCCTAAAATCTTCCTTTCACCGACTTCATTCTAAAATGTTAGTGTACGATATCTCTTTCTGTACAATGCTTCATGTTATTCCATTTGAATGCTATAATGGAAACTATTGTCTTATAAAAACTCTACAAGTGGAAAATACTTATCCCATATACCTTGAAAATTAAGTGACCATGACTTCAAGATGTCTTCTAAAGTTTGAATCGTCCTTCCTGATTGATTATCAGATTGAGGGTGATAAGTAGTACTAAAATGAAGCAAATTATCCAAAGTTTTCTGAATACTTTCCCAAAATTTCAATGCAAATCATAGATCATGATAAGACACAATAGAAAGAGGTCTTCCATGAAGTCCTACAACTTCATTAATATAGTGTTTTGTAAGGAACTCCCATGGAAAATATTCCCTTATAGAGAGGAAATGTGAAGATTTTGTAATTCAATCAACAATTACCCATATTGGATTATTCATTATTGGAGTTTTGGGTAATTTGGTGAAAAAATCCATAGCAATGTCATCCCATATCCATTTTATAATAGGAATCGGTTGAAATAATCCTCTAGGATATTTTCTTTCAACCTTCACATATTGACAGACTAAACATCTTGATACATAATAAGTAATTTCCCTCTTCATATTATCCCACCAAAAATGTTTCTTCAGATTTATATACGTATTAGTGTTACCATGATGTATAGATAAATTCGAGCTATGGGCATCATCCAATAACTCCCTTTTTAGCTAGGGTATAGAGGGAACACAAAACATCCTCCCAAATTTTAGAATCCAATATTAATACTAGAAGTTTTCCAACTTCCAATCATTCTCAATTTTAATTTTATGTGGAATATTCTCATCATCATGATGACAAATTTTAATCCTTTCTAAAAAAGTTTGTTGGTAAATCAATTGAAAAAGTAGTGATGTTTCACCTTCTTTGATAATTTCCATATCCATACTAATTAGATCCATATACATAAGATCCCTGTCAATTATCATTTTTCTCAAAACTCTATGATCCTTCCTACTCAATGAATCAACTACCTTATTTTCCTTCCCTAGGTGATAGTGTATTGAACAATCATAATCCTTAAGCAACTCAAGCCATAACCTCTGCCTCATGTTGATTTATTTCTATGATAAGATATATTTCAATCTTGTTTGATATATATATATATATCACATATTTTACAATATAGATAATGTATCCATATCTTTAAATAAGATATTACAGATACTAACTCAAGATCATTAGTTGGATAGTTTTGTTCATGATTTTTTAACTACCTTGAAGCATAGGTAACAACTATATCATTCTGCATAAAGACACAACCAAGTCCTTTATTTGATTAATCATTATAAATCACAAACATACCATTTCTAGATGGTGGATTCAATATAGGATCATTCATTAACCTCTTATTTAATTCTTCAAAACATTCTTCACATTATTTTGTCCATAAAAACTGAACCCATTTACGATTAATCTTGGTTAACGGGTTAGTTAATCGAGTGAAGTTCTGAATAAAACACCTATAATAACCTTCTAAAATAATAAAACTACATATCTCGGTTATGTTCATTGGTGTAGGTTTGTCATAAACTAACTTTTTCTTCACATGATCAAATAAGATTCCATCCTTACATACAATTTTTCCAATAAAAGAAACTGTTTGATGCCATAATTCACAATTTCTAAACTTCCCATATAACTCGTTTCTATTAAGAGTCTTTATATTAATGCGCAAGTGATTCAAATGATCTTCGTAGCTTTTGTATTATACCAATATATAATTAATAAATACCACAACAAATCTTTCAATATATTACTTGAAAAATTTATCCATCAGATCCATGAAAATAGAGGGTGAATTATTCAATCCAAAAGGAATTACAATAAATTCATAATTCTCATACCTAGTTCAAAATTATCTCTTTGTAATATCTTCCTTCCTCACATGAAAATGATAATATCCATATTAAAGGTCAATCTTAGAAAAATACTCGACTCTATGAAGTTGATCAATTAAATAATCAATGATTGGAAGAGGATACTTGTTCTTTATTATAATAGGATTGATTTCCCTATAGTCTATACATAGCCTCATGGACCCATATTTCTTATTGAAAAAGAGAATTGGGGATCCCCATAAATAAACACTAGGGAGAATAAATCTTTTATCACTCAATTCCTATTATTATTTCTTTAGTTATACTAATTCTATAGGGTACATTCTATAAGTATTCATTGATATAGGTCTTAAACCAGGAATTAAATCAATAGAGAACTCAACTTCCTGATCTAGAGGATGTCCAGGAAAATCCTCTGGAAATTCATCGATATATTCTTGCACAATATCTACATCCTCAATTCGAAGATTTATTTCCTCACCCATAGATTTTTCATTCTCATCGACCCTAATAATTACATTCATAAGAGTTACTGGGGGTGGATATAGATAAGAATCAGATGATGAGGTTCCTTCTCTAAAGATAACAAACTCTACATCATTCTCTAAAATTGAAACTTATTTCTTATTATAATATTTGTTCACATCATAATTTAAAATCCAATACATACCCATTACTATATCATATTCAGTCATAATTATGATGATAAGGTCAAAAACTAATGCATTTTTATGTGTCATAAAGGGAACTGATCGACACATATTTGTTGGAATGATACTTCCCTTAGGAGTTTTGACTGAAAACTCCTTTACTAAATAAAATTGGAAATTTTTAATTTTCTTAGAATACTTGGAAGATATAAAAGAGTGAGATAACCCAGAATCAAATAAATCATTGGCTATGTTTGAGGAAATGATTAAAGTACCTTCCACCACATCATTAGGAACTTCAACCTCAATAGTAATTACCACATAAGTTTATCCTTTATCCCTTAGACTTCTTTGGGAAAGTTTCCTTAAAACCTAGGAAAATCATTTTCATAATGTTCCATTTATTTTCAATTTTATCATTGAAAATTGGTAGCTTATTTATTTCCCTTACAATCACGAGATTGGTGTCCTTTTCCTCCACACTTGTAATAAACACTCATACCCTTTAGGTAAGTACTGAGGTGTTTCTTCCCACAATTATCACATGATGGAAAATCACTTCTTCCCTTCTCCCCCTTTTCCTTATTTCCTTTTCCAAAGTGTTCAGTAGACCTCTTCTTCTATGGTATTATTTTATGGCCATAATAATTATATAATTATTTTTATGTCTTTATAACACATAAGACTATATCTTTATATGATGAGAAATTTTGGGATACTAGTGCCCTTTGGGGGAATGGTTTGAAACCATAAAATAATTGATCAACCTTGATCCTTGTATTATGTATGTAGTCCAAAACATGCCTTAAAAATCTGTTAAAGTTGGATTCATATATGGAAACATTTTCATTCTATTTCTATCTTAGACTCAATATTTGGATATACACATCTTCTCATTGTTAATAAGGAAAATATTTTTCTACTATTTTTTGTAAAATAATTCCACTCCATAATTGTTATTTATTATTCCTCCTATTTATTTAGATTAGTTTCCACCATTGATACACATCTCCTGATATATGATAAAATTGCATGAAAACCTTCACCCTTTCGTTAATTCCCAAAGAGATAAATATATTTACTAAGTAACTTATCCACTAGTCATCTACAAATGGGTTTGTAGTCCCACTAAATGATGGAGTTTGTTGTCACAAAAAGAGGTCTAATATTTCACCTCCTCATTGTGGATCAAGATGATCTATATAGTTAAGGTTATTTTTCATAACCTGAGTTAGCTATACTAGTATAGTTATAAGTTGTTCAACACAAATCTTAGATCCAAAACCAATCTCATTATCTTACATAAGAGGGGAATCCCTACATGGGATATGTGCATTCATGAAATTTCCATTTCTTTCACTAGGTTCCATTTCTAAATAATGGAAAACACTATATTAGGTTATGAATCAAAATGTATAATCTCAATACTACCGAAATACATAACATGAATTGCAATTATATGCATAATTATTCTCATAATCATAAAAATTATTTCTTTGGGGACGTCATTGCTGTTAAATTCTTTATAATGGTTTCTAAAGAAAAATTTAATTATCATAAGAATATCCCATGATATATTAAAATTAGGTGTGCAGTAAGGCATATTTTCATGTACCATATTACCTGAGCTAGGCCAGGAACACCTTGTCAGATCTATTACTCCTACGTACATCTGTGTCGAAACCATGTCTACTTGTAGTATCTAGACATTGATGTATTGCTAGGAATACCCATGTAATCTCTTCCTTAAAAAAATTCTAGGATGTTATTCTATTATTATCCTCAAAGTACATCATAGTGTTATGTTCCATAATCTATGTTTTCTTAATCTATTTTTCAAGGTTTCTACTAAACTTCCTATGATAGAAACTGTAAGGAATTTGATCCCAGTTGCCCAAATATGGTGCCTTATTTTATTACATTGATATAAAAATAAAGAATTTATATCCAAAGAAACGAATAGTTTAGTTGAATTGGAAAACTAAATACTTACATAAGTTTAACATTACAACTTGAAATGAAAAACATCATAGAAACTCCTCTGGAAACACTCTTATCACTAGTGCAGAAAACATTTTTTACGTCGGTTATTTTTCATTATTTACGTCAGTTTTTAGGCGACGTTAATACGGACGACGTTATAAATAACGTTTTTTACGTCGGTTATTTAAAACCCGACGTAACATCCCTAACATCACGGTGTTTATCACGTCGGTTCATTAATAACCGACGTGATAAATATGTGTGGGGGGGTTTATCACGTCGGTTATTTTCTAAACCGACGTGATAAAACGCCTGGGATATCGTTTATCACGTCGGTTATGACATAACCGACGTGATTAACCCTTCCCCGGGCCTATTATCACGTCGGTTTCTTAAATAACGGATGTGATAAAAAGGCCTGGGAAACGTTTTAGCACGTCGGTTATCCAATAACCGACGTGGTAAATCGATTCCCAGGCCTTTTATCACGTCGGTTATATTAAGAACCGACGTGATAAAAGGCCCGGGAACGGTTTATCACGTCGGTTCTCGAAAAAAACCGACGTGATAAACCCCTACCGATTTATTTACCACGTCGGTTATTTTATAACCGACGTGAAAGCGATATTTTTTTTTTAATAATTGCACTTCTCTCACCAAAAAGAAACCAGAAACCAAACAAAAATAACCATGCCAGCCCTCCCCCAAGCCCCAACTGAACCCCACCCTCATCTATACCCACCTAACAACCTGGCTAGCCCTCCCCCACCACATTGGAGCCCCACCACAACCCTTGGACACCCCCCCACCCCTTGGACAGCCCCCCCCCCCCCACCCTCATTTACACCCCCACGACCCCTAGTACAGCCTCAAACACCCATTGGACACCCCTCCCATATCCCTTGGACACCCCCACCCCTTGGACACCCCCCCACCCCTTGGACAGCCCCCCACCCTCATTTACACCCCCAAGACCCCTAGTACAGCCTCAAACACCCATTGGACACCCCCCCACACCTTGACAGCCCTCCCAGACCCCTTGGACACCCCCCCCCCCCCCCCGACCCCTGGACACCCCCCCGAGCCCTTGGACATCCCCAAACACCCCTTGGACACCCCTCCCATATCCCTTGGACACCCCCCACCCCTAGGACACCCCCCCACCCCTTGGACAGCCCCCCCCCCCACCCTCATTTACACCCAACCGGCCCCTTGGACAGAACTCCCAGACACCTTGGACACCACTCCCATATCCCTTGGACACCCCCCCCACCCCTTGGACACCCCCCACCCCTTCGACAGCCCCCCACCCTCATTTACACCCCCCGAACACTAGGACAGCCCCAAACACCCCTTGTACACCCCTCCCATATCCCTTGGACACCCCCCCCCCACCCCTTGGACACCCCCCCCACCCCTTGGACAGCCCCCCCACCCCCTGGACACCCCCCCGACCCCTTGGAAACCCCCCCCCCCTACTCCTTGGAAACCCCCCCCCCCATCCCCTTAGACAGCCCCAAACACCCCTTGGACACTCCTCCTATATCCCTTGGACACCCCCCCCCCCACCACTTGGACACCCCCCACCCCTTGGACAGCCCCCCCCCCCCACCCTCATTTACACCCAACCGACTCCTTGGACAGCCCCAAACACACCTTGGACACCCCTCCCATATCCCTTGGACACCCCCCAAACACCCACCCACCCCCTTGGAACCTCTCCCCCCATACCAAAATCCAGACCAGAAAAACCATCAACAGTAGACCAAAACAAGAAGTAGAGAAAAATTAAACATTCACTTCTATAACATTCAAAACTTACACTGTCAACTTCAAAAAAAACTAAATCCAACCTAAACGACTACGAAATACACAATTACATTGACAATATTCAAAATTACATTTTACATTACAAACAACTAAAAGTCAATCAAACCTGTAAAATAATTTGACCACTCCACTTGTAAGTGTTTGATATCTTCAGCAGTAAAGGGTTGAGGGTCATCAAAAAGCTATAAAAGAAAATAATAGTAGTCAACGTGTATAATGAATAAATCAAATTGAAATATTATGAGAAAGAGGAAATCTTACCAGGTCAAAACTCAGAACTGTCCCAGTTGTTATTATTTCATACATAAATCTTAACATGTAATATCTGCATTCGATGATGCCTTGTTGCTCATGACATTTCTGTTTGAATGAGTGTAAATTCAATATATTATTTTTATGTAATAAATCAAAATGTACAAATTATAAATGGATATTTACCTTCGCATGTACATATTTGATCTTGAAATTCCTTTTCTTTGCGCTTTTTCGAAAGTGGACCCATGCCCTGTTAGAAAATAATACGAATGGGGTAAATTTAAAATTCATTATAATATATAAAACTATTGTGAAATTGAAACTTACGTTTCCAATATATTCTTAAAACTTTCTCGCACATCATCATGGAGAGAGCATATCCAATAAAGTGTTTTCTCCCTAGGGCAAAAAACCCCTAACATCCAATGATCCCTGATAAAAGGAAATTTAACGTTAGTGGTTTTTTATGTTATAAGATAATTAACTCTTTGAGAGGGATGTGTTTCATACCTCTCACAAAAAGGCATCATCCAACACTGTGTGATTACATTCTTTTCAAATCTATCAGCAATATAAAGCATTCTTTGTTCCTCATCCAATGCACATGCTTCAGGGGAAATCAATTGTGGGTCCACGAATCCATATACATCTGTCAGCTCATTCCTCTCACAAATTTTATACAGATACCTAATACAAAGCAGACATAAGTATACATTTTTAATAAATATAACGCAAGGAAAAGGTGTTAAGACTTACATGATAAAAATTTGCACCACGTTGATGCCCAACTTATCTCCAGTGACAAACTCCATGATATCAATTTTCATAATCCCCACACTTAGTTCACGTCCACAGACATGAGCTTCCATTGTAAAGTCATAATGATCCGCCAACAAATTTGAATATCTTGACAATTTGTCAAGACTGCTAGTATCTGCATCTGATGTCATAGC
Organism: Viscum album; assembly: GCA_963277665.1. Classification (NCBI taxonomy): domain Eukaryota; kingdom Viridiplantae; phylum Streptophyta; class Magnoliopsida; order Santalales; family Viscaceae; genus Viscum; species Viscum album. The sequence goes on from OY728152.1 coordinate 1,537,022,006, forward strand.
TATCTGTCTTTGTTGTTGTCTATACAGTATTTCTTTACCTTTGAAGTATGCCTGTAAAAATAAATTGAAAAATATATTAGTTTTCAAATGATAAAACATTAATAAAAATATAAAATAAAAGATATAACATCCATACCTCTATGGTAATGAGTCGAAGAAGTCTGGATGGCCAAAGTAAAAAATGGCCGATACTATGTCCAAATGTCGTCACCTCATCTGTAGGTAATGGTATCCGAGCTGATCTATCTATAATATCCTGTACAGTGACCCTCTGATTCTCTACCTCTAACTGTTGATGATGAACTGTATCTCCTATACAATATACCATCCCATATGCAACTATATGATGTTGAGGATCATCAACATACAACTCACAATAAGTAGGTAGCTGCGGCGGAGGAGGAGGATCAAAAATGGGGTCCGCAGGCTGAGGTGGGGGAGTGGGAGCTACTGGGAGAGGTGGAGTGGGAGCTGCACCCTGAAATTGTCTTTGCAAGTCTGCAAACATAATCTGCACCGATGCTCTAATCTTGTCCTCCATTGTCGCATTAATATTATGGACTTCAGCCTCCAAGGATTCTATTTTTTTTATAAACTCCCTCAACGTTAGAAGTTGAAGAACGTGGCAACACTTTTCTTACCGATACACCTGCCGGATATCCCCTTACACGGCCAGGATGTTTGGGCTTTCCCAATGCCACAGATAAAATATCTTCCCTCCCAGATGGTGTAAATGTCCCCTGTGAACTCTGCTCCTCAAGAGAGTCCTGTAATAATTAATTGAACATTTCTATAATGATTGGAAATATATGACGAAAATAGTAAACTTAAATAAATAAAATAGATATCTTACAATCCTCTCAACTACGAGTCTCGATTCTTCCGAAAGATATTGTCCTTTTTTGCCCTTCCGAGATCTTTTCCATTTCTCATGTCTAGATGGAGGGGATGGAGGGGCCACCTCTCCAGAGCTTGAAGACTCAGCTCTTAGTTGTTGAAATTTTTCTGCCAGCATTTGTTCTTCCAATAATTCATACCCTCCCCGAGATAAACTATGAGGGTATACATTTTTAGATTGGATCTCTTGATGAGCTTTCCTTGTTTGCTGTAAATTAAGAATAAGTAATCATTAACAAAACAATAATAAGATCATTTATATAAGAAAGCTTATAAAAGTTTACATTGCCCTTACCAAAAATGATTCTTTTCTTCTACTTTCAAAAAATTGTCTCCATGTGTCTTCATCTATAAAAGGATATATACGACATGGATTCTCACGACTCCTATGACCATAAATGAAATCAGATGAGAGGGTTGATTTGAAATCCCTTCATCTCCTAGCAGCCAACGATAAGCATTTCTTCCTGACTCCTCCAGTGTCAGGAATATCAAATGTCATCTGATAAAAAAGAGGTTAAAAATATTATATATACTAGAAACATTTAAAGAACAGTCAAACAATAGAAAAAGATCTTACCAAAATGGTCTCCCACAGCTGAGAAATTATCGCCTTATACAGACTTCTCCAATAATCATAGAGAATGCTTACTTTGCTCTTAGCCTGAGTTTCTACAAAACCCTTAAAATCTTTAGCATTTGGACCTCTAGGAAGATCATCATCATCAAACTCCATGACTATCCTCTCCTCCTTCGTACGGGCAAGTGATAATTTTGGTAAACGTGTGCACCCACGCTTACCAACCTTTGAACTCTTTTTCGTAATAGGAGCATGTGAATGTTCCTCCCCAGATGTATGACCAATATGCTCATCTCCAGAATCATGTGGCTGATCAACTGATTGATCTGTCATTTTCTTTCAATTCAAAAAAACAAACATTAGTTCACAAATATACAAATTAAAATATTGTAATACTACTTAATCAGAAAATAGAAAAGTGTACTAAATTACATAATAGTAAACATTGGTAATATGGTAAGCATGTTAAACAATGATAAACATGGTAAACACAGGCAAAAGGTTGCCAAGGAGTTGGCCCAAGAAAGCTGAAAAGTGGACTCACTGAGTCCACCGGTCAGCCGGTGTGAGCTCACCGGCCAGCCGAAGGACCCAGGCAGTAGACTTGCCCACTACCTGGTGCCACCGGCCGGCCGGTGGACCAGACAGAGCTTTGCTCTGGACCACCGGCCAACCGGTGGTCCACCACCGGCCAGCCGGTGCGCCCAGGACTTCTCCTCTTTACGGTTTTTATTGTTTTATCGTTTTTGTTTGATACATGTTTTAATAAGTAAAAAATTTACAATATCTAACATTATATGAAAAAACTAAATGTAAACAAGAAATAAACATGTGTTACCTGTAATTTTAGGAATGTACAGTTGGATTGTTTTCCCAAATTCCTTCGTCGTGATCGTTCCTTATGGCACAAACCATGTCTTCAACATACTCATCATTATGTTCTGTTAATCTTTCCATGGAAGTAGGGATCTCACATAAATCAGCATCTTCATCAAATTCATCCTCACCAACATATTGTTTTTTCCCTTGTAAAACAACAGCCCACTGCATATCTGATTGATCTACTACATAGAAAATTTGTTTGGCATGTGTTTCCATTATAAAAGAATCAGCTGTGTCTTCCAATCTATTCAGATTAACAAGTGTCATTCCAAATTCATCATGTCTGACACTGTTGTTACCGATAAACCATTTACAGTTAAAAACAGGAACTTTAATTTTAAAGTAATCAGCCTCCCATATGTCTTCAATCACACCATAATATGCACTTGATGCCGAAATTGGGTTTCTGTCCTTAGCACTCGAAAAATGCATTGCTTCTGCAAACACCAATACACCACTATTCTGAACTGCACTTCTGTTGTCCTGAGCTTTCGTATGAAATGTATAGCCATTAATTTCATAAGCGGACCATGTTATCACATTTAAAGATGGACCACCCACTATCCATTTTAATGTCTCTGATACATCTGATCTACCAAGCAAGGTCTTTTTAAACCATGGCAAAAAAGTTTTGTTGTGCTCATTCAAAATCCACATTTCTTTCTTCTTTGGATGACATTGTTTCAACTCATTAATATGCAATGTGATATACGGTTGAACATCAGCTATGTTATTCAAGATGTATGATTCTAACTTCTTCATATGTTCAACTGACAGTGATTTGACTTTCAAGCCACGAATCCCCTTTCCCTCATTATTAACCCGTTCATGGCGAGATGGAGGCAAACCTATGTGTTGCGCCGTAGCCAAGTAGCTCGTACAAAACTCTGCTACCTCCTCAGAAATATACTTTTCAATAATGGAGGCTTCAGGTCGATATGGATTTTTAACATATCCCTTTAATATTTTCATATAACTTTCAAAAGGATACATTCAACGAAGATATACAGGTCCACAAAGCTTTATTTCTCGAACCAGATGAATCATTAAATGCACCATCATATCAAAAAAAGTTGGAGGAAAATACATTTCCAAATGACAAAGTATAAAAATTGCATCCTTTTCCAAAATTTTCAAAGCATTCACATCAATCGCCTTGTTACAAATTGAATTGAAAAAATAACACAACCTCATTATAGTCTTTCTGACACGGATGGCCAATATTCCATGCAGTGCAACTGGTAGAATTTGTTGCATCATGACGTGACAATCATGTGATTTCATACCTATCAACTTCAATTCTTTCAATGAGAAAATTTTTTTTACATTTGAAGAATAACCTTGAGGCACTTTGATATCATGAAGACACTGACAGAAGCTACTTTTCTCCCTCTTCGATAATGTATGACAAGCCGGGGGAAGAAATGTTCGTCTTCCTTTATGAGTGGGAGCTAACTCCAAACGTATTCCCATTGATAGTAGGTTTAACCTTGCATTCAACCCATCTTTTGTCTTTCCTTTAATATCTAGAAATGTTCCGATCAAAGAATCACAGATATTCTTTTACACGTGCATGAAATCAATATTATGTTTGACTTCATGATACCTCCAATATGGTAGCTCAAAAAATATTGACCTTTTCTTCCAAATATGTCTATCATTACCAGATTTTTGTGTCTTTCCCAATGTCACATCAAGGTTTTTCACCCTCTCAAAATACAAATCTGGGGATAAAGGTTTTGGAGCAGTATCAAATTCTTGTGAGCCATTGAATGCCTTTTTTAGTCTTCTATAAGGGTGATCCATAGGCAAAAACTTTTGATGACCCATGTACACTGTTTTCCTCCCATGATGCAATTGACAATATGACGTCTGTTGTTCACAAATTGGACATGCTTTATGCCCTTTAACACTGTATCCAGACAAATTTCCATATGCTGGGAAGTCATTTATAGTGAATAGAAGCACTACATGCAGTTGAAAATATTCCATTTTATAAGAATCATACACCCTAATACCATCAGCCTATAACAGTTTCAAATCATCAATCAGCGGTGACAGGTATACATCAATATCATTGTCGGGTTGCTTTGGACCAGAGATCATGATACTCAACATGACATATTTGCGCTTCATACAAACTTCAGGAGAGAGGTTGTAAATTACCAATAAAACAGTCCATGAACTATGTGTGCTACTGAGGGTTCGGTATGGATTCATTCCATCTATGCACAAGCCTAGTCTCAGATTTCTAATTTCATTTCCAAATGTAGGGTATTGGGCATCAATTTTCTTCCATTGTGGACAATCAGCTGGATGACGTATTTTTCCATCACATACCCGCTCATCAGCATGCCATCTTAACCTTTTTGCATCATGTGAATTAGCAAATAAACGTTTGAAACGAGGAATTATAGAAAGATACCAAAATACCTTTGAAGGGAGCTTTGTAATCTCTACATCAGCTTGTGATTTTTCTTTCACCTTATACCGTGATGTCCCACATTTAGGACACTCTTTCAGAAATTCATATTCCTTCCTATATATAATGCAGTCATTCGGACAGGCATGTATTTTCCTGTATCCCAATCCCATCGGGCATAATATTTTTTTGGCCTTATAATGTGAATCTGGAAGATCGTTATCTTCTGGAAGAATGTCTTTCATCAATTGTAGCAGCTCTGTAAAACTTCTGTCACTCCATCCATGTTTCCCCTTCAGGTTAATCAATCTTAACACCGCCGACAAAACCGTAAAATCTGTACAACCAGGATATAATGGTTTTTTGGCATCACCATATAGACGTGCAAATGTCGGTTCTATCTCAATTTGTTCTGCTACAATATCGCGAATCATTTCTTCAATTCCATCGGAGTTACCATCTTGTGATTCATTATCATCAGTGACATTCTGTCCAGTTTCTCCATGCCAAATCCAAGGGTTGTAACTCGGATTGAAACCATGACAAATCAGATGATCTTTTATCTCTCTACTTATCAAATTCTTCATATTCAGACATTTCAGGCATGGACAGAAAAAAATGTCACTACTTGGAACATTTCGTTTAGCAAATTCCAAAAAGGCATCAACACCTTCCTCATATTCATTGCTCATTCGATATGCCGTAATCCAACTTCGACTCATTATTACCTATAACAAATAGCAAAAATATATATATTTTTTAGATAAGACAAATATATGTTTATATGAAAAAAATCATAATTTGAATGTAAACAATTTTGAAATATAAAACAAATCGATGTGTATTTAAAAAAATATGCTTGAATATTATTTTTTAAACAAAATATAGTAAGATATAACACCCCCCCTAGACACCACCCCCACCCCCTACCCCCTTGGACACCCCCCTGGACACCACCCAACACCCACCCACACCCTTGGACAGCCCCCCACACCCACCCACCCCCTTGTAAACCCCCCTGGACACCCCCCGACCCCTCTGGACAGCCCCCTGCCCCTCCTGGACACCACCCCCCACCCCCTACCCCCTTGGACACCCCCCTGGACATCCCCCAACCCTCTGGAAAGCCCCCCCACCCACCCGGACAACCCCAAATACCCTCTGGAGAGGCCGCCACCCACTTGGACAGCCCCCCACACCCATCCAACCCCTTGGACACCCCCCTGGACACCCCACCGACCCCTCTGGACAGGCCGTCACCCCCTTGGACAGCCCCCCACACCCACCCATCCCCTTGGACACCACCCTGGACACCCCCCGACCCCTCTGGACAGCCCCCGACCCCTCTAGAAAGCACCCCCACCCCTCCTGGACACAACCCCCCACCCCCGACCTGCTTGGACACCCCCCTGGACACCCCCAACCCTCTGGACAGCCCCCCCACCCCTCCTAAACACCACCCCCACCCCCTACCCCCCTTGGACACCCCCTGGACACCCCCCAACACCCACCCACACCCTTGGACAGCCCCCCACACCCACCCACCCCCTTGTAAACCCCCCTGGACACGCCCCAACCCTCTCGGGGATTTATAGAAAACGATGAAAAATTAGTGAAATCATAAAATTAGTCAATATTTCAAGTCGAACTAATAGATCTAGGGATTATAAATAAGATTATGGTGCCAAAACGAGTTAAAAGGGTTCGCAATCGAAGAATCTTAGCTAGTTTCAACAAAAAAATCACAACACATTTATATATACTATCCGCGAAAAAAAAAGAACGAGTGGGAGGATTACCTGAGTGCTGCGAGTTTAGATGATTGATCCGAGGAGATTAAATATGAGAAACGATGATCGCAAAGCGAATCTAAACCCACGAAATGGATGAGTCGATTTGGGTTTACGCGTGAGAGAGACGAGTCGCGACTATCGAAGGTAAACTCGCGAATGACAATCCACGGGTCTGGGTAAATTTTTAAATGAGTTATCACGTCGGTTATTCAATAACCAATGTTATAATCTTTTTAAAAACATTTATAACGTCGGTTATTCAATAACCAACGTAAAAACCTTCCTCCGATTCTTTTTTTACGTCGGTTATTTTATAACCGACGTTTTAAAGGGCTCAAAATCCGCGTTTTATTACGTCGGTTATTCCATAACCGACGTCAAAAACATCTGCGGATTCTTTTTTTACATCGGTTATTTTATAACCGACGTAAAAAGGCCTTCAAAAACCGCATTTTTTACGTCGGTTATTCAATAACCGACGTAAAAAACGCCCCCCGCTTCTGTTTTTTACAGCGGTTAATGTATAACCGACGTAAAAAACGAAGCCGCGCGATTAATAACGTCGGTTATAAAAATAACCGACGTTAAAGGTGTACTAAACATAGGTTTTTACGTCGGTTATTTAATAACCGACGTAACAAACCTCGTTTTACATATTATGACGTCGGTTTTATATAACCGACGTAAAAAATGGTGACGTAAAAAACGTTTTCTGCACTAGTGTATTCATCTAGATTATCTTTTCATTTCATTCATAAAATTCATATTGTAATCATAGGGAAAATAAACATAAGAAATGGGTGATATAATATTCTTAGTAATGGTATGTAATACAACATGTGTATAAATAATATGGTGTGATGAATAACTAAATAACACATTCCATTAAAATAAAATCTTGAGTGAAATATGGTAGGAATAAAAGCTGAATAAATAATTCTGTAATAAAACATTACCATATATATTCGAATAGTATAATAATCACATGTAATATAAATTATTAGTTTCATAATGATGTAATTAATAATTCTGAACATCATAATCATACAGTCAAGGCCTCATCCAAGGCATCATACATAATGGGTAAAAACCTATGCTAGTCTGTCTCATGAGACCTACCAATGCATCAAGGGGATATAACAGGCCCCACCCATCACATAAAATTCCAATTAATTCCTAATATGAGTGGGGGATAAAATCAACATATAGATTCATATTGAAACTAACTTATGAAGTGTAAATAACTTTCCCTAATCAGTGAACATAAACACTAACCATTTGGAGTAATATGGTGAATGGTATCAAAATATCCCATCCATAGTCAAACTAACCATAAAAAATTCAATAAAATATGGAATATGATATCATAAAACATTAATCACAATTAAACATACGAATCAACAAATAGTGTGCAAATAGATGAAAATACCTTTATAAAATCATTGAGTAATACTTGAGAGAAATACTCTTCTACTTTTCAAAGAAGAGTTATTTTGAAAAAATATTTGAATAAAACTAAAATTGAACTAAGATTGATATTTCATAATAAAATGAGTGATTTTAGAAAAATTATGGTGGCTTAAAACAGGTTATATAGTCCACTTAAAAATATGTAATAATTCAACAAGTTCCTCTGAATCGGGCTTATTTATCGGGAATAATTTAGAAATATCTTTTTAAAACATATAACTCACCAAAACATAAAGAAGTGTTATGATTGGTACATATATATATAGAAAGTTAACACATAATTTATGAGTAGTACATAAGAATAATTAATATTTTTTGTGGTAAAGTGAGAAAAAGAGTAACCCGAAAGAAATTAGAGGTTAGGGTAGACACCCTTACCTTATGTCTGAATGTGTTCTGCACATCACTGTAACGTTCTAGATAATAAAATTAAATCCACTAATTAATTCATTCATAATCTTATATACATTTATTTGATTTATTATAATTTTATTAAGTTCATTTATGGCCTTTTTGATGAATTCTAATAAACATTTTTTTTTCTCAGAATCATATGTTTTCTTGGTTTTCACGATCGATGTACTTATATATGAGTATGGAAGTTCATATAGAATAGGTATAATTCTAAAAATTGATTTTATATGATATAAATATACCAAAATAAGTTTAATTGGTATTATTTATTTCTTTAATATTTGAGTTTGAATCATTAATGATAAATGTTTGCTTAATTTTAGAATTTTTTCGATCAAAATGAAATAATTGTAAGAACTCGGTTCTTATTCTTGAGGTATGGGTTTCTTATTTTCCTTTTTCCTTTAAGGTTTTTGAGAAAATAAGGAAAATGGAGAAAATACCAAATTTTGGGGGTGCACACCATGTACTTTTCCACACGTTGTGTACCTTGGCCGTGTGGGATGAGTACACAGGGCGTGTAGGCCTGCTGGTGATGAAGGGTGTAAAAACTGACTACACGCCATGTACTTAGTATATAAACGTCGTGTAATCAGTCGGTAGTTGAACAGAATGCATTGGGAGTAGCCGCCAGTAAAGCAACAATACACACCATGTACTCATAAATACACGTCGTGTACTAATGTCGACAGATGAACAGTGAGGCGGTGAAAAGTAGCCGCCAGACGAACAGTTAAAAAGGAAAGTACACACTGTGTACTTTCAAAGTACATGCTGTGTAGTCATGAAATTTTTCTTAAAATAGGTAGTACCCTCCTCTTTCGGTAGAGGAGGCAGAACACTCATTTGGAGCTTGGGAGAGAAGGTCGAAGCTTGGAGGAGCTCCCGACCGCACACCGGGAATCAGATTCTTCCGTCGTCGATCATGTTTGAACTACACGGGTGAGTTATTCCCTCTCCGTGAGTATTTCTTTCCAATTATTCCTCTAAAGGAAGTTATTTGAGTTTGAATAAGAAATATTTTATCACAGATATATTTCATTCTTAGTTGATTTAGGAGGTGTCGTTCACGTATATCGATCAATGGAGATCGAGGTAGGTGGTCTAGTGTTTAATTCCAACTGTTGAGTGTTTTTGTGTTCTGTTGTGCTACACGCCCATGATGGGGGTGTCTTATGGCTGAGTCCTTGACTAATTGAGATATCTAGAATTGTGTAGATAATCTAATGATAATCATAAACTACTGTTTAGGATCATTGCTTGGATCAAGGGCCCTTGTTTAGCCGTTTGGCCAGGTTACCCGAGGGTATGCCATGATTTAGCATGCTTTCACTACAGGAAACCCGCCTATTAGTGGCGGTTTTTTTTCATATAGCAGCGGTTTAAACAGCCGCTATATGTTTTGGTGGAGGTTTATAGAAACTGCCGCTAAACTGGGCGTCGGCAATCTATTAGTGGCGGTTTTATGCATTTCGCGGCAGTCAAAGAAAAGCGTCGTAGTACCTCATTTAACGGCGGTTTTTGGTAAATTTAGTGGCGGTTTTATGGGCTATTTAATTAGCGGCGGATATAATCGCCGCGAAATTCAGGGGTGTCATGCGCCTGCTTAGCGGCAGTTAAAACTGTCGCTAATTCCGGCGTGATTTCACGGCGGTTTTAACCGCCGCTAAGTGTATTTCTGATTACATTTAGCGGCGGTTTAAACTGCCGCTAAATGTATAAGTGGTAAAACATTAGCGGTGGTTAAAACCGACGCGAAATGCTGACCTGAAAAAAAAATAGCATTTCTACTTATACTGCACCACTGCCCTGAAAAACAAACCAAACAAGAATTCTAAGAAAAATAAAATTCTTAACAATAATTACATGGCCAATTCATCTTGTAACTAATATGCGAAACATCATTTAATAACATCAAAGGGGCCATGCATTAACATACCACATATCAACTTCTACAGAAAGACATATGGGATTCTCAAACAACAACTAGGCATGATATATCGACTATCACTACAAATATGGGAAACATCATTTCATAACCTTTTCATCACCTAAATACATCACCTCAACCCCAGATACATTTAGCATCCTGGGACAGAATAGAGCATCAGGAATTTTGGTAGTATTCTGATGCTTATAACGCTAAAAATGATCACCTATCCAACAAAATAATAATTTAAAAGGGTCACTAATTTAATAAGGTATATTACCCTGTTGAAAATGGCCATGATGCTGATAAAAATAAGAAAGTCTTGGAATGGATAGGTTGAGAGGTTTCCCTTCTTCCATTCATGCTTTTATAACCAACATGAAGACCCATATTCTCAAATGTAAATCCACAACAGAGAAGAGCCCTCCATTTAAAAACATGGCCAAGTATCCTGCTAACCAAAGACTTAGGGATACATGTAGTCTCACCTGGTAGCCCCATGAGGCATACTCTCTAGCTTCTAGAGTAGCGCAAAATGATCCCATGACATTCCAAACTTTTTGAGAAGGGCATAGATGAGGGCGTACGATAGATGTCTGAGCCCCACTTCCATAAAAGAAGATATTAATCCAATAATTGAATGAAATAATCAAATGCAAGTACAAATCCTTTTTCTACCTCTCCTTTACAATGGAAAGAATGTCGCCTGCTAAGGTATGAGTCTATTTATTTACATCCCAAACATTGTCAACAGGAAGAAATTCATCATATGTTTCCACTAATAGAAGTATTCCCCCAAGCTTAAAAATATTTCATAGGCCAATTTCTACCTCACCATGGGCTAGATAAATAGTTTTGGTTCCTAGAAACCATCAACTAATCAACTCACTATGGAATTATGGTTTATGGTACATGATAAACTAAAATATATATGTCTCCTCGTAATGATGAATAGAATGCAATTGATAGGGGAATTTTGTGCAGCTCTACCTAACCAAAAATGGCCATGCCCATTCATCAGAGAAATTACCACTAGGGTGCAAATCACACATTCAGCTCAAGCCACGTTTTTGGTCTTCTAGAGAGAAGATGAGCATTTTTGAGAAAATATGAGAAATAAATTAATGAATGAGATCATGAATATATGAAACCATGGTGAATTTTTAAATGTATAATATTTCCCTAGGAACGGTGCCAGAATTAACTGACTATCCTCAGAAACTATCATTTTAATATAGTCAACAGAGAGTGACAGCATGTGAGACTAAAGGTTGTATTCAGGTGAAGAATAGAACTATCATCCTAATGTCCAAATCTATATAAAGAAAGTCTGTTCAATAGAGGATAATTTTGATGTTCAGTCAGAATAAGAACCTTTAAAACATCATTGTTATAGAATACTTTGTATCAATGATTGACATTATGGTTCCAGGAAATAAGGTCTCTCCAGTCTACCACATAAGAAGACATTTTAGAAATAGATGACATATTTAAAGAGAACAGAGAATATATTAGAAGATATGTAACCATTAAGAGAGAATCAGTTGTGCTAATCAAACAAAATAATTGCATAACATGGAAAACATTACGTGGACCACATCATCCATTCTAGGTCACGAAAATCACATAACCCATAAAAATCTTTTGATCACATGATTTTTCTTAATACATGTAATCATGTTACCATGTGAAGGTCAAATGAATCACATAAAGATTAGTAGATCATGAAAAAATTCTCAAGAGACAACAGAATCACATAAGATAGACTAATGGCCAAGGGTGTGCATAAAAGTTCAAATAAATTACCATTGATTAGTTCATGGATTGATTAAGTGAGATATTTAGACAAGGTGATCACACAAAGTGGTCAAGTGACATGATCACATGATTATGTCTCTTGTATGGTTCTTGTGTTGAGGTCATGCAAATTTGACTTTCAAAACAATCGCACGAGAGAGGAGGTTTTGAGAGTTATGGAACTTCATGTCACCGGTAAAATGACCAGACTGTCACCCCCTATTTATAGGGAACCTCAAGGAATATGAATGGACTTATAGAAGACCAAAAGATGTTTTGAATTCCAACTAGAGAAAGCATAAGAGACTCATGAAGTGATTTCCTACCTCATAACTGATTCCTTGTTCCTTCGAACATCACTTTTGTGGGGGGGGCATTTTTTGACACTAGCCAAATGAGCATTGTATTATTTAGGAACGAAGAAATACCCAAAGCATAGGTATTAATATATACCCAAAGGAAAGAAAATTCTAGCATGTATACATATAGATTAATCACCTAGGTCACAAGGACCATGTGAACTTCAATGAGGCTCATAATCACATGACCCTAGGAACATCATGCAAAGGGGTTATGCAATTCATGTGATTTGTTCCTGATCATGTGAATCCCCATCAAATAGCCCAATTAATCATGTAAAACCCCTCTGATTATTCTTTTTTATCATATGACATGTCATCTAATAATCTCCCAATATGTTCATAAAATAAAAGTTAGAAAACAGGGAAGCTTTATGGGAAGGGAGTTGCATTGGTTTTCATGTGATGTGGTTACGTGCCTAATAAAAACTATTAATGATCATGAAAATCACCTCAGAAAACCATCTTGATCTAGTGATATCCATTAAACATGGCTGTTTGGACATGTAACACCCTAATGAGTCCAATTCCCAATGCTGAATTTACAACAGAAACATCAAAGAGCCTATTACCATAGATCATCTAACCAATGAAACAAACACATCATTCTCTTTACCACCTGAGGTTATTGTGATCATTCAAGGTTATCCACTAAATCTCCTCCAAGACCAATGGTTTTTTAAAGGTTCCATACACCACACATGTTATATATACAAACCAACCTTTCCCATATTTGTTCAACACATCAACAATACTACTCATGGTCTAATGATGCATCGTCACCCTCTCCACCTCCATCTCCTGCTACCACCTGTAAGAACATTATATTGAAAATTAAATATTGTTGCATATTTATAATTAAACTTAAAACCAATAAAAGTTTGCAAACTAAATGATTTTGATTTTTTGTGATTTACCTGCTCACCACCACTCGGTGCACTACCACTGGGGGCATATCTGCTCATCTGCTAATATAAATCAGTCAACGCTTTCTGCATAGCGGATATCTGAGCCCCTTGGTCTTGAACTGTGGCTCGTAGAGAAGAAATATCCCTCTGAGCATCTTCAGGTATGGGATGACTATAACCAGGAGTAGATGCTGCTAGAATCCCTGATGGCCTGCTAAAGACCTCAGATGGTACGGGTCCCAAACCCATCCTGTGCACTCTACCAGGATCCTACTTCCCAAGGACTTGAGCAACCGGGTCATCCTGGGAGACTGAGTAGGACTGCCCAGGATTGGCATCCCATAGTTCTTTAATTTTTACCTATAAATCAAATATAAATACATATTAACACAGTAAGAATTGATAATAAGTTATTATAATAAAAATTTGACTTCATACCCCAACTTCTTTGGAAGGCTCATTAACAAAAGAGCCATCTGATTTTCTGTGAACATCCAACCACAGTTCAGTCCGGGAGGCTTCGTGCCCTAAATTCTGTGACTGCATTAAGAAAATATAAATCAAAAATTAAATATATTAAATAGATAATATTGTATTATAAATATTTAAACTATTTAAAATATTACCAATGACATTCGGCTTCTAGAAAAGCTTTTTGAGCCCACTGTGTGAGGGATGACTTGCTTCGCCCTGTTTAATGCATTCTGTCGTGAGAGATCCTGAAATAAATAAAATGAAATTTAACAGTAATGTATCCAATGGAATCTCCTCTTCATATACATGTATTAATGTAAAATGAGGATAATATAATAATATATATTTCAATACCATCCGCTTCTCATCACGATGTCTGACAACAAAAACTTTCCACTGCTCTTTCAGTACCCCACTGGGTAGCTTGTCATACATTTGTTCCAAGGTCAATGAATTATCGTTCACATCACACCATAATCTCCATTTGAAATCTTTCCATTTTTTACCAAGATTTTTCAAAGTCCGCTTCTGTGCTATCACATCAGCAACTGTGAAGTGGAAGAACATCTATATACAGAAATTCATTTTGAACATATTAGTAACATGACATTCAATTAAACCATAATGTAATAAAATTACCTTTATTTGAGAATCGAAAACTTCATTTTTCCAGTTTGGAGGCATATGTCTCCAATCATCATATGAAATGGGAAGGGAAATGGGCTCTGTTGCCAACTGACCTATAATCTTTCCAAGTAACCCCGCGGCATCATCCGTAGGGACCCCATAAAAATAAAATGGCATGACTATCTTTTCTCCATTAAAGTTCCAAACATCTGAGATTTTTAAGTGTTTCTCCACGGTTTCATTTTTTTCATCTTCAATGAGAAAACAATTAGTATAAACAAAATGCAATAAATTTATTTAATTAAAATTTATACCTATGACTGTGACCCTCCAGTATGTCTGGGATGAACTGGAAGGGGTCTGTCACCGCCCAACTAATGAGTCACCTGTAGGGGGAGTCGATGACTCAGCCTCTAATGGGAGGCCCTCTGATGGTGTGAGATATAGTGCAGGGGGAGATGGTGTGGGGGTGTAGGCAGCTGGTGCCACATATGTCATGGGGAGTGACCCAGATGGATCGTCATCCGTCGTAGAACTAGAAGAAATAGTATACCGCTTCCTCCTTGGCATTCCTGTAATTTAATCAAATAAAATTAAGTTCAGAATATATATTTCAAAAAAAATATGCAGAAAAAAAATTAAAAATTATAATAGATGCTCAGTACTAACAAAAAAAATATATATAACAATGATAATGAATGACTGCAGAAATGAAACAAGTGGTTGCTGCATGAATGAATAATTGTACATACAATCATTTTCCCCTTCAATAATGTCAGTTTCCTGTTCCATTGATTCATCCAATTCATTCATCCTTTCAAGAATAATATTTTCAATATCATGATGGACAAATAGTTCTACTTCCTTTTGTTGATGACATTCAATTTCAGAGGTCAAATCTTCCACTTCATCACCCATATCATACAAATCTCTTTGTATTACGTGAGTAACTACACTCCACCCTTCATCCACAACATCATTCACATAATATACCATTTTTTCTTCTGATGCTAAGATATATGGATCATGCATTTCATGATCACCAACATCCATCAAGCGAGAGAAGTTCACAGAAGTAAATTGCAATGAATCTCTTTTAACACCTCTGATAATATCGACCCATTTTCATTTGAATAAAACAACAGAAAAATGTCCATGGTAGTTTAATTCAATAATATCATGCATCTTTCCATAGTATCCCACTTCAGCAAATGTAAATATACCACTATTCTGTGTTTTCAAACCCACTTCTCGATCGACTGTACGAAATCTAAAGCCATTCACATTATAAGCGTCGAACTTTCTAACTTGCTTTATAGGACCTCTAGCAAGAAACTTCAAATGTTATGACAAGTCTGCTCGAGTATCAGTATTCATGATCTGAAAAAAGAAATATAATTTAATAGATTTACAAATTGTATGTGTCAAACTAATATTCATATTTATTACAATATTTATGAACTTACACGTCATGCAAACTATTCTACAAGATCTTTATTCATAGCTTTCATTATATCTTTCTCATTTTGTGTTCGGCCTCTCATTTGTCTCTTTGTTTATATCCTCAAATCTTCAATAAATGGATATGTAATTTAACTATTCAGCAGCACATATCTATGTGCCTGTAATAATTCTAATTCTGTCAGTGTCACATTTGAGGTCCTCCCAACTGATCGGCCAATAGCAGGAAATATTTTTGATTTCTGATGATTTTGAGATTGAGTTGATGTGTCTTCAACATGTCCAACTCGATTAAATCTTGTATCAATATCATCTAAATACCTGGAACAAAAGGTAAGACACTCCTCGGCCAAATAGCCTTCAGCAATAGAGCCTTCTGGTTGAGCTTTATTTCTCTCGTATGATTTCAAATGCCCAAGATATCTGTGAAATAAAATAATAATATTATGCATTTATTTAAATGTAAAAAATTGTTTACTTAACTGGAAAACATATAAATAAAATACCTATCAATTGGATACATCCATCGATAATGAACGGGGCCTCCTAATTTAGATTCTTCAACCAAATGCAAAGTTAAATGCATCATGATAGTAAAAAACGATGGAGGAAAGATCATCTCCATTACACAAAGAGTCAATAAAAACCTCTCTTGGAGGTTGTCAAGCTGAAATGGATGTACAAATTTCTCACATAATTGCCTGAAAAATGTGCAGAATTGGAGTACAACAACAGTAACTTTTTCAGGTAATAATGTATGCAATGCCAATGGTAGTAACTGCTGTAACAAAATATGTGAATCGTGACTTTTCAATCCATGTAACTTACTATTCTTCAAGTCAACACACCTCGAGATGTTACTCGAATACCCATTAGATACCTTCAAATTATTTAAAATTCAAAGGAACGTATCTTTATACCTATTTTTCATTGCGAAAATGGCTGGAGCATACTTTTCATTCTCATCTGGCCAGAGATCGCGTTTTATGTTCATTACTTGTAAGTCTTTGAGAGCATTAAGATGATACTTCGAATTTCCATGCTCATTAAGTAATGTGAAAATCAAATTATCACATAAATTATTCTCAATATGCATCACATCAAGATTTTGGCGCAACAAATTAAATTCCCAATACGAAAGTTTGAAGAATATACTTTTTTTCTTCCATTTTTGCGTTCTGATTTCACTTGACAATGCACTTCGGACCTGTTTTCCACTATCATTCAAATGATGAACCTTCCCAAATTCTGTTTCAACATTTTCAAGTTGTGTCAATATTTAAGAACCGTTTAACAACTTTGGAGGTGGTCTATGATCAATGAAACCATTAAATTTTGATTTGTTCAACCGAAATCTATGAGATGCATCGAGAAATCTTCGATGGCATAAGAAGCACCATTTTCTACTGTGAGGTAGTCATTTGGGCTCAAAATCAAATTTACAAATGGGACAAGACAAACCCGTATAATTGTTCCAACCAGATAAATTCCCAAGCCCAGGGAAGTCACTAATGGTCCACAGTAAAGAAGCATGCTTTTTGAACATTGTTTTAGAAGAAACATCAAATGTCTCAACACCGTTACTCCATAACTCCTGCAATTCTTCAATCAAAGGCTGCAAGTGTACATCAATATCATTTCCAGGAATTTGTTTTCCAGGAATAATCATTGAAATGATAAAAGATGATTGTTGCATACACATCCACAGAGGCAGATTATAAGGGATCAAAACAACTGGCCAAATGCTATAACTTGTACTCAAAGTCCCAAATGGGTTGAATCCATCGGCAGCCAATCCCAATCTAACATTCCTAGAATCAGCTGAGAAATCTAGATGTAATGAATCAAATGTCTTCCATGATTGGGAATCTCATGGATGTCTCATTAACCCATCATTTTTATTATCTACAAAATTTTACTTCATGTGTTCGGTGGTTTTTGATGACATTAATAATCTTTGCAATCGCGGCTTCAAAGGAAAGTAATACAAAACCTTTGCGGGTGTGTTCATTTTCTTTTTCTTCATGAAATTATGTTCAGTCAGACTTCCAACATCACCCTTTGACTGCCATCTAGAAGAAGAACATTTCTTGCAATTCAGTCTACTTGAATCCTCTCCCAAATAAAGCATACGATCATTGGGACACGCTTGTATTTTTATATAATTCAGACCAAGCTTGTTAACAACTTTTTTCATGTCATAAAAAGATTCTGGGATTTTTGCTTCAGGAAATGCATCATGAATCAATTCCAATACCATGGACATTTCCTTATTTGTAATTCCACATAGACATTTGATATGGTGAAACTTCATCATAATTGAAAGCTTTGAATATTTCAAACACCCACTATACAACTCTTGATTTCCATCGTCAACTAAATCATGAAACTTGTTTTTCTCAGTGAATTGTTCTGTTACATTTGGCTCTAAAAAATCAAGAGGATGATCCAATGATATGTTCCAATCTTGATCTACTTGTGTTACAGTCTCAAAAACATCACTTGTCACGTTGCAATTTGTAGCACCCTCTTCTGGTAGTTCTGATATGTTTTGATGCTGATAGTGGTGTCTTGTAGTGCAGAATGCATCATTTATGAGGTTTTGCATTTCATTTTCCATTGTCGATGAACTTGGGACCTCATTCTGTGGATTAACATCAGTGCTCAATCTTTCTGTATTGTTCTATTCTTCATGCCAAATCCAACACAAATATTTACCAGGTAATTGCTTCACTATTAAATGTTCATAAACTTCATCTCTCTTCAACCATGTTCTAAATTTACATTTAAGACATGGACATCTTATTCTCCCTTCAACAGATTGATTAGAAATCTCAAAATCTAAAAACTCATTCAAACCCTTAACATACTAAGGTGTGTTCCTCGGTAATGTGATTCAGCTTTTATCCATGTATATCATAATGTGCCTACACAAAATATACGATAGTGTAATATTGAAGAATAATAATATAATAAAGATGACCCATTGATCATAAAGTATGCATAATATAATAAAGATGATTCATTGATCACATTTACCACTTACTTAGCATGCCCAGACAAACCAAACAAGTCTGGTCCCTAAGAGACAGCGTGAACACCTCATTGAGGAGCAATAAGAATATCGGGTTACACAATTATCATAACACTGTCAATCACACATTTATGTTGCCTCAAACAACACCCCATTGAAAGTGATGTCATTAAACACACCAAAGATGCACGATTTTCATACCATTAGTACAATGAAATTACTAGAAATATTTAACCCTTATATGACACCCTTTGAGACTTATCGTAGGCTAGCTTGGGTACCCGGATTATGGGTAGCCTAGGTCAGTTCATGAAAATTGATCATGTTTCATTGCTCTTTATGTTTTTCTATCTTGTCACTATCTATTTTAATTTACCTCTCTCTTTGAATTTGATAGTGTTTCTTATTTCCTTGAATTTGGAGAGACCTTTGTTATTCATTATATCATTAGGTTATGCAATTTTAATTCATCCACTTGGATTTCCATAGTGGGGTAATCATTAAAATATCTTTTAAAAACTAATGAATGATTTATGTTATTTTCACTTAAATATTTTTTGTGTTTAGTACTATAAAAATTTATCTTCAATATTTCAAACAACTCATATTAAAAAAAATCATGCAACCCATAAAATTTGGATTTGATATAATAAAAAGGACATGTCCAATTTTTACTTCAAACATTTATGTATACTTCAAGTCCTAAGAACATTTAATTTGAAGTAATTATTTAGAAATGAATTTACAACTTTAACACAAACTATTATACTTAATTCAATCATAATAAATTTAAAATATTTAGTAAGTGACACTAGTTCAGAACTTATGAAGATCTTTTCTAACATGTTTGAGAATCTCATGGTGATAAATAAAATGTTCTTACTAAATATATCATTCGGTATGAGTATGTAAGAAGAGAAGTTTATTGTAAATCATATTAACAACTTCAACATGATAACAATTCAATTGGAGTTAGTTAAGGTGGATTTCAAGGATCTGGAATGGGTGTTGTTGTTACTATCATCACCCCTTGAATCTTGGAATGCAATAATTACTACTATGAGTAACTTCAGTAGAAATAATGACACAAGAGTTGTACCTCTGGTGGTAGAAGGTACTACCTCCAGACTAGTCATAGTAGACTGCATAGCATACATCTCTCTCACCCCTCTACTATATGATCTGACATGACTCCCCTTTACTTACCCTGCTGGTCAGTACTACTTCTATTGTACGAGAGTACTATGTCCCCTTCCTCAGTGTAAACATCTGTTGGAAATCCAGTTATTGGTTTGTGGAGGGGAATCTATGACTTTTCTAGAATTTGGGGTTTCTCTAGATCCCCTACTACTACTCTGCTCCTGATAGACACTGCAAAACCTATGGAGGTGTCTCGACCTCCTAAAAGTGTGACACTCCTTAGTAGGGTGAGGAGATTGAGTGTGTGTGTGTGTGTGTCTAGTCAAATGGTGTATTCTCTTGTATTAGGATGAATCACTGGTAATATATATCAATCAGGTCTAAAATATTATTACAGGACATATTAGTTAATTCCTCCCATAACTTATTAATTTTACCATTTATTCCTAATTTTCAAATCCTCCTATAGATACGAATCACCAAAATCATCTTAAACCATTTTCCATATTTCACATGCAATGTAAAGAACTTTAACTAATCCATGATTCCAAAGGATCTCATAAAATCATGAGGGTTTGTAACACGACAAATGTTAATGCAAGTCCTAACAATAATGATAAGAGAGCAAAAAGGGATTCTTGGGAGGGATCAACAAGAGGATTTTAGAAAGAAGGGATAATTCCAATTATTTAGGTTGTGCATGTGGCATGTCGATGTGATCATAATTTTACACATACTAGCATAATCAGAACAGACTAAAGGGAGATTTCCAAGACCACCCAACTCAAAATAAGAAATATTTTTGAAAAATCCTAATGTTTGTGGTATCAATCAGATTCCCCCTTCCGTTCAATGAGAACTATAATTTTAATCAACAATAGATCAAGAAGCGGAAGATGAACAGGAAGGTTTACCTTAAAAATCTATGTTCAGAACACCAATATCCAACATGGTCTTGCTTATAAATCAAATAGGATTCTCATACGTCATCCATGGAAGGTTTGATAGAATCATAAAGGAGATAGGAAATTTTATAACATAGGTGTTGGATTGTTAAAATTCTTGGAAGATATAATTCATGATGTGAATAGGTAATTCACATCATGAATTCGTCAATTCCCATATATGTGGAAAATTTTATCACCTCATTTTAAAAACTGAATTAAACTAATTTCATGTCATGAATATATTTAATGAAGTGAATTATTGTTTCACGGATTTCCCAAAACAACTAATAAACATAATGAATTGGGAATTCATAACATTAATTTGTGGGAATTCATAACATCAATTCATTTAAACCTTGTTTATTAAGCCTTTATGCACTAAATGGTGTTATTGGTATCAAGAATGTTCAACTAGAAATTAATGGTAAAAGGGTGAAAGAGTTTGAAAATTCTTTAGAATTGATGAATAATATGCATAAAGATAAAATTGAGAAGATAAAGAAATAATGTAATGATAGATAGAGATCAGTTGAGGTTGAGAAGAATATTCTTAGATTAAAGTCACTAGAATTGGAAGTGAAGTTGAGAAATCTTGAATCAACTTAGGAATAATCTTCCCCATTAGATAAAAGAAAATGTCTCACCATGAATAGTTTTTTCAAGAGTCTTTTTTGAAAAAAGACTCATGTTAGTAGAAAAAAGATCTTGATATCAACTCTATATCTATCTATAACATGTTATTGGAAAAAGGTAACCTTTTATCTAGTCGAAAATATTTGTACTAATGTTTTCTTATCAATAAGTACAAGTTAAAATTTTAAATATGATAAAATATAGGTGAATAAAAATTATAAGAAAATCAAAAATGTTTCAAAGGTGGTTGTGATCAAGTATAGGAAGATCATCTCCCAAAAAGAATCCCAAAATAATTTTAATTCTACTAAAAAACAACAAGTTTAAAAAAAACTAAAACTAAAGAAAATAGAAAAAGATTTATTAGACACCATTTGTGCTTTTAGAGGTTTGGGAACAAGGATATCAAAGGTTATCACAAAATTATAATCTATAAATATTAAAAAAAGGCCTATATTAAGGGTGACAAAAACTAAATATAATAATAATTCTACTACATAGAAGAAAAGTTCCTAGAATAAACAAAATATCTCTATTATAAATAGATCTAAATAGTCATAGAACTTTTGTATGTACAATAATAAATGGTGTCACAGTTATGGAGAGTGATGATATATACCAAGAATAAATTATATGCTAATATGAATATAAGACCATGATAAATGAATAAAAAAGAATAGAATTAGACAAGTCTTCCTTGAAGTAGATACAAAAGCTGTGAGACAACTACACCCAAGGTTTAATAAACAAGGTTTAAATGAAAGGAAACCTAACTCTAAGAGATTTATCTAGAAACTTAAATGGATACATACTTGGAAAAGACGAGTCGCCGGAGATGGAGGTCGTGGGGTCGCCGAAGACGGAGGTCATGGGGTCGCCGGAGGTCACGGGTTGCCGGACGGTTGGGGGTCGTCGGACGGTTGGGGGTCGAGGGTTGCGGGTCGCCGGGGGGGTTAGGGGATGAAGGGAGGGCGCGGGGGTTTGGGGGAACGATGGGGGTGGGGTAGGGAAGGGTCGGGATTGTTAAAATAAATTACAAGTTTTGCGGCGTTTTATTAAAAACCGTCGCGAAACCTTTCGACGAAAACGTTTAGCGGTGGTTTTGTGAACCGCCGCCACAAAACCGCCGCTAAACCCGGTTTTTATTGTAGTGTTTGAGTTTTCTTGAGAGAAAATGTATATAATTGTTTGTTATGTGTTGGTTTTGGCCCAGTTTCTTGTCTAGCCTGAGGGAAAGTGTTTGTTTAGCCTGAGGGAAAGTGTCTATTTAGCCTGAGGGCAAGTGTTTCATTTAGCTTGAGGGAAATGTTTCTAATGTCTGAGGAAAGTATCTTCCGTGCCTGAGGGGAATATCTTGTATGCCTAAGGGAATATTCGTTAGGCCTGAGGGCAGTTACCTAAGGGTTTTATTTCTATTTAGCTTAAGGGAAAGGTTCTGATTAGCCTGAGGGCAAGGTACTGTTTAGCCTGAGGGCAATGTTCACTTGAATATTCACCATGGTGTTTTCTTGTGTTATACCTTCCAAGCTAAAGCACAGGCTTGGTATTGTTATACCTTCTATTTTTTAGATAGACTATTTTAGTTTTGTTGTGTCACTGTATAAGAGATTTTCAACTGAGGCTAAGTCTCAGAAACTTATAATTCAATTATATAGAATTGTTAAATAGTAATTAATTGGAAATGGAACTAGTAAGAGTAGCTGCTTTTGAGTACTTCCTAGTTTACTACATTTCATTATTGCACACTGTTGTTGCAAATTTCCACTAACAGTTGGGCACAGGCCATTGGTGGTTGCGTACTGGGATTTATTTCTCACACACTATTTGGGTCATGTCTTGGGCCCAAATAGATTATATTGCTTCAGGTGTTGATAAGGGAAAGAGTCCCTATACAGGTACTTGATTGTTGCAGAGGAGTAAGAGAGCATGGGACCGAGATTAGGCTTGCGATGTTGTTATGTTCCTATTGCGTTATTTTATTTTTCTTTTCTGTATTTGACCTTTTGTACTGTATTGTTTCAGATTGCAGTGTATCCTGTTTTGGTTTCTTTCTTAGACATAGGGTCATATTGCATCATTATATATGATCGTTGGTCATTTCTTTACTACAGTACTATTTTCCATTTCAGCATTGGTATTATTTAGTGCTTCCTATTTTGTATGTTTATATTTCTCCATTGCACTACACTTTAACAAATGAGGGCATAGTTTCCCCACTATCAGACACGAGCCCTCACTGCTAGTCAGCAGCCTCTGGCGTTTGGAGAAATGCACTTGAGGTCATGTGAATAACCAAGTTAGGGGCAACCGTTGAGTGGCACCCGGATCTGGGACGTTACAAAGTGGTATAAAAGGATTTCTTTTCTTTGAATTACTGTTTGGAGCCTATAGTCAGCTACAGGACAAAATTGGTATTTGGTAATAAGTTATGCATGGGAGTAGCTAACCCATGTACAGGGAAAATCCAATTTACCTCGTGTTGTAATTTTTACTGATTTTTCACTTTATAGTTGATCTGATTCCCACCGTTGGGTGACACACTTGTTGTATGCTATTTATGTTTTTATACTTGGGTTCTATTTAGTTGCAACCCGATGAGATGAGGGTATGCCATATCATGCATCATTTAGGAGCATGTTATAATCACATTCCATGCATAGTTTCCATGCCATGTAGGTGCATTATAAATTGCAAGTTGTTGTGATAGATGTTGTGCTAGGAAATGCATGTTGTTGTGATAGGTACCTTGATAGATACGCCTGTTTTTGATAGGGTATTGGTACTTGTTATGCTCAGGTGAATGAACGCCAAACATTGGTTCTTGAAGAGTATGGGCCCTCATCAACTGGAATTTGGTGGAACATCGACTTGTTTACCTTGTTATAACATGTATAAGATTCCAAGCTTTTATTTGTGGGGAGTATGGGCCCTCACAGATCGTAATTTGGCACTTTGGTGTTTGTTCAGTGGTTTTTTGGGATCTAGAGTAGTTTTTGAGTCTTACTGTCCGAAAAAACCTAGAATACATGATGTGTAATTTTGATTACATGCCATTTACTCTTCTGTTCGGGAAGAAGTGAAAAAAAATTAAGTACACACCGTGTACCCTAAGTACACGCCATGTAGACTCTAACCGTGTCATAGGCCATATGGGTAGAGACAGGGGATGGGGAAGTTCTATAGGAAACACGACGTGTACCGATTGTACACACCGTGATGTGTTGACCTTGTGTCCATCGCGTAACGAACAACACAGGTCGGTGAAGCTCATCTCGTACGCGCTATGTACCTATGGAACACTCCGCGTAGTCTTGACCGGTGAGATACCGTGTGGACTTGGCCGTGTGGCTAGGACATGGGGTGGAGTACATGCCGTGTGTGGGTGTAACACGTCATACAGTGTCAGTCGAGTAGCCGACCGTGTCACTAACAACACGGGTAGTTGGAATTTATGTCGTACACGCCATGTTTATCTGGAACACATTGTGTAGTATGAGCTATGTACTTGGTTATGTCACAAACAAAATGGGTCGATAAAGATTATCTAGTACATTCCATGTAGATCTTATACATGTCGTGTAGTCATGTGTAAAATAGAGTCGTGTGTCTTAGCCAAGTAGAAGGACTCGGGCAGGGGAAGAAAATTCAAGTACATGTCATGTGTGTAAACAACACGCCATGTGTTTGGGGTAATACACGACCAGTGCTGGCAGAGTACAAACATCATGTTGTGATCCCAAAAATGTTTTGAATTTATTCCTCTATTTTTCTATTTGGATGTGTTCCATGTCAACATTATTCCTCATCTTTTATCATATCAGTATAAGAATTCGTTGAGGAATTTGTGTTATTATATACAATGATATTCACATCACCACTTTCCATAATTTTTCCAAGATGATTATTGAAACATTTTTAGGATTTTCTCTTAAATGAATATCCAAGGAATATTTCATCGGTTGCAACATCACCATACTTCCCTTGATTTTATTCATTGTTTTGGATGAAACATTTACTTATTAAAAATGAAAATGCTTCAAAGGGGGCTTCCTTCCATGACACTACTCATATGGTGTCTTCAATTCTCCCATATAAAGCCCTATTCTATTTTGAGTATACATTTCAGCTTTAACAACCTCTTTTCAGTAATGGAAAGGGATACAACTCTCAATCATCATAATTTTAGACATATTTTTC
Organism: Viscum album; assembly: GCA_963277665.1. Classification (NCBI taxonomy): domain Eukaryota; kingdom Viridiplantae; phylum Streptophyta; class Magnoliopsida; order Santalales; family Viscaceae; genus Viscum; species Viscum album. Next base: position 1,537,047,971 of record OY728152.1, read on the forward strand.
ACCTATTGATTCTTATACTCAACCACTCCATTTTAATAGAGAGTTCTCATAGAATCCACCTCATGTTGTATTCCATATTTATCAAGGTAATTTTTAAATTCAATAGATGTGTATTCCCCTCCATTTTCATACTACAGAACTTTTATTGTACATCCAGTATCATTCTCAGTTAATCAGTGATATGTTTTCTTGCAATCAATAATTTTCATTTCCTGTGTATAGCCATCACACAATCCATTCTACTAAAATCACAAATAAAAAAATTACCTCTCTGGATATGTTATAGCTACATTTATTAGTCCATATACATCTGTGTGGATGAGATCAAGGAGATTAGATGCCCTTTTCTTCTTTGGGTGATATGAACTATAGACCAGATTTCCTCGTATGAAAGCATCGCAAATCTTCTCCCATTCACGCTTCAGATTAGGTATATCCCTACTAATATTTAGTTTAGATATCTTTTCCATTTCTTATTGAATAATGTGACTCAACCTCCGGTGCCACAAAATGTTTTATACTTAGACTATCGTATAAAAAAATTTCTCTTTACTATCAACCTGATATAAGATATCATATGTTCTACATCCTTTCAGGAGATAATTCTATGTCTTTCTTTTTATAGTTCACCAATTATGATTAAATATCACAATAAGTCCGGAGTCTCATAGTTGTCTCATACTCAAAATATTATGATACAAACCATCCATATAAAGAACTTCATTTTTCTTATGGTCATCCCTTTCAAGTTCAGTACTCCCACTGCCTTTAATCTTCAAAGCACTATCATTACCAAACCTGACTATTCCACCAACCCTTTTATTTGTGTACTTACATAAATCTTAATTTCCCTTCATATGGGATGAGTATCCGCTATCAAGAATCTAGGTGATAATATTCTTTTCATCTTTGATCGTGACTTTAGCAAGATTGGATTTCATGATCTTATTATTTTCTTTATAAGAACTATTATATTGAGTAAAGGATGAATATGTCCTTTCAAATATCTTTTCCATGTGCACAGGTTCAACATGGTCATACTCTTATTCTAGAGGATAAAATATATTTGTAATAGAAACACCATTTGGTTTATAAGTATGGGATTGTCTCTAAGTTCTGTATGAATTTTTCATGTCTTTCCTCTACCTATAATAAACAACATTATGGCCAAAGTTAGAACAATGAAAAAAATATCCATAGAAATTATTTCCTCTATAATAAGTAGGATATGAATTTGTTATCCTTTGATGACTTTTGATATCTTCTCCATTCAAATATCACCCTGCCTCTTCACAGTATGACATGGTATGGCCAAGAAATCCACAAATTTACATTTTATTAGAGGAAATATCTTCTCAATTCTATTTCTCCTCTTATAACCTTCCTTACAGAAAGAGTTTGATTTATAATCATTTATGGAAACTTGTTGATAGTTTTCAGTTCTACTGTCAATTTGATTTGGGTATTTCATTTTTAAGACTTCAGGTGACTTTTCCATATGTCCAAATTTCAAATTACCTTTATTTTGTTTCATCTTGTTTCCACCCTTTGATGTTTCATCATCACAACCAATTCCACTTTTTCCTATGCATGTGGATCTTTGATCATCCGAATCCTTCTCTATCCCTTTACAACCACGCTTGGATCTCTCTATTAGCTTATAATATGAGAGTCTTTTAAACTGTATTTTATTCTTTATTTCCTTTGAATTTGATTCACTTTTAAGTTTACTCCTATGAGTAAAAACTTCTTATTCAATACCATCAACAATTTTGGACTTCTTCTCTAGTCTGGATGTAAATTCATTGATAAGCTTTTCCTATTATTCAATTCTGAGCTTCATTTACAAAAAATATTCTTTACATTCAAAGGTTTTTTACTATTATTTCACTACTTCTTCCAGTCATCTAATTTTATCTTCAAGTATATCAACATATTCGGATGATTGTTCCACAACTGATCTTTAATTTTTGAATATGTTACATTGATTATCTATCTTTCCAAGAGAATCCTTAAGTTGAAACTTGATATCATTATCAGTAATCAACTGATTATCTCTAGATTTATCTTTTTATGATTCTGAATTTTCTACTATAATCATCATTGATTTTTGGGTTACTGATTTAAACATTGGTTCTTCTTCATCAATGAATTCATTTTCATCATATTATTCTTTATATCCAAAACACTCCCTTTGTACTTTCTTTCAATATTTGAAGTCTCCCTTTTGATAAAACCTTTTCTGAGGCTTCTATGAATTTCCCATTTCACCTTATTCATCTTTGATATTTCTTAAGTATCAATAGGTAATGTGCCCAACTCTTCTAGAATGAAAATAGGACAAGGGAATATTTCCTTCAAATCTCTCTTTTCCTCTCAGGAAATTCTATAGAAGAAAATAAATAATTTAATATTTCTCGTTATCTTCATCAACTATATCTTCAAACACCTCATGTTTTTTGAAGGCATTAAAAGCCATTTCCTTTATTACTCAAGTTATTTCATCTTCAGGTTTGACTCTCATTTATTATTCCACTAGACTACTCAACAGATCATCCATAGAAAGCTTTGATAGATCCCATTCCTCAGGGGTTGATGCCTTTGAATTGTAGAAAGTTTGAAGCATTCTTTTGATTTTCTTCCCAATGTCAATATTTTTTATTTCCTCATTAAGTCCACATATATCTCCAAAAACTTCAGTAGTTAAATTAAAAAAGGTATCTATATTTTCATCTGGATATATTTTCATGTCATCAAACCAATTGTGTAGGACTTGAATTTTTTCATCCTTCACTTTATTTTATCCTTCATAAATATTATCTATTTTTTCACACATAGACTTTACTAAATTAAAACTCATCACCTTTATGTAGATTTTATTATAAAGAGATAAAGTGAGGGAATTCTATGCTTTAGCATCTACATCAAGCTTTTTTCTATCTGTATCAGTCATAGAAAACACTTGTTGGATCAGTGACCTATATTCCATGTGTTGTGGTAAAGATTACATCCATTCAAATAGATCCTAGATGAGATCTCATCATGTTCTTATATATCTAAAAGTCACTTCTATCAAATTGGTTGAATCCTATAACATTAATTGAATTCTCTATGACATCAAATAATGAAATATTTACCACCAGAAATTTTTACCCTTTGATGCCACTTAAAGGACCCTAGAACACCCTGAGAGGGGAGGGCTGAATCATGGTGTCAAATTGTTCTTCTCAAATCACAGATCTTGTTTCCATATTTTTAGGAACCTGTTAAACCTATATAATAGTAATGTGAAGTAATTAAAATATTAAAAATTAGCAAGAAAATGCATCAATTTTACTTGGTTCACCCCTAAGGGCTAGTCCAAGGAGCATACGCCGATAGTGTGACTATAACAACCCATAATTTATATACATTGATATTACTTCAAAGTTGAATTATATTTATTTAAAAATATAACAAAGAAATTATAGTTCCATATATTTATAGTGTCTTTAGAAACTCGTAAAAATAAGAAACTGGTTCATAAGACATCTTCATTGTCTCCCACTTGTTTCGTTATAACTAAACCCCTTTTTGACATATCTTACTTAATACCCATCTTCATGATCTGAGGATATGAAACATATAAAATGGTGAGATCAGATTCTAAGTAAGTGAAAACAAGGGAGATATTAATCATATCATAATAATAAGACATAATAATATATCATTTGAAAATATTATCCTGCATATGAAAGATCGTGATATCATGTTATGGGATAAATCAAGAAATATCATAAAAATCAATGAACATATTCCCAAAATACATAACATAAGACATGAGGTTTTATGTAATACACATATGTATAGAAAATCATTTCATATAAGTCAAGGCTCATTTCTAAGACCATCATAGCAGACAAATTCCATTACTGAACTTACTTCACTCCTCGTTCTATCCATATATCACTGAATTGGGATAATTTCCCATTCTAGACATGTCTATCTAAATAGATTTAAATATTTTCCCAATGAATTGGAGGGAGATATAGGTCCCAACCATATCATAATTAAATCATTCTTATGTGTTCCACAAAAACATTAATCATTCATCATATCATAACCCAAGGAATAAAATGGGTTTCTTAAACATCATTCCACTATAATCCACATAAAACAAATGGATTTTATAAATAGGATTCCATCAAAAATATAATAAAATCATACTAATAATAGTTAAAGAAAGATAACCCTATTTAGATAACTTCATCTTATATTGAAAATAATTTTGATATAACAATTTAAATTAATTCTTGGGGAAGATATCCTTTCTTCTTAAAAAACTTTTTATTTTTCTCAAAATAACACTCAATTTTAAAAGAAAATAATTTAATTGAAAAAAAAACATGAAATATTGTAAAAGAAGATTCATGTAAATAAGGAATTATGAAAGTGTAAAAATCAATTCATTCTATATAAGTTAAAAAACAATATCCTCATACTTATGCCAGAAAAGTCAAAAAGTACCTCTTATCAAATAATGAAACAAGATACCTTTCATACCATTTAATAAAATTCACCAATGGGTAAAATTGACATTAATTTTTTTATAAGAATAGAAATAATATAACATATTTAGTAAAAATGGACGTGGATGATAAATATACCCTAGTAAATACTTGCATATAAATAATCTCATATATTAATGAGATTCAGAAATTATCCATTACCTTAGGTATGATATCCATCGTATGTATCTTAACATCCAGTATAATGATTTAAATAATATCATTTACTTATTATAGAATCATATTCATTTTTAGGATATCATATATGACCATATTATCATCTTTTTGTTAATAAAATTTCATTATTACTTGTTATTCGTGTATTATCTGCTTTATTTTCTTATGCATATTTTTTCAAAAAAGTTATGGTTATACTTCTTAGGTCATATTTATATAATTAAAAAAATTATATGAAAATAATACAAACCATATTTATACATTATTTAAATTTATATAATAATAATTTATAAAATATTATGTAGATTGAATCACATCGTATCGTGATGACTGTAGGTCGTACGTACACAGGAGCGATGATATCATTCTCATAATTGTTGAATGGTAATGAAGAGAATATTGTATAATATTTAATAATCAATATCATGATATAATAATTATATATAGTTATTATTTCCATCATTTTACCAATCCAATTAAGGTGGTGGTGAAAAAAAGATTACACCATGGCGTGGAGATGGCAAGCCATACGTACGCACGCACAGTGATTTCATTTTTCGTAGGATGGATAGAAAGTGGAATAATGTGGTTACATAATAATAATAATAACATATTATTATATAATTGATACTTTATTTATTACTTTATAATGAAACAACTCATGTAGTTGAAGTAGAATAAGAATGAATTTTGAATGAATCAGTAGAGGAGATTACCCCTTCTTTGATATGCTTTCTCTAATTCTCCTCTTAGATCAGTAGAGTTTGTATTTGAAGAATACTAGAACCATTAGACTATAACTAGGTAGTTCAAGAAGGTTAAATGATTGGGATGGTAGAGCTTGAAGGCTCAATGTGAAGTGAAGAGGCGAGGGAGGAGGTTCCCTTCTATAATTGAGGTGAAGGGAACTTTTGGGATATCCAAAAATATGTATTTATAATAAAATAATACCCCATCAAAAAACCTAAAGAAATTTCCAATTTAAAATATGAGATGAAATAGGGTAGTAATTTCATCAACCAATAGATTTTATACAAGTTTTTCTTTCAATTTAAACCTTTTCATTTTAATTAAAAAATATTTCAAAATTAAAAGGATGTTATATTTACTTATTTGATGTAAATTGGATGATAAATAAATACCTTAGAACATTTTATACAATATATTAATTATTATATATATATATTTAAAAAAATATAATTTTTAAATAATTTAATAAAACATTTTTTATAAACAATCAATGGTGTCAATTTTCACACTACTCAATTCAATGATATTTAATAATATTACGATAACAAGTTAACTTCCAAAAAACTATTTTAATAAATTCCTAATAGTTCAAGGTAAAATAGAAAATTAATTATAAATATTAATTAGCCCAAAATATATTTATTTTAATATTTTTTATAAAATTTATTTTTTAATACTATTAAAAAAATAATTACTACATCAATTTTCAGAAATCATTTTATATACTTATTTTTTTAATAAAATTTTAAAATAAACTACTATGATGAATATAAATCTAAAAAATTTCAGAAGAATATTTTATTCTAATTTAGCTTCTATAAAAATCAACATTTATGATGTTATACTTATTATATTATGAATGTGAGAACTTTAACAACACTTTAAATAAAATAATATAAGGGTACAAATATCTTCTATAAGGATTAAAAAGGCTAGTAATTCCACCCTTGGATGTTTGCGGTCAATATATACTCAATAAATAATATTTGGTCATGTTTTTGGGTCTTTTGATGGTTTTTATCATTTTAATAAAAAACATTATTGATTTCTCATCAATTAATTAATTCTTACATCATCAAAGTATAAGTATTTAAAGTAATTATTTATCTCCTAAAATTAAAAATAAATTACCAAGATAAAAAAAAATATTTTATATTTCCAATGAATTTTTATGATAAAATTTATCTTTGGGATAAACTTATATAAAAATGATATAGTTATTAAAAATTGAGTAAGAAATATTTATTTTTTCTTTGAATAAAATAAATTAAATGTCATAATCTCACCCATGTGGCTTCCAAAGGACACCATTTTGACCCAAGCATTATTTAGGTCAAAACAGCCACATCAAATGGTATTAAGACAAGTTTTATAGTAACTTTAAAATAGTATTATTACTCATAATTACCTAATTTACCCTTTTACCGTATTAAACAAATTAACGAATTTAATATTCATAAGGCCCAAAAATAAAATAAATATATTTAAATAATTTGGAACTACAGATTCCAAATATATAATCCATTTTTAAAAATTGAAAACACAAAATGTTTTAGTAATTAATTTAAAATTAATCTCGCTGTTAGAAAAAGAGAATGAGTTTTAAAAGATAAAACATTGCAAAATATTGAAATGTTTTTACATCTGAATTCAGTGTAAAATTAATTCTAATGAAATATATTATATTTAATGAAAAAAATATATTCTATTTATAATTTAAAACCATTAAATATTATAATATAACCATATATATTATTTCTATCTAAAAATTTCTTTTCAATAACAATTTAGTGTATTTTTACTATTCTTAAAAACTTGAAAGTTATGAGAAAAATTAAAAAATCATCCAAAGTAAAAATTTTATATTCCTATTCCAAATAAAATGTTTATGTTGAAATATAAAAATTATTAATTTTTCAAAATCTCTATTTAAAAGGGGTTCACCATTAAAAGGATAAAAATTACCCTTTTGAAAAATATATGTTTTTATAGATCAAATAAGGTTTATTTATACCCTATGAAAAAAATATATTGGTTGAATATAAAAGATATTTTATTAAGTATATAACATATATATTTTTATTAATTTCATTTAATAATAGTAATTTACTCAATTTATTAAAATATATATATAATTGATTAATATTTTTCATAAATAATTGGTAGCGAAAGGCTTCACCAAACATTTTCATAAGTTAGTTTTATTTATTCCCACTAAACTAAAAACTAGGATAAAATGATAATTTTATACCAAGGGAATATCATGGTTCATTTAAACTCACGATTTCATGAAATGATGGATATTGAAGAATTAAAATTATTTAGAGACAATATTTCATAAAAACATCGGGGTGTTACATTCTACCCCCATTTAACTAAATTTAAACCTTGAAATTAGTCACATGGATATAAATAGATGAGTATATATCACCCTAATTATATCCTCAAGTTCCCACACATCTTTCTTAAATTGGAAGTTTCACCATAGAACATTAAAGAAGCATGTGGTCTTGTTTTACATAACTTTTTCGCTACGATCCAGAATCTCCATTGTTTTTTCTTCATAAGAAATATATTTCTCCAGCGGTACTAATTCTGAGTTTAATACATGTGAAGGATCAAGTTTGTACTTTTTTAGGAGAGATGCATGGAATACATCATGATCTTGAGATAGATTCAGTTGAAGCGCCAATTGGTAAGCTACCTTCCCAACATGATCCATAATTTTATAAGAACTAATATATATAGGGATAAAATTTACCTTATTTAAAAATACCCTTAATCCCTTCTAGGGAGATATTAATAGAAAAACCTTGTCACCCACTTCATACTCTAGGTATTTTCTTCGGTTGTCATTATAACTATTTTGTCAACCCTGGTCTACTCTTATGTGTTGTTGAATAGATCTCACCTTTTCTACTATTTTATCAATAGGATTAGGTCCAAATATATTTCTTTCCCCAACTCCATCCTAGTAAGTTGGAGTTATTTACTTCATTCCATAGAGGGATTCATAATTATCCATCTGAATACTAGAGTGAAATCTATTTTTGTATGAAAATTCTAGCAAAGGTAGGTGTTGATCCCAACAACCATTAAAATCCATAGAGAAAGCTCTCAACATGTCTTCTAGAGTTTGAATTGTCATCTCAGACTAAACATCCATCTAAGGATGAGAAGTAGTGCTAAAACTTAACTCTGTATTCATATCCTAGTGAAGACTTTGCTAGAACATTAAGGTAAACCTCAAATCCTGATCAGATATAATGGAAAGTGATACTCCATGCAATATTACCACTTCCTTTACATATATCCTATAAATATGATCAAGATAGAAATTCTATCTAATATACATGAAGTGTTCCAACCTCATAAGGTGATCAAATATAACCCATATAGAATTATATCCTTTAGATTTTTTGGGAAGTCCAATGAAAAAATCTATAGTGATGTTTTCCCATTTCCATTCTGGTATGGGTAATGGTTGTAACATCCATTTATAATTCTATCTCTCAGCCTTAACTTGTTGGAAAACCAAGCACTGAGAGAAATATTTGGAAACATCTATTTTCATTCCATACAACTATAAATAATCTTTTAGATTCATGTACATCTTTGTGCTTCTAGGGTTAATAGAGAATGAAGAACTATAATCCTCATCCAATATATCATTCTTGAAATCTATTTTGGGAGGAATAAAAACCTAGTTTCTTAACCTTATTATTCCATCACAATCAAGATTTAGTTTTGGAACATTTCTCACATTATTTTGTAGATTAGCATCATCCATCTTTACCTCCTTAGTCTTTACTTGCATAGATAATCGAACAGTTACTTATGAAAGATAATATTTCTCCCCTTACATTAAAATTTCAAGATCCATCCTTTGAAAATCCATAAATATTAGATATTTTGTGATCCTCATCATGGACAGGCTAGCATGGTCCTTTCAACTCAAATCATCTGCCACCTTGTTCACTTTCCCAGGGTGGTAATGTATTGAGAATTCGTAATCTTTAATTATCTCAAATCATCTTTTTTGGTGCATATTCAACAACTTTTGTGTAAAAATATACTTTAAGATTTTATGATCATTATAAATATCACACCTTTCAGAATAAAGATAATGCCTCCATATATTTAATGCAAATATTACCATAGTTAACTCCAAACCATGAGTTGGGTAATTTTTCTCATGGATTTTCAATTTTCATGAGGCATAAGCTATTAACATATCATTTTTCATGAGAGAACATCCTCGTCCCTTTTTTAATGACTCATTGTAGATCAAAAACTATTCTCCGCTACAAGGTAGTGTGAGCAAAGGTGTACTGGATAACCTTCTTTTTAGATCTTTGAAATTATCTTCACATTCCTCCATACACATGAACTTAACTACTTTCTATGTCAACATTGTGAGTGGATTATATAATCATGAAAAATACTTCAAAAATGTTGATAATATCTATCCAAACCAAGAAAACTTTAGATCTCAGTTACCGTTGTTGGTCTCGGGAAACTTCCAATAACATTTGTTTTTGCTGGATCCACAGATATCTCCTACTTTGAGATTATGTGACCCAAAAATGAATCTTTTTGAAGCCAAAATTCACATATGGGAAATTTTTCATAAATATTCTCCTTTATCAGGGTCTTCAGCACAATTCTCAAGTGATCTTCATTTTCTTCCTTTCTCTTTGAATAGATAATAATATAATATATAAAGAATACCACAAATTGATCAAGATAGTATCTAAAGACTCTATAATTTATACCCATGATGATATTAGGGGCATTAGTTAGACCAAAAAAATCACTATAAATTCATAGTGTCCATACCTACTATGGAAAGTCATCTTTGGTATATCATTCTTCTTCTACCTTAATTGATGATATCTTAAATGAAGATCAATCTTGGAAATGTATTGATATCCATGTAGTTGGTCAAATAAGTCATCAATGTTGGGAATATGGTATTTTTTCTTGATAGTGATCTTGTTAAGTTCTTGATAATAAATTTAGAGTGTCATTGATCCATCTTTATTCTTAACAAACAGAACAGGTGCACCCCAAGGTGACACACTAGGGTGTATGAATCCCTTTTCAATATTCTCTTTGATTTTCTTATTCAATTCATGAAACTTAATTGGGGTTATTCTATAAGGTGTTTTTGAAATAGTAAAAGCACCCAATATGAGTTATATTGAAAATTCGACTTCACAATTTGGTTGAATACCTGGTAATTATTCCATAAAGACATCATCAAAATCTCATATAATGGGTGTATTATTAATTATTAATTTGTCCCAAAACATTTGAGATAAATAGCCTTCATTTATTGGGATCAAGACGCATAATATGAAATAAATTTTTAATATAAGGTTATATTAATCTTTTCATTAATAGATGATCATAGATTGATCTACAATATGAAATGTGAATTCCCTTCCTTGAAAATGGATATGATCTCTATAGAGAGAAAGAAAATCCATGCTAGGAATCATATCAAATTACACTATAGGAAGGATCACAAGATTTGAAGGAATCACTTTCCCATAAACTTAAACCAGAGAATAATTATAAACTTTTGGTGTGATTGTTGTGCCATTAGAATTTTTCAAATATATCTCAACATCTAATTGATGAGGTAGTATGGCGATACCCTTAGAAAATTATTCACAAATAAAAGAGTGGGTGGATTTATAATTAAATAAAAAAAATTCTACTTTAGAGTGGATAGTAAGTGTATCTTTCACCACTTCATTATCATGCTCCACATTGCCAATAGTGATCACATGTGACTTTCCTTTGTCTTTAGCCTTAAAATTTTGCTGATGTCGATCATCATCAATAACCCATGGATTAGGTAATTGATTAGAATAATTCCCCATTTCCTTCCACTTGTAACATTGAAGTGTAGGATGTGAATTATATGTATCCTTGTCTATATTTTCATTATTACACATCTTTTTTCCCATCACTTCAACATTCCACTACCCTTGAAATTATTTACCACACTTAAAATATTTGCTAGTCCCTTTAAGATAATTTACTCCGCGTTTCTTTCCACACTTTTAACATAAAGGAAAACTAATCTTTTTTTAGTGTGGTATTTATATTTTCCATTGAATTCAATTTTTATCTTCTTATCAAACCCATAGGACTGGTGGGTTACACAAATTTCCATATCAACCATGAGATAACATCGAATGATTTCTTCTTATCTATTAAGGTCCCTTATGGATAATTCCCTTCAGAGACTTGCTTTTAAACCACTAAATAATTGATTAATTTTACTCTCAGGTTCGATAATAATTCCAAAATTATAACTTGAAAGACTTGTAAAATTTACTTCATAGGTACCAACAGATTCATCATCCTTTTGATTAAGTTTAAGGAACTCCTTCTCCGTCATTTTTCAAAGAATACAAGGAAAGTACTTATTGAAATATAATTTCATGAACTCATCCCATTCCATGGATTCAATTCCATATCTTTGCTTCATATTCTTGATAAGGTTACACCATTAATTATCTTCACCATCCAAACTATATACTACTAAGATGATTTTATAATTTTTTGAACACTTGAGAAGTGAAAATATCTTTTTAGTGGTATTGATCCATTATTCAGCCACTAATGGATATGAAGACCTACTTAATGAAGGTGGATGCTTCCTGGTGAAGGTCTCAACAGAATTTTGTTCCCTCCTTTTCCCATTTTGAATACCTGCATGATTCATAACTTGAGAAAGTTTTGTGATCATAACTACTAGATTTTTCATTCTGGTTCCTATAACATTTTGTTTCTCAAGAGGAAAATCATTTCATTTCCCTTCGCATTCAGCATTAACATGGTTCCTTTGTGTTCCATCCATTGATTAAAAAGTGTGAGTAACACTAATCGTAATGGGAAAACCCAATAATCAAGGACAAAATTTCTATTTAGGACTCTTTAGTTTTTATCCTAGGTTATTCACGATCACTTCTAAAACACTAGGATCGTATCAAATACATTTAAATATCATTTTGGTTATTATAAAGTTTTTCTCATCCTAGTTTCCAAAGGTTAACTATAAATATCATCTGATAACAAATATAATGACCCATACATTACATAAATTGATATTACTTCAATGTTTAAGAATATTCATTACAAAATATAACAAAACCACAACAAGACCATATAAGTATAGTGTCTTTAAAATAGGGAAACATAAACAAATGGTTCATAAGACGTTTTCAATGTCTCTCACTTATTTCATCAAAACTAGACCCCTTTTCCATATCTTACTTAATACCACTCTTCATGACCTAGGGAAAAGGAACACATGAAAGGTTGATCTCAAATGCTCATTAAGGGTATATCAATCATATCATAAACATAAGACATAAGAAAATAACATTTGAAAATCTAATCTTGTATATGAAAGATCATGATATCATGCCATGGGATAAATAATGATTGTTCATAAATATCAATGAATGTAGTCCCAAATTTAATAATATAAGACATGAAGATTTGTGGAAAACAAAAAATCATAGAAACTAATTTCTTATTAAACTTGTATCATTGTCAGGACCATCATAGCGGATAAATTCCTTTACTGAACTGAGTTCACTCCTTATTCCATCCTTTCATTATTGAACAAAGATCGTTTCCCATTCCATCTATATTTATCTCATGAGATATAAATCTTTACCCAATGCATTAGAGGGAGATTTAGGTCTCACCCATCTGATAATGAAACCATTCTTACGTGGGCAACAAAAACATTAATCATTCATCGTATCATAACCCAAGAAATAAAATGGTTTTCTAAACCATCATTCCACCATAATCCATATAAAATAAATGGATTTTATAAATTTAACTCCATTTTAAACACAATAAAATAATAGTAATAATAGGGATATAAACATAACCCTTTTATATAATGTCATCTTATATAGAAAATAATTTTGATAAAACACTAGAAATTAATTCATCAGGAAAATATCCTTTCTTCTTCAAAAATATTTTCTTTTCTCAAAATGTCGAGTGATTTTAAAAGAAAAGAATTTTATTGAAAATAAACTGTTAAATATTTTAAAATAAGTTTTATGTAAATAAGTCGTTATGAAATCTTAAAAATCTATTCATGTCGTGTATGTTAAAAAATATTATCCTCATACTTTTGCTGGAAAAGTCAAAAAGTACCTCATATTATATGATTAAAATAGATTCCTTTAATACCATTTAATAAAATTCACCAATGGTTAAAATTGGCTTTAAACAATTTTAAAAGAATATAAATAATATTATATATTTAGGAAACATGTAAATGGATGATAAATATACTCCAGTAAATACTTACGTATAAACAATCTTGGATATTAATGAGATTATTAAATTATACCTTACCTTAGGTTTAATATCATTCATATGTATGATAACCTCCTATATAATGATTTAAATAATGACATTGACTTATTATAGATTCATATAAATTTTTATGATATCATACATGATCATGTTATCATCTATTTGTTAATAAAATTTCATTATTACTTGTTATTTGGGTATTATATGCTTTATTTTATTTTGCACGTTTTTTCAAATAACTTCTGGTACTCTTTATTAGGTCAAAATTATATCATTAAAAAATTGATATTAACATAATATATACCATATTTGTTCATTATTTACATTTATATAATCATTATTTAATGAAGATCATGTAGAATGAATCACATCGCATCATGGAGATGGTAGGTCATACATACGCACAAGAGACAATATCATTCCCATAATTGTTGAATTTTATTGAATTGAATGTTGTGTAATATTTCAGAACCAAAATAATGATATAATAATCATATATATTTATTATTTACATCAATATATTTTTCCATGTAAAGTGGTGGTGAAAAATAGATAACACCACAACGTGGAGACAGTAAGTCATGCGTACACACGCGTGGGGATTTCATTATTCGTAGGATGAACATAAAGTGGAATATTTTTGTTCTATAATCAAAAAAACAGATTATTATATATGTGATACTAGATTTATTACTTTATAATGGAACAACTCATGAAGAGTAAGTAGAAGAAGAAATAATTTTGAAAGAATCGGTAAAGGATATTAACTCCTCTTCGATGTGCTTCCTCTAAATATCCTCTTAGAGCACTATAGATAGCCTTTGAAGAAAACCAGAACATATAGAGTGTAACTAGGGTATTTTATAGGGGAAAAGGTTTGGGGATGTCTGAGCTTGAAGTATCAAAGTGAGGTGAAGAGGTGAGGGAGGAGGTTCTCTTTTATAATTGAGGTGAGAGGCCCTTTTGGGATCTCTAAAAAAATTAATTTATAATAAAATCAAACCCCATATAAAAACCTAAAAAATGTCTAAATTTAGAATATGATATGATATAGGGTTGTAATATCATCAACCAAAAGATTTTATATAAGGTTTTCTATCAATGTAAACCTTATCATTTTAATTAATAAATATTTCAATTTTAAAAGGGTGCAATATTTTATTATTTGATGAAAATTAGACCATAAATAAATAATTTAGTACATTTTCAACCATATAATAATTATTATATATTTTTTAAAATGTTTTATTTTTTTCATATAATTTAATAAAACATTTTTTTGATAAACAATAAGTGGTTTCAATTTTGACACTATTCACTTCATTGATTTTTTAAAATATTAAGATAACAAGTTTACTTTGAACAAACTATTTTATTATATTACTAAGAGGTGAATATAATCTATAAAATTAATTATACATTTTAATTATCAAAAAATATATTTATTTTAATATCTTTAACAACATCTATTTTTTATCTCTATTAATAAAATAATTACTACAACAATTTTTTGTAATTATTTAATATATTTATTTGTTGACTATAAATTAAAAATAAAATACTATGATGAAGATAATTCTAATATATTTGATAAGAATATTTTTAGTCCAAATTATCTTCTAGAAAAACCAGCATTTAAAATTTTATACTTATTAGATTATGAATGTGACAACTTTAACATCACATTAAATAAAATAATATAAGTGTTAAAATATCTTCTATAAGGATCCAAAAGGTCACTAAATCCACCCTTGGATGGTTATGGTCGATATATACTCTACCAATAAGATTTTTTCAAGTGTTTGGGTATTATTATTATTATTATTATTATTTTAATAAAAATTGTTTTATCGATTTATCGTCAAATAATTATTTTTTACATCATTAATTTATAAGTATTTACAGTTATTATTTATTTCCTCAAAATTAAAAATAAATTATCATGAAAAATAAAAAAATTTATATTTAAATTTAGTATTTATAATATAATTTATATTTTGTTTAAACTCATATAAAAAATTATATAATTATTAAAATTTGAGTAAGACATATTTAATTTTTCTTTAAATAAAATATATTAAATGTCATAATATCGTCCAAGTGGTTTATAAAGGACACAACTTAAACCAAAGGATGATTTAGGTTTAAAAACTCAAAAAATTATTTTTAGAAAAGTTTTATGGTAACTTTATTATAGTATTCTTACCTTTAATTACCCGATTTACCCTTTTACTATATTAAAAAAATTACTTAAGTTACTATTAATAAAGCCAAAAAATAAAATAAAGGTATTTACATAATTTGGACCTACTAATTCCAAATATGGAATCTATTTTTAAAAATTCAAAACACATATGTTTCAGTAATTAATTCAAAATTAATATCATTTTCTGAAAGAGAGAACGAGTTTTAGAAGTTAAAATGTTGCAATAAATTGAAATTTTGTTACATTTAATGACATAAATTATATTGAATGATAAAAATATTTTATATTTATACATTAAAAAAAATTAAATATTATAATTTAACCATATAAAAATTTTCAATGAAAAAGGTTGTTTTTAATTAAAATTTAGTGTATTTTTACTATTCGTCAAAACATGAAAGTTATTAGAAAAAATATTAAAATTTTATAAAAAGTAAATTTTTATATCCCAGTTCTAAAGAACATGTTTATGTTGTCATATAAGAATTAATAATATGTTAAAATGTTATTTTAAAATAGGTTCACCATTAAAATATGGAAAATTACCCTTTTGAGAAATATAGGTTTTTATACATCAAATAAGGTTTAGTCATACACTATGACAAAAATATCTATTCGATGAGTATCAAAAATATTTTATTAAGTATATAAAATATATATTTCGTTAATTTCATTTACTAATAGTATTTCAATCAATTTATTAAAAAACAAATATAAAATTGATTTTTTTCATAAATAATTGGTAGCGAATGACTTCACCATACATTTTGATAAGTTAGTTATATTTATTCTTGCTAACTTAATGTCTTGGTTAAAATGGTCATTTTATACTAAGGAAATATAGTGGTTTGTTTAAACTCATGATTGTGTGTAGTTCAAGCTGTTGAAGAATTAATATTATTTAGAGAAAATATTTCATAAAAACATATGGGTGTTATAGTGTAGTTTGTACCTAAATCCACCATTCTTCACTAGAAGTTGAATATAAAAGTTTATAAATATTCACTATATTCCAAGAACACTGCCTATACAATATTTTAGGGATAGAACACTGCGTCCCTCAGAACACTTTTGTTGACTACCCCTAGCTCACTACTTCGAGATAAGCCTAACTCAATTTATTGACTTGATGGTCGCTTTAATGAATTGAAATTAAAGTCTTTGTCCCTGTCTAGAATGATACTCTTCTTAAAACAAAGACCTAAATTAATGCACTCTTGAAGCTATGTTCAATTAAAAAATTATGTTCAAAAACTACCTTTCATAAAACTCCTTTGTGATGCTCAAACCTTAGTGAATCTCCCTTCCTTCGTGGAACAAAATACCTTCACGAAGCATCCCTGCCTTCACAGACCAGAATCCAAGAATCTCACTAAGTCAAAGAGGAGTACCCCATCATCAAGATGAACTGTTTAATCAAAATCATTAACATTAGTCGATACTAATAGTATTTTCACGGTGCCTAAGATTGCATAGAAATTCTAATCCATGAATCTCCCTTAGATTTGAAAAATCAAAATGTTTCCAGGTTTTCCTTGAAAAAAAATTGTTCTGAGTGAATGGGGTAGCTTCATATCTATAGGATCAGTAGTTCACGATGCTCAACTGCCTCTTCGTGAATTTTTTGGATCTTTCAAAAATATCTTTGTGGTGCTCAACCTATCACGAATCTCCATATAAGTTCCCCATTCGTAATGATCATCGTAATCACAGTTCTTTTTGTCAAAACCTTCATGCCACTATGAAGCTACAATTCTCATTATCACATAGATCACCATCACCAACCATGATTCTATAATTCTTCATTTTTTGTGATGCTCATCGTTTTTACATACATCACCATAAATAATATTTGTTATCCTTCATGAAACACCACTTGTGAACCCCATCTTTGAGAAACTCGTTCTTTTTCCATATTTTCATAATTCCTTCAAGTAAATCCACTTTTCTCAATGAAATAAATCCTCCAGATTTTAACCCCAAAAATTTTCCAATACACTGGAAAACGATTCCACCTTAAAAATTGTTATCTTCTTAAACTATAAGATCCCTTTCCTTGCAAAATCATTGATCCTCCATGTGAGGATTGATAGCAAACACAAACCATACTTCATTTCCAGCATAGAACAACCTTGGTTCCAACAACCCATGATTCATATTTTTTATACTTGATTATTATAACATACATATTATAATAATATAAATGATACACCTTAATAATTCTTTCTATCCCTAGATACCAATCCTTAACAATTATAATGGTCATACCAATTAGGGATCTCAATATGATTTTTATGAAGTAAGAGATAACCTATAATAAAAACATATCCATGGGTGAGTATCGTGTATTAAATCTTCTAATCAAGGAAATATAATGAAAACATTTCCAATAAAAATGATCAACCTGAACATAATATTTATTTAGTGAGCTAGGATACATATTTCACTAAGAAATGAGTCTTATTTTGAGTTTATCTCATGACTTATTTATTTAGGTATAGAATTCTAATAATCATAATAGTTATGATCCATGGATATTTGGGTGAGTAACAGTTTATCTGTATACATAACATGGATTTACTAAAATCTATTCCTCTAGTATCATAACCATCAGGGTTTCTGAGCTATTTGTATCCCAAACAAAACACCATGAACATAGCCCTAACCATTAGGCAAACCTCATTACATACTTTCCTTTCACAAGATAATCTTATGGCACCTGGATTTGAAAAAAAACAACCCAATTGGATGATTGAGGTTTTGAAAAGTCCCACATTGGAAGGAATCTCACACTTAGTATTTGAGAGTGTTTATTTAAATGTCACACTAACATAATATACATCATATACATATAATGTTCATTAATATTATATATTAGGAAATATTTTCTTCTTATGTTTTATTCCTTTGTGCATCAATGCTTCTAATGATTTAGTATTCAGATTTATAATCCATGAACTACATTAATTTTCTCATACCACACTAATGAGAAACTATTTAGACAACACATAAGTTGTGTTACTCACCTAAAAATATAATCCTAACATATTAATACATATCTGAATGAATCTCATACATATATTATAATCCCATGTCCCTCTCCCTATGACACTTTACTCAAGGAGAATTCAACTCATGACATCTCTAACACCTAATATATATAAACTAAATTTATCAACTATTCTCAAACTTAAAACTCAAATAAAAAATTGATGTAAAGATAGATAAAAAACTAAATCTTATGTAGTCACACCTAGAATTTAATATATTTATGTATCACTTATAATCAATTTATCAGATAAAAAATCATACACGCTATTAAAATTTCATATAAAATTTACTAAATAAACATTTTATTTATTTTAAAAACATGAAATACAAATATGAAAATTTCATATTGAATTTAGTTTTGTAAAAAAATAATTTTATCAAGCCTAACATATATATTTTATAAACAAGTTATAAATTTAGTTAATTTAATTAAATATAGGAATTTAGTTAATAATATATGTATATATAAACTTTTTCTTGACAATATATTGACCCTAATGTATTTTTTTGTATAGTGTAGTGGCCTAGTATAGGTTGGTATAGGTAGGAAGAGCATGGGGTGGCACAAAGAAAAGAACCAACATGGTGGGAGACACTGCAGTAGTGGTTCTATGGTGAGGCAACTGCATGGTAATTTAGTTTAACCCCATAGCATGCTCTCGGAAATGAACCAACACTGTCTCAAGGGAATGTCCTGAGTGGGACTAATATTTAGTGGGATCTTTTCATCATAAAAAATATATATTGCATGTCTACCTTGAAATTATATTGTCTCACAATGTAAGTTTAAGACCACTCCCCACATTAAGTTGACACTTAATTTAATATTTAATAGAAAAAATGATGCTTTTTTTTCTGATAATTGTAACATAGGATATTTCATCCTTATAATATACATTGTGTATCACACTATACATTACATAAAATGATTAATGTAATATCAAGTCCCTATTGTAAGATAAGTTAATTGGTTAATGTAATATATTGTTTTTAACCTTCCATTATGTTATCCTTAATGTAACTTTGAGTAAGGAAGAACCAGTTATGTTGCATAATTGGATAATAATCCTCATTTGTTTTGTGACAAAAGAGATATGTTATTTTGACATGTTAATTGGATATATTCTTATAAGGAATTTTTTTTTGGAATCAAAGGTGATGTTTTCTATTGAATTACACAATATATCATGGCTAAGTATAAATGCTACATATATTAAAATAATGTATATATTCTTTGGTAATGAAAATTCTATAGAATTTAAAGTTAAATATTATATAGAGAATATGTTTTTAAAAAAAGTTTTCATGTGTTCTGTGAAGATAATTTTAGTTGAAGTGGAAGTTGGATGGTGAGTAAGATGATATGGGAGTTAAACTATTATTTTTTTGTTAACATGCTACTAATGAAATAATTCTTATGTGCCTTACTATGTTATGAATTTTTTCTACATTATAAAATATGTGAAACCAAAAAATATCTACAAATCTATATTTTGTTATATTTAAATCCACTTTTTGGTTGAGTGGTAACCACACATTCCATATAATTCCCACAAAAATATCTTTGATTCAAAATTAAAAGTTTAAAAGTCATAAAAAACAAAATTTTAAATTCAAATGCCACCCATGATGTACCATGAAATTAATTGGGAAAAAGGGTAAAGTAATTATTTTGGTTCTATAAGCTTTCTAGGACTGTTTTAAGAAAAATACAAACCCATAGTTCCTTTATGTGGAAGTAATATTGAATGCTTCTATGTGACCATTATCATTAATTGAACTGATAATGATTATTATAGTAAATATAATTAAATAAAAAAATTATAATCCTAAGAGTTATTTTAATGACTAATTGTTATTAAAATTGATGGAGAATACTTTGTTAGTTAGACACATGGAATATAATGTAGTAGTTAAGAGAAGGTGGTATCATGAGAATATTGAGGTTTTCATAAAATTAATTTAAATAGATTTTGGTTAATTTTAATGATTTGGAAAATAATTCAATTAGATAAAAATATATTAATTAATTATGTATACATCGAATACTTTCATAAAAGAAAGAAATAATGGGAAAATATTGGTAAATGAATTAGTTTTATGGAGTAATTATCTCATAAGATCTCTTTATATTAGAATATCTAAGTTTTTTCACATATATATATATATATATCTTTAATTTTTATTTATAGTGATGTTGAAGGATTATCTCATTCCTTTTTCATGTATCATGTTTTGAAATATTGGTAAGTGAACTCCCTATGCCCACCTCTAATAGGCTTGAGTTTAGTGATTGGTGTTGAGGTGTCAACATAAATTTTTAGGTGAATTACCTATAAATATAATTAGACACCTACCAAATGTAACATCATCCATAACATTACAAATTAATAACTAATAATGTTATATAAAACATTTATATACAATAATAATCTTAGTAATAAAAAATATAATATTCAAATTAATCTCCATATTCTAGTAACACATCTCAAATAAATATAAAAAAAAAGTCTAAAAATGAATTGAGCCAATATTTTCATTTAGTGAAAACATTGAGTCATTAAAAACCATATCTCTTGTCAATATCTTTCCCCCATGATCATCCTCCAACTATGACTACTTTTATACCTGAAACTAATAGTGTAAATTACATGAGTGTGTATGTTGGGGTAAATAATAGTAATTTTTATGGACATCTGATATAGTGATTTGACCCCATTAACAATTAGTGCCTACAAGCATCATTAATAATCTGTAGACAAAAATGACATCAAAACACATCATCATCAATAACAATAATATTCACGATCATTTTTATCATGCTACCTAAATATAACCATCTTCACACTCAAAAAATAAAAAGGCATTCATATATTAGACAGTGTGTGAGTGTATGTGTGTGTGTGTGTGCATACATGTTTGTGCATGTGAGTGTGTGTGATAATAATATTTTCAAAATATCACAAAAATAATACCCCTAAAAAACTATATCATACTCGAGGTCTATCTGGTACTCATAGATCAATCCAAAACCCACATCACCAAAACTTTATTTGTTCATAACACTATAGAGAACTAGAGAATCATTATATACCTCCCTAGATGGATATTGGAAGTTATAAACCCCACATGTGGATGGTTTTAATTTAATAAAAATATACTATCTAAAATATAATAGAATGAAATCCAATCATATGTTTCACATCCAATGAATCACTCAGGATATACAACTATATCTTACTAGGGAAGTACATATATAAAAAATATCAAACTACAGATATAAATCTATAATTATTATACCTAAAACACAGATGTATGTGAGAGGAAATCAACTAATCGGTACATAATTTTCCACCATGATCCCAGAATTGTAGGGAATAAAGAGTATAATCTCTTGAGTCAACCATTATCCATCTCAAACCCAAGGCAGTGGGTGATATTGTGATCAAATTCACATGTTAATCATAAATATAATCTCACCCTAGAGTATTGAATGAGAAGAGAGTAAAAGATCAAATATCATTATATTACTCCAACTAAAGTTAGTGAGTGAGTATGAGAGTAATCTCTATAGTGTAGCATCATCATTTACATCCACCAAACCATGTTTTATATCACACATATAAAGGATAGTAAACAAAGAATTTATATTACCTAATAAATTATTAATCAGAATGAAAAATATGAAATAATAATCCTTAATTAATGATTAGATACCATTATCCAAGATTTTCTATATTCATAACATTATAAAATCAAATAAAAATTAAGTGTCATTTATTAAATTATTCATATTAAAAAATATTCATATTATTAATATCAATATTAATATCATCTAACCATATTTATATCATCATATGTGATCTAAATCACTATCACAAGATTCCCTTATCGGGATCGTATTTATTATTTAATCTATCTCACAAGATCCATTTCTTCATTTGATAATTTTCATGCCATAATATTTGCATCATCTTCATTTAAATCACATATCATTACCTAACTATAATGACCACATAATAAGGATAAAAAAACCTAGGTCAACTAACTTTATCATTTACAATCCACATTTCCATCGTAAGATATATTTCTCATTGTTTGAATTATTAATATTTCCCTTCAATATACTTAATGTAAGAAATAGGGTTTTGACTCAGGTATGGAACCCTTAAATTTTGTTCTAATTTTATTTTATGGACATAAAATTGATTCCAAATTCATTGGAGATGTTTTTTTGGGTGTCAGGAGATTGTTCTGAACTCGAAACCCCAACTGTTGAGAGAAAATGGCATATTTCATGGTTAGAGTAAACCATGTGTGGTAGGTCGCACAATTAGTTTTAATCATGCGAGGATAGACAATGGGGTGATAAGGGGATAAGAGTTTGACTAAAGCATGATACATGGGACACACAACCATGAGAAATGGTGTAGAAAATTTGTAGAGGCATTATGCACAGTTGGAACAAAATTTCCCTAACCTTACGGACCAACTGTGTGGTATGTTCCTATCTACAGCTGACCATGCATGGTTGGAACACTATTTAGATAATTGTGCATCCAAACCATGTGAATGAAATTTTTGGGTGAATTTAATATTTCGACCTTAATAATATAATTAAATAAAATACCTTACTTATTTTTCTTCTCCAGCAGACAACACCCCTCCTCCCCTCCCTTTTAAAACCAAAAGGCCCTCTAAGATTAGCATTGATCCTAAGCATCTATGTGGAGTCTTATTGAAGCATCGTTTGTCTTGTTGGATCCACACAAGTACGTTCTCAATTCCTTTTTAGTCTTTCATCATTCTTATTCCTATTGACAATGCTATTTAGATATAGGATCATATGACCTATTTTTAGGGAATTAACATATTCTTCAGATCTTTTCCAATCTAGGATAAATTAGAGGCTGATGTTGGATGAGGAAATTCATAAGAGTATGAGTTAGGTGGTCTATAACTCATCTCTAAAGTTTCTTCATTTTATAAATTATCGTTTGGTTATGCCTATTTCATCAGGTGTCCCCTGCATAATTAAAATTACTTTCTTGTAGTTGTTAAAACAATGTTCTAAGACCCATTACATATATATTATTCATCATTGGTGGTTATGTTCACAATGTTGACCACCCCATGTAGGGTGTTTCTATATTTTATGATTTTAGTATCCTGTTGAGCCTATTTGTGACACCATTTGGGTGAGCCGATACTTGAACTTGTTAAAGGTAAGAGATTAATTCAAATAATGGTTTATTAATTCCTAGAACATGTATGTTTATCACTTGATCTTCTTAAGTTAAGTTCTTCACATTGATTAACCAATGTTAAATTTAATTGGAAAGTATACTAAGTATATGACTTGGCCTTATTAAATGTAAATGAAATGTTGGTTGCATGTCCTTAGAACACCTTTCCACTTATAATTGAAGGTAGAAGAATAAACCTAATGAAATTATTATGACATATATGAAATGAATTAAATACTTACTTGACTGTTGACCTTGTCACACTAATGAAATTAAAGGCTTGAACCAAATGAACTCTTTAAATGATATGACCATCGCATGGCCTAAATTAATAAATGAATTAAATGTAAGGTGCTTTTTTTATATGGACCTTGACATAATTATTATAGGAATGGTCATACTCGAGTTATATTTTGGATTCCTGGGGGAATTCCTTGAGAAACATTGGACACCATTTTGATTCGAGGATGTCAGTTGACTTGGTTGAGATCCATCTTGAAGCACAATCCTCGTCTATCAGCGGATGCATAATATGAAATAGTATAATCCTTCATTCACTATTATAGGATTCCTTGTATATACTCATTGGATCCAACATGGATTCTATGGACATGATATTCCTTTTTTACATCCTTGGGAATAACCATAGCATATCTCATTTTACCTTGGATATTTTTCATGGACTCAATCAGATCATACTATTGTGGAATTACTTGGATGATTCTCATTGGATTACACTCTTACCCCTTATCCCGGCTACAATTACTACTAAGTTGGTGACCCATTAGTTATAGGTTTACTTGGTTATTACCTTTAAATTGTTTTATTATTATTATCAACATGGTTTCTATAGTGACACTAGTTTGTTCCTTTCAAACTTTGGAATATTCCTTTGAATAATTCCAGAGCTAGTTGCAAAGACAACGTGTGATTCTAAGAGCTGGTGTGCTAGGAATAATTTTTTAAAAAATATTAAGTATTTTTATACTATGCACATGGAGAAAATGGGTTATCTACCAAATGGTATCTTAGATTGGAAATCTAAGGGCACGATAGTGTCTAGATAATGTCGTTTACCCTAGGAGGGGTATAATTTTTGTCAGTGTAGGCCAATTGTAGAAAAATTTATCAAGGTAATTTTCTTAAATAAGTAAATTTATTTATTTATGGGTGTCAGCTTGAATAAATCATAAATAGATTCTTAGATCAAAATTCTGATCCTACACTTGAGTTTAGAATGCCCTGTTTAACCTAGGCACAACATAAACATTGTTGTTCTAGGTGTAGGATTGGAGGTGAGTTGGGACGTGGTGTTATGATGATATTTGTTTTAAAAACATTAAAACAAATAATCATCTCCCCCATATTGGGGTGCGCAAGCGACGAAAAGAATCCATCCTTCCCTCTTCCTTCAATGAATTAAGGTGCCACATGAGGCTTTTTTTTACACCGATCATCAGCAGATAGAGATTTTGTGCTTCACAAATGTCATTTTGCACCCAAAGATTTAGTGATCTACCATGAGGTAGCCGATTTTTCATTTTTTATCTTGATCCTTGTTTATATATTATTTTTGTTGTCGGTTCATTGTTTGGAATTTATGTCTGTATAGATCAGGTTCAAGGTCACCAGAAATGGTCTCCAATTAATTTTTGGACCACCGTATTATTCCCATATGTCTGTTGAAGGTGACGACATGTGGGTCCAACAAGGGTGGATTCAGGTGAGGTGTGGTGGCTGCCGCCGACTGCGGTGGTGGTGGAAGTCGGGCGAGGCGGTGGCGGCGCAGCACATGGATCCAGTGGAGGTCTGGTAGATTGAGGCAGAGTGTGGGGCTCATGGGGGTTCCCAATCAGGACAACAGGGCTGGATGGTTGTGGTTCAGAGTGGGCCGACTAAGCAAACTAGACCAGCTAATCTGGGCTGGTCTGAGTGGTCATGGGTCGAGGTTTTTATTAAAAACCATGTAACTCCCAATCCAAGTGTTTGATTTGCGTTCCATCTACGACGATGTGACCCTTGATTTGACGTGGACCTTTTGGGGCCTCTTTGAGGAATTTTGGTTTTTGGATTAGTTCTCAGTGGGATGAATCGTCCATTAACAACAATAATAATCTATTTATTATTATTTTTCAAACCCTGAATCAAATGTATCTCCTACCTTTGATTTCCAATTAATGCACTGTAAGTGGAATTGTGACCTTGACATAAGGCATAAATTTAAAGACTGATTTTGGGTTCTTAAACAAAAATCGTGGTTCGGGCCCCATGAGGCCCAGTTTGGGTGTTTGTAGTGAAACATCCCTTTTTTACTTGGTGTCCATTTTGGATGAATGAGTAGTAAAACCCATGTGTTTTTTTGAGAGGATCAAAATGGAATGATCCATTCATCTAGTTACAGGATTTAGGAGTGGGCCCCATGAGGACCCTTTGTGATGAATAATACCCTTTTAACTAGTTTTATTTTTTAGGTGAGTGAATATCATATCCAGCATGTTTTCCCATGTATAATGTGATGGTTGCAATAGTTTTTCCCTAGGAGACACAATGTGCAAGATATGTCATGTGGGTTGTGTGGGTTGTGTGGGTTAGTGGAACTGACCAGCTGGGTTGAGTGGGTTCCCCTGGTCTCTTTGGTGATGTTACTACTAGCTGGGTTGAGTGGTTCCCCATAGTCTACAGTGTTACGATCAACTGGGTTGAGTGGGTCTCCACAGTCCTTTAGCTATGAGGGTTTTAGTATCACGCCCCCTTCAATGGACTATGAAACCTCTTTAGCTACTACGAGGATTTCAGTATCATGTCCACTTCACTGGACTGTGACCCCTCTTTAGTTGCTTTGCATAAAGGCAGTGCGGATGAGTTCCTACTTTTTGGAGTGATTTTTCTCATTCCTCTTCAACAGTAGACTCATCGGACTTGGATCATGTATCACCCCAAGAGGCCTGGTGAAATCCACAAATACCTTCATGTCACCCTGGCACGGATTTTGGTGTCAGTGTGACCAATATTTACCTGGGAACTGATCCTCTACCTAGGATGTTCCGATAGGGTACAGAGCCCCTAGTGATCCTAGGGCACAGACTCCCTATTTTTGTATCGACATGCGTTTCATATTTTTGTGATATGTCGTGATGTTTTCCTCAGTAGAATTCTAGGTATCTGTGTGACCAAAACAATGCGAGCACTAACCCTCTATGATACAAGTTGTTCTAGGTTCTGGTTTTTGCATGATACCCTTTCTGAGTACGGTGTTCCAGTTGGGGTTTTAGGTCTCCCCCAATAGATCCTGGTTTGGATCCCCTACCTAAGGATTTGGTGTTCATCTAGTCCTCGGGTGAATAATTCCTTGGCACTATCCGTCGAGCATTCCCTCAGGGAAATGTATCACGAGGGTTGTCTGAGTGTGCCATTTTTTCATGTTACCGATGGAGTGGCATCTCTTGGTGGAGTTACATCTGGGATGGTGTTGTTGGCTCATCAATTTCGAGCTATTGGTGCTTTCCCCCTCTCATCCTGATTTCCATCAGGGGTGGTTGTTCTCTTTTTGTATGTGCTATGAGGCAGGTTGCTACCCTCACCTTAAGTCCGAGCCCTTTTCTATCTGTGAGGTCATAACTTCACAAGACCATTGTGAGTGTTATATTGGAACCTCAAGTCTCTTACTATGGATAGTCTATAGTCAGGACCATGAGACATGGTGACGTAGATGGGTATATTTGGGTGATGTTATAGGATTCCCTATGGTATGTGTTGTTCCTTTGGAATGCTAGTGATGTTAAGTTGACTAGTCAGTTATTGTCAAATATGGTCTTGAGATGGAGTTTATCTCTCATTTGGGTTCCCTCTCTCTGGGTCAAGTTAACTGATTCTTATCAGCTACTCCTTTTTGGTTTGGGATTTTGGGTTGCCAACTGAGTATCTTTATACTCACCCCTCCACTAGCTTTTCCCACACATGTCTTATGTCATCTGTAGACTACAGGTCCTTTGACAGTGTCACAGTTGGACCTGAAGCATGCAGAGAATAGTAGCTGGACTGACCAGGTTTTTCACCAAAGCATGGTCGAGGATCTTAGTAGTGGGTGTTTGACAGTGATCCCCTCCTTTAGATCTAGTTGGGAATATTTTTCATTTTTCTTTTGGTGGGCCCTATATTTTCCATTTTTGTACTTCTACTATACTCTGGTTTGGGATAGATGTATGTATTTATTTCTTTTTAGTTATATATATATGTGCATTGTTGCATGGAGGTGTGTGTGGTTGTGGGCATACAAGTACTTTAGGATAATGACTCCTTGTGTATTCTAGCCTACTCAGCACTGAACGCTAGCCCCTGGCCTATAGAGGCAGGCCTGGGGAGATGTAGATTAATCCCCATTGGTTATGGTTGTGATAGAGTGGTATTGATGTAGGTTCTACCTTTGGGACCTCAGATCATAGTTTTTCTAGTTGTGATCTTGGTTTGGGTTTCATAGAGTCAGTGTTAGGATGTTTTGAGTTTGGTTTTTCAGCTAGGCACTCCAATGTTGGTATGGGCGGCTGATGAATCCATTCACTAGGACTCTGATAACCTAAATTTCAACTTGGGACATTAGGACACTAGTCATAGGGAAAATCCATGGAACATGAATCGTATAGGACTGAGTTTTAGGTTTCTCTTATCCTTCTTGATTAATCTCCCTAGATAAATTCTTTGAATGTGGTGCATCTTGAATTTGTTTAATATGTTTCCACGATGACAGATTTTGTGGGTTCTACATCGGGGTTTTAGCCATCAGTATGATAGACATGTTGGAAAGACCTTGGGTTGGTGTTGTTTGATGTAGGTTCAACTATACGAGGAAGAGGAATCCTTCCCCCACCAAGAAATGCTTTTGTGATGAGATGAAAAACTGTGTGGGTGACTGAGTGCTGCCCAAAGAGGATAGTATCATGGTGTGTTGGTAGAGTCCCTTTGACTTGTGTACAAAATTCTTGGCAGTGTGTTGGTAGCTGAAGGTCCGGTAATACCCAGTGTGCATCTTTGGGTAGGCCTTTATTGTTTGTTCTTACCCTTTCATGCTCAGCGACATCTTGTACATATGATACTCGAGGAGGTTTTAATATGGTTCTTTTGGGATTTGAAATTGTAGGATAGGTGGACACTTCCCCCACTAAGACATTTCCTTATGGTGTGATCCAAAACTGTGCGGCCGAGTCAGTGCAGCCCAAAGTGGATAGTGTCAAGGTGTGGTGGATGAGTTATTTCGACCTATGAGTTCAATGTTGGTTTCTTGTGTTGGAGGTGGTTTTATTAAGGGATTATAAGACCCATTGTGTAAACTTGGGTGACCATATTTGTTATCTAGGTGGAAAAGACCTTTTCCATGAGGTGTTGCAGTTTTGTTGTGACGTCTCACGTGATGGGATATCCATTGGGTGTATCCATGATAGATTTTCATTAAGGTGGGGAGTATGTAAACTTTATGAGGTTAGGTATTAGCACCAGTTATGTGGCGAGAAGAGGTGCTGAGTTTGTCTTTTTATTGGAAGTGTTTTGGTGTAGTGGTTCTTCTTGGTGCGTGTTTGTTACAGCATAGGAACCTATGATGACCAAACTAGTGTGGGAGTCCCAATAGAGATATTAGGTCATTTACCTTATTCATAGGCCTTTTCTTTTCAGGGAATAAAGGCTTAAAGTGGGGAGGATGTAGTGGCTCAAGTTTGGCCCTATCAGACTTTAGAATATTTCTAAAAATAATTCTAGAGCTAGTCACGAAGACGACGTGCGATTCCGAGGTCTGGTGTGCCCAGAATAAATTTTATAACAATATTAAGTTTTTTGTACTATTAATGTGGATTAAATGGGTAATATATCAAACATTATCTTGAATCAGAAATCTAAGGGCACAGTTGCATCAAGAGTGTGTCGTTTACCCTAGTTTGTGTATAAGTTTTGTCAGCATGGACCTTGTTGTAGAAAAAGTTATCGAGGGAATTTTTTGTAAATAAATAAATTTATTTATTTGTGGGTGTTAGATTTAATAACTCCTGAACATAGTATTAGATTGAAATTCTAAGCTTGCGATTGAGTTCAAAACACCGTGTTTACCCTAGGCATGATATAAACGTTTTCGTTCTAGGTGTTAGATCAGAGGTGAGTCGGTCCAAGGTGTTATGTTGATATTTGTTTTAATAAAATTAAAACAAATAATCATCTCCCCCCTTGGTGTCCACATGAAATAGAGGATATACCTCATCCCCTCTTTCTTCGATGAATCAAGGTGTCATAGGAGGCTGTTTTTATGCTGATCATCAGTAGATCAAGCTTCAATGTGTCACAAGCGTCATTCTACACCTGAAGATTTAGCGATCCTCCATGTGGAAGATGATTTTTTATTTTAATCCTGATCACTATTTATGCTTTGTTTTTCCTTAAGATTATTGTTTGGAAGCTATGTCTGCATAGATCTGGTTTTGAGGTTTCTAGAACTGGTCTCAGATTAATTTTTGGACCACCAGATTGCTCCTAGTGGTCCGCTGAAGTTGGCAGCACCTGAGTCCAGCAAGAGTGGAATACAGCATGGAGTGATGACTACTGGAAGTGGTGGCAGAATCTGGGTGTGGCGGTGGTGGCGCGGTTAGATTCAGCTCGGCACGACGGTAGGCCAGCAGGTCGTGTGGTGGCGAGGTGCACAGGCATGACGAAGGTCCGACGAAATGAGGCAGAGCATGGGGCACGCGGGGGTGCCGGAGCAGGCCGGTGGGTTGGTGGACCGGTGTAGGCCATTGGACCACAGTTCACAGTGGACCGGCTGAGAAAACTGGACCGACCAGTCTAGGTCTGTCTGAGTGGTCTTGGGACTGGGTTTTTATTAAAAACCTTGTAACTCACAATCCAAGTGTCTGATTTGCGTGCCGCCTGTGGTGACCCGGCCCTTGATTTGTTTCAGACCATTTGAGGCCACTTTTAGGACTTATGGTTTTAGGCTTGGTGCTTAGTGGCATGAATCTTCCATTAATAATAATAATAATAATAATAATAATTTTATTATTATATGAAGAACCTTGGATCAGACGTATCTCCTGTGTCTGATTTCTGATTGACGCACCATCAGCAGCATTGAGACCCTGAGTTAAAGGAGGAAATTTTGAGACTGATTTCATGTTATTAAATATAAATTGTGGTGCAGGGCCCACAAGTCCTAGTTTGGGCATTTTCGGTGAAATGTGTCTTCTTCACCGTTTATTCATTTTGGAAGAATGAGTAGTCAAACCCATGTGTTTTTATGTTTAAACGGTACGATACGTTTTTTGAGTTCTGAGATCGAGTATTGGGCCCTATGAGGACCTGTTGCGGTGAATATTACCCTTTTCACTAGTTGTCTATTTTGGACGAGTGAATATCCTATCCTGTGTGTTTTTTCACGTAGAACATGATGGGGGGACACCATTTGGGCCTAGGAGATGTGGTGTGCATGCAATTTAGTGTGGGTCTCATGGGTTAGCGATGCTGACTAGGTAGGTTGAGTGGGCCCCCTGGTTTCTTTGGTGATGTTACTACTAGCTGGGTTGAGTGGTTCCCCTAGTCTTGGATAACGGCATTATGATCAGCTAGGTTGAGCGGGTCCCCTTGGTCCTTTAGCTATGAGGGTCGGTATCATGTCCCATTCACTGGACTGTGAACCCTCTTTGGATACTACAAGGGTTTCAGTATCACTTTCCCTTCACTAAATTGTGACCCCTCTTCGGATGCTTTTCATATGTGCAGCGAGGAAGCATTCATGATTTCTAGAGTAAGTTTTCTCATTCCTATTCGATAGTAGACTCAGCATACTTGGAGAATTTATCACCCCAAGAGTCATAGCACGATCCTCACTTCCCTTCATGTTACCTTGGTATGGTTTTTAGGGTCATAATGACCAATATTTACCCGGGTGCTGATCCTCTACCCAGGGTGTTCCTGTAGGGTATGGATCCACCAGTGAACCCTAGGTGCAAACTCCCTATCTATGTATCGAGATTCATTTCTTCCTTCTGCAATCTATCATGATGTTTTCCTCAGAGTAGTACTAAGTATCAGTGTGAACAAGACTATGTGGGTGTTGATCCTCTGCAAGATGAGTTGTTCTAGGTTCAGGTTGTTTCATGATAATCTTTCTAAGATTGGTGTTCCAACTGGGGTTTTAGGTGTTCCCCAGCAGATCCTTTGTGGGATCCCCTACCCGATGAGTTGGTGGTCATTTAATCATTGGGTGACTTCTTCCCTAGAACTTTCCATCATGCATAACCTTTCATACATGTATCACAAGGGTTAGTCGGTTGTTCCATTTGTTCATGTTACTGATGGAGTGGAATCTCTCAGTGGAGTTCCATATGGTATGGTGTCGTTGGCTCATCGAATTCGAGATGTTGATTCATTCCCCCACTCATTCTGCTTTCCTACAGGGATGGTTTTTCTCTTGTAATGTGTACTTTGAGGCAGGTTTCTACCCTCACCTTGAGTCATAGCCCTTTTCTGTCTATGAGTTTGGAGCTTCATGAGACCATTTTGAGTGTTGCATTGGACCCAAGAGTTGTTTACTTTGGATAATCTATGGTCGGGAGCATGATACTTTTTGATAGAGCTAGGTATATTCGGTTGTGTTATGGGAGTCACTATGGTATGTGTTGTTCCATTAACATGGACATTGAGCTGAATAGTCGGGTATTTTTTAGGATGGTCTCAAGATAGAGATTATATCCCATTTGGGTTCCATCTAGCTGGGTCAAGCTAATTGATGCATATCATCTACTTCATTTTGGTTTGGTATTTAGGGATTCTTACTTAGTATCTTTATACTCACCCCTACACGGGATTTTCCCTCACATGTATTATGTCTGGTTCAGACCACAAGTATTTCGATGGAGTCCCAATTGGGCCCAGAGTAGGAAAAGAGTAGTAGTTGGACTAACCAGGGTTTTCACCAAAGCTTTAATGAGGATTTTATCGGTGGTTGGTTGACAGTAATCCCCTCCTTCAGAGCTAGTTGGACGCTTTTGAAGTTTTCTTTTGGTGGGAACTGTATTTTCCCTTTTTGTACTTCTGTTGTACTCTATTTTTGGATAGATGTATGGATACATTTCTTTTTAGTTTTGTATATATATCTATGAACTATTTCATAGAGGTTTGTGTCAGTGCATGCATATAGGTACTTTAGTCTAAGGCCTCCTTATGTGTGATTGCCTACTTGGCGCTGGATGCAAGCCCCTAGCCTATAGAGGTGGGCTTGGGGAGTTGTCGCTTAAGCCCTGTTGGGTCAGTTCGGGACATAGTGGTATCTGAGAAGGTTCTACATTTAGGACCTTAGAGTGTAGTTGGTCTAGTTTTGAGCTTGGTTTGGGTTTCACAGCATTAGTGTTATGATGTTTTGAGTTCGGCTTTCAGGCCAGGGACTCCAGTGCTGGTACAGGTACCCAACATATCCATTCTCCATGAATGATAATCTTTCTTTCAACTTGGGACATTAGGACATTATTCACAAGGGAAATCAATGGAACATGCATCATATAGGACTGGGTTTTGGGTTTCTTATGTTCTTATTGATTCAGCTCCCAAGATATAATTTTTGACTATGGTGCATCTTGAATTTGTTCAAGATGTTTCTACAATGATAGATTTTTAGTTTTCCATGTCATGGTTTTGGTCAGAAATGAGATAGAGGCATTGGAAAGACCCTGGGTTGGTAATGTGTGATGTAGTTTCGACTATATGAGGAAGATAGATATGTCCCCCACCGAGACGATTTGTTGTGATGTGATGAAAAATAGTGCAGGCGAGTCAGTGCCACCCAAGGAGAATAGTATTGATGTGCAGTGGTTGAGTCACTTTGACTTGTGTACATAAGTCTTAGTAGCGTGTTGTTAGTAGAGGGCTTGGTAAGACCCAATGTGAATGTCTGGGCAGGACATTGTTGTTCGTTGGTACCCTTCAGTGATCAATGAAAGCTTTTATGGGGCACGATCGAAGAGGTTGTACTGTGGTTCATTGGGGATTCAAATTTATAGGATAAATGGACACTTCCCCCACTAAGAAACATCCTTGTGTCATAATTTAAAACCATGAGGGTGAGTCAGTGGCACCAAAAGAGGATAGTGTCGAGGTGCGGTGGATGAGTTCCATCGACCTGTGATTTCGAGGTAAGTTTTGTGCATTGGTAGAGGTTTTACTAAGGGATTTTAAGACCCAGTGTGTAATCCTAGGTGACCTTGTTTGTTATCCAGGTGGTGGAGACCTTTTCCTTGAGGTGTTGCAGTTTTTTCATGAGGTCTCACATGACAAGATATCCATTGGGCGTGTTCATGTTGGATTTTCCTTAAGGTGGGGAGTACTTTAACCTTTTGAGGTTTGGCATTGTCACTAATCACATGGTGAGATGGAGTTCTGAGGTGGTCTTTTCCTTGGACATGTGTTGGTGTTGTGGTTCTTCTTGGTGCGTGTTTCTTACAGCACAAGAGTCTCTGGTGATCTCTGTAGCATGGGAGTCCCAGTGGAGAGCTCAACTCCTTTCCCTTGTTCCTGGCCTTTTTTTTATGAAAAGGATAAGGGTGGGGAGGATGTAGCAACTCAGGTTTGGCCCTATCAGACTTTTGAATATTTCAAAAAATAATTCCAGATCTATTCATGGAGAGGATGTGAAATTCCGAGGCTCGGTGTGCCCAAAATAAATATTATAAAAATATTAAATATTTATATACTATAAAGAGAGCATAAATGGTCTATCACTCAAATGGTAGCTCAAATCCAAAATCTGAGGGCATAGTTGCATCAGGAGCATGTTGTTTACCCTAAGAGGGGTATATGTTTTTTTCGGTGTGGGCCTACTGTAGAAAAAGTTATCCAGCACATTTTTATAAATAAATAAATAAATTTATTTATGGGCATCAGCTTGAATAACACCTGAACAGAGTCTTGGATCATAATTCTGAGCCCATGGTTGAGTTCAAAATGCTTTGTTCACCCTAGGTGTGACATAAACTTTGTCTCACTGGGTTTCGGATCAGAGGCGAGTCGGGCCAGGGTGTTATGCTGATATTTGTTTTAATAACATTAAATCAAATAATCATCTCCCCCACCCCCTTGGTGTGTGAAGGAGAAGGTGGACAGCCCTCCCCCCCCCCTCTTCTTTTGATGAATCAAGGTGCCATAGGAGGCCCTTTTCAACACCAATCATTGGCAGATCGAGCTTCAACGAGTCACATGCGTCATTCTTCACCTGAAGCTTTGGTGATCCATCACGAGGTAGGTGATTTTTCATTTTAAGATTGATCCCCATTTATGCTTAATTTTTACCATATGATCATTTTTTTAGAAGCCATTTTTACATAGATCAGGTTCCATGGTTTCTGGAACTAGTCTAGGATTAATTTTTGGACCACCATATTGATCCCAATGGTCTGCTAAAGGTGACGGCGCGTGGGTCCGGTGAGGGCGGATTCTGGTGAGGTGTGGTGGTCGCCGGCGGAAGCAGGGTGAGGTAGTGGTGGCATGGAACGTGGGCACGATAGAGGTCTGACAGATAGAGGTGGATCATGGGGCACATGAGGGAGCTGGAGCAGGCTGGTGGGCCATGATTCGGAGAAGGCCAGCTGAGCAAACCAGACTGGCTGGTCCAAGTGGTTTTGGGCCAGGATTTTTATTAAAAACCCCGTAACTCCCAATCCATGTGTCTGATTCTCATGTCATCTATGGCGATGCAACCCTTGATTTTAGGAGGAACTTTTGAGGATACATTTGGGACTTTTTGTTTTTTGACTCGATGCTTGGTGGCACGAATCGTCTTTTATTAATAATAATAATAAATTATTTTTATTTGGCAAACCTTGGATCAGACGTATCTCCTATGTCCGATATCCAATTAACACACCATCAGTGGTGTTGTGACCCTAATGTAAAGAATTATGTTTTAAGACTAATTTTGGGTTCTTAAACCGAAATAGAGGTGTGGGCACCATGAGGCCAGTTTAGGCATTTGCGGCCAAATGTGCCTTTTTCGTCGGGTGTTCGTTTTGGACAAATGAGTAGTCGAACCTGTGTGTTTTCTCAAGAGGAAAACAATGGAATGATCCAATATTCATGTGCCAAGACTAATTCATGGTCCCCACAATGACCTTTTTTGGTGAATAGTACCATTTTCACTGATTATCTATTTTGGGCGAGTGAATAAACTATCCAGCATGTTTTTTAGCATAGAACATGATGGTGTCCAATGTTTAGGCCTAAGAGACGCGGTGTTCAGGATATGTTGTGTGGGTCTCTTAGGTTAGTGTTAAAGACTAGCTGGATTGGGTGGTTCCCCCTATTCTAAGATGACAGTGTTACGATTTACTAGGTTAATTGGGTCCCCTAGTTCTTTATCTATGAGTGTTTCAGTATCACATCCCCTTTACCAGACTGTGACCCCTCTTCAGCTACTACAAGGTTTTTGGTATCACGTCCCCTTCATCTAACTATTTCCCCTCTATGGCTTCTTTTCATACGTGAAGTGCGGATGCGTTACCGCTTTCTTGAGTGAGTTGTCTCATTCTGCTTCGACAGTAGACTCAGCGGACTTGGATCATGTATCACCCCGAGAGGCCCGATGTGATCCTCACATCCTTTCATGTAACCCTGGAAGATTTTTTTGTGTTAGAGTGACCACTATTTACCTGGGAACTGATCCACTACCTAGGATGTTCTTGTAGGGTATGAATCCCCCAGTGAGCCCTAGGCGTAGACTCCCTATCTATGTATCGATATGTGTGTCTTCCTTCTATGATTTTTCATGACATCTTCTTCAATGGAGTTATATGTGTAGGTGTGACCAACACAATGTTGGTGTTGATCCTCTGTGAGATGAGTTTTTCTAGGTTCAGGTTGTTACGTGATACCCTTTCTAAGTTCGGTGTTCCATCTTGGGTTTTAGGTGTACCCCAGCGGATCCTGGGTGGGATCCCCTATCTAAGAAGTTTGTGTTCATTTAGTCACTGGGTGACTTGTTCCATGGAGTTGTCCATAAATCATTCCCATGCAGACATGTATCATGAGGATTGGCCTGGTGTACCATTCTTTCATGTTACCGATGGAGTGGAATCTCTCGGTGGAGTTTCATCTGGGATGGTGCTGTTGGATCATCGGCTTCGAGCAGTCAATGTTTTCCCTCCTCTCATTCAGCTTGCTATCAGTGATGGTTGTGATATTGTTGTGTGTGCTCTGAGGTAGGTTTCTACCCTCACCTAGAGTTAGAGATATTTTCTGTCTGTGATCTCGGAACCTCACAATACTGTTGTGAGTGTTGTGTTGGAACCTCGAGTCATTTACCATGGATAGTCTATGGTCGAGACCATAAGACTTGGTGATGGATCTGGTTATATTTGGGTGTGTTCTAGGAGTCTATGTGGTATGTGTCATTCTATTGAAATTCTAGGGATATTGAGCTGACTAGTCGGGTATTGCGGAGAATGGTCTCGAGATGGAGCTTCTCTCTCATTTGGGTTCCCTCTGGCTGGGTCGAACTAAATGATGCCTATCAGATACTCCCTATTGGTTTAGTATTTTGAGGTGCCTACTAAGTATATTTATACTCAACTCTATACAAGATTTTTCTACACATGTCTTGTGTCTTGCACAGGCCACAAGTCTTTCGATGGAGTCCCAGTTTGACCTGGAGTAGGCAGAGCGTAGTAGCTGTACTGATCAGGGTTTTCACCAAAGCTTGGGTAAGGATATTATTGGTGAGTGTTTGACAGAGATACCCTCATTCAGAGCTGGTTAGATGCATTTGTAGTTTTCTTTTGGTGGGCCATGTATTTTACCTTTTTTTACATATGATGTATTCTGGTTTGGGATAGATGTATGCATGCATTTATTTTCAATTTTTTATATATATCTCTGCACTATTTCTTGGAGGTGTGTGTGGGTGTCTGTGTACAAGTACTTTATTATAAGGCCTCCTTGTCTGTGATAGCCTACTCAGCGCTGGATTCTAACCCTTGGCCTTTGGAGGCAGTCTTGGGGAGTCACAGCTCGAGCTCTGTTGGGTCAGGTTGTGATAGTTTCTGAATAATATATTTGAACCTCTTCTGTTACTATCATGAGGTGGCAGTAGTTTTGGATATACCTCACATGAATTAATTATATGAACTATAAATTAATTAATTAATGAAATGGTGACATTTTTAGACAAGAGCCAAGGGCTATAGCAAGTACTTTGGTATTTACATTTGTGTATTGCTTTAATTTTTAAATTCATGCATGCACACTATTTTAGTTTATATTACATGGAAAGGATGTTATATATATCGTTGGTGGTGTCCTACTGATATTTATCTAACACCCTATATGGGCCTCCAATGGCACCTAAGTTGACTATATGTATGTAGGTATTGATAAAGGTAAGTGTATCACTTCAGACACTTGATTTCTTGGCTTCTTAGGATATAACTATTAGTAGATGACGGAGCTAGAGATCAGGATTATTGGGAAAGTTTTTGGATTCCTTTTTACTACATTTTAATTTCATGTATTGTCTGCTTCTTTGAATCCATGTTTCCTCACATTCTAGAGACATGACATGAACATCAAATTTTATATATTTGTTTAAGTTGAATCAGTTGTATCATTTTTATTATTCAATTGGATTTTTTAATGACACATGTATATAATAATTATATTATTTACATGTGTTCCTTATTGATCCATTTTTATACACTTTTGTAATGAGGGTATAGTTCCCCCACAAACACACCATATGCCTTCAATTCTAATCAATATCCTCTAGCATTTGGGGAGATGTGCTTGAGTCTATTTTCCCAACTAGGCTCAGGGCACTTGTATGTGGCATCCGGGTCCTAGAAGCTACACTCAATCAATTTCATAACTCTTGAAATTAATCTACTCACACTACCCGTCAAAACTCTAAACATCTCTTAGGTTTCTAATTTTTTATCATCTTATTATAATCATTTCTTTTAATTCATGTAAAATTTATAATAAGTGATATTGAAATATATCATTAAATCATATTTTACTAAATTTTCCACATAATTACATAATTTTATTCACTTATAATTTAATAATAATAGTAGTCATTAAATTAATAAATTTATATCCTAAAAATTCAATATCATTATAAAAAACTCATATCATAAAATACAAATAATTCTTAATAATATAATGTGTCGTATATTATCATAAATGTTAATAATAATACATTATTAAATTTATTATTTAATTAATACTCTCTAATCTATAAAACATTATCATAATCAATTCACACCTTGGTCAATTGTTCAATGTCCTCACATGATTTTTTATTGTAATATAATAATCAATTTTCATGTCATCAAAACATTAACAAATAAAATCTTTAAAAATTTGATAATTTCATATCTTATTTTCATTACTAATTAATTTCATCACATGTATTATATTGAATCATTACATTAAGAAGTTTAGTTCAAATATTATAGTGATTCCATATCACAAATGAAAATATTTCATCTATGTTTTATGTGAGAAAAATTCAATATCAAAGTAAAATAATTTAAAATACTAAGTTTTGTTTAAATGGGTTAAGATGAATTTAAAAAAATAATCATCATATGATACATGAAAAAATTACTAAAACAAACTATTTTTTTATCTTAAAAAATTAATGGCTGATATTTTTTTAATTTTTTGAAATCCTAAATAGAATGGTGACATGGAAGGCCTGAGGCTCGTGCCCTGATTTAGAATTACGAATCAAATATTGGGTTTGAATTATTCATCTCATTTTCACAATCACCATATAGTAGATGGATCATGATTATGGTATAATAATAGAAATTTAAAAACATATAAAAAAGAATAATAATGACAATAATATTTTATTATTGTTATATAACTCAGTATATATAAAATAAATGTTATAAAATATGGTGGTGATGTGTTCTTCCCTTTATTATTCCTCTATCAAAGTTGACTCATTTTTTAGCTGGGAAACTAGTTTTTTTCCTTTAATATCATAAAAATAAAATATCATACTAAATATATATTAATGATATCAAAGAGGTCCTTCTCTGTTCATTATTGTCTCCAAAACAATAGACATGATTTTTTTTAAAAAAATAACAAATACGCAAGTAAATATTTAACTAACTGAAATGTGATGACTCATTCCAACTAAATTATTTCTTATGTATGTAGTATAGACATGAGTGACCTCCAATTTCCACCTCCAATAGGTCATGGGTTGGTGACTAACAACTATGGTATAAAAAACATGGGAGGAATTACCCACTTTTAGTTCTATAAATGTAATAATGTCCACAAATCAAAACCAACTACATAAGATAAAATAACCCATAATCCAAAAAATAATTTAATATTCATGTAATGTCATATATAAATAAGAATAAAATATCCAAATAAAATATCAAGAATGAAATACCTTTTAAAGCACCGACTCCAACAACATTAATTGAATATTCTGCTATAAACCATTATCGTCTAACCCAATCACCAAATTCATATTTAAAATATAAAAAATATTATATTTAATTATGGGTGGGAGTAAAATTATACTCAACTGGTTCCCCCCAAACTATCATTACAATACAGAAGAGTCATTGTAAAGACTCGGTAAATAAATATTGAAATTGAATCACCCTGGGTCAACTACATCATATCTCACCAAAAGTATCACTCACTAAATCCACATACAAGTGGAATATAGTGAAAATGAATATATATATATATATATATATTGGAAGAAATGTTGAGAGAAAGGGGAGATAGTGAATATAGTATTTACTTGAACAAATATGGATTTCCAAATCCATAAAACTCAAATATCAAGCATGAATATGAAAGAAATATTCAATTTAATGTGGATATTAATCGTTTTGATAAAAAAATCACCTCAAAAACCTAAGGGTGTTCTTAATTATATTTCATTAAGGATTAATTTAATTCATTAGAGATGAAATACAAATGATATCTTATCGAAAGGTTGTCCTTTAAAAGGACTTAGATATCTCTATTAGGTTTTTAATGGAGGCTATTAGTTTTCTAGATTTTACTATTAGATTAATTAGCTAATTTGATAAATATTTCAAAATTGATTCAAAGTAATTTTTTTATAAATTAGATAAATTATTTTTCATATTTTTAATATTTAAAATTAATGGTTTTAAATTGGATAGCTAAATTTTATCCCTCTTTTGAATATTTTATCATTCCTATCTGGATCTCTTTTCCAACATTACCTATTCATACTTT
The DNA here is from genome assembly GCA_963277665.1 of Viscum album. Lineage (NCBI taxonomy): Eukaryota > Viridiplantae > Streptophyta > Magnoliopsida > Santalales > Viscaceae > Viscum > Viscum album. Next base: position 1,537,089,574 of record OY728152.1, read on the forward strand.
TGATGAATAAGCTTTTGGGTGATCATAAGGATTATTTTTAAGACAATAAAAATATATTTTACAACTAAGAAGAAGTATCTCACATTTGTTTCCATGATATTTTTGGAAATAGATTTCTTATATGCTTTAAATCATTTAATTTTAATTTAAAATTACATGAATGTATTTATAAAAGATTTCATATATGAAAATATATCCTTTTTCACTATTTCATATTGTAAGATGAAGAATTTTTTAGGTTCATGTAATTAAATGGGGGATAAGGGGATCTTAACTCATAAACAATGGTCAAACTATATAAGGATAGAGGAATCCTCATTATGAGAGTGATGTTCCCTTTGTATTGTGGTGGTATTTTTTCCAAAGGATTTATTGGAAGAAAGTCAATGTGTGATAAAGTTATGGGATTTTGAATGAGAATAAAACCATGTAATAAAGTGTATTATACCCATGTAACACCCAAATATTTCATAGTAAGTTATTTTCTTTAAAGTAATTCAACAGCTTGCACAACACGCAACACTGAGTTCGAGCGCACCACGACTTACCAAACTAACCGTTCAAAAAGGGGTTATGAATATTATTAACTTAATTTTGAATTTTATATACTCCATATAATTTTAGAATCCATATTATGTGTTTCTTAGACATAATATAAGAACAACTTCATTTTTTCAGATAAAAGAAGTATTTTTCAAAAATCCAATTTTACCACCTTTTAATGGAGAACCTTTTTTTAAAACCAATATTTGAAAATTTTATATATTAAATTTAATTAAATTTAATTATTATTTAGAATCATAACATAAAAATTTATTTTGGAAAAATTTTTGGTACTTTTCTAATAACTTTCATATTTTGATGAAGAGTGAAAAATACTAAGTTTTAATTGAAAACAACTTTTTTAATCGAAATAATATATAGTGTTAAATTATTAATTTGAATGGTTTTGTAGTATAATAAGATTATATTTTTATCATTTAAAATAATTTAGGTCATTATAAGTAATTTCACATTTACATTTGACATAAACACATGTCAATCTTTTGATAGTTTTTACTTCTTAAAAATCCGCTTTTTGGTTTTGACAATGGAAATTAATTTTAAATTAATTAATGCTACTTATATTTTTTGAATTTGGTTAAATATAATTCATTTTTATATTCGTAATATCAAAATTATCTTAGGTTGAATTTTTGGTATTTTTCTAAAAACTTTCAATTTTTTATGAATAGTGAAAAACACTTCGTTATTGTTTAAAACTAACTTTTTATTTAAATAATTAATTATTTTATTTTATTTTATTTTAGGTCAAAAAGAATACATATTACCTATATAAGTTCTATTTTATTCATTAGAGTCATTTTAAAATAAGTTTAGATATATAAAATTTTATTGAACTTTTTTACTATCATTTACCCACCTTCTAGGAGCAATTACAAATTTGCATAAAACTTAATTTTATCGCTTTTATGAGTTGAATTTAAAAAAACCCAAGAGACACGGTTAATATCAGTAATTAAAATTTGGTTCAATAAGATGAAAATAATTTTTGGTGAATTTTAACTTTTGACTTTTATTTACCACAGTTAAAAGAAAATAGGATAATTAAAGGTAAAAATGATATTGTAATTATCCTAACACATTTCCTAATTCTATTGGATAAGTGTAATTCGAAAAAAAAACCTTAGTAATAGAATATGATCCTTTTGGTCCACTTGAATTAGATTAGGACATTGTTTATTATTTTATTTAAAGAAGAGTTAAAAGTATTAAATTCAAAGTTTAATAACTAAAAGATTTTTAATATGGGGTTAAACATAAGATAAATTTGACTATAAATATTCATTAGAAAGATAAAAATATTTCATACATAATGGTATTTTATTTATAATTTATATACACTAAATAATATAATTTATTTATCACACAATGATGATGTAGTAATTACCTTATTAATGAAAGATTAGAATAATTGATATTATAAATATCCAAATAAATGTAATTTGAGACTTTTTATGAATTACACTATTTTTATAGGATAATATGACATTTTAGGGTTGATTTAATATTTTTTTGAAGTAATCATGCTGTTATAATTTTCACAAAAACCAAATACTAAATAGTGTCAAAATTGACATAATTGAGTTTTTAAAAAAAATACTATATTAATAATTGATATAATATTCATAAAAATCTAAATATCGTCCAAAGGACTTAGATAAGTTTATATATATTAATAATGAACCTATTGGGGTTCTCTTGGCTTGTTATAGTATGTTTATTAACCATATAATATAAAAATACAAAGAGACGTGGTAAAAGTCCAACTATTTAACTGAGAGTTAAATCTAAAAGATAAGGTTAATATGGTGACCTAAACCTGTATAAAACCTATTGGTTGAGAGGTTTTCGACCCATACCCACCTTATCCTCTAAATAAATCATTTTTTATCCATTAGAAACCGAAAATGATTTTATTATAAAATAATATTTCAAGCTTTTCCTAAAGTGACCCTCACCTCTCTTATAAAAGGGTACTTTCTCTTCTCTTAATTTCACACCTCCAAATCCATTTGGATCGGACAAAAACTTCCCAAATATCCTCACAATTTCTCTCAATTCAACCTAGAGTCCTTACTTTGATCATAAATATAACCTACGGAGCCCTTTTGATCAACTAAAAAGGAAGCACGTGAAAAAGAGGTCGTAATTTCACCACCCTCTTTCAAGTTATTTTCTTCTTACACTTCCTATTTATTTGTTGATTACATACCAAAATAATAACTCCAGTACCTCCTACATACTTTTATGTTATTATAAATATGTTACAACCATATTTGTTATTCTATCCATCCTATAAATGACAAAATCACCATACGTACATACGTACGGCTTACCGTCTCCACGTCGTGGTGTAGTTTGTTATTCAAAAATTCTTTATTTGGATGGGTATAGTAATGAGTATAACTGATGTAAATAATAAATATAACATTTTAATGGTTATATATATATGATATACCATCCAATTACATTCGATTTCACCATCAATATAATGATATTGTCGCTCGTACATACGTACGGATTACCATCTCCACGAACGCGATGAGATTCATTCCCCATCATAATCATTGAAGAATAATTTTCATTTTATGATTAAAAATAATGTTTAAGAACTTAATATAATTCTGTATATTAATCAAATACAGCCTATACATAACAAACATGACTCACATATCAAAACATATAAAGGAAAACGAATCAGTTAACAACCAAAACAATGATACTACTAAAATATCATTAACAAAGAAATATTAGAAGATCATATATGATATCATATTTATGTATTTGGTTATTTTATAATTTAATAACAATGATTTCACCATTATAAATTAGTTTAAACTAACATATACTAAGTAAAAGTACAAGGTAACTGGTTTTCATCTCACTTCTTATTCCCGTGAGATTCATGTTATATTTTCCACTATTTCCTTTTTTGTGGTTTATGTACTGGTCATGATTGTTTTATTTGTGTAATATACTTTAACTTAAGGGTATTTACATCTTCATTTTATGATACTTTTTTCATGGGTTTTATGTTTCGTAAGTTACCAAATTGGTAAGGGAATTTAAAATATCAATTTCTACTCATTGAGTTTTATGCAAACTTCATTGAGTATTTTACTACAAGATTATGTGTGAAATCAATATTTATTTATTTATATAGTAATATCCACTCCCATTTGGGTGGATATACTTTTGATACACATAATCACTCCATTTATAAATTCTCAAATCATTAATATGAAATTTATAAGGGTAATATTAACTCAATTTTCATTCATTGAGTTAAACATCCAAGTCATTGGTTTCATTTTTACAAGAATATGTGTGAATTTACTTTGATTTATTTACCCTGAATATCCAATCATATTGAGTGTATTTATATTTTTCACAAATAATTATGTCATTGATTTATCCTTAATCTATGGATACGGTCTTTATAAGGGATTTCATCTCAATTTACATTCCATTGAGACTTCTTTGTTGTTATGTGCCAATTCACTTTTTTATGGTGTACATATTGTACATTTAAATAGTATATCATGAATCCCTTTTATTCTCATGATATTATAAAGTTTTTATTACCTCAATTATTTTTATTCAATCGTATCTCATTTGGTTAGGAACTCTAACTAAAATATCATTTTATATGTTTTAAATATTTATTCTTCTAAAACATTCTCATTAATTTAAATGTTTTAAAAATGGTTTTAAGGATTTATTTATATGGAAATGAGTGTTTTAAAATTAAAATTACTTTTAAAATTTTCAAAGTGGTATGGGACACTTTGATTCAAAAATCTATTGTTAACAGCTTCTTGATAGAGTAATACTTCTAAATGTATTCAAAAAAAAGGGGATATTTTTTTCTCAAATAGTTTTACTGATTATTTTATTCTATGTAAATATACTTCATTATTATTTATTAAGTATGATTTATTATAATAAAATCTTCCATATTGTATTGAATGAGTTGTTTTTTTACTGTGTATGTGCTATTTTTCTACCATTCATGGTTTGTGGTTAAAATATTGACGTTTCGTATGCTAGTTTTAATACAAATGTTTAGATTATGTTTCAACCTTTTCATATGAGGAATGCATTAAACTTAGTAAGTGATGGGTGGATCCCACTATAACTCCTCAATGCATCGGTAGGTCTCATGAGACAAAATAGTGTCTTGGCACAAGTCCTTGACAAAATCTTATTTGTTGTCTTGGAATGAGACCTTGACTATGTGGTTATGATATCTGGAATTATACATTCCATCATTATGAAATTAGTTATTGATATTACATGTGATTATTCAACTAGTAGAATATCAATGTGAATAAGTAAATGGAATTATTTGATTTATCTTTTCCATATTATGCTGATGTTTATGTTTAAAAGGATTGTGTTCTAGTCCTATATAATGACTTAAATGTTAATTCTTGTTAATGACAGTTTCCGCTATATTGTTAACCTTACTAAGAATCTGATCTCACCCATTTCTTATGTTTTCTTTTTCCTAGAATGAAAAGAAGTATATTATGATTGAACTGTAGGAATAGGATAAGGGATATAAGAGTGTTCAAAGGGTTCATAATGTTGTTTTTTTATTTCATGATGTAATGTAAAACTTATGTATGTATCTAGTACTTCCAAGGATACTAAACTGACCGGTCTTTCGAGACATGATTCCTTGTATCATGCCAATGTTATGTAATAATGCACTGATTCTAGGAAACTGGGATCAAGGTGTTATAGTTGGTATCGGAGGAAGTTTAGTACAATCCTTGGAATATAGATTTAGAAAAAACTCTAATTATAAAACGCTACCTTAAGATAGACTTTGAGGATTAGTATAGAATAACATCCAAAATTTCTGGTAATGTAAACATTATGTGGGTTTTCCAAGAAATAAATCCCTGTCTAGATATGATCACATAGAGGTGGCTCTAGAACATATGTACCTAGGAGTGAAAACTATAACAAGGAGTTTCGGGCTTGACCCTGGGTATCTTGGTACATGACAACGGGCCTTGCTTCACTCTTGGTTATGACACTCCCAGGGGATATGCTTAGGATAATTCACATTTTATTTATAAACTAATTTGAAGGATTTTAATGTAAGATGAGAATAAATAACCTTGGTTAATCCTAAGGTGTTTTTGATTGAAAATAAGGTGTTATGATATTCTCTAAATGATTTTATGACTCGCACTATGATTTCTTGTGTTAGTCAATGGCTGGATTCTATAGAAAGTCATAGTAACATTGAACATGATGTACAAGGTGGTAACAAGGATGGAAATGAGCAACGAAATGGAATTTTGGTAGGTTTAAAAGATATCGTGTTCATGCCGAATCAATTTTCCAAAAATATGATAAAAAACATATATACTAACTAACTCCCGGACTCAACAAAGAAGAGAAAGGTGGTGAATGATAAGATCTCTTGTAGTGGAGACCATGGAGAAAATAAAGCTCAATTTCCATCATGCAGGAAATGTGGAAGGAGACACCTAGGAAATTGTCTCAATGGAACAAAGAAATTCTTTATGTGTGGAAAATAAGGACATAAAGTAAAGAATTGTCGAGGAAAAATGAGGAGTTCTATGGAAGAAAATAAAAATGGTCCCAAGAATCCATTTATAGTAATTTTCCATAAATTTAGAGGACCTGGGCATTACCCGAGTGAATGCCCTATTCTTTTGGATAACCTCTTAGTCAAGGAAGAACATATGTGGAAATAAATGGATGGAGAAATGTTTAAAGTATGGTATTACTTTAGAAGACTATTCTCTTTTATGTGTAACCATGCAGTTTATTATGTGAAAATGATATTTGAGGGAGAATTGTCTTTTCTTTTGTGTATATAGTTATAAAAAAACCATTTGGGTTTATATGATCCTTAAATTTGAGGCAATTATAGGTTATTAATTTTTGGGATGAAAATGTGTGCTATGAGATAACATTTGTGGTTAAATTATGTTATGGTTATTTTGAGGAATTTATCTCATTTTGGTAATGTTATAAAATAATGTTTTTAAAAAAGAACAACATGCATACTGTGTGACAACCCATCGCATCAGACAAAGCTACAGGAATCGAACCCACAAACAGAGTACGATTGGGATTTATCACCTACCACTGGACTATGTGAAGTCCCTAGTTATTATGACTAATTCTTTTTAGTTAAATGATTTTATTGATCAATAAAAATTTGATTTGGGATCTTATGTCTTATCAAATGGATATCCTTAGTATAGGAAAATGATTTGGTGATTAAGTGACAAATGTTATTTTGGAAGATGTTCACTCTGTTGGGAACACTATATGCCTAAGGAAAATAGAATACTATGGGATTTCATTTGAGGAGTAAAGTAGATTTTTATCTATGTTTTTATTGTGGATTTATAGTTATTTGGGTTATTTATAGAAATGATTAACATATCATAGAGAATATGTGATTAGGTTAATTACTTTTAAGTATGTGACTTTAAGAGTAGTCGATGTTATTTGAAGATACAATTTAACGTGGAAGATTATGTAATCAAATTCTTCTAAGTTTTGGGTTTCAATATTATTTTGGATTATATTAAAGTATTTTAAGGAAAATTGTTTACTGAATGGTATTTATTTAAATTTGGGTATTTCTGGTTTAATTTTAGAAATTAAGATTAGTATTTCTTTCTCTAAAGGATTATCCTTTTTGGGGATCATCTAATCTTGTACTAACCATTTTGGTTTTGTTTAATCTCTAAATACAAGGGAAATATATAGTTTATCCTTTGTGGATCATGTGATTCTCTAAAAGTTTATTCTAGCGCTTCAGGTGTGACCAAGTCTTTTGAATACTCGTCATTTGAAAAAAAAGATGAGTTAGTGGTATAAATTTATTAAAGGATAAAAATCTACTTAAAAAGTATGTATATCTCTTTATGTTCTTAGTCAATCTCATAAATAAATTCCTCAACTTTATGAAATGGAAATTAAAACAAAAAATGTTGTCTGTTTACTTTTCCTATTGGGAAACTAATGACTATTTATCCCATCATAATTTTTTGGTTTTCTTATTGTTAACTTTAACCTGATCATGTTTTCTATCACTCTCCATCAGAACTTGACACTTAGTTTATCCTCCATATCCATGTTTTCCTATATTGAATCCTAGTATGGGTTATCTCTAGTGACCTTTGTACCTCTCTTTCTTTCTTTTAAAGTGATAGTTTTATTGACTCTTTTTCTGATGTGGGACTTTCAATGAAGTTCCCAAGCCCAATTTTAAAATTATGAGGATTAAATTTCCAAAAGTGGAGAATAATGTGACACCCCAAGATTTTATAGTAAGTTATTTTCTTTAAATTAATTCAATAGCTTGCGCTACATGCAACACCAAGTTCAAGCGCACCGCGACTTACCAAAATAGTCATTCAAAAAGCGGTTATAAATAGTATTAACAAAATTTTGAATTTTATATACTCCATATAATTTTAGAATCCATATTATGTGTTTCTTAGACATAATATAAGAACAAATTCATTTTTTAGATAAAAGAAGTATTTTTTAAAAATGAAATTTTACTACCTTTTATTGAAGAACCTTTTTTAAAACCAATATTTGACACTTTTATATATTCAATTTAATGAAATTAAATTCTTATTTAGAATCGGGATATATATAATTTATTTTGGATAAATTTTTGGTACTTTTCTGATAACTTTCATATTTTGACGAAGAGTGAAAAATACTAAATTTTAATTGAAAACAACTTTTTAATCGAAATAATTTATAGTGTTAAATTATGAGTTTGAATGGTTTGGAATTATAATAATATTATATTTTTATAATTTAATACAATTTAGGTCATTATAAGTAATTTCACATTTAAATTTGACATAAAAAGATGTCAATCTTTCGATAGTTTTTACTTCTTAAAAACCCGCTTTTTGGTTTTGAAAATGGGAATTAATTTAAATTAATTAATGATAATTATATGTTTTTAATTTGGTAAAATAGAATTCATTTTTGGATTCAGAATATCAAAATTATCTTAGGGTAAATTTTTGGTATTTTTTTGAAAACTTTCAATTTTTGATGAATAGTGAAAAACACTACGTTATTGTTTAAAACTGACTTTCTATTTAAATAATTAGTTATTTTATTTTAATTAATTTTAGGTCAAAATAAATACATAATATCTATATATTTTCAATGTGATTCATTAGAGTCATTTTATAATAAGTTTAGATATATAAAATTTTATTGAACTTTTTTACCGTCTTTTACCCACCTTCTAGGAGTATTTGCAAATTTGCATAAAACTAAATTTTACCACTTCTGTGAGTTGAATTTTAAAAATCCAAGAGACATGGTTAATATTAGTAAGTAAAATTTGGTTCAATAAGATGAAAATAATTTTGGTTAATAGTAACTTTTGACTTTTATTTACCACGGTTAAAAGTAAATGGGGTAATTAAAGGTAAAATTGATATTATAATTACCCTAAAACATGTCCTAATTCTATTAGATAAGTTTAATTCAACCAAAAACAACCTTAGGAATAAAATATGGTCCTTTTGGTCCACTTGTATTAGATTAGGGCATTTATTATTATTTTATTTAAAGAAGAGTTAAAAGTGTTAAATTCAAAGTTTAATAACAAAAACATTTTTAATATAGGGTTACACATAAGGTAAATTTGACTATAAATATTCATTAGAAATATAAAAATATTTCCTACATAATGGTATTTTATTTATAATTTTTATACATTAAATAATTCAATTTATGTATTATATAATGATGATGCAGTAATTACCTTATTAATGAAATATTAGAATAGTTAATATTATAAATATCCAAATAAATGTAATTTGAGACTTTGGATAAATTCTACTAATTTTATAGGTTAATATGATATGTTATGGTTGATTAAGTAATTTTTTTATTGAAGTAATCATGCTGTTATGAATTTCACAAAAACCAAATACTAAATAGTGTCAAAATTGACATAATTGAGTTTTTAAAACAAATACTACATTAATAATTGATATAATATTCCTAAAAATATAAGGTTAGGCCAAAGGACTTAGATAAGGTTATATATATTAATATTTAATGACTTGGGGTTGTCTTGGCTTGTTATAGTAAGTTTATTAACCATATAATATAAAAATACAAAGAGACATGGTAATTGTCAAACTATTTAACTAAGTGTTAAATCTAAAATATAAGGTTAATATGGTGACCTAAACCTGTCTAAAACCTATCAGTTGATAGGTTTTAGACCCATACCCACCTTATCCTCTAAATAAATCATTTTTATCCATTAGAAACTGAAAATGATTTTGTTATAAAATAATATTTCAAGCTTTTCCTAAAGTTACCCTCACCTCTCTTATAAAAGGGTGTTTCCCCTTCTCTTAATTTCACACCTCCAAATCCTTTTGGATCATCCAAAACCTACACAAATATCCTCCCAAATTCTCTCACTTCATCCTAGATTACTTATGTTGATCAGAAGGCCAACTTAAGGATCCCTTTTGATCAACTCAAAAGGAAGCACCTGAAGAAGAGGTAATAATTTCACCACCCTCTTTCAAGTTATTTTCTTCTTCCACTTTCTATTTCTTTGTTGATTCCATAAAAAAATAATAAATCTAGTACCTCCAACATATTGTAATGTTATTATAAATATGGTACAACCATATTTGTTATTCTATATATCCTATAAATGAAAAAGTCACCATACGTGCATACGTACAGCTTACCATCTCCACGTCGTGGTGTAGTTTTTTATTCAAAAACTTCATTATTTCGATGGGTATAATAATGAATATAACACTACTAGAGAAATAGGTTTTGAAGCCCCCTAACATGGGATACCGCCTTTGGTGGTCACTATTGGTGTCCTAGAGAGACCGACAAAGGCGGTCGCTGGGATTTGCAAAAAAAACCCTTTAGTGCCCCCTCCCCCCACGATTCCCCTACACATCCCCTCGCCGCCACCCGTCCCCCATCCCCTCACCACCCTCTGCCCGTCCCGCACCCCACATCCCATCACCGCCCTCCACCCTCTCTCCTGTCCCCCATCCCCTGTCCCCTCGCCGCCCTTCGCCCGTCTCTCATCCCCCGTCCCCTCACCACCCTCCACCCCCTCATCGCACGTCCCCTAACCCCTCACCGCCCTCCGCTCCGGCTCCCTGCCATCCCCCGTTCCCTACCTCTTCATCCCCTCCCTTACCGCACCGTCGCCGCCCATCCCCTCCCTCACCATCCCCTCCCTTGTTGCACCGCCTCCGCCCGGTCCCCTCCCTCCCCGCACGGCCGCTGCCCATCCCCTCACCGCTGCCGCCCGTCCACTCCGGCTCCCCGCTGTCCTCCATCCCCTCCATCGTCGTCCCAACCTTACTGCACCGTCTCCACCTCACCGCCTCCTCCTCCAGCTCACTTCCATCGCTTCCTCCCATCCCCTCCCTCGCCTCACCGCCTCTGGCTCCGGGTCCCCACCACTACCTCTCCTCTCCCTCGCAGCACCGCCTTCGGCTCCCCTCCCTTCCAGATTTATAGTGCAATCAGGTATGCCCTAATTTCCATTTAATATTTTTGATTTTGGGAAATTTACTGCACAAATTTTTCATGCATGAAGATTATATGAATATTGTGTGTGAATAAAAAGTGTGGAAATGGAAGTTCGTGTGTATATGGGCTTCTGTGCATATTAAACAATGTGTATTGACAGTGTGTTTATTAGAAAATTCACACTTTACTTGAGGTTTGGAAGTTACATACAAAATTTGTGTCCATGTATATGTTGACTGAATTAATATTAAGTTGTGTTGTTATTTTATTTATACCATTCTTGAGTTTTATCACATGTCTCTATGTGTGTGTATCCCATGAGAAAATGTTTGAGGTTTGACCACATGTGTGTGCTTGCATAGCCCATGAGACACATGTTTGATTTTGATCACATATGTGTGTTTTGATACTATATTTTATTATTAATATTATATGTTCTTGCTCTATATGATATTCCATGTTTCAATGTGATGTACTTTGTATATAATTTATATTGTGTTGTTTAATGCATAGTACCAATGTTACTGGTGTACTTATTGTGGCTCAATAGACCTTAAGGGGGAGCATGATAAGATGATGTACATTACATAAAGATTGGACTGAGATAACACAAGTCATGATAGATTGGTATTTTTTGTTCTGGAATTGTATATATTTGATGTCATCCTGGATATAGATTAGTTAGTTTTCCATAAATTAGAGATTGATTGTTATCATTGATGGTTACTCTGTATTGCATCTGATGGCACAAAGTTAGTGTGAATCCAAGAGGTAGTGAGACATTATTTGTACAAAGATACAGTTTCTCTGAGTTTGAGAAGACTGTAAAAATTCTTGCGTGAATTATTCACTATTTGATCAAAATATGATTAGGGACTCTTGAATATAGAATCATTATTAGATTTACCATACCAAATGACAACGATGACATGGGATTTCACTTACATTCCATTATCTATTCTATTTTTTATTATTTAGAGATATAATTTGATTATTTTATCAATGGTACACAAGCAATTGGTTAGTATTTATTTTAAATATATTCGATATGAAAAATTCATGTAATAAGTCTTGTGTAAATATTTTTTATATAGATATTATTATGGATAATAGTTGGATTGATCTTCCAAATCAAATGTCTAGAGAATATTTCAATGCCATTATGCAGTTTATTGAATTCACTGGAGGATTTGAAAGTGACTATATTAGTTTTCCATGTAGAAAATGTGAAAACAGATATCAATTCACATGAGATACTCTGAGGGAGCACCTGTTCTTTAACGGATTTCTGAAAAATTATAAGAGTTGGACTCATCATGGAGAAGAATATGTTCGTTGTCAAAATACGGATGCAGTTCAGATGGATGTTGATGCAAGGATGAATGATCCAATGCATGAAATGCTTACTGAAATGGTACATGGGTTGGATCCTGAAGGCATTGACATCAAGAATCTTAAGACCATTGAGATAAATCTTCACTCTGGTGCAGATCATGATTCGAGGAGGTTTTATGAAGCACTTGATGATGCAAAAACAGAATTATATCCTGGATGTACTTCTTATAATAAATTTTCATTTATCACGGAGTTGTTTCATTTGAAGAATTTGAATCAATGGTCAGACACATCATTCGATATGTTGTTGGTGTTATTGAAAAAGGTTCTTCCTGCCGACGCTAAGATTCCCGAGTCGTATTACCATTCTCGTAAGTTGACAGAGAAATTAAGTTTTACATATGAGACCATAGATGCATGTGAAAACAACTGTATGTTGTTTATAAAGGAAACTACCCATTTGGATATTTGTATGGTGTGTGGCGCTTCCAGGTGGAAATAGAACAGGGGAAATCAGACTCATCAAAGTCTGATTGCGATACAGGGGAAACCGATTGACGTAAATCAAATGCGTTACTTTCACCTTAAACTGAGGTTGAAAAGATTTTTTATGTCATCTAAAGTTTCTAATTTAATAAGATGGAATGCAGAAATAATTCATGAAAGTGATATGTTAACCCACCTAAAATACTCTCATGCATAGAAGGATTTTGATAAGAGACATCCCGAATTTTCTAAAGATGTTCGCAATGTCCTATTGGGGTTGGCAGCAAATAGTTTCAATCCATTAAAGTTTATGGTTGGTGTAACTCATAGCACATGGCATGTTGTGTTGGTTCCGTATAATATTCCTTCGTGGATTTGTATGAAGCAACAATTTATATTACATTCCGCTCTTATTGATGGACTTAGAAGTCTGGGGGATAAGATTGATGTTTACTTCCATCCATTGATTGATGAGTTGAATGAATTTTGGGGTGATGGTGTGATGACTTAGGACTGTGAAACAAATGAAATGTTCAAACTGCAGGCTACTTTATTGTGGAAAATCAATGACTTCTTGGCTTATGCAAATTTATCAGGCTGGAGTACAAAAGGGGAATTTACTTTCCCTTTTTTTAATAAAAGTAAAAGGTCTGTATGGATTAAACATTCCAAAAAATGGGCATACATGGGTCACAGATGTTTTCTCCCCCCTCAACACAGGTTCAGAAAGGACATAGTGGCATTTTATGGTTCTAGAGAGTTCAGCCTAGCACCAAAGATCATGATAGGAGTCGAAAAGTTATCACATCTTGAGGAAGAAAACATCTACATGGTATATGAAATTCAGGATTTGGTGGCTCATCCATTACGTAATATTCGTGCTGCAGGTAGGTAGCGCAGTCACAATTGGAAAAAGAAAAGTATTTTTTATAGTCTTCCATATTGTAAAACTAGCATGCTAAGGCATAATTTGGATTTCATTCACATTGAAAAGAATGTTTGTGATAATATATTTTGGACGATTTTAGGTTTCAATGGAAAATCAAAGGACCATGTTAATACACGTCATGATTTGGAAGAAATGGGTTTAAGGAAATAGTTTCATTTACAATTATATGAGGGAAACAATTCATATATTCATGTTTCATAGTATACGATGACTACCAAGGAGAAAGAGACATTTCTTTCCATTTTGAAGATGCTCAAGGTGCTTGATGGTTACTCTTCTAATATTTTAAAGTGTGTGAATCTAAAGAGAAAGACATTAAAAGGTTTAAAAAGTCATGACAATCACATACTACTTCAGTAGTTAATTCCAATCTCAATTTTTTATTGATTATCCCCCAATTTTGTTCAGCCGTTGATTGAGATGAGTAATATTTTTGGAGAGATTTGTTTAAGAAATCAACGAATGAGTGATTTAAAAATTTTGCAGGATCGAATTGTACTTATGCATTGTCACTTTGAGAAACTATTTCCCCCCTCATTTTTAGATGTTATGGTTCACTTGATAGTGCACCTAACTGATGATGTAATGGTCGCTGGTCTAGTGAAATTTAGGTGGATGTATCCTATTGAGCAGTATTTGAGTACATTGAAACGATTTGTACGCAACAGAGCTCATATGGAGGCATCAATAGCCAATGGTTATTTGATGGATGAGTTTACTACATTTTGTGTAGAATATCTTATAGATGTTTAAACAAAATTAGATAATCCCTCTCAGATTCATGATGGTCCAGTTGGAGAAGGAACCATATTTGATATGGACAACATCGGGTGGATAGAAGCACATCAATATATCTTATTCAATACTCCATCAGTTGCACCATTAAGGTAGTAAGTGTCTTATCACTTTTATTGTTTAACTTTTACATGTTTTGTTTGCATAAGTTGATCATTTAAACATCGCGTTATCATTTGCAGGAAACACATTAATGAGATAAAAGAAGAAATGTATTATGCAACTGAGTATCAAATTCAACAATCTCATTATGCGTTATTTCATGATTGGTTCAAGGATTTTGTATGTATAAATTGATTTTCATTATGAGTGAAGTATTATACTAATTTATTTCTACATAAATCATTATTTAATTCTATGAATTATGTAGGTTCATAAGATGAGGGAGTTAGGGGACCCCATGCTAACTAAGGAATTTATCCAACTGGATGAGGGTCCATCTATAACGGCTCGTTGTTATAGAGCTATAGATGCTAATGGTTTTTGATTTCAAATTAAAGATGTTGACGAAAAATGAGAAACACAAAAAAATGGCATCATTTGTCCATTCGTTGATTCTGGTTATTACTATGGTCAATTGATATACATCATTGAATTTGTATATGCACACGGGCCGAAGTACATATTGTTAAAGTGTAATTGGGTTGATCTAGTACGTGGATGTAAAGTCGATCAATATAACTTTCTATTGGTGAATTTTAACTATATGTTATATAGAAATGAATGAGTTGATAATGAACCTTTCATTTTGACATCACAAGTGGAACAACTATTCTTCGTTACTTTGCCTTCGAATCCAAGTTGGAGAGTTGTTCTGAAAATGTCCCGGTGAGGAGTGTTTTTATTTGAAAAAGATGAAACTGAGACTATTTCATTTGCTTCCCAATAGCTTGATCAACATACTGTAGTTCAACGTGGAGAAGATATTTATTAGGTCAGAGCAGCCATTGAATAAGAAACAGTCGATTTTCATGTTTCATGAAAGGTATAATTTTTTTCCTATTATTCAATATTGAATGTCCTAGGATATCATAAATTATCTAACCATTTTATAAATCCATGTAAGTTTTAATCCTCACTTTTGGAAGTTTATTCATTTATAAATATTTAGGTTGATTTCTCTTTTGGTATCTTCATGTTATTGTCGGTGTATCTTCCCATTGAGGTATTCTTCATTTGGTTCATGTGATGCTTGAATTTTTATTAATTCAATCTGAAATTTGGCTATGAATTGATTGGTTTTGTACATAATTTTATATTTGTTTTGTTAACTTTCTGATTTTTTAAAATCCATTTACAACTAATTATTCAATCTCTTTTTGTTTGATTAAAAACTGTATGAGTTTTATTTTCTTAAAAACAATCCAATTTATCTTTTGGACACTTTGGATAGTCCCCTTACTAATGTTTTCTATGACTATAGGCATGTCAGGGGAAGAGGCAGCAGATCCACATCATCCATCTGATCCATCTACGTCTTAGGGTCGAGGTATGTTTGAATGTAATTGTGTTTATCTTTTATGTAATTGATAAGCATATATATATATATATATATATATATATATATATAACATCTTTCAAATTATATATAAAATTGTTTTTAACAGGATTAGACTCTACCGCTTCTTCCTCTCACAAGAGAGGCCCTGGTCGTGGCATTTTATCATGGAATTCTGACAAAACGTTTGATGTTTCCTTTGATGAGATATTTCATCCTGTGGGAATGAATGACCCTGCATTTATTCGTCAAATGGGTCATATCATATGTGACCCACATCGATTTCCATTGACCACACGTCACTGGGATTCTATCCCTCAGGACAAATTAGATCGCCTTTAGAGGGAGGTTCATGTAAGAAGACCATTTTAATTTGTCCCTATGTATAAACAATACTAACATAAGTAATTTTTTTATTAAATAGAATAATCTGAAAGTATACCCCAATAAGTTTTATCCCATGTGTATGAGAAAATTCCATAATATGTGGAAATATTATAAAGTCAAAGTCAAGAGGTACCACTGGGTACCAAATGTGGGTGCCCCAGACATTCTAGAAAATGTCCCGAGAGGTGTTCTCTCGGCTCAGTGGCGTGACTTAGTAGCATATTGGTATACTAAGGGTGTTGCGGTTTGTATATTTATTTTGGTATATATATTTTCAAGAATGTGTGATTTTTTTGAAATTTGAATTAATTGAATGTAGGAGGTGTCAGTACACCATTCTGATAATCGAGCGTTACAGGGACCACCTCACAGGCTCGGGACTCGTCACGTGTATCAGATCCGACATGAGGTATTTATTATTCATTTTTTAATTTATTAATTAATATGTTTTTGTGTTTATATTCTATTCGTATACAGTTATGGGAGCAAGGTGCACCGACTGATAAAGTATCAGTGTAGATGGGGACTCGTGATCAAAATGATCCAGAGGTTGCAGCATTGATAGTAAGTGCTTGTAATCATTACCAATACTTACATAAATCAATATATTAACATATATATGTATATATATTTAAATATTACACAGGATCAATTTTAAGCTGAGTTAGAACAGCTGTTAGAGGACTAGCGACTGCTTCCCATGCGAAGGGATGAGATCTTCCATCTCATTATTGGTCGGGACGGGCATGGATATAGTTTGACCTATGGAACAGGGATTCCTCATTCTGTAGTATCACATTCTATGGTTATCAGTCTTGCTGTTGCTCAAATGACACAGCAATTGTCAGATTTTGAGGCACGGCTGTGCGCTTCCGAGGAGGTAAATGCGCAATTGATCGCTGAAGTTAGAACATCGTGGGAATATGTGCGTCCAGGTGATAGTGAAAGGGATCATACGATGTAGGTTTATACTGAATTTATTTATTTACTTTCTATTATTTTTGTTATGAAAATCTTCATTATTTTTATTTGTTGTAGGCCCCTAGCCCACCGGATGGAGGTAGCAGTCATGACCATGTATGACACATCATATTCACGAGGTGTGTTTCTTTTTTTAGTGGTGGAGTTGTTATTGATGTTTCAAAAGGTAGATTTATTTTTCTTGGTGATGATCAAGAAGAATTTAATTTTTTTAGGAATTCCACACTTTTGGTGAGTTTCAAGTTAATTGATGTGGTTGAATATGTATTTAGATCCGGGATAAGAAAATATACTCATAGACATTCTATCTGGGGGTGTTGGGAGCTGTCCGGGGGGTATGGAGTGGGTTGTTCCGGTGGGTGGGGGTTGGGAGCTGTCCAGGGGGTATGGAGTGGGCTGTTCGGTGGGTGGGGGGTTGGGTGTTATCCGGGTGGGTTGGGGGATATCCGGGTGGGTTGGGAGGGGGACTGTTCAGGGTGGGGGCTGTCCGGGGGGGTTGGGAGTGGGTTGTTCGAGAGGCGGGAGGGGGTGTTTAGGGGGGTTGAGAGTGGCAGGGGTCGGGGTGGGGGGGCTGCAGATTAGTGTTGTCCGGCGAGAGGGGTCTACGGAGGGGGTTTTCTAGTGTGAGTTTTTTGGGACAGTTATCCATTATGTCATTAGGATAATTTTACATTAGGTCATTGGCCATTATGCCATTAGGCATATTGGCCAATTAGTCATTATTCCATTATTCCATTAGGCCAATTGGCTAATCGGGCCATTAGAAATATTGTCCATTAGGCCATTAGTTCATTGGATTTTTTTCAATTAGGCTATTTATCAATTAGGAACATTGTCTAAGAGACTGTTAGATCGATTGGAAATTATATCCTTAGGCCATTTTTATAGGAGTTCATTAGGTCAATTTACCATTAGTTCATTAGGGTAATTTTTCATTAGGTTGTTAGGCCATTAGGGAAATTGTCCAATTGGCCAATTGTCCAATTGGATGTTAGGCCAAATGTACATTAGGCCATTATTCCATTATTTCAGTTGTACAACTAGAAAATAGGCCATTATTCCAATTATACAACATATGCGGTGTGCACGGTACGACCGAATATGTTGTTTTTAACAGTTTGGCGTGCTCTAAAAGGGTGTGTTGGGTGGTCAAAACCATCCAAATGACCTTTTAATGTCGTGAAATCATACTAAAACAACTGTGATGTGAATTGTAAAATGTTCGGGCAGACGGTACGTCAATCGGCGGTGTCGTTTGACCACGGTGACCAGAAACGCATTTCCAGAGTCATAAAACACCAAAACGACGTGTAATGGTCAAATTCTCATAAAATGTTCTCAGAATGAATTGAAATAACATGAAAACAATAGAAATGTTATTCGTGAAATGTAGGAGGAGACAGAATGTCAATCAGACGTGCGGTGTGCGCGGTACAACCGGATATGTTGTTTTTAACAGTTTGGCGCGCTCTAATAAGGTGTGTTGGGTGGTCAAAACCAATTGAATGAACTCAGAATGCCATGAAATCATATGACAACAACCATGGTGTGAATTGTAAAATGTTTGGGTAGATGGTATGTCAATCGGAGTTATCATTTGACCGCGGTGAAAGGAAATGCATTTCCGGAGTCATAAAACACCAGAACGACGTGTAACTATCAAATTCAGAGAAAACGTCCTCATAATGACTTGAAATCACACAAAAACAATAGAAATATTATTCTTGACATGTAGGAGGATACATCACATCAATTGGACCTGAGGTGCTCCCAGTACGACCGAATATATTGTTTTTAACAGTTTGGCACACTCTAAAAGGGTGCATTGGGTGGTCAAAACCAGCCGAACGACCTCAGAATTTCATAAAATCATACGAAAAAAACTGTGGTATGAATTGTGAAATGGTCTGGCAGATTTTATATCAATCGGAGGTGTCGTTTGACCGTGGTGACCAGAAACGCATTTCTGGAGTCATAAAACACCAAAACGATGTGTAATGGTCAAATTCAGAGAAACATTCTCATAATGACATGAAATCACACAGAAACAATAGAAATATTATTCGTGACATGTAAGAGGAGATGGAATGTCAATCGGACATGCGGTGTGCGCGGTACGACCGAATATGTTGTTTTTAACAGTTTGGCGCACTCTAAAAGGGTGCGTTGGGTGGTCAAAACCAGTCGAATGATCTTGTAATGTCATGAAATCATACGACAATAACTATGGTGTGAATTGTGAAATGTTTAGGTAGATGGTACGTCAATCGGAGATGTCGTTTGACAGTGGTGACCAGAAACACATTTTCAGAGTCATAAAACACCAAAACAACGTGTAATGGTCAAATTCAAGAAAATGTTCTCATAATTACTTGAAATCAAATGAAAACAATAGAAATATTATTTGCGACATTTAAAAAAATATGGCACCTCAATCGGACGTTCGGTGTGCACGGTACGGCCGAATATGTTGTTTTTAATAGTTTGGCACGCTCTAAAAGGATGTGTTGGGTGGTCAAAACTAGCCGAATGAACTCGAAATTCCATGAAATCATTCAACAAAAACTGTGGTGTAAATTTTGAAATCTTTGAGCAAATGGTAGGTCAATCAGAGGTGTCGTTTGATCGTGGTGACCGGAAACACATTTCTGAAGTCATAAAACACCAAAACGACATGTAACGGTCAAATTCAGAGAAAATCTTCTCAGAATGACTTGAAATCACATGAAAACAATAGAAATATTATTCTTGACATGTCTGAAGAGACGTAACATCAATCGGATGTGCGGTGTGCGCAGTACGGCTGAATATGTTGTTTTTAACAGTTTGGCGCGCTCCAAAAGGGTGCGTTGGGTGGTCAAAACCAGTCGAACGATGTCAGAATGTCATGAAATCATACTACAACAACCGTGGTGTGAAATTTGAATTGGTTGGGTAGACGGTACATCAATCGGAGGTGTCATTTGACCGTGGTGACCGGAAACGTATTTTCGGAGTCATAAAACACCAAAACAACATGTAACGGTCAAATTCAGAGAAAACGTTCTCAGAATAACTTCAAATCACAAGAAAATAATATAAATATTATTCGTGACATTTAAAAGGAAATTAAGTGTCAATCAGACGTGTGGTGGGCGCGGTATGACCGAATATGTTGTTTTTAACAGTTTGGTGCGCTCTAAAAGGGTGTGTTGGGTGGTCAAAACCAGCCGAACGAACTCAGAATTCCATGAAATCATACGAAAACAACCATGGTGTGAATTATGAAATGTTCAGGCAGACGATACATCAATTGGAGGTGTCGTTTGACCGCGGTGACCGAAAACGCATTTCTGGAGTCATAAAACACCAAAACGACATGTAACGGTCAAATTCAGAGAAATAATTCTCAGAATGACTTGAAATCACAATAAAACAATAAAAATATTATTCATGACATATAGGAGGAGACGTCACGTCAATAGAACATACGGTGTCTGCAGTACAACCTAATATGTTGTTTTTAATAGTTTGGCGAGCTCTAAAATGGTGCGTTGGGTGGTCAAAATTAGTCAAACGGCCTCAGAATGTCATGAAATCATATGAAAACAATATTGGTGTGAATTGTAAAATGTTCGGGCAAATGGTACATCAATCGGAGATTTCATTTGATCGCGGTGACCAGAAACGCATTTCCAGAGTCATAAAACACCAAAATGACGTGTAACGGTCAAATTCACAGAAAAATTCCTTAGAATGACTTGAAATCACAGGAAAACGATAGAAATATTATTGGTGACATTTATGAGTAGATGGAGCATCAATGAGATGTGATGTGTGTGTGGTATGACCGAATATGTTGTTTTTAACAGTTTGGCGCGCTCTAAAAGGGTGTGTTTGGTGGTCAAAACCAGCTGAACGACCTCATAATTCCATGAAATCATACAAAAAAAATCGTGGTGTGAATTTTGAAATGGTCGAGTAGAGGGTACATCAATCGGAGGTGTTGTTTGACCGTGGTGACTGGAAACGCATTTCTGGAGTCATAAAACACCAAAACGATGTGTAATAATCAAATTCACATAAAACGTCCTCATAATTACTTGAAATTTCATAAAAACAATGGAAATATTATTTGTGATATTTAGTATAAGACATCACATCAATCGTATGTGCGGTCTATGCGGTACGACCTAATATGTTGTTTTTAACAGTTTGGCGCGCTCTAAAAGGGTGCATTGGGTGGTCCAAACCAGCCGAATGGCCTCGGAATGTCCTAAAATCATACGAAAAAAACCTTGGTGTGAATTGTAAAATTTTAAGGTATATGGCATGTCAATCGGAGGTGTCATTTGACCGTAGTGACCGGAAACGCATTTCTGGAGTCAAAAAACACCAAAATGATGTGTAACAGTCAAATTCAGAGAAAATGTCCTCAGAAAGACTTAAAATTACACTAAAATAATAGAAATATTTTTTGTGAGATGTAATCAGAGACGACACGTCAATAGGATGTGTGGTGTGTGCGGTATGACCAAATATGTTGTTTTTAACAGTTTTGTGCGCTCTAAAAGGGTGCATTGGGTGATCCAAACCAGCCGAACGACCTCAGAATGTCATGAAACCATACGACAACAACCATGGTGTGAGATTTAAAATGGTCAGGTAGACAGTATGTCAATAAGAGGTTTCTTTTGACTGTGGTTACCAGAAACTCATTTCTAGATTCATAAAACATCAAAACGACGTGTAACGGTAAAATTCACAGAAAACGTCCTCAGAATGACTTGAAATCGCATGAAAATAATAGAAATATTATTCTTGACATGTAGGAGGATATGACACATCAATCAGATGTGTGGTGTGTGCGGTACGACTGAATATGTTGTTTTTAACTGTTTCACGCGGTGTGTGCGGAGAGCATTCCTTTTTAGACCACAAAACACTTCCACAAGCTAAACCAAAGACTCCAAAACAAGAAAAAAAATCCTAAAATGATAAAATTTCTTAAATTGGGGGTTTAAAATTATTATATCACCCATGATTTTATGTCAGACTTAATTTTATTATATATATATATACTAACTGAATAAATATGTCTAATTTACGTTTGTTTTGTTTAGTGATTTTTTTTTTGTATCTTATTGTAGATTTATTGAATCAGAAGATTGAAATGGATTGGACCTATTTGGATCGTCGAATATGAATCACATCTATCATTTATTATTTATGAGGATCTTAATGTTTATGCTGTTTGGAATTGTTTTCTTTTTTTTATAATTTTTACCCTGTTTCTATTGTTTGGGAACCATAAGTGAAATTTTTATTAAAAAAAAATCTCCAGGATAGAGACCACCATTGGCAGTCACTATAGGTCGGTCGGGCAGCAGGACAGTGACTTCCATTGGTGGTCGCTATAGCTCGGCCGAGAAGCAGGTCAGCGACCGCCAATAGTGGTCGCTATTGATCGGTTGAGCAGGAGGTCAATGACCACCTGGCGATGGCTGTAGGCCAAATTTTTGGGGCCCTTTAGTGACCGCCATTGGCAGACTCTGTAGGCCTATAGCGTCGGGCCTAAAGCAACCGCCATTGGCGGTCACTGAGCAGTCTCTAAAGACCATTATCAACTGCCAATGGCAGTCTATAATGACTGAATTTTTAGTAGTGTAACTAATGTAAATAATAAATATAACATTTTAATGATTTTTTATATATTATATATCATCCAATTACATACGATTTTACCATTAATATAATGATATTGTCGCTCGTGCGTACGTACGGATTACCGTCTCCACAAACGCGATGAGATTAATTCCCCATCGTTATCATTCAAGAATAATTTTCATTTTATGATTAAAAATAATGTTTAAGAACTTAATATTTTTTTTGGATATGAATAAAATACAGCCTATACATAACAAACATGACTTACGTAATAAAACATATAAAGGAAAACAAATCAGTTGACAACCAAAACAATGCTACTACTGAAATATCATTAATAAAAAAATATTATAAGATCATATATGATATCATATTTATGTATTTGGTTCTTGTATAATTTAATAACAATGATTTCACCATTATACAAGAGGTTAAACTACCCTATACTAAGGAAAAGTACAAGGTAAGGGGTTTTCATCTCACTTCTTATTCCCGTGAAATTCATGCTATATTTTCCACTATTTCTATTTTTGTGGTTTATGTACTGACCATGATTGTTTTCTATATGTAATATACTTTACCTTAAGGGTATTTAAATATTCATTTTATGATCCTTAATTCATGAGGTGTATGTTTTGTAAGTTACCAAATCAATAAGGGAATTTCAAATATCAATTTCTACACATTGAGTTTTACGCAAACTTCATTGATTATTTTACTAAAAGATTATGTGTGAAATCACTATTTATTTATTTATGTAGTAATCTACACTCCCCTTTGTGTGGATATACTTTTTATACACATAATCACTCCATTGATAAATTCTCAAGTCATTGATATGAAATTGATAAGGGTAATTTTAACTCAATTTCCATTCATTGAGTTAAACATCCAAGTCATTGGTTTCATTTTTACAAGAATATGTGTGAATGTCCTCTGATTGATTTGCACTGAATATCCAATCATATTGAGTGTATTTATATTTTTCACACATAATTATGTCATTTATTTATCCTTAATCTAAGGATACAGTCTTTATAAGGGATTTCATCTCAATTTACATTCCATTAAGACTTCTTTGTTTTTATGCACCAATTCACTTTTTATGGTGTATATACTATACTTTGACATAGTATATCATGAATCCATTTATTCACATTATATTATAAAGTTTTTATTACCTCAATTATTTGTATTCAAGCGTCTCTTATTTGGTTAGTAACTCCAACTAAAATATCATTTTAAATGTTTTAAAGGTTTATTCTTCTAAACCTTTCTCATTAATGTCCATGTTTTAAAAATGGTTTTAAGGATTTATTTATATGGACATGAATGTTTTAGAATTAAAATTACTTTTAAAAGTCTCAAAGTGGTATGGGACACTTTGATTCACAAATCTATTATTAACAGCTTCTTGATAAATAGTGATACTTTTAAATGTTTTCAAAAAAAAGAAATATTTCTCTCAAATAGTGTTACTGATTATTTTCATCTATGGCAATATCCTTAATTATTTTTGATTTAGGATGGTTTATTATAATAAAATCTTCCATATTGTATTTAATGAGTTATGTTTGACTTTGGATGTGCTATTTTTATACCATTCATGGTTTGTGGTTAAAATATTGACATTTCGTATGTTGGTTTTAATATGAATGTTTAGATTATGTTTCAAACTTTTCATATAAGTAATTAATTGGACTTTTTAAGTGATGGGTGGATCCCCTATAGCTTCTTTATGCATTCTTTAGGTCTCATGAGACAAACTAGTGTCTTGGCACAAGGCCTTGACAAAATCTTATTTCTAGTCTTGGCACGATGCCTTGACTATGTGATTATGATGTCCAACATTATGAATTCCATCATTATGAAAATAGCTATTGATATTACATGTGATTATTCGACTAGTAGAATATCCATGTGAATAAGTAAATGGCATTATTTGATTTATCTTTTCCTTATTATGTTGAAGTTTAAGTTTAAAAGGTTTGTGTTCTAGTCTTATACATTGCCTTAAATGTTTATTCTTATTTATGACAGTTTCCACTATATTGTTATCCTTATTGAGCATATGAGCTCACCCCTTCCTTATGTTTTATTTTTCCCAGGATGCAAAGAAGTATATTACGATTAACCTACAGGAATAGGCTAAGGGATATAAGAGTGTTCAAAGGGGTCACAATGTTGTTGTTTTTATTTCATGATGTAGTGTAAAACTTATGTATGTATCTAGTACTTTCATGGATACTAAACCAATCGGTCTTTCGATACATGATTCCTTGTATCAATCCAATGTTATGTAATAATTCCCCGATTCTGGTAAACTGCGTTCAGGGTGTTACAACCCATGTATTACTATCGAGAAGAATGTAGTTTTTGATATAGGAAATATATGACAATGGATATTAAATTTAATAATTTACCAATTTGGTATATAAGGAATCAAGACAAGTGCAGATGGTAGGAGAACTCTTGTTTATAACATGTTACAAGTGAACTAATTAATCTTGATCTTGGGGATATTAAATATACATAATAGAAGTAGATTATATGGATGAAATTAGGAAGAATTCATTATAGTGTATTTCTAGTACTGATTGCTAAACATATTCATGAACACACTTGGATTAAGGTTTAAATTTTTGTGTGTTGTGGAATTCTTATAAGGTTAATTTTATACCTCATAATGATAGGAAAATATGATCACTTGGTTCCTAAAATAATCCTTATAAGGTTTAAAAATATCCCTCGTAATATTGAGACAACCATAGTCTATAAGGTTCATAGAGATATCTCATATGTTTGATACAACTAATGCATAATATTGAGACATTCCATTATAAGGTTTGGAAATGTCACTATAAGGTTGAGACACTATCACTATAAGGTTTATCAAAAAAAATATAAGGTAAAATGGAACTTACTATGATACCATGTATAATTCTTTTTCTTAAGTAATAGGTAGTAGTATAAGGTTTTTCACTTAGCCAAATGCTGAGAACAAATTAGATAAAAATGTGAAGATTCCAGAATTCAAGATTATAAAGTTGAAATCATTTGGAATGGATGAAGTATTGTTATTTTATGTTAAAAACGTCATAAATATATGATTATAAATTACTCAATCATGAGTTGAATAAGAATTAATGAGATGAACGATGAATATATCACAATTATATTCAAGATAAGAGTTTCAAATGAGAATATTTGAAAATAAATATCTAGGATCAAAAAGAAGAATAAAATAAATATCGGCGATTCTTGCAGTGACTATCCTTAATTAAAATATCACAAGATTATATTTGATTGTATTTGTTTGAGTGAAATAATACCTTCAATCAATTAATAATGAGATCAAGGTAATATTGATTTTAGATAAAATAGTTTATCTTAAGATATGGGAAATTTCATTAAAATAAATATATAATTATATATGATGATTTTTGAGACAAATATAAATGATTTAAATATCAAAAAATACATTGGGATTTAATTTGGAGAAGAAAATATGTGTTCTAAGATGCTATCTGAATTATTTAGATTTAATCTTTAATATTTATATATTTTTATTGAATATATCATGGTGAAAATGATAAGATGAAATCCATAAGATTCTAGTGTTGTATTTTTTATTCAAAAATTAAGAATATTCAAATGAATATTTATATTTATAAATTAAGATAGTAATATAAATAACTCAATATTGCTTTGAAAATTATCTGAAGGCATATTTGGCCAGGAGAGGGAAAATTAGAAAATAAATTATGGAAGAGAACTCTATGAAATTATGATAAATTTATGGGATAAAACCATGTAAAATCATGTGAAGAAGGTATAAATATTTTGGATAAATAATTTCATGACACTGATTTATATTTCTTACACATAATAAATTTTTCATTTTTGGGAAATATAAAAAACCCACCCATAAAGAAATGGAAGTCTGTACAAAATTTTTTGCTATCAAGAAAAAGAGATATAGAGGATCAAGAGAACTATGTTTAAAATCCTAGTGTTTTATAAAACTAGAGATCTTATGGAATAATAAGAATAAGAATAGATTATACTACAATGTTAATAGAAACCTACAATTTATTAAAGAAGAAAAAATATGAAGATACTAAAAAAATGTGTTGAACAGATTCTTTCAAAGAGATGGTAGAAGTAGAAAACCTATAAGAGTCTACTAGCTATGAGAAAGAAATAGGATGTGGTTTATTATTTTCATCATCAAGAGCTATTCCATTCAGTGTATACACACAATGTGAGATTTCATGGGAAGTGATTCTTAAATAAAAAGTGACCAGGGCTAATTATAAGAGTTCATACAAAAAATATAATGTTTGTTGAGTTCCTTTAATTTGAGCTACGAAACAAAGACTTAGTTTCATGTTATTTTATTAATGATATCTGGGTGGTTTAAGAATTAATTAATTTAAGAATAAAATCAATTTTTTGATTCATTTACATTCATTACATATTATGTATTTACTTCAAAGTGGTTGTAAGTTTGAAGAACTGGTGAGATGATAGTATAAAGTACATGTATGAGCAGTAAGCATTCACTTGTGTAATAAAGTAAAAAAATAACTAGAGTACTATGGTGTATCGATACAAGATTATCTATACCAAACTCCACTTATATTGATGTTAAGATTGTGGTGGAGAACCTGTAACTCAAATATCCTAAACATGGTAATAATTTGGATTCGTGGGAAGGGTAAAACATTGTAAAAACATGTTCCCTACTTTACCACATTACCCACAATACATATATGTATGTTATAGGTTAAAAAATAAAATATCCATTTTCATAAATCATAAATATATGTTTAAAATCTTAAGGGGTTAAAATGTGACAAAATAAATTAGAATATGGTAAATTTTTTAGAACACCTGATTCACCCCTATGTGTGTCTACATCAATACAATGATATTAACAAGTTGTATTAGATATTTGGTTCTCTTTGATTAGATATATAATTTTCTTAGAAATTTTTTTTATAAGATTACGTGAAGTGTGTAATTTTAATAGTGTTCATAGAATCCAAAAATCTACAATGATTCTTGATGTATTTATTGAATATTATTCCTCTTGTGATGAAAGAAGCTCATTTTATTATAGTGGTTGTGTAGAATCTATTGGTGACCTCAATATTTAGGTTAAGTATTATCTAAATTGTGTCCCTATTGAGGTTTTTATTTAAATATTTAAATACATAAATGGGATAAATGATGAAAAAACACATCTAGAGGTGGTGTCTGAAGAGATAGAGGATGCTTTATCCAAGAAGTATCAGAAGTGTAATAACCACAAACAACATTTTAAAGACAAGTATGAATCGATTTTTATTCAAAATAAAATAATTATTTGATTTATAAATATTAGAAAATATTTTTATAATAATTTTTATATTTAATGTTTTTATTATATAATTAATCAATGTATTGGAAAATTTACCCAAATTCATCATGGATGTTAAACGTGCACAACTGAAAGTCAAAGAAAAGAGAGTAATAGATATAGATAAATCTATACTTGAGATAAGTATAATTCATGGGAATAAAACTAGAAAAATGAATATGGATTTATAATATAGATTAATTTCATTGTAGGTAGAGAAGAATATCATTAGTCTAAAGTGTCTTGATCTAAAAAACAGGTTGGAAAATATATAAGCTACACACACTGAAACTTCCCAAACAACTATGAAGAGATATGTTGTCAATTAAATTTTAGAGAATATTATTTCTCATAAATATAATCAAATGCTTTAATAAATATCAAGAAATATTCTAGATAATAATCCACCTCATTATCATGTAAAAATGTCTCACATTATCTAGTTAAATATACGGGCACAAATTCTATTCCATTAAATATAATTGGACAAAAGTAGAAAACCACACAAATGTGGAAGGAGAAAAATTACAGTAAATTAACCAAATCACAAATGTTTAATATAGGTTTGTATAAGATGATAAAATTCTCAATCCAACATGAAAAGGTAATAGAAATATTCTAATGTTAGAAAGCATAGAAATATGGATAGAATACAACAGAACTAAAAAAGAATAATATTTTTGGGTCCCTATTGGCGTTATTCAAGGTTTCAGAATATGACCATTGAATGATAGAATAACATTTCATTAAAAAAAAATTATAGAAGGCCTTAAGAAAGATGTATAGTATTTCAAGTCAAAGTAAATTTTTTGGATTGAAGAAAAATTCTCAAAAAAAGTAAATATGTCAAAATGAAAAAATTTGAATATTTAGAGAACATATATTGGTAAACATATTTGGAAATTATTAAGAGGAATATTGGTATATACTAGACCAAAACAACTCTTTTAATAATTAATGTTGTAGGACCCATAAAAGGTCAATAAATAAATAAAATGAAATAATCCTCCCTTGGGAGAGAATCGAAAGAATAATATTGACAAACTGCACCAAGGAAGAACACTCAAAATGGTGTCAAATCAATGGGAAAGAAATGATTCTACTATTATAAGAGAGGACACATCATATACCATTGAAATATGTCCATAAATCTTAATAAATGATGTAGAAATCTGGAACTATCAAGGAAATATTGTCACGACCCGACCTGTACCGAGGCTCAAGCCGCAACTACCCCAAGCCTGCCTCCATAGGCCAGGGGCTGGCGACTAGCGCTGAAGGCACAATAAACTAGGGGAGGCCTTTGCCTAAGAAACTATACACACACACGCAGCCAAATCGAAGCAACAGTGTAGAGAAAATAAAGAAAGATACAACACTGCTACAAAAAGGGGAACCAACATACATGCATCGACCTCTAACCAGAACAAGTAAAGTTCTGACAAGTAAACTGAACAGTAAAAGGGGAAAAACACACGCCCATCCCAAAAGGTGCCACAACCCGGCAACAGGTAAAACAAAGGTAAACCGCTGGTGAGTCTCATACCTAGGAAGTCCTACTACGGCCACCGAATGCAGCCCAAGCTCTAATGTCCTCTACGCTCCTCCGTAGTCTCGGTCGACCTGTCCGTCATCTGCAAGGGCACACCAAGTGCAGGTAAAGCCCAAGCAGGGGTGAGTATAAAAATACTCTGTAGGATGCCCCGAAATCTCGAGGGAGCAACAAGGGAGGTACTAAAATGGGGAGCAGTAGACAGAGCAAAGAACAGTGTAAGAATGCAAAAGAGAGAAAGAGAGTGCATCTCAACCCAACAAGAGAAAGGAAGCAGACTCGTCCAGATGCAAGGAGCTAGAGACGGTGAAAAGACGAACTTCTTTTTGAGTCTTCACTACCTATAGCAGCAGAGTAGACTTGTCGGACCAAGAGGAGCTAGACACACAAAGCACGTGGCATAACCTGTGCATCTTCTCCCCTCCTATAAGGATAGTAACTGAACCAAAGGAGTGGGAAAAATAATAGGATTTATATATATATATGTGCTCAACGAGAAACCCAAATGAGAGTGTAAGGGGATCTCTATATCCAAGCTCATCCCAATAAGAGTCACAAACAGTTCAAAGGATATCCAACACTAAACCCTAACATCCTGTACGTCAACCTAGGAGGTACAAGTCAAAGGGGATCAATCACCACACCATGATACTATCTGCTTTGGGCGGAACTGTCTCGCCCGTACGACTTTTAGGTCGTGTCGCAAGGACGCGTCTCGGTGGGGAAAACACCCCTCATTCTCGTATGCCCTCAGGTCACATCAAATCTATCACATCACCGATCCGTACAACCAAAGATCCTGCTCCGGTAGTCACGGAGAAAAGTCACTGACTAGCCTCATAAGAAGGCCTGAGTCCGAAATGCCAACGGGTGACCCACTGACCAGCCCTACTGGAGGGAAAACCCTAATACGTCGACAGGTGACCCACTACCCATCCCTGTTGGAGGGTAGACCTGAAATACATTGACAGGTGACCCACTACCTAGTCGTGCGGGAGGGTAGACCCAAAATACGTCGACAGGTGACCCACTGCCCAGCCGTGCTGGAGGGTAGACCCAAAATACGTCGATAGGTGACCCACTGCCCAGCTGTGCTAGAGGGTAGACCCAAAATACGTCGACAGGTGACCCACTTCCCAGCCCTGTTGGAGGTTAGACCCAAAATACGTCAACAGGTGACCCACTGCCCAGCCGTGCTGGAGGGTAGACCCAAAATACATCGACAGGTGACCCACTTCCCAGCCCTGCAGGAGGGTAGACCTGGAACTTCTCTGGCCATCCCTACTGAATGGTACAACCCTGGGCAACAGAACACGGAGTGGGTATTGCACAACCACCCAACTCGAGAACAAATCACAAAGTAGAGGTTCAGCGCTCGTGCCATCATTGGGTGTCACCAGCACCCCTACCATGCGTAGGTTCGGAGTGCATCAAAGGAACCTCCAGCCATCTCCCTTCCATGTTTCCACATTTAATAATATCTCAAACGGGGCTCTGCATGCCCGAACGGATCCCACCATTGGAATCCCCGCGAAAAAACATGTGAGATAGACCATTTACTCGCCTGAAACGGTCAACTGGTGAATATGATACTATTCACTATAGCCATCCCATGTGGGGCCCACACCAAGATCCCAAAACTGAACAAACGGATCACACCACTATGATCCCCTAAGAAAAACACAAGGGATTGACTACTCAATCGCCCAAAACGGACACCATGTGAAAAGGGTATTATTCACCATAGCCAGCCCGGGTGGCACCCACACCATGATCCTGAAAAAGGTCTGGAAAACTGTGCGATCACGAAGCTCTCAGAAAAACACATCAAAATGACTATTCATTCGCCCCGAACGGACGTCTGATCAAAAAGTCGCAATACGCTGCACATAGCTCAAAAGAAGGCCCGTGGGGCCCATGCCTCAACTCCGGATTCATCACCTGAAACCACCCTGGTCAACCTCGTCTCAATGTTAGGGTCACAACGCCGCTGACGGCGCCTAAAACGGACTCCGGATGCAGAAGTTGCAATTCCATGCGTTATACGTAAACGGCGCCCTGTGGGGCCCACACCTTGAGCCCGAATTTAGGCGGGCGGATTACACCGTTGTAATCCCCTTGGAAAAATACTCATAAATGAGTACTCATTCACCCTAAACGGATGCCGAGTGAGAAAGTGACGTTTCACCGTAAAACGTGCGAACTAGGCCCTGCGGGGCCCGCACCTTGTCTCCAACCTGAATGCTTCAGAAAGTGTCTCAAAAAGTTCGCACAAGGAATGGAATCACGCTGCCGCTAATGGCGCGTCAATCGGACATCCCAAGCAGGAGTTAGATCTGACGCAACAACTAATTAATTAATTAATTAATTACTCACATTTAGCGTTTCATGCCACCGAGCAACGAAACCAACCCGCAAAGGCTCCGAAACAACTTGGAATGAACGCCTCAGCTTCAGGGCCACAGTGCCTCCGACGGCGCTTCAAACAGAAGTCCAGCTCGCGAGCCCCGTCCGACGCAACTTTAATAATAATTTATTATTATTAAATTAAAGCTCCTCGAGTCGCCCGTCTTCAGGAACGAAATACAAAAAAAATCCCGAAACCCACCTTAAAAAGAGCGCCTCGCCGATACAAACTCACCGCCGTAGACGGCGCGTCAAACGGACATGACGTTTGGAACTTACGGCCCCCCGAATGTAAGGGGGCCCAAAATGGGCCGGTTCGGACCTGCCGGCCCGTGGCCCAGCCGCGGGTCCGGTCCAACCCGTTGCGCCCCACTGGCCACGGCCTGCCTCAAACCACCAGACCCTCGGGTCCGGTTCTTCAAACAGACCGGCCGAAGGCCGGTCTCCTCAGGTCGCCCCAGCAGGACCCGCCAACAGCGGGTCCTTGTCCACGCCGCACGCCCGAGGCGGTCAGCGCCTCGGGTTCCTCCGCCGAGCGCAACAGCCGCCCGTGCTACTTGGCTCTGCACTCCGCCACACCGGCAGCCACCTGGTGACCTCGGTCTTCTGATCCGCTGTGGCCCGCCGAACACCCCTCCGACCTCACCTTCCAGCAGGAGCCGCACGCCCAGCCGCCTGGCTCCGCACTCCGCTGCAACGGCAGCCGCCTCCTCCGCTCGACCGTACCCCTGCGACACTCATTGCCGCCACCTCTGAAGCTCGGCGTTTCCCCTGCTGCAACGCGCCGAAGCCCTGAACCACTCCTCGCCTGAGCTCCGCGCTTCCGGCCGCGACCGCTGCCTGACGCCTAGCGCCCGTTGCGCCTCCCCGAGCTCCGGCCACCACCCTCACCAGAGACGAGACTTCTGATGGTCTTCGCCACTGCTCTGGTGGCCCGATTTTAAAACCGAACGCGGTTTCGGGTTCCTCGGGACGAGGCCTTCGTAGCGCACACCTTCATTCGTCGATCCGATGAGATTTTGTGCGTTCGAAGTTTTAGACGAAGAACGCTCAAGAACAGGTTTTAGAACGGGGCTCGGATGATGGTCGTGTTTGTTTGGCCATCGCCCCAATTCAAGAATTGCGGAGAATAAATAATGAAATTGAAAGAAACACCGAAATTGATGAGGGTGCGGAAATTTAGCAGAAATCCTACCTCGGATCGCTCGTTCGTCGTTGGCGACGCGTCCACAATGCTCTCGCTCTGATCCGCCAAAGCTCCGGCAGAGATCGCTCCTCAATCCATCAAAGAACGGTGAAGAACACCGAAGAACGTGAGATAGAGAGAGAGAGAGAGATAGAGAGAGAAATGGGTTGTCTCCTCTCAAGCGAATTTATAAAAAATCACTGAAACTATCTCAACGGGCGCAGATTCCACAACCTCTGAACCTGCCTCTTTTATATCACGCCTAGCAAAAACACCCCATTTCAAAGTCAACGAAAGTCTCGGATTTCCATTCTGAGACTTTGTTTAAAAGATATTCAAAAATAATGCCAGTGATAAAAATCACTAATTGGTTATTTCGAAATGACCATTTTTCCCCTGGGTGACATTTCTCACAGCAGGCCCACACCAGCAACTTTTACACCCTGCCTAGGGTAAATGGCATGCTCCGGACTCAGAGGTGCCCTCGGTTTTCCCATCCAAACAACCGTTTGGGAGATATTCAGGTTTGAGCTATTAAATGAATAGTTTAATTTAATTTATCCATTTAACACACCGCTAATGAGCGAGGGGTCCAAACGTCCCACGCTAACTTATTTTATGTCGCGCCTAGGGTAAACACCGCGTTCTGGACCCAACCGTAGTCTCAGATTTCCGATCCAATCAACGTACTAAGAGATTTCATATTTTCTTTAGTTAACCATGCGTGCGTAATATAAAAACACTTAAAATTTTTATATAATTAATTCTGGGTACACCGAGCCTCATAATTGCACGCCGTCTAAAGGCGCTGCTCTGGAATAACATCAAGAATATTCCAAATTCTTTTATAGAAAAAAAAAACCGGGTTCTTACATCATTCGCTCCTTCAATATTTTCGTCCCCGAAAAGCAAAACCAGGGAAGAACTTAGGGTACTAAGCCCACACCTGGCTTCCCGTACCCAGAAGAACTCTTGCACAGTTCTGTGCCACCGCACATAGACTACAGGATTTGATCTATTCAAGCGAGGTCTTCCCTTGTCGATTACATGCACAGGAGCACGCACACATCTCCTCAGGTAAGCCTTATAGGAGATGTCGTGCACCCACTCCCGACTTTGGGGGTCAGGGCAAGGTGGTAGACAACCTCGCCATCCCTTCGCATGGTCTCAAATGGCCCAAAGGCCCTCGGGGGTAGCTCACCTCTACGGATGAACCCCTACATCACACGCCACAACTGGAATCACCACCCACACCTGGAATAAGGCCTGGTGATTCCCTCCTTCAGAATACCCATCTGGTGAAACACCTAAGGATATCTGGTCACACAAGTTTTCACAGTCGGTGTATCACGACCGAGACTCTCTTACATGCTCAACCAGTGAAGGAGTCAGCTTTATCAACTAAAAATAAGTTTTACCCTCTTTTAGAAACTCTAGCCAGCACTGTCGTCTCCGTTTCAAGTCTCTCTGTGTGGGGACGCACCTGAGAAACTGGTGGTCTGATCAAACCACAATGCGCTCTCCCTGAAGATAGTGTCTTCACATTCTTTGGGAAAAACTATCACCACAAGCACCAACACAGGGTTACACTGACACCCCGAATCACCCTCGGTAACCCCTTGAGCAGGGAGTTGGAGGAAAGAGTACCTCACATAGTTTCAAACAAGTTCTACTGAGAAAAGTAGAAAAAGACACAGAGCGTACCTCTCATCATCTCTTGAGCTGCAGGATTGTAAACAACCACAACACACAGTCGCCCACGGCCCATCTGTCAGCTCCCTGAGCCTTACATGGGCCACCTAGTGGTGGTGGAAGGACCTCGAAACGTCATCTGCCAACCATAGTTCTTCCTTATTTCTTCCAACACCGCCTCCCTGGGGACCACCCTGTCCTCACCTAGGAGTTCTCTTATCATGACACTTCCCCTGTCATGGTGGTTCATCTACCAACTATCTGGAAGACTCAGAACATTTGGTTGAGTAGTCTCACACCACGTGATCTCGCACATCACAAACATAACACTAGTCCTCTCTGGGATATCTCTGTGCTCTACGCTGTCCCCGACCATGTGCCTGAGTCTCATCAAGGAGAAACCTCCAACGTCGAGGCCCCTCCAATCGACGTCCCTCTTCCAGAAATTTCTCTGTCACCAGTGCCTGCTCCAGTACCCTGAGATGGGTGAGGATACACAAGGGCACTACACTGTCATGAATCTCCTCTACAGAGATCTCTTTAAAACTTATGTGCTCAGAAATTTCCATCACAGACAACGTCCGGATAAAAACGTGCACGGTCTACGAAACTAGTCGCGTACACAGGCACTGTCATCCATCCCTACTGAAACTGCAGGAGCTCCTGGATCTGAACGGAGCGTAAGAAGGAGGGGTAAAACTCCTCATGAAACAGCAGCTGAAAGTCGCCTCACTAAAGTGGTGACTCATCGAGTATCCGAGTAACCCTGGCTCTACCACGCCAAACTGCGGGGTGGAAAAAGACTGGTTGTCAAAGCCACCATCTAACCTGTCAGTGTTTGAACAAGCCTGAAGAGGCAGACCACCAACTCTAGCCAACCCTCCACTGCCTAAGGGTATAGATCACTGTGGAACCTCAGTGGTCTCCAATGCTGGAACTCACATAGCGCGCCCAGCCTGTGCTCATCATCGACCCTCACTGCCAGTACTATCCGCTACTCCACAGGAGGAGGTGTTACTGCCTGTCCTCCTAGAGAAAGTGTAATCATATGATGGATCTTGTACTGAGTTCCCTTCGCTCACAAAATCGTTGTCACGAACCGGGGCTAGTATCCTGGCTGGCTATCATCACGGAGACATCCTGAACCCGATCAAGGAGCACCGCATTCAAATGAGCATATATATATCTACAACCATGGGGAGCTGACTCAAGAAGGACAGTCAAGGACTCAATCCTATATGATGCATGAACTAAATTCCCTACAACAAGTGTCTCAGTGTGCCGAGTCAACAAGTGGGTTATCAGGGTCCTCGTGAATGGATACGTTGGTCGCCACACCATCACCGGACTCCCTGGCCTGAGAGCTGCTCTCGAGACACGTTGACACTATTGCCCCAAAACTCAACCAATTCCTTTTTAAGGATGTCTGAACATCACCCCAAGGAACTAACAACCTTTAATACCACTTTATCACGACCCGACCCGTACTGAGGCTCGAGTCGCAACTACCCCAAGCCCGCCTCTATAGGTCAGGGGCTGGCGACTAGCGTCGAAGGCACAATAAACTAGGGGAGGCCTTTGCCTAAGAAACTGTACACACACACACAGCCAACTCAAAGCAATAGTGCAGAGAAAAGAAAGCAAGATACAACACTGCTACAAAAAGGGGAACCAACATACATGCATCGACCTCTAACCAGAACAAGTAAAGTGCTGACAAGTAAACTAAACAGTAAAAGGGGCAAAACATGCGCCCATCCAAAAAGGTGCCACAACCCAGAAATAGGTAAAACAAAGGTAAACGTCTGGTGAGTCTCACACCCAGGAAGTCCTGTTACGGCCACTGAATGCAGCCCAAGCTCTTGTGTCCTCTACGCTCCTTCGTAGTCTCGGTTGACTTTTATGTCGTCTGCAAGGGCACACCAAGTGCTGGAAAAGCCCAATCAGGGGTGAGTATAAAAATACTCAGTAGGATGCCCAGAAATCTCGAGGGAGAAACAAGGGAGGTACTAAAATGGGGAGCAGTAGACAGATCAAAGAACAGTGCAAGAGTGAAAAAGAGAGAAAGAGAGTGCAGCTCAACCCAACAAGAGAAAGGAAGCAGACTCATCCAGACGTAAGGAGCTAGAGACGGTGAGAAGACAAACTTCTCGTCGATTCTTCACTACCTATAGTAGGAGAGTAGACTCGTCCGAACAAGAGGAGCTAGACACAGAAAGCATGTGGCATACCCTGCGCATCTTCGCCCCTCCTAGAAGGAGAGTAACCAAACCCAAGGAGTGGGAACAACAATAGGATGTATATATATATGTGCTCAACCAAAAACCCAAATGAGAGTGTAAGGGGATCTCTATCTCCAAGATCAGCCCAAGAAGAGTCACCAACAGTTCAAAGGATATCCAACACTGAACCCTAATGTCTCGTACGTCAACCTAGGAGATACAAGTCAAAGGGGCTCAATCACCACACCTCGATACTATCCGCTTTGGGTGGAACTGTCTCGCCCGCACGGCTTTTAGGTCGCGTCGCAAGGACACGTCTCAGTGGGAAAAACGCCCCTCGTTCTCGTATTCCCTCAGGTAACATCAAAGTTGTCACATCACCAATTCGTACAACCAAAGATCCTGCTCTGGTAGTCATGGAGAAAAGTCACTAACTAGCCTCATAAGAAGGCCTGAGTCCGAAATTCCAATGGGTGACCCACTGCCCAGCCCTACTGGAGGGTAAACCCTAATACATCGACAGGAGACCCACTAACCATCCCTGTTGGAGGGTAGACCCAGAATACGTCGACAGGCGACCCACTGCCCAGTCGTGCTGGAGGGTAGACCCAAAATACATCGACAGGTGACCCACTTCCCAGTCGTGCTGGAGGGTAGACCCAAAATACGTGGACAGGTGACCCACTTCCCAGCCGTGCTAGGGGGTAGACCCAAAATACGTCGACAGGTGACCCACTGCCCAGCCCTGCTGGAGGGTAGACCCAAAATACGTCGACAGGTGACCCACTGCCCAGCTGTGCTGGAGGGTAGACCCAAAATACGTCGACAGGTGACCCACTGCCCATCCCTGGTTGAGGGTAGACCTGGAACTGCTCTGGCCATCTCTAATGGATGGTACAACCCTGGGAAACAGAACACAAAGTGGGTATTGCACAACCACCCAAATTGAGAACAAATCACAAAGTAGAGGTTTAACGCTCGTGCCATCACTGGGTATCATTAGCACCCCTACCATGCGTAGGTTCGGAGTGCGTCAAAGGAACCTCTGGCCATCTCCCTTCCATGTTTCCACATTTAATAAGATCTCAAACGGGGCTCCACATGCCCAAACTGATCCCACCGTTGCAATCCCCATGGAAAAACACGCGAGATAGACCATTTACTCACCCGAAACGGTCAACCGGTGAAAATGATACTATTCACCATAGCCAGCCCATGTGAGGCCCACACCAAGATCCCAAAACTGAACAAACGGATCACACCACTGTGATCCCCTCAGAAAAACAAACGGGATTGACTACTCAATCACCCAAAATGGACACCCAGTGAAAAGGGTATTATTCACCATAGCCAGCCCGAGTGGCACCCACACCATGATCCCGAAAAAGGTTTGGTGAACTATGGCATCGCGAAGCTCTCGGAAAAACACATCAAAACGACTATTCATTCTCCCCGAATGGACGTCTGATGAAAAAGTCACAATACGTTGCACATAGCTCAAAAGACGTCCCGTGGGGCCCACACCTCAACTCCGGCTTCATCGCCTGAAACCACCCTGGTCAACCTCATCTCGATGTCAGGGTCACAACGCCGCTGACGGCGCCTAAAACTGACTCCGGATGCAGAAGTTGCAATTCCCCGCGTTATACGTAAACGGGGCCCTGTGGGGCCCACACCTCGAGCCCGAATTTAGGCGGGCGGATTGCACCATTGGAATCCCCTCAGAAAAACACTCAGAAATGAGTGCACATTCATCCTAAATGGATGTCGGGTGAAAAAGTGATGTTTCACCGTAAAACGTGGGAACTAGGCCTTGTGGGGCCCGCACCTTGTTTCCAACCTGAATGCTTTGGAAAGTGTCTCAAAAAGTCAGCACGAGGAATGGAATCACGCTTCCGCTGACGGCGTGTCAATCGTACATCCCAATCAGGAGTTAGGTCCGACGCAATAATTAATTAATTAATTATATAATTAATTAATTACTCACATTTAGTGTTTCATGCCACCGAGCAACGAAACCAACCTGCAAAGGCTCCGAACCAACTTGGAATGACTGCCTCAGCTTCAGGGCCACAGCACCTCTGACGGCACGTCAAACGGACGTCCGGCTCGCGAGCCACATCCGTCGCAACTTTAATAATAATTTATTATTATTAAATTAAAGCTCCTCAGGTCGCCCGTCTTCGAGAACGGAATCCAAAAAAATCCGAAAACCAACCTTAAAAAGAGAACCTCGCTGATACGAACTCACCGACGTAGACGTCGTGTCAAACAGACGCGCCGTTTGGAACTTACGGCCCCCCGAATGTAAGGGGGTGCCCAAAATGGGCCAGTCTAGACCGGCCGGCCCGGTCCAGACCGCCGGCTCGCGGCCCAGCCGCGGGTCCAGTCCAACCCGCCGCAGCCCGCTGGCCGCGGCCCGCCTCAATCCACCGGACCCTCAGGTCTGGTTCTCCAAACAGACCGGCCGAAGGCTGGTCTCCTCAGGTCACCCCAATAGGACCCACCAACAGCGGGTCCTTGTCCACGCCGCACGCCTGAGGCGGTCAGCGCCTTGGGTTCCTCCGCCGAGCGCGACAGCCGCCCGCGCTGCCTGGCTCCGCGCTCCGCCGCACCGGCAGCTTCCTGGTGACCTCGGTCCGCCGCTCTGCTGCGGCCCGCCAAACACCCCTCCGGCCTCGCCTTCTCGCAGGAGTCGCACGCCCAGCCGCCTGGCTCCGCGCTCCGCCGCACCGGCCGCCGCCTCCTCCGCTCGACCACACCCCGGTGACACTCGCTGCTGCCACCTTCGAAGCTCGGCGTCGCCCCTGCTGCACCGCGTCGAAGCTCAAAATCACTCCTCGCCTGAGCGCCGTGCTTCCGGCCGCGACCGCTGCCTGACGCCCGGCACCCATTGCGCCTCCCCGAGCTCCGGCCACTGCCCTCGTCAGAGCCGAGACTTTCGACAGTCGTCGCCACCGATCTGGTGGCCCGATTTCAAAACTGAATGCGGGTTTGGGTTCCTCGGGACGAGGCCTTCGCAGCGCTCACCTCCGTTCGTCGATCCGACGAGATTTGGCGTGTTCGAAGTTTTGGACGAAAAATGCTCAAGAACGGGTTTTAGAACGGGGCTCAGACAATGTCCGTGTTCGTTTGGCCATCATCCCAATTCAAGAATTGCAGAGAATAAACAATGAAATTGAAAGAAACACCGAAATTGACGAGGGTGTGGAAATTTAGCAAAAATCCTACCTTGGATCGCTCGTTCGTCATTGGCGACGCGTCCACAACGCTCCCGCTCTGATCCGCCAAGGCTCCAGTGGAGATCGCTCCTCGATCCGTCAAAGAACGGCGAAGAATACCGAATAACATGAGATAGATAGAGAGAGAAAGAGAGAGAGAGTGAGTGAGAG
Source organism: Viscum album (assembly GCA_963277665.1). Classification (NCBI taxonomy): domain Eukaryota; kingdom Viridiplantae; phylum Streptophyta; class Magnoliopsida; order Santalales; family Viscaceae; genus Viscum; species Viscum album. The sequence goes on from OY728152.1 coordinate 1,537,130,638, forward strand.
AGATAGAAATGGGTTGTCTCCTCTCAAGCGAATTTATAACAATTCACTGAAACTCTCTCAACGGGCGCGGATTCTGCAACCTCTGCGCCCGCCTATTTTATATCACGCCTAGGCAAAACACCCCATTTTGAACTCAATGTAAGTATTGGATTTCCATTCTGAGTCTTTTTTTAAAAGTTATTCAAAAATAATGCCAGTGATAAAAATCACTAAGTGGTCATTTCGAAATGACCATTTTGCCCTTGGGTGACATTTCTCACAGTAGGCCCGCGCCCGCAACTTTTACACCCCGCCTAGGGTAAACGGAATGCTCCAGACTCATTGGTGCCCTTGGTTTTCCCATCCACGCAACTGTTTGGGAGTTATTCAGGTTTGACCTATTAAATGAATAATTTAATTTAATTTATCCATTTAACACACCGCTAATGAGGGAGGGGTCCGAACGTCCCACGCCGACTTATTTTATGTCACGCCCAGGGTAAACACCATGTTCCGGACCCAAAAGGGGTCTCGGATTTCCGATCCGATCAACCATATTAGAGATATAATATTTTCTTTAGTTAACCACGCATGCGTAATATAAAAACACTTAACATTTTTATATAATTAATTCCAGGCACACCGAGCCTCGGAATTGCATGCCGTCTGAAGGCGCTACTCTGGAATAACATCAAGAATATTCCAAAGTCTTTTATAAGAAAAAACATGGTTCTTAAAAATATATCCAAGAGATATATTGTATGATTGGATTAGTGGTTGATACTTCTAAAGAAGTATATGAGAAGCAAACTGAAATGGGTAACACAAAGACTGAGATGTTTGGAAGGTGAAAGAGTGAAGGATGTGTGGAAATCAAATGTGTGACTATCTTTCCTGAAAAAATGAAAGATAAAGGGAGAGCACTAATGACTCATTTTATCAAGGATATTGCTATAAGAAAAGATTTTACACACAAGAAAATGGTTTAAAATGCTCCAAAAGAGTTTTTTACCTTATGTATACCATAGTTGGAAGATTAGAAAAGGATGGATTTTGATGAAAACCACATTGATCCTTTATTACTAAAGTTGTGAAGACTGCTTAAATTATGAATAAGGTTAAAATTAAGAAAAATATCTTGTTTCCAAGTGATGTTCATATATAGAAATCTAAGGAGAAAGCAACTGTGAATAGTTACATAATTTAGAGATTCAAGGAAAGGAGTTCCTAGGTTCAAATAAAAGTCTCAAACCTATTAATAAAATTAATGAGAAAACTAAGGAGAAACTTTATTCACATATCCTCGTGAATGTTCATATTAAAAAAGATAATTGAATGTGAACAATAAAGAGGAGATATTTAAGGATATGATATATATATATACTGATAAATAAATCCACTAATAAAGGTGAGAATTAAAATTGGAATCATGTCCTCTCCTTTAAAAAAATTACTTTTCATATCATAATTAGTATCAGTCCAAAACTAGTATCATTTAACCATTGAAATTATTTTTGGAAGGAAAACATTCATAGTGAATTTTAGAGATCATCCCTTGAGAGGGATTATAATGTAACTTTCTTTTGGCCCAAGAAAAATTTATAATTGAATTCAAATTTTCATTTGGTGGACGAGGTGAATCACAAATTAAGAATTAGATAAGAATTCCAAGAGTAGGATCACTTAAGAGTGATGTTTTTTGATAAGGTTTAAGGTCTAATTGGTGTCTCATAAGTTTGTATGAGTTTTGAGAGTATCAGGCTCAAAAAAAATTTATTAGAGAAACATACAGGGGATCATAGATTCTTTATACCTTGTGGCCCCTAAGAGAAACCATGCTTCCCTATAAATGGTGTCACATGGTTTTCATTACCATGTATGGTGGGGAACATTACCATGAAAGATGTATGAAATAATTTTTATAGTTTGGCACATAGTTTGTGTATAGTTTTACATATCGTTCCCCTAGCCTGTATAGTTAGTGATACTTAACTAGTAGCATCACATAGTTGGGGAACAATTGGCCCAAATCGTGTTTCCAAACATTGTGGTATGTATCCCTTGGGATATGAGAGCTACATTGTTGGTGAATGGTAATCCAAACCATGAATCCTAACTTTTTACCTCTTTAAAAGGGGAAATTTTTCCGATTTTACCCTTCAAACATAAATGGGTTTTACCCCATTTTGTAACGCTCTGACCCCAGTTACTCAGAGTCGGTGCATTGTTACATAACATTGGCATGATACAAGGAATCATGTCCTGAAAGACCGATCATTTTAGTATTATTGGAAACAAGATACATGCATAATTTTAGCATTAAATCTTATAAAGAAAAACAACACTAATTTATTCCATTAAAACATCCAAGCCTCCTAGATTATGCCTGCAAGTCACTCAAAACTAACTTCTTCATATCCTAGAAAAATGAGACATAAGAAAGGGGTGATATCAAATGCTCAATAAGGGTAAGCAATACAATAGAAGATGACATAAAAATTAGGCATGATGAATAATTCAAAACACATGCCTTTACAAATAATAAACATTTATACTTTATGGTAGGAATATGAGCTGAGTAAATAATATCATAATAAAACATAGTCATGGGTATTCTACTAATCAAATAACCAAATGAACCATCATTATTATTTTCATAATGAGGGAATGTATAATGCCAGACATTATGAAACATTTTGTCAAGGCCTTGGCCAAGACGTCTAAAAATGATTAAGGCCTCACCCAAAACCATATATCAAATTGGGAAAGGCCTCGGCCAATTCTACATCTAATTGTCTCATGAGACCTACCAATGCATTGAGGAGCTATAGCGGGCTCCACCCGTCACTTACTATGTCCAATAAATTCCTCATATGAAAAGATTGAAACATAACATAACGTTCGTATTAAAACTAGTTTACGAAATGTCAATACTTTATCCATAAACCATGAATGGTATAAAAATAACATATCCACAGTCAAACATATCACAAAACCATCAATACAATATGGAAGATTTGTATCATAATAAATCAACTTCAAAAAAGTTTAAAATCCATCAATGGATGTTAACATAGATGAAAATGATTTGTAAAACTCATTGAAAGAAGTATCCCATTTTCATGAAAACATTTAAAATTCACACAATTTAGAAAGGAATATATTTAAAGACATTTTTGAATCAAAGTGTCCCATAGCACTTTGAAACTTTTGAATGGAATTATAATTTTAAAAACATTCATGTCCATATAAATAAATCCTTAAAACCATATTTAAAACATTTAAAATGATGTTTTAATAAAAGAGTCCCTTAAAAAAATCCCTTTGAAAACTATTTTATGAAACATGGATATGGATAAAAAATATGTCCCAGTAAAAACTTACCCATAAACAATCTCTAATAATAATGAGATTGAAGAATTAACTCTTACCTTGCACTTTCTTTTGGTAGAGGTTACGTTAAAACACATATATAATGACCATAGTATTTTATTAAATTATAACATAACCATATTCATATTTATTATATCATAAATTATTCATTTATGACTTTATACTACCCATTTAATAATGATTTCCATGTTAAATTAACATTTTGCGTAATAATCGCTTTCTTTATCGTATGTGTTTTAACTTGTTATTCTTGATCGTATCATTTAGATCATGATTTAAATACTTCCAGAATATAAAACTTGATTTATATATCATATATATTTATAATATAAATATTTATAATAGATGTATATATGAAATGGAAGGCATCGTTTATAGAGTCGGTAGGTCATATGTATGCATAAACGTTGTTTCCGTTTTCATATCGTATTGAACGAAATTAAGTGAATAAGATATATGTAAATAAATAAATATATATATATATATATATCTAGAAGAATTAATATGTCATATATTACATACTTATTAATAATATATATTTTTATAATCATTGCTGAATGGTGAACGTGGGAATGAATCTCATCGCGTCGTGGAGACGGTAATCCATACGTACGCACGAGCGACAATACCATTATATTGATGGTAAAATAGTATGTAATTGGATGGTATATAATATATAAAGAATCATTGAAATTTTATATTTATTATTTACATTAGTTATACTCATTATTATATCCATCCAAATAATTAATTTTTTGAATAACAAACTACATCACGACGTGGAGACGGTAAGTCGTACGTGCGCACGTATGGTGACTTTTTCATTTATAGGATGGATAGAATAACAAATATGGTTGTACCATATTTATAGTAACATAACAGTATGTAGTAGGTACTGTAGTTATTATTTTTGTATGTAAATAACAAAGAAAGATGAAGTGGAAGAAGAAAAGAACTTGAAAGAGGGTGGTGAAATTATTACATCTTCTTCGGGTGTTTCATTTTGAGTTGATCAAAAGGGATCTTTAGGTTGGATTTATTATCAAATTAAGGACTCTAGGTTGATTTGATGGAATTTGGGAGGATATTTGGTCAGGGATTGGCTGATCCAAATGGCTTTGGAGGTGTGATTTTGAGAGAAGGGGAAGTGCCCTTTTATAAGAGGGGTGAGTGTCACTTTAGGAAAAGATTAAAATATTAATTTATTATACTGTAATTTTTGGTTTATAATGGATCCAAATGAATTTATTTAGAGACTTAGGTGGTTATGGGTATAAATCCTCTCAACCAATAGGTTTTAGATAAATTTTTTTTACCATTTTAACCTTATCTTTTAGATTTCACTCTTAGTTAAATAGTTTAACTTTTACTGTGTATTCTTGTATTCTTACACTATATGGTTAATAAACTTACTCTAAACTTCCAAGAAAACCTAAAATGGTTCATTAATGAAATATATAATATTATTTAAGGCCTTTTTTCTAACATTATATTTTTGATAATATTATATCAACCAATAATAAGGTATTTGTTTTAAAAATCAATTTATGTCAATTTTGACACTATTTGGTATTTTGTTTTTGTGAAAGTTATAAAAACCTTATAACTTCTAGAGAAAAAATTATATAATCATCCCTAAAATTTCATATTAACCTATTAAATTAGTGTAATTCATAAGAAGTTTCAATTTACATTTATTTGGATATTTAAAATATCAATTATTTTAATATTTCATTAATAAGGTAATTACTGCATCATCATTATGCCATAAATAAATTAAATTATTTAATGTATAAAAATTATAAATAATATACCATTATTTAGGAAATCTTTTTATCTTTCTAATGAATAATTATAGTCGAGTTTATCTTATGTATAACCCTATATTAAAAATGGTTTAGTTATTAAACTTTGAATTTAACCCTTTTAACTCTTCTTTAAATAAAATAATAATAAATGTCCTAATCTAATACAAGTAAACCAAAGAGGATCATATTTTATTAATAAGGTTTTTTTTTGTCTAATTACACTTATCCAATAGAATTAGGACATGTGTTAGGATAATTATGATATCATTTTTACCCTTAATTACCCTATTTACTTTTAACCATCTTAAATAAAAGTCAAAAGTTACTATTCACCAAAAATTATTTTCATCTTATTGAACCATATTTTACTTATTGATGTTAACCATGTACCTCGGATTTTTGAAATTCAACTCACAAAAGTGGTAAAATTAAGTTTTATGCAAATTTGCAAATGCTCCAAAGAGGTGGGTAAAAGACGGTAAAAAGTTCAATAAAATTTTTATATATCTAAACTTGTTATAAAATTACTCCAATTAATTACATTGAACTTATATAGGTATTATTTATCTATTTTGACCTAAAATAAATTTAAATAAAATAAATAATTATTTAAATAAAAAGATGGTTTTAACCAATAACACAGTGTTTTCACTATTCATCAAAAATTGAAAGTTTTTAGAAAAATACCAAAAATTTACCCTTAGATAATTTTGATATTAAAAATTCAAAAATGAAGTCTATTTTACCAAATTCAAAACATAGAAGTTATATTTATTAATTTAAAATTAATTTCCGTTGTCAAAACCAAAAAACGGGTTTTAAAAAAAGTAAAAACTAACAAAAGATTGACATGTGTTTATGTCAAATTTAAATGTGAAATTACTTATAATGACATAAATTATATTAAATGATAAAAATATAATCTAATTATACTTCAAAACCATTAAAATTACTAATTTAACACTATAAATTATTTCGATTAAAAAAGTTTTTTTCAATTAAAACATAGTATTTTTCACTCATCATCAAAATATGAAAGTTATCAGAAAAGTACCAAAAATTTGTCCAAACTAATTTTTTTATGTCCCACTTCTAAATAAGAGGTTTATTTTGTAAAATTTAATATAAAAGTGTCATATATTTCAATTAAAAAAATCACCATTAGAAGGCGGTAAAATTGCATTTTTGAAAAATACTTCCTTTATCTAAAAAACTGAATTTGTTCTTATATTATGTCTAAGAAGCACATAATATGGGTGTTAAAATTTTATAGAATATATAATATTCAAAATTCATTTAATAATATTTATAATAACTTTTTGAACGGCTTGTTTGGTAAGTTGTGGTGTGCTCGAACTCGGTGTTACGTGTAGCGTAAGCTATTGAATTACTTTAATGAGATAACATACTATGAAATATTGGGGTGTCACATTCTCCCCTCCTTCAATAAATTGCATCCTCGCAATTTGATATTATTATTCTAAAATAAGAGGTTGAAAATAAAAAATACCTTTTTGTAAAGCCGACATCGGAAATAGGGTTAATAAAATTGAGTCTTAATAAAAGGGAAAGGGAAATGAAAAAGTCACCACCAACTTAGGGTTTCGAATAGGAGAACATTGGTGGAAATTACAGACACATATTTGGAGGGAAAATGTAAATATTTATAGGGAGTGATTGAGGTCATCAATCACATACAAGTGTAAATTGAGGACCTCAAAGCCATCAATCTAAGATGATTTAGAATATCATCGGTTCAACAAAACCTAATGTATTAGGATAACACATTTTTGGTTTTAATATCCCTTACCTAAAGTTTAAGAATTAATTTATTCATAGAATAATATATATATATATATATATACTTGACAAGTAGAGTTCCATCCTTTAACTAATTTCTACCACAAACTCATCTTTCACTCTAAAAGATAATAGAACTCAAAAATATTATATTTATCCTAATCGTATAAGGTTATAGACATATACCATGAAGAAAACTAATTTATAATAACCAGGGACATCATGTAAGCTAGTGGTAGGTCATAAATCATTGTCGCACTTTAGTTGTGGGTTCGATTCCTGCAGTTTTTCCAACGTGACGGGTTATCACCCGACCTGCAGGTTGTCCTTTTCCTAAAACTATAGTATTACAATTTTCCAAAAATAATCTTAATAAATACTATTCAAAGTTCAACTTAATCCATTCCAACCTTTATAGTTATCCAAAATACTTCTACCCAAATTCTCTCTAAAAGGTCTCTAAATTCCAAAATCAACTGTAACATCAGATTCCCCAAACAATGTAAAGTTTATTTTATTATCACATACTGAAAATATGATTACCTTCATCATATTAAAACCTTAATGAAAAAAAAATTACTATATTACAATCCTTATATATATATCGTATTCATCTTATAACTAGAAAATAATTCTTGAATCGAAAAACACAAATACATTAATTATTCCACTTCAACTAAAGTAACAGGATAAGCTTGGCCTTGCTCCCTTGGCCTTTTCTGAGGTAAGTTTCCTTTGCGATTAGGACATTCATTTGCATAATGACCCATTTCTCTACAATTGTACCATTCAGCATTGACAGCCTCATTCTTTCCCTTATAATCACAAGCCTGGTGAACTTTTTCTCCAAATTTATAACAAACTCTCATTCCTTTTAGACAGGCACTAGGGTGATTCCTTCCACAATTATCATAGGGTGTAAACTCAACTCTTCCCTTATTCCCTTTTTCCTTATTTCATTTCCCATAGTTTTCAACGAATCTCTTCTTCTCTTGCTTTGCTTTAAAGTTGTAAGACTTAGAGAATTCCTTTTCTGTCTTGATAGCACATGAGACAATATCTTCATATGATGAGAAGGATTGTGAGACTAATGCTCGATGGAGAAATGGTTTTAACCCATAAAAGAAATGATCAATCTTACTTCTTGGGTTATGTATATAATCTGCAGCATGCCTTTATAACCTTATAAATTTAGCTTCATACTTTATGAAATTTTCATCCTCCTTTTTTCTCAGACTAAGAAATTGTATTTCTATATCTGCTCGATGGTCACAAGGAAAGTATTTTTCTAAGAAAATCTCTTTAATATCCCTCCATTCCATACTTGATATTTCTTCATCCTTCTTTGTGTTTTTAATTAATGATCACCATTGATCTGCATCTTCGATGAGGTGATAAACTATCATGACAACTTTTTCCCTTTCGCTACTCCACAAAGCATGAAATATTTTCTCTAAGGAACTTATCCATTGTTCAGCTACAAATAGATTTGTAGAGCCATTGAATGATGGTGTTTGTTTCCTCAGGAAGTGATCCGACATTGATCCCCTGCGTTGTGGACCAGGGTGCTCCATACAGGTAAGGTTATTATTCATAACCTGTGTGAGTTGTCCCAATATGGTGATAAGTTGATCAGCACCAGTTTCATCACCAGCTCCGCTATAATTATCTTGAGTAGGAGGGAAATACCTACATGGATTATGTGAGTTGATATGGTTTCCATTCCTTCCACTAGGTGCCATTTCTAAACAATGGCATAAAATAGATTAGTTTATGAACCGCAATACATAATTCTGAACTTGTAAAAAAATTAACATAAATTGAACAGTTTGTGGATATAATCCATAATCATAAAAATGTTTTCTTTGATGAGGTATATACTCATAAATCTTTCATAATGGTTTGTAAATAAAATGAGAATTATCTTAAGCATATCCCCTGAGAGTGTAATAACCAAGAGTGCAACAAGGCCCGTTGTCATGCAACAGTTCCCGTTCGAGTCTAGCTCAAAGCGGTGTTTTTAGGTTTTACCCCTAGGTACATCTGTGCTAGAGCTTCCTCTACCTGATTGTATCTAGACAAGGATGTATTGCTTGGAAAACTCACAAAATCTATATAGTACCAAAATTCTAGGAAGTTATTCTATACTAATCCTCAAAGTCTATCTTAGGGTAATTTTATCTAATTAGAGTTTTTCTAAATCTAGTTTTCAAGGTTTGTACTAAACTTCCTCTGATACCAACTGTAAAGCCCTGACCCTAGTTACCCAGAGTTGGTACATTATTACATAATATTGGAATGATACAATAAATCATTTCCTGAAAGAACAATCAGTTTAGTATTATTGGAAACAAGATACATACATAAGTTCAAAATTACAACTTGAAAAGAAATACAACATAAATTTATTCCATTAGAAATATCCAAGCCTCCTATATTATGCCTGCAAGTCACTCATAACTAACTTCTTCATATCCTAGGAAAATGAAACATAAGAAAGGGGTGAGCTCAAATGCTCAGTAAGGGTAATAAATACAGTGGAAGATAACATAAACATTAGGCATGATGAATAATACAAAACACATGCCTTTACAAATAATAAACATGAACACTTTATGGTAGGAATATGAGCTGAGTAAATAATGTCATAATAAAACATAGTCATGGGTATTTTACTAGTCGAATAACCACATGAACCATCATTATTATTTTCATAATGAGGGAATGTATAATTCCAGACATTCTGAAACATTTTTTCAAGTCCTCAGCCAAGATGTCTAAAATGATTAAGGCCTCGACCAAAACCATATATCAAATTGGGAAAGGCCTCATCCAATTCCACATCTAATTGTCTCATGAGACCTATTGATACATCTAGGAGCTACTGTAGGCTCCACCCTTCACTTACTATGTCCAATACATTTTTCATATGAAAAGGTTGAAGCATAACATAACATTCATGTTAAAACTATCATTGGAAATGTCAATACTTTATCCATAAATCATGAATGGTATAAAAATAACGCATCCACATTCAAACATATCACAAAACCATCAATACAATATGGAATATTTGTATCATAATAAATCAACTTCAAACACGTTTAAAATCCATAAATGGATGTTGAAATAGATGAAAATGATTTGTAAAAGTCTTTGAGATAAGTATACCTTTTTCATGAAAATGTTTAAAAGCCACACAATTTACAAATGAATACATTTAAATACATTTTTGAATCAAAGTGTCTCATACCACTTTGAAAATTTTGAATGGAATTATCATTTTAAAAACATTCATGTTCATATAAATATTTCCTTAAAAACCCATATTTAAAACATTTAAAATGATGTTTTAATAAAATATTCCCTTAAAAAATCCATTTGAAAACTATTTTATGAAACATTTATATGGATAATAAATATTTCCCTATAAAAAATTACCCATAAACAATCTCGAATAATAATGAGATTTAGGAATTAACCCTTACCTTTCACTTTCCTTTGGTCAAGGGGATGTTTAACCTTCTTTATAATGACCATAGTATGTTATTAAATTATACCAGAACCATATTAATATTTATTATATCATACATGATTCATTTATGACTTTATACTACCCATTTAATAATTATTTCCATGTTAAATTAAAAATTTTGTTAATAATTTCTTTCTTTATCGTATGTGTTTTAACTTGTTATTCTTGATCGTATCATTTAGATCATGATTTAAATACTTCTAGAATATAAACCTTGATTTATATATCATATATATTTAGAATATAAATATTTATAATATATGTATATATGAAATGGAAGGCACCGTTTATGGAGACGGTAAGCCGTACGTACGCATAAACGTTGTTTCTGTTTTCATATCGTATTGAATGGAAGTAAGTGAATAAGATATATGTAAGTACATATATATATATATATACAGTAGAATTATTATGTCATATATTAAATACTTATTAATAATATATATTTTTATAATTATCATTGAATGGTGTACGTGGGAATGAATCTCATCGCGTCGTGGAGACGGTAATTTGTACGTACGCACGAGTGACAATATCATTATATTGATAATGAAATCGTATGTAATTGGATGGTATATCATATATAGAGAATAATTAACATGTTATATTTATTATTTACATTAGTTATACTCATTATTATACCCATCCAAATAATGAATTGTTTGAATAACGAACTACACCACGACGTGGAGACGGTAAGTCTTACGTATGCGCGTATGGTGACTTTGTCATTTATAGGACGGATAGAATAACAAATATGGTTGTACCATATTTATAGTAACATAATAGTATGTAGGAGGTACTGGATTTATTATTTTGGTATGGAAACAACAAAGAAAGATGAAGTGGAAGAAGAAAATAACTTGAAAGAGGATGGTGAAATTACTACTTCTTCTTCGGTTGTTTTCTTTTGAGTTGATCAAAATGGCTCCATAGGTTGGCTTTATGATCAAATTAAGGACTATAGTTTCATGTAAGGAAAGTTGGGAGGATATTTGGGTAGGTTTTGTCTGAGCCAAATGGATTTGGAGGTGTGATTTTTAGAGAAGGGGAAGTGCCCTTTTATAAGAGGGGTGAGGGTCACTTTAGGAAAAGATTAAAATATTAATTTATTATACAATAATTTTCGGTTTATAATGGATCCAAATGAATTTATTTCTAGCCTTTGGTGGTTATGGGTCGAAATAACCTCAACCAATAGGTTTTATACAAGTTTAGGATACCATTTTAACCATATCTTTTAGATTTTACTCTTAGTTAAATAGTTTAACTTTTACCGTGTCTTCTTGTATTCTTACACTATATGGTTAATAAACTTACTCTAAACTTCCAAGAAAACCTCAAGTGGTTCATTAATGTCATATATAATATTATTTAATCCCTTTGTCTGAACCTTAGTTTTTTGAGAAAATTATATCAACCAATAATATAGTATTTTTTTTAAATTAATTTATGTCAATTTTGACACTATTTGGCATTTTGTTTTTGTAAACGTCCTAACAACCTTATCACTTAGAAAAAAATTTATCTAATAATCCCTATAATGTAATATTAACCTATAAAATTAGTGGAATTCATCATAAGTCTCAATTTACATTTATTTGGATATTTATACTATCAATTATTTTAATATTTCATTAATAAGGTAATTATTGCTTCATCATTGTGTCATAAATAAATTAAATTATTTAATGTATAAAAATTATAAATAATATACCATTATGTAGGAAATATTTTTATCTTTATAATTTATATTTATAGTCTAATTTATATTATGTATTACCCTATATTAAAAATGGTTTAGTTATTAAACTTTGAATTTAACTCTTTTAACTCTTCTTTAAATAAAATAATAATAAATGTCCTAATCTAATCCAAGTGGACCAAAGAGGATAATATTTTATTCCTAAGGTTTGTTTTGGTCGAATTAAACTTATTCAATAGAATTAGGACATGTGTTAAGGTAATTATGATATTATTTTTACCCTTAATTACCCTATTTACTTTTAACTGTGGTAATAAAAGTCAAAAGTTAATATTCACCAAAAATTATTTTCATCTTATTAAACCATATTTTACTTACTAATATTAAATATGCCTCTCAGATTTTTGAAATTCAACTCACAGAAGCGGTAAATTTAAGTTTTTTTCAAATTTGCAAATGCTCTAAGGAGGTGGGTAAAAGACGGTAAAAAGTTCAATAAAATTTATATATCTAAAATTATTATAAAATGACTCCAATGAATTACATTGAAATTATATAGGTATTATGTATCTATTTTTACCTAAAATAAATTTAAATAAAATAAATAATTATTTAAATAAAAAGTCGGGTTTAACCAATAACGTAGTGTTTTTCACTATTCATCAAAAATTGAAAGTTTTCAGAAAAATACAAACAAATTACCCTAATATAATTTTGATATTCTGAATTCAAAATTGAATTCCATTTTACCAAATTCAAAACATAGAAGTTTCATTTATTAATTTAAAATTAATTCTCGTTGTCAAAACCAAAAAGCGGGTTTTTAAAAAAGTAAAAACTAACAAAAGATTGACATGTGTTTATGTCAAATTTAAATGTGAAATTACTTATAATGACCTAAATTGTATTAAATGATAAAAATATAATCTAATTATACTTCCAAACCATTCAAATTAAAAATTTATCACTATAAATTATTGCGATTAAAAACGTTGTTTTCAATTAAAACGTAGTATTTTCACACTTCATCAAAATATGAAAGTTATCAGAAAAGTACCAAAATTTTTTACAAACTAAATTTGTATGTCCCACTTCTAAATAATAAGTTTATTTTGTCAAATTTAATATAAAAGTGTCATATATTTCATTTAAAAAAATCACCATTAGTAGGCTGTAAAATTGCATTTTTGAAAAATACTTCCTTTATCTAAAAAATTGAATTTGTTCTTATATTATGTCTAAGAAACACATAATATGGGTGTTAAAATTATATAGAATATATAAGATTCAAAATGCAGTTAATACTATTCATAACCGCTTTTTGAACGGTTAGTTTGGTAAGTTGTGGTGTGTTCGAACTCGGTGTTGTGTGTATCGTAAGCTATTGAATTACTTTAATGAGATAACATACTATAAAATATTGGGGTGTTACACATTTACATCCTCTATTTTTTCCAACAACTCCCCTACGCCTCCACTACCTAGCACTTGAATTCCTAATCCAAGAGAAAATGTGATGGTAGTAAAAACCGGCTCTGGGATTAAACTTCAAGGACCTATTAGGGAACAACTGAGGATAGAGGAAATTATTGAAAAAGCTATTTCTAAAAATAAAAATCTAGAAAATGAAAAATCTAAAAATCCGGACAGCAAGGTCCAAACTGAAAAAAATGTAAAACCCACATGTGAAAAATAAAAATAACCATAGAAAATTAAGTGGGAATTGGTTAAGGAAGAAAAGAAGAAATTTTGGTTTGAGGAGAAGGTGAACAATTAACCTGTTCTAAAACATTATGCCCCTCTAATTCCCTTCCCTGAAAGAGTGAAACAAAGTGATGAACATGATTGCCTAAGGTTTCTGAAACTAATTTGGAGCTTCACCATCAATATAACTTTCTTATAAGCATTGGATAAAATTACATCATATATTTCATTTACCAAAAGGTTTCTAAAAAACAAAAATTATTGGAAGAACACTACTGGAAATAAGACTTTTCCCAACACTTGCATACCAACGGTTTAAAGAAACTTTTGGTATAGGTAGTCTTTCCCAACAGTTTGATGAAACTATTGGGAAAGATGTTTTAAAAGTCTCTTTTCCCAACGGTTTGATGAAACTGTTGGGAAAGAGTTTATTTTCCCAACGGTTTGATGAAACCATTGTAAAAGATGGGTAAAAACATCCCTTTTCCCAAAGGTTCCATTAAACCATTGGGAAAGATTGACTTTCCCCAATGGTTTTTAAAAACTGTTGGGAAAAAAATGCCCCAAATTAGCCAGAAGCCTCCCCACGATTCCAGAACCATTCCGCTGATCTCCAGAAGCTCTCCAGAAGCGATTCCTTCACAGAAACCCTTCAGAAGCCCCACCTTTTCCATCGAATCAGCTGCTGCCAGGTTACACTCCTTCCATCTTTTATTAAGGATATAGTTCCTCCCCTTATCAATCATATCCTTCTATTCTCAAGGATTTGGTTATTCCCAATTTTTAGGGTTTTGGTAAAATTTTATGATTCACTAATCCACGAATTTTGTACTCAAATCACTACATCAGTGTATGTCCAATTAATGTTTTCATTACACATTTACATTTATAAGGGCATGGTGTCTATTGTATTCTAATTTTAATGATTCATAGTTTTTTTTAATCTCAATGCTTCAAATATTACATCTTCATGTATATAAACTCATAAGAAATTGTTTGTAATATTTATTGATATCATTTCATGAAAATCACTCCTTTCATTAAGATCATGTCAAACATGAATATCTTGTTCATCTTAAATTTTTTACACTATGTGTATTACATAACAAGTATGTATCATGTTTCTATCAAAATCTATATATATATAAAATGACACACTGTTCACTTATCCTTTGCACAATAGAACATATGGAGTATCTTCTTGAACTTTGAAAAATAGTATGTGGTCCCTAATTAGTAATTCTTCCTTCTTTATGAAACTAATTCATAGAATGTCAAATTCGCAATATTAGTGAATATTAGTTTTTCTAATATAACCATTAATCATTATGCCGTCGACATCATACATGTGTTATTCAATCACCTTTTTAAAACACAATGACCATTTTCACTGATTTGGGGTTCCTCAAAATGCTTGGGAAAATCAAAAAAAATCATGTATTGAATCGTGTTTCTCATATGGTTTCATAGATAGAAGTTCATCTCGAAAATCATGACTGTGTGGTTCAAATATCATGAGGACCATGAGATTATTATTTTTCACACAAATGAAGTTTTTTTCTGCAACTATGTGTTTTTGTTTTCACTTTTGATTTGGCTGAAAGGGGAGCTTTGTGGTCATTAATCATGGTTATGGGTGGTCATTTAGGATGTAAGATAGTGAGACATCATTTTACTTGATATATCTAATATTATTATTGATTTATGTTCAATTTGATTATCTTTAACAAGTGATGTTGTTTAATAAGTTGTTATTAATAGTTATAATAATGAAAATATGGCCCCCTAGACACCCCCCAGACAGCCCCTCGGACAGCCCCTCGGACATCCCCCCACCCTCCTCCCTGGACCCTAGACAGCCCCCCGGACACCCCCCAAACACCCCCCGAACAGCCCTCGGACAGCCCCCAGACAGCCCCCAGACAGCCCCCCAGATAGCCCCCCCCCACCCTCCTCCCTAGACCCCAGAGATCCCCCCAGACACCCCCCCCCCGGACAGCCCCCCACCCTCCTCCATGTACCCTAGACAGCCCCCCGGACATCCCCCAGACAGCCCCCGAACAGCCCCCGGACAGCCCCCCCCCCCCACCCCACCCTCCTCCCTGGACCCCGGACAGGCCCCCGGACACCCCCCAGATAGCCCCCCAAACACCCCCGGAAATCCCCCCCCCCCAACCTCCTCCTTGGTACCCGGACAACCCCCCAGACATGCCCCCAGACAGCCCCGTCTAGCCCCCCGGACACCCATCGGGACCACTCAAACTGTCTCTCTTTTGTTCAAAATAGACTAAATTTTAAGTGAAATCAACAACTGACATACGGGAAACTGACCAAACGCCTTAGGACTCTATTGAAACTTTAGTAAAATGATTCATGGGTCATATGGGACGTGTAGGAGTCAACCTCGCCTCAATACGAGGTGTTGTGTGGCCGACACCACCCAAACTGTCTCTCTTTTGTTTAAAATGGACAATATTTTACGTACATATGCCAAACTGACCAAACGCCTACGAATTCTGTTTAAACTTTATTAAAATTATCCATGAGTCATGTGTGACGTGTACGAGTCAACCCTGCCACATACCGAGCCGCGGTGTGGCCGGGACCACTCAAATTGTCTCTCTTTTGTTCAAAATGGACTAAATTGTAAGTGAAATCAAAAGCTGACATACGGGAAACTGACCAAACGCCTTCATATTCTATTGACACTTTAGGAAAACGATCGATGGGTCATATGTGATGTGTACGAGTCAACCCCGCCTCAATCTGAGGCATCGTGGGGCTGGGACCACCAAAACTGCCTCTCTTTTGTTCCAAATGGACAATATTTTATGTACATACGCCAAACCGATCAAATGGATTCTGATTGTGTTGAAACATTAGGAAAATGATCCATGGAAGATATGTGACATGTATGAGTAAACCCCGCCTCAATCTGAGGCCCGGTGTGGCCGACACCACTCAAAGTGCCTCTTTTTTTTAAATGTACTTAATTTTAAGTGAAAACAACAACTGTCATAGGGAAAAATGACCAAACGCCTATGGATTATGTTTAAACTTTAGGAAAACGATTAATGGGTCATATGTGACGTGTATGAGTCAACCCCACCTCAATCCAAGGCACCGTGGGGCCAAGACCACCCAAACTGCCTCTCTTTTGTTGAAAATGGACTAAATTGTAAGTGGAATCAACAACTGTCATACGAGAAACTGACCAAATGCCTTCCGATTCTATTGAAACTTTAGTACAATGATCCATGGGTCATATGTGATGTGTAAGAGTCAATCCTGCCTCAATATGAGGCGCGGTGTAGTCGACACCACCCAAAATGTCTCTCTTATGTTAAAAATGGATAATATTTTATGTACATACGCCAAACCGATCAAACGGATTCTGATTGTGTTGAAACATTAGTAAAATGATCCCTGACTCATATTTGACGTGTACGAGTCAACCCCGCCTGAATCCGAGGTCCGGTGTGGCCGACACCACTCAAAGTGTCTCTCTTTTTTTTAAATGGACTTAATTTTAAGTGAAAACAACAACTGACATACGCCAAACCAACCAAACGCCTACGGATTCTATTGAAACTTTAGGAAAATGATCCATGGGTCATATGTGACATGTACGAGTCAACCCTGCCTCAATCCGAGCAGCGGTGTGGCTGGGCCCACTCAAACTATCTCTCTTTTGTTCAAAATGGACTAAATTGTAAGTGAAATCAACAACTGACATAAGAGAAACCTACCAAATGCCTTCAGATTCTGTTGAAACTTTAGGAAAACGATTCATTGGTCATATGTGATTTGTACGATTCAACTCCGCCTCAATACAAGGTTCCTTGTGGACGGGACCACCCAAAATGCCTCTCTTTTGTTCAAAATGGACAATATTTTACGTACATACGCCAAACCGATCAAACGGATTCTGATTGTGTTTAAACTTTAGTAAAATGATCCATTTATCATATGTGACATGTATAAGTTAGCCTCTCTTCAATCTGAGGCCCGGTGTGGCCGACACCACTCAATGTGGCTCTCTTTTGTTTAAAATGGACTTATTTAAGTGAAAACAACAACTGACATACGTCAAACCAACCAAACGCCTTCGGATTCTATTGAAAATTTAAGAAAACGATCCATGGGTCAGATGTGATGTGTAAGAGTCAACCTCGCCTCAATATGAGCTGCGGTGTGGACGGTACCACTAAAACTGTCTCTCTTTTGTTTAAAATGGACATAATTTTAAGTGAAAACAACAACTGACATATGACAAACCAACCAAACGACTTCTGATTCTATTGAAACTTTAGTAAAACTATCCATGGGTCATATGTGATGTGTACGTGTCAACCCTGCCTCAATCTGAGTTGCGGTGTGACCGGGACCACTCAAATTGTCTCTCTTTTGTTCAAAATGGACTAAATTGTAAGTGAAATCAACAACTGACATACGGGAAACCAACCAAACGCCTTCGAATTCTGTTGAAACTTTAGGAAAACCATCCATGGGTCATATGTGACGTGTAAAAGTCAACTGATTCTCAATCTGAGGCACCGTGGGGTCGGGACCACCCAAACTACCTCTCTTTTGTTCCAAATGGACAATATTTTACGTACCTAGGCCAAACCGATCAAACAGATTCTGATTGTGTTGAAACTTTAGGACAATGATCCATGGATTATATTTAATGTGTACGAGTTAACCCCGCCTCAATAAGAGGCCCGGTGTGGCTGACACCACTCAAAGTGCCTCTCTTTTTTTTAAATGTACTTAATTTTAAGTGAAAACAACAACTGACATACGGAAAACCAACCAAACACCAACGGATTCTATTGAAACTTTAGTAAAATGATCCATGGGTTATATGTGGCATGTACGAGTCAACACCGCCTCAATCGGAGGCCCGGTGTGGCCGACACCACTCAATGTGCCTCTGTTTTGTTTAAAATGGACTTAATTTTAAGTGAAAACAACAACTGACATACTCCAAACCAACCAAACGCCTTCATATTCTATTTAAACATTAGTAAAAAGATCAATGGGTCATATTTTATGTGTACGAGTCAACCCCACCTCAATCTGAGCCACGATGTGGCCGGGACCACTCAAACTGTCTCTCTTTTGTTCAAAATGGACTAAATTGTAAGTGATATCAAGAAATGACATATGAGAAACCTACCAAACACCTTCGGATTCTGTTGAAACTTTAGTACAATGATCCATGGGTCATATGTGATGTGTACAATTCAATATCACCTCAATCCAAGGCGCTGTGTGGCCGGGACCACCCAAACTGCCTCTCTTTTGTTCAAAATGGACAATATTTTACGTACATACGCCAAACCGATCAAACGGATTCTGATTATGTTAAAACTTTAGGAAAATTGTCCATGGATCATATGTGACGTGTAAAAGTCAACCCTGCCCCAATCTGAGTCCCGGTGTGGCCGACACAACTCAAAGTGCCTCTCTTTTGTTTAAAATGAACTTAATTTTTAGTGAAAACAACAACTGACATAAGTCAAACTGACCAAACACTTTCGGATTCTGTTGAAACTTTATAAAAACGATCCATGGGTCATATGTGACATGTAAGAGTAAACCCCGCCTCAATCTGAGCTGTGGTGTGGCTGGTACCACTCAAATTATCTCTCTTTTGTTGAAAATGGACTAAATTGTAAGTAAAATCAACAACTGTCATACGAGAAATCAACCAAACACCTTCGAATTCTATTGAAACTTTAGGAAAACGATCTATGGGTCATATGTGATGTGTACGAGTCAATTCTGCCTCAATCTGAGGCTCGTTGTGGCCGACACTACCCAAACTGTCTCTATTTTGTTAAAAATGGACAATATTTTACGTACATATGCTAAACCGATCAAACGGATTTTGATTGTATTGAAACTTTAGTAAAATGATCCATGGATCATATGTGACATTTATGATTAAACCCTGCCTCAATACTAGGTCCGGTGTGGTCGAAACCACTCAAAGTGCCTCTCTTTTGTTTAAAAGGGACTTAATTTTAAGTGAAAACAACAACTGACATAATCCAAACCGACCAAACGCCTTCGAATTCTATTGAAAATTTAGGAAAACGATCCATGGGACATATGTGACATGTATGAGTCAAAACTGCCTAAATCCAAGCCATGGTGTGGCTGGGACCACTCAAACTATCTCTCTTTTGTTGAAAATGGACATAATTTTAAGTGAAAACAACAACTGACATACGCCAAACCAACCAAACGACTTCTGATTTTGTTGAAACTTTAGGAAAACGATCCAAGGCTCATATGTGACATGTACGAGTCAACCCCACCTCAATCTGAGCCGCGGTGTGACCAGGACCACTCAAACTGTCTCTCTTTTGTTCAAAATGGACTAAATTGTATGTGAAATCAACAACTGACATACGAGAAACCGACCAAACGCATTCGGATTATATTGACACATTAAGACAATGATCCATGGGTCATATGTGATGTTTTCAATTCAAACCCGTCTCAATCCGAGACGCCGTGTGGCCGGGACCACCCAAACTGCCTCTCTTTTGTTCAAAGTGGACAATATTTTACGTACATACGCCAAACTGATCAAACGGATTATTATTGTTTTGAAACTTTATGAAAATGATCCATGGATCATATGTGACGTGTACGAGTCAACCCCACCTCAATCCGAGGTCCGTTGAGGCCGACACCACTCAAAGTGCCTCTGTTTTGTTTAAAATGGACTTAATTTTAAGTGAAAACAACAACTGACATACGCCAAACCAAACAAACGCCTACGAATTCTATTGAAACTTTAGGAAAATGATCCATGGGTCATATGTGAAGTTTATGAGTCAACCTTGCCTCAATCCGAGCCGTGGTGTGACCGGGACCACTCAAATTGTCTCCCTTTTGTTTCAAATGGACTAAATTGTAAGTGAAATCAACAACTGGCATACGGGAAACCGACCAAACGCCTTTGTATTCTATTGAAACTTTAGGAAAATGATCCATGGGTCATATGAGACATGTACGAGTCAACCCCTCCTCAATCTAAGGCATCGTGGGGCCAGTACCACCCAAAATGCCTCTCTTTTGTTCCAAATGGACAATATTTTATGTATATACGCCAAACTGATCAAACGGATTCTAATTGTGTTGAAAAATTAGGAAAATGATCCATGGATCATATGTGACGTGTATGAGTCAACCCCGCCTCAATCTGAGGCCCGGTGTGGCCGACACCACTCAAAGTGCCTATTTTTTTAAAAAAAATGTACTTAATTTTAACTGAAAACAACAACTGTCATACGGAAAACTAACCAAACACCTACGGATTCTATTGAAACTTTAGGAAAACGATCCACGGGTCATATGTGGTGTTTAAGAGTCAATTCTGCCTCAATCCGAGCCACGGTGTGGCTGGAACCACTAAAATTGTCTCTCTTTTGTTGAAAATGGACTAAATTGTAAGTGAAATCAACAACTGTCATACGAGAAACTGACCAAACGCCTTCCTATTCTATTGAAACTTTAGGAAAACGATCCATGGGTCATATGTGATGTGTAAAATTCAATCCATCATCAATCTGAGGCGCGGTGTGGCTGACATCACCCAAAATGTCTCTCTTATGTTAAAAATGGACAATATTTTATGTACATACGCCAAACCGACCAACGGATTATGATTGTGTTGAAACATTATGAAAATGATCCATGGCTAATATGTGACATGTACGAGTCAACCCTGCCTCAATACGAGGCCCGGTGTGGCCGACACCACTCAAAGTGTCTCTCTTTTGTTTAAAATGGACTTAATTTTAAGTGAAAACAACAACTGACATACGCCAAACCAACCAAATGCCTTAGGATTCTATTGAAACTTTAGGAAAACGATCCATGGGTCATATTTGACGTGTAAGAGTCAAATCTACCTCAATACGAGTCACGGTGTGTCCGGGACCACTCAAATTGTCTCTCTTTTGTTCAAAATGGACTAAATTGTAAGTGATATCAACAACTGACATATGGGAAACGGACCAAACACCTTCAGATTCTGTTTAAACATTAGTAAAACGATCCATGGGTCATATGTGACATGTATGAGTCAACCCTGCCTCAATTTGAGTCACCGTGGGGCCGGGACCACCCAAACTGCCTCTCTTTTGTTCAAAATGGACAATATTTTACGTACATACGCC
Source organism: Viscum album (assembly GCA_963277665.1). Lineage (NCBI taxonomy): Eukaryota > Viridiplantae > Streptophyta > Magnoliopsida > Santalales > Viscaceae > Viscum > Viscum album. The sequence goes on from OY728152.1 coordinate 1,537,152,763, forward strand.
AAACCGATCAAACAGATTCTGATTGTGTTGAAACTTTAGGAAAATGATTCGTGGATCATATGTGACATGTACCAATCAACCACGCCTCAATCCGAGGCCCAGTTTGGCACTTATGGAGTCACAAGTGATGAGACTCCTAAGAAAATACCTTTTCACCATATATTAGAAAAGTGGTTGTCATATGAAGCTTGAAATGGGTGTAAATAATATTTGAGTTATTAAAACTCTTATTCAACTATAATGGATGATTGTTGTCATATGAAGATTCAAATGGGGAATTATTCACCGTGTCTCTAATCAAAGAGTTTGTGTTCTTTTTTGTTGTTTTAAGTCTGTCACTGTTTTAAGTGTTGTTTTTTATGCAGGTGTATGCACTGGAGGGGCTACTGGAGGGGCTGCTGTGCAACAATTCTGGAAATACACAATACCAAGGGTTTACAACCGTTGGTATACTTTGAGAAATAATTATACCAACGGTTCTATAAACCGTTGGTAAAAAAACTATCCCAACGGTTACAAACCGTTGGTATAATATTTTTTATTGAACATATGCCAATGGTTTCATTGAAACCGTTGGGAAAAAAACTATACCAACGGTTGTAAACAGTTGGTATAATATCAAAATCATAGAATTCCCAACAGTTTTAAACCGTTGGGTAAACCTATACCAACGGTTCAACAGGAACCGTTGGCAAATCAATACATAGAGTGGGCTATTCCAACGGTTTAGTTCAAACCGTTGGTATAGATCTTTCCCCACGCCTTACTTCCCTACGGTTTGGACAACCGTTGGTATAGAATATACCAACGGTTATCCAGCCTATACCAACGGTTTAGAACTGTTGGTATATCCTCCATTTCCAGTAGTGGAAGTTGGAAAAAATTGATGACAATGAGGAGTGTAGTGCAATTGTCCAAAAAAATATTCCTCCCAAAATGAAGGGCCCTAGTGGCTTTATCATTCAATATCAAATATGAGGAAGTGGTCAACTCAATTGTCTGTGTGAATTAGGAGAGAGTATAAATCTAATGGCTTACTCTTTTTTTAAAAATATGGGTCTTATGGATATGCAACCAACTTTTATATCTCTTTAACTTGATGATAGGTTAATCAAACACCCTTATAGGAGGAAGGGTGTCATATTAGTTAGTGTAGGAAAACTCACACTACCCCTAAAATTTCTTATCCTTGATATGTAATGTGATGAAAGGGTCCTAATCATCCTAGGCAGACCCTTCCTTGCTACTAGTGGTGCCATCATTGATGTATCCAAAGGGAAACTCACCCTACACCCTCCTATTGATGACATGATTCTTTCCTTAGAAACCAATGTCTAGAGTGATTCGCAACTTTTTCCTAAACTATATCAACCTATTTATGAATGTTTTCCTTGTGAGGTTGACTGTCTAAAAGTTCCTGAAGTTGGAAAAGGTTATGGGTTGATTTTTGCTGAAAAACTTGATGATTTCCACTACGAACAACTGTTTTTCCTTGAAAACTTCTTTCCTGCTCAATCCGTTGTTGTGTATGTCAATTTCAAACATTAACTCAAAAGTTTCACATCATTTGAGTCCTATTTGGACATTGAAAAAAAAAATTGTTGGAAGCTAAATTTGATATCTTCTTCTAGGAGTTATCTGAGTTGTTTAACTTGCAGGCGGTTTTAGGATTTGCTGGTATGTACTATTCTATTTCTAGGCTTAATCCAACATATATGTGTAGGGGAATCTATGGAATAATTCTTGGTTAGTTAAGTTATTTTCTTAGTATGTTGTTTAAATTTTTAAGAGATGATGAACTGGTTTTTAGAGACTAAGTTGAGCTGGACAACATGAATCCTCTTGGTGAGCGGGATGAGTTTTGGAGAATTTTTCTTTGTGTTGATGATGAAAATATTGTAGGTGAAACTGCTTTTAATTCCTTAGATAATAGTAAAGTCCAGACCACCAATAATTCATACCCATTGAATGATCATTTTTATAATTTTTTTAGGGAAATAAATTCTGGATGGGGACATTAAACCTAGCACTGGATGTGAGGTAACCCATGGTTTCTCTTGTTTTCTTCTTTGCATTTCTCTTTGAAGAAAATACTCATTGCTTAGTTATGTATTTCTCTTCTTGGTGAACCATAATTTCTGAATTGAATTGATATATTTTTTATATTGATTGATGGGTTTCAGTTTCCTATTACAAGTAGTCGGTGGTATGGTGATCTAGGTTAGCTATGAGAATTCTGTTTCAATGGAAGTCTCTTTTGGAACAATCATGGTGGAAGGAATCTTCTATTTGAAGAACACTAGATAAAACTCCCTACACCATACATTGGTTTATTTTTACTATGTTCTTTAAATTGTAATGACTAATGTAAATTATTTTTCCTCTTTTAGGTACTTGAATGGAGCACCCAGGGTTCCTATAGAAATAAAACAAAGAAAGGCATAAAAAATGAATGAGAAGCAGCACATTTAGGGAAGTATTGTTTTAATTATGCCTTGGTTTTCAATATGTGCATTAATGTTTCTTTCTTATGTGAACTAAGTGAGGGAGAGTCCCTGGATTTATTATATAAAATTATGAATCTTTTTCATGAATGGGTGTTTAACTGCTAGTATCTAGAGTGTTGAAAATTTATTTTGAGCTGATTTGTAAAAATAGCTTGCACACACTTCTTTCATTATAATTTTGACACTACTTTACCTCATTTATTATCATGATAATTCTTGAAACAATTTGAGAGATTATTTGTATTCTTTTCAAATTCAACAACACAAACTTTTAAAAAAATCAATGGTTTGTTGTGGTGGTTGGTGGTCTTTAATTTTCACCTTTTTTTATTCTTTTTTCACGTGTGGCAAAGCAATCTTTTGAACTTCAATACTACCCCTCCTCATTCTTTTTTAGTTGAAATGTCCATATGATTGGAAATTAAGTTGTCTCATACTTTGAGGGTCAACAATGGGGTCATTGTTGAGTTTTAAGTGTGGGGTAGAGGGATCATTTTATCACATCATTTCCGTCTGATTTATTGTAAAAAAATAGTCAAATGTTTTTTTCAAAATTTTCTAAATTCATTCAATTTTTTTTCAAAATTTCTTTCACATAATGAGGTTTGTTGGCTTTTATTCTACACATCATTTCAGTCCTTCATAGAGGATAACTATCTGCTAGAAGTTAATGGTAGTAATGATTCTGAGCTGTTAGGGATGAATGATTGATGAGTGGAGCTACTCAGTGTCTTTATGGAAATTCTGTTTAGGAACTCAGTTAAGGAGTGTGATATGATAGATTTTGTTGGTATTAGGATCATGACTTTAAAAAATTGGATATTTTAACTAGATCCTAGGGGAATCATCTTTTAATAAAAAATCACCCTATTGAGCCTACTCATATGATAATTAGTTAAGTCATTTGTAACTGAAGTAAAATGAGAAATTGGGATCCCACGGTGAGTCTATGAGACAGGTGCACTGTGTGTCTTTCTGTTAATAAATTAAAGCCAATTTCAATTTGAATAATTTTTATGTACAGTGTCTTGCACATGAAATATGGCTGGGAAAAATTAGAATAAAGTGCATTTTAAAAAAACGAGCTCATTAAGGTGGGGTGGATTTTGAAACCAAATGAAGAAGGGAACAATTGTCTTAATAAAAGAACATTTGAGTTGTATCAGTGAAGTGAATCCAAAAAAATTAACATTTTTTTTGGAACCTATGAGAAAGTGTAACTTGAAGGTGTCTTTGGTTAAGATTTTAATTCTACTTTTATTTAACATGTCATCAATTTTTGAATTGGAACTTGAATTGGAATTGAAGTAGGACAATAAGGTGAATTCATGTAGGAGGCACGGTATCTTTTGTAGCCTTTAGTTTCCATATTTTAATTGAAACTACGCAGAACAACCTTATTTTTAGCATTCTTTGGAAAGATAAGACCTGACTTGTTGTATTCCTCTATGTTTTAAAGTCCAAACATTCACTTTTTGAGTAAAATGATTTATTTGTGGAGGAGTTTGATGCGGATGTTTTTTCACTTCCATTTTAGTTTTCCCTTTGTCTCACTGACGTTTTCCCGCTCACCTTCTCGACTCACCATTGGCCTCTCGCTCCACCACCGCTTATTCCCGAAACACACCCACAAAAAGCACAACACCGACAAAAAAAAAAACAGCACCATAAATCGAAGCACAAAATCAACACCGATCCACAACAACAATTCAAGAAATTCACAGTCGTAACCAAAATCAAGCATCAATGCATACGAATGAAATAAAAATTGAAGATCAACAGTTCAAGATTGAAAAAAACATTAACAACTCAAGCTCATATTTCAGTTCTGTAAAAAAATTGAAACCTGCAGAACAAATCATCTCAGATCTGGACACCGGAAGCCTAGTCGCGCCACCTTGCATACGCCACTTCCTCCACTCGAACCCGAACCGCCGCCACTGCAACATACCCAAGCCGCCAGTGAACCCCCCTTGGTCGCCCGGTTGAAGCCGCACCTCATCCCCTCTCTCTAAACTGCACCTGACCCGAGCTCACCGGACCACCGCCTCGCCTCCGCGTGCCGCCGCCGATCTCCCCTCCGTCGGCTTCCCTATTTTCCTGCTCCACGCGACCCCCCCCCCCCCCCCCCACTTCTAATCTTTCTTATTATTTTTTTCATTTTCAATATAATACTTATAAATATAATATTATGTACATTATTATTATAGTAGTAAATAAATAAATGTAATTGTTATAACATATATATTATTATAATAGTTATAATAAACATTCATATATTATTAATAATGTATATTTCATGTAAACTTATTACATATATGTATATATCATTAATACTAATATTAGGTATTTTAAACATATATATATATATATATATATATATATATATATATTCATAGTTGTAAATTAATTAATGATATTAATATATAGTATATATATGTATATGTATATATTTATAATAATAGTCTTACATTTTCTTCTCACGTGCATTTTTTGTGTGTTTCATTGTTCCATGCATGGGGAGACGATCTGGAAATTACGGAGGGGTGCGTGGGAATATTCAATTGAGGGAGAGGAGATTCCAGAATCATCAGGGGCGTTCCACTTCGAGCAGGGGGAAGCAGCAGAATTCATTCATCATTTCCAATGGGCGGGATATTTTTGTGGGTATTCACGTCATTCCATTCTCAACCGCCACTCCTAATCATCTAGCCTCCCTCATCTATCACTACTCATCCGTTCCATCTTTCACCAGTTCCACTTCACCCATTCACTCAACCGAACTCCATCACTCCACACAATCCCATCTCCTCATTCCCTCTTCCATCCAAATCCAATCCATCCATCCACTCCTCCACATTCATCCATCCATTTTCCATATTCCTCATGATCTTCCATTCTCATTCATTACATGATCTCTCTTCACCTGAGCACCAGAACAGAGAGTAGAGACAGGCAACCGAGCTAGTATCAGGAATCAAATATGGAGCTGGAGCTTGAGGAAGCAATCTCGCGAGAGATGATACTTCATCTCTTTCTTCCTTTCATTTTCTTTTTTTTTATCGAGCATGTGTAGTTAAATATATAAGGGGAATCAAGTTGTAATGAACTAATCATCCATTTATCCGTTCTGTTTTGTTAATTTTATTTTTTTAGTGCATGTTTTGCGTTCGGTTTTCTTTTTTGTTTAATTATGAGTATCAATATACACTACCTAATAACCGACAGGTGAGGTAGTGAATCAATTCACATTGGATCATTAACTAAAGTACCAAAAATTGGAAAAGGTCAATGTATCTCTTCTCTATATTAAACGAATTAATTCAAGGGGTAAGGTCGAAAGATCGAGACTAAAGAAAGTTCACCGAACTGTAATGATATACTGAATTGGAAACTAAGTAGATTTTCACTATTTTCCTATGCACTGGATGATTGAATTAAAATGAGTAGAATAGGAGAACATCATTTTATCAGTTCAAAGCAGCATGAGGACCCTAATTCATCTTTTGATTGTCTCACTCTCTATTTCTTGTTCTCACTACATCCCACACCACATCCACTACGCTCCATTTTCACACTCACTGCTTTCCTTCCGCCCACTATTTTCTTTTAGTTCTGTTATTGTTTTCTTTTTTTTCTTTTTTTTGACTTTGGTCTTCCCCACATTAGTCTTTCCCTATGGTTCGACACCCTTCTTACCACATTACTAGTAGTTTGTAGGGTTTATAAATTTTAAATTTGTGCATACTCAACGACCTAAACACCCAAACTTTGGCACTGTTGCTGAGGAAGGCACATAAAACCAAGTTAATAAATAAATAAATATAACAGAAAAATAGAAAATATAAAACAAAAAAAAAAACAAATCTGAAAAAACTATATATAAAAAAACTCAAGATTTTCCCCACTATTTGCATGCACACTAGGTCAACTAAGTCATAACTGAAAACTCAAATTCAAGAAATTAAAAACATTAGTCTGATCTTAGAAAACAAAAGAAAATAGAAATGGAAAATCTGGAAAACATAGTTTAAAATCAAAATGTGAATGTGTCACAACCCCTGGTTCCTGCCCCTAAGAAACCCAGAATTAGGGAGTTTCAAATTCCTATTATGTCAAGCAACCCATCATGCATCAGGTTGTCCCCTAGGTCAAGAAACTATGAGATCAAACAATCCCATCTCTCCCAAATCCATTCTTTCAATGGTCTCCTAGAAGAGGACCAACTTGAATTAATTAGGGAGTTTTATGGTTCTTTCCAACAATTACCTCTACGAGAATTGAGTGAGGAGGAACTAAGGTTGAGACTGTTTCCATTCTATCTTAAGGGGAGGGCTAGGACTTGGTTCCAAAACATGGATGAATAAATCTTCCAAACCTAGGATGTAGTGTCCAATGATTTTGTTTCAATATTATATCCCAAGAACACCACCACTGAGGTTAGGCATAAAATCAATGGGTTTTTCTAGGATAAGGGAGAGCTTTTTCACGAAGAATGAGATAGGTTCAGAGGCCTTCTTAGGCAATGTAACACCCCGACCCCTCTAGACCGGAGCCAGTGTATTACTTTTTATATTGTCATGGTTAGAAGGAATGAAAATCCTGAAGGAACGATCAGTTTAGTAGTCTTTAAGAAACTAGACACATAAACGTAACTCAAATTACATTGGAGAAGGTTACAAAAAAACAATACATAACAAAAACTAAAAACTGCGACCATAGGAACTCAATAAATGATCTCCTCTTCATCACCTGTTGAAGGTAGAAAATGAAGGGTTGAGCTTAAATGCTCAGTAAGGGTTACAAATAGCGGAATCATGAATCAATAATAACTGAATTGTAAACAATTTGACATAATCAACATGGCATGGTGAATAAATGAAAAACTCATGCCATTAATAAACTGAGAATGAAACTGCATCCATAGATTTTTTCATAGTGAAAACCTCATGGATAGTAATAACTGATAATGAATAAAGAGAATTATTATTAATTGGACATCATGTATCTGGCACATGAAACCATAATACCGTTAAAACGGTTTAGTTCTGTGGGTAGAAACTCGTCTGATTTTTAGAAACAAACTCGAAGGGTTTGCCACCAAACTAATTTATCTCATGAGACCTACCGATGCATAGAGGGGCTATAGAGGGACCCACCCGCCACTTCATGTCCAAATCATTCTTTATACATTGATTCAATACAATAGAAATATGCCTTTTCAATGTCCGTATAGAGTAGAGTATACAGATTCATCAATATTTCCATAATTAAAATAACTTTCCAAATAAACACCGTATGTAAAATGGTATACGGTTTAGACAACAAACATATCCATGATATGAGATTATGGATATTTAATATAAATATAATTTTAAAATGTAAAGTGAACTCAAATGGGAAGTAGGTACACCATATAAAGATTATTAGGTACACAATACAAAGTTAGTCACAACAAAATAGCAGTTGGGACAAAGTCTCTTACCGCAATGTAATCGGTCGAATCATATGACCAGAACTTAATAACCCTCAAATGAATCATTGAATAACATGAATATAAATAGAATCATGTTATTATATATCAAATGGCAGTACATGTATACCACATACACGAAATAAGTGGTGACCAATGAAAATATCACAGAAATGAAAGTGAGATGAGAAACCCCTTACCTTATACTCGAGTGTGTTCTTCGTTTGTTTTAATGACCTGAATAATAAAATTTAGCTTCATTAATTAATAACTCCAGAACCTCCTATACATGTAATTGATTTATTATAACCTTATTAGTCTCACTCATGTCCCTTTTAATGGGTTTAAGAGGTTCAATTTTATTGGTTTGGAAGCATTTTCTTCCTTGGTTTCCATGATTTGTTTACTTGCTTTCATGAATGGAAGTTTGTTTGAAATGTGGTTAAACATCCAGAATTGTTAATATATCTTATTAATTAAATTTATGAGATATAAATGATTTTTGGTTATATACCATGATGATGATTCATTAGTTAAAAGTTTATTAAAAATATTCAGATTAACTTGGCCGTTTTGTTCATAATGAACTTGTTTTGTATTATTATTTTTTATTATGAGTGTCTAAGGATTAAAGAACATTAATGAGATGAAATAAATATATTATTATCTGGTTTAACCATTAAAATGGTTTCATGGCCAATAATTAAGGATAAAGTGAAGAACGAAACTCTGTCGTCCACAAAGGTTATAAATTGGAACCTCATGAATGTTGATTTCATTTATAAAAATAAAAGGGAGTAAGGATATTGATGATAGTTCTTCCATTCACATGATATAATTATAGTATATAGATGATACTTGATTTTATCATGGTCATTTGGACATAGGAGGTGAGGAGAGAAAAATAAAATAGATGAACTTGAAAATAAAAGAAATAGTGAGAAATCCCTTATAAAAATTATGCAGCCTAACGACGTCGCTTAAAACATCATAAAATGAAATGATGAGAGAAAAAAGATATATCATAATATTTAAATAAAAAGGATGGTAAGAAGAACACATAAAATCTAACCCCAACATATGAGAATAGAAAATCAAATAGACAACATAATGGAAGTGTCGACTAAAAGAAGAGAATGAAGGATTCCCTTACCTTGTAGAGTAACTCCTAGATCTTAAAGGATGAGACCTTGGGGGATTAAGGACACCTTGAGAGGACTCCTTGAGAGGTAAAACCACCATATCTTCGAGGATATTGAGTTTGTAATGAAATAAAACGAAGGGGTGTGAGTGGGTATTTATAGTTATTAAGAGAGAGTTTTTTATTAATTAAAAGGGACACCTCGTTAGTGGTTTTCACAAAACCATGGGATTGCCCATGGTATTTGCTCATGGATTAAGACACTTGATACAACTCATGTCATAAGATACTTTACACAAGTCTACCAGCCTTTTATATTAATTATTACATCATTATTATTCCATTAAACTACCGAAAACTCAAAACTGTATTTTTACTATTCACAAAAATTTAAGTATTTTAGAAAAATCCCAAAAATTCACCCTAACCATTTTTAAACATGCAGAATTCAAAACTGAACTCCATTTTTAGAAAATAATTTTTTTAAATATTTTTAATTTAATTTTTAAATAAAATAAAAGTTAATTAAAAAAATAACAGTTTAAAGGTATAATTAGTTTTGTATTACATTGAAAAATTAATTAACTTCTCATTATCTTATTACCTTAAGAAAATAAAATATTATCATTATTTTCTATTCATAAGGGTCATATTACTATTCATAAGGTTACGTTACTATTCATCAAAAAATCAAGTTGGTTCCATCAGACTCCAAATGACTTACTGATCACAACTCTAGATGACTGTTTCTCAAAATTCAAAACAAAGAAGTGAAAAATTTATGTTTAATGGATAGAATATAAATTTCTATTATGATGTTTATTTTCAAAAAAGACTTAGTGCCTCATGCAATATAGGCTATCTAATGAATAGATGGTATTTAAGAGCATCATACCATAAAATGTTTGGGGTGTTATATTATTCCCTCCTTCTGAAATTTCATCCTCGAAATTTTATGTATAAAGCCCACCAAAATGATGTGGGTGGTTCTTCTTTATGAAATCCTCTGGTTCCCATGTTGGTTCCTCCATATTTTGGTTTCTCCAAAGAACCTTTACTAGAAGAGTTGTCTGATTTCTCAATACCTTCTCCCTTGTGTCAAGAATCCCGATAGGCTTTTCACAGTATAAGAAATCAGGTTCCAGTTCTATTTATTCATATGTGATTACATGTGTTGGGTCTGTCATGTATTTCTTTAAGAATGACACGTGGAACACATCATGAACTCTGGAGAGATTTTGCGGCATCGCTAAATGGTAAGCTACAACTCCGATTCTTTCCAGAATTTCAAATGGTCCAATGTACCTGGGGCTTAGTTTCTCTTTCTTACAGAACCTTAAGACACCCTTCCATGAAGATACTTTCAGAAATACATGATCTCCCACTTGGAATTCCAAGTCCTTTCTCTTGTTTTCAGCATAACTCTTCTTCCTACTTTGGGATGCTTTAATATGAGCTTGTATTTTCATCACCTTCGTCATGGTCTCTTCAATAAGTTATGGGCCTATAAGCTTCCTCTCACCAACTTCATCCCAACAAGTTGGAGTTTGACATCTATTTACATATAATGCTTTATATGGAGCCATTTGAATACTAGAGTGGAAACTATTATTGTAGGAAAATTCCACCAAAGGAAAGTATTGATCCCACATACCTTGGAAGTCAAGAGAGAATGACCTCAACATGTCTTCTAAATTTTGAATAGTCCTTTCAGACTATTCATCAGTTTGGGGGTGATAAGCAGTACTCATATGAAGCTCAATATTCAAATATTTCTGGAGAATTTTCCATAATTTTGATGTAAATCGGGGATCTAGATCGGATACAATTGATAGAGTTGCACCATGAAGTCTTAAAACTTCATTAATATAAAGTCTTTCCAAGGGCTCATGTGGAAAGTCCTCTCTTATAGGAAAGAAATGTGATGATTTTGTGAGACGATCAACAATTACCCATATTGAATCACTCCTTCTAGGTGTCCTCAGTAGTCTGGTGATAAAATCCATTGTAATGTTATCCCACTTCCACATAGGAATAGGTAAAGGTTGCATCACTCCTTTGGGATGTTGTCTCTCTATCTCCACTTGTTGAAAAACTAGACACCTTGACACGTAGTCAGAAATTTCCCGCTTCATATTCTCCCACCAAAAATATTCCTTCAGATCTCTATACATCTTTGTGCTACCCGGGTGTATAGAGAAATTTGAGCTATGAGAATCATCTAATAGTTCCCTTTTTAGCTCAGGTACTGATGGAACACATAACCTCTTCCCAAATTTCAGAACTCCTTCTTCATATACAAAGTCAGCCAGTCTCCCATCCTTGACAACATTAATTTTCTTATTCAGATTCTCATCATCAGATTGAGGGATTTTTATCTTCTCTAATAAAGATTATTTAGCAATCATTTGAAAGAGAAAAGATGTTTCCTCTTCTTTAACAATTCACATATCCATCTTTTGTAGATACAAAAATATAGGATCTCTCTCAATCCTCATTTGAGTCAGAAGTCCGTGATCCTTCCCACTTAAAGCATCTTCCACCTTATTCACCTTTCCAAGGTGGTAGTGTATTGAACAATAATAATATTTGATTAACTTGAGCCATCGTCTTTGCCTCATGTTGAGTTCTTTTTGTGTGAAAATGTATTTCAAACTCTTGTGATCTGTGTATATCTCACATTTTCACTGTAAAGATAATGTCTCCATATCTCCAGAGCAAAGATTACAGCTGATAACTCAAGATCATGTGTTGGATAATTTTTCTCATGGGTCTTCAACTGTCTTGATGCATAAGCAATAACTTTATCGTTTTGCATAAGGATGAAACCCAACCCATTCTTTGATGCATCACTGTATATCACAAATCCATCACTTCCATATGGAAGATTCAAAATTGGAGCATTGACCAATCTTCTTTTCAATTCTTCGAAGCATTCAATACATTCTTTTTTCCACACAAACTTAACTCCTTTACGTGTGAACTTGGTTAGCAGGTTAGCCAGTCAGGAAAAATTCTAAAAGAAATGCCTATAGTAACCTGCTAAGCCAATAAAACTGCGTACCTCAGTTATGTTTGTTGGCATGGGCCATTCTTGGATTGATTTTTTCTTTGTAGGATCAACTATGATTCCTTAGAGAAAATATGGTCTAGAAAAGAAATTGATTGAAGCCAACATTCGAACTTGCTAAACTTCCTATACAATTTAATGCTTCTAAGAGTTCTCAGAATAACCTGCAAGTGATTCTCATGGTCTTCATATCTTTTTGATTATATGAGGATATCATCAATAAATACCACAAAAAAGTTATCAAGATATTCCTTGAAAACTCTATTCATTAAATCAATGAAAACAGAGGGTGCATTTGTTAGTCCAAAAGGCATCACTATAAATTCATAATTCCCATACCTGGTCCAAAATGCTGTCTTAGGAATATCTTCCTTCCTCACACGCAACTGATGATATCTGGATCAAAGGTCAATCTTCGAAAATTATTGAGCTCGATGAATTTGATCAAATAAATCATCAATTCGGGGAAGAGGATACTTATTCTTTATTGTAATATCATTGATTTCCCTATAATCAATGCATAGCCTCATGGATCCATCTTTCTTTTTGACAAACAAGACCAAGGCTCCCCATGGAGAAACACTGGGTCGAATAAATCCTTTTTCACTCAAATCCTCTAGTTTTTTCATTATCTCTACTAATTCCACAGTGTCCATTATATAGGGAGTCTTTGATATAGGTCTTGCACTAGGAATTAAATCAATAGAGAACTCAACTTTCCACTCTAGAGGATGTCTAGGTAAATCATCTGGAAATAAATCAATGTACTCTTGCACTATGTTCACATCTTCAATTTGAATATTTCTTTCCTCACCCATAGATATTGGTTTATCTTCCTCTCCAAGTATTGCATTCAGTAGAGATACTAGGGGTGGTTCTAGATAAGAATCAGGTGGCGAAGTTTCTACCCTAAAGACAAGGGATTCTACACCATTTTCAAAAATTGTAACTTTCTTCTTCTTACAATAAGTCTTCACATCATAATTTGACAGCCAATCAATACCGAGAATTATATCAAATTCAATCATTGGTATGATGATAAGGTTAGCAACTAAAGCACATTTTGGTGTCTGGAGGGGGACTAGTCAACATGCCTTTGTTGCAATGATACATCCCCTGAGAGTTTTGACTAAAAACTACTTTATTAAATCAAATTGGAAATATCAAACTTTCTTAGAAAACTGGGAAGATATAAATGAATGTGATGATCCAGAATCAAATAACGTGTTGGATAATTTTGAGGAAACAATTTATAACGCTCCGACCCTAGTTACCCAGAGTCGGTGAATTATTTTAATACATTGGCATGATTACAAGGAATCAAGTCCCGAAAGACCGATCAGTTTAGCAATCTTGTAAAATATATTACATACATGGACGTTACATTACACTTTAGAAAATAAAACACAACATAAATGATCCTTTGAGAATTCCATTAATCCCCTAGCTTAACCCTGCTTATCAATAATATTACACTTCTTGGAATCCTAAGAAAATTAAAACATTGAAAGGGGTGAGATCAGATTCTTATTAAGGATACAAATATAGAGGAAACATTCATACATAAGTATAAACATTTAAGGCAATGTATAAGACTAAAACAAAATCCTTTTTAAACTTAACACTACTGGAAATTCAGGCTATAGCCACGGTTTTAAACAGTGGCTATAGGTCTTCAAACCATGGATATAGGTAATAGCCATGTTTTGAGGAATCGTGGCTAAGTTTGGCGTGGATATAGGCCTAGAATTATAGCCACATTTTGGAAATGTGGTTCTAGGTCTAGGGCCACGGTTCAAACCATGGCTATAGGTATACGGCCACAGTTTTAACCATGGTAATATCTCTATAGACATGGTTTAAAACCATGGATATACTATAGGAGGGACACAATTTATTGCCATGGTTAGAAACTGTGGCATTAGACATATAGCCATGGTTTTTAACCGTGGAAATAGACCTATAGCCACGGTTAGAAACTGTGGCTATAGGGTCTGAAAAACCATAAAAAATAGCACCCACCCACTGTACAGCCCCCCCTTGCAGTGGCCCACCCCCTGCAGACCCCTCCCTCCTGGACACTGGACACCCCCACCCTACATAAACCCCCCTCCCCTGGAAAGTCCCCTTGGAAAACCCCCTTTCAAAGCCCCCCTCCTGGACAGACCCTGGACACCCCCCAGACAAACCCTAGACACCCCCCAGACCCCAGACCCTGGACACCCCCCCCCAGACAGACCCTGGACACCCCCCGGACAGACCCTAGACACCCCCGAACAGACCCTGGACACCCCCCGAATAGACCCTAGACACCCCCCGACAGACCCTGGACAACCCCCGGACATACCCTAGACACCCCCCGGACAGACCCTGGACACCCCCCGAACAGCCCCTGGACACCCCCCAAACCCTATACACCCCCAGACCCTGGACATATCCCCTTGGATAGCCCCCCTGCAGTGACCCACCCCCCTGTAGAACCCTCCCTCCAGGACACTTGACACCCCCACCCGACATAAACCCCCTCCCCTAGACAGCCCCCCTACAAAGCCCCCCTCCTGGACAGACCCTAGACACCCCCCCATACAGACCCTAGACACCCCCCAGACCCTAGAAACCCCCCCAGACAGACCCTGTACACCCCCCGGATAGACCCTAGACACCCCCCGAACAGACCCTGGACACCCCCTGAACATACCCTGGACACCCCCCCAGACAGACCCTGGACACCCCCCGGACAGACCCCTGGACACCCCCCCGGACAGACCCCGGCCAGACCCCGGACCCCCCCCCCCTGAACAGCCCCTGGACACCCCTAGACCCTGGAAACCCCCAGACCCTAGACATATCCCCCTGGACAGCCCAGACCTCCACTCCCCTGGACAGCCACCCCCCCACCCTCCTGGACAGACCCTAGAACCCCCCCCCCAGAACCTGGACACCACCCCATACCCCCCAGAACCTGGACACCACCCCATACCCCCAGACCCTAGACACCCCCCAGACCCTGGACAGATCCCCCTGGACAACCCATACCTCCACTCCCCTAGACTGCCACCCCCCCACCCTCCTGGACAGACCCTAGAACTCCCCCCCTCAGAACCTGGACACCCTCCAGTCCTTCCCCCTACCCCTGCTAGCCCCCACTTGCACCCCCTACCAGCCCCCACTTGCACCCCCTTCCAGTCCCCTCCCCCCTGCCAGTTTCCCCCCTGCCCCCTGTCAGTCCCCTCCAAATTAAATTATACACGAAATCTACTTACATACTAAGAATTAAACAAATCCAAATATAAAAAACACATAACTGCACTTACATGAGTCTCCCTATAATACAATCTATCAAAGAAGTATGGAACCAGCTCAAAAGTACCTACAACACAAGGTAGAACATAGTACTTCTCATCCCCTAAAATTATGGTAAAAAAAACATCTTCGAATATTCACAAAGAATATAACTCAATAAACAAGAATAGTGCATCCCCCCTGCTAGACCCCCCTGGACAGCAGCCCCCCCTGCTGGACCCCCCTAGACAGTAGCCCCCCCGGACAGTAGCCCCCCCTGCTGAACCCCCTGGATAGCCCCCCCTGTTGGACCCCCCTGAACAGCTACCCCCTGGACCCCCTGGACAACACCCCCCCCACTGTTGGACCCCCCTGGATAGCAACCCCCTGCTGGACCCCCTGGACAGTAGCCCCCCCGGGCAGCCCCCCCTGCTGAACCCCCTGGACAGAACCCCCCCAGCTGGACCCCCCGGAATAGCTGCCCCCTACTGGACCCCCCCCCCCCCCCCCCTGAACAACTGCCCCCCCGGACCCCCCTGGACAGCAGCCCCCCACATCCCTTTCCCCCCTTGCACCCCCTGGATAGCAGCCACCCCCTGTTGTGTGGCTAGTTATATGGAGGTGTATAGATGTGTGTTGTGGTTCTTCCTGGTTTCAGGTTGGGTGGGGAGGGGCTACTCAGGTGGAGGGGTGTATGTTCGTAGGGAGTGGTATGCAGGTTACTTTGGATGCTTCTTAAGGTTGAGGCTGGGAGATGCTGGGTTTATCCAATAGAGACTTACAAAGATTCTCATAGTGGGGTTATAGGTTTCTTGTGGAGGATTTAGGAGGTGGGGTTGTGAGTTTCGTGTTGCTGTTTGGAATTATAGGACCTTTGAAGATGGGTTTCAGCTGGGGGTGTTGCTATTTGGATTTTTCTACATGGTGTAGTACAGGATACACTTACATGGTGCATGGTTCTGGTTGGTTTGTGATTTCTATTATGGTTGGTAACATGTTTTGGGTGCATAGGGGTTGTCTTTCTAGTGTTTCTTCTTTGTTTTGGATTACTATTGTAGGATTCTGGTTCTCTCGATTTTCTAGTGTGGTGGATATAGTTTGGGGTGGGTCTTCAGGTGGTGGTTTGGAGTAAGATCAGTTGGATTGTGATTGGTTTCCCCATCTTGTGTCTATTTTCTATGTTTGTGGAAATTCATATCAGATTCAAATTTGAAGCCACTATCTTCCTTCAATTTTCTTTCTGTAGAAGTGCAGTGTCAACAGGTAATTGGTATTTCTCTAAATGAAAGCACCAAGTTGATAGGTGTTTCCAACAGGTAGAGATAAATAGTACTAAAGTTTTTCTCTCTTCTGATTAGTTCAAACTAGTATAGAATGAAAAATAATTATACAGACTTACCTCCAGGGAGAAGATGGCTCTACAATCCATAGAACTAGCCAAGCTCTAACAAATAATTTAATACCCATCCCCAATGGTCTCGACCTCCAATTTATTTAACAAACCATTTACCATTGAAGTCTAATTACAACACTTCCCCCCAGTAGTAACATTCCAATACCAGTATTGTGTTTGAATATCTGAGAAGGTTGTCTCCTTTTAGGGAAACTGAATACACCATTAAGCTAAAAATAGGGGTCTAACTAGTGAATATCAAACCATAAAAACATTCTTACCACATAAAAATTGAAATAGAGAATCAAGTATAGGAGCTGCTGTAATTAAGATTTATCATATATAGTCACATACCTTATTTGATCCCGATAATAGTGGTTAAAATGAAATATAGGGAGTGGTGAGTGTGTATTTACTATTATACTTTAAACTAACTAATAGTTCCTGATAAGCATCTTATTCTTGTAATTGTGGAATTAATGGATGGGTTGTGTGAAGTGACTTATTTTACCAAGTTGGATTCAAAGTCAGGTTTCCACTAGGTATGAATGAGGGATGGGGACATTAAAAAAACAATGTTCAAGACTTATAAGGGGCACAATGAATATATATTTATGACATTTGGTTTGATGAATTCACCAACAACCTTCTAAGAAAAAATGACCACCATATTTCAAGTAATGTGGTGGGATTTTTAGTTTTTTTATGATATATTACTCTATAACAGTGGATGTTGGTGTAGAGTGTCCATATTCTATTTTTTTACTATTTTTGGCCCCTGATGCTGGTGTAGGTGGGTGTTGGGTGATGTTGTGGTTTCTAGGAGGTGGTGTGGCTGTTGGGAGATTTACAAAATATTGGGTGATTATTTTTGGTGCTACAGATACTGGGAGATGTTGTTGAGTAGTTCTGTGAGATTCTAGATAGGAACATCAAGATGGATGTTTGGTGATGGATGAGTGTAGAGGCTAAAGTTATGGTTGGTGTTGGCTTAGAGGTGCTGGAGGTTCTGTTTCCATGGACTGGTTTGTTAACAAAGATTGGGTGGTATTGTTGACTGTGAGTTGGTAAATGGGTTATTGGCTGGTTTTGTGTGTGTGGTGCAGGATGCCTCTTTGATGGGGTGTGTTTCAGGAGTGGCATGGGTTGGTGCTGGTGGATTGGGATGTAAATTTGAGTACATTCCTAGTGGATGGACATTGTTGTTGGCTTATAGGTGTTGGTGCTATTACTGTTGAGTGTGTTACTACTAAAACTCTAATTGTTATTGGGTTTTTCTCTAGTACATGTGCTATTGGATAGTGTTATTGGATTATAGTAGGTTGTTGCTTGGTGGGGAGTTCTTCTGTTGTCAAGCGGGCTACTACTATTTCCAGTTCCACTAGGGGTTGGCTGTTGATTTAAAGCTGGGAGGTTGGGGTTTAGTGGGGATGGAGATGATGGGTTTACTGGTTTTCTCGGTGGCTTTAGGCTGTTCTCTTGGATTTCTTAACGATTTATTATTCTACTCTTGATACTTTGGGCTTGCGGTTGGTGGATCTATAAATTTGTTGGAAATAAGTGATGCTATCCTTTGATGTATGCTGATGTTTTCATGTGGACAGGGGTGATATAGCTATTTTAAGAGTTGGGTGATGGGGTTGTTTGTTGTTGGAGCTTGGCGCTTGGGAGTTGAAGGCTTTGAAGTGGACGGTGTTTACTATAGGAGGGTGTTTACATTCCTAGGTGATAGTAAGGGGATATGGAACTGGAAGATGAGAGTCTGGTTGTAGGTACTATGGTTTAGGGGTTGTGGGTAGGTGGGGCTAGTGGGTATTTCTTGGCTCATTGGTGTGGTTGTTACTGGTTGGTTGGATAGAGCTTTGGAGTAGGATGAGGGCTGGTTGGTGATTGTGGGGTGTAGAGGATTTGTGTGTGGACTGGGTTATCTAGGAGGTGCTTGTGGTTGTGATCCTGTATAGTGGGTAGCTACTGGGGTACGGTTTCTATTAGGGGTTGTGAGCTAGTTCATTGGTTGTTGGTTGGTTATGTGGGATTGAAGGATGCTGATTTGGTGAGGAATGTTGTGGGAGTTATGCAGGATGGTGTTGGTGGATGGAATACTATCACTGCGAACCGCCACAGGGTGTCATCCTGGAGCAGGGCCAAATCACAGCATTACTGCAGCATGACCGCGACGTGACCGCGGCATGACTGTGGCGTGTTGGCCCGGTCCAGAAACATTTGCAGGGCATCATCTCTTGGCCAGGAGCGAAGGGAGTGGGAGGAGGCAGGACAACATTCCAGTCATCGCCCTGCCGGCAGAAATTATGATTAGTCAATCTCAACATTGATCACAAGACTCATAGAACAATGTCACTATGAACCGCCGCGAGGTTTCGTCCTGGAGTAGGGCCAAATCACGGAATTACCGCGGTGTGACTGCAGCGTGACCGCGGAGTGTTGGCCCGGTCCAGAGACATCTGCGGGGCAGCATCTTCCATCCAGGAGCGAAGGGAGCAGGAGGAGGCAGGGCAACATTTCGGTCATCGCCCCATCAACAGAAATTGTGATTAGTCAGTCTAAACATTGATCACAAGACTCACAGAATACTATCACTATGAACCGCCGTGGGGTGTCGTCTTGGATTAGGGCCAAATCACGACATTACCATGGTGTGACCACGGTGTGACCGTGGCGTGACGGCGGCGTGACCTCGGCGTGACCGCGATGTGACCACGGCGTGACCGCGGCGTGACCGCGACGTGACCGCGACATGACCGCGACGTGTTGGCCCGGTCCAGCGACATCCGCGGGGCAGCATCTTCCGGCCAGGAGCGAAGGGAGCAGGAGGAGGCGGGGTAACATTACGGTCATCACCCCGCCGATAGAAATTGTGATCAGTCAGTCTCAACATTGATCACAAGACTCATGGAATATTATCACTACGAACAGCCATAGAGTGTCATCCTAGAGTAGGGAAAAATAGTGTAAAAAACCCATAAACTGATGAAGAATTCACAGTGCATTAGGTGAAAGGTTTATTTCTATGGGTTTCATCACAATATAAGATTGAGGATAATATCTGGATTCCTATATAAATGCATCTGGGAAACTGAAAAATCCTCATAAAATCCAATTTCATTCATATCAGTATCAAAATCAACACATGTATAAGGTACCTATTACTCCCACATCCACACTAGTTTGATTCCCCATCTAGGGAGTGGGTCCCAGTCTTCCTTCCAACCTTTATATTGGTTGGTCTTGGAAGCACGAAATATGTAAGGATAGTATTGTTTCATCAAATCAAGAGTTTTATGTTTTAAATTGAGGGCCCTAATACTTTGATTCATAACAAAGGCTATGGGTGATGATCCCTCATTGATATACACACCCTTGGTCGAGATATTAGTAGTGGTATAGTTACTGTACTGTTGAAACCATTAGAGTGTAAGGTAATCCTTCAACTTCAGGATGAGCACATCATTCAGGATCATATGACCATATAGTGGAAGATAATAACTCTTAGGATATTCATGGTGGTGTTTCATTAAATGATTTTCCAAGTACAAGAGTGTGGAATCAAATACTTCATAATAATCCAGCCGAATCATTTTAATAATTTATAAAAAATGGGAATAATATTTTTCATTAAAAAAACTAACCGTCTTGGTATCCATTGTAAATCTTCAATAATATATCAAGATTTTTATAGGAGATAAATTTTTTTTTTTGGAAAAATTTATAAATTCAAAAATTTGGCCTAGGTGTGATGTGGTGCAGATCACTCACCAATACATCCTCACACAGGTCACCCCAACTAGGTACATGTGTCATGAAGATAAGGGAATGCCATGTGTATGTGAGAAAATCATTAACATGAATCTTTCATAGAAAACTAGAATGATGAAACATCTGTGTAGAAGAAAAGAACTCGGATAGATGAAGGGTGGATAAAACTGTGATAAGGTGATAAGAAGAGACTTAAAGCCATCGATGCTATTTATAAATGCACGAACACCAACACTGGTGGCAGGTGCACCTAACCTTCATGGACTAACTGCATGAACCACCAATGAAAGACACCAGCACGACATACTTTTGAGGCCCAACCTTCCCCATTCATCCCTTGCATGGTACTCAAGATTCTATTTTCTTCAAGACCAATCAAGAATGTAAATGGGAATCTAGAGACCAAAAAACAAATAATATTTCAACATATGTATTTCATTACTTAAAGATTAGACCCTCTTCTTCTAATCAGATCAAATCATGAGGGTTTTATTTTACACTCCCATTTCCATATGAGGATGACTACATTAAAAAGAGAATACCTCAAGTAATTGGGAAGTTAAGAACAAAAAATATTAAAATCGATCGCCCAATAAATCCCAACAAAATACACAAACAACGTCATCATGCAGGGCTAGGTTGTGCAACCCCAGACTTGTGCAAGTCATCATAGAAAGGGAGATCTATGCCAACACCCAGTGAAATAACCTATGATAGAATCCTATGAAAGACATATCCTTCTCCCAAGATCCCAAAATTTCCTATAAATAGGACCTTGGTCTCTATATTTATGAAATATGGAAGATTAGAATAAGTCATAAAGCTCTACTTTCCCTATTCCATTTCCTGGTCCATCAAAACCATCCAGGTATCTCTCCAAAACCTGAATGAAGAGGTAATTAAGGGTAATAGTTATTTTATTGTTCCTAAAGTGTTTGGAGAATTATTCACCCTCAGGAGTAACCACTCACCCTCAGTCCATAAGTATTATCTTTAAGGTATCCTCCCAAACTAAGGACCTGCACAAAACCCTTCCATAGACACCTGAGGTAACCCTACTATCCTAGAGAAAGGACTCACCTATGTTTTATTGCCAAGGATTTTTTTTTCTAAATTCACCTCTAGCTCACATAGGTACATCCTACACAAATCAATCTCATGTCGTCTAGGTCTATCCTGCAAGAGACATTCTAGTCCATCTAGTTTAATCTTGTGTGTGCCTTCCAGTCCACCCAATTCTACCCTACATGAGACCCTTCTATCCACCTATGCCCCAACTAGGTGAACCATCCTTTGGGATGAATTTTCATTTCACCAATGGTAGGTCACCTCTTCCCTTAGACACCTCACCCAAAAGAGATGAAGACGAGGCCTTCCCTGAATCCTCTAGATATGTGTAGTCAGACCATAGGGAACACTATAATGTCCTCTATATTATAAATTATAACAGTAATTAAGGTCCTAAATTTATAATATCTAATATGTTGGATCCTTGGAGTGTTATTAATTATAAAATCTTCTGGTAATAAGGACCACAACCTTATTATAAATGCTAGAAACCTCCCCATTTTAGATAGTGAGGGGATAAATTTTCTTATCCTTTGATGATGTCTAGTGCCTTAAAATTCTCTCATATTCTATGAAATAAGGACAAGGGAATCCATCCCATATTAATCACCTAGTATTTCTTGCATAGTGCACTTATACAGTGCATAATTACTAACTTCTTGTATAGTACACTTATACACGGGGTGCCGTCCTTGAGCAGGTCCAAATCACGGCATTACCGCGGCATGACCGCAGAGTGACTGCGGCGTGACCGCGGCGTGACCACAGCGTGACCGCGGCGTGACCGCGGCGTGACCGCGGCGTGACCGCGGCGTGACCGCGGCGTGACCGTGGCATGACTGTGGTGTGTTGGCCCGATCCAATGACATCTGTGGGGTAGCATCTTCCGGCCAGGAGTGAAGGGAGCGGGAGGAGGCGGGGCAACATTACGGTCATCGCCCTGCATGCAGAAATTGTGATTAGTCAGTCTCAACATTGATCACAAGACTCATAGAATAATATCACTGCAAACCGCCGCGGGTTGTCATCCTGGAGTAGGGCCAAATCACGGCGTGACCGTGGCATGACCGCGGCGTGACTGTGGCATGACCGTGCTTATGATTAAAGGATTATTTTATAAAAAAGTTTTAAAGCCTACTAAAAGGGAATCATTCACTTAATTAGAACCGTTTGGAAAGAGAAAAGGATTTTTTTATACCTTCTAGAGGTTTTTGTAAGTTTACATCCTTCTGGTTGAGAATAATTCAAAATGTTTTGTGAATAAAATCATATTTTTTCTATGGTTGTTTCTGCTTCTGAACAAGCACACAGAGACCCACCGGTGACTGTGGTTATGATTAAAGCTTCCAAAATTTGGTATGAAGAGAAAAATATTGATTCTCAGCCTGTGTTTTTGGTATAAGAGGAGCTGTTTTAAGTTCTTATTTGGGGGCATGAAGCTCTATTATTTAAACTGGGATTTCCATGTGTTTGGTTTATTTATGATGGGATACTAAAAATGGGCCAAAAAAGTAAGGTCAGTGAGCTTCAGAATACTTATGCTCTAAGGAAAAGATCATAAAAAGTTACATTAAATCTTAGGCTGCCCCCAAAGCCACCTCTAGGGGTTTCTATTATAGTGCTTGAGAATAGGTTGTCATTCCAATACTTAAGCAATCAAGAAAAGCTATTCGTAGTCCACCTAGAGGATAATCTGAGTTTTTAATGGGTATGAAATGTTAGTAATATATGGGGGTTAGTTTTTTGTGGGGCTGGCTGGGGCGTGTATGGGAAGTAGTGAATAATTAGGGGCGATGTTTTATTTCTCGATACTTCTCTATTTTGGCCAGCTATAGTTGTTAGGGAGTTGTTGGATGGGTTGTTATCATTTGTTTCAAATATTGAATAGGGGAGAGAATAGCGGGAAGGGGGTACAAATTAATTATCTTGGTTCAGCTAGTTGATGTTGAGAGGTAGGGGACTTGGGAGGTGCCGACCTTATCTCTCGGAGAGGTGGTATTCTTCCTTGAGATTCTTCTCCTCCCTCCTTATGTATCTCCATTTCTTCTCATCCTAGAAATCTCAATTGAGCCATGTATATTTGTTCAATGATTTTATACCTATTTTCAACTGCTCTCATTGCTGTTAGGTTTGTTACCTAACTTTTGAATATTTTAATGGGGAAATCACTCAAAGAGGGAAGCTGATCCAAGATTTTCGATAGCTGGAGCGAGAGTAAGGATTTGGGAAATACAACAAAGGTGGGGAAAATTGAATATGCATCTCACACTGAGGAAATGGTTTATGTGACTAGTTTCTGTTAGACATGATTATGATCGGAAGGTATGTGTGACTCTTTCATGGAAGCATTTTTCATTGAAAAAAAGATGAAATAAATGAATTACATGTACTTTATTTCTCTCTATAACAACTATTTTTATATTGGAAACAACCTTTTGGGAAAATTCCTACTAAAAACGCGACTCTGATGGAGGCACGAACATTGGGAAGTTGTGACCATTTCTGAAGACACGCTGTAGAAGCTGGAGGAAGTTCACGAGCTTTGTTAGCTTGATTGTTGTTTATGATGGAATTCAAATTTTCTACAGATGTGCGACTTATTCAAACTCATATTATCGTGATTCAAGAACTAATAACAAATATAAAAAACATCTTTAGTTATTGTAAGCAGAATCATTAGAGATGGAGATGCAAGTGTCTCGTTGCTTAGATTCTGGAAATTGAGGTGACAAAGCCACTGCATGTACATTTAGTAGACGCAATGCTAAGGAGCATTAGATTGCAACCAAACCAGTATGTCTTGAAGAGGTAATATCTTATTTATATTTTTTCATGGAAGTGGATCAAATGGAATTGAATAGAGAGGTAAAAAGCTTGTGGACTTTTCAGTCCAGACAGAAAGGGATAAACAATGAAGAGATTGAGGAGAAGTTTGAATCCTGTCTCGAATGGCCTGACGTGGTACATTATGATCTGATTTCATCATAGGATAAGAATGAAAGAAATATTGAGGAGGGGAAACCTGTTCATGTTCTAATGGAACCACTAACTAAGGGAAAAAGTGTTTGAATTTTCTATCAGAACAAATCATGATGAAGTACAAATTAGCGACAATAGATGCGTATTTTGATTTTTTTGAAGTAGAACCCATATAACCAGAAGTGATTGATGTTGGAACTTCCATTGAAAATGTAATGGAGACTGGTAGAGTTTCTATAAGACAACAATGCATTGCCTCTACAGATACTCGGATTGGCTGTGAGCATTGTTTTTCTGCCAGTGGTAGAAAGAGTCAAGCTAGTCTAGTGACAACTGCAGCAACCAATGTGGAGGATTCTTACACACTGGTTCAAAGATTCCTAAAGGAGAAAAAGTAAGACCAAGAAATGTCGGGGCCTCTTCCTCAGGGTAAGAGAGTTCTGGATGGGAATTCATTGGTTACTGCAAAGGATTCAGAAGGCTACTGTAAGGGATACTTTTCAAAAGGATTTCAAAGTAGTATAGATTACCTATTGGATTATTTTTCAACATGAACAACTACTATAATAATTTTTTAAACATGGAATAATATTCCCCAAGATCTATTTATTTTCCTAGGAGGTCATTATTTTTCAGTAAGTTGGATGGTGTGGGATGGATGTGGCTGGAGCAGGGCCAAATCACGGCATTACCGCGGTGTGACCGCGGCGTGACCGCGGCATAACCGTGGCGTGTTGGCCTGGTCCAACGACATCCACAGGGTAGCATCTTCCAGCCATGAGTGAAGGGACTGGGAGGAGGCGGGGAAACATTCTGGCCATCGCCCCGCTGGAAGAAATTATGATTAGTCAGTCTCAACATTGATCACAAGACTCATGGAATACTATCACGGTGAACTGCTGCAGGGTGTCGTCCTAGACCAGGGCCAAATCACAGCATTACCGCGACGTGACTGTGGCGTGATCGCGGCGTGTTCGTGGCGTGTCTGCGGCGTATCTGTGGTGTGACCACGGCATGACCGTAGTGTGTTTCCCGGTCCAGCGACATCCACAGGGAAGCATCTTCTGGTCAGGAGCGAAGGGAGTGGGAGGAGGTGGGACAACATTCTGATCGTCGCCCCACCGGCAGAAATTGCGATTAGTCAGTCTCAACATTGATCATAAGACTCATGGAAT
This sequence comes from Viscum album, assembly GCA_963277665.1. Classification (NCBI taxonomy): domain Eukaryota; kingdom Viridiplantae; phylum Streptophyta; class Magnoliopsida; order Santalales; family Viscaceae; genus Viscum; species Viscum album. Next base: position 1,537,178,625 of record OY728152.1, read on the forward strand.
ACTATCACTACGAACTATCATGGGGCATTGTCCTGGATCAGGGCAAAATCATGGAATTACCGCAGCATGACGGTGGCGTGACCACGGCGTGACCGCGAAGTGACCGCGGCGTGACCGCGACGTGACCGCGGCGTGACCGTGACATATTGGCCCAGTCTAGTGACATCCGTGGGGTAGCATCTTCTAGCCAGGAGTAAAGGGGACAGGAGGAGGCAGGGAAACATTCTGACCGTCGCCCCACCGACATATGATAAAACATATCAACTATTTAATATGCTATAACAAGGGATCACCAGAGAAGGTTGTAGCGAGTGGCACAATGACGCAACGTCTAAAGGGAAAAAAATGACGGAAAAGAATCATACACCCTACACAAACCATTTACAAATTCATTCACTTTGCCTAAACATGGAAATTTTATTTATAATATTCAAAGCGTGAAAAGGAAAGTGTCATGGTCAAGGCATATGCCTACTCGGGCAATGTAATTTGAGTTAAACAAGTATGATAAGCCAATTTATATTATTCAAAGAAAACAAAAACTAACTAGACACAAAAAAAACACCAACAAGAGGCATATGAAAGAATTAAACCAAATCTAAACATGATACAAATAGCTATCACTACTCTTTGGTTTAGAAGACAACGCACCTCTGTTGGAGGGGTTTTATTATAAAATCATGGCATTGATTTATTTTAACACAAATCAACCATATAGAGAAATTATGAGGGGTTAATTTTATCATTTATTTCAACACAAATCAACCATATACTTAATAATTCAATTTTCCATGTTTAGGAATGTTGGTGCACCCCATGGGTGGCCCTGAACTGGTAAAACAATCCTCAACGCATCACACAGAAATTATGAGGGGTTAATTTTATCATTTATCCAACCAATTTACCAAACCCTAAAAAAGAAATAAAATTACCAACAAGAGATAAATAATAACACAACCTCACATTAAAAAATCAATAATAAAACAATTGTATATAACTTATAGACCACATAACTCTATTTTAAAGAATACTTATTGCTCAACCATTCCCCTTAACTCGGAATCAAACACCATTCAAAACCGCAACATATGATCTGAAAAGAAAAAACGTTGTCAGGTCATTGGAAGAACATGAGAAACTACACATTCCATAATATGAAAAAGTAAAGAAATATAAGGATTATACTCACCCATAGATTTGATTCGAAACCAATGGCGCTTCAAATGGAATAGAATAAAAGGAGATCAACCCATGTAGAGATATGATAATTTTGGATCATATCTATGGTTTCAAGATGAATAAATGATGAGAAAATTGAGTGAGGTCTGATAAATACAAGGGAAAAATTGGAAAATTTCACTTTTTAAGGGCCACACGGTTTGGCTACATGGTTTTCCAAAACATACCCAAACCGTGCACCAATATCTGTCCAAGAGGGGTCCAAGTCACACTGTGAACCAGGGATCTCACACAGTTTATAAAAATATGTACCATTAGTCTGAAATTCATCTTTCCAAGGTTATTTGGTTTACTCTAACTATGTTCCAACCATGTAACATGCACATAATGGCCACTTTTCTCCTTTCATTCATGTTTTGAACCCCCTTAACACCCTACAAAAACCATAGGTTTCTTACATGTAGCATGGGTATGAGGGATCTTGTGGGGATTATAAAACATCCTTATCGGTGTAAGGCACAATAGATACCATGTGAATTAAATGAAACAATAAACAATAACTGGACACATGAATTAAAAACTTTTTCCCCAAGAGGGTATGGAATATAACCAAACAATAATACATCATGTCAAGATAACATTGTCAATTGAGAAAGAAACCCAATAATTAATTGAAACCTTGGAATCCCCAAAATGGGTCCAGACTCCAATTCTTGATCCCCATTCATGCTCTTCCCAAAGACAACTAAACTCCCCATAAGAGGGCCTTTTCCCTTGTTCAGACATACAATGATGAAATAATATTAGGTACCCAATGATTTTCTGGTCAAGGTGTGGTTAATAATCAGTAGGACAACACTAACGATGTCTATAAATTATCCAGTCTAAACAGATAGTGTATGTAGGTTCAATGTAAATAAGATAGAAAAAAAAAGAAAACTCAGGTATTATTGGTTAACTATATACACATTAACCATTTCCTTCTTTATTTCCATTTTTATCACTTATACCATCTTAATAACTTATTTCATTTTCATCCCATGTTCAAATAGGTTAGGCATTTATATCTTTTAAACAATGGCCTAATATGGTAAAATACTATTCATAAGTGAATAAGTCATGTTCCCTATATCGCTAGGGATAAAAATATCATAACCAAATAATTACACTTACCATGGAGCCTCAGTACATGTAGTCATATCCAACAAACTATTAAGGGAATATATCCTCAGTCCGACTCCTTAACTCATGTATTAAAGGGGTGGGGTTTAGAGCCTCTATCCAACCTGACCCATGTGTATTGAAACTGAAGTAAATTCACCCCATACAACCAGACCATGATCACATTCTTATGTATTGATTAACCACATATAACATATTTCATCTATACATATTCCATACACACAAACATCATAATTCATATTTATTTTCGTATGACACAATATCAATACATATCCCATTAACACATTTTCCATTTATATCGCTTATCCCATTTGACCCATTTCCCTTTTCATACCTTAACCCATTTAGAATATTAATCAATAGCAATAACTTAACCCATATATCCATTTACTCAATTTAGGTGCATTATCCCATTTATCACATTCCTATATTCTTATTAATTAACCTATTTACGCATGTACATCACAAATTCATAATCCATTGCCCAAATTCACATTAATCCATTGAACTTTTTTTCACATCATTCCAAATAATACCATTTTCCATTTCTAATAACTTGAAAAAACAACCATTGGCGACTCTTATATTTTATCTAAAATTTCAACATATTTATCATGGTCTTTAATTCAACACAAATCAACCCTATTTTTAATATTTTAATTTTCCATGTTGGGAAATGTTGAAGCACCCCATGGGTGGCACTAAACAGGTGAAATCATCCTCCACACATCACACAGGGATCATGAGGTGTTCATTTTATCATTTATCCAACCATTTTACCAAACCCTAACAAAGGAATCAAATTAAAAACAATATAGAACCATGAACAGAACTGCACATGAACAAATTAACAAAAAAACTTTTGGATATAACTTGTAGATAATTTACTTCGATTCTGAAGAAAACTACATGAACAAACTTGGATAATCACTCGGATTCAAACACCCTTCCAAACCCCAACCTAATATACACTAGAAAAAAATCATTTAAGGGATTCAAAATAAGATAGCAAAGTAAACAAACCCAAATCTGAAAAATTGAAGAAAGAGGAGTATTAGAGAAACACGGAGCATTGATTTGAAACCAAGGGTGCTCCAAACAGTGTAGAATCAAAGGAGATCCACCCTTGGAATGATTTGGGAATTTTTTTTCATAACCATGGATGAAATGGGAATAAATGAGGAGAATATTTGCCGAGGCATGATAAATATCGATGGGGGGAAATGGGAAAATCACACTTTTTAAGGCTGTATGGTTTGACATAATGGTTTTCCAAACCGTTCACCAACCATGTTCTTGCCTCTATCCAAGAGGGGTACAAGTCACAAAATAACCTGAGGATCTTATAAATTTTACAAAATAATGTGCCAGCTTTGTTAAATTATCTTATCTAAGGTGGAATGGTTTCGCATCACAATATCACAATTTACATTAACATACCGCCAACCATACAACATAAACAGAATGTATAGCAACCCAGGGTTAACATAAAAATATATTACATAATATTAGGTGAATATAAATTACATTACAATAATACATGCCTATGGACTATAATAGTTTTGTGTCTTTGTAATCATAAAAAATATTCAATCGTAATGAAATATCATAAAAATATCCCATAATGATGTCAACCATTAGTACTTATACCTAAAACATATCTTCATAACCTAGGAAACTAAAATATTAGAACGGTGTTCATTTATATTACCATTAAGTTAAATAATGTAAATGTGTAAGATACTAGTAAGATAATTATATGTTGCGTATCAAAAATAGTTATGGTGATTTTTCTGGTAAACTGCATTGTGTTCTTACAAGGTCAATGGATTCACCAAACCTGTAAATATTAAGTATGGATAGAATTACGTATATATAATATTATATTTTTTTATGAATCCATAGCCTTTAATGTGGACTATTTTCCATTCCTAATGAACATGAAAAGGGACCATGAGTTTGTAGGGACACATTACCATTCTTATACACACCTAAAATTATAAATTGTTTCCAGTACCAGGATCACAATATTAATTCACCTCCCTATGGCCAGTTGGTCCACTATCAAAAATTTTGTAACTCTGAATCTGGTGTTGTATTCATGCACTAGTAATATCAACCAATTATAAAACATCACTAAGAAGGCTATATTTTGAACCAATCGGTTGACATCTAGGGAAAAATTCCATCCCCACTAACTCAATTGTCCTTATTTGAGTGTTGTAAAGTAATCATGAATTCATCCCTAGTTTTAATGTATAGGAAAAATCCCCGGCCTACCCACATAAGTATTGTGATAATTTGGTGTGGAAACATACTGAATCCATTCAGAAAAAAAATAAATCTTTCTTGGGGAGGGCTTGACCTCCTGAAGATTCTGTGATATCTTGAGAAATTCCCTCAAAGCGGAGGAGTTCATTTAGGATCATCTCAAATGAAGGGATAAACATATGAAGGGATATCATAGCTCTTGTTTTGAAAAATGCAAGGGAACAAGATAAATCAAATAAATTTCAAAACATATTATCAATGCCCAGAACCAATTGAGAAAGATGATTTGGCTCGGCCTGGGCACTCATGTTCAAAATTTCCCCTAAACTTTGAAGCTCGGCATTGAAATACCTTTCAAATTTCCTGAAAATTTCACATATTCATGAGAAACCAAGCCTACGGGTAAGGAAAAAACTAAAAGTCCAATCAACTTACAGGATAGAATCCATGACCATTCGGTCTCTGGAGGAACGAAGAGGGAGGAGGAATGATGAGGGAGAAGGAGAATTCGCCGAGGGAGAGGGTCGAGGGTGGGAGGAGAAAGTCGAGCGTGAGGGTGGGGAGGTCACCGTGAAACACCGATGGCCAGGAAGTGTAGAAGCAATGTTGGGGAGGAGTGCGTGGAGAGTAGGTCCAGGTCGAGGGTTCGAGGAGTCATGGATAGTGGGGAGGAGGAGCTCGCAGATCGGGGGAGGAGAGGAGGAGAGCATCATGGAGAGCGTCACCGAGAGCGTCGCAGACTGGGGAGGAGGAGCTCACGGATCGGGGGAGGAGAGGAGTCACGGAATGGGGAGGACAAGCCCGATTGATAGTAAAAAAAAACATTACTATATATTTTTTTAATCCATGGCTATAAATTATGATATATCCACAGTTTTAATAGAACTATGGGTATAAACTAAGATATAGCCACATACTTATAAAACTGTGGCTATAGGTCCGTGGCTATAGCCCTGTTTTCTAGTAGTGTAAACTTCAGCGTAATATGGCAAAGATACAACAAAATAATGCCATTTACTTATTCACATGGATATTCTACTAGTCGAATAATCACATTAAATATCAATAGCCACTTTCATAATGATGGAATTCATAATGCCAAACTATCATAACCACATATTCAAGGCCTTGTGCTAAGACTACACATAAGATTTTGTCAAGGCCTTGTGCCAAGACACTAGTTTGTCTCATGATACCTACCGATGCATCGAGGAGCTATAGAGGGCCCCACCCGTCACTTACTAAGTCCAATGCATTTCTCATATGAAAAGGTTTAAACATAACATAAACATTCGTATCAAAACTGGCATACGAAATGTCAATAATTTACCCATAAACTATGAATGGTATTAAAATAACACATCCACAGTCAAAAATATCACAAAACCTTCAATACAATAAAGAATATTTGTATCATAATAAATCAACTTAAAACAAGTTTAAAATCCATTAAAGGATTTTGACATAGATGAAAATGATTTGTAAAACTCTTTGAGAGAAATATCCCTTTTTAATTAAAACATTTAAAAGTCACACAATTTAGAAAGAAATACATTTAAATACATTTTTGAATCAAAGTGTCCCATACCACTTTGAAACTTTTGAAAGTAATTAACATTTTAAAAAATTCATGTCCATCTAAATAAATCTTTAAAACCATTTTGAAAAAATGGACATTAATGAGAATGGTTTAGAAGAATAAATCTTTAAAACATTTAAAATGATGTTTTAGTAAAAAGTACCATAAAATAATCCCTTTGAAAACTATTTTATGAAACATGGACATGGATAATAAATATTTCCCAGTAGATAATTACGTAAAAACAACCTCGAATAATAAAGAGATTGTGAAATTAACCCTTATCAATTTGGTAACTTACAAAACATACACCCTATAGAAGAGGTATCATACAATGAATATATAAATACACATAAATTAAAGTTTATTACAAAAATAATACAATTATGAGCAGTACATATGTAACGACCTGAATCCGGAGCCCCTCCACTGGTGCCCCGTACCTGGTTCGCCACATGAACTCAAGCGCGTTTCCCCAAATTCCATAGGCTGCTGACTAGCAGCGAGGGCCTTGGTGAGTCAGTGGGGAAAATATGCCATCATTCGGTAAAGTACACAACAGAAAACAACCAGACACAATAGTAGAAACAATCAATAGCATATAACAACTGAAGTAAACAACAGAAGAAATAGATACATGATAATGATGCAACATGGTACATATGTTTATGGAAAGCAGTAAAAAACGCAACGTGCTGAAGTAAAACTGAAAACAAAGTGCAAAATAAAACAAGGTAAACTCCTTAGCATCGCAAGCCTCAGCTCAGTCCCATGCTCTCCAGCTCCAGTGAATCAAGAACCCGAAGTAGAAGGGCGCTTGCCCTTATCTATACCTGCAGAAACATAGTCTACTTGGGCCCAAAAGCATGGCCCAAACAGGGTGTGAGACAAAGTCCCAGTACGTAACCACCTAAAGATCTATGCCTAACAGTCAATGAATACATGGAAGTAATAAAACAAGAAGCAGTAAACAGGAACACAACAAATACAATCTACAGTTCTAACAAAAGAAGCACACAAGTAAACAGCCAGCAACAGTAAGGAAAAAGGTAACCCTCTGGGTAGCTCTCATAGCCTAACCCCTATAGTTTAATCTATAAGTACTAGCAACCCTCTGGGAGGCACACACAGTCTCACCCCTCTGGTTCTGCTACAAAAATAATAGACTCTCTAAATAAGCACACACCATCAATTCCCACTATAGTCTCATATCGTACTAAAGGCTCTATGGGGAAGCACCCAACGTCTCATTCCCCTTGTGGCCCACGTCGAGGAACTACAGACTCTCTGAGGAAGCACTCATCGTCAATTCCCCCTGTGGTCTCGCATCGTATTTAAAGACACTCTGGAGAAGCCCTTACGTCAATTATCCCTTTGGTCCACTACTCTAGGTTCTCATAGTCCTGAGTGAAACTAACATGCTCATCGCATGTATATCATCCAAGTAAACCTCAAGAACTACTTGGATATCATTCTAAGGCTCAACAGCATAAAAACGTATTAGTTCCACTATCCTACGACTAGCCATGGAAACTGGAAAAATGCCAAACAGGCAGAACAAACATGGAAAAAATCCTGATCACAAAATAAATTACTCTACTTACAAGAATAAACCTCTACTATAGCAATCAAGCAAAGCAGACAAACATTAGGGGAAAAACCGGAAACCCACAATTCCCTGCCCAAGGGAATTTTAGGAATTTGCACAAAATACTCATCAAATTTCTACAGAAAGTCACAAACCACCTACCTCGATCCTAGGAGATCGATGTATGTGAATCACAACGATTGATTCCCCTTAGAACATCGTAGATCTGAGAAAATGAAAAAAATGCTCAACCCATGATAACTCAAAAATGAAGAGGAATCATAAAACGAAGCTCAAGAAGAAGGAAGATCTTACCGCTGCAATTCCAACGCAATCGACCATGCTCGAATCGGATAATGGACTAAGGGGCAGGAGCTCATTGAAGATTCGGCCATATGGGTCGCTCTCGGACGAACGAGACCTAGAAGGAGGTATTTCTGTGCGTTAGGTGTGACCCCAGTCCGATTGGTGAAAAAAAAGTACACGGTGTGTACTTCTAGAGTACACGGTGTGTACTGGGTCTTTTCTTTACTCTGCCAAAATTGGCCTCCACGTCACCCCTACACACCGTGTGTGTGGACTGGGCACAACCATCACACGGCTTCGAGCCGGAGAAGAGTACACGACATGTACTCAGAAATTACACGGCGTGTACTTTGAAAATTTCCAGAAAGTTCATTTTTCTTAAAAACTCCAGAAAAAGGAAAGGAGTACCTAAAACGAAGATCTGGGTTCTTACAAATATCCCCCCTTAAAGAAATTCATCCCCGAATTTCCCTAGCGAGGCGTAGAAGAAGAAACCCCAAACAGCTCTGCCACTGCGATCGTACATCGGCCTCTCTCTCCCAGGTCTCGTCCTGTACTCACCCATGCTTCCATAGCACCTGTACAAGAGGGACAAACTGGCCTCGGAGAACCTTCGTACTGCGATCGACAATCCAGATGGGATGCTCTTCAAACGATGCATCTGCTTCGAGATCAACCTCCTCGGGCTGAAAGACATGTGACGGGTCTGAAAAGTAATGTCGGAGTTGAGAGACGTGGAAGACATCATGCATGGTCTGGTACCTCTGGGGTAACTGTAACTGATAGGCGACTGACCCAACTCTTTCTAAAACCTCAAACGGCCCGACGTACCGTAGTGAAAGCTTACCCTGTCTCCGAATCCTCTTATGTCCCAACCTCGGTGCGACACACAGAAAAACCTAATCCCCAACCTCGAACTCTAGAGGTCATCTCTGCTGATCAGCATAAGACTTCTGCTGAGACTATGCCGTATCCATCCTCTTCCGAATCAGCTCTATCTGTTCTGAAGTCTCCTGAACAAGACGAGGTCCCAGAAAAGCTGCCTCTCCTACCTCCAGCCAGCCCAAGGGTGATCGGCATAGCCTACCGTATAAATCCTCATATGGTGACATTTGAATAGTCGCCTGAAAACTGTTGTTGTAGGTGAACTCCACTAGAGGGATATGCTTCTACCAAGAACCACCAAAGTCCAGAATGCAAGCTCGGAGCATATCCTCAAGCACCTGGATCGTGCACTCAGACTGGCCATCAGTCTGGGGATGGTATGCCATACTCAGAAGTACCTGGGTACCCAAAGCCTTCTGAAGTCCCTGCCAGAGCTGGGAAGTAAAGCACGCATCCCTTTCTGAAACAATGGATTTTGGAACTCCATGCAGACGAACGATCTCTCGGAGGTAAAGTCATCCCAGATCATCGACACTGAAGGTCTCCTTGATCGAAAAGAAGTGAGAAACCTTCATGAGTCTGTCAATGACAACAAAAATGACATCGTTCCCCTGAGGCGACCTCGGAAACCCGGTCATGAAGTCCATCGCAACATCATTCCACTTCCACTCTGGAATGGGTAAATGCTATAAAAGGCTTGCTGGTCGCTGATGATTTGCTTTCACCTGCTGACAAGTAAAAAATCTCATGACAAAACCACCAACATCTTTATTCATACCTGGCCACCAATACTGGAGATGAAGGTCCTGATACATCTTGGTGATGCCAGGATGAACTGCCCAAACGGAGGAATGAAAATCCTGCATCAGCTCCTCGCGTATGTTTTCTGGAACCTATACGCGCCCCTAGAAATTCAATATCTCATCCTCGCCCAGTGTCCATCTAGGAAGAGGGTCCTCTCCCGACACACTCTCCCGCAGGACTAAGCCTTTTGAGTCTGATAGCTGTCTCATCCGTACCCGATCAAGTAGAGTCAAGGTAACAGCTATAGAAGATAGGAAGGTCTGTCCCTGTCTGTCGTGCACCTCTAGATGCATCTCAGAGAACAGAGCCATAAGCTGCCACTCACTGCTGGCCTCCTGAACTACCTGAATCTGAGTTCTCCTGCTCAACGCATCTGCCACTGCGTTGCCCTTTCCTGGCGTATAGGCAAGCTCAAAATCAAAATACTGAAGATACTCGACCCACCTGCGCTGCCTCAAATTCAGATCATGCTGAGTGAAGATATACATGAGACTCTTGTGGTCAGTGAAGACCAAAAAGTTCTCTCCTAGAAGATAGTGTCTCCAACAGCGTAAGGCATGAACAACAACTGCCAACTCCAGATCGTGCGTCGGGTAGTTCCTCTCACGTGGCCTCAACTGCCGAGACCCGTACGCAATGAATCCATCTCCCTACATAAGCACAACTCCTAGAACGATACCTAAAGTATCATAATAAACAATGTAGGTCTTGCCTGGTTCTGGCAAGACTAGTATTGGCGCTGACGTCAATCTTCCCTTCATCTCCTGAAAGGCTGACTCACCAGAATCTGACCATAATAACTTCTCCCCCTTATTGGTTAGTCCTATCAAAGGTGCTTCTATGCGTGAAAAGTACTGAATGAAGCGTCTATAGTATCCAGCCAGCCCTAGGAAACTCTGCACCTCAAAAACGTTCTTCGGCTGCTCCTAGGAGACTACAACTCTCACTTTCTCTGGGTCCATAGATACTCCTGCCTCTGAGATAACGTGACCCAAAAAGTGAATCTGATCCATCCAAAAGTGGAACTTCTAGAGTTTAGTATAAAGCCGATGCTCTCTCAGTGTACTCAAAACGATCTCAAGATGTGTGGCATGGTCGTTTCGAGTGTGAGAGTACACCAAGATATCATCCACAAAGACCACAACGAAGGAATCCAAGTAAGGATGGAACACTCGGTTCATCAGTTCCATGAAAACTACAGGCGCGTTCATAAGACCGAACGACATGACTGTATACTCGTATAGATCATACCTGCTACTAAAGGCGGTCATAGGTATATCTGATGGTATAACACGCAACTAATGATAACCGGACCTCAAGTCGATCTTCAAGAACACTCGGGCTCCTCGAAGCTGATCAAAGAGGTCATCAATCCTCAGCAAGGGATATTGGTTCTTGACCGTCAACTGGTTCAGCTTTCGATAATCCACACAAAGCCGAAGGGTACCGTCTACCTTCTTCGCAAACATGACAAGAGAACCCCAAGGAGAAGTACTGGGTTAGATGAAACCCTTTTCCTACAACTCCTCCAACTTCTTCTTGAGCTCCTTCAAATCAGGTTTAGCCATCCTATAAGGAGGAATGGACACCGGTTCCACTCCTGGCACAAGCTTAATAGAAAAGTCTACCTCACGCTCCGGAGACAAACCCGAAAATTCCTCTAGAAAGACGTCCCTGAAACGATCCACCACTGGAGGAAAGTCTAACTGCAAAGTCCCTTGATCATCCAGATAAAGACTAGCAATCTGGGTTTTCACCCTTCCTAGCCCATGATGCTCGAGTCCTGCTCTACTCGCCTGAACATCCCATTCACCTCTATGAAGAAAAGATTTTCCCTCTGGTGAAACAAAACTCACTCTACGACGATAACAATTGATGAATGCTTGGAAGGGAACCATCTAGTCCATCTTGATAATGACATCATATCCTGTCATCTCTAGGACATAGAGATCCCATAAGAAATGATACCCTGCAACCTCGAGAGGGCACTCTCTAAACTAGCATATGCTAGATGTCCTCATCCCCAAAGGTGTGTCTAGTGTCAACAAGTCGGTAGAAGAAAAGATGCAGAGCCCAAGGCTCTCTACGATAGCAACAGAGATAAAACTATGCGTAGCACTAGTATCGAAAAGAGTTGAAGATAAAACTGAGGCTACTAAAACCGTACCCCAAACTGTAGAAGGTCCGAGATCCTCATCTTGATAGGTCTGCTCCACGGTGAAAGACTGGCCTGCACCGCGACTCTGTGCCCCTGACTGACCACTCTGAGATGAACCTCCCAGTTGGTGTTGAGGGACTGGTGGATGACCTCCATGGCCTTGACCTCCACCTCAGCCTGAACGGCCGGAAGAACTCCAGTTCCCCGACTGGTGAGAGACTGGTGGGGCTACTCCTAAACGAGGAGTCATGGAAGAACCCCAGTCACCAGTTTCTAGTGAGAAAACCTGGAAAAAAATGATGAAGGTGACCCATCTTGCCGCAAGATCGGCACTCCATAGGGTCCCTCTAGCACTACGGCTTCGTGTGCCCTGACTGGCCACACTGGTAGCATGTCACCTGGCTGCCTGACGATGCATCACGCTTCCTCAGATCACCGCACGTAGAATCTCTACAGCGCTTCTTGCTGTCATATGGAGGAAGACTAGCTCTAGAAGCAGAACTGCCCTGGCTCGCAGCTCTGGAGTCTCTCAGATTGCGCTCTGCAATCAGCGCCTGGTTGACAATGGAAGTGATGGAAGTCAACTGGAAGATGTTCACCTATGAGCGAATATCTCGCCTGAGACCATCCTCGAACTTCCTTACCAAGAACACCCCACTCCCATCCTGGATGGGTGTAAAACGCTGCAGCTCAGTGAAATGAGAGGAATACTCCATGAAAGAAAGAATACCCTGCTTTAAGCTCATGAACTCCCAGGCTCGGTCAGCCCTCAGGGTCTCCGGGTAGAAGTAGTCATAGAACATGCGCTGGAACTCCTCCCAAGCCATAGCCTGTTGTTGACCCGCCTGTGGGATCACGTCCCACCACCTCTTGGTGGAGTCTCGGAGCATGTAGGTGGCGAGCTTGACCCGACTTTCTGGAGGCGTCTCCAAATGCTCGAATATAGTCAGCATGGATTCCATCCATGACTCTTCAGCCTGAGGTCCTCCCTCCCCTAAGAACGTGGGAGGATGATACTACTAAAAAACTCATGTCAGGTATGCCATAGTCATGGAAGAAGGCGGCACTCCCTAGAAGGTTTGCATCATCCTTAGAAAACCTTCCCTGAACTGTGCATCAGCGCCTGCAACTGGTATAACAGTCGGTGCCAAGGCTGGCCCGACTGGAGGAACGACAGGAAGTCCCAGATCAGCTCTATCTAGCGTCTGATCACTGCCTGATGACAGACGTACGACCGGAGGACGTCTCGAAGGCATATCTTTGAAGGATAAAAAGCACACCTTAGATTAGAAAGTCAAGGACAGAGAACACAAGAGTAAAAAATGAAAATAGGGGACAAAAAACACACAAGTTTACAAAACTTGACTACACGGCATGTATAAAAACTACACGACGTGTCTTCTTAACCCACTGACATGGGCGTGTACTCCTTCCCTACAAGTCGTGTACACTTCAAACTACACGGTGTGTTGCACCCACACATGGCGTGTACTTGAAAACTGTTCCCCTGCCTGAGTCTCTTTACATGGCTAACCTACACGGTTTTCTTAAACTGAGACTACATGGCGTGTTATTAACTCACATGGCGTGTACTAGACAAGTCTTCTGCGGCCCGTGTTGTTAAAAAACGGCCGTCCACACATCTGAACCTTACATGGTGTGTTCCGAATAATCACGACATGTATAGGTCGAGGTGACACCGTCCCGTGTTGTTCGTGACATGACCGGGCACTTGGCAAGACTACACGATGTGTCCTGAACGAAAAAGGTGTGTGGAAAAGAAGGTAACTCCGGCCCGTGGTGTTCGTGACACGGCCGGGTACCTGGACAGGACTACACGGCGTGTTCCATTACAACATGGTGTGTGCTACTAGAGCTTCCCTAACCCGTGTTGTTAGTGACACGGCCGGGTACACAACTCATTACTACACGATGTGTACCTACAATACAAGGCATGTTCCTAAAGTTACTTTCACAACACCGTGTTCTACTTACACGGTCAATAACACGGCCTGAAAACTACACGACATGTATCCAAAAATTACACGCTGTGTATTTTGGGTTTTTCTGGGCAGTAGCTCAGAAACTGCACAGAACCCCAGAAACACTAAAAACAAGGCAAAGAGGTTCCAAATTCTGATTCATGAGGGCCCATAATCCCCGTAAATCAAATATGGGCATCTCCTATAGTCACATACATGGGAAAAACAAACATCTCTCTAACATAATAGTAGATATTCTATCAAGCATCTATCACAACAGCATGCATAATCTACACAAAGCCTATCACAATAGCATGCAATCGCTAATGCACCCTAGATGGCATGGAAAGAATTCATGGCATGTGATTTCTAGAAGTTCCTATATGATGCATGAGATGGAATACCCTCATCTCATTGGGTTGCGATAGAAATAGAACCAAAATATCAAAACAATAACCTCACAAGTCATGCGAATCACTCTAGATGAAAACATATCAACCATTAAACTCAAAAGCAGCAAACTGCAATTAACGAGGTAGTATGGCTTTTCCCTGTACACGGGTTAGCTACTCCTGAGCACAACTTAACACCAAGTATCAAGTTCATCCTATCCCTGGATAAAGTCTCCAAACAGTAAAGAAAGAGAAAAGAACTCCTCTGATACCACTTTGTAACGACCCGAATCCGGAGCCCCTCCACTGGTGCCCTGTACCTGGTTCGCCACATGACCTCAAGCACGTTTCCCCAAACACCAGAGGCTGCCGACTAGTAGTGAGGGCCTTGTTGAGTCAGTGGGGAAACTATGCCCTCATTCAGTAAAGTACACAGTGGAAAACAACCAGACACAATAGCAAAAATAATCAACAACATATAACAACTGAAGTGAACAACGAAAGAAATGGATACATGATAATGATGCAACATGGTACATATGTATATGGAAAGAAGTAAACAACCCAACGTGCTGAAGTACAACTGAAAACAAAGTGAAAAAGAAAACAAAGTAAACTCCTCAGCATCACAAGCCTTGGCTCGGTCCCATGCTCTCCAGCTCCAGTGAATCAAGAACCCAAAGTAGAAGGGCACTTTCCCTTATCTATACCTGCAGCAACACAGTCTTCTTAGGCCCAAAATCATGGCCCAAACAGGGTGTGAGAAAAAGTCCCAATAGGTAACCACCCAAAGATCTATGCCTAATAGTCAATGAATACATGGTAGTAATAAAACAAGAAGTAGTAAATAGGAACACAACAACTATAATCTATAGTTCTAACAAAAGAAGCACACAAGTAAACAACCAGCAACATTAAGGAAAAAGGTAACCCTCTGGGTAGCTCTCACAGCCTAACCCCTATGGTTAAACCTATAAGTACTAGCTACCCACTGGGAGGCACACACAGTCTCACCCCTCTGGTTCATCTACAAAAATAATAGACTCTCCGAGGAAGCACTCACCGTCAATTCCCCCTATAGTCTCGTATCGTACTAAATGCTCTCTGGGGAAGCACTCAACGTCTCATTCCCCCTGTGGCCCATGTCGAGGAACTACAGACTCTCTGAGGAAGCACTCATCGTCAATTCCCCCTATGGTCTCACATCGTATTTAAAGACACTCTGGAGAAGCCCTTACGTCAATTCTCCCTTTGGTCTACTACTCTAGGTTCTCATAGTCTTGAGTGAAACTAACATGCTCAGCGTGTGTATATCGTCCAAGTAAACCTCAAGAACTACTTGGATATCATTCTAAGGCTCAACAACATAAAAAAGTAGCAGTTCCACTATCCTATGACTAGGAATGGCAACTGAAAAAATGCCAAATAGGCAGAACAAACATGGCAAAGCATCCTGAGCACAAGATAGATTACTCTACTTACAAGAATAAATCTCTACTATAGCAATCAAGAAAAGTAGGCAAACAGAAGGGGAAAAATAGGAAACCCACAATTCTCCGCCCAAGGGAATTTGAGGAATTTGCACAAAATACTCATCAAATTTATATAGAAAGGCACAAACCACCTACCTTGATCCTAGGAGATCGATATATGTGAATCAAAATGATTGATTACCCTTAAAATGTCATAGATCAGAGAAAACACACAAAACACTCAACCCAAGATAACTCGAAAACAAAGAGGAATCAGAAAAGGAAGCTCAAGCAGAAGGAAGATCTTAACACTGTGATTCCAATGCAATCGACCATGCTCGAATCAGAGAACAAATGAAGGGGTGGGATCTCATCGAAGATTCGGCCGTACAGGTCGCTCTCGGATGAACGAGACCCAAAAGGAGGTATTTCTGTGCGTTAGGCGCGACCCCGGTCCAATTGGTGAAGAAAAGAAAAGTACATGGCGTGTACTGGGTCTTTTCCATACTCCACCAAAATCGGCCTCCACGTCACCCCTACACACCGTGTGTGTGGCCCGGGCACGACCAGCACACGACTTCGAGCTAGAGAAGAGTACATGGCGTGTACTTTGAAAATTTCCAGAAAGTTCATTTTTCTTAAAAAATCCAAAAAATGGAAAGTCGTACCTAAAACAAAGATCTGGGTTCTTAAAACATACACCACACAAAAGGTAATAGTGGCAATATGGCATGAATCTCATGGGAATAAGGAGTGAGATGAAAACCTCTTACCTTGCACTTTCCTTTAGTCGAGGGTACTTTTAACCTCCTGTATGAAGATTGCAGTATGTTATTAAAATATACCAGAACCATATTAGTATTTATGATATCATAAATGATTCATTAATGACTTTATAATACCCATTTAATAATAATTTCCATGTTAAATTAATATTTCGGGTAACAATCGCTTTCTTTATCGTACGTGTTTTAACTTGTTACTCTTGATTGTATCACTTAGACCAAGATTTAAATAATTCCAGAATATAAAACATGATTTATATATCATATATATTTATAATATAAATATGTATAATATACATATATATGAAATTAAAAACACCATTTATGGAGACGGTAGTCCGTACGTACGCATAAACGTTGTTTCCGTTTTCATATCGTATTGAACGGAACTAAGTGAATAAGATATATGTAAGTACATATATATATAAATATATATATCTCAAGTAGCATTATTATGTCATATATTACATACTTATTAGTAATATATATTTTTATAATTGTTGATGAATGGTGATCGTGGAAATGAATCTCAACACGTCGTGGAGACGGTAATCCGTACGTACGTACGAGCGACAATATCATTTCCTTAAAGGTGTGGAATTGGATGGTATATTAATTTTACAGAGACATTAGTATGTTATTTTAATTATTTATATACATATTATTCATCATTATATCCATCTAAATAACATAGTGTTGAATAACAAATTACACCACGAACGTGGAGACGGTAAGCCGTACGTACGCACGCATGGTGACATTGTCATTCATAAGATGGGTATAATAATGAATATAGTTGTGCCATATTTATAATAACATCAAAGTATATAGAATATACTGGTTTTATTATTTTAGAATGGAAACAACAAAGAAATATTAAGTGGAAGAATAAGAGAACCTGAAAGAGGGTGGTGAAATCATTACCTCTTCTTCGGGTTCTTCCTTTTGATTTGATCAAAAGGGATCCTTAAGTTGGCTTTATGACCAAAGTAAGGCCTCTAAGATGAAGTTAAGATAGTTGGGAGGATATTTGGGTAGGTATTGGCCGATCCAAATGGCTTTGAAGTTGTGATTTCAAGAGAAGGGGAAGTGCCCTTCTATAAGAGGGGTGAGGGTCACTTTAGGAAAAGATTAAAGTGTTAATTTATTATACACTCATATTCGGTTTATAATGGTTCAAAATGAATTTATTTATAGCCTTATGTGGTTATGGTTCTAAATCCTCTCAACCAATAGGTTTTATATAAGTTTAAGTTACCATTTTAACCTTATCTTTTAGATTTAACTCTTAGTTAAATAGTTTAACTTTTACCGTGTCTTCTTGTATTCTTACTCTATATGGTTAATAAACTTAATATTAACTTCCAATAGAACCTAAAGTGGCTCATTAATGACATATATAATATTATTTAATCCCTTTGTCCTAAACTTACATTTTTATGAATATTATATCAACCAATAATATAGTATTTGTTTTAAATATTAATTTATGTCAATTTTGACACTATTTTGTATTTTGTTTTTGTGAAAGACATCGCAACTTGATTACTTCGAACAAGATACATTGAATCATACCTAACATGTAATATTAACCTTTAAAATTCGTGTATGTCATAAAAACTTTTAAATTATATTTATTTTAATATTTATAATACCATTTATTTGATTCTTTCATTAATAAGGTAATTACTGCATCATCATTGTGTCATAAATAAATTTAATTATTTAATGTCTAAAAATTATAAAAAAATTCCATGATGTAGGAAATATTTTTATCTTTCCAAATAATATTTATAGTCAAAACTATTACTTATATCACACCATATAAAAATTAATTACTAAAAGACTTTGGTTTGTGTCAATTTTGTCTTTACTTTAAATTAATTAATATAAAGTGTCATTATCATTCATAAGTGGATCTATGGGTCCCAAAATATACCCAAGGATGACCATGGTCGGCCATTACTCATCCAATAAGTTTATGACATGTGTTAAGGTAACTTTGAATTATTACAATATTCTTTTTACCTTGAATTACCATATTTACCTTTAACCGCGGTAAATAAAATTCAAAAGTTAGTATTCACCAAAAATTATTTTCATCTTATTGAACCACATTTTACTTATTGAGGTTAACTGTGTCTCTAAGATTTTTGAAATTCCACTCACAGAAGTGGTATAATTAATTTTTATGTGAATTTGCAAATTCTCCTAGGAGGTGGGTAAAAGACAGTGAAAAGTTCAATAAATTTTTTATATATCTAAAATTATTATAAACCGACTCCAATGAATTACATTGAATTTATATAGGTATTATGTATCTATTTTGACCTAAAATAAATTTAAATAAAATAAATAATTATTTAAATAAAAATCCAGTTTTAAACAATAACTCAATGTTTTTCACTATTCACCAAAAATTGAAAGTTTTCAGAAAAATACTAAAAATTAACGCTAGGATAATTTCAATATTCTGAATCCAAGAATGATGTCTATTTTACCAAATTAAAAACATATAAGTTTCATTTATTAATTTAAAATTAATTCTCATTGTCAAAACCAAAAGGCATATTTTTAAGAAATAATAACTATCAAAAGATTGTCACTTATTTATATCCAATTTCAATGTAAAATTATTTACAATGACACACATTGGATTAAGTGGTAAAAATACAATCTCTTTATACTTACAAACTATTAAAATTTATAATTTAATACTATAAATTATTTTGATTAAAAAAGTTGTTTTCAGTTAAAATATAGTATTTTTCACTATTCACCCAAATATGAAAGTTATGAGAAAAACACAAAAAATTTATTGAAACTAAATTATTATGTCCTGATTCTAAAGAAGAAGTTTATTTTGTAAAATTGAATATATAAAAGTTTCAAATATTGGATTTAAAAAGGGTTCGCTATTAAAAGGCGTTAAAATTTCATTTTTTGAAAAATACTTCTTTTATCTAAAAAAAATGTATTTGTTCTTACATTATGTCTAAGAAACTCATAATATGGATTCTAAAATTATAAGGATTATATAAAGTTCAAAATTCAGTTAATACTATTCATAACTGCTTTTGAACAACTAGTTTGGTATGTCGTGGTGCGTTTGAACTCAGTGTTGCGTGTAGTGCAAGTTATTGAATTACTTTGAAGAAATGACGTACTATGAAATCTTGGGGTGTTACATTCTTCCCTCCTTCAATAAATTTCATCCTTGAAATTTGAAATTGTTCTTCGAAAATAAAAGGTTGAAAATAGAAAATACCTTTGTGGGAAAACCCACATCGAAAATTGGGTTAATAAAATTTAGTATTAATAATAAGAAAAAGGGGAATGAAAAATTCACCACCAAATTATGATCTCGATTAGGAAAACATTGGTGGAAATTAGAGACACATAATTGGATGAAAAACATAAATATTTATAGGGATTGATTGAGGTCATCAGTCACAAAAAATTGTAGAATTGAGGGCCTCACAACCATAAATCTATGATGATTTAAAATATCATCAGTTCAACAAAACATAAGGTATTTGGATAACAAATCTTTAGTTTTAAGATGTCTTACCTAAAGTTTAAGAATTTATTTTTTCATAGAATAAGAGAAGAAAAATATATATATATATATATATAAACTTGACAAGTAGAGTTTCATCCTTCAACTAATTCCTACCACAAACTCATCTTTCACTCCAAATGATTTCAAAAAAAAAAAAATATTTACCTAAATCATATAAGGTTCCAAAAATAATGAATTTATAATTAATTTGTTAGACTATTTAAAAAAAACTAAATTATACAAACTAGTATATCACGTAGTCCAGTCGTAGGTGATGCACCTTTGTCACTCTTCGGTTGTGGGTTCAAGTCTCGCGGCCTTGCCGGACACGACTAGTTGTCGTCCGACCTCTAGGTTGTCCTTTTAATCCAAAAATAACCTTAACAATAGTATCCAATTTCAAACTTAATCCATTCCAGACTTTAGACTTATCTAAAATACTTATATCCAAACTCTAAGTCCAAAATTTATAAGAATGTTAAACACAATGAGGATCCTTTTTTCCATGTAATAACATGTGAACACCTTCATCATGTATTATTTAAAAAATGGTAACATCCTGAATTACCATAAAACCTTATTGATTGTATTCATGCTCTCTTATTCCTTATAGAATACTGGATATGCTCCTTCTATCAAAAAAATGTTCTAAACTCCAAAAATAATGGAATATACAAATCATTAATTAGTTTCAAGGAAGTCAAGAATATCCAATATAATTTATCCAAATCAACCATCTCTTATTCCAAAATAACTACCTAATTATCAAGACCATATTAAGGATTACATTTCCTTCAACCACGTATTTTCCAAAAAATCATAGATTACTATTAAGTCACTTTTCTTATAACCATTTAATCTCAAATCCTCAATAAAATAGTACTGCAGTACAATCCTTATTTATCTCCACAATTCTTGTAACTAGTATACTGTTGATACAACACTCAAATGAAATAATTCTATAATAACAACATAAGAACACTAGTCATTCCTCTTAATCTGAGGTAGTATCATAACTTGATTATTATCTAATAACATCATTTGTGGTATACTCGTATGAATGGGACATTGATTCGCGTAGTGTCTCAACGCCTTGCAGATGAATCATTTTACATTTGAAAACATTTTCTTACCCTTGAAATCACGTACTTGGTGTCCTTTTTATACTCACTTATAACAAACTCCCATTACCTTCAAGAATTTAATAAGGCGATTCACTCCACATTTATCACATATTGAAAAATCCTTCTTTTCCCTCTTCCCTTTATCCATATTTCTCTCTTCCATCCTTTTCTTATCTTGCTTCCGTTCAAAGCCATAGAACTCAGAGAATTATTTACTTATCTTATTAACACATGATACTATTTCTTAATATGTTGAGAATACATGGTAGACTATTTCCCTTATAAATGTTGGCTTAATACTATGAAAGATATGATCCTTCTTACTCTTTGGATCATACGTTTTGCTGGAGTTCACATTTCTTCTACTGGGCGCCATTTCTATACAATGGAATACACTAGGTCAGTTTATTAATTGCAATGAATAATTCTAAACTTGTAAAATACCTAACATAAATTGAATAGTTTATGGATATAATCCATAAAAATATTTTCTTTGAGGAGATATATACTTGTAAATCCTTCATAATGATTTGTAAATAAAATGAGAATTATCCAAAGCATATCCCCCAAGAGTGTCATAACCAAGAGTACAGCAAAGCCTGTTGTCATGCACCAATTCCCATTCGAGTCTAGCTCAAAGTGGTATTTTTGGGTTTTACCCCTAGGTACATCTGTGCCAGAGCCGCCTCTACCTGCTCGTATCCAGACAAGGATTTATTTGCTTGGAAAACTCACAAAATCTCTACATTACCAAAATTCTAGGAATTTCTTCTATACTAATCCTCAAAGTCTATATTAGGGTAATGTTCTCTAATTAGAGTTTATCTAAATCTATCTTCCAAGGTTTTTCTAAACTTCCTCTGATACCAACTATAACACCCCGACCCCAGTTACCCAGATTCGGTGCATTATTTTGATACATTGGCATGATTACAAGGAATCAAGTCTCGAAAGACTGATCAGTTTAGCAGTCTTGGAAAATAGATTAAATACATGGACGTTACATTACACTTTAGAAAATAAAACACAACATAAATGATCCTTTGATAACGCCATTAATCCCCTTGATTAACCCTTCTTATCAATCATAATACACTTCTTGGAATACTGAGAAAATTAAAACATAGAAAGGGGTGAGCTCAGATTCTCAGTAAGGATAACAATATAGCTGAAACTTTCATAAATAATCATAAACATTTAAGGAAATGTATAAGACTAAAACAAAAGAATTTTTAAACTTAAACTTCAGAATAATATAGAAAAGATACAATAAAATAATGTCATTTACTTATTCACATGGATATTCTACTAGTAGAATAAACACATGCAATATCAAAAGCCACTTTCATAATGATGGAATGCATAATGCCAGACTATCATAACCTCATAGTCAAGGCCTTGTGCCAAGACTACAAATAAGATTTTGTCAAGGCCTTGTGCCAAGACACTAGTTTGTCTCATGAGACCTACCAATGCATCGAGGAGCTATAGCGGGCTCCACCTGTTACTTACTAAGTCTAATGCATTCCTCATATGAAAAGGTTTAAACATAACATAAACATTCGTATTAAAACTGGCATATGAAATGTCAATACTTTACCCATAAACCATGAATGGTATAAAAATAACACATCCATAGTCAAACATATCACAAAACCTTCAATACAATACATAATATTTGTATCATAATAAATCAACTTCAAATAAGTTTAAAATCCATTAAAGGATTTTGACATAGATGAAAATGATTTGTAAAACTATTTGAGAGATATATCCATTTTTCATGAAAACATTTAAAATTCACACAATTTATAAAGGAATACATTTAAATAATTTTTTGAATAAAAGTGTCCCATACCACTATGAAACTTTTGAAAGTAATTAACATTTTAGAACATTCATGTCCATTTAAATAAATCCTTAAAACCATTTTGAAAACATGGACATTAATGAGAATGGTTTAGAAGAATAAATCTTTAAAACATTTAAAATGATGTTTTAGTAAAAATTACCTTAAAATAATCCCTTTGAAAACTATTTTATGAAACATGGACATGGATAATAAATATTTCCAGGTAGATACTTACGTAAAAACAACCTCGGATAATAAAGAGATTGTGAAATTAACCCTTATCAATTTGGTAACTTACGAAACATACACCCTATAAAAGAAGTATCATATAATTAATATGTAAATACACATAAATTAAAGTGTATTACACAAAGAATACAATTATGTGCAGTACATACACCACACAAAAGGTAATAGTGGAAATATGGCATGAATCTCATGGGAATAAGGAGTAAGATGAAAACCCCTTACCTTGCACTTTCCTTTAGTCGAGGGTACGTTTAACCTTCTGTATGAAGATCATAGTATGTTATAAAAGTATACCAAAACCATATTAGTATTTATTATATCATAAATGATTCATTAATGACTTTATAATACCCATTTAATAATAATTTCCATGTTAAATTAACATTTCAGGTAATAATCGCTTTCTTTATCGTACGCGTTTTAACTTGTTACTATTGATTGTATTACTTAGACCAAGATTTAAATACTTTTAGAATATAAAAAATGATTTATATATCATATATATTTATAATATAAATATTTATAATAGACATATTTATGAAATGAAAGACACCGTTTATGGAGACGGTAGTCCGTACGTATGCATAAACGATGTTTCTGTTTTCCTATCGTATTGAACAAAACTAAGTGAATAAGATATATGTAAGTACATATATATAAATATATATATCTCCAGTAGAATTATTATGTCATGTATTACATACTTATTATTTATATATATTTTTACAATCGTCGATAAATGGAGATCGTGGAAATGAATCTCAACGCGTCGTAGAGATGGTAATCCGTACGTACGTACACATGACAATATCATTTCCTTAAAGGTATGGAATTAGATGGTATATTAATTTTATAGAGACATTATCATGTTATTTTCAATATTTATATACATATTACTCATCATTATATCCATCCAAATAACATAGTGTTGAATAATAAATTACACCACGGTGTGGAGACGGTAAGCCGTACGTACACATGCATGGTGACATTATCAATCATAAGATGGGTAGAATAATGAATATAGTTGTGACATATTTATAATAACATCAAATTATATAGAATATACTGGTGTTATTATTTTATAATGGAAACAACAAAGAAAGAGTAAGTGGAAGAATAAGAGAACTTGAAAGAGGGTGGTGAAATCATTACATCTTCTTCGGGTTCTTCCTTTTGATTTGATCAAAAGGGATCCTTATGTTGGATTTCTGACCAAAGTCAGGCATCTAGGATGAAGGTAAGATAATTGGGAGGATATTTGGGTAGGGGTTGAATGATCCAAATGTCTTTGAAGTTGTGATTTTGAGAGAAGGTGAAGTGCCCTTTTATAAGAGAGGTGAGGGTCACTTTAGGAAAAGATTAAAGTATTAATTTATTATACAATCATATTTGGTTTATAATGGTTCCAAATGAATTTATTTAGAGACTTAAGTGGTTATGGGTAGATATTCTCTCAACCAATAGTTTTTAGACAAAATTATGTTACCATTTTAACCTTATCTTTTAGATTTAAATCTTAGTTAAATAGTTTAACTTTTACCATGTATTCTTGTATTCTTACTCTATATGGTTAATAAACTTACTCTAAACTTCCAAGAGAACCTCAAGTGGCTCATTAATGACATATATAAAATTATTTAATCCCTTTGGACTAACCTTAAATTTTTAGGAATATTTTATCAACCAATGATACAGTATTTCTTTTAAATATTAATTTATGTCTATTTAGACACTATTTGCTATTTTGTTTTTGTGAAAGACATCACAACTTGATTACTTCGAACAAGATAAATTGAATCATCCCTAACATGTAATATTCACCTATAAAATTCGTGGATGTCATAAAAACTTTTAAATTATATTTATTTTAATATTTATAATACCATTTATTTGATTCTTTCATTAATAAGGTAATTACTGCATCATCATTGTGTCATAAATAAATTTAATTATTTAATATCTAAAAATTATAAAAAAAGTACCATGATTTAGGAAATATTTTTATTCCAAATAATATTTATAGTCAAAAAATTACTTATATAACACCATATAAAAATTAATTACTAAAAGATTTTTGTTTGTGTCAATTTTGTCTTTACTTTAAATTAATTAATCTAAAGTGTCATTATCATTCATAAGTGGCTCCATGGGGTCCCAAAATGGACCCAAGGATGCCAATGGTCGGACATTACTCATATAATAAGGTTAGGACATGTGTTAAGGTAATTTTGAATTATTAGAATATTCTTTTTACCTTGAATTACCCTATTTACCTTTAACCGTGGTAAATAAAAGTCAAAAGTTACTATTCACCAAAAATTATTTTCATCTTATTGAACCAAATTTTACTTACTGAGGTTAACCGTGTCTCTCGGATTTTTGAGATTCCACTCACAGAAGTGGTAGAATTATGTTTTATGTGAATTTGCAAATTCTCCTAGGAGGTGGGTAAAAGACGGTGAAAAGTTCAATAAAATTTTTATATATCTAAAATTATTATAAACTGACTCCAATGAATTAAATTGAATTTATATAGGTATTATGTATCTATTTTGACCTAAAATAAATTTAAATAATGTAAATAATTATTTAAATAAAAAGCTGGTTTTAAACAATAACTCAGTGTTTTTCACTATTCATCAAAAATTGAAAGTTTTTAGAAAAATACCAAAAATTCACCCTTGGATAATTTCGATATTCTGAATCCAAAAATGATGTCTATTTTACCAAATTCAAAACATATAAGTTGCATTTATTAATTTAAAATTAATTCCCGTTGTCAAAACCAAAAGTCGTATTTTTAAGAAATAATAACTGTCAAAAGATTGACACTTGTTTACGTCCAATGTCAATGTAAAATTACTCACAATGATAAGAATTGGAGTAAATGGTAAAAATATAATTTATTTATACTTCCAAACCATTAAAATGTATAATTTAACACTATAAATTATTTTGATTAAAAAAGTTGTTTTCAGTTAAAATATACTATTTTCACTATTCACCAAAATATGAAAGTTATCAGAAAAACACAAAAATTTTATTGAAACTAAATTATTATGTCCCGATTCTAAAGAAGAACTTTATTTTGTCAAATTGAATATATAAAAGTTTCAAATATTGGATTTAAAAAGGGTTCTCCATTAAAAGGCGGTAAAATTTCATTTTTTGAAAAATAATTCTTTTATATAAAAAATGTATTTGTTCTTAAATTATGTATAAGAAACTCATAACATGGATTCTAAAATTATAAGGATTATATAAAGTTAAAAATTCAGTTAATACTATTCATAACCACTTTTAGACGGCTAGTTTGGTAAGTCGTGGTGCGCTTGAACTCAGTGTTGCGTGTAGTGCAAGTTATTGAATTACTTTGAAGAAATAACATACTATGAAATCTTGGGGTGTTACACAATTAAAGTACCTGCCACCACGTCATTAGGAACTTCAACCTCTATAGTTGTAATTGCATAGGCTCTCCCTTGTTCTCTTGGCTTTTTCTGAGACACGTTTCCTTGGTGATTAGAACACTCATTTGCATAGTGTCCCATCTCTCTGAAATTGTAGCATTGAATATCATTGAATTGTTTCTTCTCCTTGCATTCATCAGATCGATGACCCTTTTATTCACACTTATAGCAGACTCCCATTCCTTTTAATCATTTCCTGAGATGATTATTTCCATAGTTCGCACATAATGGGAATAAATTTGTTCCCTTGTTCTTCTTTAGTGCTTCTCCTTTTCCTTGGTTATCAGAGTACCGCTTCTTATCTTGGTTTCCTTTGAAAAAATTGGATCGAGAAAATTCCTTCTCTGTTTTAATTGAACTTGATACAATTTAATCATATGATGAAAATGTTTGAGAAGCCAGTTCCCTTCTAAGTCTTGGCTTAAGACCTTAAAAGAAATGATCAATCTTGTCTGTTGAGTCATGTATGTAATCTACAGCATACCTAGCTAGCCTTGTGAAGGTATCCTCATACTCTGCAACACTGTCTTCTTCCCTTTGCTTTAAGATAAGGAATTTCCTCTTCATTTTAGTTCTTTTCCCACGAGGGAAATATTTTTTGAAGAATATTTCCTTAAAAGTCCTCCATTCCATATCTTCTATTTATTCTTCCTCTGTGGTATTCTGAATCAAGGACCACCATTGACCAGCGTCGCCCTTGAGACAATATACTACCAGTACTACCTTTTCATTTTCATTGTATCTTAATGCCATGAATATCTTTTCAAGGGACTTGATCCATTGCTCAGAAACCACTGGGTTATTAGTCCTGTTAAAAGATGGGGGCTTCTATCGCATGAAACAATCCAACACTAGTGTGGAATGGTTATTCGTTACAACCTGAGTAAGTTGTCCCAATATAGTCATGATCTCATCTTCTCCAACATTGACTGTTTTGACTTGCTCAGTAGGGAGATACCTACCCTGCCTATGAGTATTGATTCCCCTTCTTCCATTAGATTCCATTTTTAAATAATAAGATACACTAGATGAGTTTATGAATATCAAATAGAAAAGCACTCAACATAGATTTAAATTCTATGAATAGATAATCTTATAAACATGGTTTCTCTAAGGAAAAATTTACATTAAACTTATTCATAATGAATTGTAAAGAAAATATGAATTATCCTAATAATATCCCCTATGAGTTTCGTAACCAAGAGTGCATCAAGCCCCGTTGTCGTGCACCAGTTCCTGTTCGAGTCTAGCTCAAAGCGGTGTTTTCGGGTTTTACCCCTTGATACATCTGTGCCAGAGCCGCCTCTACCTGCTCGTATCTAGATAGGAAAATATTTCTTAAAAGATCCACATAATCTATTACTTACCAAAATACAAGGACGTTCTTGTATATTTATCCTCAAATATTACCTTAGGGCTTTGTTCCCTACTATACATTTTTTACTCTAGTTTTTAAGTTTTATACTATAATTTCTCTGATACCTACTGTAACACCCCAACCCCTCTAGACTAGAGCCAGTGCATTACTTATTATATTATCATGGTTAGAAGGAATGAAAATACCTAAGGAACGATCAGTTTAGTAGTCTTGAAGAAACTAGATACATAAACGTAACTCAAATTACATTGGAGAAGGTTACAAAAAAAAACAATACATAACAAAAACTAAAAACTAAGTCCACAGGAACTCAATAAATGATCTTATATTCATCACCTATTGAAGTTAGACAATAAATTGATGAGCACAAATTCTTAGTAAGGGTTACATATAGCGGAATCATGAATCAATAATAACTGAATTGTAAACAATTTGACATAATTTACATGGCATGGTGAATAAATGAAAAACTCACGCCATTAATAAACTGAGAATGAAACTGCATCCATAGATTTTTTCATAGTGAAAACCTCAAGGATAGTAATAAATAATAATGAATAAAGAGAATGATTATTAATTGGATGTCATGTATCTGGAATATGAAAGCATAATACCATTAAAACGGTTTAGTTCTGTGGGTAAAAACTCGTCTGATTTTTTGAAACAAACTCGAAGGGTTTCCCGCCAAAATGATTTGTCTCATGAGACCTACCGATGCATAGAGGGGCTATAGAGGACCCCACACACCACTTAATATCCAAATAGTTCTTTATAAATTGATTCAATACAACATAAATATGCCTTTTCGATATCCGTACAGAGTAGAGTATACAGATTCATCAATATTTCCATAATTAAAATAACTTTCCAAATAAGCATCGTATGTAAAATGGTATACGGTTTATTCAAAAAACATATCCATGATATGAGATTATAAATATTTAATATAAATATAATTTTCAAATAAAAAGTGATCTCAAATGGGCAGTAGGTACACCATATAAGGATTATTAGGTTCACAATATAAAGTTAGTCACAACAAAATTGCAGTTGAGACAAAGTCTGTTACCACAATGTAATCGGTCGAATAATATGACCAGAACTTAATAAACATAAAACGAATCATTGAATAACATGAATATAAATAGAATAATGTTATTATATATCAAATGGAAGTATAGGTATACCACATAAAAGAAATAAGTGGCGAACAATGAAAATATCACAGAAATGAATGTGAGATGAGAAACCCCTCACCATATACTCGAGTGTGTTCTTCATTTGTTTTAATGACCTAATTAATTAATAACTTCATAACCTCCTATAAATTTAATTGATTTATTATAACCTTATTAGGTTCATCCATGGACATTTTAATGGGTTTAATAGGTTCAATTTTATTGGTTTGGAAGCATTTTCTTCCTAGGTTTCCATGATTTGTTTACTTGCTTTCATGAATGGAAGTTCGTTTGAAATGTGGTTAAAAATCCAGAATTGTTAATATATCTTATTAATGACATTAAGGAGATATAAATGATTTTGGGTTATATACCATGATGATGATTCATTAGTTAAAAGTTTATTACAAATATTCAGATTAACTTGGCCGTTTTATTCATAATGAACTTGTTTTGTATTATTATTTTATATTATGAGTGTCTAAAAATTCCAGAACATTAATGAGATGAAATACATATATTATTATCAGGATAAACTATTAAAATGGTTTCATGACTATTAATGAAGGATAGAGTGAAGAACAAAACTCCATCATCCACCAAGGTTATAAATTGGAACCTCATGGATGTTGATTTCGTTTATAAAAATAAAAGGGAGAGAGTAAGGATATTGATGATAGTTATTCAATTCACATGATATAATTCCAGTATACCGATGATTTTGGATTTTATCATGGTCATTTGTACATAGGAGATGAGGATAGAAAAATAAAAGAGATGAACTTGAAAATAAAAAAAGGCGAGAGATCCCTTATGAAAATTCGTCAGCCTAACGGCGTCGCTTAAAACATCATAAAATGAAATGATGATAGAAAAAGGGAATCTCATAATATTGAAATAAAATTTACAGTAAGAAGAAAACATAAAATCTAACCCCAACATATGAGAATATAAAATCAAATAGATAACATAAAGGAAGTGTCGATTAAAAGAAGAGAATGAATGATTCCCTTACCTTATAGAGTAACTCCTAGATCTTGAAGGATGAGACCTTGGGGGATTAATGACACCTTGGGAGGACTCCTAGAGAGGTAAAACCACTAGATATTCTAGGATATTGAGTTTTGAATGAAATAAAATGAAGGGGGTGAGTGAGTATTTATAGTAATTAAGAGAGAGTTTTTTATTAATTAAAAGGGACACCTCGTTAGTGTTTTTCACAAAACCATGGGCTTGCCCATGATATTTTCCCATAGTTTAAGCCACTTGGGACAACTCATGTCATAATATACTGTACACAAGTCTAAAAACCATTTATATTAATTATTACATCATTATGATGTCATTAAACTACCAAAAACTAAGAAATGTATTTTTATTATTCACAAAAAATTCAAGTATTTCAGAAAAGTCCCAAAAATTCACCCTAACCATTTTTCAACATTTAGAATTCAAAAATGAGCTCCATTTTTAGAAAATAATTTTTTAAGTATTTTTAATTTAATTTTTTAAATAAAATCAAAGTTAATTTGAAAAATAACAATTTAAAGGTATAATTAGTTTTATATTACAATGAAAAATTAATTAACTTCTCATTATCTTATTGCCTTAAGAAAATAAAATATTATCATTATTTAATATTTATAAGGGTCATATTACTATTCATATTACTATTCATAAGGGTACATTACTATTCATCAAAAAATCAAGTTGGTTCTATCAGACTCCAACTGACTTACTGGTCACAAATCTAGATGACTGTTTCTCGAAATTCAAAACATAGAAGTGGAAAATTTATGTTTAATGGATATCATATAACTTTCTCCTATGATGTTTTGTTTCACAAAAGACTTAGTGACTCATGCAATATAGGCTACCTAATGAATAGAAAGTATTTAAGAGCATCATACGATAAAATGTTTGGGGTGTTATAGGCAAAGTCCAAACCATAAATTAGATCCCAATCTTCTCATGGAATCATTTTACAATTCTGTCACCCCTTACAACCAGAATCTAGTTGATCAATCCTATGGGGGTGAATTCTATGACTCCACTACTGATGAGATGAAAAAATTATTTGACAAGCTGGCTCAAAAGTCCCAACACAAGTGCACTAGGAAGAGATTAATCCATAGAGATGAAATTAACCCCCAAGGTGTTGTTGTTGGTGATAGGTATCTAAGAGAGTAATGTTGACACTGTGGGATGTTTGTTCACTCTCAAGGATGTTGTCACAATTTTGACCTCCCTGTCCAGTTTGATGAGTGTTTTTAGTTTGTATATTTTATTGATAAAAACTAAGGGGAAAATGAACCTTTCTCAAATCAATTTAATGGTGGCTACAAAAATCACCAAAACATGTCTTGGAAAGAACAAGGTTTCATTAAACATCCCAATTCCCCAACATACCAACCACAACCCAAACAATTTTTCCAAAATCAATATGGGGATGAGTCATCTAATTCCCATGGGGAGTTAAAGGGGATGTTGTGGAAAGTGTTGGGTGAGATTAGTTCACTGAGGAAGGAAAAATATGATAAGATTCATAACTAATAACTTCAAATGGGACAAATGTCTAGAGATCAATGTGGTAGGGAAAAGAGAAAGATGCCCAACACTTCAATTCCTAATCCAAGAGAAAATGTGACAGAATTAACAACCAGTTTCGGGCATAAACTTCAAGAACTAGTTAGGGAACAAGCTATCCAATATGAAATTAATGAAAAATTTATTTCTAAAAATAAAAAATAGGAAAATGAAAACACTAAAAATTTGGAGAGAAAGGTCCAAACTGAACAGAATGTTCAAAACACACCTAAAAAAGATAAATAACCAAGGAAAATTAAGCGAGGAATGATTAAGGAAGAAAATAATAAAGTTGGGTTTTAGCAGAAGGTGAACAATTAACCTATTCTAAAACATTATGCCCCTCTCTTTCCCTTGCCCTAAGGAGTGAAACAAAGTGATGAACCCAAATACCTGAGGTTTTTGAAACTGATTCGGAGCTTCACCATCAACATGCCTTTCTTAAAATCCTTGGATAAAATTCATTCATATATTTCATTCACCAAAAGGTTTATAAAAAACAAAAATGATTGAAAGATGTTGGAAAAATTGATCTCAATGCGGAGTGTAGTGCAATTGTCCAA
The DNA here is from genome assembly GCA_963277665.1 of Viscum album. Lineage (NCBI taxonomy): Eukaryota > Viridiplantae > Streptophyta > Magnoliopsida > Santalales > Viscaceae > Viscum > Viscum album. The sequence continues at coordinate 1,537,211,173 of OY728152.1, forward strand.
AAAAATATTCATTCCAAAATGAAGGAACCTGGCAGCTTTATCATTCAAATTCAAATAGAAGGAAGTGGTCAACTCAAATTTCTTGTGTGACTTAGGAGTGAGTATAAATAGAATTACTTACTCCTTGTTTAAAAATTTGGGTCTTAGAGATATGAAACCAACTTCTATTTCTCTTCAACTTACTGATAGGTCACTCACACACCCTTATAGGAGGGTGGATGACCTATTAGTGAGTAGTAAAAATCACACTACCCATAGACTTTCTAATCCATGATATGGAATGTGATGAATGGGTCCCAATCATCCTAATAAGACCCTTCCTTAGTACTAGTGGTGCCATCATTGATGTATCTAAGGGAAAAATCCTCCATGTTGTTGATGATGTGGAGGAAATTTTGGTGTTTGAAAATCCCCAACATGGGGTTAGTTGTGATTTGATAAATGTTTCTGAAAATCAATGTTTTAAAATTGAGGTCTGAGCTAAGTATGGTTCTTTCCCACTTGAGGTCACAGAGATAAGGATTCCCTAGCCCATTGAAAAAGTTTCCTTGGATGCTGATTTTTTGTCACACCCTCCTGTTGATGAGAAGACTCTTTCCTTAGAACCCAATTTGTAGAGTGATTCACAATTTTTTCTTGAACTGTCTCAACCTATTTATGAAAATTTACCTTTTTAAGTTGACTATCTAAAAGTTCCTAAAGCTAGAAAAAGTTCTTGGTTGAGTTCTTTTAAAAAACATGATGATTTCCACTATGAACATGTGTTTTTCCTTGAAAAATTCTTTCTTGCCGGCGCTGTAAACTACCTGAGCTTCCGACGAGCCCCCTCCAGTCCCCCTATTTAATACACACCTCCTCACCCTACACCTCTTCCCATCTTCCTAAACCGCACCTGACTCGAGCTTTCCAGACCACCATCCCTCTTGCTATCCCCAATCTCTCGTGCGCCCCACCCCTCCGTCGCCTTCCCTTTTTTTCAGCTCCACACGACACCCCCCCCCCCACCCCAAGTTCTAATTATTTTTTTCACATATATATATTTTTTATAATATAATACATATAATAATATATAATAACATACTTATACATATAATATTGTGTAACTTAATTTTATAATAGTAAATAAATAAATATAATTGTTATAACATATATATTATTATAATAGTTATAATAAACTTTTATATATTAGTAATAATTTATATTTCTAGTAAACTTATAACATATACGTATATATTATTAATAATAATATTAGGTATTTTAAATACATATATATTTTCATATTAATTAATTAATTAATGATATTAATATATAGTGTGTATATATATGTATATATGTATATATTTATAAAAACAATCTTTCGTTTTCTTCTCACATGCATCTTTTGTGTGTTCCATTGTTCTGTGTAGGGGGAGGTGATCAGACAGTTTCATAGGGGTGCGTAGGAACATTCAGTTGAGGGAGAGGAGATTCCAAAATCATCGAGGGTGTTTCACTTCGAGAAGGGGGTATTAGCATAATTCATTCATAATTTCCAGTGGGAGAGAGATTTTTGGTGGTATTCATGTAATTATATTATGAAACACCGTACCCAATTATTTATGCCCCTCATCTTCACCACTCGTCCATTCCATCTTTCACCACTTCAACTTCACCCATTTACTCCACCCGACTCCATCACACAACCCGATCCCATCTCTTCATTCCCTCTTCCATCCAAATCCAATCCATCCATCCACTCATCCACATCCATCCATCAATTTTTTCCAGATTCCTCCTGATCATCCATTCTAATCCATTCCATGATCAATATTCACCTGAGCACCATAATAGAGAGCAGAGATAGGCAACTGAGCTAGGAGCAGGAATCAGATCTGAAACTGGAGCTTGAGGAAGAAATCTCATGAGAGATGCTACTTCATCTCTTTATTCCTTTTGTTTTCATTTCTATTTTTTCAAGCATGTGTAGTTAAATATATTAGGGGAATTGGGTTATAATGAACTGATCATCCATTTATCCATTCTATTTTGTTAATTTGACTAGTCAGTGCAATTTTCAAGTTCGGTTTTCTTTTCTATTTAATTATGAGTATCAATATACACTACCTAATAACCGACAAGTGAGTTAGTGAATCAAATCACCTTGGATCATTGACTGAATTACCAAAGAAATGGAAAAGGTCAATGTATCTCTTCTTCATATTAAATGGATTAATTCAATGGTTAAAGTCGAAAGATTGAGACTCAATAAAGTTCACTGAAATGTGTTGATATACTAAATTGGAAACTTAGTATATTATCACCATTTTCCTATGCACCGTATGATTGAATTTAAATGAGTATAATAGGAGAACATCATTTTATCAATTCAAAGAATCCCTATGGCCCTGATTCATCTTTTTATTGCCTCACCCTTTGCTTCTTGTTCTCACTCCATCACACACCACATCCATTGTGCTCCATTTTCACACTCACTACTTTTTATCCGCTCAATATTTTCTTTGAGTTTTGTTTTTGTTTTCCTTTCATTATTTTTTTGGATTTGTTCTTCACAACATTAGTCATGCCCTATAGATTGACACCCTTCATACCATAGTACTAGTAGTTGGAGGGTTTATAAATTTTAAATTTTTGTGTACTCAACGATGTGCGCGACCACTTGGAATTCACATTTTATTTAACCAGGATAATCCATGAGAATATTATGGATAAATAATTTGTTAAATGATAATTATGACATAATTTCCCTATTATGATACATGGTGACAAGTATTAAACTACTAATTACTATTTCCCTTTAAAATGGTACTTGATATTCCTAATATATAAACTGTTTTAAATTTTGAACTGAATGAGAATAATTTAAATTCCTTTAATTGAATCTTTTAGAGGTTCTTATTTTAAGGACCATTGTGTATGGGTAATTTTTAAATGTTTCCTTGATAGTTTCCATGAATGGGTATGTGATAATTCTCATGTAACTCTGATGACTTATTCCTACGTTGTTTTGGACTCAGAGGTTAGGTGGTAAATCATAGTGGTCTTTTTAGGAATAACCTTTTTTTGGGTCGATGTCTTGTGTAAGTAAGGGGTTAGCCTAGTGTAGGTATCATCCTAAATATTAAATTATTGAAAACTGTTCCTATAAAGATTAGAATTGAGGGTCTATATGGATGATAGTTGTCCTAAGTAGGACTCTGGATAATTAAATGACACCCTCAGGTAGATGGTTAGTTATATGGTGAGTTGAACCTCGATAGGGTTTTATCATATACAAGTAACTAGTAAGTGGTAGATCCTTATTATTAACACTAACATTGTAATCCTCCTAAGATAACTCCCTTATTCAAAAAATCAGAAGGGATTAGGTCCAAGTAGGTTAATACATGGACGGTTATTCTATATGACTTATTGATAAGTTCTACCCTCACAGGTCAATGAATATTTACCTACTTCAATTTGAAATCATATAAATAGAGTTGATATACATGTCATATTCCATGTAATCGAGGCCCTTAAATGGGTTATGGTTCTTGTGAAAGAGGCCTTAGGGTTATGTGAAAGACCTTGATTCCCTTACATTTGATTCAGACCCTAGTAGGTCATTGTTCAGTTTGTTGTAGGGAAACCTATGACATAGGTTGTCCTGAGGTTTACATTTTCCTTAAAGGAAATGAGCATGGTTTTAATCTCATTATGAGACTGATTTATGATAGGTGATCGGGTTTTAAATTAAAGGCACAATAATGCTTGGGTTTTCCAAGAGGCACTTAGGGTTCCTGGAAATTGAAATGGTCTTCAATGGGTAATACATTTCGAGTTACTATCCCAATTGGACAATTTTTTTGTAGATTCTTTAGTTTATGAGAATGAATCATTGGGGATATCGGTAATTCGATAAATCATAGAACATGTAGGTGCACTATGTTTAATAGGAGTTTTAGAGATAATTATGGATTAATGAGATTGACATTCCTTGTAGCAGGATCAACTTATAGTTATTGATAAATAACTCATGGAAGCATGAGTCTGGTTTCAAATTTAGTGGTATGGGATATAAGCTCACTGCATATGGAAATTTTAGCTTGTTCCTATTGTGTGTGATAACTATTTAGAATTTAACATCGATGAATGGCTGAGTGTGAGCCAAAGACTGATGGTTTTCAAGGAAGTGATTCTTATGAGCCTGGTGACTTGAAGCTTTGTGTCAATTAAAGGAAGTTCCCAAGATGAGGGATAATCTAAGAATGACTGGGTATCATGAGATGGTTGAACCATTGGTGGAAATTGACATGCATGGTCAAGAATCATGGTGTCAGGGGTTTTTAAAGGACAATATAGGTTGTTTTATGGAAGTGTGCATTATGAGGAGAAACAAAAACCCATCGATAAATTCTCAATGTACTCATAGTGTAGAGGTGATCATTCCCTTTATCTTGAAATCATCCTAAGTATGTTGAGAGAGAATTGGTTATACATCGTTCTACCTAGATACCTATTACTGGTTTATAAAAGAATAACTCCATTGGATTATGTTTAGTGGTTTAAAATAAATCCATTCAGTGCGTTGTACACCATTGATAATTTAAGGGTGGTGACCCTTGTTATGAGTTTCAACTCAAAGTTCACCAGCGGAACTATTCTTGGGAAGCAGGAAGAAGTATTTGGAAATTATTACATTAGTGATCAGGTTGAATGGGTTATTATCTTAGCTCTGCTAGATGTTATAGTTGGGCATGGGTAGTGAAATTCTGGTCCTCTTTTCATTAGTGTAATGAAAATGATTCTACTAAGGTGGGCAGTGTGACATTGGTCACTGGTAGGTGATTCTCATGTGAGAAAGGTCATGGGATATTGAGACTAGTCATTGGATGGTCGTTTTGGAACTCATATTCTATTGATTAAATAAACTAATGAATGACTTGAATCCTTGGTAAATTTCATGTATGAGATCCATTATGGTTTGGGGTGAAATATTGATGTGTATGTTAAGAATAGATTAGATTATAATGATCCAGATATAATGGATTATGATTAGTTTCAAGGTTAGTGCTTTGGCATGATGACAATTTTTCATGCGAGATGGTTTAACCAGGACACGTCATCATGTATTGGGTAAAACATTAGTGATCATTCTCAGAACAATCTCTATACTAAATGTTATAATGCTTCATAATTTGTTTTTTTTGTGACACATCACTCATAGGATCCAAGAATCTTCACAATAGTGTACCAGATTTGGATTGTGGGGAACCATGTTAGGCACACTGTTGGGATGAGACAACTGCAACATAAGGGGTCAGCTAGGGATTTTCAAAGGAAAATTCAATGTAACTAGTTTAAGGTAGGTTGGTTTGGGGTTTGACCATTTTGATCAAATTTTGGACTGATAATAATGTAATTATAGGTGATTTGATAAACATGAAAAGGGTATTTCTAGGATGCTGAGGACGTGCATAAGTAGGAAACTTAAATGGCGGTAGCACTATGACTCAGAGTTAGTCATTAGAAATTCTAGAACCTATGGTGGGGAATTCCATAGGATTGTTGATGGAAGTATATGATGACATGATCATGTATCAAAGATGAAGAGATCATGAATGTTCCATATTATTGTTTCAATGGTATTTTTGAGCATTGGATTGAGTTTTAGCTGCTTAAGTATCACGTGATTAATGTGATTCTTGGAAGTTTGTTAGGAATTTGGATACACAACGTGACCATTTGAATGAAAATTCACAACCTAGGTAAGTCGAGTATTGTTTTCATTGTTTTCCCCAAGGAATATTGGGTTTGAGAAGTTCTAGAGTGGGGATATTATAAGGCACCGTGTTTTTGGATAGGTAAAAAGTTCTAAAGGAATTTGAATTTCCATTTAGTGGATGGTCCAAATCTTAAATTAAGCCTCAGATTAGAATTCGGAGAGTCATATTACTTAAGATTTTTTTTGGATTAATTTTAAGGCCTCATAGGTTTCTCATAAGTTTATAATAGTTTTAAAAGTTTTAGGTTCTGAAAAATATACTTTCTAAGAGAAATGGATAGGGGCACATTGTTTTTTAAAACCATGATCCCCCCTAAGATAAATCATGTGGCCATGTAATGGGTGTCACAAAGTTTGTTTAAATATGAAATATGGGGTACATGAACATGAAATATATATGAAATAAGTTTCAAATGTGGGAATAAAAACTATGAATGGTTTTTCAAACTATGCGCCTAGCCCACATGGTTAGTGCCACATAACTAGGAGCACTACACGGTATGGTCATCCCAAACCATGTTTCCAAACTATATGGGTTATGGATCTTAAGAAGTTATAGATTCATAGTTGGTACATGGTTATCCAAACTATTTAGTCGAACCATGAACCTCTTTAAAAGGTGAAAACATATTGATTTCCCCCCTGTACTTCAAGGGGGTTTACCCCATTTCAATCTCTATTTTCCCACAATAACTCCCCCACATGAACCTCTACTTCATATCCTCCACCATGATTTATGTCCCTCATTATAGACCTTAATCAAAAGTTTTAAGGTGCATTGGAAGTGTATAGGTATGTGCTTTAATCCTCAACCTTCTTTTCTTAATTTCTCTTGTTGTATCAGATGTTATTTATATGTTAGCTAATTTTTCCTATTTTCAAGGTGTTTGACAATTCTTCTAATTTAAATCATTTCAGATCGAATAAAATTCAAATATTGAATGAGTATAAAGTCTTAAACATGAGGTAGTTGGTATATATTCTTTCCCACAAAGTTATATCATTTATAAGGTATGGTCATTGTGATGTATGTAAGATTTTTTCATGCATTGCACCTAAATTATGGAATTATATAAATTAATTACCTACACCTTGTTTAGAAATGATATTAAACCCTCATACATAGTTTGAGGTTGAATACATAACCTAAATGACCATTAAATCATGTTCGAATAATTTCCCACAGAATCAATGATTTACCATTAGACTAAAAACCCCCTTAGAGTGTATTGTTTGATGCTCATCTTTATAACACTCTATCCATGTTTTGAATCATCTTCTTAGGTGTGATGACTACCCTTTATGTAAGAAATGATTAAATTGGATTAAATTAATGGTAATATGATATTGCATCTATTTTCAAATAAAATATCCTTTGAGGCATGATGCCTTATCTAATAAAAATGCACAATTTATTGAGAATACTTGGGAGATATACGGAATATTTATATACATGTCCCCCTTTATCATTTATAATTGAATTGTAACATGTAATGTTCATGTACATGGGGTTTTTTATTATTAATGAAGGAAACAAATTGTATAATTAGATTAAATGAAGAGTGAATGGCAAGATAATCTCATTTACCTATTCTTGAAACATATGATTGGAATGATGAAAAGTATATGATTAAACTATAAATGGATATGGAATCCCTTATCACTCATGGGCATTGAGTCCCTTATTAATCTATGGAAATAGAGTCCCTTATTAAAAATAGCCATGGAGTCCCTTATTCTTCTATGATTGATGGGAATGCCATCCATTATTACATATGATACTCGGGAATGGAGTCCCATATTATATATGATGATCGGTCTTGGATTCCCCTATTATACATGACACTCCGGTATGCCATCCCCTAATTAAAATGTGATACTTATTATATTATACTAATGTGTATCATATTGAATTAATCCACATGTCGACATCAATGCATTTATATATATGCATACATACTCCCTTGTATGCTTATATATATATGATGGCATGTTTAGAGAAATTCCATCTTAGGTTGAAGCAGGTATGGTAAACCATGTATCATTTTATGAACCCAATCCCAACTTGATCATATTTATTTATTTCTTTTATGAACTATTTACTACTTATTGATTATTCATACACGTTGCTTATTTTATAATCATGGACTAGATTTCATTAGATGTCATTGGTGGTGGCCTACTGAGTTTATATCACACCCTATTTAATCCACTGATTGGTACATGAATATATTATCTCCTGACTTTAGGTAAGGACCTTGGATTATGTTGTGTGCTATTAAACTTGTACATGGGAGCTTAGGAGCACAATACTGATCTGAGACTTAAGATAATCATGGGTATAGACTTTGGGCCATTTTTTTCTTATTTATTCACTTTTTATATTTACCTTATATTGTTTTGTATACTACTTGTACATTGTAGCATGTTCAAACATGGTGAATTATTAATTATTTATTTATTGGAAGTTATTGTCTTCCACCTTTTTCCTCATTATTTTGTCAACTTTCCCAATTGTTTATCATTAATACAGAAGGTATAGTCTCCCCACATTACCTCCATTAGAACCATGCTACTAGTCAGTATCCTCTGGCGTATGGGGATATGCGCTTGAGGCCATGTGACCAACCAGATTGGGACACCATTTCCATGGATCTTGGGTCAGGACATTACATGGAGCTATAAAAATAAATAAATATACCATAATATTAACTATTATTACTAAATATAGAAATCTGCATAGCCCGTATGGAAAATTAATCTATGGTATGATTATCACTTCCTAATTATATTATTAATTTATATTGATTATGTTTATCAAGGTAGAGTGACTATCTAACAAAATGGGGGAGAAAAAAAATTCATTTGAAATATTTATATGTGAATTGTGTAGTTGAATTAAGGTTCATAAAATCATTGAAAATATATTTGATCAAAACCAAATGAAGTTTATTTTAGAGTTGGTATCACATTAAGAAGTGATCATAGATACATTTTTTAATAAATCAATATTTCTAGTTTTATTTATCAGGATATAAGATATGAACATATAGTTGGTTAGTTGATGGCATATTTCTTAAAATTAGAAGGGTTAGTAGGACAAGAGAAGAAGGACCTCCCTTACAACCATGGTTTTAATATATTGGAAAACACTTCCCTTTTAATTTCTGTTCAACAATGGGAGAAGAATCCCATTAATATAAGAATTGAATTTGTAATTTAAAACAAATACAAAGGGGAAGATTTAATTCTCCTTTGTATTGTGGTTTTATTTATTTCCAATAGAGTTATAGGAAGAAATTCAATATGTTTTGAAGTGATGGGTGATGGAAATAGAATCTACCCATAGAATAATGTGAAGGGTAACCAAGTATAATGGGTAGAGAAGAATAGTGTTTCTTCCTTGGTGGTTACCTAGAAAATGAAAATATATATGATGACTTATTGAGCCAGTGTTCATGGAATCAAGACAAGTATTGATGGCAGGATAATTCTTATCTAAAAAATGGTAAAGTTAAGTGATGAATTTTAATATTGGGGAGATTTAATATCTATAAACTAAGTTGAATAGATAACTAAAATTTAGAATAATCCATCTTGGTTTTTTCTTTTTGTTGATTTATAAACTTAGTTAAGAATTCCTTTTAAGGATGGTTTATGTTTGGCTATGTCTAAGAATTCAATACCTCATAAGGTCGGGGAAATCTATCTATAATGTTAAGAAAATATACCTTGTAATATTAAAATAGAAACCTCATAAGGTTGAAATAACCATGGGTTTTAACATTCAAAGAGATATCTCATATGGTTCTGACAAGCATATCATAAGCTGGATATATGTCATCATAAGGTTCAGAACTGTCACCATAAGGTTGAGACATTGTCACTATATGGATGGGATTATGTCATTATAAGGTTGAGAATAACCTTAATAAGCTATAAAAAATTACAAATAGACCTCATAAGGAACAAAATTATAAGGTATAATTAGAAGTATAAGGGTCATCACTTGGGTATATTTTGAGAAAAAATCTAAAAAAAATGAATCGATTTCAAAATTCTAAATTCTAAAGTGAATTTTTTTTGGACAATTACAATGTTATTATTTCATGTAAAAACATGATTAAGATATGATTATACATGACTCAAGAATTATTTAATGAAAATTTAATGAGATTAATTATTAAGTGATGATAACTCTATTCAAGCTATAAATTTCAAATGAGAATATTTACAACTCAATATTTATTATCATAATGAAGAATAAAATATGATTCTAGAACTGTGATTCAATGTTTTAAATATCATAAGATAAAATTTGATTCATTTTTTTTTGATAATAATATCTTTAAATGTTTAAGGAGTACAATTCATGATTAAATTCAATGAAATTAATTTATACTGAAATTAGAGAAATTTTGATCAAATAAATCCATAATTAAATTTTTTAGATTCTCATGATGAAATTCTATGATATAAATATCATAAAATAATTTTAAATTCATGTTGGAGAATATTATGCGTATGTTGATATTCTTGGTAAAATTTCTATATTTAAGTTAGAATTTGTATAGGTTTTTATTGAATCTTTCATGCTACAAATGAGATGTTCCATACCTCAAGATACTGGTGTTACACTTTTCATATAGAAATAAATAATATTTAAATTCATATATCTACTAATTTTTTAAGAGAATAAAATGGTGAAATAAATCCTACTACCATAAATATATTGATACATATTTTTTTAAGAGAGAGAAAATGAGAATATAAATAATGGACGAGAACTCTTGGAATTTTAGAAAAAATCATGAGAGACACCCAATAAAAATAACGTGGAGAAGAAATGGAGATCATGGGGTAAATGGATATTTATAGATAATTTGTATTTATAGAACATAATTAAGTTTCTATCTATGGAAAATTTAAAAAACCCATGAAAAATGATATGGTGGATTATATAGAAGTTTTTTCTCTCAATAGAAAAAAGAGGATTGAGAAAACCTTTTAAAAAAGATGAGTGTGTGAAAGAATAATAGATCTAGAGGAATGATAATAATAAGAGATAATACTACACTATTAATACAAGACTATTTTATATTGAAGATTAAGAGATAAGGAATGTGTTGAAATGAACATAATGAACATATTCAATTGAAGAGAATAGTGAAGTAACCGACCTATAAGAATTTGGTAGTAGTGAGTAGGAACAGACTCATGTTTTAGTGGTTTAATCACATGGAATAATTCTATAGATGTTACATTTAGTTTATATATTCCATTTTATATTTAATGGGATGTAATTATTTATTAAGAAGTGAGAAGTATTGATTGATGGAGTTCCTATATAAAATATACTGTTTATCAAGTTCTATGAGTTTGTGCTGCGAAAATGAGACTTAGTTGAATGTTATTTTAGTGAAGATATTTAGGTAGTTAAAGAATCATTGAATTGAGGAAGAATATTTTTTGATGTAGTGATATTGAGAGAAATTGTGGATCTATTTCAAAGTGGTTAAAATTTTGAATATTTAGTGTTATTCCATTATAATGAACCCATGGGAGAAATAATTTCACTTATGTAATATAGTGAAAAACCCACCAGTGTAATATGGTGAGTGGGTATATGACGATCCCTTCCTAAATAAAATTTTATATATGATAATATTATAGAGGATAATCTACAACTTCGACATCATGATAATAACTAGAAGTAAGATACTTGGGAGAGGATAAACCTTGTAAAAACAATTGTTCCACACATTATAATTTTACCTATATTGGATATAGGTGTATTTGAGGTAAAATAATGAAATATACATATCCATTAATCTAGAACATAGTTCAAAATACCAAAGGGAATTAATGATAAAATATGAATTTGTAATTTTATAAAAGTTTGATCACACTCAATTCACCTCCCTCTAAAGTGTGTCTACACTAGTCTAGTAGAACTAATAGGGATAATGTTCTTCCATTTTAAAAAGAATGGTCTGATATTATAGGTTGTGTCTAGAAGAAGAAGTTTATGACATTGAAGGTGAATAACACCTTGGGATAAGAAGTTGAAAAAGGGATTGATACTTGGATACAAGTGGATACCATAATTATCATTTTTCAAGCATGGGATGGAATTTTAATGGGTTCAGCCTTAGTTAATAAAGAGACAATTTTTTATTGAAATAGATGTTAAAGGGGGAATTAAAGTTGTTGATGGGAAGATTTATTTGTGTTGGGAAATGTATTATATTGTGATGGATGAGGATACTATATCAGATGGTCAACCTTCAACTTTATAGGATTTCACTTCAAATGACCGATAAGTACATAATAAAAATGAGTTTAATCAGCAAAAAAACATTGATTTTTTTGTTGGTGATGATGGTGATCCAATGAAGCAACTATTTTTTGATATATTAAATGATAATTATTTGGTTAAACAATATATTGACGCCTAGGATGATGATATCTAGTCAAACCTAGAAATTTAATAATAAGATAATGAATCTGAGGTGGCTGCTGATCAAATATTATCACTTATTGATGACTAGGTGAAAATTTTTAACAATTCCAACATTAAAAAAGGTAAAAAATTGTTTTATACTCAAAATGTTTCATGTTTTTTCAGAGAAAAAAATCATGAACTTAAAAAATTATTTATGGAAATAGCGTAAATTTCTGAATAGATAAATCATCAATGATCTATCCTCAAACAAGGGGGCTTATAAAATTTTAAAAGAGAATGAATCAGATAAAATAAAAGATCCTTATTTTGATTTTATTGTTCTATTTTTATTGGAAAGGAACATTAAAGATATTATTTTATTTGAAGGAATATCTTAGGAGAAGAATATATGGTACAATTGTAAATGATTTACATGGAATAACTCAATAAAAAACACAAGTATTGGTTAGATAAGAAAATAATCATTTATGAAATTAGTATTAATATTAATTATATTAGATTGGGAAAATTCATATGGGGAAGGGTGAAAAATATGGCATAATTTCATGATCCTCTTTCAATAAACCTAGCAACAAATACGAAAGTTTTATATTGATAAATTTTATTAAATTGTAAAATAAATAAATTTATATTCGAGGGGAAGATCAATGGTCCTTAATGAGATTAGTATTTTTATTTTACTATAGAATCTTTTTATACTAGGGTATTAATTCATTGTAATTCTTTATTTATGTATTATATATATATATATATATATAAAGAGAAGTGCCCTGCACTAGCTTCCCTACTAATTTAGTTGGCCTTATGTAATAACAAAAAACATACTGGCACTCACATACCTTTATATATCCACATACTGAAACTATATAGAATATCCATATACCTAATTCATATACCATATTCGCAATTTAAAACAACACACCATATCTTCATACCATAAACAAGTCCACCACATTTCACAACCACTACTAATGACTTTTGCACATAACCATACTATGAACAAAAGGAAGAATAGGAGAAGGGGGTAGTTATACATCCATATCACCCATATCTTATATGTTGTGTGTTTAGTTGGTATCTAAAACCCCATACAATAATTTTTTAGGATACCCATATTAGGTGGTGGTGTGTAAGAAATAATTGTTATAATATGTTATATATAACATCAAAAAATTACAATTCTAGTGTCAACTCTCTATCCAAACACCACTATAACTATAACCCATCATCAAATTTTCATTTAAAAACAATAACAACCAAAGAGAATTCCACCACTAAACACAAAACCAACTAACACCACAACCATAAAAATATTTCCCATTTTATATTTCATTATCATCTTCACATTAATCATTTATTAACACCTTTTTTTATTATCCATAATAATCCTAGTAAGATCTTATTTCACATAAAATACTAGTCACATATAAAATATTTCACAATCTCATTAATTTACCAAATAATCCTTCCATTTATTTAATTTAGTTTATTCAAAATTTCATTTATTCAACATAGCCCATTCTCATTCAATGTTATTTAGTTATTCGATTAGTTCCATTTGATTCCACGTTTTCAGGAAAATACAACACCTTTACCATACTAATCGTATTATTCTACCACAATAATGAATTAAACAAGCACAAATTCAATAACAACCAAGACTTTTATGAATTAAATTTCCCTTTTGAATATATATATGTATCACATGTGGGTAATATTTTATAATATAAAACAAATTAAATACATAATGAGAAACAAAACACTTTATTATAATTATTTTAATATTAAATTTAGTGAATAAATATATCTATAAATAATGAATGTTTTATAATGGGAGAGTAAACATACAAAAATAAAATAATTGGAATAGAAAAATTTGGATCATCTTGGTCTCCTAGAATAATCACACCCACTAATTACATCGTAAAAATTCAAATAATTAATAATACAACCCCCAATGGCCCATATGAATTCTTTTTATTAATTTTTGATAACCCTCTTTCATGGGATGAGGGAGAACCCTTAAAAGGCCCATAGGATTAGAGATTACATGACCCGTAGGTCTTAGAGGAAATATCCAGACTATAATTACATGGAACTGCTCCTCCCCAGCTTCTGCATCATTATGTCAGCTCTCCACCTTCGCATGGCTGTTCATCTAGGCTTCTCATGAATGCATAGGCAAGTCCCGATGACAATGACATACCCTCTCTTTCTTTAAAATCTGTTAGCATCTGCTCTTGGGAATGCGCCTACTCTAAATCCTCATCTGGAGTCTGCTCCTTGTAGAGTCTGCCTAGTCCATTAAGCATAATTTTTAGGTGGTCTGAATTCTTTGAGGTGGCCCAAAGGCCTTGATGTGTCACCAATTCCTTGAGGTGGCCCAAAATCTTAACTGGTCCAAAGGCCATGGGTGGCCCGAAGGCCTCGATGGACCCTAGGACCAAAATGGTTGCCCAAAAGCCCAAATGAAAGAATAGTTCTGAATGCTATACTACCGAAAAATACTACTACAGTACCCATAAATTCTATCTTCATCTGGAATTGAACTCGAGTCTCTTTGAGGAACATTTTTATTCCTCACCAATTGGGTTGATGCTCTTTTTCATTAATAACGCAATCGCCATTTTCAAAATGAATAATATAACCTTGATAGAAATAGATGCAATTGATGAATAAAGTAAATAATAGGTATTTATAGAGAGTAAAAACCCTTATTACCATTAGAATAGTGATCTAACCATTAGTAATAGTAATATAATCATTAGGGATAGTAATATGATGATTAAGAATAGTACTTAACTGTTATAATACTAATATGAATAATAGAATAGAAAAAATAATATATTTGGTATCTTATGAAATAAAAACAAAGAAAATTTATATAATAGTGTAATTAAATAAAATTATTAAATATGATAAAATAGATATTTTACATAAAGAAATAGTAATTATAATTTTAGAAAATATATCATTTTGTTTTTAATAAAATTAATTTCTTAAAATTTTAAATTATTGTTTGTCTTAATAAAACGGTGTTTAAAAATTTAGTTATTTATAGATAAATGATATAATGATTTTATAAAGTGACAAGTAACTTTTCTGAGTGTAAAGAATTTGGTTGTATAGTAAAAAACATGCATTTTTCAATAACTAATGGTTTTAATTTAAAAATAAAATATATTATATTTATTGAATTTATTTTATAAAATGAATTTAATTTTTTTAATCAACACATTGAAGTTATCCTGAGGAATTTTTTGGAATTTTTCAATTTTTTTATCGAATAGTTAAATACCAAAAAATAAAATATTTTATAGTATAAGTTAAATACATGATTAATTATATATGAGATGATACAAGAAACCATTATCTTGGCCTCACATGTACTAATTATTTTCAATTTTTACAAAAATCATCAATATTGGTTGTCTTGTGAAAAAATAATAATCTAATGAATATTATATTAAAAAATTCCCCCCTCCTCCCCTTATGTATAACAACCACCACCAATTTCCATGAAATTTAAAAACACCTTCCCCTATTAATTATCTACCAAAATATCTCCCCAAATCTCTTATCATGTCCTAGAAGTTATTTTCTCACCAAATAACATTTTACACAACCTTAATTTGTGTCTCAATAGTGAACACAAAATGAATTGGCAATGTTACCAATCTAACTATCTTAAATTATTTTATTCTTCTACATCCTCCAATATGTGTTATACATTACATTATGATAACATTAGTATTATTAATATTTTTAAATGTTATTACACTAATGGAATATCCATTATCTAATCCCCTCTCATTCTAATTCAAAACGAAAACATTGTCCATATTATGGTCGGTTCACCGCCTCTATGAAAAAAATATTTCATTTTCAACCAACACATTATTGGTTAGTTTAAATTCACATATTATGGTTAAAAATATGTGGAATATGTATATTTTATATTTTTTAATATTCTATAATGGATAAATAACCCGAAGGATTAATTAAATCAAATAAGTTCTTCACGGTTACAAAAACCACAAGAATGAACAAACTATATAATGATATCATTTATTCTAAATTAATCATCCCTATGTCAGAAAAAATATGAATTTTTGGGACCATATAAACCTATAAATGAAATGAATATATTTCCATTAAATTTTTATTGATATGGTCTCATTAGTAAATAACTTTTATATTTATCAATAAAACAATTCCATATTCGAACTATGTAATGAATATCCACATGAAGGTGAACATAGTCATATTATTATATTAGAATTATTTTAAAATAAAATAAAATATTAATAATAAATTGAATATATATGATAAATTTTATGAATCAAGTATGCAATAAACATAATATTATTTTTCATAAAATTAGATGAACGTGTCGATGAAGTAAAGAACCTAAGGCGAGGGACCTTTCAAACCACCCTAATCACTTTTGGGTTACACATTATCTTTATTTTATCACATTAAATTAATTATATTCTCATGCACTTGTTCTATATTAATTACATATATTCCTTACATATATTATTATTTTACTTTAACTTTATTTGGATGGGATAATACATATTCTTCAATTTCCCTTCTTAATTCCCTCTTTTAAGCAAACCCATTTAAAGAGGACTTGGTTATTTATTATATATTTTTATGTATCGATCCATCTATTATTTTTAACCTTATATAGTTTCTAAAAACACTTTCTTTTTATAATTTTTTTCATTTATGGTTTTATGAAAACTATTAAGATCTTACCCTCTTTAATAACTCTTTACCTTTTTTTCATAAAACCCTATATAAGAGGTTCATTAACAAAATAACTTCTACACTATTTTTTATATCAAAAAATTGATTCAAAATAATGTTCATTTCCTATGATTAATTATTATTTTATGAGAATCCAAGAAATATTTAATTTCTTATTTCATGGAAAACATTATGATATTTTATCTGATTATTCTCAAACACAATATTATATAACCCATTTATTTATCATCAATTTTTATTATGATTATTACCCGTAAATTATTCACTCATGTGGAACAAATTTCCATTTAAATTTTATGAATGTAATTGGTGGAATAGAATTATAAATCCCCTCAAAGCATTGAGTAATGTTTTAATCTCATGAGATACTGTGTATGGGGCATGGGTTGTGAGCCTAGAACATTATGTTATGTTGTCTTGGAAATAATACTTGAATTATGATTAAGATGTAACATTTTATATTTTTTCAACATTACTATGATTAAATAATCCTACGATATCTTCTTATCTATTCCATTATTTCATGCGAACATATATTATCAATTTATTTTATGTTATCATACTAAGTCTCATGTCTCATGTGTATTACTGGTCATGATAATTTACTCTGATTATTCATATACTACACATTATACTTCAACCTTTACTTTATGTATTTTCCTAGGGTATCCTATGATATAATAGAAGATAAATTGGACTTAGGATCACATTAGGGATAATTAAATAAAGATATTTTGGTTTATTTTTATATTTATATATTATATATCTAATCTCATAAAGGCATCAAGATAATAGGTTTTTAGGTTGTATTTTATGGAAAATTATGTTAAAATCATGAAATAAAATTTACAAGAGTCTCAGGTTTCAATACTTGAAATCATATCAAATTCAAGATATTTTTTGCGTATTAGAATAATAATACATTAATTAAACCCCTATATATGAGTTTAAGGATAACATTCTAAAATTTTGGAAATGTATAAAGCATGTGGTTTCTAATCATTGACATCCACATTTTGATAAAAATAGTGAATATAGGATCTAGAATAGATTCAACCAGGTTTAATAACCTTGAAATAGGTTGGTTGGGTATTAAATAATTCTTCACTCAATGTAAAAAAGTGGGACTAAATTAACACATGGATTTATACACCCGAATGATATTCTTTTCTTAATTAACATACACTGTATGAACCATTCCATAGTATTGAACATATTATTATAAAATTTAATGATGTAATATATATCTAGTTTTTTTCATGAAAAAAAATATAAAATGACCATGGATAACTCAGATCAGGTCCTAAAAATATATAAGATAGGGTATACTTGTCATTTATGAGTTATTCCTTCCAAGTTGATAACTTCTCGTTTACATTATTATTTGATTGAGTATTCTCATCCCCATTTTTTCCATATTTTAGTTAATGGATAGATATAGGAAGAATCTTTCCAAATACCAATGTGATGAAAAATGAGATGATTGCACAAATGGTTTTTCCAACCTGATGGGAGTGGGAGTGAAGAACTTCATGGTAGTACTTTCTTAAGTGACTCAAGTTTCAAATAATAACTTGAATCATGTGGAAATACACCATCTATTAGTAAATAGAAAGATATAATCCAATCATTTATAAAAAAAGGCCCTTATATTTGAAGGATACTCTGATCCCCTAATCATGTAAAAAATGGATTTATTCCATTGAGAATATATTCACTATTCTCCAGTGTTATGAGTAATATAATGCCACATTGATTGTTTATTTCAAAGAGATATAAGTAGATCAGTGGTGGATATTTATAAATAATACAAACCCAAGGATGTTATCAAAGTCAGGGAATGAGAAGGAGTCAAGAAGATATATTTCATTAAATATTTTTTCCACACTCTCCATCTTAAAATGAAGAGGGAATTCATTTTACTTATGAAGAAGGAGGATGATTATGTTAGATCTTATAAGGAAAACATCACAAGGCTTTAATGGTATGCCTATACCATTTTCATTAACCTCAAAAGTAAGGCGGACCTCCTCCCCTTTGGAGTAAGGTAAATAATATGATTTTTTTGGTGATTTTAGACTTTGAAATCTGTAAGGAAATTCTACAATGTTACCTTAAAAATGAAATGTATATGGGTGAATTTCAGTTTCCTCATGGGGATGGAGATAAGAATAGTAGAATGATGTTTAATTTATGAGGATTAGGGGATAAATCATAGTAAGGGAAAAAATATAACTTCCCACTTGTCATAAATTTGGTAGGAATCCTCCTAAAACGTTTCTAAAGGGGATATGGAGATGTTTAAATATTAGAATATAAGGGCATTAAGATAATGAATATCAATGGTAGATAAATAAACCCACTAATGTGATTATATTAAAGATTATTATGACAAATCCTTAGAATATGGTCTAATGTTTTATTTTTAATGAACATATAAACTATGTAATCCAATGCCCTAGGCCAAGGACTGTTTAAGATAACCAATTCCAAAAACCTCTATGACTAGGAGAGAAATTATGACCTTATTATATCACTAATTATAAAATGGATCTTGATAATGAATTAGTTATATTTACAATAGTTATTTATTCAAGTACAGAGAATTTACTATTTGATTCAAATTTTAATAATTCATTCATATCATTCAATTATGGTAGAACTATTAAAACACCACCTCAAAAAAAGAAGTTTGATTTATCAATGAAAACACAAAATAAGAAAATTATTAAATTTCTATCATATAACTACTCCCCAATCAATATTTGTGGATTGGATCTCAAAGAAAAACTTACCATAATCTCTTTAGTGGAATTTGGTTATATACTAGGTATAGATTGGTTCTATTTGTATAGAGCCAATATTAACTACTGGGAGAAGGAAATCACTTTCCATATCCTAAATCATCCGCTAATTCTATATAAGTGTATGAAGGAGAATGAATATTCTTTGAAAAATTATTATCTAGAACAAATATTATTCACTTATGAGAAATTATATTTATATTAAATGATTTTGGAAAAGGATATGATTATCCTTAAATACATTCCCATTGCGAGGGATATGATGATGTTTTCCTTAAAGAATTTTTGGGCCTTCCTCATAACTAAGAGGTTGATTTCTCAATTGAACTTATACCTAGAGATATTCATATATCCAAGAATACCTATATATCATCCCATATTGAATTAAAATAACTAAAGAATCAACTATAGGTTAATATGGAAAAGGTTTTCATAGACCCAAGTACATCACCATCGGGTTCATCAGTAATATTTTTCAAAAACAAGGTAGGATCAATGTAAAAAATCATTTATTATCATGAACTCAAAAAAATCAATATAATGAACAAGTATCCATAGCCATAGATTGATGAATTATTTAATCAGATACATGGAACCTAGTACTTCACTAATGTAATTCTTTGATTAGGATCTCATAAACTAATGGTGCCGAAGAAAGATAATCTCAAGACTATATTTTATATAAGTTATAAACACTATGAGTTCATATTGATTCTTTTTAGACTCACTAATTCTCTTGAAACCTTTACGGACTTGATGAATTGAGTCTTTAGAGATTACCTCAATAAATTTGTGGTATTACTTATAGATGACATTCATGTATAATCTAAAATAAAGTAGGAACATGTAAAAAATTTAAGAACAATTTTAATGTCCTTAAGAAAAGATATTTTTTATGAAAAGTATATAAAATGTGAATTTTTGACGGTGGAAGTTACATTATTGTAAAAAGTTATCATAATCAGGGGGATATATTTGGATCCTTTTAAGAAAATGGCGGTCAATGAATTACCCAAAACAAAATATATAAAAGATATTAATATATTTCTATGATTCTATGGGTACTATCAATAAGTCTTCAGAAAATTCTCATGATTTTAAAACCCACGAACCATGATAACTCATAAGAGAGTAAAGTTTTTCTGGACTAATAAGTGTGAATATAGATTTATAGAGTTGAATAAGAGTCCTGTAAATACTCTTATAATCACACTACTAATACGTAGAGAATTATTTTTTATCTATAATGATGCTTCAAAGAAGGTCTTAGGTTATTTCATCATGCAAAATGATAATGTGATAGCTTATTCCTCTTGATAATTTAATATATTTGAGAAAAACTACCTAACACATGATCTATAGTTGGCTAAAATAAATTCACATTTATGATTTGTAAATATTAAATCCATATATAGAAGTGTGACATATATTCACATCATGGGAGACCCAAATATATATTCACAAAAAATGAGCTCAATATGCGCCAATGAAGGTTGTTAGAAATAATTAGTGATTTTGATCACTCAATCCATTATTATTTTTGCAATATGAATAAATTATAATATGATCTAAGTATAAGGGATATTATAACATTATCCATAATGATGATTGATAAGAATCCAATATTCTTATACATAAAAAGAATGGAAATCAGAATCTTATTGGAAGGAACAACATTCTACCTTGATCAAATGATTTATCAACCATCCATTCTAGAAACAATTAAGGAAGATCAATGAGATGATGTGAAGGTAAAAAATATTAATATCCTATGAGAAATGAAAATGTCTCAAATTTTAACAATTATAATTAAGTATTTGTGATATTTTTTCACAGCTATATATAATATAAAATCTGGATATAAATAATGATTTATTGAATGATGCACATAGCTCGGTATTCAATATCCACCTATGTTATAAAAAGATATATATATATATATATATATATATATATATTTATAAGTGGAATATTTATGTAAAAATAAGAAGAAGTAATTTTTTCGATGTAAATCAATGTTCCTTGTATGTTAGCAAGTAAAGGCTAAAAGAAAAAAAATGCCATATGGGTGATGAAACCATTACCCATACGATCATTGAAATATGAGAACATCACCATGGATTCTTGGATAGGTCTTATGAAGAAATATAAAATAAATAATTCCATAGGGGTTGTAGTTTACTATATTAAGAAAACATGCACTTTTTCTTAATTTTAGAGGACTTCTAATTTGATCCTCTTGAAAATATATACACTATAAAGGTGGTGAGGCTGTATGAAACACCAATATCGGTTGTATTTGAGCAGGATATAAGGTTTACCTCATTTTTTTGTAATATTACACATTATTTGAATATAGAGTTGAACTTATGTATATCATTTCTCTCCTAGAATGATGGTCAATCTAAAATTATTATCCAGATACATAAATATATATTAATTGATTTATCTATTAACTTCAAATGAAGATAGAATCAATATCTTCCACTAGAAAAGTTCTTGTACAATAATAAATTCTACTAAATAATTCATATGGATCCTTATCAATCAATACATGGAAAGAGATATAAAAAACCCATGTTTTGGGATGAAGTTATTATACACAAGTTATTGGGACCTCAATTGGTTGATAAAATTAGAGCAAAGGTCAAGGAGATTTAGTAACACATTAGGGTAACAAAGAGTTAAAAAAAGAGATATACTGATAATCATTGATGAAATATGAAGTTTGTGGTTAGAGATAAAGTTTTACATTATATATTTTCTTAGAATATATTCATGAGGTTTGGGAAGAAGGGAAAAAATATCCAAGATATATTAGATCCTTTGATATTCCTAATCGCACCAGATTTATGGCCTATCAACTAACACTCCCTACAAAACTATATCAAGTGAAGGATGTGTTATATTTATCCCTATTCAGGAAGTATACCCCATATCCCTCACATTTAATAAATCTATAGATGGTACGATTAAATAATTATCTCTCTTTTGAGGATAATATATTGAATATCTTGAACTATAGATACAATGTTATATGAAAGAAGACAACTCACCATGTCAATGTTCTCTTGTGAACCCATAAGCATGAGGAATAAACATGGGAAACTGAGAAAATAATGAAATAGAAGTAACCACATCTATTTTTACTTTATTATTTATAATGAAATTTTGTGGGAAAAATATCAAAAGTTGGAAAGAATGTAATAAACAAGAAATTTATGAATAGGATTTCCCTTCTGAATAGATATCTGTGTCACATTTAGGTAATTAAGTATAATATAAAACAAATTCAAAAATAATGAAAATAAATAACACTTTATTATATTAATTTTAACATTAAATTTAGAGAATAAATATATCCATAAATGTAGAAAGTGTTATAATGTGTTAAAAAATAATAATAAAATAACGAGAATAAGAAAATTTGGATCATCTTGGTCTCTTAGAATAATCACACTCACAAAAAACACTATAAAAAAGATATAAACCATTATTAATGTAATATTAATTTTGGAAAATAAAGAATGTAATCTTGAGAAAATATAATGTAATGATGAATGGTGTCTATAAGAGGTATTTATAGAGGGTAGAAAACCCATATGACCATTGGAATTATGATATGACCATTAGAAATAGTAACCTAATCATTAGAAATAGTAATATGATGGCAGGAATACTAACTTAACAATTAGAATAGTAATATGGATAAAAGAATATTAAAATAACATATTGGGTATCTTTTAATAAAAAAAATATTTTAAATTTATATTGTAATATATTTAAATAAAAGTTTTAAATATGATAAAAAAGATATTTGAGAAAAAGAAACCTTAATTGTTTTTTTTGGAAAATATATATGATTTCTTTCATTAAATTACATTTCATAAAATATGAAATAAAATTTTATCTTAATAAATTGGTTTTATAAAATATTATTTATTTTTATATAAATGATAATATGATTTTATTAAATCAAAATTAATTTTTCTGTCGGTCATAAATTTGTTTGTGTTGTAAAAACATTCATTTTTCAATAAATACGGATTTGAATTTAAAAATATAATTTCATATAATTATATAATTATTTTAAAAAATATGGATTTAATTTTTTTCATCATAAAATCTAAATTATCCTTGGTATATTTTTAAATATTTTTCTAAAAATTGGAAGTTTTCGTGAATAATGAAATTTGAAAAAATATAGTATTTTGCATTATAAGATTAGTACACAATTAATTACATATAGTATGAAGTAAGAAACCATTATTTCAACCTCACATGAACTAATTACAATATATATTCAACATAATTATAACAATTTCTATCCTTGAGTAAAAATAAAAATCTAGTGAATATTATATTCAAAAACACCCCTCTCCCCCTTATAAATACAACCCTCCTCCATCCATTTCTATTTACTTCCTAAACCCCTTACCTCATTGAATCCATAAAAAAATATCTCCCACTCTATAAACATGTACTAGAAGTGTTTTTATCACCAAAACCATTCTAATGAACCTCAATGTGTATCCTAAGAGTGAATATCCATAGGAGGAGGTAATGTTCTCAACACAACTCTCTTAAATTATTTTCTTCTTATACCTTCTCAAACCTATTAAATATATGATAGTAAAATAACATAATTATTATTAATATGATGAAATATAATTATACTAATAGAATATCTACTATTAATCCCTCTTTCATTCCAATTCAGTTTTTTTTTCATATTATGGTCAATTCACCACCTCCATGAAAACCAAATTTTATTTTTCACAACGACCTTCATGGATGGATTAAATTTAGATATTATGGTTAAAAATAATTCAAATAAATATACTTTATATTAATTCACATTCTATAATAAATAAATATCTATAATAATAAATAAAACCAAATAATTTCATCATGGTTGTAAAACTGATAAAACGAACTAACTGTATAATGATAAAATTTAAACAAAATAATTAATCCCTATATTAGAAAAAATATGGTTATTTGGGACTAAATAAACCTATATTATGAAATTTAGATCATTCCATTAATTTTTTTGGGTATATAGTCTTATTATAATTGAAATTTTATAATTATTGATAAAATAATGCAACCTTTAAACCATGTAATTAACATCCACTGGATGGTGTACATAATCATAATATTATAATAAAATGAATATAAAACAACATAAAATATTAATAATAAAATAAATATACTTAAAAAAGTTTAGAATTAATTATTTAATAAACTTTATTTAATTTATCATTAAGTTTTATGAATGTACCAAATGAGTCAAGGACCCAAGGTATTGGATCTTCTGAACCACCCTCATTACTTTTGGGTTATGAATTTTATTTCATTATCTCCATTTCCCACTATCCTATTCTCATGAACTTCTAAAAAATTTGGAAAATATGTTCTATAAATATATTACAAATTTAATTTACCTTTCATTATTGGGGATAAAACATGTTCTTTTAAATTCCATTCTCAATTCATTATTTTATGAAGACCCATCTAAATGGAACTTGTTTGTTTCTTATCACTTTTCATGTACCACTCCATATAATTTTTTTAACCCTCTATGGTTTCTAAAAATTATAATTTTTTATAAAAAACCAATTGGTTTAATTTTTGTTTTTATAGAATATAATATAGTCTTATCCACTATAATAACTCTTTACCACTTTTATTAAAACCCCACTTAAGAGGTTCATTTAAAAGCTTACATCCACACACTTTTTTATGTATTCACATTACATGAACATAATTTTCATGTATTATTATTTATTCATTTATGGATTTCCATTAATTATTCAATATCTTATTTCATGGTAATATTTATTATATGCCGTTTTATTATGCTTAATGACAATATTATGTAAACCATTTATTTTTCATGAGTTTTTATTATTCATATTACCTATATATGATTTTTTTATGAGGAACAAATATTCATATATATATATATTATTAATGTTATTTGTGGTAAAATAATTATACCACCCCACTATATTTGGTAATTATTTTATCTCATGAGATAGTTTGTATGGTGCATGGTAAATGATCCCAACACACTGTTATGATGTCTTGTAAGTAAGAATTGACTTATGTTTAAGATGTCAAGTTTTATTTTTTTGTAATTTTCTAATTATTCCAAGATCCTAGGATATCTTCTTCTTTATTCCATTAATTCATGTGAATATATACGATCCTTCTATTTTATCTTATCATGACATGCCTCATGTCCCATATTCATTAAATTTCATCATGATTTATTCATAGTTTCCATTATTATGATTTATATCCAACCCTTTTACTTTATGTATTTCCTTAGGGAATTTTACATAGTAATATAATATCAATGGAACTTAGTAAAAATTATCTAGAATTAAATAATTATTGTGTGGTTTGTGTTTAAGATGATATTTTATGTATCTAATCTCCAAGACAAACTAGGCCTCTAGATTTATTGATTTCATTTTATATAACTATATATTAAAAATCATGAAATAAAGTGTATAATAGGATTCAGTTTCTATATATTCCACTAAACCATAAAATATAAAACACTAAAACATCCTATAATACCATAAGAAATTCAAAATCATAACTCTTCCATAACAATAATTAATAAATTACACTTATTTTCTTTTTTATCAGCATGTTATATATAAATTACTTCCTTATTATCAAATTATTACTCATATAACTCAATTCCAAATACTAAAAAACATAATGAAAAATCATATATTAAGTAGTGATAATAAAACACATAAAATAATTATATAACAAAATTTCAATAATCCCTATTATATTTAATTCAATTATTAATCATCATTAGACTAATTACACTATATTATCCAAATAAAAACTAAGTTATGATTAATCTGCACTAAAAATGAAAAATAAAGAATATAAATCACCCTCCTTGAACCAAATATTGAAATGTCACAACATAATGAATGGATAAGAATTCATTCTTAGAGTCCCAAAATATCACAATGGTCATCCAACAAGCTTAAATTTTTTTCATCAATATATCAATACTATATCGTATATCCAAATCTAAAAAATTTATCTCTTAAAAAATAATAAATAAGAGATGACTGAGATAATATAGGAGAATAAATCCTTCATTCATGAAGATATAATCTCATGATTTGAAGGAATCAAAGGTCTATCAGAGGAATTTAGAATTAGTATGGAAGTTACCGACAATAGCTTGGGACTTCAAACAAGAATATAGTAATTTAGAGATGGAAAAGGGAGATACTAAATTTATATTTAAATTTTTTATGGATAAAGTATTGGTTGGTAGTATTAAAATATTTTATATTTTAGATCAATTAATGGTGATTCAAAAACTAGAACACTTTAAAAAATGACATATATAAAGAAATCTCTAGTAATTTCCCTTTACAAAATACACCATTGAATAAAAAAATAACTGCTCACACAAAATCATGATGTGGTATTCTTATATCCTCCTTTAAACCATGGGAGAAAAATTCCATATTGATTACCAAACCATACAATTTACCCCAATGGTAAATAACCAAAGGAGTTTTTAACATCCATATTTTATATAGGGAGTCCACAAAAATTCATCCTTGAACTATGAATAGGAAAATGGGAAAGCACACAAGACCTATCATGGTTTAAATACATGATGTAATACTTCCCCAAAATTGGAAGGACCTGACCTTAAACATTACATAATATTTAGTTAAGTAAATAATTTTAATTTATTTCACATTGGGGATCTTTTAAGGTTTAGGGATTTAGAGAAATAGGTCATACTCAAACATAACAAAACCATAACAATAAAATTTGAAACTTCTGAACATTACCCATTTTGTCCATAATCTATAAAATTTAAAATAAACAATGATCACTTTTATGAAAACTCTATGAAATTCAACATGATATCTGAAAATATTTACTCATCCTATGTCCTATCAAAAACATTAAAAAACATGGTATGAGTATAAAAAGATCTATAATGGATATAAAAATAAATAAACATTTAGTCCATTAGTAAACATTAAACCACATTAAAACTTTATCAGAAAGTAATAAAATTCACCCTTAATACGTTTTAAATACCTTTCTTAAAAAATTATCTCATTTTAAACTTTTTTTATAATGAAAACATTACCCTAAAACCCATATAAATAATATAAATTTCATAAAGGTAACTTGGGATATAATTATACTTGTCACTCTTATAATGGAATAACCATACGCTCGACTTCCATACATAACACTCTTACAAATGGAATTAACAAATTAATTACTTCAATACCCATTGAATTGGTGGTTATAAAATAACCAAACATCCTTGGTTTACCATGGAAGCACCTTTAAAATTTCCATGTACTATTATATAATCATATCACACAAAATATTTCAATTTTTATCATTTCACTCATAAAATTTTATT
Source organism: Viscum album (assembly GCA_963277665.1). Taxonomy (NCBI): domain Eukaryota; kingdom Viridiplantae; phylum Streptophyta; class Magnoliopsida; order Santalales; family Viscaceae; genus Viscum; species Viscum album. The sequence goes on from OY728152.1 coordinate 1,537,239,426, forward strand.
TGAAATCACAAGAAATAATTTCAAGATATTGAAATAACCAATCCATTTTCAAAAACATTTTCAACACCAAAATTCCCAAAAAATAGAATAATAGAATTATTTTTCTTTTAAAAATATAAAGGATTTTATAGGAATCCAAATATCAAATAATGTTTATAGCAGTGGAGAAGTTGTTGTCGCTATAAACATTAAAAAAACACCCCTTTTGTCATTTTTCAAAACGTTTCTTATAAAACACATAAAAATAGTCCATTTTAAAAACCTTGAATTAAATTATAAAAATATATAAAACTTACTTTTAAATCCTTTTATATCTTTATAATAAATATGTAAAATAATATTAATAATATTGATATGGAGAAAAAGATTTGACAATTAAATCCCTAAACATTCAAAGTGTCCCATACCACTTTGAACTTTTATATCATACGGCAAATGAAAGAAGAAAATTTAAAAAAACATTAAATATCATGAGTATAGATAAAATATGGATATGAAATGTAAATGGGGCTGTATATAAACCTTATAAAAGAATAAAGGTGTATATCGTCATGAAATGCCTCAATGAAAGAAGATTGGGATGAAATCTATTACCTTGAGTCCGACTAATCATGTAAAATAATTATATTCCTAAATAATAAACATAAGATAATTGTTTAATTTATTTAGAACATTTTTAAATATTATTATTCCTTTTATATCACTTATTGTAATGTTAAAACAATTAATTAATTATTTAAGTTCATGTCGGATGTTTTTACGATATTCAGTACTTGAGTCCAAAATGACTTTTGTATGATGTTAATAGTCAAAGTTATCATTAGTCCATTATATATAGAATACTATTAATGAAATAATGATAAGTTTTATACATCAATTATACCTTTAAATAAAACCATTTATGCATGGTTATGAAAAATGAACAATGTAATAATCATGGAAATGGTAAGTTGTACGTATGAATGAGTAACATTTATATTTTTCAATGATTATTATGGGAAGAAGGTTTGTATTATTTTATCATTATATAATTATAATAATATAAATAATATCATATTAATCATTTAATTATACTTATATATATTATTCATGTGATGTGATGATTAAAAATGAATCACATCACTTTGTGGAGGCGATAGTTCACACGTACACACGAATGCCGTTATCATTATTATATTCATGGAAATTAAGGAATTAATTGGTATAATAATATCTTATAATGATAAATATCTCATTAATATCTTATATAAAAATTAATTACACATTATAACCGGTCTTGAGATATGGTTATGGAAAAAAAATTATATCGGTTCGTAGAGGTGATAGTTCACATGTACACACAAACGATTAATTCTTTTCCCATTTGTTAGAAGTGGAGATATATTTAGGTGATAATATTAACATAATAAAATATTAGTATATTGGGAATATTGGATTTATTATTTAATCATGGTGGAAGATGATTTTAAGGAAATGGAAGAAGAAATAAAATATAAATAAATGATTAAAACAACACCTCTTCTTCAGAAGATCTTCTTGGACTAACGCCTTAACACCTCTAAGGAGGGTGTTCTGCCTAATGTAAGGAATATATAATGTAGGGAGGGATTTCAGTATATTATTTGGGTAGATCTTGGTTTAATCAATTTTTTTAAGTACGAATAAAAGAGAATAATGGGTGCCCTTTTATAGGAGAGGGTAGGGGCACTCTTGGAAGATCCAAAAATATTAAAATATAATAATGATATTATAGATCCAAACACTTAAAAATGGTGTATAAATGAATATGGGAAGACATTTTAGACCATATATTATCCCATTTTTTATTATTTAACAATTTTCTATTTTTAAATAATTTAATAATTTGTTAATTCAATAAAATATCATTATTAAAAAATTTGATACTATTCATTTAATTTGACTCCAAATACATCAAGACCAAAGTTTAATTCGAATATAAAGACTTAAAACATATCTAATATATGTTATAGATCTATAAAATTTGTTATAAAAAAATAAATCATCCAAAATTTATCAAGATTAATATTATTAAGATTAATTATTATTTTTCTGTTAATTAAATAAATATTATTTTAGTAATAATGAAACATTTAATGTAATTATATAATATCTAAAAATTTAAAGAAAAATTATATAAAGAAAATAATTTCATTTATATCAAAATAGTCATTTATGTTCATCTATATCTTAATTTTGACCCTATGTCGACACACAAAAGATATTAAATACAAAGAGAGTGGCATTTTGTAACCGTCTTTGACATATATATATATATATATATGTTATTTTCATGAAAAAGTGTCCATTAAGCAGCTAAAATTAAATAATAAGGTCATAATGGTCGAATAATATTCATCCAATAATTTTTGGACATGTTTTTATTTTTATTTTCATCATTTTTTTATTTAATCTATTATTTAACCCTTTCAAATCTTACTATTTTATCTTGTAATTTAGAATCTAAGTGTTAATATAATTACTGTAACATTCCAAAAGACAAATAAATGAGTATTTTATGAAATTTTAGGACTTATTATAATTAGTTGGATTAATCATATATTTTTATAAATTTTATATCATTTAATAAAATACTTTTTATTTTAAAATATCATTAATGTTAATTTTGACACTATTCATTATTTGAATTTTTAAAAATATAAATCAACACGATATATTCAAAAAATATCTATTAAAGAATCCATAACATGTCAAAATAATCCAAAAAAATCACGAATGATATAAATTATTTAAATTTAAATTTATTTTAATATTATTAATATCATTTATTTGATTCTTCCATTAATTAAACAATCATTGCACCATCATTGTGTCACTATTTAATTTAATTATTTATTTCCTAAAAATTAAAAATAAATAAATATGACATAGATTAACATTTTGGATTTCAAAATACTTTTTATAGTTGAATATATACCATATATAACCCAATATTAAAAATATTTATTTTGTTAAAAACAAAAGAATAAAAAAATTGAATTTCCTTTGAATATAATATTATAAATGTATTAAAGTCATTAAAGTGGCTCAAAGAGAACACAAAATTGGCCCAAGGACGATTTGGGTCGAAAATAACTTATCCAATTAAATTTTTAAATGTTTTAGGGTAAATTTATAATATTTTATAATAATATTTTTACCATTAATTACCCAATTTACCCTTAATCTCCATAAAAAAAATATTTCTGAAGTTACTATTCATAATATTCAAAAATAAAAGGGGAATATTTAGATAATTTATAACTTCTTATTCCAAATATGGAATCTATTTTTCCAAATTCGAAACACATAATTATCTGAAATTAAATCAAATTAATCCTATTTATGGAAGGAGAAAATGTGTTTTTAAAGACAAAACGTTCAAAAGTTCACAACTTTTTTATATCCAATTTCATTATAAAATTGATTATAATGACCTAAATTGGATTAAATGATAAAAAATTGATCTAATTATACTTTCAAACCATCAAAAAACATAACTTAAAACTGTAAATAAATTTGATGAAAATGATGTTTTCAATTAAAATGCAGTATTTTTTCACTATTCATTAAAACGTGAAACTTATCAGAAAATATCCAAAATGCACCCAAAGTAAATTTAGATATCCCAAGTCTAAATAAGAATTTTATTTTTTCAAATATAATATATAAAATTCACAAAAACTAGATGTAAAACATGTGCACCATCAAAAGTCGTTAAAACAACCTTTTTTTGAAAAATACTTCTTTTATTAGTAAAATTGTATTTTTTCTTATATCATGTCTAGAAAATAAAAAAGATAAATTTAAAACATTAAATTAATTAATTTTTTTATATTTCATTAATATAACCCAACAATAGTGATTTTATAATTTTATAAACACACCTGTGCACATTTAAATTGTTTTTCATAAAACCAATTTCTTTTATTTTAAAAAGCATTTTATATTCATTTATAATTAATTTTTCAGCAAATAATTACTTATATATACATGTATGATCAATTTTTTAATGATAATTTTTATTTTAGTCTATTTTATAGGCTAGGTTATAATTATAATATTTAAATAATAATATTTAGTTGTTCATTTATGCTAGATGTGGTGTATCATATATGCTATCAAACATAGTGTGTCATTATTAAAATATGGAGATGTTACATTCTCAACCATTAATAAATATCATCATCACAATTTTAACTTGGGATAAAAAACAAAGTATTTAATTTTCAAAATACCTTTATTGAAATCACACATCAGAAAAAGGATTAATGAGACTTACAATTTAAAATAAATAAAGGGAAGTATGAAGGTGACCTAAGATAACACATACTCGGGTTCCATGTACGAAAACATGAATATGGAAGGGAAAACTAACAATCATGTTCTGATGGAGAGTGATATAAAACATTGCCATGAAAAGTTAACAATCATAAAACCACAAATCTATGATGGTTTAAAAGGTCGTTGATTTCTTTTTAATAAAAGTAAATGAATAAAATTTTTCATTGAAAATACCTTTCCTAGAGTTGAGTAATTCCATTAATATATAAGAACATAAATAAGTATACTTACTTGATATATTTATATATTATAAGAATAAGTTCATCCTCATAAAATTTCTATAATTATGATGTTTATCCCTAAAAATAACCTTAATCACTAAATATCACACAAACCCTAAAGGTTATCAATACCTTAAAACTCATGTCCAAAAGTAAAGGCAAAATTTTCATTAAAAACAATACATAAAAATAAACCCAATAAAACATCTAAAAAAATTTCATTAATTAGTTATTATCACATCACTTAAAACCCCAGAAGGTTTTTCTAAATCCTCTAACTTATGGTTAATCTTTGAAAAATACTAAGCTCCCTAGTGCTTTCATATCTTCAACAGATGTCTCAACATCATTTGTAGTAGTAGTAAAAGATTTTATCAAACTTTTTGTTCCAGATTAAAATTATTTCCTTCTTATGTAAATAACTTTAGAAAAACATTAACATAATGACCAAACTCATTTCAACTAAAACACATCACCTTTGTATTGCTATTGGTTACCCTATTCTTTGTCTATTTAGGGATCTTCTATTTATAGTCACAGATCCTGTGACAAAATTGACCACACAAAAAGCACTCACCTAATCAATTAAAACATTACATAAAATGTTGTTTTACACACATAAAACATTTTTGGGTTTTACCTATAGATTTATTTGTTGGATTCTTCTCTATTTCTGTCCACCTTGACCGTTTTTTACCCTTTTTATATTTTGGAACATAAGTAATGACAAACTCTATCTCATATTTTTCTTCATAATGAACCAATTCCTCATAACTTTTAAATTCTCATAAGGTTAAATATATTTTTAGACTTGGTTTCAATCCTAAGTAAAATATATTAATTTTACTATCAATGTACTAAATAAAATTTGGAACATTGCTTTCCAATAATAAGATGTTTTCTTTATAGGAAGCCACTGAATCACCATATTTTTTCTTTGAATCCAAGAATTTTATTTTCTATCCTAAGTTGAGAAACCTTAGAGAAATATTTCTCAATGAAAATGTTCATAAAATTATCCCATTACATGGAATCAATATAATTTTTATCTGTAGTATTCTTAACCAAATACCACCATAAGCCATCTTCACCTTTAAAATGATAATGGAAAATAGTTGCATTTTCACATTCCAAACATCCCACGACTTCAAATATCTTCTACAAAGAATTGTTCCACCCTTCATCTACCACTAGGATAGACGATATATTGAATGATGGGGGATGTTGCCTCATGAAATGATCCACTACAGACACATTCCTTCATAGTAGATCAAATTCCTCTCAAGCGTGGATTCCACCTCCATTTATAGAGTGTTTCAACCGATCCATCACTATAACAAATGTTATATTATAAATCCAACCACATCAATATTCTGATTTTAAAGGTTATTTTCCTCTTGGTTCCTTCCCAATACAACTTCCATGTGCCCTCTGTAGAAATCCATTCTAAATAGACATAGTTTTGGTGGAAAAAACAAGGTAATCTTAAAAAGATACATCATTTAAAATTAACCTTAAAGTAATATATTCTAAGGGAATGAAATTAACACAATACTAACCTATAAAGATGTCTAAACCATCCGTTGATACCAACTATAAGGACCCTTATTTAACTCTTTTAACTTTTAATGAGTTATCTTATAATTTACATATTGAGTGTTAATATAATTACTATAACAAGACAAATGACCAATAAATGAGTCATTTATGATATTTTAAAACTTAGACCAATTATATTGATGAATATTAGATTTTAAAAAAATTTATATCATTTAATAAGATATTATTTATTTTAAAAAAATCATTAATGTCAATTTTTACACTATTCATTATCTGAATTTTTAAAAATATCACACAACTTGATATATTGGAAACAACTCTATTAAATAATCCCTAATGTTGGTCGGAGTGGATAATCAAGAGGGGGTGAATTGAGTTCCAATTAAAATTTCTGTTAAAAACTTTTAGGATTAAAATCCCCCAAATTAAAACAGCCCAGTCAATTAATGCAGCAGAGATATAAGTGACTTATTGTTCAACAGGTTTCTCAAAGGTTGATTACTCCTTAGTTGAATCAGTATGAGAACTAATTTCACTTTTGAAACAAGTTTACTAAACGAATCACATATACACACTAACCAGAACTAACTATCAGAGTGAATGTAAAACAGATTTCATCTTTTGCTAATATAAGCACAACAGATAAGTATAAAACAGAGTAAGTCAAAGATGAACACAACAGATTAAACAAGAGGTTCAGTCTTAAGTCAAGACCTAGTCCTCTCCACTTAGTGATCACCTGCCACCAAGAAATTATATTAAAAAGTGATACACATCCAGTATCAGGCTTTTACAACAGTTTTCACAAACCGTCCAGGTTTTGAAACCTCTACCACAGTTATACATGGGAAAAAATAAACTACCAAGCCACACTAGGATTCTTCCATAGTTATACGTGGGAAACAAATGTAAAGAGAGTTTGGTATGGGGATTTTCAGTATCCCTCAGTTCAAGCACAAGAGTCAGTGTGTATAACACAGACACACTGCTCACAAATGTAAAATACTAAAACAAAATAGAGCTAAAGATAGTAAGGATAAGTTTAGAGTGCTCTGTTGTGTTGACAGATCAGCTCTGGACTTGTTGGAATGATGTAAATGAAGTCTTGGTCCTTCTCTACAAGTTGCCTCCAAAACAGAGTGTCGCAACTTATAGGTTTTGACTTCCAGATGTAGAGATAATCAGTTTCTTGGGTTTAATGCTCTTTGTAGCACACCACTGCAGCTTGAAAATGGTTCTTTCAAAATCTCTTCGTGAAGCTCTTTGTTCTTCAGAATGAGTGCTTAAGTGTTCTTATTTAGATGTTTCTTTCTTATCTGTGTATCTTCAACGTGTCCAAACTTGTCTGTATTGTCTGTCTCTACTCATGTATATATATACATATACTTTTCCAGTTCATCTTTTTCTCATTTGGTTCAGCAGGGGCCGACAAGATAAAATTTTCAACCACGTGTGGTCTTCCTCGTACATCGTACTGTTTCATGATATGCCTGCAAGTATCATTAAATAATGTCATATGCATTAATTTGTCCAGACATGACCGTTATGATAGTATTAATAAATTGGTAAAGAAAATAATAGAATATCATTAGACTGGTAGAAAATGCATGTCACACGGTAGACTTCAACGGTAGTCTCTCCAACTGTGCTCTTCATCGGCAGGCTATTCAACTATGGGCTTCATCAGTAGGCTTTATCAGTGGTAGAATTCAATAGTAAGCTTATAATGGTAGCTTTGTAACATCAGACTACTTCAACAGTGACCGGGGCTTCATCAGTAGGCTTAATCAGTGGCAGACTCCAACAGTAAACTTCTAACGGTAGCTTTGTAACATCAGACTACTTCAACAGTGACCTTTACAATGGTAGAATATTTTAGTAGGTAATTTCATTAACAATGGAGTATGTCCATCAGTAGAATTTGAACAACAATAGACTATCTCATCCAACTGTAGACTTGAACAGTGATGCTATCAACAGAAGACTTGAGAAAGAGTCTGACAGTGAACTTCTAACAGAAGCCTTGTCACAGCAGTGACCTTGTGACAGTGACTCTTTGTCTGTGAGCTTTGATACGCAGATCAATGGTAGACTTGTGATAGTGACCTTGTACCAGTAGCTTATATCAGTGAAAATAGATCTTCAACAGTAACCTTCTAGGATCAATGACCTAGAGTAACGGTGTGCTATTACAGTGACCTTGAACAGAAGACTCTTACCAGTAGCCTTTAGCAGTGATCTTATATTTAGATAAATGTAAACTGTAAGCTGATGCAGAAAATTCATGATACTAAGAATATAAATTTTTCAGGAGAAAACAATATAAATATAGATTAAAAAAGGATTAGCAAATGGCTTAATATATCATGGCTAATATTTAAACATGATTTGGGATTTTCAAAACAGGGAAGTCCAAAAATCTCCCCCCCATTTTATAACCACAAATTATGCCTGTATGTATTAAAGATACATATCATATATAATATAGTTACTAAACATAGATCTAAAATATCTCAATTATCAGAGATTAATAAGAGTGTAAAACCAGAAAACATTGGTACATGGTATCAGAGATAAAGGTAGAAAAGATTCAACATAGAATCATATTAGAATATTAGCACATTTTTCTCCAATCACAATATTAGTATAGAATGAGCAAATTATTTCTCCCCCTTTGTGATTAGAAAAAAGAAACACAAATAGAGAGAAACGAGAAATCTTGTATTAATGAAAGTACATTACATGACCCAAAAATAATACACAGTCCCTATCAAAAGACATAAACAGACTCAATCCACATAATCCGTAGGTAAGTTGTCTTTCCTTTTGGAAGAAGAAGATGGAGGATGAGCTGGTGGATCAGCAGGTTTAGGAATTTCCACAGGAATGACTGGATGGGCAGCAACAGAAGCTCCTGTGGGTTTGTAGTGGGTAGCTTGCTGAGGTATCAGTGGAGTAAGGCTTCTGATAGCTTCATCATGAGACATCATGGAAGAACTATTGGGTTGAGATGCAGGTAAGGAAGGAGGGATGATGATAGGGATGCAGTCCACATGGAGAAAGGGTAGAAGAAGGTTTCTAAAGTCCATAATAATGTTTCCTCCTCTTTCCATAGCAGATAAAAAATCATCTTTATTCTCCAAAAATTTATCCAAAGCAGGGGTCAATTCTCTCAGTTTTCTAACCTGCTCCTTGAATTCCTGAGTCACTGGAGGAAACTTCATATTATCGATCAAAATCTTGAAGTGGTTGGTCATTTTTTTCTTGGTATAGATATTCTCAAAGTAAGAATCAAACTTATTCTAAATGGATTACTGAGTAGCAGTAGCTGCTCGCAAGTGTTCACGAACATAACTGCTGACTTCCCTAGTGGTAGCAATTACCTGATAATCAGAGGTTACACTGGTACTGGCCTTAGAAATATCTTCATGGATCACATTTCTGATCTGGTCAATGTTCATAGAGGTTCTTGATGATGGAAGGGTTTTGAATGAGAAAGCTACTGTCTCTTTGAAATACTGAGTCAAATTACCAATCACCTTTTGAACAAGTGCATCCTGACTGTTCATGTGTTCTTTGACTGATGTCTTAAAAGCCTCAAAAACTTCCACAAACTTCTTGACTAACTCTTTGATGTATCGAATCTCAGTATTCACTTGGTTTTGAGAACTGCACATAGTGGTCAATGAAACAACCGATTTTCTCAGAGCAACCACAACTCCTGTCCAGCTTTCAATTTGAGTATGGCACACTTTAATCTCATTCAGCATTTTTTTCATTGGACTAGAAACAACACATCCTATCGATAGATCCAAGGATTGTTCCACACTCCTTAGCTCTTCAACAAGGCTATTCTTCAAATCTACCACTAATTCTCTCAAGGCCTCTTTCATTTCAACTTTTAAGGACTCAAGGTCCTCCTTGGTTGCTAAATTGTCATCCACAACTACTGGAATACTTTCAGGTAGGATAAAAGAATCCCTTTGAGGCTGGTCTTCCTCATCAGAATCTCCATAATTGAGTCCAAGTACCATATACCCTGGATCTAATGACCAACCCTCTATGTCATACAACACAGAAACTGAACCAAGGGAAACAGGTTTCTCCCCCTCACTTAGAGCTTTCTCCTGAGAAATCTCCTCTATCTGTTTTTCTCTAGGTAATTCCACAACCTCCTCTACAACTCCAGTAGATTCAACACTAGTTTTCTCTATTGGTTCAACAGTGGGGTGAGTCTCATCCTTCACTGAGTCATCAATGACTTCCATATCAATGGAAATAGATTCCACTCCTACTTCCTGATCAGACACTGTCTTGTCTATATTATCTATCAAAGTGCTCAAACTGAGCTCCTCTTCTTCAATGTCCTCATCATCAGCTTCAGCAACAACTTCCATTACTCCATCCTTATCACAAGACTCCTCTATTTCATGAGCTGAATGATCTGATTCGGTAGCCTCATCCTCTTCAGAGGTGTCCTTGACAACATTCTGAGATGCTTCTTCATCTTCAGTGGTCTCCGTATCACTGTCCTTCAGAACAGTCTCTCTTCTTGGCAGTTATTTTCGAGGACTAGCTACTCCGAAAGCTACTGTACTTACATGACTGTTAGGAAAATCAGGATCACTCCCATCATCAATGGGGGTGTTCTCTATTTCAGGGTCCACATCTCCTTCAGCTGCCTCCTCCTCATCTGAATAAGCCGGTTATGGATCATCAGTCTTAAGTCCTAGATCTCTCTTGTCTTTTGGCCTACAGGGGTGAGTAGTAGGGTCAAAATTTTCATATATCTTTCCTTCATCAATCACCCATGCCTTCTTCCAGGGATTCCAGCTAATTTTCATGAATTTACAAATAAACTTGGAGATACAAACACTATTCTTGGCCACTATCATCCCTTTTTGATTTCCAGACACACCCTTCACCATTAGCATTAATGAAATTAGCTTGGAATGGAATAATGCATTGGACTTTGAGCTTGCCTTAGTCATATCCTCCAATTGCGCCATCAGTAACCTACATAGGTTAATATTATTTCCATTCTTTAGTAAGTACATCAGGAATATGTCCTGGTACTTCAGTACTGCAAAATATCCTCTCCTGGGACTAATTACATGCTGAATGAATTTGAACAAAATCCTATCTTCTCCATTCATCTCAACTGCAATGATATTCCTTGATTTTACATTTCCTATCATTTCTTCCAAATCTTTTTCATACTAAAAAACATCACTTTTTGGAGGAGCCACTCCAGAGTAGTAATCATATACTCCTTCATAAGGAACTCTCAAATAGGCAGCCCACTCAGCAGATGATAAGCTGACTTCATTGCCATTGACTCTAGATATTAACCTATGAACATCATCTTCCTCTTTGAACTTCAGATATTCATATAATTCATTCACAATCTTCGGTTAGTACGGTCTATTGTTTTTGGAAAAATACTTGGTCTATCCTTGGGCATCTAGTACTTCCAGCACTAATGACTTGCTCGACAACAACCATTCTTCACTTAACTCCTTCTCAGTAAATATTTCTCTCTTGGTCAGATGCGGGTTGACAGGTCTTGTCGGGGTATTACTGGTGCCACTGGATTCGGCTCGAGTTCTCTTTTTCCTTGGTGCATCCTCCTAGACAATCGGGGGTCACTTGGTTCTAGACATAGAGTTTGAGAGAGGTTTGATGGCTCAAATGAAGAGTTATGGTTTAGGAATTTCGAGAGCAAGGTTCGAGATTGAGAGAGGAAGGTGGATTTAGATATTTTCGTCACCTTTGGTTTTATAATTTAGGAATTAAAACAAAATAAAATAGAAATAATAAATAGGAACAAAAACGGTTCGAATTCCCACAAAAATAAAGACAAACAGGTGAGGTATCCAACAGTGAGATGTTACAGGGAGGTACACCAGTGAGGTGCAATAGCGAGGTGTAATTGTGAGGTCCAACAGTGAGGTCTAACTGTGAGGTCCAACGGTGAGGTCTAACTGTGAGGTCCAATAGTGAGGTCTAATAGTGAGGTCCAACTGTGAGTTCTAACAGTGAGGTCCAACTGTGAAGTCCAATTGTGAGGTCTAACAGTGAGGTCTAACTGTGCTAAAGTTAATCATACCTAACTCATGTTTGATGTAATTTAACCTCTCAGAATTCAAAGGCTTTGTGAATATATCAGCCAATTGATGTTCAGTGCCAATGAATTCAAGAGTGATATCACCCTTTTGATAATGATCACTCAAAAAGTGATGTATCACATTAATATGCTTTATCCTGGCATGAGATACTGTAATTTTGGAAATGTTAATAGCACTTGTATTGTCACACTTTATAGAGACATGTTTGAAATGATATCCATAGTCTAGTAAAGTGTGTTTCATCCACATAATTTGAGCACAACAACTACCAAAAGCTATGTACTCAGCTTCGGTAGTAGATAATGAAATAGAGTTCTCCTTCTTACTACACCAAGATATTAGTGACTTGCCTAAAATGTGATATGTCCCAGTGGTGATTTTTCTATCTAACTTGCAACCGGCAAAATCAGCATCAGAATAACTCAATAGATCAAATGATTTTCCTTTTGGATAAAATAATCCTAAGTTGGGAGTATGTTTGAGATATTTAAAAATCCTTTTAACAGCAGTTAAATGAGACTCTTTTGGATTGGCTTGAAATCGAGCACACAAGCACACACTAAACATAATGTCAGGTCTTCTAGCTGTAAGATAGAGTAGACTCCCTATCATACCTCTATAGTTGGATTGATCCACTGGTTCTCTAGCTTCATCAGTATCCAACTTACAGGTGGTACTCATAGGTGTGTCACTGCCTTTACTACCATCCAAAGAAAAACATTTTAGAAGATCCTTAATATATTTACTTTGATTCAAAATAGTTCCATTTTTATTTTGAAAGATCTGAAATCCAAGGAAAAATTTTAGTTCTCCCATTAAACTCATTTCAAACTCATTTTGCATCATTTTTGAAAAATCAATACATAATGAATTTTTAGAAGATCAAAAAATAATATCATCCACATAAATTTGTACCATCAAAACATATTTAGAAATACATTTAATGAAAAGAGTAGGATCAACTATCCCTTTGGTAAAACCTTTTAAAATAAGAAAAGAGCTGAGCCTATCATACCATGCTCTTGGAGATTGTTTTAAACCATATAATGCTTTAGACAGTTTAAAAACATGATTTAAAAAATGGGGATTTGTAAAACCAGGGGGTTGTTCAACAAACACATCCTCAACTATAAACCCATTTAGAAAATCACTTTTAACATCCATTTGATAAAGTTTGAAATTCAGATGAGCTGCATAGGCAAGTAGAATCCTAATAGATTCTAGTCTAGCTACATGTGCAAAGGTTTCCTCATAGTCTATTCTTTCCTCTTGACCATATCCTTGTACAACTAGCCAAGATTTGTTTCTAACTATATTCCCAGACTCATCAACTTTGTTCTTAAACACCCATTTAGTGCCTATGGTCAAAGTGTCCTTAGGTATTTCCACTAATTCCCAAACTTTATTTCATTCGAACTGATTTAGTTCTTCTTGCATATCCATTACCCAAATTTCATCATTGATAGCATCATTAATATTTTTGGGCTCAAGCTGTGAAAGAAAAGCTTGATGTTCAACCTAGTTTCTTAGATAATCTCTAGTTTGTGTTCCTCTATTTAAATCACCTACAACAACATCTAGAGGATGATTCTTGAGAGTCTTAATACCTCTAGGAAGGGTTGAACTAGATTCTCCATTGTTGTCTATTGGTTCAGAATCGGTAGGAGCAGATTCTGGAAAATTTCCAGAACTTGATACTTTTTCAGGGGATTCACTATTCTTATCATTAAAGTTCAGATTTGACAAATATTCCTCAAGATTTTCAAGAGAGGTTTTAAGCTCATGTGGATCAGTCTCATCGAATTTGACATGAACTGATTATTCCACACATTTGGTTTTCTTATTGAACACTCTATAGGCTTTACTTGAGATAGAGTAACCTAGGAAAATTCCTTCATCACTTTTTGGAACAAATTTGTCAAGATTATCTTTAATATTAAGAATAAAGACTTTACAACCAAAAACTATAAAGTAATTAACCTTAGGCTTCCTATTATTCCAAAGTTTATAAGGGGTCATTTTTAGAATAGGTCTAATTAAAACTCTATTGATAACATAACAAGCTGTATTTACAACTTCAAACAAAAAATAAACAGGTAAGTCATACTCATTAAGCATAGTCCTTGCAATTTCTTGAAGGGTCCTATTTCTTCTTTCTACAACTCCATTTTGTTGTGGTGTCCTAGGGGAAAAAAATTGTGACTATAGCCATTGTGTGAGCAGTAAGATTCAAACTCATGATTCTCAAACTCACGGCCATGATCACTTCTCAGGGTCTTAATCTTAAGTCCACAAAGGTTTTCTATAGACTTGGAATATTTGACAAAATCGGAACAAGCTTCACTTTTGTGATCTTGAAAGTATACCCAAGTATACCTAGAAAAGTCATCTACAGGAACATAGACATAGTTATTCCCATTTAAACTTGAAACTATTTATGGTCCAAACAAATCCATGTGAACCAACTCATGTGGTTGAGAAGTTGAAACTTCTTTCTTTGGTTTAAAAGAAACTTTGTGTTGTTTTCCCTTTTGATAGAGATTATACACTTTATCAATTGGGAATTATAATTTAAGTAAGTCTCTAACTAAACATTTCTTAAATAGATTCCTAAGTGAGTGCACATTACAGTGTCCTAACCTTCTGTTCCACAACCAAGATTCTTTAGAAAAACATTTAGGCAGGAAACATTTTGTTTGGCTAAGGAATTTAAATCAACATCGTATACATTCTCATTTCTACATGCAGTAAAAAATATATCATTTTTTGAATTAAAAACACTACATGAATCATTTTAAAATTTAACATTAAAGACATCATCACATAACTGAGATATGATAAGTAAATTATACTTTAATCCATCAACAAAAAGTACTCTAGAAATTAATATTGTATCAGGGTTACCAATCTGGCCTAAGCCAACGATTTTTCCTTTTGCATTATCACCAAAGGTGACATGCCCACCATTAACTTTAATTAGACTCTTGAAGAAAGAATAGTCTCCTGTCATATGTATTGAACATCCACTGTCCAAGTACCATAGGGTCTTACATGAACTCTTTAAGAAACTTCCCTGGAAAACAGATTAAACATGGGGTAATTTTGGTACCTAGATCTTCCTGGGTCTAGAGAGGTTAGCTAATAAAACATTGGGAACCCATATTTTCTTTATAGGTTTTCTAAAATCAACAAAAATATTTTGAGACATAAATACTTTGTTAGGTCCTTTATAAATGTTTTTCTCAAAAGATGGTCCAGAATTAGCAGTGAACTGTCCAAATTTTGGAACAAATTTGGTTTTGCTAATTTGTCTCTGTCCAGGATGATATCCTAGAACAGTTGTATATTTAGGAGCAATATGTTTTCCTAGAAACTGTGTCAAGGTATCCCTTACAGTAGTGAATTCATCAATATCCTTTCTTAAATTTTCATTAGATAATTTGAGTTGAGTGCTCTCTTTCAACAGTTGAGCATTCTTTTCTTTTTCTACACTTAGATCTATTTGAACAACACTAGTCAAGGCATGCTGTTTCTTCAAAGATTTATATTTATCTTTTAGTTCATTGTAGGTATCTTCTAGCATATTGCAATATTCCATCAGTTCATCCTTAGACATATTTTCATCATTATCTGAATCACTGTTATTTCCAGAATAATAATCATTTAGAATAGGGGAAACACGTACCTCAGATATGTTAGTCATGAAGCACATGTTGCCTTGATTCTTTTCAGAATCAGTAGCTTCTAATTCACTTGTGATTTCTTCCGAATCACTCCAGGTTTCTTTCATTGATTTTTTGTACTTATTGTCCTTATAATCATATTTCTTTTTGAATTTTAACTTCGTACAGTCAGCCTTGATTTGTCTGTTCCTCTTGCATTCATAGAAGACTATATCATCTTCCTTATTAGATTTCTTCCAATCCCTTTTCCACTTACCTGGTTGGTCATACTTACCCTTGTAGTTTGGTTTTATGAAAAACTTATTCTTCCTATAGAACTTCTTAAATCTCCTGGATATTTGAGCCATTTCTTCATCACTGTCTGAATCTAAATCTTCACTGGTAGAACTTTCAGTAGGTACATGTATTTTCTCCTTGTCTTTGCTCTTTGAAGCAGTAGACTTGAATGCCACAGATTTTCTCTTGGGTTCGTCATCTTCTTCTTTGTTCACCTTCAGTTCTTCTTCATACATCATTAATTTACCAATAAACTCTTTAATAGGTATCTTGCTTATGTCACATGACTCTTAGATAGACATAGAAGTACCTCTCCATCTATCTAGAAAACATCTCAGTATTCTCATGATCTGCTCCTTCTCTGGTACAACTTTTCCCAGTGAACTCATAGTGTTGAAAATCTCGTTAAACCTGAGGTACATGTCAGAAATGGGTTCATCAGGTCTCATCTTAAAATTATCATATTTAATAGTATAAGTATTTAATCTCATTTCCTTCACGTTGGTTGTTCCTTCATGAGAAATATCCAAGGTGTCCCAGATTTCATGAGCTGTTTTACATGCAGAAATTCGGTTAAATTACTTATCTCCTAAAGAGAATTAAAGGGCATTCATAGCTTTACAATTATTGTTATAGTCAGACTTTATAGCATCATCCCGGGTAGATCTAGCAGTTTTGGTGATCTCATATTCTAATTCTATAGTAGACCAAATATCAAAACCAATACTTTCTAAATGAATTTTCATTTTAATTTTCCATTGAGCATAATTCACACCATTAAAGAAAGGTGGCCTATTAGTAGCAGCACCTTATAGTCTATTATCCATTAACTAGATTTTAGAAAATGTATTAAAGAGATAAAATTTAGAACTAACAGAAATTTAAGATCTTTAAGATAAAACAAAAATCACAGTTTGACAAACAGAGGGTCTGAAAAACGTTTTATTAAAAAAAAGGCAAACCTCCCTCAGATACCAAATGTTGGTCGGAGTGGATACTCAAGAGGGGGGTGAATTGAGTTCCAATTAAAATTTCTGTTAAAAACTTTTTGGATTAAAATCCCCCAAATTAAAATAGCCCAGTCAATTAAGGTAATAGAGATATAAGTGACTTATTGTTCAACAGGTTTCTCAAAGGTTGATTACTCCTCAGTTGAATCAGTATGAGAACTAATTTTACTTTTGAAACAAGTTTACTAAACGAATCACATATACACACTAAACAGAACTAACTATCAGAGTGAATGTAAAATAGATTTCTGATTTTGCTAATATAAGCACAGCATATAAGTATAAAACAGAGTAAGTGAAATATGAACACAACATATTAAACAAGAGGTTCAGTCTTAAGTCAAGACCTAGTCCGCTCCACTTGGTGATCACCTGCCACCAAGAAATTATATTAAAAAGTGATACATAGCCTGTATCGGGCTTTTACAGCAGTTTTCACAAAATTTCCAGGTTTTGCAACCTCTACCACAGTTATACGTGGGAAAAAATAAACTACCAAGCCACACTAGGCTTCTTCTACAGTTATACGTGGGAAAAAATGTAAAGAGAGTTTGGTATGGGTATTTTTAATATCCCTAAGTTCAAGAACAAGAGTCAGTGTGTATAATATACACACACTGCTCACAAATGTAAAATACTAAAACACAATAGAGCTAAAGATAGTAGGGATAAGTTTAGAGTGCTCTGTTGTGTTGACAGATCAGCTCTAGACTTGTTGGAATGAAGGAAATGAAGTCTTGGTCCTTCTCTGCAAGTTTCCTCCAAAAAAGAGTGTCACAACTTCTAGGTTCTGACTTCCAGATGTAGAGATAATCAGATTCTTGGGTTTAAAAATCTTTGTAGCACACCACTGCAGCTTGAAAACAGTTCTTTCAAAAGATCTTCGTGAAGCTCTGTGTTCTTCAGAATGAGTGCTTGAGTGTTCTTATTTAGATGTTTCTTTCTTATCTGTGTACATTCAATGTGTCCACACTTGTCTCTATTGTATATCTCTACTCATGTATATATATATATATATATATACTTTTCCAATTCAGCTTTTTCTCATTTGGTTCAGCAGGGGCCGACAAGAGAAATGTTTCAACCACGTGTGGTCTTCCTCGTACATCGTACTGTTTCCTGATATGCCTGCAAGTATCATTAAATAATGTAAGATGCATTAATTTTTCCAGACATGACCGTTATGATAGTATTAATAAAATTGTTAAAGAAAAGAATAGAATATCATTAGGCTGGTAGAAAATGCATGTCACACGGTAGACTTCAACGATAGTCTCTCCAACTGTGCACTTCATCGGTAGGCTATTCAACTGTGGGCTTCATCAATAGGCTTGATCAGTGGTAGAATTCAATAGTAATCTTCTAACGGTATCTTTGTAACATCAGACTACTTCAACAGTGACCAGGGCTTCATCAGTAGGCTTGATCAGCAGTATACTCCAACAATAAGCTTTTAATGGTAGCTTTGTAACTTTAGACTACTTCAACAGTGACCTTTCCAATAAGAGACTATTTCTATAGGTAATTTCATTAACAGTGGAGTATGTCCATCAGTAGACTTTAAACAATATTAGACTATCTCATCCAACTGTAGACTTGAACAGTGATGCTCTCAACAGAAGACTTGAGAAAGAGTCTGACATTGAACTTCTAAAAGAAGCCTTGTCATAGTAGTGACCTTGTGACGGTGACTCTTTGTTTGTGAGCTTTGATACACAGATCAATGGTAGACCTGTGACATTGACCTTGTACCGGTAGCTTATATCAGTGACAATAGATCTTTAACAGTAACCTTCTAGGATCAGTGACCTAGAGTAACGGTGAGCTATAATGGTGACCTTGAGCAGAAGACTCTTACCGGTATCCTTTAACAGTGAACTTTTATTTAGATAAATGTAAATTTTAAGCTGATTTAAAAAAGTCATAAGACTAAGAATATAAATTTTTTAGGAGAAAACAATATAAATACAGATTAAAAAAGGATTAGAAAATGGCTTAATATATCATGGTCAATATTTAAACATGATTTGGGATTATCAAAATAGGTAAGTCCAACACCTAACATGTCAAAATAATCCAAAAAATTGTGGATGAAATAAATTATCTCAAATTATATTTATTTTAATACTATTAATATCATTTATTGTATTCTTTTATTAATTAAATAATCACTATATCATCATTATATCACTATTTAATTTAATTGTTTCTTTCCAAAAAATTATAAATAAATTAATATGATGTAGATAAACATTTGACGTTTCAAAATAAAATTTATAGTCTATCATATCCCTTTTATAACTGAATTTTAAAGATATTTCTCTTTTCAAAAACAAAAGAATGAAAAAATTGACTTTCCTTTGAATATAATATTATAAATGTATTAAAGTCATTCAAGTGAATATAAGAGCTAAAAAAATTATCCCAAGGATTATTTTGGTAGAAAATAACTCATCCAATTCAATTTGTACAAGTTTTAGGTTAATTTTATAATATTTTACAATATTATATTTACTCTTAATTACCTGATTTACCCTTAACCATGGTAATAAAAAATATTACTACAGTTACTATTTATAATGTACAAAAATAAAAGGGACATATTGAAGTAATTTGGACCTTCTAATTACAATTTTGGGATCCATTTTTTCAATTTAAAAACATATAATTTGAAGAAATTAATTAAAAATTAATCCCGTTGATGGAATGAGAAAACGTGTTTTTAAAGTAAAGACATTCAAAAGATTACAATGTTTTTATAGAAAATTTAATTGTAAAATTTATTCCAATGACCTAAATTGAATTAAATTATAAAAAATGATATAATTATACTTTAAAACCATTTAAAAATATAATTTAACACTATAAATAAATTTAATGAAAAATCTGTTCTTAATTAAAATGCAGTATTTTTCACTATTTATAAAAACATGAATCTTTTCAGAAAAATATCAAAAATTCAACAAAAGTAAATTTTGATATCTTTATTTGAAATAATAATTTTATTTTTTCAAATAGAGTTTATAATAGTTACAAAAATTGGATTAAAAATAAGTTCTCCATCAAAATGCTGTAAAACTATATTTTTTTTGAAAAATACTTCTTTTATTCATAAAATTGGATTTGTTCTTATATCATGTATAGAAATAAATTAGGTGAATTTAAAACATTAAATTATATATATTTCACATATATTTCATTAATATAACCCAACAAGTGTGATTTTATTGTTTTATAAACACGCTGGTGCACATTTAAATAGTTTTTCATAAAAACATTACATTTTATTTTAAAAACGGTTTTACATTAATTTATAAATAATTGTTCACCAAATAATTAATTATATATTAAAGTGTAAAATATATTTTAATAATAATGTCCATTCCTTCCATTCTAACGGCTATGTTATAATTATAACATTTAAATAAAAATATTTAGTTGTTCATTTAAACTTGATGTGGTGTATCATATACGCTAACTAACATAATGTTTCTTTCATAAAATATTTGTATTTTACAAAAAATAGAAAATATTAATCAAAACTCTCAATTACCTAAAAAAACCACTATAACATAATAAAATCAAACAAAACATGATGTAGTGTGAGAAAAGACATGATGTGTTTTAATTAAAAATCCTAAACATGAACTTCTTACTCACAATACACTTCCAATGTCACTTATGAAATCTCCCACATTTAAATAACCCAAAGTATAGGGATTGGAAAATAAATCCCTATACACAATAATTTTTTTAAAATTTAGTATTAGATTCATCTCATATAAATCATTAAAATAAATTTCTATAATAATTTTAATTAGTTAATAATTGTAGAAATAATCATGGTCAAATGACATTTTTTGTATAATGTGACTATGCGTCCATGAATATTCATTGAACTAATTGATTTCAACCATAAATTTTTAAAATATTGAGATTCATCTCATTACAAGGATTTCTAAAATATAACATTTATTTGCAATAAAACTTTTTAAGGCTATGAAAATTTATAGAGAATATTTAGTTCATATAAACTTCTTCCTTTAATAAATTACAGTTCATGTAGTAGATAAAAATGTTAATTATATCATTTGACCTGATTCATTATAACCTAGAAAATATATATCATTTGAAAATTTATTCTTCATGGTCTGATATCTATAAATAATATATAGAAAATGAAAATAAAACATCCCTCTAGATTATCTCTCTAACCCGAATTCATAAAAATATAATCTATATATCAATAGAAATATCTCAGGAAAAGTATTTTATATATAATCCTTGTCATGTAAAAATAATTTTAATTAAATTAAATATTAGAAAAAAATTGGGATTATAAATTTTTTGTCTAATAATATCATCAATCAATAACACATATTGATGTCATTATAACATCATTATGTTTATCACTATTTAATATACATTTGACATCATTTCATGTCAAAATTCAAAATAAAAAAAGTAGGAGAAATATTTAATTTTAACACTTAAAATTATCATAAGATGATACTGGAATCAAAGAATTATATTTTTCACTGATGAATTTATATCCTTTATCGAATCCTGATCAAAACAATTGCTTCCTCCATCTAAGGAAAAATATCTCGATCTTGGTCAAGGATTTTCCAATTTAATGTTATCTGAAATAAATATATTCATAGAGAAAATCAGTTAAAAAAATATCATTTTTTTAAAATATATTATTTATTCAAAAATTGAATACATATGTAAAATATTCCAATGGATTTGATTTTTTTAAACATGATCCCAAAGAAAACTACCCATTTTTGAATCAATGAAGAATTTTTTTCTCAATCTAACATTCCATTTAGAATAAATTTTAGTTTTATCCTTTTTATCAAAAAAAATAATATTTTCTTTATAATCTTCTTATAGTGATCAAAATTACTACTTAAAGACCTTATTTAGAAAATATAATTATAAATAAATTAAATAAATTAAAATAGGTGAAAAAATACAATGTATATAAAAATTCATTCCTAAATGAAACCCTTATAATTAAACTCTTCTAACCATTAAAAAATTTCATCCTCAAAAAGAAAATAATCCATGAACAAATCGATAATTAAATCTAATTTTAATTCCATACATATCATTTTATAAAATAAAACCTTTATAAAACAACCGATCAATAAATAAAAAATAGTATCCATGTGAGGTTTTGAAGTCAACTAAAAAATTTCAAAATATAAAAAAGGTATATAGCCTGATATGACATCTATCTAAATAAGGAATTATATCGATTCACCACTTAAATAAAATTCATTATTCCAATATACATTAGAAAACAAGATATCATGTTAATGAACTACACATATCATGATCAAAAATGGGAAAATAAATTTTCAATTACATATTCTCATTATTAAAAATTTAATTATTTATAAGTATGAGTCCTTAATTACACTTTTATCCATATTTCTCTAGAAAATAATATCAACATCCCATCCCTTAAGAAGAGACTCAAGGTTCCTCAACCATGATTTTATTTAATCATAATAAATATCATATTTTAATTATGGCTTATATATTATAACTCAAATCCAAAGTAAAAAAACTGACACAACCCCACCCCATGTAGCCTCAATATATTATTTATAAGAAAAATTCATCAAGTATAACTTAAAAAAATCATATAAAAATCCATACTTCTATTTTATTACACTCATAACAAATTGAAATTTCAAAAGATCACAAAAATGATTCAGAATGGATTTCACTAAACTTTAAATCATCACATAAAAAACTCATTACCCCTTATAGATCCCACTTCAAAGGAAAGAGATTTGACAAAATAAGAGATATCATATACCCTTGTAATGGAAAAAATGAATAGATCTTAATTGGAATGTAGGTAATGTACGTTTTCATACTAAAACTTATTAAAATATTGATTTTAAGATAATCATGGATATTCACCTTGACTATTTCGTCACTACCTATCTACTTCACAAAACAAACTTCTCATTTCACGGTTTAATATTAAAACTATTAGCTAAACATTATTAAACCCACAATCATAACTATAAATTGTAACAAAAACCCACAAAACAACCCCCTAACATATATATTTTCAACAAAATAAAAATTATATCCATCATCTAATAATGACTCTGGTTATTTATCACATTTATGTTACAAAATGGAAGATACTTTTCCTTCTAGTTTATTACATACATCCACCCACTATACAAGATGATCACATAAACATCACTAACATTTTCACTAAAGTTAAATACCAATCACATCATTCCAACACTTTCATTACAATATAATCATTGACCTACGATTATGACACATTTTCATCACTTTTAACCCACTATAAAATTAAATAATACTAATTATAACTAGTCACAATATCATTAAAATATGACTTAATTATGTCATTTTCAATTTATTACAAAAGATACTGTCAAGGATGTCTCTCATATAATAAGTTTGCACATGAATCCTTAACCCATTTTATAAAATGATTGATAATTTATTAGGGACCTAAAAAACCACATTAAAAGTAGTGGATGTTGAATACATTTAGTTATCCATGATCAATCTGGTATATAATCCAGAAAAATAACTTACAAAACTAGAGTGACTCCAGAATCACATTACTCAAACCAAATTAAATCATCCATCACTACATCCCAATAACCAATATTCCAACTCCTCTCTAAGTATAAAACATCATGTTCAATTTGTTTTATCAAAATTAACACTGTTTAGAAAATATATTCCAAAGAGATGAACTTGTTTAAATATCATATTTTTTATCACTATAAAGTTGGATATGAATTTATCATAAAATTCCCTTCCATTAAATTGGAACATCTAAACAGATGGGTCATTAAAATTAAAATTACTCATATTAGTATGAACATTAAACCATTATTTATAGTATATTATCAATTAATACATAATAATATATTATAATATAATTAAGGCATGAATGATAAGCTTTAAAAACACATCATGTAGTGTCCCATCATCCTAAAAGTGAGGATAAGTGTTATGCTAGAGTTATCCTATAAAAAAATAAAAATTATTCTATTTTATTAGCAATGTTTATATCATAAAAAATCATGTAAATATATATTTCACCATTAAGGAAATCCTTTAAATGAGTCTCATTCAGTTTAATTCTAACAAATGTCACCAGATAATTCAGTCACCTAGATAACATCTAACAATAAAACTCATTAATATTCTCATCAATGAAATTTTCAAAATCCTTCATAAAGATATAGACTTATAAAATAGTTATTAACGTTGGTTAATCAATCTTAAATATAGAAATATTTATCATACCATAGTCAACTGCATATACAACCCTAATTAGTAAAAACGCGGTGGTCCTGACTCTATACTTCATAAATAATTTCATAAAATTTTAACATATAAAATATTTAAGAATTTTAATAATAATAAACCTATGACATTAAAAATAGGTAAATATAGAATATATATATATATATATTCAACTCCTTGTTTTAATCATCACAAATAATGATTATTATGTTTTTTTAATGAACTTAATGTTTTATGATAGTATATTCTTTTATAAAATATTAATTTGAAGAAAATTGGATAAGTATTGAAAAGTGACACTATTAGTAAAAATATTCCACTGCCAGCTTATGCCAACATCACATGTGATACCATCAGACTTTTTCCACCATTAGCTTAAACCACCTCCAGAGATTTACTACCACAATAAATTTTTCTACTTCCAGAACTCTACTACTGCTAAAAATCTATTACCTCTATACTCTTGCCACCACTAGATCTATGATACTTTAAAGTGTTCCACTACTATCCATATTCCACTTCCATATGTGTGTCACATCCAGGTTTCTTCTACCCTCAGATGTGTTACCTTCAGGTGTGCTAACTCTAGTTCAACTGTTTTATCTCCATACATGCTACTGGGAGTTGTGCTATCAGTAAATCGTGCTACCTTCGACCTTTCTACTGTAGTTGTTATGTTGTAATTGATCTAAATGATTCTAATGTCTAGTGTATGGGAGTTAATGCGGTGGTTTTATTTAATGATTATTTCTAACCATTGCATGATCACATTGAAGACAAAGTGAGAGGTTTAGTATGAGGGTCCAAAAAAAATTATGATTATTCTTCAATGGGTTCAGAACTGCACATCTATATATTTCCAAAGGACTCCTTTATTAATGATAGTTGGATACGCATCTCATACACTTAACTATTACCAATACATTTGTGTGTGAAAGTGTGGAAATTATCAAATATCAATAAAAATTATAAGGAAAATATTTTCCAAACACCTGTAAGAAGAAAAGTGAATATTAGGACACTATTTTCTAGAACGTTCAGCAAAATTTTTTCGAGATCCTCACAAAAATAAACTTGAAGACTCTTGATCACCTAAAGCACTTTAAATGGAGAAACACTACAACTTATATATCTTCTTACTCGATACCTCTATTTTTTTCTTTACTTTTGATAAGTGGAATTATTTTTCTATATTTATTTACACACACTGACTCCTATGCTTGAATTAGAGAATACATGATATTCTACAAACGATTTTTTTTCATTTACCTATGAAAACTATGGAAAAGTTCCATACATAGCCTGTATTTATTTTCATCCTACTTATAACTATGGAAGATGCTTTGTTCTTGGGAATCTTATGTTGTTGTTTGTTTACCCAATCCTAGTTGTGGAATAGATTATTTTATATAATAATCTTCTTGGTAACAGGTGATTCCAAAGTTTAGGGTATTAGGTTTCATATTGATACTAAACCCCTTGTTTATTTCATCTTGTGCTTTTGTTTTGTTTCCTTTGTTTTGAATCTTAAACTACATTTCTTTCAGTCTGTAAAAAAAACTAACTTTTACACTTAATCTTAAACAGTGTATATATAAAGGATTTGTTTAAGTAAATCTATTTTAAAAGTAAAATTAATTTCATATATTGTTTTAACTAAGCCCTAATCAAGCACTGTGAAATTTTTTGAAAGATAAAACTTATATTAAAGAACTATTTTGATTAACTGGGAATTTTTAATAAATTTAGGGGATTTTTTTTAACTTTTTTAAATAGAATTTTTTTGGGTAATCAATTCACCCCCTTGAGTTACTCACTCTGGAAAACATTTCGTATCAAAATTTTTTTAAGTATATTTCAACTGAGATTTATTTTTCCTTCAATGATTTTAAATTTCTGTTATTTCTAAATTTAACTCCTTATAGATAATATAAATAAAGGATTATCTATGAATAGACCTCCTTATTATAATTAAACTAATTATTCTTAGTGGAAAATTAGAATGAAAATGCATCTTGAGAGCATGAGTTTTGATATATGGACAGTAATTGAAGATCAATATGAATTAACTCAAAATGATAGATTTTATTAGAGTGATGGTACTAAATCTATTTATAATAATAGTAGTAAATCCATAAAGAATATTGGCTTTGGAATAGGAGAGTAGGCCATTGAAATACTCACTCGCTTATAAATCTTAGTTGGAAAGGGTAATTCAAAGATCTACCTAAACTAGAATCCCTAACTGATAAAGTATGTAACCAATGTCAAAAATGGAAACAACATAAACACAATTGGAAATTGAACTATTTGCGATGTAGAAATTGCGACGGGACCCCGTCACAAAAGGTCATTTGCGGTGGAGTACCATCGCAATTGCTCCATCACTAAAAAAGGTGTCACAAATACTTTATCTGAGGGTATAAAAACCCATTTCTAGAGGGGGCCATTGCAAATGATTTTTTGCGATGGGACCATTGCAAAAAACTAAAAAAATTAAAAAAATTAAAAAAAATTAATATTAATATAATTTAATAGAATAATAATAATAATAATAAATAATATATAAAATCATAAAATAATAATAACAATAACAATAATAATAACTAATAAAATTAGTAAAAGTATAATTCAAATAATAAAATTATAGAAAACACACTATTCACAATAATATAAAAATATAATAATAATAATAATATAATAAATAATATAATATAATAATAAAAACAATAAATCAATAATATAATAAAAAATAGTAAATAAATAATATAATAATAATAATAATTGAAAAATAATATAATAATAATAAAAATAAATAATATAATATAATAATAAGTATAATAAATAAATAAATAAATAATAATATAATAATAATAATAATAATAATAAAAATAATAATAATAATAAAATATTCGTAACAATATAGAAAACACACTATATAGAAGTATAAATATATGGAACAATAAAAATATTGCAAAAGAGTTTTACATTCAAATGTTTATCATAAAAAGTAAATAAGTCACTGAGGGGGGAGGGTCATCTGGTGAAGCTGGAGGATCTAGAGGAGGGAACTTCATCCCTAAACCAGGAGTTAGATGTTGCATGTATTCCATCATCTACTCATGCTACTACTGCTGCCATCGATGCATCTCTTCCTGCGGTTGCTGCTGCTATCGATGAAGCTCTTCCTGCTCCTTACTCTCTATAAGCTCACCATGAGCTTGCATGTGCTCCCAATACTGTGAATTAGATGATGAATCTCTATGAGCTATTCTCAAGACACACGCCAATATCACAGTAGTACCATAATAACTCCCAAGCATCAATCGGTAGTTGATACCAACAACTTGGCCTTTCTCAATGGCATATCGGGTCGCATGCATCCATGTTTCCTCCTCAAATCTCATTTCACTAGTTTTTTCATCAGTTTTGTCTTGAATCTTAGTCTATGAATAAGACCTCATGACCTCATATGACTCTTTTAATTGAAATTTAAAATAAAAATAGTTAAAATATTATTTTTAATTAATTTTAAAACTCAAAAAGAAATTATATTGACCACAATATGATGCTACTGATCACCTCTAATCTCTCCAGTGAAAGGATCACTGTACATCCTCCTATAAACATCGATCTCCAGAATATCAGACTTTTCGACTGCCTATATGATTTTTTTAAAAAGTACATTTAAATTTATATAAATTAATTAAAAAATATACTTACCATATGTTCCCTAGGTGTACTGACTGTTCATCTACCAACTCGATGTGTCACCTCCTATATCCCCCAGTTTTATCAACCTACTAATGATCTCCTCTGAAAGTAGCCACCCATCCTGTGTGAACATAATCCATCCCAAACTTGAGATGAAATTTAATTAGGTTAGTGAGAGAAGTAAGATTGATCAAACTCTGTGACTCCTTCTTTCCTCATTGCTTCCCACCTCAAATTTTATAAAAACTAACGGCAACATTCATGCATACAACCCTCCCATGCCTACCAGATAGAGTCCTGCATTCTCTCATTGATGGGTTACAATAAACGCTACAAAAAAATTATAAAATCATGTTATTAGTTAAATAAATTTAAAAATAAATATTATTTATTTATGTACCATACAATGATTGAACATACAGTTCTGAACATCAATGGGAATATTATCCCATGTAACCCATGCTCAAGAAAATTAATTTATCAACATAGAACTCCCATGTCCAAAATCTATATGTGAAAATATTTGAACAAAAGAACAAATAATCAAATTATTAGTATATAAATAAATTAATGATGATTAATGAAAAATAACTAAAACACACAAGTAAATATACCTCCACATGCATGGATTGAAGCCAAGATGTGGACGTCGCATGAGGGTAGGGTCAGAAATCATCAATCTTGCAAGACCATGACCCCTCCAAGTCACCATTGAACCACCAGTAGTCTGAGGGTCAGTTGATCCAACATCATGTTCATCATTGGGTAGATCAGACTCCTGCAACTCACAAAATATATCTGAGTCCATCTAAAACATGGAATGAATATTGTTATAAAATAGTTGAAAACAACTATTATATATAGATATATATTATATATGATTACAACCAGAATTTAATTTTGTGAATATTCATCTTTATCCTAATCTATATATCTAATGGCTTCAATATCTTCACATCCCTCCTCAGTATCATCAATTTCTATAAGATTTTCAGTTTCATCATCTCTTGTCATTTCGAATTCATTGGTTACATCAATTACATCATCATCACCATCAAAACTTAAATATTGGATTTCATCATCGATATTCATATCTCTTCATGGAAAATATGGATTTGGAGTAGTCTCTTGAAAATTTGTAATTACTTGTACTTCAGTGAAACCACATTCACCTTGAATCATTTTTATTATGCTCCATTAATCACTCAACTCTCTTGAAGTAGAATAATATTTTTCATAATAAATTTTATGTTTCTAATGATCCAATAAAATGGATCATTTACTATAAGAAGGATTTTTTATTTAATATCAATGATTCCATAGCCCAAATGAACATGTAAGCCTCTCTCAGTATCCAACCACTGACATTTAAACATCATTATATAATTCTTTCCTAGATAACACTATTCAATTATTTCTTCTAGTATACTGTAAAAGTCAACTTAAATTTTTCTATGATGAGATCCTCTTAATGAAATACCACTATTCGTTATTTTTTTGATTCCTTATATGCAAGTGTATGAAATTAAAAACCATTAAACACATATGCATTATATGATTTAAGAATTTTGGATGGTGGGTTACTCAATAAAAATAATCAATTATCAATTTTATCAGCATGTTGAGATGGTTTCTTTTTTTTAAAAAAAATTATCAATATAACAAGTAATAAATTGATTATATATGTTAGACCATAAATAATTTATTTTATCAGTTTTTGAAACCAATAGATGAAATTATTTTGTTGACATTTTTCAAGAGTTGCTACTATAATTTAGGGAAACTATTTCTTAATATGATAATCATATAACCTATAAACAAAATAATATTAATTTACTATAACAAATATTATTGAATAAGTGACAGGATCACTCATAGTACCAATGGTGTCATTTCTTCATAGTTGAGTATAACATATGTATGACCACTATGATGTTCATCATCTGAAATCTATTGTTCATGAAATCCTCCAAAGCCAAGTTCAGGCTCATTAAAAATGGATAATTTATTTTTCACTTCATCCCAAACATTTCCCTCATTACAGAACATGTATTTATGTTTTAAGGGATATTCATATTGAAAATAATGAGATCATAAAAAAGAAATTTTCTCCTTCAAATAAGCTTATTCAATTGATCCTTCAACTGATGCTTTGTTATGTAATTTTTTCTTCAATTTCAGTATGCATCTCTCGAATGGGTACTTCCATCAAAACTATACTAGACCTCCACATTTCACTTCACGTAACAAATGTAATATCAAATGATCCCTTAAGTCAAAGAAACTCGGTGGGAATATTTTTTCCTAGTTTGCATAAAATTAAAATAACATCTTCTAGCAGTCTATTTAGAGCATCATGGTCTGTTGTTGCTACAAAAGTTTCTATGCAAAAATATGATAGGTCCATTATCACATCTCAAATCATATAATTCAATAAACCTCTTTATCGAATCAGTATAATTCTTTCCATTATAACATAATATTCACGAATTTTTAATCTAGTAATATGACCATTTCTGAAACATCTGGTCAAATTAGAAACATAACCATCTAGAAGTCTCAAATATTCAATCCAATGAAAAAATAATAACTTTTTTTCTTGGGAAATTATATAATAAACTTTTGTCTTTATTAACTTTAGTGATATGAAATTTTCATACATTTCAAGTTTTGGTTGCCTGTAAATTTGGGAAATATCTAATCGTGACTTTACATTATCTTTGGCCCTACCTTGTGTATCCAAAACTATATAAAATATATTATAAAAATAGTTCTTCTTAATATTCATGACATCCAACATGTGATAGACTGAAAAATTAGACCAATATGGCAGATCCCAAAAAATGATCTGTTTTATCCAATTGTTTTCTTTCTCAAAGAGATCAAATTTATAATGGTTTATATTTGGTCTAAATGTAATTAGAGGTAATGAAGAGACAAATTATTTTAACTCCATACTTGAGATCATTGTTAGATGTTCGTCTCTTTCAAGTGTGTATTTTCTAAAATGATATTCGTTCCTTAAAAAAGGACGATCGGTTGGAAGGAATTTGTAATGAGAGTCAAAAAATAGTGTTTTCTTCTATTGATGAGCATAAACGCTTTGTTTTCTCTCATACACTACAAACATGATTTTGGACCATGTGTACTCCTTCCAAATAACATATCATATGCTAAGAAGTCACTAATTTTCCACATCAATGCAACTTGGAGAAAGAAATTTGTTTTCACAGTTACATCATATGTACTTACCTCATTACTCCATAATAAATTTAACTCATCAATCAATGGATTCAAATAAATATCAATATTATTTTTCAGATTTCTTGGAATTAATAAGATCAATAATATATATGGATTTTTCATCCACATCCATGTAGGAAAATTGGATGGTGTAATAAAGACATGCCAACAAGAATATTTTCTACTGTAAGAACCAAATGGATAGACACTATTAGTAGAAATACTCAATCACATGTTTCAGGTTTATGACGAAAAAGATGGATGTACTTGGTCAAAATATTTCCATGAATCACCATCAGAGGGATGACTTAAGCTTTTACTGGTTGAAATATTTGTTTTGTGCCATGACATCAATGATGTTGTGTTTTGAGACATTAATTTACACTGCAATCTGGGTGTAAACGGGAAATACCTCCACTATTTTATAGGAATCAATCTAGACATCCCTAGTTAAGCATCTTTATACCTCGATTGTCCACATATATGATAACTATCCAAGGACTCATTTTCACCATAATATAAGATGAAATCATCTAAACATGCATGAATATTATCATAACTAAGACCCATATTACGAACAAACCTCTTGCTCTCATAGAAATTTATAGAAAACACATTTCCTTTAGGTAATAGTGTTTTAATGAAAGAGAATATCTGATCAAAATAGTTATTTGACATTATTTTTTCTGATTTAATAGCCAAAAATTTTGCAACCACTTCAAATTTTCTAATCTTGCAACTAGGATATAAGGCAACCTCAGAAGACCTCAACAACTCATAAAATTGCGATGGTTTCAAATCAGGATTTAAATAAATATCATCTTGTGTTTCAGTTTGTTGAAAAGACAGATCTTCCACATCATGTACTAAATTTTGAAACTGTGATGGTTCTGGAACCAATTATTAGTATCTTCTCTGGAAATGCGTTTACCATGTTGATACAAAAAACATAATTTGTTCAAAAACCGAAACAAAATAGATGACCCCCAACGTGGTCAAATGTGTCAAACGTCATCAGACCATATTTGTTACATGGAAACTATATTTCCCCTTTTAAAAAATGATGGTTTTAATGATTCAAATGATAAGAAATTTTCAACACCCTCAATATATATAGGATTTATATAAGAAATATCTGGATTCCTGTATTGATTTATCCAAGTGAGATCATCTAACAATGACTGTTTTCAACGTCCTTGCTCCCTATTTCTCAAATATATATATATATATAAAATAATTAGTTTTTTATGATTAATTTGATATATGAAAAAAATGATCCAAAAAAAGAAAAAAATTGTTAATTATTTCTAAGTATTCCTAATTATTACTAATTATTACCTCTTACCTCTAATTATTACAAATTATTACTATTTTTACCATTTATTACTAATTGTTACTAATTACCACTAATTATTACTAATAATTATATTTTATTACTAATTATTACTATTTAATAATAATTATTACTATTTATTACTAATTATTGTTATTTATTACTAATTATTCCTAATTATGACCAATTACAACTATTTATTTCTAAATATTCCAAATTATTACTAATTGCTGCTATTTGTTACTAATTATTACTAATTATTACTAAATTTTACTAAATATTACAAATTATTACTAATTGCCACTATTTATTACTATTTATTACAAATTATTACTAATTACCACTATTTATTACCAATTATTATTTGTTACAAATTATTACTAATTGCTACAAATTATTACTAATTACCACTATTTATTACTATTTATTACTATTTAGTACTATTTATTACTAATTACTACTAATAATTACTATTTATTACCATTTATTACTATTTACCACTAATTACAACTATTTATTACAAATTATTACAAATTATTACTATTTATTACTATTTATTACTAATTGCTACTATTTATTACTAATTATTACTTTTTATTACTATTCATTACTAATTATTACTAATTAACACTATTTATAACTAATTACCGCTATTTATTACTATATATTTCTAATTATTAATAATTATTACTAATTATCACTATTTATTACCATTTATTACTAATTATTTCTAATTACTGATATTTATTATTATTCATTACTAATTTTTACGAATTACCACTATTTATTAGTATTTATTAGTAATTACTGAGAATTATTACTAATTATTAATAATTATTTCTAATTATTAATAATTATTTATAATTATTACTAATTATTACTATTTACTTGTTTTTAATATAATTTATTAATATTTAATACTAATTATTACTATTTACCGCTATTTATTACTATTTATTACTAACTATATCTAATTATTACTAATTATTACTAATTATTATTATTATTACTATTTGTTACTATTTGTTACTATTTATTACTAATTGTTACTATTTATTGCTAATTATTACTAACTATTACTATTACTAATATTTTTTTCTATTTATTAGTAATTATTACCAATTAATGCTATTTATTACTAATTACAACTATTTATTACTATTTATTACTAATTACTGATATTTATTACTATTTATTACTAATTATTACTAATTACCACTATTTACTACTATTTAATAGTAATTATCACGAATTATTTCTAATTATTACTAATTATTAATAATTATTACTCTTTACCACTATTTAATACTATTTATTAATATTTAATACTAATTATTACTATCTACAATTATTTATTACTAATTATTACTAATTATTACTATTTATTATTAATTATTACTAATTATTACTATTTATTACAATTTATTACAATTTATTTACATTTATCACAATTTATTAGTAATTATTACTAATTATTACTAATTACCACTATTTATTACTAATTATTACCCATCATTACTAATCATTAATAATTACCGTTATTTATTTCTATTTATTATAAATTATTACTAATTATCGTTATTTATTACTATTTATTACTATTTATAAATAATTATTAATAATTACCACTATTTATTACTATTTATTACTAATTACCGATAATTATTACTAATTATTCCTGATTACCAGTATTTATTATTATTTATTAATAATTAACATTAATTATTACTATTTACTGGTATTTATAACTATTTATTTCTAATTATTACTAATTATTACTAATTACCGCCATTTATTAGTAATTATTCTTAATAATTACTAATTATCTATATTTATTAGTAATTATTACCATCTATTACTAATAACTACTAATTATTACTATAAATTGCTAATTATTACTAATTACTGCTAATTATTACTAATAATTATTATTATTTACCGCTAATTCTTACTAATTATTATTAATTACAACAGATTATTCCTAATTATTAAAAAATACCGCTATTTATTACTAATTACCACTAATTATTACTAATTATTACTAAGTATTACTAATTATTACTAATTATTATTCATAACCACTATTTATTACTAATTATTACTAATTACTGCTATTTATTACAATTTATTGCTAATTATTACTAATTATTACTATTTACCACTATTAATTACTATTCATTACTAATTACCACTATTTATTACTAATTATTAATAATTATTACTAATTAGTACAAATTATTAATAATTATTACTAATTATTACTAATTATTAATAATTATTACTAATTATTACTAATTAACTTCATTTATTACTTATTATTACTAATTGTTACTAATTATTACTGAATATTACTATTTATTACTATTTATTACTAATTACGACTATTAATTACTATTAATTACTCTTTATTAATATTAATTACTATTTATCACAAATTACCACAATTTATTACTAATTATTCCTAATTATTACTAATTACGACTAATTACTACCAATTAGTACTATTTATTACTAATTATTAATATTTATAACTATTTACCGCTAATTATTACTAATTAGCTCTAATTACTGCTAATTATTACTAATTATTTTCATTTCTAATTATTTCTAATTATTTATAATTACCGCTATTTATTCCTAATTGTTACTATATAAACTATTTATTATTAATTAGCGGTAATTACCGCTAATTATTACAATTTATTACTAATTAATGCTAATTAATACTAATTAATACTAATTACATGTAATTATTATTAATTAATGATAATTGAACCAAATTATTACAAAATAATACTAAGCATTAAATCTTAATGAAACAACATATTTGTATATATAAATAATGAAAAATAAAACTATATAATTCTAATTTAATTTAATTAACGCTAATTAATAATCATTATTACTAATTTAAATTAAAATGAATTAACAAAAAAATAAAAGCAACAAATAAATACCTTAAAACTGAATCCTTTGTTGGATGCAAGTTCTGAATATTAATCCGTTGTAAAATTTAAAAGTTTGAAAAAAATAAAGAGAGAAATACGAGAGGAGAGATGAGAGAGAACTTTAGAAAATTGTGAAAAAAGAGAAAATTAGATTGGGGTATATATTGGTTAGACCATTTATGACGAGGGTATTTGTGACGAGATTCCCGTCATAAATAGTATTATTTGTGACTGGTCCTGTTGCAAAAACTGACCCCCATATTAATTAGCGATGGCAGTTAAAAAATTATTTGTGACATGTCCAATCGCAAATAGTATAATGCTGCCACATTATTTGTGATGTAACCTGTCACAAATAGTTCACCAATTATTAATTGAGGCTGTGGTAAAAGATAGTATTTGCGACGTGAATCCTCCCCCGTCGCAAATAACAGAAACCTGATAAGAGTATTTGCGATGGGGGGCTAAACCCCCTTCGCAAAAACTCATCACGTGCCAACACACACATAGCGCGCCAAGGGTATTCGCAATGGACCGTCGCAAATACCTTATTATTATGGATTATTTGTGACGCGTAAAAATTCTCAGCGCAAATAGTCTCTTTCGAAAGACTCTTTGCGACAAGTCCTAGACCCGTCACAATTGACCCGTCGCAATAAGTCATTTTTTTAGTGAAGATCTCTTTGAAATCAAAGAAAGAAGATCCAACATTACAACCCCAAGAGTTGGTACACTTGGATTTTTTTGGACCTTTTAGAGTTTCTAGTTCAATTGGGAAGAACTATGTTTATGTTATTGTAGATGATTTTTCTAGGTACACTTGGGTATTTTTTCTAGATCACAAAAGTGAAGCATGTTCTTATATTACCAAGTATGCTAAATCTATAAGAAATATTAGTGGACTTAAGATTAATAACTTATTAAGTGATCGTGGCCATGAGTTTGAAAATCAATACTTTGAATATCTTTTCTTACAAAATGGCTATAATCATAACTTTTCTGAACTTAGGACCCAACAACAGAATCATGTTGTAAAAAGAAGAAATATGACCCTTCAGGAAATTGCTCAGACTATGCCCAATGAGTATGAACTTCCTGTTAATTTTTGGGCAGAGGCTATGAAAAAATCCAATTAAATAATTAATATATTTTTAATTAGAACTCCCTTAAAGAAAACATCATATGAATTATGTAATATTATAAAGACAAAGGTTAACTACTTTAGAGTTTTTCGTTACAAATAATTTATTCTTAACACCGAGGATAATCTTGAAAAATTTTATTCCATGATCTGTGAAAGAATTTTCCTTGATTATTCATCATCTAGTAAATCATATTGAGTGTTTAATAAAAGAACCAAGACTATTGAAGAGCCTGTTCATGTAAAATTTGATGAAATAGATCCACATGAGCCTTAGACCCCTTTAAAAAATCTTAAGGATGATCTGTTTGTAACGTCCCGGACCCGGGTGCCACTCAACGGGTGCCCCGAACCCAGTTGGTCACATGACCTCAAGCGCATTTCCCCAAATGCCAGAGGCTGCCGACTAGCAGTGAGGGCCTAGGTCTGATAGTGGTGAAACTATGCCCTCATTTGTCAAAGTGTAGTGCAATGGAGAACATATAAACTTACAAACGTGCACAAGCAGTAAACAATAGCATTGCTGGAATAGACAGAGGACTGAAGTAAAGAAAAGACCAAAAGTCATATATAAAGATGCAATATGTACCTAAGTCTAAGAAAGCATCCAAAATAGTATACACTGCAATTAAAATAATATAATACAAGGTACAAATACAAAAAGAAAAATAAAACAGCGGAACAGGAACTCAGCATCATCGCAAGCCTAAGCTCGGTCCCATGCTCTCCCACTCCTCTGCAACAATCAAGTATATGTATAAGGAATCTTGCCCTTATCTACACCTGTAGCAATATAATCTGTTTGGGCCCAAGACATGACCCAAACAGGGTGTGAGAAATAAATCCCAGTAGGCAACCACCAAAGTCCCATGCCCAACTAACAATGAATTTGTGCAACAACAGTGTGCAATAATGAACATGTAGTAAACTAGGAAGTACTCAAAAGAAGCTACTCCTACCAGTTCCATTTCCATTTAATTATTATTTAACAATTCAGGATGAGTGAATTATAAATTCCTGGGACTCAGCCTCAGCCGAAAATCTCCTAAACAGTGTCGCAACAAAACTACAACAAGCTATCTAACAAGTACAAGGTAAAAC
The DNA here is from genome assembly GCA_963277665.1 of Viscum album. Lineage (NCBI taxonomy): Eukaryota > Viridiplantae > Streptophyta > Magnoliopsida > Santalales > Viscaceae > Viscum > Viscum album. The sequence continues at coordinate 1,537,277,472 of OY728152.1, forward strand.
GATACCAAGCCTGTGCTTTAACTTGATAGGTATAACATGTAAAATCACCACAGTGAATATACGAACTAAACAGATTCCTTAGACCTTTAAAACCTTACCCTCAGTTAAATAGGATAGAAACCCTCAGGTTATTGCCCTCAGGCTAAACGAATACTGCCCTCAGGCATGAGGTATTGCCCTCAGGCACAGAAGTACTATCCTCATACATAAGAAACGTTGCCCTTAGGCTAAATAGAATACTTCCCTCATGCTAAACAAACACTTCCCTAAGGCTAATAGGTAACCGGGCTGAGCCCAATGCACAACAATAAATTCATATAAGTTCTTTTCAAGAAAACATGCTATAGATATGGTATACCCTTGGGTATCCTGGCCAAACCACTAAATAGGGGGAACACACCATTAGGGTGGCCGTGGATCCAAGCAATGATCCCAAATAGCAGTTATACATATTCATTAAATTACCTTTGAAATTATCGGTATTTAATTAATCAAGGCCTCAGCCATACGACACCCCAAATGTGGGAACGTAGCACAACAGTACAAAAAAACAACATGACAGTTGGAATTAAACACCATACCACCTACCTCGATCACCTCTGATCGATATTCACAAATGACGCCTCCCGAAATTTCTGAGAACGATGTAGATCTGGGATAATAGAATACATGTTCAAACCCAAATAAATTCCCCTCAGTAAAGAATTGGAAGGAAACACACAAGGAAAGGAAAGGGCTTACCCGCATGGTCCTAACGTGATCGTCGACGAATGAATCAGATTCCAGGCGTGCGATCAGGAGCTCCTCCAAGCTCTGGTCTCTCCTCTCGGTGCTCAAATGCGTCCACTGCTTCCTCTACCGAATGAGGAGGCTACTACCCATTTTAAGAGGAAAAAAAACTACACGGTGTGTACTCTCAAGTACACGTTGTCTACTTTTCATTTTTAACTGTTCCTCTGGGGGATACTTTTCACCGCCACACTATTCATCTGTCGACATGAGTACACGATGTGTATTTCTAACTACACAACGTGTACTATCACTCTGCTGGGGGCTGCTCCCACTGCCTTACTGTTCACCTACCGACTGATTACACGATGTGTAGTCAGTTTTTACACCCTTCATCACCGATAGGCCTACACGTCCTATGTACTCATCCCAGATGGCCAAAGTACACAGCGTGTGGAAAGGTACATGATGTGTACCCAAAAAATTTGGGATTTTCCCCATTTTCCTTATTTTTACAAAAACACTTAAGGAAAAAGGGAAGGAAGAAACCTGTACCTCAAGAATAAGAATCAGGTTCTTATAAACTCTCCCCCTTAAAGAAATTTGTCCCCAAATTTTCCTTCCAAGGGTGGTGAAGATAAAGTTATGAACAAATCTGGACACTGAGCCTGTACGTCGGTCTCCTGCTCCCAGGTTTCATCTTGCACTCGGCCATGCTACCATAACTCCCATATGAGAGGAACTAACCGGCCTCGGAGAACCTTCATGCCCCTATCAACAATACGAATCGGATGCTCCTCAAAGGATACATCGACCTGAAGATCAACCTCCTTGGGATGAAAGATGTGAGATGAGTCTGAGTGATAACAGCGCAACTGAGATACGTGGAATACATTGTACATGGCCCGATACCTCTATGGTAACTACAGCCAATAGGAAACCGACCCGACTCTCTCTAGAATATCAAATGTCCCCACATACCTCGGTGAAAGTTTACCCGGTCTCCTGATCCTCCTGTGTCTCAACCTTGGTGAAACACGCAATAAAACCTGATTCCCAACCACGAACTCTAAGGGTCATCTGCGGCGATCAACATAAGATTTCTGACGAGATTGAGCGATATCCATCTGCTTCTGAATCAACTAGACCTTCTCTGAAGTCTCCAGTACAAGACGTGATCCCAGTAAAGCTACCTCACCTGCCTCCAACCAGCATAAAGGTGACCATCATGGCCTACCATATAAATCCTCGTAAGGTTCTATCTAAATAGTTTCCTGAAGAATATTATTGTAGGCAAACTCGACTAGGGGTATGTGTCTCTCCCAGGTGCCCCCAAAGTCCAGGACGCATGCACGTAGCATGTCCTCAAACACCTGTATCTTATGCTCTGACTGGCCATCGGTCTGAGGGTGGTAAGCTATGCTCAGAAGCACCTGTGTACCCAGTGCCCTCTGAAAATTCTGCCAAAAACGAGATGTAAAGAGGGTGTCTCTATCTGAAACGATAGAACGAGGGACCCCATGAAGATGTACCACCTCTCGGATATACAACTTCCTGAGATCATCAACACAAAATGTATCCTTGATCAGAAAAAAGTGAGCTACCTTCGTAAGTCTGTCCACAAAAACCCACACTGCATCATTGCCTCGAGGTGACCTCTGCAACCTGGTCACAAAATCCATCGCGACATCATCCCATTTCCACTCTGTAATGGGAAACTCCTATAATAGTCCGGCTGGCCACTAATTCTCCACCTTTACCTGCTGACAGGTGGAACATCTCGCAACAAAACCAGCCACCTCTCGTTTCATACCCAGCCACCAGTACTAATGTCTCAAGTCACGATACATCTTGGTAACTCCGGGATGCACTGCCCAAGCTGAAGCATGAAACTCCCGCATCAGCTCCTCGCATATATCCCATGGAACCCACACTCATACATGGCTATGTAGTACCTCATCATCGCCTATTGTCCAACTAGAAGGAGGGTCCTAACTTTCCACTGACTCCCGTAGAACTAGGCCTTCAGAATCTGATAGCTGTCTCAACCTCACTCTATCTATGAGGGTAGAAGTCACAACTAAGGAATAAAGATAAGTTTTCCCCTGACTATCGTGCACCTCCAAATGAATCTCATAGAACAAATCCATAAGCTGCCACTCACCACTGGCCTCTTGCACTGTCTGTATCTAAGTCCTCCTACTCAGTGCATCAGCAACTACGTTACCCTTACCAGGTGTATAAGAAAGATCAAAGTCGAAGGACTAAAGGTATTCGACCCACCTTCGCTGTCTCAAGTTCATGTCACACTGGGTAATGATGTATATTAGAATTTTGTGGTCCGTAAACACCACAAAATGTTCTCCCAAGAGATAATGTCTTCAATAGTGTAACACATGAACAACTGCGACCAAATCGAGATCATGTTTCGGGTAATTCTTCTCATGTGGACTCAACTGTCGAGATCCGTATGCAACTACTCGGTCACCCTGCATCAACACTACTCCCAGCCCAATACATGATGCATCATAGTAAACTGTATAGCTCTTCCCTTGCTCTGGAAGTATCAGGAGTAGTGCTGATGTTAACCTCCCCTTCAGCTCCTAAAAGGCTATCTCACAAGCTTCTGACCAAAATAACTTCACACCCTTCTTAGTCAAACCCATAAACGGTGCTGCTAAGTGGGAGAAGTCCTATATAAAGTGCATGTATTAACCATCCAAACCCAAGAAACTCTATATCTCAAACATTTTCTTAGGATACTCCCAGGAAACTACCGCCCTCACTTTCTCTGGGTCTACTGTAACTCCTTCCTATGAGATAATATAACCTAGGAAGTGTATATGGTCTATCCAAAAGTGGAACTTTGAGAGATTAGCATATAGATTATGCTCTCTCAGTGTACTCAGTACGATCTCAAGATGGGTGACATGGCCATGTTGAGTGTGAGAGTATACCAAGATATCATCCACGAAGACTACCACAAAAGAATCCAGATATGGGTGGAACACCCGATTCATCAGAGCCATTAAAATTGTTGGCACATTCCAGAGTCCAAACGACATAACCAAGTACTCGTATAGACCATATATACTATGAAAATCTGTAAGGGGTATGCCCGATAGTCTAACATGCAACTGATGATATCCGAATCTCAAGTCAATCTTTGGGAACAGTTGTTCTCCTCGATGTTGATCAAAAAGATCATCAATCCTTGGCAAGGGATATCAGTTCTTGACTGTCAACTGGTTTAGCTTCCGATAATACACACAGAGTCTGAGGGTACCGTCCGCCTTCTTTGCAAACAGGACAGGCGAACCCCAAGGAGAAGTACTGGGTCAGATGAAACCCTTTGCCTACAAATCCTCTAACTACCTCTTAAGATCCTGCAACTCTAGTGTAGTCATCCTATAAGGAGTAATGGACACCAGTGTTGCTCCTAGAACAAGCTCAATAAATAAATCCACGTCTTGCTCGGGAGGTAGACCTGAAAATTCATCCGGGAAGATATACCTGAAATGATCAACTACTGGATGGAAATCCTTCTGACAAGTTCCCTGGTAATCCAGATATAAAATCGAAATCTGGGCTATCATTCCACCTTGCCCACGATGCTCGGGTCCAGCTCGGCTCGCCTAGAAATCCCATTCACCCTTGTATAGAAACTCTCCACCCTCTGGTGATGTGAAACTCAACCTACGATGATAGAAATATACAAAGGCTCAAAAGGGTACCAACCAGACCATCCCGAGAATGAAATCATAGCTCGTCATCTCTAAGACATAGAGGTCCCACAGAAAGTGACACCCACCAAACTCAAGGGGGAACTCCCTACATTGATGCACACTAGCCATTCTAGTCCCCAACGGAGTGTCTAGCATCATAACATCAGAAGAAGAAGAAACACAGACCCCAAGGCTCTCCACAATGGGAAAAAATATGAAGATACGTGTAGCACCAGTATCAAAAAGTACTGAAGACAAAACAGAAGCAACTAGAATAGTAGCTCTAACAATAGAAGGTCGGGGATCCTACTCCTGTTGGGTCTGTTGTACTGCATATGGCTACCCAGTGCCGCGACCCTACAACATAGCCTGGCTACCCTGAGCTAACCCACCATACTCTCTCTGAGATCCCAGTGTCTGGCTACCACGACCACGACCACCACCTCTGACTGAACATCCCGATGAATCCCAATTACCTGACTGGTAAGAAGCTACTGGCCCTGCTCCTACACACGGAGTCTGCACAGAACCCATCTCACCAGCCACTAGTGGAAATGCCCTGCAAAATCACTGCAGATGATCCACCTTGCTGCAAGCTCGACACTCCACTTGCTCACGTGGACACTGAGGTCTCTTGTGCCCCACTTTACCATACTGGTATCACCTCACCTGGCCACCTGAATAGTTATTATGGCTAGTACTTCCACCGTGAGATAAATCCATCTACCTCTTCCTCTTACTGGTAGAAATAGTACTATAAAATGGTGCCAAACCTCCCTGGCCTACACCACTAGCTTTCCACAGGTTCCGCTCTATAATCAGTGCCTAGTTCACAATAGCGTGCACTATAGGCAACCTGAAAATATTCACCAGCACGCGGATGTCATATCGAAGACCATCCTAAACGCGTTGATCCCTCAACATCTCATCACCAACTAGAATAGGTGCAAAGCGTTGTAGCTCAGTGAAGTTGGCAGAATAATCCATCACTGACATGGCACCCTACTGCAGATTCATGAACTCTCAAGCTCTATCTTCCCTTAGCGTATTTGGAATGAAAAATTCCTAAAAGACCGCTTGAAAGTCTTCCCACACCATGTCTCAGTGATGCTTGGTCTGGGTGGTAATATCCCACCATCTCTTGGCGGAATCACGCATCATGTATGTAGCGAGAGTGACCCTCCTCCCTGGAGGTGTCCCTAGATGCTCGAATATAGTCTGCATAGAACCCAACCAAGACTCTGTAGCCTATGGTCCGACATCCCCTAAAAACATAGGCAGATGATTCTACTGGAATATATGAGCCATCTATTCCATAGATGTGGAAGCTGATGGTGCTCCCTAGAAGGTCTTCATGAACCGCATGAAGCCTTCATGGAACTGCGCATTCGCGACTGCGTCTGGTATAACGGCTGGCGTCACATCTGGCATTGTTGGAGGATCCATCAGTAGCCCATGGACTACTATCTCTGAAGTATACTCATTGCCGCTCTCCGAGATAACAACTCATGGTCGTCTCGGCGGCATGACTCTAAAAGGTCAAACACACACCTGATATTAAGATCATCAAGGACTAAGAACTAGAAGCGCAAGAAGGGAATAAGAGAAATAAAACATTCATGTTTTTTAAAACAATACTACACAACGTGTATAATAACTATAGGGCGTGTTCCCTCAAGTATTTAACATGGGCATGTACTTCTGCCAAAACTAGTCATGTAACACCCCAAACACACGACGTGTTGTCCACACACATGGTGTGTACTTGAATTTTCTTTCCCTGCATGAGTCATTCTACACGGTTTAGCCACACTACTCTCTTTTGAATGAGACTACACTACGTGTATAATATCTAAATGGCGTATACTAGATGAACTTCACCGACCTGTGTTGTCTGTTACACGGCTAGGTACACAACTCAGACTACACGGCGTGTTCCAGATAGACACAGTGTGTACTTCTTAGATTCCAACTACCCATGTTGTTAGTGACACGACCGACTACTCATCTGAAACTACACGACATGTTACACCCGCACACGGTGTGTACACCACCCTGTTTCAACAGCCACATGGCCAAGTCCACATGGTCTTTCAACGATCAAGACTACATAGCATGTCCCTCAGGTACACGACGTGTTTAGGAGGAGGTAACACCGACCCGTGTTTGTTAGTTACATAGCTGGATCCCCAGGTCAAACTACACGGCGTGTTCTTCATTGACATAGTGTGTATAATCTCATATTTTCCACCCATGTTGTCTGTTACATGGCGGACACAAGGTCAACACAACACGTCATGTATAATAACTACACGACGTGTGCCTTCAAGTTTCACTATCCCATGTTTCTTCCTACACGACCTATGACATGGGTAGAAACTACATAGCATGTACATATGGTACACGACATGCACTTAATTGTTTTTTCATTTCTCACTGAATAAAAGATTAAATGGCATGTAATCAAAATTATACGACGTGTATTCTGGGTTTTTCCTGACAGTAAGCCTCTAAAACTACTCCAAAGCCTAGAAAAACACTAAAACCACACCTAAGTGCCAAATTCCGATCCGTGAGGGCCCATACTCCCCGAAAATCAAATCTTGCCATCTTATGTGTGTTATAACAAGGTAACCAAGTCAATGATCCACCAAATTCTGGTTGATGAGGGCCCATACTCCTCAAAAACCAAATTTTGGTATTCATTCATAGAACCTTACATAACAATACCCTATAAATAGAAGATATTTTATCAAGGCATCTATCACAACAACATGCCTTTTCTAGCACAACATCTATCACAACAACATGAAATTTCTAATGCACCTATATGTCATGGAAACTATGCATGGAATGTGATTCTAACTTGTGCCTAAATGATGCAAGAGATGGCATACCCTCATCTCATCGGGTTGCAACTAAATAGAACCCAGTTATAAAAATATAAACAGAACACAACAAGTGCATCACCCAATGGTGAAAATCAAATCAATTGTAATAATCATAATGATAAAATCACAATTTAATTCAAGGCAATTCGGTATTTACCTATACATAGGGTAGCTACTATCGGGCACAATTATTACTGAATCCATTAACAATCTATCTCTTTCCATTGTCACCAAATAATAAAATAACTCATAGAAAAGAAAAAGATCATTTGATACCACTTTGTACGTCCCGGACCTAGGTTCCGCTCAATGGGTGCCCCGAACCCGGTTGGTCACATGAACTCAAGCGCATTTCCCCAAATTCCAGAGGTTGAAAACTAGTAGTGAGGGCCAAGGTTTGATAGTGGGGAAACTATACCCTCATTTTTCAAAGTGTAGTGCAACAGAGAACATATAAACATAAAAAAGTGCGGAAGCAGTAAACAATACCAATGCTAAAATAGATAGAGTACTGAAGTAAAGAAAATACCAACAGTCATATATAAAGATGCAATATGTCCCTAAGTCTAATAATGAGATAAAACAGGATACACTGCAATCAGAACAATACAATACAAGAGATAAATACAATAAGAAAAATAAAATAGTGTAGTAGGAACTCAGCAGCATCACAGGACTAAGCTCGGTCCCATGCTCTTCTACTCCTCTGCAACAATAAAGTACCTATATAGGGAATCTTTCCCTTATCTAAACCTGAAGTAATATAATCTATTTGGGCCCAATAAATGACCCAAATAGGGTGTGAGAAATAAATCCTAGTAGGCAACCACCAAAGGCCCGTGCCTAACTGACAATGAATTTTTGCAACAGAAGTGTGCAGTAATTAACATGCAGTAAACTAGGAAGTACTCAAAAGCAGCTACTCCTACCAGTCCCATTTAAATTTAATTATTATTTAACAATTCAGGATGAGTAAATTATAAATTCTAGAGACTCATCCTCAGCTAACAATCTTCTAAACAGTGCCGCAACAAAACTGCAACAAGATATCTAACAAGTACAAGGTAAAAAAATACTAAGCCCGTGCTTTAGCTTGGTAGGTATAACATGTAAAATCACCAAACTGAATATACAAACTAAACAGAGTCCTCAGACAAGAAAAAACTTACCCTCAAGTAAATAAAATCGAAACCCTCAGGTGATTTCCATCAAGCTAAACGAATACTGCCCTCAGGCATGAGGTATTTCCCTCAGGCATGGAAGTACTGTCCTCAGACATAAGAAATACTACCCTTAGGCTAAATAGAATACTGCCCTTAGGCTAAACAAACACTGCCCTAAGGCTAATAGGAAACTATACCGAGCCCAATACATAACAAGCAATTCATATAAGTTCCTCTCAAGAAAACATGTTATAGATTTGGCATACCCTCAGGTATCCTGGACAAACAGCTAAACATGGGGAACACACCCTCGGGGTGTCCCTGGATCCAAGAAATGATCCCAAACAGCACTAATACATATTCATTCAATTACATATGAAATTATAGGTATTTAATTAATCAATAACTCAGCCATACGACACGCGAAACGTGGGCGCGTAGCACAGCGGTACACAAAAACAACATGACAGTTGGAATTAAACATCAGACCACCTACCTCAATCACCTCTGATCGATATATGAGAACAAATCCTCCCGAAATGTCCAAGAATGAAACAGATTAGGGATAAATGACTACACGTTCAAACCCAAATAACTTCCCCTCGGGAAAGGATTGTAAGGAAACACACAAGGAAAGGAAAGGGCTTACCAGCACAGTCCTAAAGTGATCTTCAGTGAAGGAATCAGATTCTCGACGTGCGATCAGGATCTCTTCCAAGCTCCGGTCTCTCCTTCCAGTGCTCCAAATGTGTCCACTACCTCCTCTACCAAATGAGGAGGCTACTGACCATTTTAAGAGAAAAAAACAAACAAAATGGCATGTCCTCTCAAGTATACATCATGTACTTTTCATTTTTTAACTGTTCCTCTAGCAGCTACTTTTCACCGCCACACTGTTCATCTGTTGACATGAGTACGAAGTGTATTTCTGACTACACGACATTTACTATTGCTCCGCTGGCGGTTTCTCCCACCACCTTACTGTTCACCTGCCGACTAATTACATGGTGTGTATATACTAAGTACACGGTGTGTAGTCAGGTTTTACACCCTTCATCGTCGACAGGCCTACATGCCCTGTGTACTCATCCCACATGGCCAAAGTACATGATGTGTGGAAAGGTACACGACGTGTACCCACAAAATTTGGTATTTTCCCCATTTTCCTTATTTTCACAAAAACACTTAAGAAAAAATGAAAGGAAGAAACCCGTACCTAAAGAATAAGAACCAGGTTCTTACAAAATCCCGCCCTTAAAGAAATTCGTCCCTGAATTTCCCTTCCAAGGGTGGTGAAGATAAAGCTATGAACAAATCTATCCACTGAGCACATACGTCAGTCTCCCGCTCCCATGTTTTATCCTGCACTCGGCCATGCTGCCATAGCACCCATACGAGAGGAGCTGACCATCCTCAGAGAACCTTCGTGCTCCTAACAAAAATATGAATCATATGATCCCCAAAGGATGAATCGACCTGATGTTCAACATCCTTAGGATGAAAGATGTGAGATGGGTTTGAGTGATAACAGTGCAACTAAGATACATGAAAGATGTTGTGCATGGCCCAATAGCTCTGTGGTAACTGCAGTCGATAGGCAACCAGCCTGACTATCCCCAGAATCTCAAATGGCCCCACATACCTCGGTGAATGTTTACCCTGTCTATTGATCCACCTGTGTCCCAACCTCAGTGAAACATGCAAGAAAACCTGATCCCCGACCACGAACTCCAAGGATAGTCTACGATGATCAACATAAGATTTCTGACGAGACTGAGCGGTAGCCATCTGCTTCTGAATCAACTGGACCTGCTCTGAATTATCCTACACGAGACGTGGTCCCAATAAATCTACCTCACCTACCTCCAACTAGCACAAAGGTGATCGGAATGTCCTACCATATAAAGTCTCGTAAGGTGCCATCTCAATAGTTTCCTAAAAACTATTATTGTAGAAAAACTCTACTAGGGGTATGTGTCTCTCCCAATAGCCCCCAAAGTCCAGGACACATGTACGTAGAATCTCCTCAAGAACCTGTATTGTATGCTCTCACTGGACATCGGTCTGAGGGTGGTAGGCTGTGCTCAGAAGCACCTGTGTACCCAGTTCCCTCTGAAAATTCTTCCAGAAATGAGATGTAAAGTGGGCTTCCCTATCTGAAATGATAGAACAGGGGACCCCATGAAGACCTACCACCTCTCAGATATAAAACTTCCCGAGATCATCAACACCAAATGTCTCTTAGATCGGAAAAAAGTGAGCTACCTTCGTAAGTCTATCCACAACAACCCACACAACATCATTTCCCAAAGGTGACCTCGGAAAACCGGTCACGAAGTCCATCGTGACATCATCCCATTTCCAATCTGGAATGGGAAACTGCTGTAAAATTCCAGCTGGCCTCTGATGCTCCGCCTTCACCTGCTGATAGTTGGAACATCTCACAACAAAACCAGCCACCTCTTGTTTCATACCCAGCCACCAGTACTGACATCTCAAGTCATGGTACATCTTAGTAACTCCGGGATTAACTGCCCAAGATGAAGCATGATACTCCCGCATCAGCTCCTCATGTATATCCCCTAGAACCCACACTTGTCTATGGCTACACAGTACCTCATCATCACCTATCGTCCAACTAGGGGGAGGGTCCTCACTTGCCACCAACTCCCATAGAACTAGGAATTTAGAATCTGTCTCATCCTCACTCTATCCAGGAGGGTAGAAGTCACAATTAAGGAAGAAAGATAAGTTTTCCCCTGACTATCATGCACCTCCAAATGCATCTTAGAGAATAAAGAAATAAGCTTCCACTCACCACTGGCCTCCTGCACTGCCTGTATTTAAGTCCTGCAACTCAGTGCATCAGCAACTGCGTTACCCTTAACAGGTGTATAGGAAATCTCAAAGTCGAAGGACTGAAGGTATTCGACCAACCTTTGTTGTCTCAAGTTCAAGTCACACTGGGTAAAGATGTATCTTATAATTTTGTGGTCCGTAAACACCACAAAATGTTCTTCCAAGAGATAATGTCTCCAACGACGTAACAAATGAACAACTACGGCCAACGTGAGATCATGAGTTGGGTAATTCCTCTCATGTGTCCTCAATTGCCGAGATCCGTACGCAAATACTTGGTCTCCCTACATCAACACTACTCCCAGCCCAATACCCGATGTATCACAATAAACTATATAGCTCTTCCCTTGATCTGTAAGTATCAGGACTAGCACTGATGTCAACCTCCCCTTCATCTTTTGAAAGACTATCTCACAAGCTTCTGACCAAACGAACTTCACACCCTTCTTAGTCAAACCCGTCAACGACGCTGCTAATTTTATAACATTAATAATTTTCTATGTTAAATTTTTTATTTTATTTAATTGTTTATATTTTATTATATTTTTTTGAATTAAAATCCATAAATGATATAAATCATACTTACATCTAAATTTGAGTCACTCTCTCTCACTCGCGCCTACTCTTGTAAACTGTTTATCCTTCCCTTTATCTCTCAACCATTAACCTTTTCACTCCCCTAATTCAACCTTTATTTCACTATAATGGTGAGAGTAAATAATCCTTTATATTCATCTTGAAAATGATCTAGTCATGAAAATAATTATTGTGGAGAATCGAGCTTAGTTTTTGTCGAGTCGAGAAACCACTAGCTTGCAAACCATGTGGTTGCTTTTGAAAAAGAAGTAGATGCAGAATGGTTGTTAACCATTAAGTCATTGATACTCTAGATAAAGTAGAACCATGGATAGATAGATTGTTTTGGCATAAATTAATTAACTTTTTACCCTAGTTTAGTTTATCAGTTCTATCAACACATGAAGTATAGTTTTTTAGAATACAAAGATTCTATTCAAAGCATGATTGAGGGAAAAGTGGTTAGTTTTTATTCATGATAATGGGAAAATTACATCAATGTTCCTCATTGAGAAGATTTTAATGAATATAAAATATATATTCCAAGTGATAGTGAGCCATTCGTTTATTAAAATGCACTATTAGAGCTGATAGTTGATGGAGCAGTAAGAAGACCTTCTGCTACTAAGTTGGATGGAGAATGAAGACTTATTTTAAAGTCCATTCAACATATGTTATTTCTTAGAAAAGGGTATTTTAGTACTATGTTATATCAGAATGTGCATTTTTTATTACTTATGAAATGAGGATATATGATTAATCAATATAGATACCTTATGGTTCACATGATGGAGATGTGAAATTCATCTTCTAGGACTAATTCTATCATTTACGCTATGTTGATTTAATCCATGATTGAAGAGGAATTATTGGTTTATTAGGCGGAGGATGTTGATGTTGGAACCACTTTGTGTATAAGGTTGTAATTGTTGTCAATAGTTATCAATGAAGATCAAAATGAAGGAGATCAAGAAGTACTCCAATGAAATGGAGGAATGGAAATTCAGATGATTGTTGTACTAATCATAATTTCAAAGAACATGTGTCAAAGGCGACACATTATTTACAACAGTGAAGAATAGTGAGGCATAATCCACTTGTGGATGAAGAAGAAGACATGACGGTTGATGAAGACCATGAAATTCTTCATGATTGCATGAGAACCATGCAAGAGACTTATTGAAGAATATAATCGTATGATTTGCATGAAGTAGAGGAATGACGGTTGAAGAAGAAGACAATGTGCAAGGCATTGGAATTCTGCGATGGCCATGAAATTCACATTGTATCAAAATATTATGATGCTAAAGCTGATCTATCAAAGGATACATATCATGATAGTGGAGTTTGTGATGAAAGAAGAAGAGTTGTTGTAGAAGGAAAATCACATAGGTGATTGTGCTTGTTGACAAATCATACAATGTCATACAAATCTGTTGACAAAAGAGATTTCATAGTGGAATGTCGACTTCTAGAGCTGTGGTCAATGATCTATGTTTGATTCAAGAACGTCAAAAAAGGAATGGATGATCTGGAGGTGGTGCCAAATGAGCAGACACAAGGTGGCGCTATTTTCCAGTGTTTGCCAAATTTTTGAGCCTCAAAATCAGAAAATGAAGACATGGATTGTCTGCAAAAGGAGGTTCGCACAAAAAGGAAGTGGTGCGCGAAATATAAGGGTTGTGCACGAAATTCTTGAGTTGGGCACGAAAAATAGCGTGGTGCGCGAAATTAGTGGAGCGAAGTTTTTTGCGCAAACAGTGTTTTAGAATTAGAGCGTTGAAAAATGGTAAAGGCATGGGTTGCGCGAAAAACCAGAGCAGTGCGCTGAAAAATAGGAATGTGTGTGGAAAAATGTTGTGCGCAGAATGGCTGGGTAAATTTTTCGCGCAAGCAGTGTATTGAATCAGAAATAAATAAAATAAGAAAAGGAAATAGGTGCATGAAAATTTGGGGATGTTCACACCATGTGCGTGGAAAATCAAATAGGTGCGCATAATTCAAAGAACTGAGAGACAGTTTTGCGCGCAGGAAGGGGTTTTACGAGTAGGATCAAAAACACCTATAAATATGAGGTGAATCCCTCTCATTCAGAGAGTCTCGACACTTAGACAAATCCCGATCTCTGACGCGCGGAAAAATTGAGGTATAGAGTGTTGCGCGAAAATCCAAAGTGTTGCACAAAAAAGGTAAGTTCTGTGCGAAAAAGTAGATTTGCGCGAAAAGCCTTTTACGCAGCAAAAAGGTATTTTTACGCGCAAGGTTTGAATTTTACGCGCAAGACACCAGGAAGAGTGCGTGAAAAATTTGGGGTCCCGCTGGCCTTTAACAGGTGCTTAGCACTCTCAAATCTGCTTTGCGAAGATGGAAGAATAGTAAACCATTTGGTTTTATGAAGAGAAGTGGTACCGCACACACATGACTGGTGTTTAACATCCTCATTGTGCTTTGTGAAGAGAAGAAGAACGGACCGTGCAACTAAACTCAGATCTGCACAGAAAGAGGGGAATATATCAATACACTCAGGTGTTAGTAGTGAGAATCAAAGGAAGAGAAGAAGAAAGATCTAGTGCATTCAGTCATTGTACTAAAGAAGAAGGATTGAAATAAAAAGGGCATCAACTCTGAACCCTGATGCAAGCAAAGTCTCTTGCTAAACAGGAGACAAAGAACTTCAATGCATATCTATTGAAGAGACATTCACGTCTATAAACTGAGTGAGACTTCACCAAGGGCAGTGAGCCAGGGGGAGTCAACGGGAGTGACCTGAGGGAAGCGGTGAGCTATCCCTGAACCTTTGTAAAGGCAGTGTGCCTGGGACAGAGTGACTGTACCGAAACCTTTGTAATCTACAGCTAGTGAAGCATAGTGGATTTTGGTACGACCGACAACCTATCGGCCTATGCTCCTTGGACTTAGCCCTTAGTGGTGAACCAAGTAAAAATGGTTGTGTCATCTCTCTGCATGTGAATGTTTCATTACTGATCATATCCATCATAAAGGTTTAACGAGTTCCTACCAACATGGGAACAAGATCCACAACTTTAAGAAGAAAAAGTCGACACCCTGATTAACCCCTTCCCTCTCAGGGTGTCCCGGGGTCCTAAAAGTGGTATCAGAGGGAGGTTAACGTATGTTGGATATTCTCTAGTAATTCTATAGAGAAGAGGATTTTAGTTTCTAACCTAAAGTCAACAATGAAGAGCAGTCTTAATGAAGATTCCATCATTTCTGAGCAGAAGTATACATCTAGCAAGACCATGAAAAGGAGGAAAAAGAAAGAGAAGTAGCAGATGAAGAAGTCCCTCATACCCAAAGAAGATGCAGTGTCTTGTTCTCCATGCCATTTCAATAATGAAGAAACATCAAGCTTGGAAAGTATCAAGCAGGTGGTTCAGGATTCTTCCAGAAGAAAGGATGACACCCCTCATTCAAGCTTTCAGAAAAAACTCAAAACATATCTGCATGATATTCCTGAAGAAAGGGTTGCTATTATTTGTAGCCTATTCCAATCTATGCAGGTTGAGATCACTCGACTAGAAATATAAGCTGACAATATGGAAAAGGGGTTGGAAAGAAAAGTTATGGAAAGTATGAAGCTCACCAAACAGGTGAAAGTCTTTGAAGAAAAAGAGGAAGTCAATAAGACTCTAAAAGAAAAGATCCATTCACTTGAAGCTGAGTTGAAGAAGAGCAATGAAGTCAAGAGTTTTTGTTTGGAAGAAAATTCCACGAAATTCAGGGAACTTGACTCTTTGTTACAAAACAAAGTTAAGATGCATGAAGATGAGGTTGAAATATTGAAGAAGACTTGTGAAGAGAAGATGATCATGATTGAAGATCAGGAGATCATCCTCAATATTGAGGGTCAAAAATTGGAAGCCCAGTTGACCAAGATTGAGAATACACATATTGAGACTTCACAAAAGAATGAAATGAGTGATTCTGGTACTCAATGTTCATTGGAGGCTACTAAAGCTGAAGTACCTCCAACATGTGACAAGAAGATTATGACAACTCTTGAGTGTCCACCTCAAGAATCAGTCGCTGCTGGTACTCAATGCTCACTGGAGGATTCTATTGTCAAAATAACTCCAACATGTGATAAGAAGATCATGACTTCACTCATTGATCTATCAAAAGCAACTGAGAAAGTGAAGGTACCATCCAAACCATCTTGTACTCATGTTTCTAAATACGTTCCTACAATCAGTGAAGGTTGGAAGAAAAGTTCTAAGCAAGTATGGATGATGAAAGGTGAGTGGAATAAACCTACCACCATGGATAGGGTGGATGAGAAGAAAAAGGAGGAAGTTGGTTCCTCAAATAGAGCACAAAAGATTAATAAGATGGCCCAACAACCTCATATAGAAGAAACAAATAAGAAAAGATTTGTGGGCCAATGTTGGTGCTGCAACAGATTTGGGCACTGTGAACTGGATTGTTTTTAAAATCCCTTACATGGAAAAGCATAGGGAAAGCCTATATCAAAGGGAAGGAATCCAGAGAAGAAGAAGTAACATCCGCAGGTCCAGAAGCATCTATTTACATCAAACAGATTTGGAATGCTTGACAACATCTGTGATGTATGCAGTGGCAGTGGTCACAAGAATGGTGAATGCCTATGTCAATAGATATCCAGAGCAGATAAGAACAGAATACCACACAAGCCAGCTAAGAAGGAAGAATATTCCTTGGGAAGAAATCAGAAGAATATGGTGAACACACATTTCCCCAAGAAGATCTCAAGTAGGGAAGCTGAGAAGACCCATGATTTGATATCCATGAAATTTAAGGGTCATTAATCCAAAAGAAACACTGAGTGGGATGAAACTCGGATGAACTGATGTGGAAGACCCAAACCAACTGCAACAGTTCCAAATGATATATTGGTCATCTGGCCCAAAGATTTGAAAATAATGAGGAAACATGAAGATGAAAAGGCCAAGGCTGGTGACAAAGGAAAAGGAAAACTTTCACATGATGAAGACAGAGTGCATGAGAGATTACAAACCAAGAAAAACACTTGTGTAAAAGAAGTTCTATGTGAGAGATGCAATAAATCTGGTCACATTGCAAAAGGTTGTCTAACCTTAATACCAGAACAAGAATCAGTCCTTAAGAGGATAAAGAATGTATCATTCATTATGGTTGTTAAGGAGAACAATTCTCCACACAAAGTAGAAGATAATGTGAAAAGATCCATGCCACATCAACACATATCAGAACATATGTTGAAATATTCAGGCATGAAGACTGGAGTGAACAGAGGAACTTGGTTGAGAAAAGAACCTCAACCATGTAGGTCTTGTTGATGAAGCAAGGAGGAACCACCTTATTCCTGTAATCATTTGTGTATTGTATTTGTTCTAATAATGCAGAGAATTGAAGGTGAAGCATGCTCTCAGGGGGAGAACCTGAGAAGTAGTGAATGTTGTCAACTCTTGATAGCCAAGATAAATAAGTTTCCATCCTTAGTAGATTCTTCAATTGATATTCAAAGATTATGAAGACGAAGGATCACTCTTGATGAAGATGATGAGGAGTGTTTCCCTTGAGGGGGAGAAAAATGAAGAATCTTCCAAAATCATTGTTTCAATCAGTATCAACTCCAGCTGGTATTAAATGTGATTACTCTGTAAATTTCATGAAGAACATTTCATTGATGAAGGTATGTCATTTCTCAATCTC
Source organism: Viscum album (assembly GCA_963277665.1). Lineage (NCBI taxonomy): Eukaryota > Viridiplantae > Streptophyta > Magnoliopsida > Santalales > Viscaceae > Viscum > Viscum album. The sequence continues at coordinate 1,537,295,106 of OY728152.1, forward strand.
CCATCCTCAGTTACTCAGAATAGAAATCATTCTAAAAAGGGGGAGTAACTGAATTGATCAGTGACATAAGAATAATGGATGTGCCCCAAGGTCACTTATCCCGCCGATTGCACTTGAATGTTTTTTATCTGTTTGCTGATGTGAGTGCAGGAATTTCAGGTTGATTATTCCCTATCACATTTGATTTTCTTCTACCTGAAATAAAAGTGGTAAACCCTTGAAGGAAAAATACATGAGTTTTTAATCTCATGTTGGTATCATGATCTGTGAATAATAGACAACCTTGTTGACTTAATCAAATCCTCTTGTTTTCTACATCGAGCATTGCTCAAGTAGACTTAGAGTGAAATGATTAATGAAACATTGCTTAAGTATGGATTGATACCCTCTCTACCAGGTGCTTTGTATTTCTTGTCAATAAGGGGGAGAGAAAGTGAAATGAAAGTTTGAAATTAAAAGTTGATTGAAGTGAAGATTCTCATTTTGACATTGAAGAATTCATTTCAGAAGATGTATAAGGTATTGAAAACAAAATACAAAGGGGGAGATTGTTGGAAACACTTTGTGTATAAGGTTGTATTTGTGTCAGTAGTTGTCAATGAATATCAAAATGAAGGAGATCAAGAAGTACTCCAATGAAATGGAGGAATGGAAATTCAGATGACTGTTGTACTGATCATAAGTTCAAAGAACATGTGTCAAAGGCGACACATTGTTTACAACAGTGAAGAATAGTGAGGCATAATCCATATGTGGATGAAGAAGAAGACATGACGTTTGATGAAGACCATGAAATTCTTCATGATTTCATGAGAACCATGCAAGAGACTTCTTGAAGAATATAATCGTATGATTTGCATGAAGTAGAGGAATGACGGTTGAAGAAGAATACAATGTGCAAGGCATTGGAATTCTGTGATGGCCATGAACTTCAAATTGTATCATACTATTATGATGATAAAGCTGATCTATCAAAGGATACATATCATTATAGTGGAGTTTGTGATGAAAGAATAAGAGTTGTTGTAGAAGGAAAATCACATAGGTGATTGTGCTTGTTCACAAATCATACAATGTCATACAAATCTGTTGACAAAAGAGATTTCATAGTGGCATATCGACTTCTAGAGCTGTGGTCAATGATCTATGTTTGATGCAAGAATGTCGAAAAAGGAATGGATGATCTGGAGGCGGTGCCAAATGAGCAGACACAAGGTGGCTCTATTTTCAAGTGTTTTCCAAATTTTTGGGCCTCATAATCGAAAAATGAAGACATGGATTGTCTGCAAAAGGAGGTTCACACAAAAAGGAAGTGGTGCGTGAAATATAAGGGTTGTGCGTGAAATTCTTGAGTTGGGTGCGAAAAACAGCGTGGTGCGTGAAATTAGTGGAGCAAATTTTTTCGCACAAACAGTGTTTCAGAATCAGAGCATTGAAAAATGGTAAAGGCATGGGCTGCGCGAAAAACCAGAGCAGTGCGTGGAAAAATAGGAATGTGCGTGGAAAAATGTTGTGCGCAGAATGGCTGGGTGAATTTTTCGCGCAAGTAGTGTATCAAATCAGAAATACAGAAAATCATCAAAGGAAAGAGGTGCACGAAAATTTGGGGATGTTCACGCCAAGTGCGCGGAAAAACAAATAGGTGCGCGTAATTCAAAGAACTGAGAGACAGTTTTGCACGCATGAAGGGGTTTTACGCATAGGATCAAAAACGCCTATAAATATGAGGTGAAGCCATCTCATTCATAGAGGCTTGACACTTAGACAAATCCCGAGCTATAACGCGCGAAAAAATTGAGGTATAGAGTGTTGCTCGAAAATCTAAAGTGTTGCGTGAAAAAGGGATGTTCTGCGCGAAAAAGTAGATTTGCGCAAAAAGCCTTTTACGTGGAAAAAAGTTATTTTTACGCGCAAGGTTTGAATTTTACGTGCAAGACACCAGGAAGGGTGCATGAAAAATTTGGGGGTCCCGCTGGCCTTTGACAGGTGCTTAGCACTCTCAAATATGCTTTGCGAAGATGGAAGAACAGTAAACCATTTGGTTTTATGAAGAGAAGTGGTACCACACACACACGACTGGTGTTTAATATCCTCATTGTGCTTTACGAAGAGAAGAAGAACGGACCGTGCAACTAAACTCAGATCTACACAGAAAGAGGGGAATATATCAATACACTCAGGTGTTAGTAGTGAGATTCAATGGAAGAGAAGAAGAAAGATCTAGTGCATTTAGTCATTGCACTAAAGAAGAAGGATTGAACTAAAAAGGGCATCAACTATGAACCCTGATGCAAGAAAAGTCTCATGCTAAATAGGAGACAAAGAAATTCAATGAATATCTATTGAAGAGACCTTCACGTCTATAAACTGAGTGAGAATTCACCAAGGGCAGTGATCCAGGGGGAGTCAACGGGAGTGACCCGAGGGAAGTAGTGAGCTATCCCTGAACCTTTGTAAAGGAAGTGTTCCTGGGACAGAGTGACTGTACCCAAACCTTTGTAATCTATAGCTAGTAAAGCATAGTGGATTTTGGTACGACCGACAAACTGTCGGCGTATGCTCCTTGGACGTAGCCCTTAGTGGTGAACCAAGTAAAAATGGCTGTGTCATCTCTCTGCATGTTAATGTTTCATTACTGATCATATCCATCATATAGGTTTAACGAGTTCCTACCAATGTGGGAACAAGATCCACAACTTTAAGAAGAAAAATTTGAAACCCTGATTCACCCCTCCCCTCTCAGGGTGTCCTGGGGTCCTACAGTTGAAGTAAAGTTTTGTGCTTTTTTAAGTAAGGTTACTTTCAAAATAATGAATGTAAATTAGAATATGTGGATGAAAAAGTGGGTTTAAGATACTGAAAAAATCGATGAGGAATATAATCATGTATACCATCTTACTAGACCCAATAATTGTGTTGATCCTGGCATAGAGCCAGATGATATTTTAGATTATTTAGTTAAGTAAGAAGTTGAAGAGAATCAAGTGGATAATTCTATTAAATAATGTGGTGATCCTGCTATTCTTAAGAGACCTTTCATATCTTATTGATCTTTTAGTCCAACTATTTCACTTCCTACTTGGGAGAGTATTTTAAGTGAGAGAGATGATGAAGAGATTGAAGTGTCTGAACATTAGTAGATTAAAAGTTTCTCTATGTACTCCAAACAAGTAATAGAGGTTTAAAACGATGAAAATTGAGAGAATGTAGATAATGGTGATAGTGGAAATGATGATGGTAATAGTGATGGTCCTAATCATGATGCTACTGCTGATTTTTAAGAAGATAAATCACATCATCCCTCTCTTGTTAGTTGTTTTTTAGTTTGGTCTATGGAGACACCTATTCTAGATAGATTTGAAAGTATGAAGAGACTTGTTTTATTTCATCAATTTGGTGATACTACCACTATTATAGGTGAATCGAGGACATTTTTTGAGGTTGAGGAATCCACAGGTTCTGTCAGTCACAGATTTGATCCTGTTGATCCTACTAATATGTCTTCTCTTAGAGTTGAATATCGAACACATAATGAATGGGAGATGTTCCTAGGGTATGTCCAAATTCTACTAGACTACTCAGTGTCCAAATGAATTTGTTGTGATTATTGAAATCATAGATATTCTCAGAATTTATTCTCCCCAGTAGAGGATGAGGTATCATCTAAGGAGGATCCATCCCCTAGTTCTAAATTTCATTGAATATATTATATAGATTCTGATAGAGATTATGGAAGTGGTTATGACCACAAAATTCCACCAGAGCGTGGTGTAACTGCTATTTCATATGGTATTGGGAAAAATTATAAGGGATATATTATAGAAAAATTGATAATGATGGTGATCTTCATGATTTTCCTTTATATGGACCTGTTGTTGGTTCAGAGAATGAAGAACTAGTTTTTCATTGTACAGTGAAAGTTATTTTACCTCCACCTGCTGTTAAATTTGGGCCTTCAGATTTTGTTTCTATATTAGATTTGGAGTCTTTCATAGAGATGATAATTTCATATTTCAAAACAGTTTGGTTATATCAGGTGCCTCATATCACTTAGCATAGTGAAGTTGATGCAAAAAAACTTTTTTTGTGAGTTTTTTTCTATATTCATCCCAAGATTATTTTTGTGATTAAAGAATTTGAAATTAAAAATAGAAGTTTGTAAAATGAAATAAATTTTATGAGGTCTATGATAAATGAGATTAAGTCCTCCTTTAATGCTATTCAGGATGCTTTGTTGGGGGATATTAGAGTCTTTACTGGATGATGCTTCTACATCTAGTGCTCTACCTTCTTAAGATTATGGTGATGACGATATGATTAGATCCTTATTCAAGGAGGAGATTCAAGATATTATGGGTGATATCCACTCATCTCATCAGGAGGATATTTTCCAGATCAGATAGCATTGTGAGAACATATATAAACTAGAAAGTGAGTGTTTGAACGATTATCAAAGTGATAGGGAAACCATCACCAAGGAATAAAATACTATTTTATAGGGTATATAATAAGCATGAGTTGAATTTAAACTTAAAATTTTAAGCTAAAAACATATATATGAAACCTGTTACTAGGGAGTTCAAGGAATATGTAGAGCAACTCAAGGTTATGACCCATCTGCTCAAGTTATTCATAGAAGACAAGAAGGACCACTTCTATGCTATGGAGAGAGGAGGAAATATTACTATGAAAATTTTAAAAATCATGAAGACCATATCTTATATGTAATAGGTAAAACAATGGTTTAACTTGACGCAATTCCCATTTCATCCTTCACAACATCCCCTTATACAAATCCTTCTCCACCTTACTATTATCTGTTCAATATGTCTCTAGTGGAAGAAGATAGGCATCATAAACCAATGATAATATGAGAGATTCCAACCACTACCTCATCACCCTCAACCACTACTTCTTCCAACTCAAGTTCTACATCAATGCCTCCTACCTCTGGAAAAGGACCCATTTAACCTACCTCATGAGACGAGAGTGATTCATATTAGACTTAGTTCTCTATTGTATTTTTATTTTATTTCATTTTGGATGTAATATTTTGAATCCTATATTTAATATACTTTATGTTTTTTATCCTAACTGTATTTAAATTTCCTTTTTCATTCACTTTTATTATTATTTTGATAAACCAAAAAGGGGGATAACTTATTTGGATGTTTGGATGGAATTTATCCTTGATACTAAACTTATCCTTTTGATTCTATAATTATTTGAATGGAATTTTCCTTTAATTTTTTAGAATTTAACTATTGGTTTGTTTTTCTATTTTAATGTTAAAATTATTTATAACTCACATTAGACATTTTAAAGGTTAATTATAATATTACTCTTCAAATTCATCTATTTTATGACTATGTTTGTTTTGAACATGTTTTTATAAAATTTCATGATTTTTGGTTATAAAAAAAGGGGATATTTTTGGAACCTCCTTGTTTTAATGATCACAAATCATGATTATTATTTTTTAATGAGATTAATGTTTTATGATAGTTTCCTATTGTATAAAAACATAATATGAATAAAATTGGTTAGGTATTAAAAAGTTCCATTATTAGTACGACTTTTCCAATTCCAGCTTCTGCCACCTTTAGGAGTGCTAATGTCAGGATTCTACCATCATCAACTTATTCCACCACTAGAGATCTGCTACACCCTGAAATCTACTATGGAAAGAACTCTTCTACTGCCAGAACTCTACTACCACTAGAAATCTTCTACTTCTTTTCTCTTTCCACCACTAGATCTATGCTACCATCAGGATTTCTACTGCCATCCATGTTCCACCACCAGCTATGTACTATCTCCACATTTCTGTTACCATCAGATGAGCTATTGTTAGACATGATACCACTAGTGTAAGAACCCATGTTTTTCCAGACTGTCATTTTGAGCAAAAATTTTAATTTTTTTTGGATGCTCATGAGGGTTAAGATGGTCATTTTCCTCCAGTAGATGATCTTTGATAATTTTTTTGACAACTTTGTTTGTCCCGGAATAGGTAGTTTACCCTAGGATAGGAGTTTGGAGGAAATCTAAACTGTTCGAGTTTTAGCAGAATATTTAATATTTAATATTATTAAATTAAATATTAAATTATTCACGCAGGTTCATTCGTCAATAAATTTTAAATTGAGCTTCATATTGAGATTCTGTTTGAGCCGTTGAGTTCGGAATGAGGATTTTAGCCTAGGTAAGTCATAAACTCATGTCGGGCATCGGGGCTAGCCCGACCCCCCTTTTCTTCTTTTCCTTTTCTTTTCTTTTCTTCCATTTATTCTTTCCTCCTCCTCCTTTCACATGTATCCTATTCCACCTCCTTGTCCATGTAATTTGGGGAGAATTGGAGTTTGAGAAATAGAGAGAGTTGGGAGGCAAGAGGGGTACCGATTGGAAGCTCTTGATGCGCTGAGTCGGCATGCGACAATCGTGTGCCTTGAAATCAACCGAAGCTTTGGCGGGTTCCTCTTAAAAGTAGGGTCGTTTATGTTTTCACCATATACCCCCTTTAAAAATGTTGTTTTAAGTCTTTAAATCCTTATATTTCTTACTTTTGTCCCATTGAGTTAGGATTTTTTGTTTCAGGGGTGAAAACGGGCGTTTTGGGGGTTTTGAGGGATTTCTCGTTGGAAAACCTAGAATACACAGCCAGTGTTCCAGGGGAACACACCATGTGTTCTTCCCATTTGGGGAAGAGAAAGTTTTCTAAAGTACACACCATGTAATTTGAGTACACACCCTGTAGTGGATGTCCGTGTCATCGAACATATAAAATAAGACACGAAATAGTGGGTTTTAAGGAGTACACTCCGAGTACTATAAGTACACGCCATTTAGTGGCACATGGGCATGTGTTCGGGTGAAAATGAAAAGGATTTAGTAGTTTTGGGATAACTTATTCCCTGGAAGACAGAATTGGGCATGTGAGCAGTCCATTCTGAGCATTTTTCCACATAGATCATAATTTTGGAATAATTTTTACATTTAGAGGTAATATAAATGGTGTTTTTAGGGTTTATATCTAAATGGAGAGGTTCTTCCACAAGTTATTGAGTTCAGTTGACACTTGGGAGTGAGATTTGGCATGGATGATAGGTTGGATGTTCAGACCAACTTAGTTTATACCTTTAATATGAGATGAGTTGTGAGATATCTCCTATAACCTATGTTATAAAATACTTTACCTTTGTGATACGTTCCCTTCTGGCCTATGAGGCCGTTAGACCGGACACTTCTAAGGATCTTCTAAGGGATGCCTTTACTTGTGTGCTGACCTAGGGAATCTATTGTAGGATCTCTCTCTCGTTTTTTTCCTTTGAGAGGACCAATGTTATAGAATGACTATATTGTCCTTCATTTGAGGATCCTGTGTAGGATTCCTCCCTTACTCTTCACTAAGGATCCCATGTTGGATGCCTTTACTCATGTTTACCTGGAGGATCTTGAGTATGATGCCTCCTCAGTGTTTGACTTGAGGGACCCGGGGGGTGCCTGTTGTTTGACTGACCTTGAGTTGTTACATCAGGTTTGGGTAGAGATGGTGTTTGGGTGTCACCTAGAACCCGCACCAAACTGGTAATCCCTTGGGGCTTTGGATGTATTGTTGGGTTGGGCATTCGGGCCACCCTCACTCATTTGTTTATATCTGACTTGGTATGCTGATACTGTAGTGGTTACCAGAGGTGATTTTTGGTTGGATTCTATTGATCCTGATGCGAAGCATCTTTCTTGTTTGTTGGGATTCCTATTATGCCTAGTGTTCTTAAATAGAGGTGGTTTGATTTTGAATAGGGTAGTTTAACTTGCTGTGGATGTTTTTTCCCAAGTTGCTTGATATTGACCATTTGGTCTAGCTTGGCCTATTAGGTTGTTTTTTTCCATTCCTAGTATTGTTAGGATGGAGTGGTTTTATCTGAAATTCTATGATATGTTGTAGAATTTTATCCAAGTAGTACATTGAGGTTTAATTTGGATTCTGATTATCGTTTGTACATGATTTCTTTACATGGGGCCTCGGGAACCTAGTGTTGTGAGACCATAGGGGAAGTTGATGTTGAGGGATTTACCAGAGTGTCTTTTATAATTATCATGCTGTGAGACCATAGGGGTGATTGACATTGAGTTCTACCTTAGAGTGTCTATAGTTACGTTACGAGACCACATGAGGAATTGACGTTGAGTGCTTCCTTAGAGTTTCTGTAGTTTACTGTTAAAAGTATATATGGGGAATTGATGGTGAGTGCTTCCTTATAGAGTCTTTGATTACACATGACTGTAGGGGGAATTAATGGTGAGTGCTTCCTTAGAGAGTCTTTGTGCTATATTCTCTTGTATTTTGAGCCAAAGGGGTTAGGCTGTGAGTACTGCCAGAGGGTTGCTTGTGTTTTATTGGTTGAACTAGAGGGTTTAGGCTGTGAGTACTTCCCATAGGGTTAATTGTTTTTATTTAACTTGTTCAGAGATATATTTTTAGCATTGGCTGAAGTAGGTACATGTTGATGGGATTACAGACCCATAGATAGACTTATTGATTTGCGGCTTGAGTGGCACAACGTCCTATTCAATTCTCTTGCATAGGATGTCCAGAATATCGAGCTTATGGTCCCAAGGATCAACTGCTGATGTTGTTTCTTGTAATTTGAATCACTTAATCATGAATATTCATATTTATGTATATGTGTATAGGTATGGGACTATGCATGTGTAAGTATATAGATATGGACATCCATGATGGAACTTACCCAGTTGATAGGGATTACATACCCAAGGTTCGACTATGGTTTCACATTTGGTTTACTTCCTTTGTTGTGTTCCAACTAGGCTGAGAACGTTGTCATTGCATACACTTAGCAGCACAATTATAGGTTGCTTGTTGGGGTAACCTACTAAGATTATTTCTCACCCCTCCACGCACACTTCGGTGTACTTTTAGACCTTATGTCTACTTTTCAGGTTGAGAATGAGTTGCATGGTGGATAGGGATAAGGCCCAATGTTGCATGATCGAGCAGAGCTGCTTGAGCGGTTCTACTGATTGGGCTGATGCAGTTCGACAGTGTCTGGATATCGGGTATGTGGGTTGGCTCAGAGTTAGTAGTTAAGCCCTGTTCTTTTACTTTCATCATATTTTTCACTTGTATTTGTATAGTCATCCCGGTGGGTGACCAGTGTTGTATTGTATTGCATAGCTATTTGGACTTTTACAACATTTTACTATTACTACTTGTTTTATTTTAGTTGTTTGTTGCTTCTTCACTCTGTTTACTTTCCACTATGTATGATACTTATTTATTTTCGTTGTTTTCTTATTCTAATATGAGGGAGTAGTCTCCCCACTATCACACCCCAGGCCCTCACTGCTAGTCGGCAGGCTCTAGCGTACAGGGAGGCGTGCTTGAGGCCTTGTTGTGAACCGTATCAGAACACCGGTTTAGTGGATTTCGGGTCGGGACGTTACAAAGTGGTATCAGATGAGTTTTATTTTCCTGGTCTTTATTATTTGGGATATGGAAGACAACAGTATTAGGAATGTGTCGGAACCTGTGATGGATATCGGACTAGTACGTCAAGAACACTTATTTTGGTAAGAAGTCCTGGTTTTCAGGGATTGGAATTTCTATTCTGATTTTGGGATGTTACAGTTGTATATGATTTTCTCCATGAGCGACGCACATGTTGTGTAGTGTTTTGATTTACTATGGATCTATGGATCTTGGCCATTGGTAATATTCTAGGGATGGATTTTTACTCTTGACTACCAAAGGCAAGAGGCATCTCATGCATCACACTAGGCACGTAGGATTCACAACATACAGGCCTGATAGTGTTTATTTTTATTGACGACTGATACGTTTGGGTATGCTTACACATACTTTTTACTCTAATGGTTGGTTATGTGGATCTACATTGAGGCGTTGGTGTGAGGATGATGACTCAATCTTCATGCATATGTGGTGCAGTGACCCTAGTTGGTTGATATGGCATGTGATGCCTTTATGTTTAACCTTTATTGGGTGTTTTTTCTCAGGTTTGTGGTTATCTAGTCGGATCGTTGAGAATGATGTCGATAGATACCAAGGATTTTCTTGTGAACTGGACCTCCTTGTGGTATTTCTATATACGGATACCCGATGAGTGTCAGTTCAGTCTCTCTTCTGCTTGGGTTGTGAACTCCAGGGATTTGTTCCTTCTGGGGATGCTCGGAGAGGATCAGGGCCCTTGTAGGTTGTGTTTTGGTTTTGACTTTCTTTGGTCTTTGTAATCTTTATCATCTTCTGAGTGGTTTTGGATATTTTGGGCTAGGTGGTTAGACCTTGTGACCTAGTTGTGAGGATTTTTCTGTAGGGATAGGTATAAGACATAGAGACCCTTGGTTTTGACTCGAACCCTTGTAGGTCGATGTATGTTCCATTCTAGGAAGACCTATGTGAGAATGGTTGGCCTGTGTTTTCCAATTCCTTTTGGCGGTGATTGTTTTTCGCGACTGGCTTCGATGAGAGGACTGTTCGGGTGCCTGGCCTAGTCAACCAGTGTTTCTGATATTGCTATTACAGGTGGAATCATTTGAATCTAAATCAGTGAGTGGCAGGGTGTGAGCCGAGGACCGATGTTTTGAGACTTTTTGTGGACTCAAATCCCAAAAATTGTGTTAGAATGCCCTTATGTTATAGAGGTGACATTGTGAAATGTTGAATTACCTTGAAATGGTTGACGCGTGCTTGAATCATGGTCGGGTTTTGGTAGGATGTTATCATGGATCAGAGGGAGCTAGAAACACCTTCAATGAAATCTTAGTGTACTCCGGTAAGAGATGATCACACACTATCTTTATTTGTCTTGAGTAAGCTGAGAGAGCTTCGACCCTACAATGAGCTCTTTTTTATTTCTTAATGTTCATCCATGTTGAGGATGGAATATGTTTTGGCTGTGCTCTCAGATCTATATAAGGAAAGCCTTATGGTGGGGAGTGAACTATTGGACCTTTGAGGGTGTTTTTCCTTGTTTAGGTTAAACTTCGTTGTTTTCCAGGAGCTTTTGAGATCATAGTTTTCTTTTAAGATGATGAAAAGGGTATCCCTACGGTGGGGAGTACCAGTTTGGTCATAGTTGAATATCTTCTGTGTAGAAGGTGGCTGTTAACACTATATGGCTAGTCGTTGGAAGGTCCATATAGCTGGGTTGTGCGGATGGTCAGGTTGGGAGCATGGCTGCTGGTTCTTTCACTTGGCTTCTTGGGGACGAGAAGGTTTATGGTGGGGAGTTTGTAAGAACCTGTGTTTTTCCGAACTGTTGTTTTAAGCAGAAATTTGAATTTTTTCTATTAGATTCTCACGAGGGGTGAGATGGTCATTTTATCCTACTAGATGATGTCAAATAATTTTTCTGACAACTCTGTTGGTCCCGGAATAGAGAGTTTAACCTAGGACAAGAGTTTGGAAGAAATTTGATCTGTTCGAATTTTAGTGGAATATTTAATATTTAATATTATTAAATTAAATATTAAATTTTTCATGCAGGTTCCTTTGTCAATAAATTTTAAATGGATCATCTTATTGATATTCTATATGCACCATTGAGTCCAGAATGGGGAGTTTATCCTAGGTAAGGCATAAACTCATGTCGGGTGTCGGGGCCGACCCATGCCCCTTTTTCTTCTTTTCCATTTCTTTTCTTTTCATCCTTCTCTTATTTCCTCCCCCTCCTTTCACACATCTCCTATGCCCCCTCCTTGGTCATTTCATTTGGGGAGAATTGGATTTTGAGAAAGATATAGGGTTGGGAGGCAAGAGGGGTACCGATTTGAAGGTCTCGATGGGCTAAGTCGGCATGCGGTAACCGTGAGTCGTGAAATCTACTGAAGCTTCAACGGTTTTAGCCAGAAGATAGGGCCATTTATGTTTCTGCCCTCAATAACCTTTAAAAATGTTGTTTTTAGTCTTTTAATCCTTATTTTACTTACTTGTGGCTCGTTGAGGCTGAATAAGTTGTTTCGGGGGTGGAAACGGGCGTTTCAGGCGTTTTGAGGGATTTCCCGTCAGAAAACCCAGAATACATGGCATGTGTTCCACGGGAACACGCCGCGTAGAAAACAAGGTAATATTAAAAAGATACATCATTCAAAATTAACCTTAAAGTAATATATTCTAAGGGAATAAAATTAACACAATACTAACCTATAAAGATGTCTAAGCCATCCGTTGATACCAACTATAAGGACCCTTATTTAACTCTTTTAACTTTTAATGAGTTATCTTATAATTTACATATTGAGTGTTAATATAATTACTATAACAAGACAAATGACCAATAAATGAGTCATTTATGATATTTTAAAACTTAGACCAATTATATTGATGAATATTAGATTTTAAAAAAAATTATATCATTTAATAAGATATTATTTATTTTAAAAAATCATTAATTTCAATTTTTACACTATTCATTATCTGAATTTTTAAAAATATCACACAACTTGATATATTGGAAACAACTCTATTAAATAATCCGTAATGTTGGTCGGAGTGGATAATCAAGAGGGGGTGAATTGAGTTCCAATTAAAATTTCTGTTAAAAACTTTTAGGATTAAAATCCCCCAAATTAAAACAGCCCAGTCAATTAAGGCAGAAGAGATATAAGTGACTTATTGTTCAACAGGTTTCTCAAAGGTTGATTAATCCTCAGTTGAATCAGTATGAGAACTAATTTCACTTTTGAAACAAGTTTACTAAACGAATCACATATACACACTAACCAGAACTAACTATCAGAGTGAATGTAAAACAGATTTCTTCTTTTTCTAATATAAGCACAACGGATAAGTATAAACCATAGCAAGTGAAAGATGAACACAACAGATTAAACAAGAGGTTCAGTCTTAAGTCAAGACCTAGTCCTCTCCACTTAGTGATCACCTTCCACCAAGCAATTATATTAAAAAGTGATACACATATAGTATCAGGCTTTTACAACAGTTTTCACAAACTGTCCAGGTTTTGAAACCTCTACTATAGTTATACATGGGAAAAAATAAATTACCAAGCCACACTAGGCTTCTTCCACAGTTATACGTGGGAAACAAATGTAAAGAGAGTTTTGTATGGGGATTTTCAGTATCCCTCAGTTCAAGCACAAGAGTCAGTGTGTATAACACAGACACACTGCTCACAAATGTAAAATACTAAAACAAAATAGAGCTAAAGATAGTAGGGATAAGTTTAGAGTGCTCTGTTGTGTTGACAGATCAGCTCTGGACTTGTTGGAATGAAGTAAATGAAGTCTTGGTCCTTCTCTGCAAGTTGCCTCCAAAACAGAGTGTCACAACTTCTAGGTTTTGACTTCCAGATGTAGAGATAATCAACTTCTTGGGTTTAATGCTCTTTTTAGCACACCACTACGGCTTAAAAATGGTTCTTTCAAAAGCTCTTCGTGAAGCTCTTTGTTCTTCAGAATGATTGCTTAAGTGTTCTTATTTAGATGTTTCTTTTTTATCTGTGTATCTTCAACGTGTCCAAACTTGTCTGTATTGTCTGTCTCTACTCATGTATATATATACATATACTTTTCCAGTTCATCTTTTTCTCATTTGGTTCAGCAGGGGCCGACAAGATAAAATTTTCAACCACGCGTGGTCTTCCTCGTACATCGTACTGTTTCATGATATGCCTGCAAGTATCATTAAATAATGTCATATGCATTAATTTGTCCAGAAATGACCGTTATGATAGTATTAATAAAATTGTTAAAGAAAATAATAGAATATCATTAGACTGGTAGAAAATGCATGTCACACAGTAGACTTCAACGGTAGTCTCTCCAATTGTGCTCTTCATCGGTAGGCTATTCAACTGTGGGCTTCATCAGTAGGATTTATCAGCGGTAGAATTCAACAGTAAGATTCTAATGGTAGCTTTGTAACATCAGACTACTTCAACAGTGACCGGGGCTTCATCAGTAGGCTTAATCAGTGGCAGACTCCAATAGTAAGATTCTAACGGTAGCTTTGTAACATCAGACTACTTCAACAGTGACCTTTACAATGGTAGACTATTTTAGTAGGTAATTTCATTAACAATGGAGTATGTCCATCAGTAGAATTTGAAAAACAATAGACTATCTCATCCAACTGTAGAATTGAACAGTGATGCTCTCAACAAAAGACTTGAGAAAGAGTCTGACAGTGAACTTCTAACAGAAGCCTTGTCACAGCAGTGACCTTGTGACAGTTACTCTTTGTCTATGAGCTTTGATACGCAGATCAATGGTAGAATTGTGACAGTGACCTTGTACCAGTAGCTTATATCAGTGAAAATAGATCTTCAACAATAACCTTCTAGGATCAGTGACCTAGAGTAACAGTGTTCTATTACAGTGACCTTGAACAGAAGACTCTTACCAGCAGCCTTTAACAGTGATCTTATATTTAGATAAATGTAAACTATATGCTGATGCAGAAAATTCATGATACTAAGAATATAAAATTTTCAGGAGAAAACAATATAAATATAGATTAAAAAAGGATTAGTAAATGGCTTAATATATCATGGTTAATATTTAAACATGATTTGGGATTATCAAAACAGGGAAGTCCAAAAATCTCCCCCCATTTTATAATCACAAATTATGCCAGTATGTATTAAAGATAGATATCATATATAATATAGTTACTAAACATAGATCAAAAATATCTCAAGTATCAGAGATTAATAAGAGTGTAAAACCAGAAAACATTGGTACATGGTATCAGAGATAAAGGTAGAAAAGATTCAACATAGAATCATATTAGAATATTAGCACATTTTTCTCCAATCACAATATTAGTATAGAATGATCACATTATTTCTCCCCCTTTGTGATTAGGAAAAAGAAACACAAATAGAGAGAACTGAGAAAGCTTGTATTAATGAAAGTACATTACATGACCCAAAAATAATACACAGCCCCTATCAAAAGACATAAACAGACTCAATCCACATCATCCGTAGGTAAGTTGTCTTTCCCTTTGGAAGAAGAAGATGGAGGATGAGCTGGTGGATCAGCAGGTTTAGGAATTTCCACAGGAATGACTGGAGGGGCAGCAACAGAAGCACCTGTGGGTCTGTAGTGGGTAGCTTGCTAAGGTATCAGTGGAGTAAGGCTTCTGATAGCTTCATCATGAGACATCATGGAAGAACTATTGGGTTGAGATGCAGGTAAGGAAGGAGGTATGATGATAGGGATGGAGTCCACATGGAGAAAGGGTAGAAGAAGGTTTCTAAAGTCCATAATAATGTTTCCTCCTCTTTCCATAGCAGATAAAAAATCATCTTTATTCTCAAAAAATTTATCCAAAGTTGGGGTCAATTCTCTCAGTTTTCTAACCTGCTCCTTGAATTCCTGAGTCACTGGAGGAAACTTCATATTCTCGATCAAAATCTTGAAGTGGTTGGTCATTTTTTTCTTGGTATAGATCTTCTCAAAGTAAGAATCAAACTTATTCTAAATGGATTACTGAGTAGCAGTAGCTGCTCGAAAGTGTTCACGAACATAACTGCTGAATTCCCTAGTGGTAGAAATTACCTGATAATCAGAGGTTACACTGGTACTGGCCTTAGAAATATCGTCATGGATCACATTTCTGATCTGGTCAATGTTCATAGAGGTTCTAGATGATGGAAGGGTTTTGAATGAGAAAGCTACTGTCTCTTTAAAATACTGAGTCAAATTACCAATCACCTTTTGAACAAGTGCATCCAGACTGTTCATGTGTTCTTTGACTGATGTCTTAAAAGCCTCAAAAACTTTCACAAACTGCTTGACTACCTCTTTGATGTATCGAATCTCAGTATTCACTTGGTTTTGAGAACTGCACATGGTGGTCAATGAAGCAACCGATTTTCTCAGAGCAACCACAACTCCTGCCCAGCTTTCAATTTGAGTATGGCACACTTTAATCTCATTCAGAATTTTTTTCACTGGACTAGACACAACACATCCTAGAGATAGCTCCAAGGATTGTTCCACACTCCTTAGCTCTTCAACAAGGCTATTCTTCAAATCTACCACTAATTCTCTCAAGGCCTCTTTCATTTCAACTTTTAAGGACTCAAGGTCCTCCTTGGTTGCTAAATTGTCATCCACAACTACTGGAATACTTTCAGGTAGGATAACAGAATCCCTTTGAGGCTGGTCTTCCTCATCAGAATCTCCATAATTGAGTCCAAGTACCATATACCCTGGATCTAATGACCAACGCTCTTTGTCATACAACACAGAAACTGAACCAAGGGAAACAGGTTTCTCCCCCTCACTTAGAGATTTCTCCTGAGAAATCTCCTCTATATGTTTTTCTCCAGGTAATTCTACAACCTCCTCTGCAACTCCAGTAGATTCAACACTAGTTTTCTCTATTGGTTCAACAGTGGGGTGAGTCTCATCCTTCACTGAGTCATCAATGACTTCCATATCAATGGAAATAGATTCCACTCCTACTTCATGATCAGACACTGTCTTGTCTATATTATCTATCAGAGGGCTCAAACTGAGCTCCTCTTCTTCAATGTCCTCATCATCATCTTCAGCAATAGCTTCCATTACTTCATCCTTATCACAAGACTCCTCTATTTCATGAGCAGAATGATCTGATTCGGTAGCCTCATCCTCTTCAGAGGTGTCCTTGAAAATATTCTGAGATGCTTCTTCTTCTTCAGTGGTCTCCGTATCATTGTCCTTCAGAACAGTCTCTCTTCTTGGCAGTTATTTTGGTGGACTAGCTACTCCGAAAGCTACTGTCCTTACAGGACTGTTAGGAAAATCAGGATCACTCCCATCATCAATGGGGGTGTTCTCTATTTCGGGGTCCACATCTCCTTCAGCTGCCTCCTCCTCATCTGAATAAGCTGGTTATGGCTCATCAGGCTTAAGTCCTAGATCTCTCTTGTCTTTTGGCCTAGAGGGGTGAGTAGTAGGGTCAAACTTTTCATATATCTTTCCTTCATCAATCACCCATGCCTTATTCTAGGGATTCCAGCTAATTTTCATGAATTTACAAATAAACTTGGAGATACAAACACTATTCTTGGCCACTATCATCCCTTTTTGATTTCCAGCCACACCCTTCACCATTAGCATTACTGAAATTAGCTTGGAATGGAATAATGCATTGGACCTTGAGCTTGCCTTAGTCATATCCTCCAATTTCGCCATCAGTAACCTACATAGGTTAATCTTATTTCCATGCTTTAGTAAGTACATCAGGAATATGTCCTGGTACTTCAGTACTGCAAAATCTCCTCTCCTGGGACTAATTACATGTTGAATAAATTTGAACAAAATCCTATCTTCTCCATTCATCTCAACTGCAATGATATTCCTTGATTTTCCATTTCCTATCATTTCTTCCAAATCTTTTTCATACTAAAAAAAATCACTTTTTGGAGGAGCCACTCCAGAGTAGTAATCATATACTCCTTCATAAGGAACTCTCAAATAGGCAGCCCACTCAGCGGATGATAAGCTGACTTCATTGCCATTGACTCTAGATATTAACCTATGCACATCATCTTCCTCTTTGAACTTCAAATATTCATATAATTCATTCACAAGCTTCAGTTAGTACGGTCCATTGTTTTTGGAAAAATACTCGGTCTATCCTTTGGCATCTAGAGCTTCCAGCCCTACTGACTTGCTTGACAACAACCATTCTTCACTTAACTCCTTCTCAGTAAATATTTCTCTCTTGGTCAGATGCGGGTTGATAGGTCCTGTCGGGTTATTACTAGTGCCACTGGATTCGGCTCAAGTTCTCTTTGTCCTTGGTGCATCCTCCTAGACAATCGGGGGTCACTTGGTTCTAGCCATAGAGTTTGAGAGAGGTTTGATGGCTCAAATGAAGAGTTATGGTTTTGGAATTTCGAGATCAAGGTTCGAGATTGAGAGAGGAAGGTGGTTTGAGATATTTTCGTCGCCTTTGGTTTTATAATTTATGAATTAAAACAAAATAAAATAGAAATAATAAATAGGAACAAAAACGGTTCGAATTACCACAAAAATAAAGACAAACAGGTGAGGTATCCAACAGTGAGATGTACCAGGGAGGTACACCAGTGAGGTGCAATAGCGAGGTGTAATTGTGAGGTCCAACGGTGAGGTTTAACTGTGAGGTCCAATAGTGAGGTCTAACTGTGAGGTCCAATAGTGAGGTCTAATAGTGAGGTCCAACTGTGAGGTCTAACAGTGAGGTCCAACTGTGAAGTCCAATTGTGAGGTCTAACAGTGAGGTCTAACTGTGCTAAAGTTAATCATACCTAACTCATGTTTGATGTAATTTAACCTCTCAGAATTCAAAGGCTTTGTGAATATATCAGCCAATTGATGTTCAGTGCCAATTAATTCAAGAGTGATATCACCCTTTTGATAATGATCACTCAAAAAGTGATGTATCACATTAATATGCTTTGTCCTGGCGTGAGATACTGGAATTTTGGAAATGTTAATAGCACTTGTATTGTCACACTTTATAGAGACATGTTTGAACTGATATCCATAGTCTAGTAAAGTGTGTTTCATCCACATAATTTGAGCACAACAACTACCAACATCTATGTACTCAGCTTCGGTAGTAGATAATGCAACAGATTTTTGCTTCTTACTACACCAAGATATTAGTGACTTGCCTAAAATGTGATATGTCCCAGAGGTGATTTTTCTATATAACTTGCAACCGGCAAAATCAGCATCAGAATAACTCAATAGATCAAATGATTGTCCTTTTGGATAAAATAATACTAAGTTGGGAGTATGTTTGAGATATTTAAAAATCCTTTTAACAACAGTTAAATGAGACTCTTTTGGATTGGCTTGAAATCGAGCACACATGCATACACTAAACATAATGTCAGGTCTTCTAGCTGTAAGATAGAGTAGACTCCCTATCATACCTCTATAGTTGGATTGATCCACTGGTTCTCTAGCTTCATCAGTATCCAACTTACAGGTGGTACTCATAGGTGTGTCACTGCCTTTACTACCATCCAAAGAAAAACATTTTAGAAGATCCTTAATATATTTACTTTGATTCAAAATAGTTCCATTTTTATTTTGAAAGATCTGAAATCCAAGGAAAAATTTGAGTTCTCCCATTAAACTCATTTCAAACTCATTTTGCATCATTTTTGAAAAATCAATACATAATGAATTTTTAGAAGATCAAAAAATAATATCATCCACATAAATTTGTACCATCAAAACATATTTAGAAATACATTTAATGAAAAGAGTAGGATCAACTATCCCTTTGGTAAAACCTTTTAAAATAAGAAAAGAGCTGAGCCTATCATACCATGCTCTTGGAGATTTTTTTAAACCATATAAAGATTTAGACAGTTTAAAAACATGATTTAAAAAATGGGGATTTGTAAAACCAGGGGGTTGTTCAACAAACACATCCTCAACTATAAACCCATTTAGAAAAGCGCTTTTAACATCCATTTGATAAAGTTTGAAATTCAGATGAGCTGCATAGGCAAGTAGAATCCTAATAGATTCTAGTCTAGCTACATGTGCAAATGTTTCCTCATAGTCTATTCTTTCCTCTTGACTATATCCTTGTACAACTAGCCAAGATTTGTTTCTAACTATATTCCCAGACTCATCAACTTTGTTCTTAAATACCCATTTAGTGCCTATGGTCAAAGTGTCCTTAGGTCTTTCCACTAATTCCCAAACTTTATTTCTTTCGAACTGATTTAGTTCTTCTTGCATAGCCATTACCCAAATTTCATCATTGATAGCATCATTAATATTTTTGGGCTCAAGCTGTGAAAGAAAAGCTTGATGTTCAACCTAGCTTCTTAGAGAATCTCTAGTTTGTGTTCCTCTATTTAAATCACCTACAACAACATCTAGAGGATGATTCTTGAGAGTCCTAAAACCTCTAGGAAGGGTTTAACTAGATTCTCCATTGTTGTCTATTGGTTCAGAATCGGTAGGAGCAGATTCTGGAAAATTTCCAGAACTTGATACTTTTTCAGGGGATTCACTATTCTTATCATTAAAGTTCAGATTTGACAAATCTTCCTCAAGATTTTCAAGAGAGGTTTTAAGCTCATGTGGATCATTCTCATCGAATTTGACATGAACTGATTATTCCACACATTTTGTTTTCTTATTGAACACTCTATAGGCTTTACTTGAGATAGAGTAACCTAGGAAAATTCCTTCATCACTTTTGGGAACAAATTTGTCAAGATTATCTTTAATATTAAGAATAAAGACTTTAAAACCAAAAACTATAAAGTAATTAACCTTAGGCTACCTATTATTCCAAAGTTTATAAGGGGTCCTTTTTAGAATAGGTCTAATTAAAACTCTATTGATAACATAACAAGCTGTATTTACAACTTCAACCCAAAAATAAACAGGTAAGTCATACTCATTAAGCACAGTCCTTGCAATTTCTTGAAGGGTCCTATTTCTTCTTTCTACAACTCAATTTTGTTGTGGTGTCCTAGGGGAAAAAAATTGTGACTATAGCCATTGTGTGAGAAGTAAGATTCAAACTCATGATTCTCAAACTCACGTCCATGATCACTTCTCAGGGTCTTAATCTTAAGTCCACAAAGGTTTTCTATAGACTTGGAATATTTGACAAAATCGGAACAATATTCTTTTTTGTGAGATAGAAAGTATACCCAATTATACCTAGAAAAGTCATCTACAGGAACATAGACATAGTTCTTCCCATTTAAACTTGAAACTATTGATGGTCCAAACAAATCCATGTGAACCAACTCATGTGGTTGAGAAGTTGAAACTTCTTTCTTTGGTTTAAAAGAAACTTTGTGTTATTTTCCCTTTTGATAGAGATTATACACTTTATCAATTGGGAATTATAATTTAAGTAAGTCTCTAACTAAACATTTCTTAAATAGATTCCTAAGTGAGTGAACATTACAGTGTCCTAACCTTCTGTGCCACAACCAAGATTCTTTAGAAAAACATTTAGGTAGGAAACATTTTGTTTGGCTAAAGAATTTAAATCAACATCGTATACATTCTCATTTCTACATGCAGTAAAAACTAAATCATTTTTTGAATTAAAAACACTGCATGAATCATTTTCAAATTTAACATTAAAGCCATCATCACATAACTGAGATATGATAAGTAAATTATACTTTAATCCATCAACAAAAAGTACTCTAGAAATTAATATTGTATCAGGGTTACCAATCTGGCCTAAGCCAAAGATTTTTCCTTTTGCATTATCACCAAAGGTGACATGCCCACCATTAACTTTAATTAGACTCTTGAAGAAAGAATAGTCTCCTGTCATATGTCTTGAACATCCACTTTCCAAGTACCATAGGGTCTTACAGGAACTCTTTAAGAAACTTCCCTGGAAAATAGATTAAACATGGGGTAATTTTGGTACCCAGATCTTCCTGGGTCTAGAGAGGTTAGATAATAAAACTTTGGGAACCCATATTTGCTTTATAGGTTTTCTAAAATCAACAAAAATATTTTGAGACATAAATACTTTGTTACGTCCTTTAGAATTTTTTTTCTCAAAAGATGGTCCAGAATTAGCAGTGAACTGTCCAAATTTTGGAACAAATTTGGTTTTGCTAATTTGTCTCTGTCTAGGCTGATATCCTAGAACATTTGTATATTTAGGAGCAATATGTTTTCCTAGAAACTGTGTCAAGGTATCCCTTCCAGTAGTGAATTCATCAATATCCTTTCTTAAATTTTCATTAGATAATTTGAGTTGAGTGTTCTCTTTCAACAGTTGAGCATTCTTTTCTTTTTATACACTTAGATCTATTTGAACAACACTAGTCAAGGCATGCTGTTTCTTCAAAGATTTATATTTATCTTTTAGTTCATTGCAGGTATCTTCTAGCATATTGCAATATTCAAACAGTTCATCCTTAGACATATTTTCATCATTATCTGAATCACTGTTATTTCCAGAATAATAATCATTTAGAATAGGGAAAACAGGTACCTCAGATATGTTAGTCATGAAGCACATGTTGGCTTGATTCTTTTCAGAATCAGTAGCTTCTGATTCACTTGTGATGTCTTCCGAAGTACTCCAGGTTTCATTCATTGCTTTTTTGTACTTCTTGTCCTTATAATCATATTTCTTTTTGAATTTTAACTTCGGACAGTCATCCTTGATGTGTCCGTTATTCTTGCATTCATAGAAGACTATATCATCTTCCTTATTAGATTTCTTCCAATCCTTTTTCCACTTACCTGGTTGGTCATACTTACCCTTGTAGTTTGGTTTTCTGAAAAACTTATTCTTCCTATAGAACTTCTTAAATCTCCTGGCTATTTGAGCCATTTCTTCATCACTGTCTGAATCTGAATCTTCACTGGTAGAACTTTCAGTAGGTACATGTATTTTCTCCTTGTCTTTGCTCTTTGAAGCAGTAGACTTGAATACCACATATTTTCTCTTGGGTTTGTCATCTTCTTCTTTGTTCACCTTCATTTATTCTTCATACATCATTAATTTACCAATAAAATCTTTAATAGGTATCTTTCTGATGTCACATGACTCTCAGATAGACATAGAAGTACCTTTCCATCTATCTGGAAAACATCTCAGTATTTTCATGATCTGCTCCTTCTCTGGTACAGCTTTTCCCAGTGAACTCATAGTGTAGACAATCTCGTTAAACCTGAGGTACATGTCAGAAATGGGTTCATCAGGTCTCATCTTAAAATTATCATATTTAATAGTATAAGTATTTAATCTCATTTCCTTCACGTTGGTTGTTCCTTCATGAGAAATAGCCAAGGTGTCCCAGATTTCATGAGCTGTTTTACATGCAGAAATTCGGTTAAATTACTTATCTCCTAAAGAGAAGTAAAGGGCATTCATAGCTTTACAATTATTGTTATAGTCAGACTTTGTAGCATCATCCCAGGTAGATATAGAAGTTTTGGGGATCTCATATTCTAATTCTATAGTAGACCAAATATCAAAACCAATACTTTCCAAATGAATTTTCATTTTAATTTTCCATTGAGCATAATTCACACCATTAAAGAAAGGTGGCCTATTAGTAGCAACACCTTATAGTCTATTATCCATTAACTAGATTTTAGAAAATGTATTAAAGAGATATAATTTAGAACTAACAGAAATTTAAGATCTTTAAGATAAAACAAAAATCACAGTTTGACAAACAGAGGGTCTGAAAACTTTTTATTAAAAAAAAGGCAAACCTCCCTCAGATACCAAATGTTGGTCAGAGTGGATTCTCAAGAGGGGGGTGAATTGAGTTCCAATTAAAATTTCTGTTAAAAACTTTTAGGATTAAAATCCCCCAAATTAAAATAGCCCAGTCAATTAAGGTAATAGAGATATAAGTGACTTATTGTTCAACAGGTTTCTCAAAGGTTGATTACTCCTCAGTTGAATCAGTATGAGAACTAATTTTACTTTTGAAACAAGTTTACTAAACGAATCACAAATACACACTAAACAGAACTAACTATCAGAGTGAGTGTAAAATAGATTTCTGATTTTTCTAATATAAGCACAACATATAAGTATAAAACAGAGTAAGTGAAAGATGAACACAACAGATTAAACAAGAGGTTCAGTCTTAAGTCAAGACCTAGTCCGCTCCACTTGGTGATCACCTGCCACCAAGGAATTATATTAAAAAGTGATACATAGCCTGTATCGGGATTTTACAGTAGTTTTCACATACTTTCCAGGTTTTGCAACCTCTACCACAGTTATACGTGGGAAAAAATAAACTACCAAGCCACACTAGGCTTCTTCTACAGTTATACGTGGGAAACAAATGTAAAGAGAGTTTGGTATGGGTATTATTAGTATCCCTCAGTTCAAGAACAAGAGTCAGTGTGTATAATATAGACACACTGCTCACAAATGTAAAATACTAAAACACAATAGAGCTAAAGATAGTAGGGATAAGTTTAGAGTGCTCTGTTGTGTTGACAGATCAGCTCTAGACTTGTTGGAATAAAGGAAATGAAGTCTTGGTCCTTATCTGCAAGTTTCATCCAAAAAAGAGTGTCACAACTTCTAGGTTATGAATTCAAGATGTAGAGATAATCAGCTTCTTGGGTTTAAAACTCTTTGTAGAACACCACTGCAGCTTGAAAATAGTTCTTTCAAAAGATCTTCGTGAAGCTCTGTGTTCTTCAGAATGAGTGCTTGAGTGTTCTTATTTAGATGTTTCTTTCTTATCTGTGTACATTCAATGTGTCCACACTTGTCTCTATTGTCTGTCTCTAATCATGTATATATATATATATATATACTTTTCCAGTTCAGCTTTTTCTCATTTGGTTCAGCAGGGGCCGACAAGAGAAATGTTTCAACCACGTGTGGTCTTCCTCGTACATCGTATTGTTTCCTGATATGCCTGCAAGTATCATTAAATAATGTCAGATGCATTAATTTGTCCAGACATGACTGTTATGATAGTATTAATAAAATTGTTAAAGAAAAGAATAGAATATCATTAGACTGGTAGAAAATGCATGTCACACGGTAGACTTCAACGATAGTCTCTCCAACTGTGCACTTCATCGGTAGGCTATTCAACTGTGGGCTTCATCAGTAGGATTGATCAGTGGTAGAATTCAATAGTAAGCTTCTAACGGTATCTTTGTAACATCAGACTACTTCAACAGTGACCAGGGCTTCATCAGTAGGCTTGATCAGCAGTATACTCCAACAGTAAGCTTTTAACGGTAGCTTTGTAACATCAGACTACTTCAACAGTGACCTTTCCAATAGTAGACTATTTCTGTAGGTAATTTCATTAATAGTGGAGTATGTCCATCAGTAGACTTTGAACAATAGTAGACTATCTCATCCAACTGTAGACTTGAACAGTGATGCTCTCAACAGAAGACTTGAGAAAGAGTCTGACATTGAACTTCTAACAGAAGCCTTGTCACAGTAGTGACCTTGTGGCGGTGACTCTTTGTGTGTGAGCTTTGATACACAGATCAATGGTAGACTTGTGACATTGACCTTGTACCTGTAGCTTATATTAGTGACAATAGATCTTTAACAGTAACCTTCTAGGATCAGTGACCTAGAGTAACGGTGAGCTATAATGGTGACCTTGAACAGAAGACTCTTACCGATATCCTTTAACAGTGAACTTTTATTTAGATAAATGTAAATTTTAAGCTGATTTAGAAAAGTCATGAGACTAAGAATATAAATTTTTTAGGAGAAAACAATATAAATACAGATTAAAAAAGGATTAGAAAATGGCTTAATATATCATGGTCAATATTTAAACATGATTTGGGATTATAAAAATAGGTAATTCCAACACCTAACATGTCAAAATAATCCAAAAAATTGTGGATGAAATAAATTATCTCAAATTATATTTATTTTAATATTATTAATATCATTTATTGTATTCTTTTATTAATTAAATAATCACTATATCATCATTATATCGCTATTTAATTTAATTGTTTCTTTCCAAAAAATTATAAATAAATTAATATGATGTAGATAATCATTTTAAGTTTCAAAATAAAATTTATAGTCTATCATATCCCTTGTATAACTGAATTTTAAAAATATTTCTCTTTTCAAAAACAGAAGAATGAAAAAATTGACTTTCCTTTGAATATAATATTATAAATGTATTAAAGTCATTCAAGTGAATATAAGAGCTAAAAAAATTATCCCAAGGATTATTTTGGTAGAAAATAACTCATCCAATTCAATTTGTACAAGTTTTAGGTTAATTTTATAATATTTTATAATATTATATTTACTCTTAATTACCTGATTTACCCTTAACCATGGTAATAAAAAATATTACTACAATTACTATTTATAATGTACAAAAATAAAAGGGACATATTGAAATAATTTGGAACTTATAATTACAATTTTGGGATCCATTTTTTCAATTTAAAAACATATAATTTGAAGAAATTAATTAAAAATTAATCCCGTTGATGGAATGAGAAAACGTGTTTTTAAAGTAAAGACATTCAAAAGATTACAATGTTTTTATAGAAAATTTAATTGTAAAATTTATTCCAATGACCTAAATTGAATTAAATTATAAAAAATGATATAATTATACTTTAAAACCATTTAAAAATATAATTTTACACTATAAATAAATTTAATGAAAAATTTGTTCTTAATTAAAATGCAGTATTTTTCACTATTTATAAAAACATGAATCTTTTCAGAAAAATATAAAAAATTCAACAAAAGTAAATTTTGATATCTTTATTCGAAATAATAATTTTATTTTTTCAAATAGAGTTTATAATAGTTACAAAAATTGGATTAAAAATAAGTGCTCCATCAAAATGCTATAAAACTATATTTTTTTGAAAAATACTTCTTTTATTCATAAAATTGGATTTGTTCTTATATCATGTATAGAAATAAATTAGGTGAATTTAAAACATTAAATTATATATATTTCACATATATTTCATTAATATAACCCAACAAGTGTGATTTTGTTGTTTTATAAACACGCTGGTGCACATTTAAATAGTTTTTCATAAAAACATTTCATTTTATTTTAAAAACGGTTTTACATTAATTTATAAATAATTGTTCACCAAATAATTAATTATATATGAAAGTGTAAAATATATTTTAATAATAATGTCCATTCCTTCCATTCTAACGGCTATGTTATAATGGTAACATTTAAATAAAAATATTTAGTTGTTCATTTAAACTTGATGTGGTGTATCATATACGCTAACTAACATAATGTTTCTTTCATAAAATATTTGGATTTTAAAAAAATAGAAAATATTAATCAAAACTCTCAATTACCTAAAAAAACCACTATAAAATAATAAAATCAAACAAAACATGATGTAGTGTGAGAAAAAACATGATATGTTTTAATTAAAAATCCTAAACATGAACTTCTTACTCACAATACACTTCCAATGTCACTTATGAAATCTCCCACATTTAAATAACCCAAAGTATAGGGATTGGAAAATAAATCCCTATACACAATAATTTTTTTAAAATATAGTATTAGATTCATCTCATATAAATCATTAAATTAAATTTCTATAATAATTTTAATTAGTTAATAATTGTAGAAATAATCATGGTCAAATGATATTTTTTGTATAATTTGATTATGCGTCCATGAATATTCATTGAACTAATTGATTTCAACCATAAATTTTTAAAATATTGAGATTCATCTCATTATAAGGATTTCTAAAATATAACATTTATTTGCAATAAAACTTTTTAAGGCTATGAAAATTTAGAGAGAATATTTAGTTCATATAAACTTCTTCCTTTAATATATTACAGTTCATGTAGTAGATAAAAATGTTAATTATATCATTTGACCTGATTCATTATAACCTAGAAAATATATATCATTTGAAAATTTATTCTTCATGGTCTGATATCTATAAAAAATATATAAAAAATGAAAATAAAACATCCCTCTAGATTATCTCTCTAACCTGAATTCATAAAAATATAATCTATATATCAATAGAAATATCTCAGGAAAAGTATTTTATATATAATCCTTGCCATGTAAAAATAATTTTAATTAAATTAAATATTAGAAAAAAATTGGGATTATAAATTTTTTGTCTAATAATATCATCAATCAATAACACATATTGATGTCATTATAACATCATTATGTTCATCACTATTTAATATACATTTTACATCATTTCATGTCAAAATTCAAAATAAAAAAAGTAGGAGAAATATTTAATTTTAACACTTAAAATTATCATAAGATGATACTGGAATCAAAGAATTATATTTTTCACTGATGAATTTATAACCTTTATCGAATCCTGATCAAAACAATTGGTTCCTCCATCTAAAGAAAAAATATCTCGATCTTGGTCAAGGATTTTCCAATTTAATGTTATCTGAAATAAATATATTCATAGAGAAAATCAGTTAAAAAAATATAATTTTTTTAAAATATATTATTTATTCAAAAATTGACTACATATGTAAAATATTCCAATGGATTTGATTTTTTTAAACATGATCCAAAAGAAAACTACCCATTTTTGAATCAATGAAGATTTTTTTTTCTCAATCTAACATTCCATTTAGAATAAATTTCAGTTTTATCCTTTTTATCAAAAAAAAATAATATTTTCTTTATAATCTTCTTATAGTGATCAAAATTACTACTTAAAGACCTTATTTAGAAAATATAATTATAAATAAATAAATAAATTAAAATAGGTGAAAAAAATACAATGTATATAAAAATTCATTCCTAAATGAAACCCTTATAATTAAATTCTTCTAACCATTAAAAAATTTCATCCTCAAAAAGAAAATAATCCATGAAAAAATCGATAATTAAATCTAATTTTCATTCCATACATATCATTTTATAAAATAAAACCTTTATAAAACAACCGATCAATAAATAAAAAATAGTATCCATGTGAGGTTTTGAAGTCAACTAAAAATTTTCAAAATATCAAAAAAGGTATATAGCCTGATATGAAATCTATCTAAATAAGAAATTATATCAATTCACCACTTAAATAAAATTCATTATTCCAATATACATTAGAAAACAAGATATCATGTTAATGAACTAACACATATCATGATCAAAAATGGGAAAATAAAATTTTAATTACATATTCAAATTATTAAAAATTTAATTATTTATAAGTATGAGTCCTTAATTACACTTTTATCCATATTTCTCTAGAAAATAATATCAACATCCCCTCCCTTAAGAAGAGCCTCAAGGTTCCTCAACCATGATTTTATTTAATCACAATAAATATCATATTTTAATTATGGCTTATATATTATAACTCATATCCAAAGTAAAAAAACTGACACAACCCCACCCCATGTAGCCTCAATATATTATTTATAAGAAAAATGCATCAAGTATAACTTAAAAAAATCATATAAAAATCCATACTTCTATTTTATTACACTCATAACAAATTGAAATTTCAAAAGATCACAAAAATTATTCAGAATAGATGTCACTAAACTTTAAATCATCGCATAAAAAACTCATTACCCCTTATAGATCCCACTTCAAAGGAAAGAGATTTGACAAAATAAGAGATATCATATACCCTTGTAATGCCAAAAATGAATAGATCTTAATTGGAATGTAGGTAATGTACATTTTCATACTAAAACTTATTAAAATATTGATTTTAAGATAATCATGGATATTCACCTTGACTATTTCGTCACTACCTATCTACTTCACAAAACAGACTTCTCATTTCATGGTTTAATATTAAAACTATTAGCTAAAAATTATTAAACCCACAATCATAACTATAAATTGTAACAAAAACCCATAAAACAACCCCCTAACATATATATTTTCAACAAAATAAAAATTATATCCATCATCTAATAATGACTCTGGTTATTTATCACATTTATGTTACAAAATGGAAGATACTTTTCCTTCTAGTTTATTACATACATCCACCCACTATACAAGATGATCACATCAACATAACTAACATTTTCACTAAAGTTAAATACCAATCACATCATTCCAACACTTTCATTACAATATAATCATTGACCTATGATTATGAAACCTTTGAATCACTTTTAACCCACTATAAAATTAAATAATACAAATTATAATTAGTCACAATATCATTAAAATATGACTTAATTATGTCATTTTCAATTTATTACAAAATCTACTGTCAATTATGTCTCTCATCTAATAAGTTTACACATGAATCCTTAACCCATTTTATAAAATGATTGATAATTTATTAGGGACCTAAAAAACCACATTAAAAGTAGTGGATGTTGAATACATTTAGTTATCCATGATCAATCTGGTATATAATCCAAAAAAATAACTTACAAAACTAGAGTGACTCCAGAATCACATTACTCAAACCAAATTAAATCATCCATCACTACATCCCAATAACCAATATTCCAACTCCTCTCTAAGTATAAAACATCATGTTCAATTTGTTTTATCATAATTAACACTATTTAGAAAATATATTCCAAAGAGATGAACTTGTTTAAATCTCATATTTTTTTATCACTAGAAAGTTGGATATGAATTTATCATAAAATTCCCTTCCATTAAATTGGAACCTCTAAACGGATGGGTCATTAAAATTAAAATTACTCATATTAGTATGAAAATTAAACCATTATTTATAGTATATTATCAATTAATACATAATAATTTATTATAATATAATTAAGGCATGAATGATAAGCTTTAAAAAGACATCATGTAGTGTCCCATCATCCTAAAAGTGAGGATAAGTGTTATGCTAGAGTTATCCTATAAAAAAATAAAAATTAGTCTATTTTATTACCAATGTTTATATCATAAAAAATCATGTAAATATATATTTCACCATTAAGGAAATCCTTTAAATGAGTCTCATTCAGTTTAATTCTAACAAAGGTCACCAGATAATTCAGTCACCTAGATAACATCTAATAATAAAACTCATTAATATTCTCATCAATGAAATTTTCAAAATCCTTCATAAAGATATAGACTTATAAAATAGTTATTAACGTTGGTTAATCAAGCTTAAATACAAAAATATTTATCATACCATAGTCAACTGCATATACAACCCTAATTAGTAAAAACGCGGTGGTCCGGACTATATACTTCATAAATAAGTTCATAAAATTTTAACATATAAAATATTTAAGAATTTTAATAATAATAAACCTATGACATTAAAAATAGGTAAATATAGAATATATATATATATATATATATATATATTCAACTCCTTGTTTTAATTATCACAAATAATGATTATTATGTTTTTTAATGAACTTAATGTTTTATGATAGTATATTCTTTTATAAAATAATAATTTGAAGAAAATTGGATAAGTATTGAAAAGTGACACTATTAGTAAAAATATTCCACTGCCAGCTTATGCCAATATCACATGTGATACCGTCAGACTTTTTCCACCATTAGCTTAAACCACCTCCAGAGATTTACTACCACAATAAATTTTTCTACTTCCAGAACTCTACTACTGCTAAAAATCTATTACCTCTATACTCTTTCCACCACTAGATCTATGCTACTTTAAAGTATTCCACTACTATCCATATTCCAATTCCATATGTGTGTCACCTCCAGGTTTCTTCTACCCTCAGATGTGTTACCTTCAGGTGTGCTACCTATAGTTCAACTATTTTATCTCCATAAATTCTATTGGGAGTTGTGCTATCAGTAAATCATGCTACCTTGGACCTTTCTATTGTAGTTGTTATGTTGTAATTGATCTAAATGATTCTAATGTCTAGTGTATGGGAGTTAATTCAGTGGTTTTATTTAATGATTATTTCTAACCATTGCATGATCACATTGAAGACAAAGTGAGAGGTTTAGTATGAGGGTCCAAAAAAAATTATGATTATTCTTCAATGGGTTCAGAACTATACATCTATATATTTCCAAAAGACTCCTTTATTAATGATAGTTGGATATGCATCTCATACACTTAACTATTACCAATACATTTGTGTGTAAAAGTGTGGAAATTATCAAATATCAATAAAAATTATAAGGAAAATATTTTCCAAACACCTGTAAGAAGAAAAGTGAATCTTAGGACATTGTTTTCTAGAACTTTCAGCAAATTTTTTTCGAGATCCTCACCAAAATAAACTTGAAGACTCTTGATCACCTAAATCACTTTAAATGGAGAAACACTACAACTTATATATCTTCTTACTCAATACCTCTATTTTTTCTTTACTTTTGATAAGTGTAATTATTTTTCTATATTTATTTACACACACTGACTCCTATGCTTGAATTAGAGAATACATGATATTCTATAAACGATTTTTTTTTCATTTACCTATGAAAACTATGGAAAAGTTCCATACATTGCCTATATTTATTTTCATCCTACTTATAACTATGGAAGAGGCTTTGTTCTTGGGCATCTTATGTTGTTGTTTGTTTACCCAATCCTAGTTGTGGAATAGATTATTTTATATAATAATCTTCTTGGTAATAGGTGATTCCAAAGTTTCGGGTATTAGGTTTCATATTGATACTAAACCCCTTGTTTATTTCATCTTGTGCTTTTGTTTTGTTTCCTTTATTTTGAATCTTAAACTACATTTTTTTCAGTCTGTAAAAAAAACTAACTTTTATACTTAATCTTAAACAGTGTATATATAAAGGATTTGTTTAAGTAAATCTATTTTAAAAGTAAAATTAATTTCATATATTTTTTTAACTAATCCCTAATCAAGCATAGCGAATTTTTTTGAAAGATAAAACTTATATTAAAGAACTATTTTGATTAACTGGGAATTTTTAATAAATTTAGGGGATTTTATTTGAACTTTTTTAAATAGAATTTTTTTGGGTAATCAATTCACCCCCTTGAGTTACTCACTCTGGAAAACATTTCGTATCAAATTTTTTTTAAGTATCTTTCAACTGAGATTTAGTTTTCCTTCAATGATTTTAAATTTCTGTTATTTCTAAATTTAACTCCTTATAGATAATAGAAATAATGGCTTATCTATGAATAAACCTCCCTATTATAATTAAACTAATTATTCTTAGTGGAAAATTAGAATGAAAATGCATCTTGAGAGCATGAGTTTTCATATATGGACAGTAATTGAAGATCAATATGAATTAACTCAAAATGATAGATTTTATTAGAGTGATGGTACTAAATCTGTTTATAATAATAATAGTAAATCCATAAAGAATCTTGGCTTTGGAATAGGAGAGTAGGCCATTGAAATACTCACTCGCTTATAAATCTTAGTTGGAAAGGGTAATTCAAAGATCTACCTAAACTAGAATCCCTAACTGATAAAGTATGTAACCAATGTCAAAAATGGAAACAACATAAACACAATTGGAAATTGAACTATTTGCGATGTGGAAATTGCGACGGGACCCCTTCACAAAAGGTCATTTGCGGTGGAGTACCATCGCAATTGCTCCATCACTAAAAAAGGTGTCACAAATACTTTATCTGAGGGTGTAAAAACCCATTTCTAGAGGGGGCCATTACAAATGATTTTTTGCGATGGGACCATTGCAAAAAACTAAAAAAAATTAAAAAAATTAAAAAAAATTAATATTAATAAAATTTAATAGAATAATAATAATAATAATAATAAATAATATATAAAATCATAAAATGATAATAACAATAACAATAATAATAACTAATAAAATTAGTAAAAGTATAATTCAAATAATAAAATTATAGAAAACACACTATTCACAATAATATAAAAATATAATAATAATAATAATATAATAAATAATATAATATAATAATAAAAACAATAAATCAATAATATAATAAAAAATAGTAAATAAATAATATAATAATAATAATAATTGAAAAATAATATAATAATAATAAAAATAAATAAATAATATAATAATAAGTATAATAAATAAATAAATAATAATAATAATATAATAATAATAATAATAAAAATAATAAAAATAATAATAAAATATCCGTAACAATATAGAAAACACACTATATAGAAGTATAAATATATGGAACAATAAAAATATTGCAAAAGAGTTTTACATTCAAATGTTTATCATAAAAAGTAAATAAGTCACTGAGGGGGGAGGGTCATCTGGTGGAGCTGGAGGATCTAGAGGAGGGAACTTCATCCCTAAACTAGGAGTTAGATGTTGCATGTATTCCATCATCTACTCATGCTACTACTGCTGCCATCGATGCATCTCTTCCTGCGGTTGCTGCTGCTATCGATGAAGCTCTTCCTGCTCCTTACTCTCTATAAGCTCACCATGAGCTTGCATGTGCTCCCAATACAGTGAATTAGATGATGAATCTCTACGATCTATTCTCAAGACACACGCCAATATCACAGTAGTACCATAATAACTCCCAAGCATCAATCAGTAGTTGATACCAACAACTTGGCCTTTCTCAATGGCATACCGGGTCGCATGCATCCATGTTTCCTCCTCAAATCTCATTTCACTAGTTTGATCATCAGTTTTGTCTTGAATCTTAGTCTATGAATAAGACCTCATGACCTCATATGACTCTTTTAATTGCAATTTAAAATAAAAATAGTTAAAATATTATTTTTAATTAATTTTAAAACTCAAAAAGAAATTATATTGACCACAATATGATGCTGCTGATCACCTCTAATCTCTCCAGTGAAAGGATCACTGTACATCCTCCTATAAACATCGATCTCCAGAATATCAGATTTTTCGACTGCCTATATGATTTTTTTTAAAAAGTACATTTAAATTTATATAAATTAATTAAAAAATATACTTACCATATGTTCCCTAGGTTTACTGACTGTTCATATACCAACTCGATGTGTCACCTCCTATATCCCCCAGTTTTATCAACCTACTAATGATCTCCTCTGAAAGTAGCCACCCATCCTGTGTGAACATAATCCATCCCAAACTTGAGATGAAATTTAATAAGGTTAGTGAGAGAAGTAAGATTGATCAAACTCTGTGACTCCTGCTTTCCTCATTGCTTCCCACCTCAAATTTTATAAAAACTAACGGCAACATTCATGCATACAACCCTCCCATGCCTACCAGATAGAGTCATGCATTCTCTCATTGATGGGTTACAATAAACCCTACAAAAAAATTATAAAATCATGTTATTAGTTAAAGAAATTTAAAAATAAATATTATTTATTTATGTACCATACAATGATTGAACATACAGTTCTGAACATCAATGGGAATATGATCCCATGTAACCCATGCTCAAGAAAAATAATTTATCAACATAGAACTCCCATGTCCAAAATCTATATGTGAAAATATTTGAACAAAAGAACAAATAAACAAATTATTAGTATATAAATAAATTAATGATGATTAATGAAAAATAACTAAAACACACAAGTAAATATACCTCCACATGCATGGATTGAAGCCAAGATGTGGACGTCGCATGAGGGTAGGGTCAGAAATCATCAATCTTGCAAGACCATGACCCCTCCAAGTCACCATTGAACCACCAGTAGTCTGAGGGTTAGTTGATCCAACATCATGTTCATCATCGGGTAGATCAGACTCCTGCAACTCACAAAATATATCTGAGTCCATCTAAAACATGGAATGAATATTGTTATAAAATAGTTGAAAACAACTATTATATATAGATATATATTATATATGATTATAACCAGAATTTAATTGTGTGAATATTCATCTTTATCCTAATCTATATATATAATGGCTTCAATATCTTCACATTCCTCCTCAGTATCATCAATTTCTATAAGATTTTCATTTTCATCATCTCTTGTCATTTCGAATTCATTGGTTACATCGATTAAATCATCATCACCATCAAAACTTAAATATTGGATTTCATCATCGATATTCATATCTCTTCATAGAAAATATGGATTTGGAGTAGTCTCTTGAAAATTTGTAATTACTTGTACTTCAGTGAAACCACATTCACCTTGAATCATTTTTATTATGCTCCATTAATCACTCAACTCTCTTGAAGTAGAATAATATTTTTCATAATAAATTTTATGTTTCTAATGATCCAATAAAATGGATCATTTACTATAAGAAGGATTTTTTATTTAATATCAATGATTCCATAGCCCGAATGAACATGTAAGCCTCTCTCAGTATCCAACCACTGACATTTAAACATCATTATATAATTCTTTCCTAGATAACACTATTCAATTATTTCTTCTAGTATACCGTAAAAGTCAACTTAAATTTATCTATGATGAGATCCTCTTAAGAAAATACCACTATTCGTTATTTTTTTGATTCCTTATATGCAAGTGTATGAAATTAAAAACCATTAAACACATATGCATTATATGATTTAAGAATTTTGGATGGTGGGTTACTCAATAAAAATAATCAATTATCAATTTTATCAGCATGTTGAGATGGTTTCTTTTTTTTAAACAAATTATCAATATAAAAAGTAATAAATTGATTATATATGTTAGACCATATATAATTTATTTTATCAGTTTTTGAAACCAATAGATGAAATTATTTTGTTGACATTTTTCAAGAGTTGCTACTATAATTTAGGGAAACTATTTCTTAATATGATAATCATATAACCTATAAACAAAATAATATTAATTTACTATAACAAATACTATTGAATAAGTGACAGGATCACTCATAGTACCAATGGTGTCATTTCTTCATAGTTGAGTATAACATATGTATGACCACTATGATGTTCATCATCTGAAATCTATTGTTCATGAAATCCTCCAAAGCCAAGTTCAGGCTCATTAAAAATGGATAATTTATTTTTCACTTCATCCCAAACATTTCCCTCATTACAGAACATGTATTTATGTTTTAAGGGATATTCATATTGAAAATAATGAGATCATAAAAAAGAAATTTTCTCCTGCAAATAAGCTTATTCAATTGATCCTTCAACTGATGCTTTGTTATGTAATTTTTTCTTCAATTTTAGTATGCATCTCTCGAATGGGTACATCCATCAAAACTATACCAGACCTCCACATTTCACTTCACGTAACAAATGTAATATCAAATGATCCCTTAAGTCAAAGAAACTCGGTGGGAAGATTTTTTTCTAGTTTGAATAAAATTAAAATAACATCTTCTAGTAGTCTATTTAGAGCATCATGGTCTGTTGTTGCTACAAAAGTTTCTATGCAAAAATATGATAGGTCCATTAGCACATCTCAAATCATATAATTCAATAAACCTCTTTATCGAATCAGTATAATTCTTTCCATTATAACATAATATTCATGAATTTTTAATCTAGTAATATGACCATTTCTGAAACATCTGGTCAAATTAGAAACATAACCATCTAGAAGTCTCAAATATTCAATCCAATGAAAAAATAATAACTTTTTTTCTTGGGAAATTATATAATAAACTTTTGTCTTTATTAACTTTAGTGATATGAAATTTTCATACATTTCAAGTTTTGGTTGCCTGTAAATTTGGGAAATATCTAATCGTGACTTTACATTATCTTTGGCCCTACCTTGTGTATCCAAAACTATATAAAATATATTATAAAAATAGTTCTTCTTAATATTCATGACATACAACATGTGATAGACTGAAAAATTAGACCAATATGGGAGATCCCAAAAAATGATCTGTTTTATCCAATTGTTTTCTTTCTCAAAGAGATCAAATTTATAATGGTTTATATTTGGTCTAAATGTAATTAGAGGTAATGAAGAGACAAATTATTTTAACTCCATACTTGAGATCATTGTTAGATGTTCGTCTCTTTCAAGTGTGTATTTTCTAAAATGATATCCTTTCCTTAAAAAAGGACGATCGGTTGGAAGGAATTTGTAATGAGAGTCAAAAAATAGTGTTTTCTTCTATTGATGAGCATAAATGCTTTGTTTTCTCTCATACACTACAGACATGATTTTGGACCATGTGTACTCCTTCCAAATAACATATCATATGCTAAGAAGTCACTAATTTTCCACATCAATGCAACTTGGAGAAAGAAATTTGTTTTCACAGTTACATCATATGTACTTACCTCATTACTCCATAATAAATTTAACTCATCAATCAATGGATTCAAATAAATATGAATATTATTTTTCAGATTTCTTGGAATTAATAAGATCAATAATATATCTGGATTTTTCATCCACATCCATGTAAGAAAATTGGATGGTGTAAGAAAGACAAGCCAACAAGAATATTTACTACTGTAAGAACCAAATGGATAGACACTATTAGTAGAAATACTCAATCACATGTTTCAGGTTTATGACGCAAAAGATGGATGTACTTGGTCAAAATGTTTCCATGAATCACCATAAGAGGGATGACTTAAGCTTTTACTGGTTGAAATATTTGTTTTGTGCCATGACATCAATGATGTTGTGTTTTGAGACATTAATTTACACTGCAATCTGGGTGTAAACGGGAAATACCTCCACTATTTTATAGGAATCAATCCAGACTTCCCTAGTTGAGCATCTTTATACCTCGATTGTCCACATATATGATAACTATCCAAGGACTCATTTTCACCATAATATAAGATGAAATCATCTAAACATGCATGAATATTATCATAACTAAGACCCATATTACGAACAAACCTCTTGCTCTCATAGAAATTTATAGAAAACACATTTCCTTTAGGTAATAGAGTTTTAATGAAAGAGAATATCTGATAAAAATAGTTATTTGACATTATTGTTTCTAATTTAATAGCCATAAATTTTGCAACCACTTCAAATTTTCTTATCTTGCAACCAGGATATAAGGCAACCTCAGAAGACCTCAACAACTCATAAAATTGGGATGGTTTCAAATCAGTATTTAAATAAATATCATCTTGTGTTTCAGTTTGTTGAAAAGACAGATCTTCCACATCATGTACTAAATATTGAAACTGTGATAGTTCTGGAACTAATTATTAGTATCTTCTCTGGAAATGCGTTCACCATGTTGATACAAAAAACATAATTTGTTCAAAAACCGAAACAAAATAGATGACCCCCAACGTGGTCAAATGTGTCAAACGTCATCAGACCATATTTGTTACATGTAAACTATATTTTCCCTTTTAAAAAATGATGGTTTTAATGATTCAAATGATAAGAAATTTTCAACACCCTCAATATATATAGGATTTATATAAGAAATATCTGGATTCCTGTATTGATTTATCCAAGTGAGATCATCTAACAATGACTATTTTCGACGTCCTTGCTCCCTATTTCTCAAATATATATATAAAATAATTAGTATTTTTATGATTAATTTGATATATGAAAAAAATGATCCAAAAAAAGAAAAAAATTGTTAATTATTTCTAAGTATTCCTAATTATTACTAATTATTACCTCTTACCTCTAATTATTACAAATTATTACTATTTTTACCATTTATTACTAATTGTTACTAATTACCACTAATTATTACTAATAATTATATTTTATTACTAATTATTACTATTTACCAATAATTATTACTATTTATTACTAATTATCGTTATTTATTACTAATTATTCCTAATTATGACCAATTACAACTAATTATTTCTAAATATTCCAAATTATTACTAATTGCTGCTATTTGTTACTAATTATTACTAATTATTACTAAATTTTACTAAATATTACAAATTATTACTAATTACCACTATTTATTACTATTTATTACAAATTATTACTAATTACCACTATTTATTACCAATTATTATTTGTTACAAATTATTACTAATTGCTACAAATTATTACTAATTACCGCTATTTATTACTATTTATTACTATTTAGTACTATTTATTACTAATTACTACTAATAATTACTATTTATTACCATTTATTACTATTTACCACTAATTACAACTATTTATTACAAATTATTACAAATTATTACTATTTATTACTATTTATTACTAATTATTACTAATTGCTACTATTTATTACTAATTATTACTGTTTATTACTATTCATTACTAATTATTACTAATTAACACTATTTATAACTAATTACCGCTATTTATTACTATATATTTCTAATTATTAATAATTATTACTAATTATCACTATTTATTACCATTTATTATTAATTATTTCTAATTACTGATATTTATTATTATTCATTACTAATTTTTACGAATTACCACTATTTATTAGTATTTATTAGTAATTACTGAGAATTATTACTAATTATTAATAATTATTACTAATTATTAATAATTATTTATAATTATTACTAATTATTACTATTTACTTGTATTTAATATAATTTATTAATATTTAATACTAATTATTACTATTTACCGTTATTTATTACTATTTATTACTAACTATATCTAATTATTACTAATTATTACTAATTATTACTAATTATTACTAATTATTATTATTATTACTATTTGTTACTATTTGTTACTATTTATTACTAATTGTTACTATTTATTGCTAATTATTACTAACTATTACTATTACTAATATTTTTTTTTCCTATTTATTAGTAATTATTACCAATTAATGCTATTTATTACTAATTACCACTATTTATTACTATTTATTACTAATTATCGATATTTATTACTATTTATTACTAATTATTACTAATTATTACTAATTACCACTATTTACTACTATTTAATAGTAATTATCACGGATTATTTCTAATTATTACAAATTATTAATAATTATTACTCTTTACCACTATTTAATACTATTTATTAATATTTAATACTAATTATTACTATCTACAATTATTTATTACTAATTATTACTAATTATTTCTATTTATTACTAATTATTACTAATTATTACTATTAATTACAATTTATTACTATTTATTTACATTTATCACCATTTATTAGTAATTATTACTAATTATTACTAATTACCACTATTTATTACTAATTATTACCCATCATTACTAATCATTACTAATTACTGTTATTTATTACTATTTATTGTAAATTATTACTAATTATCATTATTTATTACTATTTATTACTATTTATAAATAATTATTCATAATTACCACTATTTATTACTATTTATTACTAATTACCGATAATTATTACTAATTATTCCTGATTACCAGTATTTATTACTATTTATTAATAATTAATATTAATTATTACTATTTACTGGTATTTATAACTATTTATTTCTAATTATTACTAATTATTACTAATTACCGCCATTTATTAGTAATTATTCTTAATAATTACTAATTATCGATATTTATTAGTAATTATTACCATCTATTACTAATAATTACTAATTATTACTATAAATTACTAATTATTACTAATTAATGATAATTATTACTAATTATTATTATTATTTACCGCTAATTCTTACTAATTATTATTAATTACAACTGATTATTCCTAATTATTAAAAAATACCGCTATTTATTACTAATTACCACTAATTATTACTAATTATTACTAAGTATTACTAATTATTACTAATTATTATTCATAACCACTATTTATTACTAATTATTACTAATTATTACCAATTATTACTAATTACTGCTATTTATTACAATTTATTGCTAATTATTACTAATTATTACTATTTACCACTACTAATTACTATTAATTACTATTTATTACTAATTACCACTATTTATTACTAATTATTAATAATTATTACTAATTAGTACAAATTATTAATAATTATTACTAATTATTACTATTTATTAATATTTATTACTAATTATTACTAATTAACTTCATTTATTACTTATTATTACTAATTGTTACTAATTATTACTAAATATTACTATTTATTACTATTTATTACTAATTACAACTATTAATTACTATTAATTACTCTTTATTAATATTAATTACTATTTATTACAAATTACCACAATTTATTACTAATTATTCCTAATTATTACTAATTACGACTAATTACTACCAATTAGTACTATTTAGTAC
This sequence comes from Viscum album, assembly GCA_963277665.1. Lineage (NCBI taxonomy): Eukaryota > Viridiplantae > Streptophyta > Magnoliopsida > Santalales > Viscaceae > Viscum > Viscum album. Next base: position 1,537,336,597 of record OY728152.1, read on the forward strand.
TAATTATTAATATTTATAACTATTTACCGCTAATTATTACTAATTAGCTCTAATTACTGCTAATTATTACTAATTATTACTATTCATTGCTAATTATTTCTAATTATTTATAATTACCGCTATTTATTCCTAATTGTTACCATATAAACTATTTAATACTATTTATTATTAATTAGCGGTAATTACCGCTAATTATTACAATTTATTACTAATTAATACTAATTAATACTAATTACATGTAATTATTATTAATTAATGATAATTGAACCAAATTATTACAAAATAATACTAAGCATTAAATCTTAATGAAACAACATATTTGTATATATAAATAATGAAAAATAAAACTATATAATTCTAATTTAATTTAATTAACGCTAATTAATAATCATTATTACTAATTTAAATTAAAATGAATTAACAAAAAAATAAAAGCAACAAATAAATACCTTAAAACTGAATCCTTTGTTGGATGCAAGTTCTGAATATTAATCCGTTGTAAAATTTAAAAGTTTGAAAAAAATAAAGAGAGAAATATGAGAGGAGAGATGAGAGAGAACTTTAGAAAATTGTGAAAAAAGAGAAAATTAGATTGGGGTATATATTGGTTAGACCATTTATGACGAGGGTATTTGCGACGAGATTCCCGTCACAAATAGTATTATTTGTGACTGGTCCTGTTGCAAAAACTGACCCCCATATTAATTAGCGATGGCAGTTAAAAAATTATTTGTGACATGTCCAATCGCAAATAGTATAATGCTGCCACATTATTTGTGATGTAACCTGTCACAAATAGTTCACCAATTATTAATTGTGGCTGTGGTAAAAGATAGTATTTGCGACGTGAATCCTCCCCCGTCGCAAATAACAGAAACCTGATAAGAGTATTTGCGATGGGGGGCTAAACCCCCTTCGAAAAACTCATCACGTGCCAACACACACATAGCGTGCCAAGGGTATTCGCAATGGACCGTCACAAATACCTTATTATTATGGATTATTTGTGACGCGTAAAAATTCTCAGCGCAAATAGTCTCTTTCGAAAGACTATTTGCGACAAGTCCTAGACCCGTCACAATTGACCCGTCGCAATAAGTCATTTTTTTAGTGAAGATCTCTTTCAAATCAAAGAAAGAAGATCCAACTTTACAACCCCAAGAGTTGGTACACTTGGATTTTTTTGGACCTTTTAGAGTTTCTAGTTCAACTGGGAAGAACTATGTTTATGTTATTGTAGAAGATTTTTCTAGGCACACTTGGGTATTTTTTCTAGATCACAAAAGTGAAGCATGTTCTTATACTACCAAGTATGCTAAATCTATAAGAAATATTAGTGGACTTAAGATTAATAACTTATTAAGTGATCGTGGCCATGAGTTTGAAAATCAATACTTTGAATATATTTTCTTACAAAATGGCTATAATCCTAACTTTTCTGAACTTAGGACCCAACAACAGAATCATGTTGTAAAAAGAAGAAATATGACCCTTTAGGAAATTGCTCAGACTATGCCCAATGAGTATGACATTCCTGTTAATTTTTGGGCAGAGGCTATGAAAAAATCCAATTAAATAATTAATATATTTTTAATTAGAACTCCCTTAAAGAAAACATCATATGAATTATGTAATAGTATAAAGACAAAGGTTAACTACTTTAGAGTTTTTCGTTACAAATAATTTATTCTTAACACCGAGGATAATCTTGAAAAATTTTCTTCCATGATCTGTGAAGGAATTTTCCTTGATTATTCATCATCTAGTAAATCATATTGAGTGTTTAATAAAATAACCAAGACTATTGAAGAGTCTGTTCATGTAAAATTTGATGAAATAGATCCACATGAGCCTTAGACCCCTTTAAAAAATCTTAAGGATGATCTGTTTGTAACGTCCCGGACCCGGGTGCCACTCAACGGGTGCCCCGAACCCAGTTGGTCACATGACCTCAAGCACATTTCCCCAAATTCCAGAGGCTTCCGACTAGCAGTGAGGGCCTAGGTCGGATAGTGGGGAAACTATGCCCTCATTTGTCAAAGTGTAGTGCAATGGAGAACATATAAACTTACAAAAGTGCACAAGCAGTAAACAATACCATTGCTGGAATAGACAGAGGACTGAAGTAAAGAAAAGACCAAAAGTCATATATAAAGATGCAATATGTCCCTAAGTCTAAGAAAGCATCCAAAATAGTATACACTACAATTAAAATAATATAATACAAGGTACAAATACAAAAAGAAAAATAAAACAGCGCAACAGGAACTCAGCAACATCGCAAGCCTAAGCTCGGTCCCATGCTCTCCCACTCCTCTGCAACAATCAAGTATCTATATAAGGAATCTTTCCCTTATCTACACCTGCAGAAATATAATCTGTTTGGGCCCAAGACATGACCCAAACAGGGTGTGAGAAATAAATCCCAGTAGGCAACCACCAAAGTCCCATGCCCAACTGACAATGAATTTGTGCAACAACAGTGTGCAATAATGAACATGTAGTAAACTAGGAAGTACTCAAAAGAAGCTACTCCTACCAGTTCCATTTCCATTTAATTATTATTTAACAATTCAGGATGAGTGAATTATAAATTTCTGAGACTCAGCCTCAGCCGAAAATCTCCTAAACAGTGTCGCAACAAAACTACAACAAGCTATCTAACAAGTACAAGGTAAAACGATACCAAGCCTGTGCTTTAACTTGATAGGTATAACACGTAAAATCACTACAGTGAATATACGAACTAAACAGATTCCTTAGACCTTCAAAACCTTACCCTCAGGTAAATAGGATAGAAACCCCCAGGTTATTGCCCTCAGGCTAAACGAATACTGCCCTCAGGCATGAGGTATTTCCCTCAGGCACGGAAGTACTGTCCTCATACATAAGAAACGTTGCCCTTAGGCTAAATATAATACTTCCCTCATGCTAAACAAACACTTCCCTAAGGCTAATAGGTAACTGGACTGAGCCCAATGCACAACAATAAATTCATATAAGTTCTTTTCAAGAAAACATGCTATAGATATGGTATACCCTTGGGTATCCTGGCCAAACCACTAAACAGGGGGAACGCACCATCAGGGTGGCCGTGGATCCAAGCAATGATCCCAAATAGCAGTTATACATATTCATTAAATTACCTATAAAATTATCGGTATTTAATTAATCAAGGCCTCAGCCATACGACACCCCAAATGTGGGCACGTAGCACAACAGTACACAAAAACAACATGACTGTTGGAATTAAACACCATACCACCTACCTCGATCACCTCTGATCCATATACACAAATGACGCCTCCCAAAATTTCCGAGAACGATGTAGATCTGGGATAATAGAATACACGTTCAAACCCAAATAAATTCCCCTCGGTAAAGAATTGGAAGGAAACACACAAGGAAAGGAAGGGGATTACCCACATGGTCCTAACGTGATAGTCGACGAATGAATCAGATTCCAGGCGTGCGATCAGGAGCTCCTCCATGCTCTGGTCTCTCCTCCCGGTGCTCAAATGCGTCCACTACCTCCTCTACCGAATGAGGAGGCTACTGCCCATTTTAAGCGAAAAAAAACTACACGGTGTGTACTCTCAAGTACACGTTGTGTACTTTTCATTTTTAACTGTTCCTATGGGGGCTACTTTTCACCACCAAACTATTCATCTGTCGACATGAGTACACGATGTGTATTTCTAACTACACGACATGTACTATCACTCTGCTGGCGGCTTCTCCCACTGCCTTACTGTTCACCTACCGACTGATTACACGACGTGTAGTCAGTTTTTACACCCTTCATCGCTGATAGGCCTACATGTCCTCTGTAGTCATCCCACATGGCCAAAGTACACGGCGTGTGGAAAGGTACATGATGTGTACCCAAAAAAATTGGGATTTTCCCCATTTTCCTTATTTTTACAAAAACACTTAAGGGAAAAGGGAAGGAAGAAACCCGTACCTCAAGAATAAGAATCGGGTTCTTATAAACTCTCCCCCTTAAAGCAATTTGTCCCCAAATTTCCCTTCCAAGGGTGGTGAAGATAAAGTTATGAACAAATCTGGACACTGAGCATGTACGTCGGTCTCCTGCTCCCAGGTTTCATCTTGCACTCGGCCATGCTACCATAACTCCCATATGATAGGAACTGACCGGCCTCAGAGAACCTTCATGCCCCTATAAACAATACGAATCAGATGCTCCTCAAAGGATACATCGACCTGAAGTTCAACCTCCTTGGGTTGAAAGATGTGAGATGAGTCTGAGTGATAACAGCGCAACTGAGATACGTGGAATACATTGTACATGGCCTGATACCTCTATGGTAACTACAACCAATAGGCAACCGACCTGACTCTCTCTAGAATATCAAATGGCCCCACATACCTCGGTGAAAGTTTACCCGGTCTCCTGGTCCTCATGTGTCCCAACCTTGGTGAAACACACAATAAAACCTGATTCCCGACCACAAACTCTAAGGGTCATCTGCGGCGATCAACATAAGATTTCTGACGAGACTGAGCGATATCCATCTTCTTCTGAATCAACTAGACCTTCTCTAAAGTCTCCAGTACAAGACGTGATCCCAGTAAAGCTGCCTCACCTGCCTCCAACCAGCATAAAGGTGATCATCATGGCCTACCATATAAATCCTCGTAAGGTTCTATCTAAATAGTTTCCTGAAAAATATTATTGTAGGCAAACTCGACTAGGGGTATGTGTCTCTCCCAAGAGCCCCCAAAGTCCAGGACGCATGCACATAGCATGTCCTCAAACACCTGTATCTTATGCTCTGACTGGCCATCAGTCTGAGGTTGGTAAGCTATGCTCAGAAGCACCTGTGTAACCAGTGCCCTCTGAAAATTCTGCCAAAAACGAGATGTAAAGAGGGTTTCTCTATCTGAAACGATAGAACGAGGGGACCCATGAAGATGTACCACCTCTCGGATATACAAATTCCCGAGATCATCAACACCAAATGTATCCTTGATCAGAAAAAAGTGAGCTACCTTCGTAAGTCTGTCCACAAAAACCCACACTACATCATTGCCTCGAGGTGACCTCTGCAACCTGGTCACGAAATCCATCGCGACATCATCCCATTTCCACTCTGTAATGGGAAACTCCTATAATAGTCCGGCTGGCCATTAATGCTCCACATTTACCTGCTGACAGGTGGAACATCTCACAACAAAACCAGCAACCTCTCGTTTCATACCCGGCCACCAGTACTAATGTCTCAAGTCACGATACATCTTGGTAACTCCGAGATGCACTACCCAAGCTGAAGCATGAAACTCCCGCATCAGCTCCTCGCATATATCCCATGGAACCCACACTCATACATGGCTATGTAGTACCTCATCATCGCCTATTGTCCAACTAGAAGGAGGGTCCTAACTTTCCACTGACTCCCGTAGAACTAGGCCTTCAGAATCTGATAGCTGTCTCAACCTCACTCTATCTAGGAGGGTATAAGTCACAACTAAGGAAGAAAGATAAGTTTTTCCCTGAACATCGTGCACCTCCAAATGAATCTCATAGAACAAAGCCATAAGCTGCCACTCACCACTGGCCTCTTGCACTATCTGTATCTAAGTCCTCTTACTTAGTGCATCAGCAACTAAGTTACCCTTACCATGTATAAGAAAGATCAAAGTCGAAGGACTAAAGGTATTCGACCCACCTTCGCTGTCTCAAGTTCATGTCACACTGGGTAATGATGTATATTAGAATTTTGTGGTCCGTAAACACCACAAAATGTTCTCCCAAGAGATAATGTCTTCAATAGTGTAACACATGAACAACTACGACCAAATCGAGATCATGTTTCGGGTAATTCTTCTCATGTGGACTCAACTGTCGAGATCCGTATGCAACTACTCGGTCACCCTGCATCAAGACTACTCCCATCCCAATACATGATGCATCATAGTAAACTGTATAGCTCTTCCCTTTCTATGGAAGTATCAGGAGTAGTGCTGATGTTAACCTCCCCTTCAGCTCCTGAAAGGATATCTCACAAGCTTCTAACCAAAATAACTTCACACCCTTCTTAGTCAAACCCATAAACGGTACTGCTAAGTGGGAGAAGTCCTGTATAAAGTGCATGTATTAACCATCCAAACCCAAGAAACTCTATATCTCAAACATGTTCTTAGGATACTCCCAGGAAACTACCGCCCTCACTTTCTCTGGGTCTACTGTAACTCCTTCCTCTGAGATAATATAACCTAGGAAGTGTATCTGGTCTATCCAAAAGTGGCACTTTGAGATCTTAGCATATAGATTATGCTCTCTCAGTGTACTCAGTACGATCTCAAGATGGGTGGCATGGCCATGTTGAGTGTGAGAGTATACCAAGATATCATCCACGAAGACTACCACAAAAGAATCCAGATATGGGTGGAACACCCGATTCATCAGAGCCATTAAAATTGTTGGCACATTCCTGAGTCCAAATGACATAACCAAGTACTCTTATAGACCATATCTACTATGGAAATCTGTAAGGGGTATGCCCGATAGTCTAACATGCAACTGATGATATCCGAATCTCAAGTCAATCTTTGGGAACAGTTGTTCTCCTCGAAGTTGATCAAAAATATCATCAATCCTTGGAAAGGGATATCAGTTCTTGACTGTCAACTGGTTTAGCTTCCGATAATCCACAGAGAGTCTGAGGGTACCGTCCACCTTCTTTGCAAACAGGACAGGCGAACCCCAAGGAGAAGTACTGGGTCAGATGAAACCCTTTGCCTACAACTCCTCTAACTACCTCTTGAGATCCTGCAACTCTGGTGTAGCCATCCTACAAGGAGTAATGGACACCAGTGTTGCTCCTGGAACAAGCTCAATAAATAAATCCACGTCTTGCTCGGGAGGTAGACCTGAAAATTCATCCGGGAAGATATACCTGAAATGATCAACTACTGGAGGGAAATCCTTTTGACAAGTTCCCTGGTAATCCAGATATAAAATCGAAATCTGGGCTATCATTCCACCTTGCCCATGATGCTCGGGTCCAGCTCGGCTCACCTAGAAATCCCATTCACCCTTGTATAGAAACTCTCCACCCTCTGGTGATGTGAAACTCAACCTACGATGATAGAAATATAAAAAGGCTCAAAAGGGTACCAACCAGTCCATCCCGAGAATGAAATCATAGCTCGTCATCTCTAAGACATAGAGGTCCCACAGAAAGTGACACCCACCAAACTCAAGGGGGAACTCCCTACACTGATGCCCACTAGCCATTCTAGTCCCCAACGGAGTGTCTAGCGTCATAACATCAGAAGAAGAAGAAACAAAGACCCCAAGGCTCTCCACAATGGGAACAAATATGAAGATACGTGTAGCACCAGTATCAAAAAGTACTGAAGACAAAACAGAAGCAACTAGAATAGTAGCTCTGACAATAGAAGGTCTGGGATCCTACTCCTGTTGGGTCTGTTGCATTTCATATGGCTACCCAGTGCCGCGGCCCTGCAACATAGCCTGGCTACCCTGAGCTAACCCACCATAATGTCTCTGAGATCCCAGTGTCTGGCTACCACGACCACGGCCACCACCTCTGACTGAACATCCTAACGAATCCCAATTCCCTGACTAGTAAGAAGCTACTGGCCCTGCTCCCACACACGGAGTCTGCACAGAACCCATCTCACCAGCCACTAGTGGAAATGCCCTGCAAAATCACTACAGATGAGCCACCTTGCTGCAAGCTCGACACTCCACTTGGTCACGTGGACACTGAGGTCTCTTGTGCCCCTCTTTACCATACTGGTATCACCTCACCTAGCCACCTGAATAGTTATTATGGCTAGTACTTCCACCGTGAGATAAATCCATCTACCTCTTCCTCTTACTGGTAGAAATAGTAATAGAAAATGGTGCCAAACCGCCCTGGCCTGCACCACTAGCTTCCCGCAGTTCCGCTCTATAATCAGTGCCTAGTTCACAATAGTGTGCACTATAGGCAACCTGAAAATATTCACCAGCACACGGATGTCATATAGAAGACCATTCTAAACGCGTTGAGCCCTCAACATCTCATCACCAACTAGAATAGGTGCAAAGCGCTGTAGCTCAGTGAAGTTGGCAGAATAATCCATCACTGACATGGTTCCCTACTGCAGATTCATGAACTCTCAAGCTCTATCTTCCCTTAGCATATTTAGAATGAAAAATTCATAAAAGACCGCTTGAAAGTCTTCCCACACCATGTCTCAGTGATTATTGGTCTGGGTGGTAATATCCCACCGTCTCTTGGCGGAATCACGCAGCATGTATGTAGCGAGAGTGACCCTCCTCCCTGGAGGTGTCCCTAGATGCTCGAATATAGTCTGCATAGAACCCAACCAAGACTCTGTAGCCTATGGTCCGACATCCCCTAAAAACATAGGTAGATGATGCTACTGGAATATATGAGCCATCTATTCCATAGATGTGGAAGCCGATGGTGCTCCCTAGAAGGTCTGCATGAACCGCATGAAGCCTTCATGGAACTGCGCATTCGCGACTGCGTCTGGTATAACGGCTGGCGTCACATCTGGCAGTGTTGGAGGATCCATCAGTAGCCCATGGACTACTATCTCTGAAGTATACTCGTTGCCGCTCTCCTAGATAACAACTCGTGTTCGTCTCGGCGACATGACTCTAAAAGGTAAAACACACACCTGAGATTAAGATCATCAAGGACTAATAACTAGAAGAGCAAGAAGGGAATAAGAGAAATAAAACATTCAAGTTTTTTAAAATAAGACTACACAATGTGTATAATAACTATAGGGCATGTTCCCTCAAGTCTTTAACATGGGCATGTACTTCTGCCAAAACTAGCCATGTAACACCCCAAACACACGACGTGTTGTCCACACACATGGTGTGTACTTGAATTTTCTTTCCCTGCCTGAGTCATTCTACACGGTTTAGCCACACTACTCTCTTTTGAATGAGACTGCACTGCATGTATAATATCTAAATGGCGTATACTAGATGAACTTCACCGACCTGTGTTGTCTGTTACACGGCCGGGTACACAACTCAGACTACACGGCGTGTTCCAGATAGACACAGTGTGTACTTCTTAGATTCCAACTACCCATGTTGTTAGTGACACGACTGACTACTCATCTGAAACTACACGACATGTTACATCCGCACACGGTGTGTACACCACCCTGTTTCAACAGCCACATGGCCAAGTCCACATGGTCTTTCAACGATCAAGACTACACAACATGTCCCTCAGGTACACGACGTGTTTAGGAGGAGGTAACACCAACCCGTGTTTGTTAGTTACATAGCTGGATCCCCAGGTCAAACTACACGGCGTGTTCTTCATTGACATAGTGTGTATAATCTCAGATTATCCACCCATGTTGTTAGTTACATGGCGGACACAAGGTCAACACAACACGTCATGTATAATAACTACACGACGTGTGCCTTCAAGTTTCACTATCCCATGTTTCTTCTTACACGACCTATGACATGGGTAGAAACTACATAACATGTACATATGGTACACGACATGTACTTAATTGTTTTTTAATTTCTCACTGAATAGAAGATTAAATGGCATGTAATCAAAATTATACGACGTGTATTCTGGGTTTTTCCTGACAGTAAGCCTCTAAAACTACTCCAAATCCTAGAAAAACACTAAAACCACACCTAAGTGCCAAATTCCGATCCGTGAGGGCCCATACTCCCCGAAAATAAAATCTTTCCATCTTATGCGTGTTATAACAAGGTAACCAAGTCAATGATCCACCAAATTCTGGTTGATGAGGGCCCATACTCCTCAAAAACCAAATTTTGGTATTCATTCATAGAACCTTACATAACAATACCCTATAAATAGAAGATATTTTATCAAGGAATCTATCACAACAACATGCCTTTTCTAGAACAACATCTATCACAACAACATGAAATTTCTAATGCACCTATATGTCATGGAAACTATGCATGGAATGTGATTCTAACTTGTGCCTAATTGATGCAAGAGATGGCATACCCTCATCTCATCGGGTTGCAACTAAATAGAACCCAGTTTTAAAAATATAAACAGAACACAACAAGTGCGTCACCCAATGGTGAAAATCAAATCAATTGTAATAATCATAATGATAAAATCACAATTTAATTCAAGGCAATCCGGTATTTACCTGTACATAGGGTAGCTACTATCGGGCACAATTATTACTGAATCCAATAACAATCTATCTCTTTCCCATTGTCACCAAATAATAAAATAACTCATAGAAAATAAAAAGATCATTTGATACCACTTTGTACGTCCTGGACCTAGGTTCCGATCAACGGGTGCCCCGAACCCGGTTGGTCACAAGAACTCAAGCGCATTTCCCCAAATTACAGAGGTTGAAAACTAGTAGTGAGGGCCAAGGTTTGATAGTGGGGAAACTATACCCTCATTTTTCAAAGTGTAGCGCAATAGAGAATATATAATCATAAAAAAGTGCGGAAGCAGTAAAAAATACCAATGCTAAAATAGATAGAGTACTGAAGTAAATAAAATACCAACAGTCATATATAAAGATGCAATATGTCCCTAAGTCTAAGAATGAGCTAAAACAGGATACACTGCAATCAGAACAATACAATACAAGGGATAAATACAATAAGAAAAATAAAATAGTGTAGTAGGAACTCAGCAGCATCACAGGACTAAGCTCGGTCCCATGCTCTTCTACTCCTCTGCAACAATAAAGTACCTATATAGGGAATCTTTCCCTTATCTACACCTGAAGTAATATAATCTATTTGGGCCCAATAAATGACCCAAATAGGGTGTGAGAAATAAATCCTAGTAGGCAACCACCAAAGGCCCGTGCCTAACTGACAATGAATTTTTGCTATAGAAGTGTGCAGTAATTAACATGCAGTAAACTAGGAAGTACTCAAAAGCAGCTACTCCTACCAGTCCCATTTAAATTTAATTATTATTTAAGAATTAAGGATGAGTAAATTATAAATTCTCGAAACTCATCCTCAGCTAACAATCTTATAAATAGTGCCGCAACAAAACTACAACAAGATATCTAACAAGTACAAGGTAAAAAAATACTAAGCCCGTGCTTTAGCTTGGTAGGTATAACATGTAAAATCACCAAACTGAATATACGAACTAAACAGAGTCCTCAGACAAGAAAAAACTTACCCTCAAGTAAATAAAATTGAAACCCTCAGGTGATTTCCCTCAGGCTAAATGAATACTGCCCTCAGGAATGAGGTATTTCCCTCAGGCATGGAAGTACTGTCCTCAGACATAAGAAATACTACCCTCAGGATAAATAGAATACTGCCCTTAGGCTAAACAAACACTGCCCTAAGGCTAATAGGAAACTAGACCGAGCCCAATACATAACAAGCAATTCATATAAGTTCCTCTCAAGAAAACATGTTATAGATTTGGCATACCCTCGAGTATCCTGGACAAACAGCTAAACATGGGGAACACACCCTCGGGGTGTCCCTGGATCCAAGAAATGATCCCAAACAGCACTTATACATATTCATTCAATTACCTAAGAAATTATAGGTATTTAATTAATCAAGAACTCAGCCATACGACACCCCAAATGTGGGCGCGTAGCACAGCGGTACACAAAAACAACATGACAGTTGGAATTAAACATTAGACCACCTACCTCAATCACCTCTGATCGATATATGAGAACGAAGCCTCCCGAAATGTCCAAGAATGACACAGATTAGGGATAAAAGACTACACGTTCAAACCCAAATAACTTCCCCTCGGGAAAGAATTGTAAGGAAACACACAAGGAAAGGAAAGGGCTTACCCGCACAGTCCTAACGCGATCTTCAGCGAAAGAATCAGATTCTCGACGTGCGATCAGGAGCTCTTCCAAGCTCCGGTCTCTCCTCCCAGTGCTCCAAATGTGTCCACTACCTCCTCTACCGAATGAGGAGGCTACTGAGCATTTTAAGCGAAAAAAACAAATAACATGGCATGTACTCTCAAGTATACATCATGTAATTTTCATTTTTTAATTGTTCCTCTAGCAGCTACTTTTCACCGCCACACTGTTCATCTGTTGACATGAGTACGAAGTGTATTTTTGACTACACGACATTTACTGTTGCTCCGCTGGCGGTTTCTCCCACCACCTTACTGTTCACCTGCCGACTAATTACATGGTGTGTATATACTAAGTACACGGTGTGTAGTCAGGTTTTACACCCTTCATCACCGATAGGCCTACATGCCCTGTGTACTCATCCCACATGGCCAAAGTACACGATGTGTGGAAAGGTACACGATGTGTACGCACAAAATTCGGTATTTTCCCCATTTTCCTTATTTTCACAAAAACACTTAAGAAAAAATGAAAGGAAGAAACCCGTACCTAAAGAATAAGAACCAAGTTCTTAAAAAATCCCCCCCTTAAAGAAATTTATCCCTGAATTTCCCTTCCAAGGGTGGTGAAGATAAAGCTATGAACAAATCCGGCCACTGAGCACATATGTCAGTCTCCCGCTCCCATGTTTTATCCTGCACTCGGCCATGCTGCCATAGCACCCATACGAGCAGAACTGACAATCCTCAGAGAACCATCGTGCTCCTAACAAAAATATGAATCATATGATCCTCAAAGGATGCATCGACCTGATGTTCAACATCCTTAGGATGAAAGATGTGAGATGGGTTTGAGTGATAACAGTGCAACTGAGATACATGAAAGATGTTGTGCATGGCCCGGTAGCTCTGTGGTAACTGCAGTCGATAGGCAATCGGCCTGACTATCCCCAGAATCTCAAATGGCCCCACATACCTCGGTGAATGTTTACCCTGTCTCTTGATCCACCTGTGTCCCAACCTCGATGAAACATGCAAGAAAACCTGATCCCTGACCATGAACTCCAAGGATAGTCTACGATGATCAACATAAGATTTATGACGAGACTGAGTGGTAGCCATCCGCTTCTGAATCAACTGGACCTGCTCTGAATTATCCTGCACGAGACGTGGTCCCAATAAAGCTACCTCACCTGCCTCCAACTAGCACAAAGGTGATCGGAATGTCCTACCATATAAAGTCTCATAAGGTGCCATCTCAATAGTTTCCTAAAAACTATTATTGTAGAAAAACTCTACTAGGGGTATGTGTCTCTCCCAATAGCCCCCAAATTCCAGGATGCATGTACGTAGCATCTCCTCAAGAACCTGTATTATATGCTCTCATTGGACATCGGTCTGAGGGTGGTAGGCTGTGCTCAGAAGCACCTGTGTACCCAGTTCCCTCTGAAAATTCTTCCAGAAATGAGATGTAAAGTGGGCGTCCCTATCTGAAACGATAGAACAGGGGACCCCATAAAGACCTACCACCTCTCAGATATACAACTTCCCGAGATCATCAACACCAAATGTCTCTTAGATCGGAAAAAAGGGAGCTACCTTCGTAAGTCTATCCACAACAACCCACACAACATCGTTTCCCCAATGTGACCTCGGAAAACCGGTCACGAAATCCATCGTGACATCATCCCATTTCCAATCTGGAATGGGAAACTGTTGTAAAATTCCGGCTGGCCTCTGATGCTCCGCCTTCACCTGCTGATAGTTGGAACATCTCACAACAAAACCATCCACCTCTTGTTTCATACCCAGCCACCAGTACTGACATCTCAAGTCATGGTACATCTTAGTAACTCCGGGATTCACTGCCCAAGATGAAGCATGATACTCCCGCATCAGCTCCTCATGTATATCCCCTAGAACCCACACTTGTCTATGGCTACGCAGTACCTCATCATCACCTATCGTCCAACTAGGGGGAGGGTCCTCACTTGCCACCAACTCCCATAGAACTAGGACTCTAGAATCTGTCTCATCCTCACTCTATCCAGGAGGGTAGAAGTCACAATTAAGGAAGAAAGATAAGTTTTCCCCTGACTATCGTGCACCTCCAAATGCATCTTAGAGAATAAAGAAATAAGCTTCCACTCACCACTGGCCTCCTGCATTGCCTGTATCTAAGTCCTCCAACTCAGTGCATCAGCAACTGTGTTACCCTTACCAGGTGTATAGGAAATCTCAAAGTCGAAGGACTGAAGGTATTCGACCAACCTTTGCTGTCTCAAGTTCAAGTCACACTGGGTAAAGATGTATCTTAGAATTTTGTGGTCCGTAAACACCACAAAATGTTCTTCCAAGAGATAATGTCTCCAACGACGTAACAAATGAACAACTACGGCCAACACGAGATCCTGAGTTGGGTAATTACTCTCATGTGGCCTCAATTGCTGAGATCCGTACGCAAATACTTGGTCGCCCTACATCAACACTACTCCCAGCCCAATACCCGATGTATCACAGTAAACTATATAGCTCTTCCCTTGCTCTGGAAGTATCAGGACTGACACTGATGTCAACCTCCCCTTCATCTTTTGAAAGACTATCTCACAAGCTTCTGACCAAACGAACTTTACACCCTTCTTAGTCAAACCCGTCAACGACGCTGCTAATTTTATACCATTACTAATTTTCTATGTTAAAAATTTTATTTTATTTAATTGTTTATATTTTATTATATTTTTTTGAATTAAAATCCATAAATGATATAAATCATACTTACATCTAAATTTGAGTCACTCTCTCTCACTCGCGCCTACTCCTGTGAACTGTTTATCCTTCCCTTTATCTCTCAACCATTAACCTTTTCACTCCCCTAATTCAACCTTTATTTCACTATAATGGTGAGATTAAATAATCCTTTATATTCATCTTTAAAATGATATAGTCATGAAAATAATTATTGCGTAGAATCGAGCTTAGTTTTTGTCGAGTCAAGAAACCACCAGCTTGCAAACCATGTGGTTGCTTTTGAAAAAGAAGTAGATGCAGAATGGTTGTTAACCATTAATTCATTGATACTCTGGATAAAGTAGAACCATGGATAGATAGATTGTTTTGGCATAAATTAAATAACTTTTTACCCTAGTTTAGTTTATCAGTTCTATCAACACATGAAGTATAGTTTTTTAGAAAACAAAGATTCTATTCAAAGCATGATTGAGGGAAAAGTGGTTAGTTTTTATTCATGGTAATGGGAAAATTTCATCAATGTTCCTCATTGAGAAGATTTTAATGAATATAAAATATATATTCCAAGTGATAGTGAGCCATTCGTTTATTAAAATGCACTATTAGAGCTGATAGTTGATGGAGCAGTAAGAAGACCTTCTGCTACTAAGTTGGATGGAGAATGAATACTTATTTTAAAGTCCATTCAACATATGTTATTTCTTAGAAAAGGGTATTTTAGTACTATGTTATATCAGAATGTGCATTTTTTATTACTTATGAAATGAGGATATATGATTAATCAATGTAGATACCTTATGGTTCACATGATGGAGATGTGAAATTCATCTTCTAGGACTAATTCTATCATTTACGCTATGTTGATTTAATCCATGATTGAAGAGGAATTATAGGTTTATTAGGCGGAGGATGTTGATGTTGGAACCACTTTGTGTATAAGGTTGTACTTGTTGTCAATAGTTGTCAATGAAGATCAAAATGAAGGAGACCAAGAAGTACTCCAATGAAATGGAGGAATGAAAATTCAGATGATTGTTGTACTAATCATAAGTTCAAAGAACATGTGTCAAAGGTGACACATTGTTTACAACAGTGAAGAATAGTGAGGCATAATCCACTTGTGGATGAAGAAGAAGACATGACAGTTGATGAAGACCATGCAATTCTCCATGATTGCATGAGAACCATGTAAGAGACTTCTTGAAGTATATAATCGTATGATTTGCATGAAGTAGAGGAATGACGGTTGAAGAAGAAGACAATGTGCAAGGCATTGGAATTCTGCGATGGCCATGTAATTCACATTGTATCAAAATATTATGATACTAAAGCTGATCTATAAAAGGATATATATCATGATAGTGGAGTTTGTGATGAAAGAAGAAGATTTGTTCTAGAAGGAAAATCACATAGGTGATTGTGCTTGTTGACAAATCATACAATGTCATACAAATCTGTTGACAAAAGATATTTCATAGTGGCATGTCGACTTCTAGAGCTGTGGTCAACGATCTATGTTTGATGCAAGAACGTAAAAAAAGGAATGGATGATCTGGAGGTGGTGCCAAATGAGCAGACACAAGGTGGCGCTATTTTCCAGTGTTTGCCAAATTTTTGGGCCTCAAAATCAGAAAATGAAGACATGGATTGTCTGCAAAAGGAGGTTCGCACAAAAAGGAAGTGGTGTACGAATTATAAGGGTTGTGCATGAAATTCTTGAGTTGGGCACGAAAAACAGCGTGGTGCACAAAATTAGTGGAGCGAAGTTTTTCGCGCAAATAGTGTTTTAGAATTAGAGCGTTGAAAAATGGTAATGGCATGGGCTGCGCGAAAAACCAGAGCAATGCGCGGAAAAATAGGAATGTGTGCGGAAAAATGTTGTGCGCAGAATGGCTGGGTAAATTTTTCGCGCAAGCAGTGTATCAAATCAGAAATAAATAAAATAAGAAAAGGAAATAGGTGAACGAAAATTTGGGGATGTTCACGCCATGTGCGTGGAAAATCAAACAGGTGCGCGTAATTCAAAGAACTGAGAGACAGTTTTGCGCGCAGGAAGGGGTTTTACACGCAGGATCAAAAACACCTATAAATATGAGGTGAAGCCCTCTCATTCAGAGAGGATCGACACTTAGACAAATCCCGAGCTCCGATGCATGGAAAAATTGAGGTATAGAGTGTTGCACGAAAATCAAAAGTGTTGCACGAAAAAGGTAAGTTCTGTGCGAAAAAGTAGATTTGCGCGAAAAGCCTTTTACGCGGCAAAAAGGTATTTTTACGCGCAAGGTTTGAATTTTACGCACAAGACACCAGGAAGGGTGCGTGAAAAATTTGGGGGTCCCGCTGGCCTTTGACAGGTGGTTAACACTCTCAAATATACTTTGCGAAGATGGAAGAATAGTAAACCATTTGGTTTTATGAAGAGAAGTGGTACCGCACACACATGACTGGTGTTTAACATCCTCATTGTGATTTGTGAAGAGAAGAAGAATGGACCGTGAAACTAAACTCAGATCTGCACAGAAAGAGGGGAATATATCTACACACTTAGGTGTTAGTAGTGAGAATCAAAGGAAGAGAAGAAGAAAGATCTAGTGCATTCAGTCATTGTACTAAAGAAGAAGGATTGAACTAAAAAGGGAATCAACTCTGAACCCTGATGCAAGCAAAGTATCTTGCTAAACATGAGGCAAAGAACTTCAATGCATATCTATTGAAGAGACCTTCACGTCTATAAACTGAGTGAGACTTCACCAAGGGCAGTGAGCCAGGGGGAGTCAATGGGAGTGACCTGAGGGAAGCGGTGAGCTATCCCTGAACCTTTGTAAAGGCAGTTTGCCTGGGATAGAGTGACTGTACCCGAACCTTTGTAATCTACAACTAGTGAAGCATAGTGGATTTTGGTACGACCGACAACCTATCGGCCTATGCTCCTTGGACTTAGCCCTTAGTGGTGAACCAAGTAAAAATGGCTGTGTCATCTCTCTTCATGTGAATGTTTCATTACTGATCATATCCATCATAAAGGTTTAACGAGTTCCTATCAACACGGGAACAATATCCACAACTTTAAGAAGAAAAAGTTGACACCCTGATTAACCCCTTCCCTCTCAGGGTGTCCCGGGGTCCTAAAAGTGGTATCAGAGGGAGGTTAACGTATGTTGGATATTCTCTAGTAATTATATAGAGAATAGGATTTGAGTTTCTTTCATAATGTAAACAATGAAGAGCAGTCTTAATGAAGATTCCATCATTTCTGAGCAGAAGTCTACATCTAGCAAGACCATGACAAAGAGGAAAAAGAAAGAGAAGAAGCAGCTGAAGAAGTCCCTCATACCCAAAGAAGATGCAGTGTCTTGTTCTCCATGCCATTTCAATAATGAAGAAACATCAGGCTTGGAAAGTATCAAGCAGGTGGTTCAGGATTCTTCCAGAAGAAAGGATGACACCCCTAATTCAAGCTTTCAGGAAAAACTCAAAACATATCTGCATGATATTCCTGAGGAAAGGGTTGCTATTATTTGTAGCCTATTCCAATCTATGCAGGTTGAGATCACTCGACTAGAAATATAATCTGACAATATGGAAAAGGGGTTGGAAATAAAAGTTATGGAAAGTATGAAGCTCACCAAACAGGTGAAAGTCTTTGAAGAAAAAGAGGAAGTCAATAAGACTCTAAAAGAAAAGATCCATGCACTTGAAGCTGAGTTGAAGAAGAGCAATGAAGTCACGAGTTTTTGTTTGGAAGAAACTTCCATGAAATTCAGGGAACTTGACTCTTTGTTACAAAACAAAGTTAAGATGCATGAAGATGAGGTTGAAATATTAAATAAGACTTGTGAAGAGAAGATGATCATGATTGAAGATCAGGAGATCATCCTCAATATTGAGGGTCAAAAATTGGAAGCCCAGTTGACCAAGATTGAGAATACACATATTGAGACTTCAAAAAAGAATGAAATGAGTGATTCTGGTACTCAATGTTCATTGGAGGCTACTAAAGCTGAAGTACCTCCAACTTGTGACAAGAAGATTATGACAACTCTTGAGTGTCCACCTCAAGAATCAGTCGCTGCTGGTACTCAATGCTCACTGGAGGATTCTATTGTCAAAAGAACTCCAACATGTGATAAGAATATCATGACTTCACTCATTGATCTATCAAAAGCAACTGAGAAAGTGAAGGTACCATCCAAACTATCTTGTACTCATGTTTCTAAATAAGTTCCTACAATCAGTGAAGGTTGGAAGAAAAGTTCTAATCAAGTATGGATGATGAAAGGTGAGTGGAATAAACCTACCACCATGGCTAGGGTGGATGAGAAGAAAAAGGAGGAAGTTGGTTCCTCAAATAGAGAACAAAAGATTAAGAAGATGGACCAACAACCTCATATAGAAGAAACAAAGAAGAAAAGATTTGTGGGCCAATGTTGGTGCTACAACAGATTTGGGCACTGTGCACTGAATTGTTTTTACAATCCCTTACATGGAAAAGCAAAGCGAAAGCCTATATCAAAGGGAAGGAATCCAGAGAAGAAGAAGCAACATCCGAAGGTCTAGAAGCATCTATTTACATCAAACAGATTTGGAATGCTTGACAACATCTGTGATGTATGCAGCGGCAGTGGTCACAAGAATGGTCCATGCCTATGTCAATAGATATCTAGAGCAGATAAGAACAAAATACCACACAAGCCAGCTAAGAAGGAAGAATATTCCTTTGGAATAAATCAGAAGAATATGATGAACACACATTTCCCCAAGAAGATCTCAAGTAGGGAAGCTGAGAAGACCCATGATTTGATATCCATGAAATTTAAGGGTCATTCATCCAAAAGAAACACTGAGTGGGATGAAACTCGGATGAACCGATGTGGAAGACCCAAACCAACTGCAACAGTTTCAAATGATATATTGGTCATCTGGCCCAACGATTTGAAAAGAATGAGGAAACATGAAGATGAAAAGGCCAAGGATGGTGACAAAGGAAAAGGAAAACTTTCACATGATGAAGACAGAGTGCAGGAGAGATTACAAACCAAGAAAAACACTTGTGTAAAAGAAGTTTTGTGTGAGAGATGCAATAAATCTGGTCACATTGCAAAAGGTTGTCTAACCTTAATACCAGAACAAGAAGCAGTCCTTAAGAGTATAAAGAATGTATCATTCATGATGGCTGTTAAGGAGAAAAATTCTCCACACAAAGCAGAAGATAATGTGAAAAGATCCATGCCACATCAACACATATCAGAACATATGTTGAAATATTCAGGCATGAAGACTGGAGTGAACAGAGGAACTTGGTTGAGAAAAGAACCTCAACCATGCAGGTCTTGTTGATGAAGCAAGGAAGAACCACCTTATTCCTATAATCATTTGTGTATTGTATTTGTTCTAATAATGCAGAGAATTGAAGGGGAAGCATGCTCTCAGGGGGAGAACCTGAGAAGTAGTGAATGCTGTCAACTCTTGATAGCCAAGATAAATAAGTTTCCATCCTTAGTAGATTCTTCAATTGATATTCAAAGATTATGAAGATGAAGGATCACTCTTGATGAAGATGATGAGGAGTGTTTCCCTTGAGGGGGAGAAAAATGAAGAAGCTTCCAAAATCATTGTTTCAATCAGTATCAACTCCAGCTGGTATTAAATGCGATTACTCTGTAAATTTCATGAAGAACATTTCATTGATGAAGGTATGTAATTTCTCAATCTCCCATCCTCAGTTACTCAGAATAGAAATCATTCAACAAAGGGGGAGTAACTGAATTGATCAGAGACATAAGAAGAATGGATGTGCCCCAAGGTCACTTATCCCGCCGATTGCACTTGAATGTTTTTTATCTGTTTGCTGATGTGAGTGCAGGAATTTCAGGTTGATTATTCCCTATCACATTTGATTTTCTTCTACCTCAAATAAAAGTGGTAAACCCTTGAAGGAAAAATACATGAGTTTTTAATCTCATGTTGGTATCATGATCTGTGAATAATGGACAACCTTGTTGACTTAATCAAATCCTCTTGTTTTCTACATCGATCATTTCTCAAGTAGACTTAGAGTGAAATGATTAATGAAACATTGCTTAAGTATGGATTGATACCCTCTCTACCAGGTGCTTTTTATTTCTTGTCAATAAGGGGGAGAGAAAGTGAAATGAAAGTTTGAAAATAAAAGGTGATTGAAGAGAAGATTCTCATTTTGACATTGACGAATTCATTTCAGAAGATGTATAAGGTATTGAAAACAAAAGACAAAGGGGGAGATTGTTGGAAACACTTTGTGTATATGGTTGTATTTGTGTCCATAGTTGTCAATGAATATCAAAATGAAGGAGATCAAGAAGTACTCCAATGAAATGAAGGAATGGAAATTCAGATGACTGTTGTACTGATCATAAGTTCAAAGAACATGTGTCAAAGGCGACACATTGTTTACAACAGTGAAGAATAGTGAGGCATAATCCATCTTTAGATGAAGAAGAAGACATGAAGGTTGATTAAAACCATGCAATTCTTCATGATTGCATGAGAACCATGCAAGATACTTCTTGAAGAATATAATCGTATGATTTGCATGAAGTAGAGGAATGACGGTTGAAGAAGAAGACAATGTGCAAGGCATTGGAATTATGTGATGGCCATGAACTTCACATTGTATCATACTATTATGATGCTAAAGCTGATCTATCAAAGGATACATATCATTATAGTGGAGTTTGTGATGAAAGAATAAGAGTTGTTGTAGAAGGAAAATCACATAGGTGATTGTGCTTGTTGACAAATCATACAGTGTCATACAAATCTGTTGACAAAGGAGATTTTATAGTGGCATATCTACTTCTAGAGCTGTGGTCAATGATATATGTTTGATGCAAGAACTTTGAAAAAGGAATGGATGATCTGGAGGCGGTGCCAAATGAGCAGACACAAGGTGGCGCTGTTTTCTAGTGTTTGCCAAATTTTTGGGCCTCAAAATCGGAAAATGAAGACATGGATTGTCTGCAAAAGGAGGTTCGGACAAAAAGGAAGTGGTGCGTGAAATATAAGGGTTGTGCGTGAAATTCTTGAGTTGGGCGCGAAAAACAGCGTGGTACACGAAATTAGTGGAGAAAAGTTTTTCGCGCAAACAGTGTTTCAGAATTAGAGCATTGAAAAATGGAAAAGGCTTGGGCTGCGCGAAAAACCAGAGCAGTGCGTGGAAAAATAGGAATGTGCGTGGAAAAATGTTGTGCGCAGAATGGCTGGGTAAATTTTTCGCACAATCAGTGTATCATATCAGAAATACAGAAAATCATCAAAGGAAAGAGGTGCGCAAAAATTTGGGGATGTTCACGACATGTGCGCGAAAAATCAAACAGGTGCGCGTAATTCAAAGAACTGAGAGACAGTTTTGCACACATGAAGGTGTTTTAAGCGCAGGATCAAAAACGCCTATAAATATGATGTGAAGCCCTCTCATTTAGAGAGTCTCGACACTTAGACAAATCCCGAGCTCTGACGTGCAAAAAAATTGAGGTATAGAGTGTTGCGCGAAAATCCAAAGTGTTGCGTGAAAAAGGGAAGTTCTGCGCGGAAAAGTAGATTTGTGTGAAAAGCATTTTACGCGCCAAAAAGGTATTTTTACGTGCAAGGTTTGAATTTTACGTGCAAGACACCAGGAAGGGTGCACGAAAAATTTGGGGGTCCCGCTGGCCTTTGACAGGTGCTTAGCACTCTCAAATATGCTTTGCGAAGATGGAAGAACAGTATACCATTTGGTTTTATGAAGAGAAGTGGTACCACACACACATGACTGGTGTTTAATATCCTCATTGTGCTTTGCGAAGAGAAGAAGAAAAACCGTGCAACTAAACTCAGATCTGCACAGAAATAGGGGAATATATCAATACACTCAGGTGTTAGTAGTGAGAATCAAAGTAAGAGAAGAAGAAAGATCTAGTGCATTTAGTCGTTGCACTAAAGAAGAAGGATTGAACTAAAAAGGGCATCAAATCTGAACCCTGATGCAAGAAAAGTCTCATGCTAAATAGGAGACAAAGAACTTCAATGCATATCTATTGAAGAGACTTTCACATCTATAAACTGAGCGAGACTTCACCAAGGGCAGTGATCCAGGGGGAGTCAACGAGAGTGACCCGAGGGAAGCGGTGAGCTATCCCTGAACCTTTGTAAAGGAAGTGTGCCTGGGACAGAGTGACTGTACCCAAACCTTTGTAATCTACAACTAGTAAAGCATAGTGGATTTTGGTACGACTGAAAAACTGTCGGCGTATGCTCCTTAGACGTAGCCCTTAGTGGTGAACCAAGTAAAAATGGCTGTGTCATCTTTCTGCATGTGAATGTTTCATTACTGATCATATCCATCATATAGGTTTAACGAGTTCCTACCAACTTGGGAACAAGATCCACAACTTTAAGTAGAAAAAGTTGACACCCTGATTCACCCCTCCCCTCTCAGGGTGTCCTGGGGTCCTACAGTTGAAGTAAAGTTTTGTGGTTTTTTAAGTAAGGTTACTTGAAAAACAATGAATGTAAATTAGAATATGTTGATGAAAAAGTGGGTTTAAGATACTGAAAAAATCGATGAGGAATATAATCATGTATACCATCTTACTAGACCCAATAATTGTGTTGATCCTGGCATAGAGCCAGATGATATTTTAGATTATTTAGATAAGTAAGAAGTTGAAGAGAATCAAGTGGATAATTCTATTAAATAATGTGGTGATCCTGCTATTCTTAAGAGACCTTTCATATCTTATTGATCTTTTAGTCCAACTATTTCACTTCCTACTAGGGAGAGTATTTTAAGTGAGAGAGATGATGAGGAGATTGAAGTGTCTGAACATTAGTAGATTAAAAGTTTCTCTATGTACTCCAAACAAGTTATAGAGGTTTAAAACGATGAAAATTGAGAGAATGGAGATAATGGTGATAGTGGAAATGATGATGGTAATAGTGATGGTCCTAATCATGATGCTACTGCTGATTTTTAAGAATATCAATCACATCATCCCTCTCTTGTTAGTTTTTTTTAGTTTGGTCTATGGAGAGACCTATTCTCGATAGATTTGAAAGTATGAAGAGACTTGTTTTATTTCATAAATTTGGTGATACTACCACTATTAGAGGTGAATCGAGGACATTTTTTGAGGTTGAGGAATCCACAGGTTCTGTCAGTCACAGATTTGATCCTGTTGATCCTACTAATATGTCTTCTCTTAGAGTTGAATATCGAACACATAATGAATGGGAGAAGTTCCTAGGGTATGTCCAAATTATACTGGACTACTCAGTGTCCAAATAAATTTGTTGTGATTATAGAAATCATAGATATTCTCAGAATTTATTCTCCCTAGTAGAGGATGAGGTATCATCTAAGGAGGATCCATACCCTAGTTCTAAATTTCATTGAATATATTATATATATTCTGATAGAGATTATGGAAGTGGTTATGACCACAAAATTCCACCATAGCATGGTGTAACTACTATTTCATATGGTATTGGGAAAAATTATAAGGGATATATTATAGAAAAATTGATAATGATGGTGATCTTCATGATTTTCCTTTATATGGACCTGTTGTTGGTTCAGAGAATGAAGAACTAGTTTTTCATTGTACTGTGAAAGTTATTTTACCTCCACTTGCTATTAAATTTGGGCCTTCAGATTTTGTTTCTATATTAGATTTTGAGTCTTTCATAGAGATGATAATTTCATATTTCAAAATAGTTTGGTTATCTCAGGTGCCTCATATCACTTAGCATAGTGAAGTTGATGCAAAAAAACTTTTTTTGTGAGTTTTTTTCTATATTCATCCCCAGATTATTTTTGTGATTAAAGAATTTGATATTAAAAATAGAAGTTTGGAAAATGAAATAAATTTTATGAGGTCTATGATAAATGAGATTAAGTCATCCTTTAATGCTATTCAGGATGCTTTGTTGGGGGATATTAGAGTCTTTACTGGATGATGCTTCGACATCTAGTGCTCTACCTTCTTAAGATTATGGTGATGCTGATATGATTAGATCCTTATTCAAGGAGGAGATTCAAGATATTATGGGTGATATCCAGTCATCTCATCAGGAGGATATTTTCCAGATCAGATAGAATTGTGAGAACATATATAAACTAGAAAGTTAGTTTTTGAACGATTCTCAAAGTGATAGGGAAACTATCACCAAGGAATAAAATACTATTTTATAGGGTATATAATAAGCATGAGTTGAATTTAAACTTAAAATTTTAATATAAAAACATATATATGAAACCTGTTACTAGGGAGTTCAAGGAATATGTAGAGCAACTCAAGGTTATGACCCATCTGCTCAAGTTATTCATAGAAGATAAGAAGGACCTCTTCTATGCTATGGAGAGAGGAGGAAATATTACTATGAAAATTTTAAAAATCATGAAGACCATATCTTATATGTATTAGGTAAAACAATGGTTTAACTTGACGCAATTCCCATTTCATCCTTCACAACATCCCCTTATACAAATCCTTCTCCACCTTACTATTATCTGTTCAATATGTCTCTAGTGGAAGAAGATAGGCATCATAAACCAATGATCATATGAGAGATTCCAACCACTACCTCATCACCCTCAACCACTACTTCTTCCTACTAAAGTTCTACATCAATGCCTCCTACCTCTGGAAAAGGACCCATTGAACCTACCTCATGAGACGAGAGTGATTCATATTAGACTTAAGTCTCTATTGTATTTTTATTTTATTTCATTTTGTATGTAATATTTTGAATCCTATATTTAATATACATTATGTTTTTTATCCTAACTGTATTTAAATTTCCTTTTTCATTCACTTTTATTATTATTTTGATAAACCAAAAAGGGGGATAACTTATTTGGATGTTTGGATGGAATTTATCCTTGATACTAAACTTATCCTTTTGATTCTATAATTATTTGAATGGAATTTTCCTTTAATTTTTTAGAATTTAACTATTGGTTTGTTTTTCTATTTTAATGTTAAAATTATTTATAACTCACATTAGACATTTTAAAGGTTAATTAGAATATTACTCTTCAAATTCATCTATTTTATGACTATGTTTGTTTTGAACATGTTTTTATAAAATTTCATGATTTTTGATTATAAAAAAGGGGATATTTTTGGAACCTCCTTGTTTTAATGATCACAAATCATGATTATTATTTTTTAATGAGATTAATGTTTTATGATAGTTTCCTATTGTATAAAAACATAATATGAATAAAATTGGTTAGGTATTAAAAAGTTCCATTGTTAGTACAACTTTTCCAATTCCAGCTTCTTCCACCTTTAGGAGTGCTAATGTCAGGATTCTACCATCATCAACTTATTCCACCACTAGAGACCTGCTACACCCTGAAATCTACTATGGAAAGAAATCTTCTACTGCCAGAACTCTGCTACTACTAGAAATCTTCTACTTCTTTTCTCTTTCCACCACTAGATCTATGCTACCATCAGGATTTCTACTGCCATCCATGTTCCACCACCAGCTATGTACTATCTCCACATTTCTGTTACCATCAGATGAGCTATTGTTAGACATTATACCACTAGTGTAAGAACCCATGTTTTTTCAGACTGTCATTTTGAGAAAAAATTTTAATTTTTGTTTTTGGATGCTCATGAGGGTTAAGATGGTCATTTTCCTCCAGTAGATGATCTTTGATAATTTTTTTGACAACTTTGTTTGTCCCGGAATAGGTAGTTTACCCTAGGATAGGAGTTTGGAGGAAATCTAAACTGTTCGAGTTTTAGCAGAATATTTAATATTTTATATTATTAAATTAAATATTAAATTATTCACGTAGGTTCATTTGTCAATAAATTTTAAATTGAGCTTCATATTGAGATTCTGTTTGAGCCGTTGAGTTCGGAATGGGGATTTTATCCTAGGTAAGTCATAAACTCATGTCGGGCATTGGGGCTAGCCCGACCCCCCTTTTCTTCTTTTCCTTTTTTTTCTTTTCTTCCTTTTCTTCTTTCCACCTCCTCCTTTCACATGTATCCTATGCCCCCTCCTTGGCCATGTAATTTGGGGAGAATTGGAGTTTGATAAATAGAGAGAGTTGGGAGGCAAGAGGGGTACCGATTGGAAGCTCTTGATGCGCTGAGTCGGCATGCAACAACCGTGTGCCTTGAAATCAACCGAAGCTTTGGCGGGTTCCTCTTAAAAGTAGGGTCGTTTATGTTTTCACCATATATCCCCTTTAAAAATGTTGTTTTAAGTCTTTAAATCCTTATATTTATTACTTTTGTCCCCTTGAGGTAGGATTTGTTGTTTCAGGGGTGAAAACGGGCGTTTTGGGGGTTTTGAGGGATTTCTCGTTGGAAAACCTAGAATACACAGCATGTGTTCCATGGGAACACACCATGTGTTCTTCCCATTCGGGGAAGAGAAATTTTTCTAAAGTACACACCATGTAATTTGAGTACACACCATGTAGTGGATGTCTATGTCATCGACCATGTAAAATAAGACAGGAAATAGTGGGTTTTAAGGAGTACACTCCGTGTACTATAAGTACACTCCATTTAGTGTCACATGGGCATGTGTTCGGGTGAAAATGAAAAGGATTTAGTAGTTTTGGGATAACTTATTCCCTGGAAGACAGAATTGGGCATGTGAGCAGTCCATTCTGATCATTTTTCCACATAGATCATAATTTTGGAATAATTTTTACATTTAGAGGTAATATAAATGGTGTTTTTAGGGTTTATATCTAAATGGAGAGGTCCTTCTACAAGTTATCGAGTTCAGTTGACACTTGGGAATGAGATTTGGCATGGATGATAGGTTGGATGTTTAGACCAACTTAGTTTATACCTTTAATATGAGATGAGTTGTGATATATCTCCTATAACCTATGCTATAAAATACTTTACCTTTGTGATACGTTCCCTTCTGGCCTATGAGGCCGTTAGACTGGACACTTTTAAGGATCTTCTAAGGGATGCCTTTACTTGTGTGCTGAACTAGGGAGTCTCTTGTAGGATCTCTCTCTCATTTTTTTTTCTTTGAGAGGACCAATGTTATAGAATGACTATATTTTTTTTCATTTGAGGATCCTGTGTAGGATTCCTCCCTTACTCTTCACTAAGGATCCCATGTTGGATGCCTTCACTCATGTTTACCTGGAGGATCTTGAGTATGATGCCTCCTCAGTGTTTGACTTGAGGGACCCAGGGGGTGCCTGTTGTTTGACTGACCTTGAGTTGTTACATCAGGTTTGGGTAGAGATGGTGTTTGGGTGTCACCTAGAACCCGCACCAAACTGGTAATCCCTTGGGGCTTTGGATGTATTGTTGGGTTGGGCATTCGGGCCACCCTCACTCATTTGTTTATATCTGACTTGGTATGCTGATACTGTATTGGTTACCAGAGGTGATTTTTGGTTGGATTCTATTGAGCCTGATGCGAAGCATCTTTCTTGTTTGTTGGGATTCCTATTATGCCCTGTGTTCTTAAGTAGAGGTGGTTTGATTCTGAATAGGGTAGTTTAACTTGCTGTGGATTTTTTTCCCATGTTGCTTGATATTGACCATTTGGTCTAGCTTGGCCTATTAGGCTGTTTTTTTCCATTCCTAGTATTGTTAGGATGGAGTGGTTTTATCAGACATGCTGTGATATGTTGTAGAATTTTAGCCAAGTAGTACATTGAGGTTTAATTTGGATTCTGATTATCGTTTGTACATGATTTCTTTACATGGGGCCGCGGGAACCTGGTGTTGTGAGACCATAGGGGAAGTTGATGTTGAGGGATTTACCAGAGTGTCTTTTATAATTATCATGTTGTGAGACCATAGGGGTGATTGACATTGAGTTCTCCCTTAGAGTGTCTATAGTTACGTTACGAGACCACATGAGGAATTGACGTTGAGTGCTTCCTTAGAGTGTCTGTAGTTTACTATTAAAAGTCTATATGGGGAATTAATGGTGAGTACTTCCTTATAGAGTCTTTGATTACACATTACTGTAGGGGGAATTAATGGTGAGTTCTTCCTTAGAGAGTCTTTGTGCTATATTCTCTTGTATTTTGAGCCAAAGGGGTTAGGCTGTGAGTACTGCCAGAGGGTTGCTTGTGTTTTATTGGTTGAACTAGAGGGTTTAGGCTGTGAGTACTTCCCAGAGGGTTAATTGTTTTTTTTAACTTTTTCAGAGACATATTTTTAGCATTGGTTGAAGTAGGTACATGTTGATGGGATTACAGACCCATAGATAGACTTATTGATTTGCGGCTTGAGTGGCACAACATTCTATTCAATTCTCTTGCATAGGATGTCTAGAATATCGAGCTTATGGTCCCAAGGATCAACTGCTGATGTTGTTTCTTGTAATTTGAATCACTTAATCATGAATATTCATATTTATGTATATGTGTATAGGTATGGGACTATACATGTGTAAGTATATAGATATGGACATCCATGATGGAACTTACCCAGTTGACAGGGATTACATACCCAAGGTTCGACTATGGTTGCACATTTGGTTTACTTCCTTTGTTGTGTTCCAACTAGGCTGAGAACGTTGTCATTGCATATACTTAGCAGCAAAATTATAGGTTGCTTGTTGGGGTAACCTACTGAGATTATTTCTCACCCCTCCACGTGCACTTCGGTGTACATTTAGACCTTATGTCTACTTTTCAGGTTGAGCATGAGTTGCTTGGTGGATAGGGCTAAGGCCCAATGTTGCATGATCGAGTAGAGCTGCTCGAGCGGTTCTACTGATTGGGCTGATGCAGTTCGACAGTGTCTGGATATCGGGTATGTGGGTTGGCTCAGAGTTAGTAGTTAAGCCCTGTGCTTTTACTTTCATCATATTTTCACTTGTATTTGTATAGTCAGCCCGGTGGGTGACCAGTGTTGTATTGTATTGCATAGCTATTTGGACTTTTACAACATTTTACTATTACTACTTGTTTTAATTTAGTTGTTTGTTTCTTCTTCACTCTGTTTACTTTCCATTGTGTATGATACTTATTTATTTTCGCTGTTTTCTTATTCTAATATGAGGGAGTAGTCTCCCCACTATCACACCCCAGGCCCTCACTACTAGTCGGTAAGCTCTAGCGTACAGGGAGGCATGCTTGAGGCCTTGTGGTGAACCGTATCAGAGCACCGGTTTAGTGGATTTCGGGTCGGGACGTTACAAAGTGGTATCAGATGAGTTTTATTTTCCTAGTATTTATTATTTGGGATATGGCAGACAACAGTATTAGGAATGTGTCGGAACCTGTGATGGATATCAGACTAGTACGTCGAGAACACTTATTTTGGTAAGAAGTCCTGGTTGTCAGGGATTGGAATTTCTGTTCTGATTTTGGGATGTTACAGTTGTATATGATTTTCTCCATGAGCGACGCACATGTTGTGTGGTGTTTTGATTTACTATGGATATATGGATCTTGGCCATTGGTAATATGCTAGGGATGGATTTATACTCTTGGATAACAAAGGCAAGAGGCGTCTCAAGCATCATACTAGGCACGTAGGATTCACAACATACAGGCCTGATAGTGTTTATTTTTATTGACGACTGATACGTTTGGGTATGCTTACACATACTTTTTACTCTGATGGTTGGTTATGTGGATCTACATTGAGGCGTTGGTGTGAGGCTGATGACTCAATCCTCATGCATAGGTGGTGCAGTGACCCTAGTTGGTTGATATGGCATGTGAATCCTTTATGTTTAACCTTTATTGGGTGTTGTTTCTCATGTTTGTGGTTATCTAGTCGGATTGTTGAGAATGATGTCGATAGATACCAAGGATTTTCTTGTGAACTGGACCTCCTTGTGGTATTTCTATATACGGATACCCGATGAGTGTCAGTTCAGTCTCTCTTCTGCTTGGGTTGTGAACTCCAGGGATTAGTTCCTTCTGGGGATGCTCGGAGAGGATCAGGGCCCTTGTAGGTTGTTTTTTGGTTTTGACTTTCTTTGGTCTTTGTAATCTTTATCGTCTTCTGAGTGGTTTTGGATCTTTTGGGCTAGGTGGTTAGACCTTGTGACCTAGTTGTGAGGATTTTTCTGTAGGGATAGGTATAAGACATAGAGACCCTTGGTTTTGACTCGAACCCTTGTAGGTCGATGTATGTTCCATTCTAGGAAGACCTATGTGAGAATGGTTGGCCTGTGTTTTCCAATTCCTTTTGGCGGTGCTTGTTTTTCGCGACTGGCTTCGATGGGAGGACTGTTCGGGTGCCTGGCCTAGTCGACCAGTGTTTCTGATATTGCTATTGCAGGTGGAATAATTTGAATCTAAATCAGTGAGTGGCAGGGTGTGATCCGAGGACCGATGTTTTGAGACTTTTTGTGGACTCAAATCCCAAAAATTGTGTTGGAATGCCCTTATGTTATAGAGGTGACATTGTGAAATGTCGAATTACCATGAAATGGTTGATGCATGCTTGAATCCTGGTTGGGTTTTGGTAGGATGTTATCATGGATCGGAGGGAGCTAGAAACACCTTCAATGAAATCTTAGTGTACTCCGGTAAGAGATGATCACACACTATCTTTATTTGTCTTGAGTAAGCTGAGAGAGCTTCGACCCTACAATGAGCTCTTTTTTATTTCTTAATGTTAATCCATGTTGATGATGGAATATGTTTTGGCTGTGCTTTCAGATATATATAAGGAAATCCTTATGGTGGGGAGTGAACCATTGGACCTTTGAGGGTGGTTTTCCTTGTTTAGGTTAAACTTCGTTGTTTTCCAGGAGCTTTTGAGCTCATAGTTTTCTTTTAAGTTGATGAAAAGGGTATCCCTACGGTGGGGAGTACCAGTTTGGTCGTAGTTGAATATCTTCTATGTAGAAGGTGGCTGTTAACACTATATGGCTAGTCGTTGGAAGGTCCATATAGCTGGGTTGTGCGGATGGTCAGGTTGGGAGCATGGCTGCTGGTTCTTTCACTTGGCTTCTTGGGGACGAGAAGGTTTATGGTGGGGAGTTTGTAAGAACCTGTGTTTTTCCGAACTGTTGTTTTAAGCAGAAATTTGAATTTTTGCTATTAGATGCTCATGAGGGGTGAGATGGTCATTTTATCCTACTAGATTATGTCAAATAATTTTTCTGACAACTCCGTTGGTCCCAGAATAGGGAGTTTAACCTAGGACAAGAGTTTGGAAGAAATTTGATCTGTTCGAATTTTAGTGGAATATTTAATATTTCATATTATTAAATTAAATATTAAATTATTCATGTAGGTTCCTTTGTCAATAAATTTTAAATAGAGCATCTTATTGAGATTCTATATGCACCATTGAGTCCAGAATGGGGAGTTTATCCTAGGGAAGGCATAAACTCATGTCGGGTGTCGGGGCCGGCCCATGCCCCTTTTTCTTCTTTTCCATTTCATTTCTTTTCATCCTTCTCTTATTTACTCCCCCTCCTTTCACACATCTCCTATGCCCACTCCTTGGTCATTTCATTTGGGGAGAATTGGATTTTGAGAAAGATATAGGGTTGGGAGGCAAGAGGGGTACCGATTTGAAGGTCTCGACGGGCTGAGTCGGCGTGCGGTAACCGTGAGTCGTGAAATCAACCGAAGCTTCAACGGTTTTAGCCAGAAGATAGGTCCATTTATGTTTCTGCCCTCAATAACCTTTAAAAATGTTGTTTTAAGTCTTTTAATCCTTATATTACTTACTTGTGGCTCGTTGAGGCTGAATAAGTTGTTTCGGGGGTGGAAACGGGCGTTTCAGGCGTTTTGAGGGATTTCCCGTCAGAAAACCCAGAATACATGGCATGTGTTCCAGGGGAACAGGCCGCGTGTTCTTCCTATTCTGGGAAGACGAAGTTTTCTAAATTACACACTGTGTACTTTGAGTACACACTATGTAGTGGATGTCTGTATGACGGACCGTGTGAAATAAGACACGAAATAGTGGTTTTTAAGGAGTACACCCCGTGTACTATAAGTACACGCCGTGTAGTGGTACATGGGAATGTGTTCGGGTGAAAACGAACATGGGATGCCTTTTTTTGAACATTACATGGCATGTACAGTAAAGTACACACCGTGTATTATTACACAGGAAGACCCCATGGGTTTGGCCATGTGTTATGGCCATGTACTACTTCAGTTTAGTAGTTTGGGGATAACTTATACCCTGGAAGTCATAATTGGGTGTGTGAGTAGTCTATTATGATTATTTTTTCACGTATATCGCAATGGTGGAATCCTTTTGACATTTATAGGCCATATAAATGGTGTTTTGGGGGTTTCTATATAAATGGAGAGGTTCTTCCTCTAATTATCGAGTTCAGTTGACACCTGGGAGTGAGACTTGGAATGGATGATAGGTTGGGTGTTCAAACCAACTTAGTTAAGACCTTTAAAATGAGATGAGTTTTGATATATCTCCTATAACCTATGATACAAAGGACGTTCCCCTTGTGAGACATTCCCTTCTGACCTATGAGGTTGTGAGATCAGGCACTTCTAAGGATCCCCTGAGGGATGCCTTTACTTGTGTGCTGACCTAGGGAGTCCCTTATAGGATCTATCTCTTGTTTTTTCCTTTGAGGGGACCCATTTTATGGAATTCCTATGTTTTCCTTCATTTGAGGATCCCATGTAGGATTCATCCCTTACTCTTCGCTAAGGATCCCTTGTAAGATGCCTTCGCTTGTGTTTACCTGGAGGATCCTGAGTATGATTCCTCCTCAGTGTTTGGCTTGAGGGACCTAGGGGGTGCCCATTGTTTTACTAACCCTAAGTTGTTACATTAGGTTTGGGTATAGATGGTGTTCAGGTGTCACCTAGAACTCTTTCCAAAATGGTAATTCCTTGGGGCTTTGGATGTATTGTTGGGTTGGGCGTTTGTGGCCACCATTACTCGTTTGTTTATATCTGACATGGTTTGCTGATGTTGTAGTGGTTACCTGAGGTGATTCCATGTTGGAGGCTGTTGAGTTTGACGTGAGGCATCTTTCTTGTTTTTTGGGATGCCTATTATGCCTTGTGTTCTTGAGTAGAGGTATTTTGATTGTGAATAGGGTAATTTAACTTGTTGTGGATGTGTTTTCCCATGTTGCTTTTTATTGGCCGTTTAGTCTAGATTTTCCTGTCAGGATTCTTTGTTTTCCATGACTAGTATTTTTAGTATAGAGTGGTTTTATCTGACATGCTGTGATATGCTATAGATTTTTAACCAAGTAGTACTTTGAGGTTTACTTTGTCTTCTGATTATCGTTTGTGAACAATTTCGTTACATGGGGCTGCGGGAACCTACCAAGAAAATCGAGTCTGGTTGGACCATCCCCATAAAATATAAATAAAAAGTAGGAGTACAAAGTCAGGCGGATCAAGAAGTTTTACAAATTCAGGAATAAGACACTCCCCTCATATCAGCATCTACCAATGGTTCACAAAAGTCAGGAGCTCAAAAGGACCACATGGTAGTCATTTCTGTGACTGACCTCTTGGACAAGCCATCAACCACTTGATTAGCCTCTAGGTAGACATGAGATATCATTAAGTTGAGATTCATTTCCTGATTAAGACATCCAATCCAGTGAGATAAAATACTCCATGGAATATCCCAGGTTCTCGTTTTGAGAGCATGTACGACAAGCTTAGAGTCTAATTAAATCCATAAGAGGTTCCAGTTATGAAAGACAACATGACTTACGACATAGATAATGGCCCATAGTTCTTCTTGATATGCAATTCCCATCCCAATAAAATGATAAAAACAGCCCTTGAAAAAACCACGATACGTTCGGAAGACACCTCCACAACCCAATCTTCCCGGCACTCCAGATGCATCTCCATCAACATTAACTTTAACACATGGAAAGATCAGTGGTATCCAGTGAATAAATTTAATCATCAATGGCTTATTCAGTTTACCTATAATACCAAGCATCCACAATGAATTTAAATATGAATAGGTATTATCCATGCAGCCATTCTATATCTCATTGGAGGCATGTACGTCTCGATGAACCAGTATTTCACTTGCATGGAAAGATGGAGCTTTACTGTCAAACAAGAGGTTTTTCCAGGATGTCCAGATGGTGTGAAACACCGCTACTGTAGAAAACAGTAGCATATTCTGGACCTGTGCGCTCATACCAGATTTGGAGATGTATGTCATCAAGTCGTCCAGTAAGCTATGTGAGCATAAATCCATGTTGAAGATGTCTCTAATGTATTTCCATAGCTTCTGAGAAAAAGGGCAGTAGATGAAGAGGTGTTGTGTAGTTTCCGTTTGATTCAGGCACAGATGGTAGGAAGACACAATAATTTGACCAGCCTTTCATAATTTATCATGATTTGGTAGCCTATTATTCCATATTCTCTAGAGAAGAAGAAGCTGTGAGGGCTGGACAAAAGTTTCTTTGAACCTGAGTAACCAAGAAGAAGCTTGTGAGGAGCCAAAAAGATGCAGGTTATAGGACTCTTTGAGATTAAAGTGTCCGTTCCTGTTGGGCTTCCATACCAGGACATCACTATCCATGAAAGGGTAGGTCTAGATTTCATATTTATCTTAGGGAGTGACCATGATTTTAGGATTATCACACTGATCCAGAAAATCTCCTATATACATATCCAGAAGGTGTGAGGGAATATCACCAGTATACAATGGGCTGTCTAGCTAGGGACTGTTACAATAGTTGATCCTAGAATTCCGGACACAAGCCATTTAGAGTTTTGGATAATTTCATTAAATGATTGCTGAATGGAGGTCCAAACAGATGATGAAATATAGTGAGGGTATCCATTAATAAGCCTCATTATGAACCTGCATGATAGAAAATCCATTGATGAGTCATTAGAGGTTAAAAGATTCCATGTGAATTTATTAATGACCCCCTCATTGAATATCTAAATATCCTTGATTCCAAGACCACCCAACTCAATGGGTTTAATAAAATCCTTCAAAGCAATGATAATCAATTTTCTTTCAATGATAGAGCCTGTCCAGATGAAATTCCTCATCATGCACTAAAGTTATTTGAGCAGATTTTTTGTCCATTTATAGAGTGAGAAAGAATAAACAAATTTTGAGGTAATAACTGAGTTAACAAGGCACAAACTCCCAGCTTGAAACAGTGCTTTAACCGTCCATTTCTCCATCTATTTAATGATACTGGAGTAAATTCCATCAATATACTACATTCTTATCCTACCAAAAAGATTATAACTCCAAGATAAATGAAAGACAGGGCCCCTTTCCTAACTCCAAGGGACCTGGCGACCCTTTTCTATTTACCAACAGTAACCCCATCACCAAAAACAATAAAGGATTTACTCTCGATTATATGTTGTCCATAAATAGTCTCATAGTGTGAGAAGAAATATTTGAAAGAATAAATTGACCACCTTGAGGCTTCCCCAAAAATCAAGATGTCATCAGCATATAGAAGATGAGAAGGGACAAGGTTATCCCTGCCAGCTTTTATCTATCTAAATAAATCAATTTGAGATAACTCATTAAGGCATGTTCTCATGTATTCTTCAGCAATGAAAAAACGAAGCCCAGAGAGAGGATCACCTTGTCGAACACCTCAGGTGCATTGAAAATAACCCATGGGAGATCCATTAATTAAAATGGACAACCTTACAGAGTTAAGAATACTTATGACAAGATTAATGAATCCGCTTGAGAAACCAAATCTCCTAAGAACATTAAGAAGAAAGTTTCACTTGAGGGTGTCAAAGTCTTAAGAGATGTCAATTTTGAGAGAAAAATTCCCATGTATTACCTTCTTTTTCATTAGGTTGATGCCTTCAGATGCAATGAATAGGCAGGTCTGAATGTTTCAATCAGGTATGAAGCCATACTGATTCAGTGAGATGTGGTCCTTGATAAAGCCCCCTAATCTATTCATCAAGATTTTACTAATGATTTTTGGGGTGGTGTTCCCAATCGCAACTGGCCTGAAGTCTTTGACATCAATTGCATTGCCCTTTAGGAATCAAGGTAATAAAATTAGAGTTTAAACCACAAGGCATGTAACCCTGAGTGAATAACTCCCTGACTACATTAACCAAATTATCATGAACAATATCCCAATAGATCATAAAAAACTTGTTGGTGAAGCCATCTAGTCCAGCTGCACTTTCCACGCTAAGAGAGAAGAGGGCCTCCTTGACTTCATACTTTGAGGGAACCCTTATAAGAGAAAGATTTTGAACCTCCTCAATATAAGGGGAGATGTTATCAATCATCTTCTAAATGTTGTCCATGACATCATCGGAATAGAGGCCAGTGAAATAATTCACAACTGCGTTTGAAATATCACTTTCAGAGGTTTAGAGACAACCATAAAATTTAATGGCCTTTAGTCCTGCTCTGATCCTTTTTTCTTTGTGCATCTGGTGAAAAAATTTAGAGTTTCTATCACCATCATTCAACCAATTTACATTCAACTGATTACAGTCCAACCTTTCTTTGATAGTCAAAAGGTCATCAATCCTAGAAAGTGATTGAATTCCGTCATGTGAGGGACTGTCACCATTCTGATTTCTTATTTGAAAGCTAGCCAATTGAGCCTCAGTAGCCTTGATCTCATTATCAAGTATAGAGAAAGATTCTTTGATCTATTCATGTAGAATTACTTTAATAGTCTTAAGTTTATAATCAAGAACATGCAATGGGATGCCTTGACAATTAGACTTCCAAGCCTTAATAATGACTTCCCTGCATCCAAGAGTTACAAGACATCCATTATTAAAGCAAAAGGGTAGAGGACCAAATACGAATACCATAGAGAAGATATCAATCACAATGGGATTGCGATCTGAGTTATATTTTGGTAAAGTGTGTCCAGATATACCAGGGTCAGCACTCTCATCATCCATCTAAACAAAGCATCAGTCAAGTTTACTTGACTGCCTTCCATAAATAGTATACCTGCTCCATCTAAAGGCAGCTCCCGCAATTGGAATTTCTGCAAGTTGACATTGATCAATGAAAGATGAGAAATCCAAGGAGGCTTCCCTATTGAAGTTCAAACCAGTTTTTCTTCAGATCTCAAAAGAGTGTTGAAATATCCCATTAACACCCATTTATTGAAGGTCTATCCAGAAAAGGCATTAAGATCTCTACAAAGCTCCCTTATTTTTGTATAGGATGAGGATGAATAAACAAAAGAGGCCTCAAGGATATAACCTTGAAAATTTCATGATACTAAGACCCATTGTGGATTCTTAACATAATATTTTAGCTGTACACTCTCATGCATGAAAACCTAGAGATGATCTTTGTTGATATCATGTAGATTTTGAGAAATAAACTGGTATCCAAAAGAACTCCATTTGAAAGCTTTCCACTTGTCAAAGATAATTTTGGGCTCGGTAATGCCAATAAACATAGGTTTATAGGCCATAATGTAGTGTCTAAGGGCCCTGGTCGTTGGGTTGTTCCCAAGCCCTTGACAGTTCCAGAAAAAAAACTTCATTGAGGAAGGGTTTGGATCCTTCTCAGGGGCCTCTTTTCATTTGTGATAGCCATTGGGCCTCTTCCTTTTCTTCCAGTTTCCCTTTTCTCCTTTACATCAGAGATTACAGTCACACCATCACCACCCTTGGAGTCAGCATTACCACTGTCATTGGGATCAGCATGAGGTTCATCAATCGGACCACTCAGTGGGAGAAAAACCTACATGTCTTGAGGGCCATCAACATCC
This sequence comes from Viscum album, assembly GCA_963277665.1. Lineage (NCBI taxonomy): Eukaryota > Viridiplantae > Streptophyta > Magnoliopsida > Santalales > Viscaceae > Viscum > Viscum album. The sequence continues at coordinate 1,537,374,870 of OY728152.1, forward strand.
TCAGACCAAAAGATACCACTCAGAGGAGAAGAATTATTGCTGGAAAGTGGATTACAAGGGTCACTGCCCAAGTGAGGTGACCTTCTCACAACCTTTTTTGGGTTAGCCTGTATAAAGGGGTAGTCTAGAGTTCCAGCAGTTGCAGATTTTTCATCCTCACCTATTGTTCTTTCCCCATTTTTGGAGGTAGCAACAGATCCTTAATGCCCTTCCAGGAGGACAACCTCATCCACTCTAGGGGTAGGACTCATGATAAGAGGGAGTCCCTCCCTCTGTTAAACTTCATCCATGATGGGCAAGGACTCCTGCAGAGGCATGTGAGAAGACCCCGACTTATTGGGAGACTGCACAGTAAGCAGGACCACACCATCACCTGAGTGGACAGGGTCATGCACGACCTGTGCAGGTGCAACATCCTGAACCATGGCATATTTCCCCCCAACACATGTAGAAGCATCAACTACATTCACACCCAACTCCGCACTACCATCTGCATCTCCCACACCTATAGATCGTGCACCATTAGGGGGAATTGATGTTGAGTGATTTCTAAAAGTGTCTTTTATAATTATCACGTTGCGAGACCATAGGTGGGATTGATGTTGAGTGCTCCCTTAGAGTGCCTATAGTTACGTTACAAGACCATAAGAGGAATTGATGTTGAGTGCTTCCTAGGAGTGTCCGTATTTTATTATTAAAAGACTATAGGGGGAATTTATGGTGAGTGATTCCTCAGAGAGTCTTTGATTACACATGACTATAGGAGGAATTGATGGTGAGTGATTCCTCAAAGAGTATTTGTTATATCTTCTCTTGTATTTTGAACCAGAGGGGTTAGGCTATGAGTACTACCCAGAGGGTTTCTTGGGTTTGATTGGTTGAACCAGAGGGGTTAGGCTATGAGTACTTCTCAGAGGGTTACTTGTTTCTGTTTAGCTTGTTCAGAGACATATTTCTGGAATTGGCCGAAGCAGGTACGTGTTGATGGGATTACAGACCCATAGATTGACTTATTGATTCATAGATTGAGTGGCACGACATATAGATTAGTTCCCTTGCATAGGATGTCCAGAAGATCAATCTTATGGTCCCAAGGATCGACTGCTGATGTTGTTTCTTGTTATTTGAATCACCTAATCATGAATATTCATATTTATGTATATTTGTATAGGTATGGGACTATACATGTGTATGTATATAGATATGGACATCAATGAGGTAACTTACCTAGTTGATAGGGATTATATACCCAAGGTTCGACTGTGGTTTCACTTTTGGTTTACTTCCTTTATTGTGTTCCAGCTAGGCTGAGCACGTTTCTGTTGCATACACTTAGCATCAAAATTATAGGTTGCTTGTCGGGGTGCCCTAATGAGATTATTTCTCACCCCTGCACGTGCAACTCAGTGTACATGTAGACCTCATGTATGCTTTTCAGGTTGATAACGAGTTTCATGGTGGATAGGGCTAAGGAACAGTGTTGCATGATCGAGCGGAGCTGCTCGAGTGGTTCTACTAATCGGGATGATGCAGTTAGAAAGTGTTTGGAGATCAGGTACATGGGTTGGCTCGGAGTTAGTAGTTGAGCTCTGTGCTTTTACTTTCAGCATCTATTGTCCATTTATTTTTATGGTTGTTCCTGTGGGTGACCAGTGTTGTATTGTATTGCATAGTTGTTTGGGATTTTACAATATTTTTCTATTAATTTTTTTTTATTTTAGTTGTATATTTCTTCTGCACTATGTTTACTTTACATTGTGTATGATACTTAGTTATTTCCATTGTTTTCCTACTCTATAATGAGGGAATAGTCTCCCCACTATCACACCCTAGGCCCTCGCTACTAGTCGACAGCCTCTGACGTGTGGGAAGGCATGCTTGAGGCCTTGTGGTGAATTGGATCAGAGCACCGGTTTAGTGGCTTTCAGGTCGGGAAGTTACAAAATGGTATATGAAGAGTTTTATTTTCTTGGTATTTACTATTTGGGATATGGTAGACATGAGTATTAGGAATGTGTCGGAACCTGTGATGGATATCGGACTGGTGCTTCCAGAACACTTATTCCGGTAAGAAGTCCTGGTTTCCAAGGTTTGGGATTGCTGTTATGATTTTGTGATGTTACAGTTGTATATGATTTTTTCCTTGAGTGATGCACATGTTGTGTGGTGTTTTGATTTACTATGGATCTATGGATCTTGGCCATTAGTAATATTCTAGGGATAGATTCTGACTCTTGGCCGATAAAGTCAAGAGACGTCTCATGCATCATAATAGGAACATAGGACTCACAACATATAGGCATGCTAGTGTGTGTTTTTATTGACGACCGAGTCCTTTGGGTATGATTACACATACTTTTTACTCTAATGGCAGGTTATTGGATCTACGTTGAGGCATTGGTGTGAGGATGATGACTCAGTCCTCATGCACAGGTGGTGCAGTGATCCCAGTTGGTCGATATGGAATGTGATGCCTTTCTGTTTAACCCTTATTGGGTGTTGTTTCTTGGGTTTGTGGTCATATAGACAGATCATTGAGAACGATGTAAATAGATACCAAATATTTTCTTGTGAACTGGACCTCATTGTGGTTTTTCTGTATACGGATACCCGATGAGTGTCAGTTCATTTTCTATTCTGTTTGGGTTGTGAACTCCAGGGAGTAGTTCCTTCTAAGGATTCTCGGAGAGGATTAGGGATCTTGTAGGTTGTGTTTTGGTTTTGAATTTCTTTGTTCATTGTGATCTTTACCATCTTCTGAGTGGTTTTGGATCGTTTGAGTTAGGTGGTTAGACCTTGTGATCTAGTTGTGAGGCTTTTTCTGTAGGGATAGGTGGAAGACCTAGAGACCCTTGGGTTTGACTAGAACCCTTGTAGGTCGATGTCTATTCTGTTCTAGGGAAACATGTGTGAGAATGGTTGGCCTGTGTTTTCCAATGCCTTTTGGCAGTGCTTGTTTTTCACGACTGGCTTCGACGGGGAAGATTGTTCAGGTGCCTGGCCTGGCCGACCAATGTTTCTGATGTTTCTATTGTGGGATGCATCATTTGAATATAAATCAGTGAGTGGCCAGGTGAGATCCGAGGACCGATGTTTCAAGACTTTCTATGGACTCAGATTCCAGAAGTTGTGTTGGAATGTACTTATGTTATAGAGGTGACATTGTGAAATATTGTATTACCGTGAAATGGTTGACCCGTGCTTGAATCCTGGTTTAGTTTTGGTAGGATGTTAGCATGGATCTGAGGGAGATGGACACACCTTTAGTTAAATCTTAGTGTACTTCTGTAAGAGACGATCATGTGCTATCTTGATTCATCTTGAGTATGCTGAGAGAGCTGCGAACTTACATCGATCTATTTTTTCATTCTTAATTTTTATCCCTGTTGAGGATGGAACCTTTTATGGTTGTGCTTTCAGAGCTATGTAAGGAAATACATATAGTGGGGAGTGAACCATTGGCCCTTTGAGGGTGGTTTTCCTTGTTTAGGTTGAACTTTAATGTTTTCTAGGAGCTTTTTAGCTCATAGTTTTCTTTTAAGATGACGACAAGGGTATTCCTATGGTGGGGAGTACCAGTTTGGTCGTAGTTGAATATATTCTATGTAGAAGGTGGTTGTTAACGCTATTAGGCTGGTCGTTGGATGGTCCAGATAGCTTGGTTTTGCAGATGCTTGGGTTGGGAGCATGGCTGCTGGTCCTTTCATTGGGCTTCTCAAGGACGAAAAGGTTTATGACGGGCAGTTTGTAAGAACATGTGTCTTTCCGGACAGTCGTTTTGTGCAGAAATTTGAATTTTTACTATTGGATGCCTGCGAGGGGTAAGATAGTCATTTTCCCCTACTATCTAATCTCAGATAATTTTTTTGACAACTCCGTTGTTCCCGAAATAGGGAGTTTACCCTAGGACATGAGTTTGGAAGAAATATGAGCTGTTTGAATTTTAGCAGAATATTTAATATTAAAATTATTAAATTAAATATTAAATTATTCACGGAGGTTCATTTGTCAATAAATTTTAAATGGAATTTCAGATTTATATTTCATCTACGCCATTGATTTCGGAATGGAGATTTTAGCTTAGGGAAGGCATAAACTCATGTCGGGTGCCGGGGCCGGCCTGGGTCCCTTTTTCTTCTTTTCCTTTTCTTTTATTTTCTTCCTTCTCTTATTTACTCATCCTCCTTGAACACATCCCCTATGCCCCTTCCTTTTCCATGTCATTTGGGGAGAATTTGAGTTTGAGAAAGAGAGAATTTGGGAGGCAAGAGGGGTACCGATTCGAAGCTCTCGACGTGTTGAGTCGGCGTGTGACAACCGTGTGCCTTGAAATCAACCAAAGCTTCGGCGGTTTCCACCCGAAGGTAGGGCCATTTATGTTTTTGAAATAGATCCCATTAAATTTTTTTTTTATGTTTTTAAAGCCTTATATTTATTACTTATGGCCCCTTGAGGCCGGATCTGTTGTTTCGGGGGTGAAAACAGGCGTTTCGGGCGTTTTGAGGAATTTCCCACCGAAAAACCTAGAATACACAACATATGTTCTAGGGAAACACACCATGTGTTCTTACCACTTAGGGAAGAATAATTTTTCCAAATTACATTCCGTGTAATTTGAGTACACGCCGTGTAGTGGATGTTTGTGTGACCGACCGTGTGAAATAAGACATAGAATAGTAGTTTTTAAGGAGTACACACCGTGTACTATAAGTACACGTTGTGTAGTGGTACAAGGGCATGTGTTTGGGTGAAAAAAAACACACGATGACTTTTTTTGAATATTAAATGCCATGTAAAGTAAATTACATGCTGTTTACTAATACACAGGCAGACCCCATGGGTTTGGCCATGTGTTCTGGCCAGGTACTACTTCAGTTCAGTAGTTTTAAGATTACTTATGCCCTGGAAGTCAGAATTGGGCATGCGAGTAGTCCATTCTGATAATTTTTCCACATAGATCACAATGGTGTAATCCTTTTGAAATTTAAAGGTTATATTAATAGTGTTTTATGGATTTCTATCTAACTGGAGAGGTACTTCCTCCAGTTATCGAGTTTAGTTGACACCTAAGAGTGAGACTTGGTGTGGATGATAGGTTGGGTGTTCAGACCAACTTAGTTAAGAACTTTAATATGAGATGAGTTCTATGATATCTCCAATAAACTATGCTACATAGGACGTTCCCCTTGTGAGATGTTCCCTTATGGCCTATGAGGCTGTGAGACTGGGCACTTCTAAGGATCCCCTAAGGGATTCCTTTACTTGTGTGCTAACCTAGGGAGTCCCTTGTAGGATCTCTCTGTTGTTTTTTATTTTTAGAGGACCCAGATTATGGAATGCCTATGTTATCCATCATTTTAGAATCCCTTTTTAGATTCCTCCATTACTCTTCTCTAAGGATCCCATGTAGGATGCCTTCGCTCGTGTTTACCTAGAGGATCCCGAGTATGATCCCTTATCATTGTTTGACTTGAGGGACCCAGGGGGTGCTTGTTATTTGAATGAACCTAAGTTGTTATGTCAGGTTTGGGTAGAGATGGTGTTCGAGTGTCACCTAGAACCTGTGACAAACTGGTAATCCCTTGGGGCTTTGGATGTATTATTGGGTTCGGTGTTCGGTCCACCCTCACTCGTTTATTTATATCTGACTTGGTTTGCTGATACTGTAGTGGTTACCAGAGGTGATTCTTAGTTGGAGGCTATTGAGCCTAACATGAGGCATATTTCTTTTTTTGGGATGCCTATTATTCCTTGTGTTTCTAAGTATAGGTGGGTTGATTGTGAATAGGGTAATTTAACTTTATGTGGATGTGTTTTCCCATGTTGCTTGATATTGACCGTTTGGTATATATTTTCTTGTTAGGATGATTTGTTTTCCATGCCTATTATTGTTAGGATGGAGTGTTTTTATCTGAAATGCTGTGATATACTGTAGACTTTTAGCCAAGTACTACTTTGAGGTTTACTTTGGCTTCTGATTATTGTTTGTGCACAATTTCTTTACACGGGGCTGCGGGAACCTAGTGTAGTGAGACCATAGGAAAAATTGACATTGAGGTATTTCCTAGAGTATATTTTATAATTATCATGCTATGAGACCATAGGGGGGATTAATGTTGAGTGCTCCCTCAGAGTGTCTATAGTTACGTTATGAGACCTCAAAAGGAATTGACGTTGAGTGCTTCCTCAGAGTGTCTGTAGTTTACTATTAAAAGACTATAGGGGGAATTGACAGTGAGTGATTCCTCAGAGAGTCTTTTATTACACAAGAATATAGGGGAAATTGATGGTGAGTTCTTCCTCAGAGTGTTTTTTTATATCTTCTCTTGTATTTTGAGCTAGAGGGGTTAGGCTGTGAGTAGTTCCCAGAGGGTTGCTTGTGTTTGATTGTTTGAACCAGAGGGGTTAGGCTGTGAGTACTTCCCAGAGGGTTACTTGTTTTTGTTTAGCTTGTTTAGATAGATATTTACGGAATTTGCCAAAGTAGTTACATGTTGATGAGATTACGGACCCAGAGATCAACTTATTGATTCATGGCTTGAGTGGCATGACATCCAGCTCAGTGCCCTTCAATAGGATGTTCAGGAGATCGGGCTTATGGTCCCAAGGATTGACTACTTATGTTGTTTCTTGTTATTTGAATCGCCTAATCATGAATATTCATATTTTTGTGTATGTGTATAGGTATGGGACTATACATGTGTACGTATATAGATATGGACATCCATGATGGAACTTACCCAGTTGACATGGATTATATAACCAAGGTTCGACTGTGGTTGCACGTTTGGTTTACTTTCTTTGTTGTGTTCCAGCTAGGCTGAGCACATTGTTGTTGCATACACTTTGCATCACAGTTATAGGTTGCTTGTTGGGGTGCCCTACTGAGATTATTTCTCACCCATGCACGTGCACCTCAGTGTATGTGTAGACCTTATTTCTATTTTTTAGGTTGAGAACGAGTTGCATAGTGGATAGGGATAAGGCCCAGTGTTGCATGATTGAGTGGAGCTACTCGAGTGGTTCTACTGATTGGGATGATGCAGTTCGACAGTTTCTGGAGATCGGGTACGTGGGTTGGCTCAGAGTTAGTAGTTGAGTCCTGTGCTTTTACTTTTAGCATCTTTTGTACATGTATTTGTATGGTCGGCCTGGTGGGTGACCAGTATTTTATTGTATTGCATAGTTGTTTGGTCTTTTACGACATTTTACTATTACAACTTGTTTTATTTCAGTTGTTTATTGCTTCTTCACTCTATTTACTTTCCACTATGTATGATATGTAGTTATTTATACTGTTTTCTTACTCTGGTATGAGGGCATAGTCTCCCCACTATCACACCCTAGGCCCTCGCTGCTTGTCAGCAGCCTTTGGAATATAGGGAGGCATGTTTGAGGCCTTATGGTGAACTAGTTTGGAGCACCAGTTTAGTTTATTCTGGGTCGGGACGTTACAACTAGTTCCACTGTTATACTACCATACATGCTACTACCAGTTGTGTTATCGCAGGACCATGCTACCTCCAACCTTTATACCATTGTTATTTTTCTGCATTTGAATTAAATTAATCCAATGGGTAGTTTATGGGAGTTAATGAAATTGGTTTATTTAATTATTATTTATAAACTATTTCTTAGATTCACAGAATAAAAAGTTAATGGTTCGGTATAAGGATCCAGGAAATTTTATAATTATTAATCAATGGGTATTCAGACCTAAAGAGATATATATTTATGAAGGAATCCCATATGAATTATAGTTGGATATGCGAATCATACATTTAGCTCATAACAATAAATTATAGTGTGAAAGTGTTGAACTTATCGAAGAATAAGAACCTTTCTATGGAAAATATTTTCAGAAAACATGCAGACATAAAAGTTAACCTTGTGAGACTCTATTTTCTAGTACTCTAGTGAAATCATTTCGAGATCCTCAACAAGTAAATATCATGTAATATTGATTACCTAGAGCATTATAGATCGAGAATCCATAAATATTATATATCTTATTAATTACTTCCCCTTTTTTTTTATTTCCTTTTGAGTAGTGTGATTATTTTTCTATGTTTATTTATATACACTAACTCTTGTGGTTAAAATGGGGAACTGTCTATATTCTCTAAACCCTTTTTATATGTGTAGCCGCATAAATTTTGAAAGAGGTACCTATATGGTCTTTTTTTTCATACCTTGTAAAACTACGGATGAGGCTTTGAGCCTGAGTAGATTGTGCAATTTCTTTTTTAAACAATCCATGATTTGGCTCAGATTATTTGATAAAATAATCATCTTGGCAGTGAGTGATTATCATGTGGAAGGGATTGGGTCTTAACTTTAGAGTGAACCCCTTGTTTATTATATTCTGTGTTTGTGTTTTGTTCCTTTTTTTAAACCATAAAGTACATTTTTTAGTATGTAAAAAAACAAACTTTTATATTTAATCTTAACCAGTGTATATATAAATGTTTTTTAAGTAAATCAATTTAAAAAGATAAATTAATTTCATATATTGATTTAAATGATCCATAATCAAAATTTGAGAAATATTTTGAAGTATCAAACTTATATTAAACTACTTCTTTGACTAACTATGCATTTTTAATTAAATTAGGGGATTTTATTAGAAATTTTTTAATATAATTTTTTTGGGTACTCAATTCACCCCACCCCCCTCTTGAGTTACCCACTCTAACCAGTAGTATATATGTGAATTATCAATCTTCCCATAAGGAATAAGTACCAAAACATAGTAATAATACTATCTGAGTCTATTTAGCTATTCTGTAAATCTTGACCTTTGAAATTATAATAGATCTATGTTATAAAATTTCATCTTTTATCATTATATTAGTTCACTATTACTATAACGACCCATATATTTATAGAATAATACTTTTTGATTTCTATTAATACGTATGAATAAGATATTAATTTTACGTTTAATGGGATTATCTTTTTGATAGCGTACCTGATACGCAACAAGGGGTTTCTCCGAAATCTTACATTATACACAACTTTGAGTTATGCTAAAATATAATACAATAATAATATTATTACGATAGTTAAAGCCTATATCTTGGATTGGAGGGAATACATATTGTAAAATAAATTTTGAAATATGGTTTACAAATGTTTAAATAATTATTTGTTTGTTACAAAATTTATTAGAAATGGAAAAAAAACCAATTGAATCTAAAGGATGTGTTTTTATGAAAACCTATTTAAAAGAGAATATTTTTTTTGAATCACTCTCTATGTATCTTTAATTAATAAAAAACATATGATATATATTCAATTTAATGTTTTAAATTCATCTTATATGTTTTATAGATATGATATAAGAAAAAATTCAATTTTTTTCGGATAAAAGAGGTATTTTTCTAAAACTGCAGTTTTACCACCTTTTGATGGCGAACCCTTTTTAAATCTAGTTTTTGTCAATTTTATATTTTATATTTGAAAAAATAAACTTCTTTTATAGAATAAGGACATAAAAATTTACTTTGGATGAAATTTTGTTATTTTTCTGATGAAGTTAATTTTTTATGAATAGAGAAAAAATACTGCATTTTAATTCAAAACTGCCTTTTCATCTAATTTATTTATATAGATAGATTATTATTTTAATTGGTTTTAAAGTATAATTGGATTATATTTTTATCATTTATTCTAATTTAGGTCATTGGAGGAAGTTTCACTTTTAAATTGAAAAAAACACATGTCTATATTTTTATAGTTATTACTTCTTAAAAAACCCATTTTTTGGTTTTGACAACGAGAATTAATTTTAAATTAATTACTGCAACTTTGGTGTTTTTAGTTGGAAAAAATGGATTCCATATTTTGAATCTAGAGGTCCAAATTTAGTAAATAGTTACTCTTTATTTTTATCCATTATGAATAGTATCTTCAGTAACTATTTTATTTACCACGGTTAAAGGGTAAATATGGTAAATAAGGGTAAAAAATAATATTATAATAATATTAAATTACGCTAAAACATATCCTAATATTATTGGATGATATATGTCTGACCATGGGCATCCTTGGGTCGATTTTGGGGCCCCATGGAGCCAATTTAATTTTAAAATGACATTTTATAAGAATTAATTTAAAGTAAAGAAAAATGTAACATAAACATGTATCTTTTAGGAATTTTTTTAAATATGGGGTTATATAAGTAATATTTTTGACAATAAATAGTCATTATAAAGATAAAAAGATTTTATACATCATGTTTTTTTATTTATAAAATTTAGACATCATATAAATAAATTTATTTTTGACATAATAATGTTGTAGTGATTACCATATTAATGAATGATTTAAATAAATGAGATTATTAATATTAAAATAAATTTATTTTAAAACTTTTTATGCCATAAAAGAATTTTAGTGATGATTATTACTTTTTTTATTTGATGTAATGATGTTTTTTCGACATAATCAAGTTGTTTTAGTTTTTTTAAAAAGTCATGATATGAATAGTATAAAAATTAACATAAATGAGTTCTTAAAAAAAATACTATTTTATTAAATGATATAATATTCTTTAAAATCTAAGATTTGGAAAAATTAATTATATAATTCCTAAAATGTAATTAATGAACCAGTTTAGGTTAGAAATTTCATTTTATGGTAACTATGTTAACCATATAGTATGAATATTCAAGAAGATGTGGTGAGAGTTAAATTAGTTAACTAAGGGTTAACGGTAAATGGTAAGGTTAAATTTGAAACCAAAACCGATCTAAAACCTATTGGTTGAGAGGATTTAGAACACTCCTCAAATTATCTTTTAACTAAATGAGTTGGGGACCTTTTGAAATCGAAATGTAGTTTATAATTAAATAATCTTTCAATAAATTCCTAAAGTGGACCTCCTTCCTCTTATAAATGGTCATAACCTCAAACCCTTACTCACACCTATCAATAAAATTAGATCATAAAAACTATAACTAAATAATATCCAAACATACCTATATTATTTCTAAGTTCCTCACCTTGGGAATAAGACAATTCAAGAAATCCTTTTAGCTTAAATCAAAAGGTGTTACCCGGTTTGAGGTTACGTCTTTTCTCAAGATTCTTTCATTTATTTTACTTATCCAACCCCAAAAATATCTTTATTCCATTATTTTATAACAAAAAGAGTATATTAAATATACTAGGTTGTTTTTATGAGAACTATTCTAATTACACTTTCACACACCTCCATCTAATTGATACAAACAAACTTTTTCTGTGTACGGAAAACTACTGCCTCACGAAATGTTGATTGTTTTATTTTCCTCTACCACCTCTCAAGGTGGACATTATGATGGAAATATATTTAAATATGATATATATTATATTTATTTTGTCTTTATGATACTGAAATTTTTATTTAAAAACATACCTTTATTCTTTTCATGATGTGTAAATACAATAATTTCATTTGAGGAAGTGCGGACTACCGCCCCCTCAAAGTGATATGACTCGTTCATGCCATACATAGAACATATAAAGGATTGAGTTAACGAAATTATGTAACATATATATATCATATTATATTATACAGTAATTATAATATACCTATGTATCATTTAGTTTTCATTTCGTTAATATGACAACTAAATGAAATCAATGTTCTTGCATACGTACGACTTACCGTCTCCACGAACAGTGCATTTCATTTCTTATCTACAAATGTTATGGAAAAATATATATACATATATAATGGATATATATTATATTTAAATCATGAATATTATTCTGGAGATAATGTACTTTTGACCATATGGGCAATTTTTAATTATAACAAGATCATTTTCGACTCAAGTACCAAATATCGACAAAACGACCGATATTAACATAAATAATTATGTAATTTTTATAACATAGTAATAAGTGATATAGAAGTAATAATAAAATTTAGATATGGTATTAAGCAATTAGAAATTAACTTATGTTTATTATTCAGGAAGAACAAGGAATATACGTGACGAATCAGACTCAAGGTAAGAGAACCTTCCACCCTCCTCTTTTAGTCAAAGACTTATTTTATGTTATATATTTAAAATTAAATTTTATTATGTTCGGATATATTATTATATATCCTTATTGATTAAAATTTTATGTCCAATGGATGAGAGACCCTTTTATCTCCCATCAACTAATTTTCTGAATTTTTAAGTGATGCATTAGGCTGTTGATTTTTCGTAAGGGAATTTTTGAACTCAATTTCCACTCATTGGATTTTATGCATACTTAGATGATTATATTATTCCATGATTATGTGTGGATTCACTACTTATTTATTTATGTTTTAATTTCCACTTCCCTTTGTGTGGATATACTTTTGCAACACATAATCACTCCATTGATAAATTCTTACATGATTTATATGATCTTTGTAAAGGATTTTTTGTCTCAATTTACATCCCATTGAGACTTATTTGTTGTTATACACTAATTAACTTTATATGGTATATATAATCCCTTTTGAAATATTGTATCAGGAATCTCCTTATTCTCATGATATTATAATATTTGTTTAATTTTATTCTATAATCATTTTTATTTCAGTATTTTCTCAAGTGGTAAGTAACTCATTAACTATAACATTTTTTTAATGTTTTAAAGATTTATTCGTAAAAATAATTCTCATTAGTTTCCATGTTTTCAAATTTTTTTAGGATTTATTTATATGGGCAATAATTTTTTAAAATTTTAATTTCTATAAACATTTCAAAGTGTCATGGGACACTTTGATTCAAAAATATCTTTATTAAATGTTTTAAATGGTTTTGGAGATGAATTGAATATTTAAATATCATGAATTTATTTCTTGTGATTGATGAGTGAAATGTTGATAATTTTAATCTTTTATATGCTATTATTATGTAATGGTACTTGGAAATTTGACTGGTGGTTATGTGATAAACCAAATATGAGTGGTTCCATAATAAACCCAGGGTAGGTGAACTCGTGATAGCTCTCCAATGCATTGGATAATGTGATAGAGGTAAACATTAATGTTTATCCTAAGATATTTAGGGAACATACTGTCATGGGAATTGCAAATGTAACTCCCTATATAGCTGTGAAAGCTACAATATAAGTATGTTATAGATGCCACACGTTACCTTTCGGATTTATGATTTATGAATGTTATTCATAAATATTATTATTTCACGAGGTATGTTAAAGAGATTATATTATATGAGTGAAAAGAATGATTTTATTGATTTGTATGATTTGATAGACTAATGTTTTCTTTCCTAATTTTATAAACCTTACTGAGCTTTTTATGCTCATCCATGTTTTGAAATGTTTTTCACAGGTTATAAGAAAGTGTAATAGAAAGGAATAATTCAAAAATATTTATATCAAAAAAAGAATTCTTATTTTATTTAAAGATTTTTATTGTTATGAGAAAAATTGGTTAGAGTATATGTTTCTACTTTGTAATATTTGTTATGTAATGTAATATTTATGGCCTAATTATTTAAAACTCTTAACCTGAAAATATCCTCAATGTGAATTCATGATTTAACTCAGGATTAAGTAATGTTTTAAGGCTGGGGCCTTATATTTGGTATCAGAGGTCGATTTAGATAACTTTAGAGGTTAGGGTGTTATTTAAGCATAAGTGACATAACTATAATGGTTACCTACATGAATGGACCAAAGACCTTCATTTTTATTGATTTTTGATAACCACCCTTTCAAGGGATGAAGGGTAACCCTTACAAGGCCCGTAAGTTCAGAGATTACATGGCTCATAGGATTAGGAGTTTACATGACCCGAAGGTCTTAGAGAATTCAACCAGGCTATCTACAAGGAACTGCCCCTCCCAGCATCTGCATCATGATAGTAGCTCTCCACCTTCGAATAGATGTCTGGCTAGGCTTCCGGTGCAAGAACAGGCGGGTCCTGATGGAAAAGTCATACCCTCTCATTCTGAAAAATCCATTTGGCTCTGCTTTGGTGAGTGCACCTGCTCTGAATCCTCTTTTGGGGCTGCTCCTTTTTTGTAGTGTGTCTGGGGCAACTGCATGTGGCCCAAAGGCCTTAAGGCGACCCGAAGGCCTTAAAGGTGGCCCGAAAGTCCTACTAACCTGAAGTCTTGGGTGGCCTGAAATCCTGAAGGACTCCAAGCCCAAACTGGTGCCTCAAGGTGAATATTTCTAGCTGCTACAGTGCCAAATAGTTCTTGCTACAGTAACTGCTACAGTGCCTTCTATAGTGCTCGTACAGTGTACAGTTCTGCTATAGTACCAGTACAATGTATAGTTCTGTTAAAGTATCCATACAATGTATAGTACTACTATAGTACTGCTACAATGACTACTACAGTACCTGCTACAATCGGCTACAGTACCCCGGAAATATGCCTCTACCTGGTTTTGAACCTGGGTCTTGTGGATGCACTTAAGGATACCTCACCAACTGGGCTGAGGCTCATGTGCATAACCATAATGGTTATCATATTAGAGATTCATAGTTATTTTAGATAAATTGAATGAGTTTAAAATAACATGTATATGTATATCTTAGTGTTTACCCACCTCCTGAGATATTATATGATGATTTTACTAATATACTCACAAAAACCTTTTTGGTTTTTGAAAATGGCTAGATCTAGGTGGCACCAAAGTAACAATGGATGTGAAGGAAATTGTAGTGGTTTTCTGAATGAGAAACTGAATGAAATGGGAGCTACAATGAGAACTCTTGTGGTTATTCTCAACCAATTATCTGGAGTCATTATTGACCACTTGAACCTTGGTGATTTCTCTAAGGCATCATATAAGTGAGAAAAAAATCCCTATGGAAGTTCAAGTAATAATCATAAAGGTAATTATATTCGAAAACCTATGTTTAAGGATATAGAAATAAACACCTAGGGAAATTATTCAAATGAATGGGAAGATTATTTAGATGTGGCAATGAAGGTCATAAAGCAATAACCTTCCACGAAAAAAGGAAGCATCCAATTGACTCTAGGAACGGGAATCAAGTTCATTCCAAAGGATCAATTAAATGGTTTAAATTTTGTATGAATGGTCATTATACAAATAAATTTCCTACGAATAAGGTTCGGGAATGGGATTAGTAGGATTATACAAATATATATTTACCAATTCCTAATTCCATTCCAATTGAAGTTGAAGAAACTAAAAATAACCTATAAAAGATATGGATTATTTATTTTCTCATGTTTTGACATTACTGAAATCTTAGGACATTATTTTTTTGTAGGAAATAAGTATAAAAAAATAGTATGGAAAAATATGTATAAATTATCATGAATAATGTTTTATGATTAAGACGTCTACATTTTAGGAATTGAAAAGTTATGTTGGATATATGAATGATGATATGTTTAAATTTATTAATGACGGGGTTACATCAGAAGACTTCTAGTATTTTATATCCTTAAGTTTTTATATATAAATATGTTAATTAAGGAATAATTATCTTTTATTTTGTAGATATAGTTATAAAGAACCATTAGGGTTTATATGATCCCAAAATTTGAGGCAATTACAGGTTATTACTTTTTGGGATGAAAATTTTATGTATGAGATAACCTTTGAGGTTAAAACATCTTATGGATATTTTAAGGATTTTATCTAATTTTTTAATGTTATTATAATTATAATGTTTTTGAAAAAGGAAAACACGCAGACCTTGTGACAACTCGTCGCATCGGATAAAGCTGTAGAAATCGAACCCACAACTAAAGTTCGACTAGGATTTATCACCTACCACTGGACTACGTGAAGTACCTGGTTAGTATGAATAATTATATTTAGCTAAATGATTTTATGGATAAAAAATAAGTTGATTTTGGGAACTTAAATTTTATCAAATAGATATCCTTATTATAGGAAAATGATCTGGTGATTAAGTTATAAATGTTATTTTAGAAGATGTTTTCTCATTTGGGAACACTATATGCCTAAGGAAAATAGAATACTATGGGATTTCATTTGTGGAGTAATAGTTCAAATTTTATTTTGGAATAATTTATGTTTTTATTATAAACTTATAGAGATTTAGGCTATTTATGTAAATGATTAACCCATCTTGGCGAATATGTGATTCTGTTAATTAATTTTCTGTATGAGACTTTAGGAGTAGTCGATGTTATTTGAAGATAAATTTTAAGATTTTCTATGGAAGACTATGTGATCAAATCCTTATAAATTTTGGTTTTAAAAATTAGTTTGAATTATTTTGAATAAATATAAGGACAATTTATTATTGAATGGTCTTTGTTGAACTCTGGGTAATGTTTGTTGAATTTTGGAGATTTAGAGTAGTATTTATTTTTATAAAGGATTATCTTTTTGGGGAATTATCTGATCTTGTACTAACAAATTTGGTTTTGGTTAATGTTTAAAGATAAGGGAAATATATATAGTTCATATTCTATGGATTATGTGATTATCTAGAATTTGATTCTACCAATTCATATGTGACAAAGTCATCTTGAATACTCATTGTTTGGAGAAAAGATGAGTTTGTGGTAGAAATTTATTAAAGGATGAAACTATACTTGAAGATAAGTATATTTAATTATGTTCTTATTCTAAGTAGTAAATGAATTACTCAAATTTAAATAAAGGAACTTAAAAAAACATTTCCTGTTTACTTTTCCTACAGGGGAATCAAAGACCGTTTAACCCATCACAAGTTTGTGGTTTTCTTATTGTTAACTCTCTCCTAATCATGTTTTCTATCACTCTCCATCAGAAATTGATGGTTAGTTTTCTCTTCCATATAAACATTTTCATTTAATCCTAGTATGTGTTATCTTTGGTGACCTTTTTACTTATCCTTATTTATTTTAAAGTGATAATTTTACTGACTCTTTTTCTGATGTGGGACTTTCAATTAAGTTTTTAAGCGCAATTTTAGAATTTCAAGGATGAAATTTCCAAGGGGGGGGGGAGGATGTAATGAATCAATTATTTATAGAATAATAATTTTTTATTTCTATTAATAATTATGGATAAGATATTAATTTTAGGTTAAAGGGGATGCTTTTTTAGATAGCATACCCGATATGCAACAAGGGGTTTCTCTAAAATCTTACGTAGCTAACAACTTTGAGTTATACCGAAATATAATACAATAATAATATTATTATGGTAGTTAACGCCTAGCCGTTAGAATGCAGGGGATGAATAATTTCAATTTAATTTTGAAATATGGTTTACACATGTTTAAATAATGATTCATTGGTTACCAAGTTTATTAGAAATGGAAACAAAAACTATTTGAATATAAATGATGTTTTTTTATGAAAATCTATTTAAAATAGAATAATTTTGTTTTCAAATAACTATTTATGGATCTTTATTTAATGAAAAAAATATGATATATATTCAATTTAATGTTTTAAATTCTTCTTATATGTTTTCTAGATATGATATAAGAACAAATTCAATTTTTCAGATAAACTAAAAATATAGTTTTACAGCCTTTTGATGGAGAAACCTTTTTTAAATATAGTTTTGTCACATTTATATGTTCTATTTTACAAAATAAACCTTTTTTATACAATTGGGAGATCAAAATTTACTTTGGATGAGATTTTGGTATTTTTATGATAAAGTTCATTTTTTAGGAATTGTGAAAAAATACTGCATTTTAATTCAAAACTGCCTTTTCATTTAATTTACTTATATAGTTAAATTATTATTTTAATTGGTTTTAAAGTATAATTTCATTATATTTTTATAATTTAATCCAATTTTTTTCATTATAGGTAATTTCACTTTTAAATTGGGCATAAAAACATGTCAATATGTTGATAGTTATTAATTCTTAAAAAACCCACTTATTGGTTTTGACAACGGGAAGTAATTTTAAATTAATTACTGAAACTTTGGTATTTGGAATTTGGAAAAATGGATTTCATGTTTGGAATATGGAGCTCCAAATTGAGTAAATAGGTACCTTTTTTTAGCCATTATAAATAGTAACTTCAGTAATTATTTTATTTACCATAGTTAAAGGGTATATGTGGTAAATAAGGGTAAAAAATAATATTATAATAATATTAAATTACCCTAAAACATGTCCTAATATTATTTGATGAGATATTTCTGACTATGGGAATCCTTGGGTTAATTTTGAGACCCCATGGAGCCACTTGGATGTGAAAATGACATTTTATAAAAATTAATTTAAAGAAAAGAAAAATGTAACACAAACTTGTATATTTTAGTAAAACAATTTTTATATGGGGTTATATAAGTGATAGTTTTTAAAAGAAATAGTCATTAGAAATCTAAAACTTTTTAATAAATCATAGTATTTTATTTATAATTTTTAGACAACAAATAAATAAATTTATTTATGACATAATGATGATGTAGTGATTACCTTATTAATGAATTATTTAAATAAATGAGATTATAAATATTAAAATAAATTTATTTTGAAACTTTTTATGCTATACAAGAATTTTAGGGATGATTATGGATTTTTATATTTTAATAAAAGGTGTTTTTTGGAATTAATCAAGTGTTTTTGGATTTTTTAAATTGTCATGATATGAATAGTATAAAAATTGACATAAATGAGTTCTTAAAATAGATAATATTTTATTAAATTATATAATAGTACTAATAATATTAGATTCGGCCAAACAACTTAGATAATTTTGAAATGGTAATTAATGAACCAATTAAGTTCTATTTTCATTTTATGGTAACTATATTAACCATATAGTATGAATATACAAGAAGATATGGTAAGAGTTAAATTATCTAACTAAGGGTTAAAGGTAAATGATAAGGTTAAATTTGAAACCAAACCTATATAAAACCTGTTGGTTGAGTAGATTTAGAATAATACCCACCTTATCTTTGAATTAAATGAGTTTGGGACCTTTTTAAATCTAAATTAATTTTATAATAAAATATTCTTTCAAGATATTCCTAAAGTGCCCCTCATTCCTCTTATAAAAGGGAATCACCTATAACCCTTACTTACACCTCTCAAGCCAATTGGATATTCCACAATCTACTAAAATAAGCTCCCAAAATCCATATATTCCTTCTAGAATCATAACATTGAGAATAAGGCAATTCAAGAAAGTCTTTTAGCTTAAATCAAAAGGAGTTACCTGATTTGAGGTAACGTCTTCTCTCATGCTTCTTTCATTTATTTTCCTTCTCCAACCACCTAAACTCCATTTATTAAATTATTTTATAAAAACACCAGTATATTCAATAAAAAATTATGTTTTTATGAGATTTATTCTAACTACACTTACACACACCTCTATCTAATGGATACAAACATACTGTTTCTGTGTACGGTGAACTACTGCCTCAAGAAACAGTGATTGTTCGATTTTCCCCTACCACCTCTCATGGTGGCCATTATGATGAAACTGTATTTATATATGATATATATTATATTTATTTTGTCTTTATGATACTATAATTTTTATTTAGAAACATACCTTTATGCTTTTTATGATGCGTAAATACGATAATTTCATTTGAGGAAGTGCGGACTACCGCCCCCTCAAAGTGATATGACTCATTCATGCCATACATAAAACGTATAGAGGATGGAGTTAATGAAATTAAGTAACATATATATCATATTATATTATACTATAATTATAATATACCTATGTATCATTTAGTTTTCATTTCTTTAATATGACAAATAAATGAAAGTAGCGTTCATGCGTACGTACGACTTATCGTCTCAATGAACGATGCATTTCATTTATTATATCCAAATGTTATGGAATATTATAAATAAATATATATATATACTGGATATATATGATATTTAAATAATTAATACTATTCAAGAGATGATTTATTTTTGATCACATGGATAATTTGTAATTATAACAAGATCATTTTTGACTCAAGTACCCAACATTGACAAAACGACCGTTATTAACTTAAATAATTATGTAATTTTTTAACATAGTAATAAGTTATATAAAAGGGATAATAAAAATGAGAAATTATCTTAATAAAGTAGAAATTAACTTATGTTTATTATCTAGGAATAACAAGAAACATATGTGATGAATCAGACTCAAGGTAAGGGAACCTTTCACCCTCCTCTTTTAGTCAAAGACTTATTTTATGTTATATATTTTAATTTCTATTTTCTTATGTTGGAATATGTTTTTATATATCCTTATTGATACAAATTTTATGTCCGAGTTATGAGAGAACCTTTTCTCCCTCATCAACTCATTTTTTTGAATTTTTATGTGACGCATTAAGCTGCCAAATTTTCATAAGGGAATTTATAAACTCAATTTCAAATCATTGGGTTTTACGAATAATTAATCGATTATATTGTGACAAGATTATGCGTGGAATCATTGTTTATATATTTATGTTTTAATTTCCACTTCCCTTTTTGTGGATATACTTTTGTAACACATAATCACTCCATTTATAAATTCTTATGTCATTTATACGATCTTTGTAAGGGATTATTTGTCTCAATATACATTCCATAAAGACTTATTTGTTGTTATAAAATAATTCACTTTATATGGTGTATATAATTTCTTTTGACATATTATATCATGTATCTCATGATTATCATGATATTATAATATTTTTTTTAATGTTAATATATAATTATTTTTATTCAAGTATTTTCTCAAGTGGTTAGTGACTCGTTAACTAAAACATTGTTCTAAATGTTTGAAAGATTTATTCTTCAAAATCATTGTCATTAATGTCCACGTTTTAGAAATGGTTTTAGGATTTATTTATATGGACATTAATGTTTAAAATTTTAATTACTTTAAACGTTTCCAAATTTTATGAGACACTTTGATTGAAAAATATCTTTATTAAATGTTTTTAATGGTTTTGGAAATGGATTTAATATTTAAATATCATGAATTTATTTCTTGTGATTGATTAGTGAAATTTTGATAATTTCAATCTTTTATGTTTTATTGTTATTTAATGGCACTTGGAAATTTGACAGGTGGTTACGTGATAAATCAAATACAGGTTGTTTCGAAATAAACCTGGGGCGGGTGAGCCTATGATAGCTCTTTAATGAATTGAGTAACATGCTGGAGGTTAAAGTTATTGTTTCTCCTAAGAGATTTAGGGAATATACTATGATGGGTATTCAAAATGTGACTCCCTATGTATTTTTGAAAGATAAAATGTAATTATGTTATAGATTCCACAAGATTCCTTTATGATTTTTGATTTATTCATGTTATTCATACATATTATGATTGCACGAGGTATGTTAAAGAGCTTATATTATATGAGTGAAAAACATGATTCCATTGATTTGTATGAATTTGTAGACTAATGATTTCTTTCCTTATTTTATAACACTTAATGATATTTTTATCCTCATCCCAGGTTTTTGATATATTTTTCATAGGTTATAAGGAAGGGTAAGAGAAAGGAATAATTCAATAATATTTATATCAAAAAAAGAATTATTATTTTATTTAAGGAGTTTGATTGTTGTGAAAAAAAATGGTTAGAGTAGAAGTGTCTAATTTGTAATATTTGCGATGCAATGTAATAGTTATGGCCTAATTCACTAAAATTATAAATATAAAAAGATCTTTAATGTCAATTCTTGATTTAAATCATGATTAAGTAATGTTTTAAGGCCGAGGGCTTATAATTAAAAACACTAATGTATAATAAAAAATCCCAATATTTTTTATATAAATCACTATACCCAAATAAAAATATCAATCATAATCTCATAATATATGTTATGTTTATTGATATATCTTCCTTCAGTGTGGTTCATATGGAATATATTAAAATTCATCAAAATCAGGAAAATGTAGAATGATATAATCATGAAATAAATCTATATGACGAATGATCCCATAAATTAAACCAAAATTTTCTTATATGAAGTTCTCTTGGTCATGGGTCATCAATAAGTGTTATTCCAATAACTACATAGACTAATTGCATCCTTTTCTATCTACTATAAATTCTTACCTAACACTACAATAACAATGTTTTACGTTCTAAAATACAAGTAAATTAACTGTACAAGCATTCCTCCAATATGATATGGGATTGTGACTAGTACTGGTGTTTCCAAAAAAATGTTGATAGGAATTACCTATAAATATAACCATCCACCTAATAAATGAATCATTATCCAAAATGGTGTAAGTCAATAATCTAAAATGAAATATAAAACCTTTTTATATAATAAACATATCAATAATATAACATATAGAAGTCAAATGTATATCCATATTAAAGTAAAATATATTAAATAAATATAAAATTATATAATTTTGAAAACGAATAAACATTTTATGGACATCCCAATGAAGAATTTGAATCATCAGTTACCACATCTCTTATTAGTCTCCAACCTCCATGACCATTGACCAACTAAAACTACTAATCTACCTGAACAAAATAGTTTAAAATTCATGAGTTCAAATATAAGGGTGAGCAATAATAGTCAGAATAATTTCCTAATGTAGTGAGTCAAACCCATGAACAACTAGTATCCATGAAAATCCCAAAAAAGTGAAGCGAAAACCAACATCAAAACACACTACCCTCATTCACAATAATAACCAATATCAATTCTTATCAAGTTAATCATAGGTCATCGTCTTCATGATCACCAATTTATAATATATTCATATGAGTGTGTCTGTGTGTGTGCTTGTGTATAATATTTACATTTATAAAATATCATAATTATATGGTACCTTGTAAACTATGTTCCATAAAGGGCCATCAGGTACTCATAGGTCAATATAGAAGTCACGTCATTGGAGAGGATATCTAGTCATAATACTAAACTCATATAGATAATCACTGTAATACTCCAAATATGGATGTTGGAACTCAATTACCAAACATGTGGATATGAATCACATAAGAAAAATAATATATATAAAAAACAATAATATCAAACCCCATAGTAATTTTTTTATCTAATGAATCACCTAGGACATACCACTATATATAAATCAAAATGTACCTAAACTGAATGTATCATTTCTATGAACAGTTTTCCTTGAACACAGAGTTGTGGGTGGGGAATATTATAAGTACCCAGTACATCATCTTCTTCCTTGATCCTAAAACCATGTGATAGAGAAGTGTAAAAAAAAAGATAATCAATATATATTTAAAACATGTCCCAACGGTAGATATTGAGATAAAAAACATAAGTTTAGTATCGCTAGTATATGACCCAAAGTAATATATGAGAAGAGAGTAAATTGATATATTTCATCATGTGACTAAAATATAATTTAGTGGGTGAGTATGAGAGTAATAATTTAATTGAATCATCTCCATCAAAATAGACCAACCATTATATTTTATCACACATAAAAAGTAGGGTGAGTAAAAAAAGAATTCAAACTGCCAATATAATGATCAAACTATAAACTACATGAAACATCACACAAAAAATTCCCAAAACCATCATTTGATTTTCTAATATTTTCTACATTCATAACATAAAAAAATATAATGACAATTAGGTTTCATTTATTGGATTATTTAGTTTAAAAAATAGCCACAATATTAATATCAATATCCATACCATCTAAGCACATCCATATAACAAAAAGTGATATAAATAATAAATATATGATTCCCACATCATGATAATATTTATATATTAATTTATCTTAATAAATCCATTAGTTTAATTGATATTATTCCTATAATAATTTATTCATTATCTTCATATGAATAATAGGCCTTGCACTAACAATCATGTCCTCATTTTTGAGATACAATATCCTCAGTAGAATACTTCCTTACAATAATTGAGCTTAATCTTCTTCTTAATTTATGATTCACATTATCATCATAAGACATATTTATATGTATAATTTTTTTCAATAACTTTCATCAACATACTAAATAAAAGTCAAAACATGAAGAATAAATCTATCCAAAATACCCAAAAAATTCTAATCATTCCTCATGTTTTTAATTTATTATCATTGTGTTATAATTTATTCTTTTAATTCACATAAAATTTATAATAAATGATATTTAAATATATTATTAAATCATATCTAACTAAATTTCCTTCTTAATTTAGAAATTTACTTTACCCAGAATTCATTAATTATTTACTTCCACTAATACATACCATTTTACGAAATTCATGCCATACAATAACAATAATAAATAATAAAATACCTCATCAAATGTTATTATAAATGTTAATAATAATCTATTATTACTTTAATTATTTAATATATTGTATTATATGTTTAAAAAATTATTGTAATCAATTCACACTCTCATTGTGTATTCAAATCCATCACTTGATTATCTTTCCATCATAATTATTTAATAATCACTTTCCACGTTGTAAAAAAAATACACAAGGGAAATCAATAATAATTTAGTGATTTTGTTACTTTCATTAATAAATAATTTTAATATATTTAGTATGTTGAATCATTTATTTAAGAAAATTATTTTTGTAACATATGGGGTCTACATCATTAATAAATAATTTTAACCATGTTTGACATTAGGAGAATTCAATATCACTGTTTAACTATTTTATAAATAAAAAACCATTTAAATACTTACACATTAATTTTAAAACTACACCGTCACATTATAGTTGAAAAAAGGAGTAAAATGGATTATTTATATGTCTTAAATATAAGTGGGTGAAAAATATACAATTTCATTCAGACATTGAATAGAAAGGTCAAGTAAAAGGCTTGGGGATCATTTGGCTCTTTGTAATTACATAATAAAAATATTTATTGAAGTATTTTTCCCAATGTCAAGATCATAGTGTTGTAGAGGGATCAATATTTTCATATCATGATGAAACTTTATTATTACATTAAAATGAATAAATTATAAAAATAATATTATTTTATATATTATATAAATATATATATGTGTGTGTGTGTAATATTATAAATTAGAGGTGGGGTGAGGTGTGACCCTCTTTGGCACACCTTTTTTAACATCATCTTCATATGGAGCTGACCAAAAAGTTTCTTTTTTCCTTTTATAACATAATAATAACATAATAAAATAAATATATATTAATGATATTAAAAAGTCCCCTTTCCCTTTTTATATCTTTAAAATAGTAAATATGGCTCATTGTATTATTTTAAATAACATGTCGGTAAATATTAACTAAACCTAGAAAATTTAAAAAATTAATGATTGATCCATCTCATCCCAGTATAAAAATTCTTCATCTAGAATAACTCTAAATTCTTAATAGTTTTAGAGATAATCACTAGTAAAGTTATTTTGTTTATAAAATTTGACCATGATTCCATGGAGTATTTCTAAGACAGATGGTGAATATAATATTTCATTAAATTATTATTTTTTAAATGGGGTGGTGTTCTGGTCAAAGACCAAAACACAAACTTTATTAAAAAAAGGAACAAGAAAGGATTACATGAGACTGAAGTAAGGAATTTTTTGAACTTCCTTGAGATAAAGAGGGAGTAACTCTGGAGGAAGGTCATCCCTCCAGGAGACCTCGTGATTCACTACCATGTTGGAAAGTCCATCAGTGAGCTTGTTAGCTTCTCAGTAGTTATGGGTGATAATGATGTTGACTTCCGATACAGAGCGCAAACAGTTCCTCCAGTGAGGAGTAAGAATCCAAGATAGGTAAAAAACTCCATTCCAAATGTCATGGACAATAATAGTTGAGTATCTCTCGATCCAAATGTTGTTCCAATTGTGTATCTTGGCAAAAGACGTAGCATGAATCAAACTCATCATTCCAGATTCTAGGGAGGAGGCGAGGCCGCAGGATCCATAGAAGCAACCAAGAACCTGTCCAGGTGGTTTCTGAAGATGACACCACAACTTGCAGGGTCTGGGTTGCCTTTAGAAGCACCATCAATGTTGATTTTAATCCAAACTATAGGTGGATCTTTACAAAAGACTTATATGGTGTATTTTAGGGAGAGGGTACCTCCCATTAACACCGATGCGCCTAAGAATCCCAAGATCTCTAACCAAATTACTGCAATGATCCTTCTAAATCAAAGAAGTTTCCTGTATAGCAAGGAGAACTATCATTTTACCTTCATTAAGTTTGAATGAGTTATTTTTATAAATATTTTCTTTTATACCATTCCAGATCACATGTAGAAGCTCCGCTGTAGCTAAAATAAAAAGATTCCTGATTTTATGGGAGTCAGATAAATCCACACATCGCAACATCTAAGAGGTTACAGAGCTACAAGGCAACCATATGCACTAAAAAATATCAAGAATATAATTCCAAAGGTCAATTTCCATATCATAAGAAAGGAAGAGGTGATTAATGTCCTCTCTATGCTGATTACACATACAACATTTGGAACAAAGATTAATCCCGAAATATTATAAACAGATATCAGTGGGAAGCCTACCATGAGAAATACGCCAAATGATGGTGAGTCTCGAGGGCTTTAACCAAGCTTTATTAAAGTTTTTTAACCATCTTAAATTACTATCATAATTTTTGAATAAATGGTTATTGTAACTTTTTTAATCAATCATACCATCATTAGAAGGTTCCCAAATTAGAAGATCATCAGTAATAGTGAAAGGATAACTTTCCACAACATGCTTTATATTATCAGGTAAGTAAGGGTTTTGCGTTTGTAAGATTCCCTTGATGGTATCATTAGTTTTCTTAGGAAGTTTAGTGTTAGAAACCAAGGAGATAAAGGGTGTACCGGTCCAGTTATCAAGCCAAACATTTAAATTAGAGTATTTTCTATCCATCCATTTGGAGTTATTCATAATAGAGATGAAAGTATTCATAATGGAAGGCCAGATTGAGGAGGTCAAATAATTGAAATTTCAATTCCTTAATTTATCAAGGAAGTGAGTCCTGAGAAAGTCCATGGAAGAAGAATTATTGTGAATGAGGTTCCATGTGAGCTTAGCTTGAAGGGATTCATTAAAATTATTAAGGTTTTTTATGGAAATACCTCCATTTTCAATAGGTTTGCAACAATTAGACAAAGGAAGAGTAACCATATTTCTATAAAGTGTGATCTGAGTCCAAAAAAAGTTTTTAATGGAAACATTAATGCATTTCAGGAGACCATCCATCCATTTATAAATCATCATGGAATAGACAAGTTTGGAGACAATAGTGGATTTGACAAGGCAAATTATTCCTGCCATGGAGAGGTTTTTTACCTTTCCAAGAGGAGAGTTGTCGAAGGGTTTGGTCAATGATGGGTGAGAAATAAGTAGCTTTAGGTCTACCCAAAATACATGGACTCCCATATAAGTGAAGGGTAGAGAACCCTCCTTGATCCCCAAAGCACTGAAAATGTTTCTTTTCCTACTAGGGGGATGTCCTTTTCTGAAGTAAATAAAAGATTTATGCCAACTGACATGCTGACCAGACACCTCTTCATAGTGAGTGAGAATGGATTTAAGATTATTAATATTTCTTTTGTCCCCCTATGGAAACAAAATAATGTCATCAGCATAAAGAATATGTGAGGGGGCATTCACGTTCCTAGAGGTAGGGATGAGTTTGATCTTACCGTTTTCTATAGTCTGAGTGAGTAGTCTACTTAAATAGTCTTCAACAATATATAATAGAATAGTAGAGAGAGGATATCCTTTCCTAACCCCCTTATAACATTTGGAATAACCTCTAGGAGAACAATTTATTAGAATGGAAATATGGGCCGAGCTAAAAAGAGTTTTAATTCTGTTGATAAAGGTGTCATTGAAACTGAAGTGCATAAGGACCTTAAAAATAAAGTTCTAATATATGGTATCAAAGGCATTTTTAATGTCAAGTTTAATGGAAAAATTACAACATCGATTTTTCTTGTTTAAAAGACTAGTGGATTCAGAGTCAAGGAAAATGCAGTCACGTATAGATATTCTTTTTATAAAACCAAATTGATTCCAGGAGACAATTCTATTGCTGATAGAAGAGATTCTATTAGAAAGCAATTTAGTGATAATTTTGAAAAGAGAATTTATGAGAGAAATGGGTTTGAAGAGATGTATTTTATCTGCATCATCCATTTTAGGAATAAGGGTAAGAAATTAGGAGTTTAATTCATAAGGAAGAATGCCTTTCGAAAAAAAAAGTTTTAACCATGCGACAGACATCGTCATGAATGATATCCCAATGATTTTTGTAAAATATGTTATTAAAACCATCAGGTCCAAGAGAACTATCTGGATTGAGGCTAAAGACAATGTCTTTAATTTCCTGATCCGAAGGAATTCTATTAAGTAAAGAATTTTCATCTCCAGACACCATATCTGGAATGAAATCAGGGAGAAGATCTTTATCAATTCTAGGACCATTAAAGATATCACATAAATAGGAGAGAACAAAATTTTCAATACCTTATTCAGTGTCGATAAGATACCCCTCATCTCTAAGATATGTAGGAGGCCTATAATCTTTTATAACTCTGTGAAGTGAGTTGTATAACTTAGTGTTCCTATCCCCATCATTGAGACATTTGGTTTTAAAAATTTGTTTTTTGAGGTTATCATTAAAGATAAGTAACATGACCAGCTTAGAAGAAACATTGACTTCATGTTGGGAGTTGTTAGTGATGTTAGAAGAGGTATTATAATTTTGAATTTGTGTGAGATCATTCTCTAGAAGGCTAATATCATTGTCTATTTTTTTATTTAGTTTTATACCAATTCTTGAGGAATTTCTTGAGATTTTTCAATTTCAAAGGACATGAAAATTGTTCCCTATGTTCATACATATTAGCCCATGATTTTTTGATGATATTCACACAGTCAGGACTATAGCACCAGGTAGTGTAAAATCTGAAAGGAAGCCTAGGTTTGATGGGATTATGTGAAAAATTAACCAATATAGAGTGGTGATCAGAAGAAACTTTCAGAAGGATGATGCAAGAAATGTTATCCCATTTATCCAGGGATTTATCATTAGTGAAAGCCTTGTCAATATTACTAGCCACTACTCTATTATAATGATGTCTATACCAGGTAAATTTGGAACCAGTTAAATTTAACTCAATAAGATTATTAGTTTCAATGAATATTTTAAATTCCCTAGAGGAAATAGTGGATTGAGAAGGGACCATTTTTTCACTTGGGGCTAAAATGGCATTGAAGTCCCCAACTATAAACCAAGGATTTTGAATAGTGATACTAAGTTTAGTGATCTCATTCCAATGGGGCCTCCTACCTTGATATCTATTATTCGCATAAAAAATGTAGTAAAAATATGAGTATGCGCAATTGTGAAATCACAAGTAAAGCTTTGATTTGTAATATTATGAATGTTCACATTTTTCATGGAAGAATGAGCAAACATCCAAAGACTTTTAACTGTCGTACCATTATTACAAGCTCCTAGAAAGGAATAACAAAAAGAACATAGATGCAGGAATATAGAAGAATAATTAATTTTTGGTTCAAAAATGGCAAAACAATTAGGATGATGACGAATAATAAATCTATTTAAGACATTAAAGGTGTCAGGGTTCACAATTCCCTGACAATTCTAGAAAAACAAATTCATTTGGACCTATTTTTTTTTGGGGGGGGGCTGTCCCCTTTCCTTTTTCTTCTAGAGGTCTTTGATCTGCTTATTATTCGATAGGAAGTGTCTTGATTAGTTCTACCTTTCTTCACCTGTGTAGGCAAAGGGGAAACCAAAGAGGTGTTAGTAGCACCTGCACTAGCAATAATATGAAAGTTAACATCACCTTGAGGGCTTGAAGCTGAGACTAGTTGCTTACATGGGGCAGTTAAGGGTAGGTCTTTAATATCTCCCAAATTTGAATTAGAATCAGTATGGTCAGGTGTTTTAGAGACCTGCTTAAGAGCAGATTTTTTTTCCAAAATAGGAGGATAGTTGGAAGAATGAAGGGGGACATCCATACTGTCTATCCTACCAAGTTTCAAAGAACCTTCTGGGAGGACAACAATGATTTCCTGTTGATTACCCATGCTGCCCAGGAGGGTAGGGTATCCAAGTTCAACATGGGTAGTGTAAAACCTATCTAGGAATAACCACATCAAAAATAAGGATTTATGTCATTATAGTTTAATTATGTTCATTATTATTTAATCCTCATTTGTATTTAATTTCATGTTAAAAACTGAACTATATTATAGGTAGTTGAAATATTTAATTCAAAAGAGGAAAATTATCATAAAAAGATATCAAATTTATAGGACTATATAATTCACCAATGAATTTATTACCCTATGTGACTCATAAAAATCTTGGTGGATAACATGGGGCATAGTTGAAAGATACCAAACCACCATGGTTGGTGAATTTTTGGTTACCATAAACTAGTATTTCAAAACACTTATTAGGTTCCAACATCTATTTTTAGGTAAATAATACTTGGTATCTATTGATTATAATAATACTATCCACTTTATTATCTTATTATAAATAAGAAAAAAGGAAATTAGTAGGAAGGTGGTCCTATAATTCATGAAAAAGAATATTCAAAATGAGTGTCAATAGGTTGATCAATCTTATACAGTCCCCCACAAGAGCCTTCATGGTTAGATCAAGCGTGTACCGTCATTACTAACTATAAACCCAACCAATCCCATCGATAATTCACATCAGAATATATGATCAATTATCATTAAGTATAATGATAATTTGAAAATAAATTATCCACTTTTAGAGACCCTACAACAATCTTAGCATGCTATCATACATTTTGGATTTTTTTGATGACATATATATGATGATTATAGATTAAATCTATAATTACACTGGTCTTTATTACACACTTAAACATGATTTATTACATAAAATTGAACTTAATACAGCCCAAAATATTGATAGGTATAGTTTCTTTGGGGCTTAGGAACATTACATAATAACTTAAAACATGAAATACACATATTTATCGAAATCTTCTTTTACATGACCACAAAAATCATTCGTACATAGCATTGCATGAGATAACCTGAGGGAATACATAAGAAAAGGGTGATATATAAAGCCTAGTAAGGGAGTAAAAAAGTAATAACATGAATAATACAATACATGTTAGGAAATAGTCATATCAATGATGAAAAAGAGAAACATGAACATAAAGGAATGATATAGCATGATTATCATAACATGGAAATGTTGAAACAACTTAAAACATTGCATCATTAACATAAAGGAATCAAGTAAACCCCTATAACAACATGGTGGAAAAAATCATATAACGGAATCAGGTAAAATACTTTCCCAATATAATGTATCATGATACTAAACCTTACCTGATGCATTGGAGTGCTATCAGGTCACAACCTTCATAATCATTTCAATCTTATGCTTACATGTGTCATATAGATCATATAACATAGAGTAATTAAACATAATCATTTATTAAATGTTCTAAGAATGTGTAATATATTAATTTAATTACAAAATCCATAAGTACATGTGCATAATGCTGAATACTCTTGATAGAGGAATGGGTATACTATTCACTACATAATGATTTCGGTATGGAAAATCCTGATGCAAAATCGACAGCATAACAACATCATATGGAAATTCATAAAATGGGTAGATGAGAGAGAAAGGGTTATATAATAATTTATAGACTAAATTTATTATGAGGGAATCATGGAACATAACATCCCAACATATGAAATGGAATTTAAGATGCATAATAAAAATGAAGTTCTTGAAATGGGAATGAGAAGAGAGAAATTCCTTACGGAATTTTAGCATAGTAACGCCGTCGGTGAGGGTATAAACTAGGGAGGATAAATGATCCCTCATTGAAAGAAAATAAAATTAAAAGTAGGTAATTTATTATAAAATGATGACAATATAACCAATTGAAATTAAAATGGATAATTTTAAACCGGGTTCTTAAATTAAAAGGAAGAGAGAAAGGTGAGGATCCCTTACTTGGATGTGTGATCCCAAAGGCTTGGGAGAAGATTATTGGGAGCTTAGGGGTGTCTTTTAAGGAGCCAAGGGAGTAGGGGGAAGAGGGTGGTAAATCTTAAAATAGCTTTAGTGAATAGTAATGGGTTATTGGGTTGGTTTATATAGGAAAAGTGGGGGAATTCTTTATTATTTTGGTTTTGGACACTACACACTAAAATATTCAAAACCACAAACCATAACATGGTTTTTACCATGGTTTTTAGAAAAGGGGAGTGGTATACATTATTTTAAATGACTAAGGGCTGATGATATTACAACATTTCTCTTGCTTATGTGGAGGTGAGTCACACTTTCAAGGAAATGATTTTAAAATCATAAAATATTTTATATGTCCTGGAGGATTCACCGAGGAATTATAAAATAAATCAAATAAACCCAAAATTATATTATTTTAAAGGGAAATACATATTTGTACTATTATAAATTTTATACTATTTATTACATCACTATTGGGTCATTATGATTTCATAAATCACATTATATATTTATACTGTATTTAATTTTTACCCAAAAATCCAACTATCTTAGAAAATTATGAAAAATTCACTGTTGGATAATTTCAACATCCTCATTACAAAAATAATATTATTTTCATATAAATAATTTTCTATGTATGTGAATTTTCACTTTTAATATAAAAACCAGCATTCATTGAAAATTGATGGGTTTTGATAAAAATATTTTTCAAAGCTTAATAAAAATTAAAAATGACTTCATAAAAATTATATGATAATTTATATTTAATAAAAGTAATTAAATAATAATATTTTATTAAAATATAATTTAATTAAAAAATCCATTAATTCATCAAAATATATTTCTTAATTAAAAGTTTATATTAACCAAAAATTGTGTTTGCGATTTAAAAATAATTTACAAAGTAACAATGAAAGTATATTCATTATTCTATAAAAAAACGCACATAATCATAATGATATGTTCTTGTTACATATCCATTTATTACACTTTTATATTCCCTAAGAGTAAGATGTGTGATGGTGGGATTTCATGGGGATGTTCGGTGAACATGGTTTGGGCCGTGATTTTGATGAGCTTGAAATTCTCCTATAAATGGTTTCGCTCATTCTTATGTTGTTGGATATTGACATGGGATTGGTTTAGGGAAAAGACAAGAAATGCTATCTCCCTTAGAAGCTCTGATAAATGGGTTTTATATGGTATGATCCTACTGGTTGAGGCCATCAGTTCCTTTTTATGTGTCAAAAAGACTTGTTAAAAGCTTATATTTATACTAGTCAAGTGATCACTATTCAACAACTATATTAGAAATGGAAAGGATACTTAACGGTCAATTAAATATAATTGGATATAATAAAATAGAAGGAGATCATGTGTTTTCTATATCTATAAGACATTTAATTAAAATAAAGAGAATTTTATTCATAACAGTTTGGGTCATTTCAACCTTTCCTCCTTAAGAAAATTTTCCATGGAAATTTTCTTTTCCCAAACTAAAATAGATGATGGTAGATTTGTCACATCACTTCCTCTAGTTCCCACATCACTTCTTCAAAGTTGTGGTTTATCCACAAAACAATGACGAGGGACATTGTCTTATTTTTTAGAACACTATTAGTACAATCTAACATCTTTACTGGCTTCCCTTCATAGGAGAGGTCATTATCTAATGGTAACACCTATTGATTGAGTACATGTGATGGGTTAGGTATGTACTTCTTCAAGAGTGATACAAGGAATACATAATGTACTTGAGACAGGTTTGATGGGAGTTCTAGTCAATAAGCCACTGCTCTGATGCGATCAAGGATCCCAAAAGGGCCGATGTACCTTGGACTAAGCTTTTCCTTCTTCCCAAATATCATAACTCTCTTCCATGGAGATATGCAGAGAAATACTATGTCTCCAACATCAAACTCTATGTCTCATCAAATATCATCAGCATAGATCTTTTTTCAACTCTAAGAAGCTTTGATATGTTATTGGATGGCCTTAAAATTCTCCACCATTTCATAGACCATTTCCAGACCTAGAAATTTTCATTCCCCAACATCATCCCAATATGCCAGTGTTCTTCACCTCTTCACATAAAGGGATTTATAAGGATATATTTGGATGCCTGAGTAGAAATTGTTGTTTGAAGAGAACTCCACCAAAGGAAGATATTGGTCCCATATGCCTTTGATGTATATTGAGAAATCTCTCAACATGTCCTCATGTTTCTGGATAGTCCTCCCAGATTGGATATCAGTTTGAGGGAGATAGGCCGTGATAAAGTTCAACTTAGTGTTCAGATCATATTGGAGACTCATCCATAACATATAGGTGAATCTTGGATCTCAATTAGACACAATCTATAGTGGTACTCCATGTATTCTTACCACTTCTATGATGTATATCTGTGTCAGTTGATCCAATGAGAAATTCTCTTGAATTGAAATAAAGTGTGCAGTATTTTAAAGATGATCCACAATAACCCAGATAGCATTGTTTCCTTTAGATGTCCTCAAAAGTTTAGTGAAAAAGTTCATGGTGTTTTTTCCCATTTCCATGTTGGTATGGGTAATGGTTGTATCATCCCCTTAGATGTATGCCTCTCAAACTTCACTTTCTCACATATGAGGCACTTTGATGTATATTTAGAGATATCATTCTTCATGTTATACCACCAATAGTTCTACCAGAGGTCTCGATACATCTTCATGTATCCAAGGTGAATGGAGAAATTCGAACTATGTGCATCATCCAAAAGTTCTTTATTTAACTCTAGATTTGATGGAACACATAGTATTGACCCAAATATCAAAATTCCTTCTTCATTAACATTAAAATATGAGGATTTCCCTTTCCGAATAGTTTCAATGTTATTTTGACTTCCCACATCATCTTTTTGAGCACCCTTTAACCTTTCCAAAAGAGATGGTTGAGCAATTATTTGTGAAAGGATTGATTATGTTCCCTTAATTATGATTCCCATGTACATATTTATCAAATCTAAGAATATTTGATCCTTTTAAATTCACAGAAATGATAGAATTGTTGGGTCCTTTTTACATATATCATTTTTCACCTTGTTTGCTTTCCCAGGGTGGTAATGGATTGAGAAGTCGTAATCCTTGATGAGCTCTAACCATATTCATTGGAACATATTCAGCTCTTTATATGTGAATATATATTTGATACTTTTGTGATCCTTATATATTTCACAATTCTCCGAAAAGAGATAATTCAGTCACATTGTAAAAGAAAAGATCACCGCTGTCAACTCCAAATCATGCATGAGATATTTTTTCTCATAATCTTCAACTTCCTTGAGGTATAGGCAATGAAGTTTTCATTATACATCAACACACATCCTAGGACCTTCTATGAAAAATCACTAAAGATTATAAAAATTTCCCCACTTGTGGGTAGTGTGAGTATAAGGGCAGTGATAAGCCTCTTGTTCAAATCCATGAATCTT
Source organism: Viscum album (assembly GCA_963277665.1). NCBI lineage: Eukaryota > Viridiplantae > Streptophyta > Magnoliopsida > Santalales > Viscaceae > Viscum > Viscum album. The sequence goes on from OY728152.1 coordinate 1,537,410,251, forward strand.
TCTTCACATTCATCATTCTAGAAAAACTTGAATCCCTTCCAAGTTATCTTGGTAATAGGGTTTGATAATTGTGGGAAATTTCTAACAAATTGGAGATAATATCAAACAAACACCAGAAATCTACTAATATACATCATAGATGTCAGCCTCGACCATCCCTCAATTTATTTTGTTTTTGAAAGATCCATTGATATCCCATTACTTGTGATGATATGCCACAATAATGAGACTTCCTTCAACCAGAACTCACACTTTATATACTTTTCATAGAGATTGTCCTTTCACAAGGTCTCTAGAACAGTGCTCATATATTCATCATTCTCCTACATGGTATTAGTATATATTAGAATATTTTCTATAAAGACTACCAAATATTTTTTGAGGTAATATCTAAATACTATATTAGTCAATTATATGAAGATTACTAGAGAATTAGTGAGTTTGAAAGGCATTACTATGAATTCATTATACCTGTACCTTGTATGAAAAGTAGTCTTGGGTATATCCTACTTCTTCACCCTTACTTGGTAATATCCTGACCGTGAATCCACCTTTGATAAGTATTGTTCTTTATGTATCTGATCGAACAAGTCATCAATTCATGGAAAAGTATAGTTGTTCATTATAATGGCTTCTTGAGATCACTATAGTCAATGGAAAGGAGCATTGACCCATCCTTTTTCTTGATGAAGTGGATTGTTGCATCCCATGGTGAAGCACTTGGGAGTATAATCCCTTTATATATATTCTCCTATAGTTGTTTCTTTAGATACTCAACCCACACAATAGCCATTAAATACAGAGTCTTGGATATTGGAAATTTCCTAGATATAAGATCAATCAATAATTCAACATCTCTTCTAGGAGGAAGACTAGACAATTCATTAGGAAACACATCAGTGAATTCCCTCACAATAGGCATGTCTTTGAGGATGGATCCTTCCTTATACTCAATCATTCGAGAAAGATATGAATCCTTATAGGGACGTAATACACATGCTTGAGATGATTGTGATAAAGAATATTCATCCCCCTCCTTGCACTTGTATAGAATCAGAGGTTGATTCTCTATATGGATAGTGATTTACCTCTCATAATAGTTTATGTTGGATCTATATAGGGAAAGTCAATCCATGCCTAGAATTGCATAAAATTCCACCAAGGTAAGTATAAAAAGGTTCGTTGGGAAGTTCAATCCACAAATTGTGATATGGGAGGAGTTATATTCACAACATGCAATAATTTTCCCATTTTTTGTTTTCACCAACATCTCTACTTCCATTCATTATGGTGATGCTTATATTATTATACTAAACATTAAAGATATATAATAATGTGTATAAACATAATCAAAAATTATATTCACTATTTTTAATAAATAACTAGTGTACCTATAACCACTTCATTGTTGGGATTTACTTTGGTGGTAGTGCTAGAAAAATATCTCCCTTGCTTCCTTGAAGGTTGTTGGTTTCCTTTGAAAACCCTTGGATTAGGGAAATGGTTTTCAAAGTCCTTGGTTCTTTTTAGTTGTAGTAATGAACAATGTGTTGAGGATTGAACAGAGCATTCCTTTATTTTGTCTCAGAATCATGTTTTTTCTTACTGGGAATCGTTGTCTAGGTTCCCTTCCTACCCGTACCTAAAGCGTTTCCTTGTCCCCTTTAAGAAATTTCTTGGGTGCTTTTTTCCACAATTTTGACAAGCGGGGTGTTGGATTTTTTAGCATTGTTGGATTTTTCTATTGGACTCGCATAATTAAAGTCCACTTTCCACTTCTTATCCCCATGATTCCCCTGAGATTCACCAATCTCCATCTCGACTTTGAGGGAACATCAGAAAATATCCTCATAGATGTTTAAGTCGCGGATCACCAGTGCTTTCTGTAGGCTAGATTTTATCCCAGCAAAGAAGCGATCAACCTTGAATTCAGGTGTAATGACAAAACCTAAGGCATATCATGCATGTCTTCTGAATATTTTCTCATTCCCCCAATAGATTCGTCATTTTTTTCTTGAGTTTAAGGAAATATCTTTCCTTCTTAAGATGGAGGGTGTAGGGAATATGTTTATCAATTTTTTTTTTCTAGAAATCCTTTTATCCCATCACCTCTATCTCTTCCTCAGGATCTTTATTTTTGATAAATATCCACCATATATCAGATTCATCCTCCCTATGATAAACAGTTATAAGAACCTTCTCTTGTTCGGAACATTGAAGGATGATGATGATCTTCTAAATTGAGTTGATCCATTTTATGGTGATTGCGGGATTAGATGATCCATTGAAAGTTTGATGACTTTTTCTCATGAATCTATCAATTCGGAAATGTTCTATATTTTGGGGGGTTAGAAGTTTGTATTGAACCAAGAATATATTAAAAACTTTAGTTAAATGAGAGAGTATCATGAAAAAGATTATGATTTCCACTCTCATCGGATTGTGCATCTCATTAGAGTAGCCATAACATTGATCTTCACATCAGTTTTAAGCCTCATTCCTCCTATGACTAGCCATTGGATAAAATAAAAAGGAAAATTTGGGTTAAATATTTTAAACTATTAAATACATAAATTCAAATACAATGACAGAAAGGGATAACTTATAAATTACATTTATCTCTTTAACTTATAACTGACTAAAAATTGTTTTTTTATTATAATGTAAACACTTTTGAGGAAAAAGTGAGAAACAAAACATGACTTCACCACTTCACCACTTCACCACTTCACCACTTCACCACTTCACCACTTCACCACTTCACCACTTCACCACTTCACCACTTCACCACTTCACCACTTCACCACTTCAAACAAACAAGTCTTCATAACAAACAACATTCAAGAAAAATGGATAGACAATCCATTGAAGCATTAAAGAAGACAAACCATCAAAGATAGAGCTGAAATCATAAAGAGAGGGTCGAGGAACCACGAACCAGGAAACACAAACATCAGAAAAGCTGAACAAACCACAGAACCGATCTCCCTGAGCGCCCACTAGTGCGATCGTTGACACCAGCCCAAATCCACAAACCCAGCGGCAGACTCAGTTAGAGTGCGACCAAACCCTCCAGCGACGTGAGATGACCCAAAACGGACATCCACAAAGGGAGACGAAGAAACCAGAATGAGGAAGACCAAGCCATCCAGATGCCGCACCCTACTACGCAGACACCGCAGCACAACCACGAACCGGTCGACTCTGCAAATTGAGCATCAAACCAAATCTCCATCTCTTAACCGCAAACAACACCATAAGAAAAAACACTGAAATTGAACCTATAAGGAAAGACACATGAAGATGGAAGCCAGAACCGAAAATCCCCACCCCCCCTCCGCGCAACACTGGTGCCAGCTCCGAGCCTCGCCTGAAGAGCCGGATGCCTGGAACTCACTGAACCCCGTCAAAGAAGAAGCTGAAACCATGCCACCACCTTCAACGAAGGCAAATCCACCCCTTTGCTGAGCCGATGCCCTATCTGTAACCCAGAACATCTGCAAGAAACTAAGAAGCCATATCTGCACCTTTGAAGACAAGATGACGGAGCTGAGGCCTCGCCTGAGCCAAAAATGGGCCGAAACAACTGGGATGACAAACAGAACTGAGGCACGCCGACACCAAGCAGAGTATTCCGACCCTCACCGCACTGCTCCAGAGGAGGGGAGGGAGCAATATGAAGATTGAAAACCCTATCCTGTGAGAAATCCGAATCGCCGCCGCTCAGAGGCCCTTTTTCTTCTTTAACTTATGAATTTCTAAGTTTCAATCTATGTTTTCCATGATCTACTTCTTAACATATGTTCTTAGGGGATTTTTTTGTTCCCTTAATAATGGTTCATACTAAGCTTTTGAATTTATAAAAGCGTATCCCCTAGGAGTTTAGAACCAAGAGAGCAGCAAGGCCTATTGTCATACACCAGTTCCTGTTTGAGTCTAGATTAGAGAAGTGTTTTCAGGCTTTACCCCTAAATACATTTGTGTCAGAGCCACCTCTACTAGTTCTTATCTAGATAGGGATGTATTTTATTGATAAAAAAGTTATTCCATACTCAGAAAAATTTATGGATTATTTTCTTATACATAGACTTATCCATAAGTCTTTTACTAGATTTTTATAATCCTGATCCCAAAAATTACTAAACTAATACTCTATTAGCAACTATAATTACTGTAGTATTCATTAAACACTTAAAAATGATTTATTAAATAAAAAATCACATAATACAACTGAGAAGATCGATAGGTATAATGTCTTTGTGGTTTAAGAAAATTACATAACAACTTAAAACATGAAATACACATCTTTATTGAAAACATTTTTTATATGACCATAACATTCTTTCGTACTTAGCATTGCATGGGATAATATATGGACATACATAAGAAAAGTGTGAGCTATAAATCATTGTAAGGGAGTAAATAACGAATAACATGAATAATACAATACATTCTAGGAAATATTCATATCAATGGATCATAATAGAAACATGAATATAAAGGCATGATATAGCATGATTATCATAACATGGAAATATGGAAACAACTTAAAACACTGCATCATTAACATAAAAAATAGGTAATCCTATATCCCAATATGGTGTAAAAACTTCTTATAAAGGAATAAGGTAAAACACTATCCCATATTGACGTATCATGATACTAAATATTACCCAATGCATTGGATTGCTATCAGGGCACACCGTTCACAATCATTTCAATCTCATACTTAAGTGTGTCACATAGATCATATAACATAGATTCATTCAACAAAATCATTTATTAAATGATAGAATAACGTGTAATACATTCATGTAAGTCAAAAATAAATAATTATATGTGCATAAAGGTGAATACCCTTGATAGAGGAATGGGTATGGTGTTCACTACATGATGATTTTGCCATGGAAAATCATGGCGCAATTTCAGCAGCATAACAACGTCATATGGAAATTTATAAAATGGGTAGATGAGAGAGAAAGGGGTCTCTCATAATTTATACCCAAAATAGATAGTGAGGGGATCATGGAACATAACATCCCAATATATGAAATTTAATTTAAGATTCATAATACAAACTAAGTTCTTGAAATGGAAATGAGAAGTGAGAAATCCCTTATGGAATTTTGGCACAGTAAGGACGTAGGTAAGGGTCTAAATGGGGGCGGATAAATGATCCATAATTTAAAGAAAATAAAATTTAAAGTAGGTAATTGATTATAAAATGATGAAAATATAACCAATTGAAATTAAAATGACTAATTCCATTCATGATTATTTAATTGAAAGAAAGAGAGAAAGGTGAGGATCCCTTACTTGGGTGTGTGATCCCAAAGGATTGGTAGAGGATTATTGAGAACTTATGGGAACCTTGGGAGGAGTCTAGGGAGTAGGGGTAGGAGGGTGTGTGAGATTAAAAGATCTTTACTAAAGAGGAATGGGTGCTTGGGTGGGTTTATATAGGAAAAGTATAAGAATTCTTTATTATTTTGGTTTGGGACACTACACACTAAAATATTCAAAACCACAAACCATCCCATGAGTTTCCTATAGTTTCTAGAAAAGGGGAGTGGTATAAATCATTTTAAAAGGGTAAGGGCTGAATATATTAAAATATTTTCCTTTCTTATGTGGAGGTGAGTCACACTTTCAAGGAAATGATTTTAAAATCTCAAGATATTTTATGTCTTGGAGGATTCACTGAGGCTTTATAAAGTAAATAAAATAAACATAAAATTATATTATTTTAAAGAAAAAAATATATTTGGAAGAATATAACTTTTATACTATTTTATTACATCACTATTGGGACATTATGACGTCACAAAACACATTATATATTTATACGATATTTAATTTTTACCCAAAAATTCGACTGTCTCAAAAAATTCTGAAAAATTCCTTAATGGATAATTTTTGGGGTCCGGATTCCAAAAAAAATATTCATTTCATACACATAATTTTACAAATATGTGAATTTTAACTTTTAAAGTTAAAACTATCATTTATTGAAGATTGACGGGTTTTGATAAAAACAGTTTTCAAACCTTTATAAAAATTACAATTGACTTCATAAAAATTTTATGGTCATTTATATTTAATAAAAGTAATTTAATAAAAATATTTTATTAAAATATTATTTAATTAAAAAATCTATTATTTCATCAGAATATATTTCTTAATTAAATTTGAATATAAACGAAAAATACTATTTGTGGTTTAAAAATAATTTACAAAGTAACAATGAAAGTATATTCATTATTATATACAAAAACAATGCATATAATCATAATGATATGGTCTTGTTACATATCCATTTATTACACCATGATATTCTATAAGAGTATGGTGTGCGATGGTGGGATTTCATGGGGTCTTTCGATGATCATGGTTTGGGCCGTGATCTCGGTGAGCTTGAACTTCTCCCGTAAATGGTTTCTATCATTCTTAAGTTGTTGGATATCGACATGGGCTTGGTCTAGGGTAAATCCTAGAAATTCTATCTCTCTTGAAATCTCTGATAAATGGGCCTCATAGGGTATGATCCTACTGGTTGAGGCTACCAATTCCTTCGTTTGTGTCAAAAGGATTTTTTAAAACCCTATATTTATACTAGCCATGTGATCACTATTCAATGACAATATTATCAATGGTAAGGATACTTAACGATCATTTAAATCCAATTGGATATAATAAAACAGAATGTGTGCATGTATTTTATATATCCATAAGACATTAAATTAAATAATAAGAATTTTATTCATAACAATTTGGGTCGTTACAACCTTCCCACCTTAAGAAATTTCTCCCTAGAAATTTCCTTTTCCCAAACTAAAACAGAAGAGGGTAGATCTTATGCATCACTTCCTCCGATTCCCATTCCACTTCATCAAACTTGTGGTTTCTCTAAAAAACATTGACGAGGGGCATTGTCTTATTTAGTAGAACCTTTTCTCTATGATATAAGATCTTCACCGGCTTCTCTTCATAGAAGAGGTCATTCTTCAATGGTACCACCTCTATATTGAGTACATGTGATGTGTCAGGTATGTTCTTCCTCAAGAGTGATACAAGGAATACATCTTGTACTTTAGATAGGTTTGATGAGAGTTCTAGTTGATATTCCACTGCTCTGATGCGATCAAGGTTCTCAAAGGACCGATGTACCTTGGACTAAGTTTTTCCTTTTTCCCAAATATCATAACTCTCTAACATGGAGATATGTGGAGGAATAACATGTCTCCAACATCAAAATATGGGCCACATCGGTGATTTCCAGCATAGTTACTTTGTCTACTCTAACCATCTTTGATGTGATACCAAATAGTCTTGACCTTCTCCACCATTTCTTCGACAATTTATGGACCTATAAGTTTTCCTTCCCCAACTTCATCCCAGTGTGTTGGTGTTCTTCACCTATTACCATAATGTGATTCATAAGAAGCCATTTGGATGTTTGAGTGGAAACTATTGTTGTAAGAGAACTCCACCAAAGGAAGATGTTGGTACCATATATCCATTGAGAAAGCTCTAAACATGTCCTCAAGTGTCTAGAAAGTTCGATTCGATTGGCCATCAGTTTGAGGGTGATAGGCCAGGATAAAGTTCAACTCAGTGTTTAGAGCATATTGGAGACTCTTCCATAACATAGAGGTGAATCTTGGATCTCGATCTGACACAATCGATAGTAGTACTCAATGTATCCTTACCACTTCTCTGATGTATATCCATGCCATTTGATCTGATGATAAATTGTATCATCCCAAGTAAATAGAGAACATGGCATTTTTCATATTTATTAATATTTGTGAATTAAATATTAATTTTACTTTAAAGGGGTTGCTATGTTCGATAGTGTACCTGATACGCAACAAATGATTTCTTTGAAATCTTACATTGCACACTAATAATATAATATTATTATTTTAAATTGTAGCTAACTCCTAGACGTTGTATTGGCGGGAATGAACAAAACTAACTACAATATGAGTATACATGATTGTTAAATGTATTTACATTTATCCAATAAAAGTTAGATGCTTAAAATGTGAATGAATCTAATTTTTAGCATAATTTACATTAAAGGGTTGATTTACCACCTTTAAAGGGTGAAACCTATTTGAATATAGTTTTCGTCACTTTAATACATTCCATTTGACCAAATAAAATCCTTCTTTATAATGGGGACATCAAAATTTACTTTTGGTAGATTTTTGGTATTTTTCTGATAAAGTTCATTTTTTGATGAATAGTGAAAATACTGTATTTTAATTCAAAAGTGCCTTTTAATCTAAATTATTTATATTATTATATTATATTTTTAATTAGTTTTAAAATTTAATTTGAATATATTTTTACCATTTAATCCAATGGTGGTCAATGGATTGAATTTCACTTTGAAGTTGGACATAAACAAGTGTCAATCTTTTAAAAGATATTGCTTCTTAAAAACACGTTACTTGTTTTGACTGCGGGAATTAATTATAAAATTAATTAATGCAACATATATGTTTTGAATTTGGTAAAATAGTCATCATTTTTGAATTCATAATATCAAATTTATCTTAGGGTGAATTTTTGGTATTTTTCTGAGAAACTTCAATTTTTGATGAATAGTGAAACCACTTAGTAGTAGTTAAAAAACTGAATTTTTCATTTAAATGAAATTTTACCTCTTCTATGAGTTAAATTTCAAAAATCCAGGAGACACGGTTAATATCAAGAAGTAAAATGTGGTTCAATAAGATGTAAATAATTTTTTGTGAATAGTAACTTTTGACTTTTATTTACCGTGGTTAAAGGTAAATAGGGTAATTTAAGGTAAAAAGAATATTATAATTATTAAAAATTACCTTAACACTTGTATTAACCTTATTGTATGAGTCATGGACGACCAAGGGAATCCTTGGGTCGATTTTGGGACCCCATGGAGCCACTTGGGAGTGATATTGACACTTTAGATTAATTAATTTAAAGTAAAGGCAAAAATGACATAAACAAATATTATTTGGTAAATTAATTTTATATAGTGTTATATAAGTCATTATTTAGACTATAAATATTCATTGTAAATATAAAAATATTTCCTACATCATGGTATTTTTTTATAATTTTTAGACTTGAAATGAATTAAATTATTTATGACACAATAATGATGCAGTGTTTACCTCATTAATAAATGATTTAAATAAATAAGATTATAAAGACGAAAATAATATCCAAAACCTGTAAAATTCCTATTGGATGTTTTTATTTTTAATATGAGTCATCTTATCTTCAACTTTAAGGTGTTTTGGACCTTTTTAAACTGAAGATAAGTTTATAATAAAATAATGTTTTCACACTTTTCTAAAGAGCACCTCCTCCCCCTTAGAAAAGGAGGCCACTTCTAAACAATTTCACACACCTCTCAAGACATTTGGCTCATCCAAACTCTGCCCAATTAATCTCCCTACATCCCTATACCCTTCCTAGAATCCTTACCTTATGAAAAAGGCACTTCAAGAAGTCCTTTTGGTTCAAACCAAAGGAAGTTACCCAAATTAAAGGTAACAGTTCCTCTTAACCTCTTTTCCTTTATTTTACTTCTCCAACCCCTAAAATCTTTTTTTCCATTATTTTTTAACCAAAACATTATCCTTAATATACTATTATGTTGTTATGAGAAGGATTATAACTACAATTACACACACCTCCATCCAATGGATGAATAATATACTGTTTTTGTGGATGGCAAACAGATGCCTCACGAAACGATGATTGATCAATTATCTCCTACCGCCTCTCATGGTGGACATTATTATGGAACTATATTTATATATGATATATATTATGTTTATTTTTTCTTTATGCTTCTGTATTTTTCAATTTATATAACTCCTTTATGGATTCCGTAGTGGTTAAATACGATAATCTCATTAGAGGAAGTGCGGACTACCACCCCCTCAAAGTGATATGACTCGTTAATGACTTATGTGGAATGTATAAAGGATGGAGTTAATAATATTGTATATGATATTATACTGGAATTATAATATAACTATTTATAATTATGTTTTTAATTCCATTAAAATAAGAAATAGAAATGGAAGTAGCGTTCATGCGTACGTACAGCTTACAGTCTCCATGAACGGTGCATTTCATTTCTTACCTCTAAATGTTGTGTACTATTATAAATACATGTATATAATGGATATATATGATATATATGATATCTAAATAATTAATATAATTCTGAAGATAATGTATATCTTACCACATGAACAATTTGTAATTATAAGGTGTTCATTTTTTAACTAAAGTAGCAAATATCGACAAAACAACCGCTATTAACTTAAATGATTACATAATGTTTATGACATGGTAATATATAAGGCTCCGGCCTTAAAACTTAATTAATATTGAATTAAATGAATAATTCACATTGAGAATATTTTCAGGTTTAGAGTTTTAGAGAATTAGGACATAACTATTACATCTCAAAAGATTACAAAGTAGACACTTCTACTAAGTTTCCATAAAAATAAAAACTCTTAAAAAGAAACATGTCTAGTTCCACGTTTTATATAGCATGAATTTCCCTTGATCCCATCCTTGACCCTACTCCACATTAAGTCCTGTGAAAAACATTTCAAAAAAAAACTTGGGGTGAGCATAAAAAGCTCAGTAAGGGATACACAAGGAATGAAAACTGTTAGTTTTTTTCAAAACCACCAGTAAACCATGTATACTTTATCAAAGTAATACTTTTCACCTTTATAAAGTAGTAAAAACTCTTCACTGAATAAAAGATCATTACTTACCCTTTTGTAACCAAAATATTACCATAAAACCCATATAAAGAACACATAACATATAAAGGTAACTTGGGACATAAACATACTTAAGTGGAAAACCATACAGTCGACTTCCACACATATCACTTAATGGAATAGCCATACTGACAACTTCCATACCCAATGCATTGGAGGTTATAATGTAACCACCCGTCCTGGTATTTACGACACCACCCGTCATATGGTTTATCACGTAACCACCCGTCAAATGTCCAAGTACCATTATAAAATCATAAGACATAAAACAAATATAATGGAAAGATAACATTTCCACACTTTGATCACAATATATCACTTAAATATATTGACATAAAAAATCCATTATAAAAACAATTTTCAATACCAAAATACATAAAATAGTATATGGAATTTATTTCATTTTAAAAACATTACGGCTTGTTGAGGAAGCCAAAGACCAAATAATACTCGCGGCAGTGGAAAAGGTCGTTGCCACCGCGTACATTAAAAGAAACATTCCTTTTTGTCATTTAGTAAAACGCTTCGTCGAAAAATATTCCTTTTGTATAAAAGTAAAGGTAAAAGGGGTTTATAAACCATATAAAATAAAGTTGTGTATAAAACAAAATATGCCTCAATGAAAGGAGATTGAGACGAAGTCCCTTACCTCGGGTCCGACTTGACTCGATCATTCTTTAACGTCATGAATAATAAACTTGAGTTAATTTCTACTTCATTAAGAACCTTTTTAAAGTTAATTATTACTTTTATATCACTTATTACCATGTTATAAACATTATGTAACCATTTAAGTTAATAATGTTTATTTTGTCGATATTTGGTTCTTAAGTCGAAAGTGGACTTCTTACAATTACATGTTGTTCGTGTGGTCAAAGGTTCATTATATCCAGAATGATATTCATGATTTGGATATCATATATATCATATATATCAATCATATACATGTATTTATAATATTACATAATCATTTAGAGGTAATAAATGAAATGCACCGTTCATGGAGACGGTAAGCCGTACGTACGCATGAACGCTACTTTCATTTCTATGTCATATTAATGGAATTAAAACTAAATGAGAGTATGTATATATTAATTCCAGAATTATATTCATCATTTATATGTAACATAAATCATATATAATAACTTTAAATCCATCCTTTATACATCCCACATATGGAATTAACGAATGAAATCACTTTGAGGGGGCGGTAGTCCGCACTTCCTAAAATGAAGATATCACGTATACCCATAATGAAAGCCATAAAGGTGTTCCATAAATGAAAAATAAAGAAGCTTAAGGAAAACATAAACATATTATATATCATATATAGATATAGTTACATCTTAATTTCCACCTTTGAAGGTGTTAGAAGAATATTGAACAATCATCGTTTTGTGAGGCAAACATTTTCCATCCACGGAAACAGTATGCTCTTTAACCATTATATGAAGGTGTGTGTAAGTGTAGCTCGAATGCTTCACATAACAACATCCTAGTATATTTAAGATACTGGTGTTGTTACAAAAGAAAGGAATAAAAATATTTTAGGGGGTTGGAGAAGAAAAATAAAACATAAGAACACAAGAGAAAACACTACCTTTAAAACGGGTAACTCTTTTTGATTTGAGCTCAAAGGCTTCTTTGTAAAGCCTTCTGCCCAAAGTGAGGCTTCTAGGAGTAATAGAGGGATGTGGAGAGACAAAATGATCAGATATTGGCCGAGCAAAAGGCTTGAGAGGTGTGGGTAAGGTGGTAGAGGTGGGGGCCTTTTATAAGAGGAGAGGAGGGGCACTCTTGGAAAGGTATAAAATGTTACTTTATATTCAAATGAGTTTCGGATTTTAAAGGTCCCACATTGATTTATTTTGAGTATAAGGTGATAAGGGTTAGAAATATACTCATACAATAGGTTTTTGACAAGTGTAAGTTATAGTTTTAACATTATCTTTTCATTTTATTTAAATCCTTTATTAATGAGGTAATCACTGCATCATCATGATGTCAAAAATAATTTAATTTATTTAATGTATAAAAATTATAAAACATAAATCATGATGTAGGAAATATTTTTATATTTCTAATGAATATTTATAGTAAAAATTATGACTTGTATAACCCCATTTGAAAATTGTTTTAGTAAAACAACTCATGTTTGTGACATTTTTATTTTAACTTTAAATAAAAAGATATTAATGTCATTTTCCTACCAAAGTGGCTCCATGGGGTCCCCAAGTTGAACCATGGATTGTATTGGTCGGACATGACACATCCAATATGGGTAGGACATGTGTCTAGGTCATTTCATATTATTAAAACATTATTTTTACCTTAAACTACACTAATTACCTCTAATCGCGATTAAAAACATAAAAGTTACTATTCACCAAAAAATTATTTTAATCCCATTGAACCGCATTTTGCATCCTAATGAAAACCATGTATGTTAGATTTTTGAAATTCAAAACACAAAGGTGGTAAAATTTAATTTAAACGAAAAATCAGTTTTTTAAGTACCACTTAGTGGTTTCACTATTCATCAAAATTGAAGTTTTTTAGAAAAATACCAAAACTTTACCCTAAGCTATATTCGATATTCCGAATTTAAAAATGATTTCTATTTTACAAAATTCAAAACATATAAGTTGCATTAATTAATTTAATAATTAATTCCCGCTGTCAGAGCAAATAGCATGTTTTTATGAAACAATAAGTATCAAAAGATTGACACTAGTTTAAGTCCAATTTCAAAGTGAAATTAATTTCAACGACCACTATTGGATTAAATGGTAAAAATATATTCTAATTTCACTTTAATCCAATTCAAAAGATAATCTAATCATATAAACAAATTATGTTAAAAAGAGGTTCTGAATTAAAATACAACATTTTTCACTATTCATTAAAAATTGAACTTTATCGGAAAAATACTAAAATTTTACACTAAGTAGATTTTGATGTCCCGATTATAAAGAAGAATTTTATTTGGTCCAATAAAATGTATAAGAGTTATCAAAACTATATTTAAAGAGGGTTCGCCATCAAAAGGTGATGGTTCGACTTTTTAGTGAATATTAGAGTATCTATGCCTAAAATTGAACTCTTTTCTTATTTTAAGCCTTTATCTTTTATTAGAAAAATGTAAAAACATTTAAAAAACATATATAATAATATTTTAGTTATTTCTATTCATTCCCGCCAATACAACGGCTACGTGTTAACTACCATTTAAGATAATATTATTATATTACTAGTGTGCAACGTAAGTTTTCAAAGAAACTCATTGTTGCGTATCGAGTATGCTATCGAACATATCAACCCCTTTAAAGTAAAATTAATATTTAATTCGAAAATATTAATAAATATGAAAATTTATTATTCTTTATTTACCGGGGATGTTACATAATAAGTAATATAAAAAGAATAATAAACTTTAAAAAGGTTCTTAAGAAAGTAGAAATTAACTTTAGTTTATTATTCAGGATATTAAAGAACGAACGGGTCAGGTCGGACACAAGGTAAAGAGATTTCTTATCTCACTTTTAATTCAGTGAGATTTCCATTATTCACCACTTATTTATTTCATGTGGTGTATTGTGTACTACATATATATATATATTATCATGATTCTAATTATATTCATGGTATTATGTGATTCATTTGGTGGTTATTGACTTTTTTTCATACGACTCAATTGATTACAACGTGGTAAAGGGTTTCATCTCACTTTTTATTCTGGTGAGATTCATGTTATACTTGCCACTTTTTCCTTTTCTATGGTGTATGTACTTCCCTTGATTGAAATATTTGTATGATATACTTTCATTTATGGGTATTTACATCTTCATTGTATGATCCTTCTTTAATGTGGTGTATGTTTCGAAAGTTACCAAATCGGTAAGGGAACCTTTCACCCTCCTCTTTTTAAAAGACTTATTTTTGTTATGTCTTTTAATTTACATATTATTATGTTGGGATATGTTATTATATCTCCTTATTGATGTAAATTTTATTTCCAAGTGATGAGATACCCTTTTTTATCTCATCAACTCATTTTCTGAATTTTAAAGTGAAGCCGTTAGGCTGTCGAATTTTTGTAAGGGAACTTCTTAACCCAATTTCAATTATTTGGGTTAAACTTTTACTTGTTGATCATGTTGTGCTATAAATATGTGTGAATGACCTATGATTGTGTTACACTTAATATCCAATCATATTGAGTGTATTTATATTTGTCACACATAATTATGTAATTGATTTGTCCTTAATATAAGGATACCATCTTTATTAGGGATCTCATCTCAATTTAAATTCTATTAAGACTTCATTGTTGTTATGCACCAATTCACTTTTATATGGTGTATATAATATTCTTTGGCACATTATATCATGAATACCTTTATTCTCATGATATTATAATGTTCTTATTAAATGTTATTCCTCAATTATTTTTAATAAAGCGTCTCTCATTTTGTTAAAAACTCTTTAACTAAAATATCATTTTAAATGTTTTAAAGATTTATTCTTATAAATATTTCTCATTAATGTCCATGTTTTCAAAATGGTTTTTAGGATTTACTTATATGGACATTAATGTTTTCAAATGATAATTCCTTTAAAAGTTTCAAAGTGTTATGGGACACTTTGATTAAAAAATCTCTTTATTAAATGTTTTAAATGGTTTTTTGAAAATGGTTTCATAAAGTACTGTTTACATCAATATCTTGAGTTGATATAATGCTATCTTTCCTTTATGGTTTTGTTATATGTTATGAATATGTTATGGTTATTGGGAATTGTTTACGTATATGGGTGGTTCCATGATAAACCTAGCGTGGGTGAGCCCGAGATAGCTCTCTAATGCATTGGGTAACGAGACGGAGGTAAACGTTAATGTTTTTCCAAAGAGATTTAGGGAATATACTATGATGGGTATTCCAAATGTGACTCCTAGTGTAGCCGTGATAGATACAATATAAGTATGTTATGAATGACATAAGTTACCTTTATGATTTATTATTTTTGTGTGTTATTCATAAATCTTATGATTTCGTAAGGTATGTTATGATTGAAAAGTATTGGTTTTATTGATTTGTATTTATTTATGGGTTAATGTTTCCTTTCCTTATTTTATAACCCTTATTAAGATTTTTATGCTCATCCCAAGTTTTGAAATGTTTTTCACAGGTCATAAAGATGAATAGGGTCAAGGATGAGATCAAGTAAAAGTCATGTTGTCTAAAACATGAAACTAGACATGTCTTTTTTTAAGAGTTTTATTTTATGAAAAATGGATACTAGTTAGTAGTGTCTACATGTAATATTCAATTTGTTATGTAATAGATATGGAGTAATTATTTAAAACTCCAAACCTGAAAATATCCTCAATGTGAATTATTCATTTAATTCAATATTATGTAATGTTTAAGGTTGGTTCCTTATATAAATCCTGTCGAATTGCAATAAACTATGCAGTATTTGTAAAATGATCCAAAATAACCTAGATAGAACTGTTTCCTTTGGATATATTTTGAAGTATAGTGAAAATATCCATTGTAATGTTTTCTCATTTCCATGTTGGTATGTGTAATGGTTTCATCATCCCCTTATAATTATGCCTATCAATCTTCACTTGCTAATATACTAGGCACTTTGATGTATATTTAGCAATCCCCCTATTCATGTTATCCCACCCATAGTGCTCCCAGAGTTCTCGATACATCTTCATGTTTCTTGGGTGAATGGAGAAATTTGAACTATGTGCATCATCCAAAAGTTCTTTCTTTAACATTGGATTTGATGGAACACATAGTATTGACCCAAATCTCATAATTCCTTATTCATTAACATTAAACTCCAAGGATTTCCCTTTTCTGATAGTTTCCATTTTCTTTTGAATTCCCACATAATCTTTTTGATCATCCTTTAATGTTTCCAAAATAGATTGTTGAGAAATAATTTGTGAAAATATTGATGATTTTCCCTTCTTTATGATTCCCATGTCCATCTTCAACAAATATAAGAAGTTTGGATCCTTTTTAATTATTATTAATGATAGAATTTTTGGGTCTTTTCTACCTAGAGAATCTTCCACCTTTTTTGTTTTCCCAGAGTGGTAATGGATTGAGCAGTTGTAATACTTGATGAGCTCTAACCATATTCATTGGAAAATATTCAACTCTTTCTATGTGAATATATATTTGAGACTTTTTTGATCCGTATATGTTTCACACTTCTCCCCAAAGAGATAATTACACTATACTTCCAATGAATAGATCACCACTACCAAATCCAGATCATGTGTGGGATATTGTTTCTCATGAATTTTCAACTGCCTTGAGAAATAGGAAATGACTTTGTCATTATAAATCAACACACATCCTAAGCCCTTCTTCAAAGAATCGCTGAAGATTACGAAAATCTCTTCACATGTAGGTAGTGTGAGAATAGGGGAAGTTATAAGATTAATCTTCAACTCCATGAATCTTTCTTCACCTTCATCATTCCATGAAAACTTGACTCCCTTCTGAGTTATCTTGGTCAGAGGGTTTGAAAATCGTGATAAATTTCTCACAAATCCATGATAATATCCAGATAACATGAGGAAGCTATGGATATCCGTCATAGATGTCAGCATCATCTATCCCTAAATTTCTTTTTTTTGGAAGGCTCCACAGATATCCCATTACTTATGATGATATACCCTATGAATGAGACTTCCTTCAAACAGAACTCACACTTGTTGTACTTTTCATAGAGTTTATCCTCTCGCAAGATCTCTAGCATAGTTCTTAGATGTTCCTCATGCTCCTCCTTAGTATTGTAGTATATTAGAATATTGTCTATATATACTACAAAAAAAATTTCAAGGAAATATCTAAATAAACTATTCATCATGTCCAGGAAGATTATTAGAGAATTAGTGAGTTAGAAAGTCATTACTAAGAATTCATAGTGCCCATAACTTGTACAGAAAGCAGTCATGGGGATATCATACTTCTCTACCCTTACTTGTTAATATCCCGACCTCAGATCTACCTTGGAGAACTATTGTGCTTCACATACCTTATCGAACAAGTCATAATTTTTTTTTGGAAAAGGTTACTTTTTCTTTATCGTGATTTTGTTGAGCTCCCGATAGTCATTAAAAAGGTGTATTGACCCATCCTTCTTCTTGAAGAAGATGATTGGCCCACCCCATGGTGATGAACTTAGGGGTATAAATACATTATCTAGATTCTATTATAGTTGTTTATTTATCTCCTCAATCTCCACAATATCCCTTCTATACTGAGTCTTAATATTGGCAACACCCCATTTATAAGATCAATTAAGAATTCAAAACATCTTCTAAGAGGAAGACCTTGTAATTCATCATGAAACACATTAGTAAATTCCCTCGCAATAGTCATGTCTTCAAGGATGGTTCATTTATTAGACTCAATCATCTAAGAATTATTTTCATGCTAACAGAGAAGTAATATCCATTCTTGAGATGATGGTTCTAAAAACAATTCATCCTCCTCCTTGCACTTGTATAGAATCAGGGGTTGATTCTTCATATGGAGATTGATTTCTCTCTCACGAAAATATATATTGGATTTATATAGAGAAAGAAAATCCATGCAAATAATTATATAAAATTCCACCAAGGGAAGTATGATTAGGTTATTCGGGAAGTTCAATCCACAAATTGTGAAAGGGGAGGATTTATATTCATGGGATGCAATAATTTACCCATTTTCATTTTTCACCAATATCTCTACTTTAATTCTTTGTAGTGATGTTTTGATTGTTCTACTAAAATTTTAGGATATAGAAGAATGCGTAAAACCATAATAAAATAGTACATTATCTATTATTTAATGAATAACTAGCATACTTATCACAACTTTATTTTCTGGATTCACTTCAATGGTAGCGATGGAAAAAGCTCACCCTTTCTGCCTTGGAGGTTGTTGGTTTCCTCTGAAAACCCTTAGATTAGGGAAACTAGTTCGCAAAGTGCCCTGGTTCTTTGTAGTTTTAGGAATGAAAAATGCATTGAGGATCAAAAAAAGTGTTCCTTTACACTATCACAGTAGCAGTTTTTTCTTGATGGAAATCATTGGTAAGGTTCCCTTACTTTCTGCAACTCAACCTTTTCATTTTCCCCTTCAGAAAATTTCCTAGGGTGCATCTTCCACACTTTTGAAAAGAAGGGTGCTGAATTTTTTGAAAACCATTGGATTTATCCATCAAACTACTAGAATTAAAGTCTACCTTCCACTTCTTATCCCCATGATACCCCTGAAATTTTCTGATCTCCATCTTGAATTTGAGGGCACATCCGACAATCTCCTCATAGATGTCAAAGTCACGGATTGTCAGGGATTTCCGTAGGCTAGAACTAATACCACCAAAGAAGCGGTCAACCTTGAATTCAGGAATAATGAAAAAACCATATGAATATCATGAAATTATGGTTATTTTTTCCTCATACACCCCAATAGATTCATCATCCTTTTTCTGGAGTGAAAATAAATATCTTTCCATCTTAAGATGGAGGGTGAAGGGAAAATATTTATCAAAAACATTTTCTGGAAATCCTTTCATCCCATAGCCTTGATATCTTCCTCATGTTTTTTTATTTTTGATCAATTTACCCCATTGATCAGATTATCCCTCCGTACGATAAGAAACAAGAAGAACCTTCTCTTGTTTAGAAAATTAAAGGATAGAGAAGATCTTCTCAATTGTTTTGATCCATTGTTCAACAATTGATGGATCAGATGATCCATTGAATGAAAGGGGCCTTTTTCATGATTATCTCACTTGTGACTTGTTATTTATTAAGGTGGGTGGGGGGGGGGTGGAAATTACTCTTGACCCAAGTTTCTTTTTAAAACATGAGTTAACTGAGAGAGTATCCTGACAAAGTTTGTGATTCCCGCTCCAATTAGATTGGGCATATCATTAGAGATGTCATCACATTTATCTTTGAATCATTTGTTTTCCCAATTCCTCCTATTACTAGCCATTGGTTAGAATAAAAGAAAAAATTAGGGGAAAATATTTTAAACTATTAAACACATAAAGTTTAGTACAGTGAAAAAATGAGAAATTATAAATTACATTTATCACATTAACATATGAATTTCAAAGCTTCTATCTAAGTTATTCATGATATTATTCCTAATATATATTCTTAGGGGAATTTTTTCCTTTAATAATGGTTTTTAATATGATTATGAATTTATTAAATCATATACCCAGGGAGTGTTGAACCAAGAGTGTAGCGAGGCCCATTGTCGTGCACTAGTTCTTGTTCGAGTTTAGCACGAAGTAGTGTTTTCGAGTTTTACCCCTAGATACATATGTGCCCAAGTGACCTATACTTGTTTGTATACATATAGGGATGTATTTTATTGATAAAACACTTACTCTATAATCACCAAAATTTTGGGATTATTTTCTTATACTTAGTCTTATCCCTAAGGCTTTCACTAGTGTTTTCTAATCCAAATACCAAAAATAACTAAACCAATCCAATGATACAAATTATAATGACCCTAGTATTTATTACAAATGTAAACATGATTTATTACATAAAAATGCATATAATAAAATGAAAAATAATGAGAGGTATAATGTATTTGTCGATTAAGAACATTACATAACAACTTGAAAAATGAAATACACATCTTTACTAAAAACTTCTTTTATATGACCACAACATTCCTTCATACTTAGCATTGCATGGGATAACCTGAGGACATAGATAAGAAAAGGATGAGATATAAAACCCAGTAAGGGAGTAAACAAGGAATAACATGAATAATTAAATACATATTAGGCAATAGTCATATCAATGGAGCATAAAAGAAACATGAACATAAATTCATGATATAGAATGATTATCATAACATGGAAATGTGGCAACAACTTAAAACACTTCATAATTAACATAATGGAATCAGGTAAACCACTATCCCAAAATGGTAGAAAAAAGTCTTATAAAGGAATATGGTAAACCCCTATCCCAACATGATATATTATTATACTAAACATTACCCAAATCTTTGCTGCGCTATTAGGGCATACCCTTCATAATCATTTAAATCTCATGATTAAGTGTTCCACATAGATCATATAACATGGATTCATTCAGTATAATAATTTATTACATGATATTTGTATGTGGAATAAATTCATGTAAATCCCAAACCAATAATTATATGTACATAAAGGTGAATACCCTTCATAGATGAATGGTTATGGTATTTAGTACATGATGATTTGGTCATCGAAAATCATGGTGCGATTTCTGTAGTATAACAACGTCATATGGAAATTCATAAAATTGGTAGATGAGAGAGAAAGGGGCATCTCATCATTTATATAGGAAATTTATAGTGAGGGATAATTTAACATAACATTCCAACATATGAAATGGAATTTAAGATGCATAATAAAAATTAAGTGCTTGAAATGGAAATGAGAAGAGAGAAATCCCGTACAGAATTTCAGCATAGTGATGTTGTAGGTGAGGGTATAAATGGGGGAGGATAAATGATAAATAATTTAAATAATATAAAATGGAAATTAGGTAATTGATTATAAAATGATTACAATATAACCAACTGAAATTAAAATGACTAATTTCAAACAAGGTTCTTGAATTGAAAGAAGAGAGAAAGGTGAGGATCCCATACTTGGATGTGTGATCCCAAAGGATCGGGAGAAGCTTATTAGAAGATTAGGGGAACCTTGGGAGGGCCCCAAGGAGTATGGGGAAGATATTGATCTAAATTTAAAGATCTTTAGTGAAGATGAATGGGTGATTCAGTGGTTTTATATAGGAAAATCGAGGGAATTCTTTATTATTTTGGTTTTGGACACTACATACTAAAATATAGAAAAACATAAACCATCCAATGGTTTTTCCCATGGTTTATAGAAACAGTGAGTGGTATAAATTAGTTTAAAAGGATAAGGTATCAATATATTAAAATATTTCCCTTTCTTATGTGGAGGAGAGTCACACTTTCAAGGAAATGATTTTAAAATCTTAAAATATTTAATGTCTTGGAGGATTCACTAAGGCTTTATAAAATAAATCAAATAAACCTAAAACTATATTATTTTAAAGGAAAAATATATTTGGAAAACTATACCTTTGATACTATTTTATTACATCACTATTTGGTCATTATGATGTCATAAAACACATTGAATATTTATATGATATTTAATTTTTACACAAAAATTCAGCTGTCTTAGAAAATTATGAAAAATTCACTATTGGATTTTTTTGACATCCTTATTCCAAAAATGATATTCATTTCATCTAAATAATTATCTAAATATCTGAATTTTTACTTTTAAAATAAAAACTTATATTTTTTGAAAATTGGCGGGTTTTGATAAAAACAATTTTCAAACCATAATAAAAATTACAATTGACTTCATAAATATTATATGATGATTTATATTTAATAAAATTAATTTAATAATAATATTTTATTAAAATATTATTTAATTTAAAAATCCATTAATTCATCAAAATATTTTTCTTAGTTAAATTTGAATATTAACCAAAAAATACTATTTTTTCTTTAAAAATCATTTCCAAAGTAATAATGAAAGTATATTAATTATTCTATAAACAAATAATGCACATAATCATAATGATATGGTATTGTAAAATATATATTTATTACACCAGTATATTACCTAAGAGTAAGGTATGCGATGGTGGGATTTCATGGGGCCCTTCGGTGAACTGGGTTTGGGTTGTGATCCCGATGAGCTTAAACTTCACCCATAAATGGTTTCTCTCATGATTATGTTGTTGGATATCAGCTTGGTATTAGTCTAGGGAAAATCTAAAAAAATTTATCTCCCTTGAAATATCTAATAAATGGGTTTCGTAGGGTATGATCCTACTGTTTGAGGTCATCACTTCCTTTTCCTGTGTCAAAAGGATTTGTTAAAATTCTATATTTATACAAGTCATGTGATTACTATTCAATAAATATATTGATACATAAAAATCATTTAAATCCAATTGAATATAATAAAACAAAAGGATTGCATATATTTTCTATATCCATAAGACATTTATTTAAAAGAAAAAGAATTTTATTCATAATAGTTTGGGACATTACAAAATAAATTTTTAAATAGTCCAATATATTCAATGAGATCTAAAAAATATAGTCTGTTCAAATTATTAGTGTGCGAGACAAATCATTAAGATAATATATTTCTTAGCACATATTATCTTGAAAACTTCAACCAAAATGTTTTGTAAAACCCAAAATACATCATACAATGAAACTTTAGTCATTTGGGCATAAAATTATATGGTCGAACACTATTTTAACAAGAAATATACATAAGACTAAAATCGTAATTCCTTAGGAATTCATCATGTAGTGACTAAAATATATTATTGTGTGATCCTCATGTTTGTGTAAAAATCCTTCTAACTTCTACTATTATGGTGTAATGAATAAAATTTAATGAATTATGTTTCTTCACCCAAGAAATATTCATTACATTATAGAAAACTAAATTGAATCATCCATTTACTCATGCGTGAGTATATTAAAAAAAATGAACTCTGAAACCATTATCAAAACTCTTGAATGGAATATCTCAAAAAAATAATCATAGTAAGCTCTAAATGTGTGATAGTTATCAAAACACCAAAACATTGGATATTATGATAGTTTTTTTGTGTTCTCTAACCCATGGTGTAATGATCAACACTATTTTGACCAATTATCAATTGAGGTATTCCCACCTTCCCATGTTTTTAACTCAAATAACGAGGCACATCAATCTACCCACTTTTAGTAGTTAATAATATGTTAAAATCAATCAAATCTCCTCTACAGGCTTCAAAATTCAACACCACATTTTCATCCCCCCAAAAACATAATATCCTTTACCAACCTTACCTATAAACATCTCATGTGTCTCCCGTATAAGAAACAACTTATCCCATTTGTCTCTACCGATAATAATTTGGTTATCTCACCATTTTATATAAGATACCCAAAAATTATTCTCCCCATTTATCAAAAAATTTAATGGAATTAAATAATAAAATTATGAAATGAACTCACTAGGATTTATGAATATAATTCACTCCCAACTACACTCTCAAGTGTTGGAGTGCATATTTTATTATGGTCTTTGTCAAGATATCTATTGCCTTCTAAATTTTTGAAAAATATTCCAAGATAAGTTATATATGTTAAAAATTTTCCATGATGAAGTTGTAATATATATTAATATTTTTTTTATATTATATTTTATACTGTATTCTTTGATAAATTTATCATACTTTGATTTCCACACTTGACCATCAATCGGTATGAGACTTACACCCTCATGTATTCAAGTTGTGGCTTTATCCACATCATTTCTGTTATTTATTTTGATACTAAAACATACCCAAATTTTAATATTATTAATTATATAGAATTTTACTTCTTAGAATTAAAATAAATGCGTCATCCTCTAATAAAAATTCACCCCCATAAGTTTATTTATGATCTCCAACATCACTCACCTAATTAGTATTGAAAAATAAAGAAGGTTGTTAATATGAGTATTTTTCACACAATAATAAAAAATCTAAAGTGAATTTGAAACAAAAAAAGATTCGTTTTATTTAAATAATATGTGATACCTTAGGATGACATTGTAAATACACACAAATAGTAATGAAAAAAATCTAAACTAAACACTTTCAAGTAAAGTGGTATTTTTATAATCCTTTGAAAATATTTTTGATAAAAAATCTTTCATTATTCATCTAAGGAAATCTATTTTCCAAGGTATATTGGATTAGATAACTCCTTTAGTCCTTTAATCTCAGACCTTTTCAAAAACTCAAAAGCATAATTTTCATTTGAGAGAAAGATAAAACTTGTTGTGTCTATTGACAGAAAACCCAAATAGAATTTCATCTCACTAATCATTTCTATCTGATAAAGACTTTCATTTAAGAAACAAATTCCCCAATTCAACACTTTATCTCCAATGAAAATAATTTCATCCACATATATAATTTTAATGAGTGAATTCTTGTCATCTCTATTCAAATAATGTTCATAAACAACCATACATTTTCTAAACTCAATCATCATTAAATTATTTTCCATTTTGGAATACCATATTCAAGGTTCTTGTTTAATCCTAGATAATTATTTATATATATTGAAAACTCACATACCATCACCATAAATTACAAAACCTTCAAGTTTTTAATTTAAACCCCTCCTTGAGTTTTCCATTTAATAATACTAACCTCGCATCCATTTTGAAGACTTTTAAAATTTCATTAATCATACATCATAAGAAAAATATAAATCATTTAAATCAAAATATATGGATAAAAGGACTCATAAAAATCTATACCCTCTATTTTAGAGTAACCTTTTAAAAATATGAGATTTGTTTGTGTTACTTAACCCTTATCATTTAGATTATTTAGAAAACCCCATTTTATCCCAATCAAATTATCATCATTATGACGAGACACTAGATATCTAGTTTAATTATTCTTGATCTGATTCAAAACATCTCCCATTGATATAATCTAATACCCTTTTTTCAATTCTTTAATGACATAATTTGGTTAAACTTTTAAATGTAAGAATATATGCTTGGAATTTATAAAACATATCTGAGTTTTCACACCATTCCTATGGTCTATAAGGATTTTTTCAGGATACACATGTATTTGAAGTCTTGTAAACATAATTCCTTCTAATTATGGGTCTTCCTTATTACTAGAAATTTCAAAATCAATTATAAAATGAAAAAAATTAATAATTGAATTAATTATATAGGTTTTATCATCACAATATCTTTGAGATTTTTAAATTTAATCATTAATAAAAAATTAAGTTGTTAATATAACAAGATCCTCCATTAATATAACATCATATATATCAATAATTTTCTTTATATTCTTTTTATGACACAAAATATTCTTTACATGAGGTGTATATATAAGATATATCTACTCATTAGCTCACTCGTCCAATTTTTCCAAGTGTCTTATTTTAATTTTTAGGGGAAAGGGTCCATTAAATACCCCTATTATCTTTAAATTTTTTGTTTTACCAAAAAACTCATAAAATGCATTTTAAAAATTTGTTAGAAATATGAACAGGTTTAGAAACATAGAAAACTATTTTTTAAAATTTATAGAAAAGTATTTTAAGTAACATGATCTTATAAAATGGTTATCCTTATGCCCATATACCTCATTTTCTTTCATAAATATTCTTCATTTTTAGTTGTGTATGTAGAACTATATTTATAACTTATCTCAAGTTTCTCAAGATATGCCTCAAGGTTTTTATTTTTGTTCTTGGATTCATTGTTGGATTGAAAATATTTAATAGCACTTCTTATTTGATTTTAAACACTTCTCTAAAATAATTAATCCTCTCAAGGTATTTTTATTTAATAAAAAAAAATAAACATTAGTCATATGAAAAAAATCATACAAAAAATTAATAAATTAATTATATATTTATTTTATTTCTTACTCATTAGGCCCCATGCATCTGAGTGTATCAATTTCAACAACATCACTATTTTGATATCAATATTCTTTTAATTTTGTTCACTATCCTTCTATTATGACAAACATCACATGTATTATTTATGAATCGATTAAAAATATTTAGATTTATCAATACATCACACATGATATGTTTTTTCATGGTATTTTGACCAATTAGGCTATGTTTTATATGATAGAGAACATTTTCCTCCTTCACACTCATATGTAATAACTAATTTTTATTGTAGATATGAAACATGATTCTATATATTATTCATCCCTTCATAATTATTGTACCATCCATAATTATACAAATGACAAATCTATCATTTCAAAAAATAAACTCATTCCAATTTTCATTAAGTTGGGAAACAATCAATAATTCATGACTCAACCCATAGATAAATAGGACATAATTTAATTCAAATATCATTTAAATAATTTTGTTACTTACACATCCATTTTAATTAATTAAAATATCATTTACAAAATAAACAAATCCATTTTCAAACCTTTATATACTTAAATATTTTTTTCCAATCAAGAATGATGAGTATCCATTGTTCAATATCCATGATTTAGTCATTTATATGAATTTTATGAAACCTAAATCACCATATATTTTTATTGGTTATTCATACTCCTGATATATTACTTTCCATTATTTTATATTTTTTTGGTAATATTGTGAGGTTATAGGTTTGAGTGACTCATATCAGTGGAAATTAGTAGTGAAGGAATAGTTGGATCCCTTACAGGTTTTTGATACATGGTATCTAATATATCTTATGGATGGTATGGAGAAATTTCAAAATAAATGGGTTTATTATATAATAGTTTAAGTGAATTTATGAATATATTAAAATATATAGTATGTTATAAAGTGGTTCTACAAATTAAAATTAATTATTTTTGATGAGATATTTCTATTGTTATGAATAAAAAACTTATTTTAATGGTGAAAAACCTAGTTTCAATGGAATATTCGTTTCTTAAAAAACATGACATCATGGAAATGTTCTATACTAATGATTTGGGTGAATAAATATTCATGAATAAAATATAAGGTTTCATACAAAAATACAATGAGTTCCTTGTGTGCAAGATCAAGGAAAGTCTGTATGAGCTCAAGCATGTACCAAGGTAGTGAAATTAGAAATTTGAAAACTTTATAATGTAATAGAAGTTCAGTAAAATAAATTTGGATAATTTATTTTAATACAATGTGTATAATAATTAATCTATTATATTTTTTTAATCTATGTGGATGAATTACACTTGGTTGAACCTATGATGGAAGGGCTGTAAGAATATATGTTTTAATTTTTCAATAAGTTTCTAAATGAAAGATATTATTTCTGGTAAGAGGATGTTGAGGATGGGGATCTCAATTTTTTTTAAGTAGTTCCTTTCTCAAATGAAGTATAAATTGATAATAATGAAAATATTTGGGATGAACGAGTCATAGACTATGAGTAATCCTATGGATAAATAGTTCTTATTTTAAAGGAAGAAAATTCCTAAAATGGATGATGAAGATACATATATGGTGAAGGTTCCATATGAATTGGATATGATAATTATGATGTATTATATGGTTGGTACAAGTCCCCATATCACTCATGTGATTGGTGTGGTTAGTTGGTTAATGGAGAATCCAAGAAGGAAAAATAGTAATAAATAAAGTAGATCTTCCAATATATCAAATGGTTATAATATATTTATTTATGTTTTAAAATATAAAATCCCTTTTAAGGGGTTTTGGATACTAACTATGGAGGAAATATTGACTCATGGAAGAGAAAAATTGGGTTTTTTTACCTATAAAGGCACCACTACTAGCTGAATATCGTGTTTATAACTAGAAGTTACAATATAAACCATATAATCTAAATAATTTTAAATTACATAATTTGGGAAATAGATGATGTGTTTGAATGTTCTACTGTATATGATTAGGAGGAAAGAGATTTGTGTGTTTTACTTTAATATCCCTAGGATGCCGCGCTATGACAAGAATCCCATATTTTACTCCAAAAAAATAATTTTAAATTGAAATACAACTTAATTTTGAAGTATATGGAAGATTAGGTGTTGTAAATTTGGAAGGGTAAAGGGAGTAAAAATATGGTTGATGTTATGATTAAATTTATAGCTCAATAAATCCAAAATAACTATTTCAATTTAGTGGGAGCTTTGATAAATTTAGGTCTTAGGATTTTGGAAACTCTGTTAGATTGAGAGGATTAACATTAATAAGAGAGTTATGGAAGTTAGTAAACACAACCTAGGTATCTTGGTGATGAATCCTAAAAAGTTATTATAAACTTTGTTATTGTTAGGCTTAGTGTGAGAAGTCATTTTGTAAACAAGTATTCAAATAAATGGAAAATATTAACATTCAAACCATCGTACTATTATTAGATATGAGGTGAAAGTTCTCTCAGAAGTAGTTGTCTAGTAGTGGTGGTGGTGATGAACATTTTAGAGGATTTAGGTGTTAAAGCTAGATGTTGACTTATGAAATCTTTCACTGGTGTGGGAAATGAGAAAACAAAGAAACAAAAGAATTTAGAGTTTCTAGAATCACCCATGGTTCATTAGTTGAATAAATTTAGGTAGATATTACCATTGACCATGTAGAGGGATGCCAATAAGAATCAGATCTTAGTGGGATTATCCTCCTAGATTTCAGTTGGAGATAGAACTAGACTTTTCAAAATAAATTTTCCATATTTTGGTGTTGCAACACAAGGGATGATTTATTAGGTTGAAGCTTCTAATAGATTGTTCTTTAGAGTTGAATTTTTTTATTATCTCGTGTTTACTCTTTCTAGTGATGTTGTGGTTTCCTATGGATTTGTACTTAATCCAAACCACATAATTCCATTTTTTATTTTATTATATTATTTAGTTCCATTCATTTAATATTCAACATTGATTTTTTATTGTGAGTTTCTGAGAGGTTTAGATGGTATATGGTTGGCATTCCTATCTATTTTCATGAATTCCAAGTTCCACATACTTATTTTTTAAGCACAGATATTTTCTATACCTTCTAGTGACCTTGTTCCTCCCTTGATGCCCAGAGGTTGGGTTGATCAAAAGATAAATATTTTTATATAATAGGATCTTCAATTCCACATTTGAGTTGTCATTATTTTGGATCTATTTTTACATGATTGGAATCTAGGTGATTCAGTTTACTTTTGTCTAACTAGATTAGAATTTTAGATATTTATTCGACATACCATGTGTTATATTTCTATAAATACTCTTAATGATTGATGTCTTAACTATTTATGCATATTGTTTTTGTTTTTTTTCATTTATATGAAATGAGATAATTTTAACTTCCCGAACTCAGATGCCACTAAAAGGTTCTCTGAGCCCGGTTGGCCACATGGCCTCAAGCTCATCCCAACAAATTCTAGAGGCTACCAACTAGTAATTAGGTCCAAGGGTGTGTTTGTGGGGAGACTATGCCCCCATCACCAGAGTTTATCACAACATATATACTATAAAAGATAATTAATGGAAGCATAAAATCAATAAAACAATATACTACATCCAATATAGATATAAATAAAAAAATAGAAGGAATATCATATAAAAAATTATGATCATACATGTCATGTCATGTGTCTACAAAGCATCCAAAATAGGTGTCTACAATAGTACAATACATGTAACAAAATACCAAAAAAGGATAATAAGTGCTATCTGTAGATATTATCATGAGCCTCAGCTCAGTCCCATGATCCCCTAGTCATAATCATGACATAAATCCAAGCATCAAACTATTGGTGCTTTCTCTAATCCCTACCTCCAACCATATAGTCTATTCGGGTACCCAATGGTGGTTCAAATAGGGTGTGAGATACAATCCCAATAGGATATCACTTAGAGGAATAATTCCATCCAGTCATTTAATATATAATAAAAATAGTGTGTATACAGTAATATAATATGTAATAAAGGTTTGTATGTAAACAACTCATAAAGGTTCGGGTTCCCATGCACACCTTCCCTCTACTAAATTCTTTGTCCTTAACCAAAATATATGTGGATAAACAGTCAGTCCTGTATGAAATTACAATCAAGTTCATTTAATTAATAAATATTGGGAACTAGAATGTATCCCAATGTCCTCTTTAAGGATGTGATCAATAGTTTTCTAACTAGGACATCATTATAGTATATATCTCTAACAAAATCCAAGCTTGTGCTTTGTCTTGGAAGATGCATCATATATATAATTCAATTTATTATTCAATTAAGAACCCAAGACCATAATTTTCATTATTTATTTGGAATCTAGGTATCACTCTAGGTGTAAAATGAACCAACACCCTACAATCTCATCCACGATGATCCTCATCACAACCCAGGTATTGCTTTAGGTGTGGTATAATATCACCGCTAATTGAGTCAGTCCATGGTGGTATAATAAGGGATCCCAAGTCTCACTTCTAGAATACATATAATCAACTTCCTTCTAAGTGCATCCATAAAAGTCCATAGAAGGATTCCATGTGTCACTCAGACATATAGAGAATTAGTCCATTGAGTCCGTCCTTGGAAATCCACTAAGGATTCCAAGTGTCACTCATGCATAAGTAAAGAAACATCCAAATGAGTATATCCATATAATTTGTATAAGAACCCATGTGTCACCCAATGCATAATCAGAAATCAGTCAATCAATCAATTAATTCAACAGTCTTTACCTTGCTCATTTCATTTAAACCTCACCTTGGAAGGTGGATCAATGCATGGGATAAGCTTAAAAAGCTTATCCTCTTAATTATTTTATATGGGAATATCAATATTGGAAGTAACTCATGATTAGAAAAGAA
The DNA here is from genome assembly GCA_963277665.1 of Viscum album. Lineage (NCBI taxonomy): Eukaryota > Viridiplantae > Streptophyta > Magnoliopsida > Santalales > Viscaceae > Viscum > Viscum album. The sequence goes on from OY728152.1 coordinate 1,537,441,495, forward strand.
ATTACATGGAAATATCCTAGGGTTATGGTCATTCTATTCCCTTTATTTAATCAATTCAATTGTAATTTATAATTCATTATTAAAAATCACATTGAATGGGGTAAAAAACAGACCAAAAAGGTATCCATTTTCAAATTCAACCCATGGTGATCCAATTAGTTAAATAATGCACCCAAGGGGTGGTTTGAATTCAAAGTCCTTAACATCTAATCATTATCAATTGTTTCATTAATTATATACATCATGCCTATATATTTTGAACAAGGATTAAATTCCATTTCAAGGGCGTCTGTCCAATAATTGGGTGTGTGGAACAATGACACACACACACACATACACACACACACACACACACACACACACATAACACATATAAATTGAAGTAAAATCACAATACCACCCACCATAGGTCAGTAGTAGAGTTATCGACCATTATCAACTTCCGATTTGACTCAGATCAGGATAAAATAGAATAACAAATGAAGATCTTGGAAAGATATCATATTATATTTCACATCAAAAACTCCATCGATACCAAGAAGAATGAATACCAATATTAAACAAATTGATTAATAACCAATTTGGATCCACTGATACTGATGATGCTCGATTCTGAGATCATAAGAAGGTATGGTAGTAAAGCCTACCTTTTGGATTAAAAATGAGCTATCAAATCTCATGGCAATGCAACATGAGTATAATAAGACTAGTTTTTACGTTATAATTTTTTTAAGAGAAATTGTGTAATTTTACCCCAAATTTTGGGTCACATAGTTTGGCCACATAATTTTCTAAATCGTGCACCAACCGTGCACCCACTACTCTAAGGAGGTAACCACAAACAATTAGTGTGCACTGTTTGATTAACCGTGCAGAAACCATGAAAAATAGCTCTATCAAAATGTATTCAGTTTTTTAAGGGAATGCACCCCCATTCATATGTTTCCTAAAATCATGCAACCTATAGCCCTCCTCTGTCCAACTTTGTATGGTTATGAGTAACCATGCAACCTTCCCCATATAGTTTCTACTAACTGTGTGGACTTTATTGATTTTCCACAAATATAGGCTCTAGTCTTTGAATAATCCCCATACACCCCTTATATATCCATTCCATTAAAAGGAAATCTCATTAGTTCTTAATTAATAATTTAAACAAAAAATTAAAATAAAGTAAAATATTTCATACTTCAAAAAAGAATCCAACCTTATAAACTTTCCCCTTAATGAAATTCATCCACAAATTTTCCTTCCAAGGGTGGTGAAGCATAATTTGTGAACAAATATGACCATTGAGCTCGTACATCATCCGACCACTCCCAAGTCTCATCTTATACATGTTTTTTCTACCATAGTACCCGTACTAGAGGAACTGAATGACCTTATAGAACCTTTTATTATGATCCCCATTATGAATAGGATTCTCCTAAATGGAAACATAAAATTATAACTCAACCTCCTCAGACTGAAAATCATGAGATGGTTCTGAATGATAATAGTGCAGTTGAGATACACGGAAGACCTCGTGCAAGGATTAATACCTCTGAGGTAACTACAACCAATAGGCTACCAGTACAACTATCTATTGAATCATGAATGGCACAACATATCACTGTGAAAGTTTACTCTGTCTCCTGGTCCTCCTATTTCCCAGCCTCAGTGAGGCACATAAAATCCCCCAATCCCTGACCTCTAACTCTAGAGGTCTTCTGTGGTGGTCGATGTTAGATTTAAGTCGAGACTGCACAATAGACATATCTGTATGAATCAATTGAACCTACTCTATAGTCTCCTATACAAGACCAGGTCCAAGTATAACTACATATCTTGCCTCTAATAATCACATGGGTGATCAGCATAAATTATCGTACAGAGACACATAAGGAACTATCTATATAGTATTCAGAAATATATTATTATAGGAAAAATAAACAAGAGGTATACACATATCCCAATATTCCCCATAAAATAGGGAGCATGACCAAAACATTTCATCAAGCACCTCTATTATGTGCTCAAACTGACCATCAGTTTTAGGGTGGTATGATGTGCTCAGAAGAACCTATGTACCCAACACCCTTGGAAAACCCTTTCCAGGACTGTGAGGTGAACCAAGTATCCCTATCTAAAAAAACAGTATAAAGGAACCAGTGAAGTCATATTATCTCATGAATATACAACCTCCTAAGATCATCTACTAAAAAGGTATCCTTAATAGGTATGAACTGACAAACCTCTGTGATCTTGTCAACAACAACCCAAATGGAATCATTTCCTCGCGGTAAACTCGGTAACCCAGTCACAAAATCCATTGCATCATCAACTTACTTCCAATTAGGAATGGGCAGTTGTTTTAAAATTCTATATAGTATCTAGTGTTTCTTCTTCATCTTCTAATAGGTGGAACATCTCATGAAAAAACTAGCTACATCTATTTTCATACCCTTCCACCAGTATTGAGGATGTAAATCTCAATACTTATTGGTGATCTCTGGGTGCACTGGACAAGATTAATAAAGAAAGTCTTGAATCATCTCCTCAAACATTTATATTAAAACATATAGGTGACCATGTACATACATAATTTCATCCCCTCCTATGATCCAATGTGGAGGGTCCTCACCTACCACACTATCTTGTAAGACTATGCCCTCATAATCAGATAGCTTCCTCATCCTCAATCTATCTAGAGGGGTACAATTCACATATAAGGATAAAATAAAAGACTTACCCTATCATTCATGAAACTACAACTATAACTAAAATAATAAAGTGATAATATTTCACTCGCTACTGGCCTCCTGTATAACCTATATTTCAGTCCTCCTGCTCAGTGCATTAGCCACTACATTTTCTTTAACATGCTTGTAGGTAAGCTCCAAGTCAAAATAATATAGGTAATAAACACACCTTAAATGTCTCATATTCATATAATGCTATGTGAAAACATACATGAGTATTTTGTGATTTGAGTACGCCACAAAACACTCTCTCATTAAATAGTGTCTCCAACAATGCAAACCATAATCAATTACATCTAGCTCGAGATCATGTGTTGGGTAGTTCCTCAAATATGGACTTAATTTCTGAGACACATATGCAACCAATGTTTTCCCTTACACAAGGAAATATCCTAGAATAATACCTAATGCATTATAGTAAATTTTTTAACTTCTTCCTGGATATGGAAAAAATTTGTATCGGTGCTAGAGTCAATCTCCCTTTCAGCTCCTCAAAGGCTGAATTGCACGCATCTGACCATACAAACATCACACCCTTCCTAGTCAAGCCTGTAAATAAAGATTATTAGCATGATAATCCATCTATGAAATGCCCATAATATCCATCCATCCCCAAGAAACTCTATATCTCAAAGATATACTTGAGATACTCCTAGGAAACTACAACTCTCAACTTCTTTGGGAAAATTGATACTACTGTATCTGAGTTAATGTGACCTAGTAGGTGAATCTAATCCATCCCAAAGTGGAAATTTGTGATATTATCATACAACTAATGTTATCTCAGTGTATCGAATTTGATATCAAGATATTTGGAATGATCATGATGAGTGTGAGAATTCACAAAATACCATCCACGAAAACCAAAAATAAACAAATCCATAAAAGAATGGAAAACTCGGTTCATCAGTGTCATGAAATCTAATAGAACATTCATGAGATCAAATGACATAAATAAATACTAATATAGAACATACCTTCTATGAATGGTTTGTGTAAGTTATGTATGATGGCCTAACATGAAACTGATGATAAAAAAATCTCAAATAAATCTTTGAGAAAACCTTATATACATGGATTTTGTAAAAGAGATCATATATCCACTATAGAGGATACTAGTTCTTAATCGTAAATTGGTTCAATTACTGATATTACATACATAGACTAAGCATATCATCTTCCTTTTTCACAAAAAGGACTGGTGAACCCCATATATATGTACTGGGTTGAATAAACCCCTTTACCTCTAAATCATATAGCTACCTTTTGAGCTCTTTTATCTCAGTGGTAGTATCCTATAAGGAGGAATTGATATAGGTGAAGCTCCTCATATTAGTAAGATAGATAACTCTACCTCTCTCACTGGTTGTAATCATGAAAATTCATCTAGGAAAATGTCCCCAAAATGATCAACCACTAGAGAGAAATCTACCTGATGTGTTCCCTAATCATCCAAATATAAACTTGCAATCCCTGCTATCACCATGTCCAACCCACGATGCTTGAGTCTAGATCAGATCACATAGACATTTCACTCACCCTTGTTAATAAAATCTCCACCATATAGTGATATAAAGGTCACCCTTCGGTGATAGAAATCAATGAAAGAATAAAAGGGAATCGACTAGTCAATTCTGATAATGATGTCAAAACCTCTCATCTTGAGGAAAGAGAGGCCTCATTAAATTTATTTTAATTCATTACTATATATTAATGTTAATATATTATAATTAAAATTTCCCATCAAATTAAATAATTGAATTATTATATATATTATTTATATTAACATTTTGTAATATATATAATTAAATTAGTATTACATATATATTTATGTATTTAAATATATTATATTATATTTATTATAGTATAATTTATATTATAATATAAATAATGAACTCTTTATTAACATAATATATATTTCTTAAAATTAAATTACTACATATATAATTATTTAATGTTATATATTTTTTAATTTAAAAATTTAAAATTATATTTTTATATCATATAAACAATTTATTATTACATTTATAACTAATGTTATAATATAAAAATATATTATAATTAAATTATTGTGTGTGTGTGTGTGTTTGATGTTATTTATATTATAATATATATATATAATAATTAAATTATCATTAAAAATATATTTAGAATTATATTATAATTTCTTATATGTGTCTATATATAATTATAATTATCTTAGAAAAATTTAAGTACATCATGGATAAGTATGAGTGAACCAACATATGTGGGATAAATTTCAAATCAATCATAGATATGTAGGACTCCACCAATATATTTGGGTTGTATTTTAAATTCATCCCAAAAAATGGTTTATTTTTGGATGTTATCAAATTCACCCCAGATATTTTGCGCCACACATATTTATTTAGGACAGAATTAAATCTGTCCAATATATATATATGCATGTGTGTAATTTTTTTCACAAATATATTTTCATAACATGTAGTTACATACTTATATATAAGTAAAGGAATATAAATATATAATATAAATATAGAATGTATATATATATATATATATATTATTAACGATAATATTCATTCATACATGCATGCATGAATACATATATTTATATATATATATTAATCTTTATATGTAATATATTGATACATATTATTGTTAATATTTAATTAAATATTTTAACATATTAATTCATATTGATATATTAATACATATATACATACATAGACAGATGTATAAATATATATATGTATATATTAAGGTTATTATATTATGTTAATATAAATTAATTTTAATATATAAATGTTAGTTTATAACATTATATTATAACATTTTAATATATTTTAATGAATTATTATATATTAATGTTAATATATTATAATTAAACTATACCATTAAGTTAAATAATTGAATTATATTATATATACATTATTTATATCAGGTGGAATTCTTCCTCATTCGTGGACTCTTTGACACACATAGGTATGTAGGTGCTGGTCAGAGATGCCTGTGGTGGCAGTCAGGGGTGATGCAGGCTAGAAGATTGACACGTGGAACCCTCGAGCCAATCCAATAGAAAAGGGAGATAGATAGAAATTATGGATTCCATTCCTTGAACCTTTTCTTCCTTTAAAGACTTGAATATGGGAAGAATCATGAGGAAAGAACATGTTGCCCATGTGTCTGTGGATCCTGATGTAGTTTCAAAAAGCTTCGGTAGTTGTGAGTTTTCATTGATTGCTCGAATTATTCTTCTGAAAGGTGCGATGCCATGACGACTAGAGGACCTGGTAAGTATAACTTCATCAATATGGGAATTTACTGATAGGAGATTAATCATGGTTGGTTAATGTTTTTTTCACTACTTTTTTCCGTCATAGGAATTATGACCAAAGTAATGGGGTCATAGACCTTATTATCTAAAGTCTTGTGACCTTCACATTCATGATTGGTATTTGGAATTTGATCCATTTTTTTAAAAAAAATACCTTTACACAGTTATGGATCAATATTTATGGGTTTTATTTGGTAATATTTCACCCAAAGATACAACATGATATAGCTACTACAGTTGGAGTTCCCATTCAGATGGACAAGGAAACTAAAGTGTTTAGGTATGGGAATTTTTCCAAGATATTGATTGAAATTAATCTTAGTTTCACTCTAATTTATAAGGTAATTTTATCTACTCATACTGAAGATATTAGTCTAAATATTGAGTATGAAAAAATTCTATTAATTTTTACATATTGTAATGTTTTTGTACTTTCCAAAAATAAATTCTTTAAATTGTTGAAATGTGAAGCCTGATCCATGAGAGGGAATTTAAATCATGACTATAATAGGATGAAAAAGGATCGGATTCCACAATGAATTCTTAGGTTCATCCTAGTGTTCTAATGGTTCATGCTTCATAAGGAAGTTGTAGCTTAGAGGTCCATAAACAAGCCTCCTCTTTTGCGGTAAGGGATTATCCAGATCCTACTTCTGGAGAGTTGGGTTTCCAAAAGAGTATTGAGAAGATGAACACAGATGTGGGGAAGATCTATGTTGAAATAACATAGCTACTGATTTTACCATTGGAGTGGCTGTGTAATGACCCAAAAATTCATTAATGAAAATTCATCTTGGTCTATTTAAATGTCTTCTTATGGTTATGTAAAACGTATGCACTTATTTGGTTTTATGTTTTGGATTTTAAAATACCATTAAGAATTGTGACCGTTGCTAATATAGCTGCTGAATAGTGATCACATGATTAGTATAAATATAGGGATTTAACAAATCCAATTTACTCAGACAAAGGAAGAAATGACTTCATTTAGTAGACATTCCCCGTATGAAGACCGTTTTTTAGAGCTCAGAAATGAGGTGGTATCATTGGGCTTCACTCTTGACCAAGTCCAAGCCGATCTTGAACACTTTAAGCTTGAGCAAAACCGACTATAAGAGAAGTGGATGTTAATAGAGATTACCACCTGAGCAATGTTATCCGAGCCACCTTAGGAGTCTGTCACCATCGCACACCTTCCCCTTTGGTCTTATGTGAGTGTCATAATGGGTTATGTAACAAGACCCTAGAACTATTACTATGTAAATTATTCTTGGATAGATAATATACATTCTCTTTATTTTTACTTTGTAAATAGTTTTTAAAGAAAAAATAATATTTTTAGTTAATATTAGACTAAGAAATATATTTTGATGAATTAATGGATTTTTTAGTTAAATAATATTTTAATAAAATATTATTATTATTATTATATTACTTTTAATTATATATAAATTATCTTATAATTTTATGATTGCAATTGTAATTTTTATTAAGGTTTGAAAGCTGTTTTTGTCAAAACCCATGAATTTTTGATAAATGTCAATTTTTATTTTCAAAAATAAATATTCAAATATTTAGAAAATTATTTAGATAAAATTAATATTATTTTTGGAATCAGGACATCAAAATTATCCAACGGTGAATTTTTCATAATTTTCCGTGACAGTCGAATTTTTGGGTAAAAATTAAATACCGTTTAAATATATAATGTGTTTTATGACATCATAATGACCCAATAGTGATGTAATAAAATACTATAAAATTATTTTCAGAAAATATATGTATGGAATTAAAATAATGTGATTTTATGTTTTATTTATTTATTTTACAATGCTTTAGTGGACCCTCCAAGACTTATAAAACATTTTTTCTTTTCAAATTGTTTTCCTTGAGAGTGTGACTCACCTCCACATAAGAAAAACTATTATTTTAAGAAGTTAGACAATTGGAATCATAAAATATATTTTTCTCAATCACCTTTGACAAAAACCATGGGAAAAAATAATGGGTTGGTTTGTGGTTTTGATTAGTTTAACGTGTGGTGTCCCAAACCTAAATAATAAAGAATTCCCTCTCCTTTCCTGTATAAACCCACCCAAGATCCCACTTCCTATTCACTCAAAGCCTTTAGAGTTCGTCCAAACTCTTACCTCCTATCTCTATAATCCTCCCAAGGTGCCCCATGCTCCCAATAATCCTCTTTCAAGCCTCTCCCAAGATTTTGGTATCACACTTCCATGTAACGGATTTCTTCCTTTTCCATTTTTGTCCAATTTTATTTAAGTTGTTATGCCCTTTTTTTCAATTAAAAATGTTTTAGTATGATTTTTAAACTCTCCCATACTTCCCTATGTATGTTTGGTTGATTGGATACCCCTTTCTCTCTTATTAATGCCTCCCATGTACACCCGTTACCATACCGAAATTCTGCGAAAGATTTCTCTCTCCTCTTTTACATCCAAGTAATTCTTTTGTATTATGCATATAAATTCCATTACATTTTTTGGGACATGTATACATATGACCCCCTTAATTTCCATTTCATGTACATATTATGATACACACTTTTCTATTTCATCAACCATTTTCATAAATCTTTATGTCACGCCGTTATGCTTCCGAAATTACACCGCGTTTTTCCAAGCCAAGATCATTGTGTAGTGAATACCATACCCATGTCTCTCTAAAGGGTATTAAACTTTATGCACATATACATATTTATTGGTACTTTCATGTATTTATTACACATTACTTAATCATGGAATAACTTATGATGTAGATTTATTCCATTTTATATGATCCATGTGGCACACTTAGGCATGAAATGAAATGTTTAAGAAAGGTGTGCCCTAATAGCGCTCCAATGCATTGGGTAAAGTATAGTATCATGATAAATCATCTAAAATGAGTGTTGACTCATTCTAATTCAAGTGAAACGAGGGTTTACTCTTGTTTCATGTGAAATGAGGATTTACTCAAGCTCTATATTCAATGAGCCTTGGCTCATGCTAAATTCCATGTTAAGTGTTGTTGCCACATTCCATGTTATAATTATCATGCTTTATCATGAATTTATGTTCATGTTTCTCTTGTTCTCCATTGATATGACTATTGTCTAACATGTATTTTATTCTTCATGTTATTCCATGTTTATTCCCTTTCTGGGCTTTATAGCTCACCATTTTCTTATGCATGTCCTCAGGTTATCCCATGCAATGCTAAGTATAAGGGAATGTAGTGGTCATGTAGTGGAAGTTTTTAATAAAGATACTGTATTTAATGTTTTAAATTGTCATGTAATGATCCTAAGACCCAAATACACTAGATCTCCCAATCTTATATGTTCTATCAAGTGATGTTTATGTAATAAATCATGTTTAAGTGTATAATAAAGAGAAGAGTTGTCATAGTTGACATCAGAGGGATATGTTTAGTTATTTTTGGGATTAGGATTAGAAAATCATACTGAAGCCTTAGATACAAGACTAAGTATAATAAAAAAATCCCTATGTTTTGGAAGGTATTGAGTAAGTGGTTTATCAAGCAAACACATCCCTGTCTGGATATGAGCAGGTAGAGGCAGCTCTGGCACAGATGTACCTAGGGTTGAAAACCCCGACAAGGAGTTTCAAGGTTGACCTGGGGTATCCTGGTACATGAAAACGGGCCTTTCTATACTCTTGGTTATGACACTACTAGGGAATATGCATTGGTAAATTCCCAATCTTAGTTTGAACCATTATTAAGGGAATTAAAAAAAATCCCCTAAGAATAAATGTTAGATAACGTATATTGAAGCCTATAGATTCATAAGTTAAGTAACTAAAATCTATTTATAAGTCATCTATTTTGTACTTTTATTACTCTTTATTTGTTACCCCTAAATTTCATTTTATTCCAGCTAATGGCCGGTAATAGGAGGACTCGGGCTAACAATCGATGTGAAGGTCAATGTGATGACTATACTAATGAGATGCCCAATCCGATGGGAACGAGAATCTCAAACTTTGTCACAATTCTCTCTCAGTTAAATAAACCTTTGAATAGAAACATGGGTCAAGAGGAACATTCAACCCCCTAATAAAGAACAAGTCACTATCAAGAGCTTCATGAGACAAAGGCATCCTACTTTTAAAGGATCATTTGATCCCTCAATCGCTGAAAAATGGATAAAGTCCATTGAAAAGATCTCCTCCATCCTTCAATGTTCTGAACAAGAGAAGGTTCTTCTGGATGCTTATCCTATGGAGGGTGAAGCTGATCAATGGTGGACATTGATCAGAAATACGAATCCTGAGGAGGAGATCGAGGCATTGGAATGGAAGGATTTCTGGAAGATGTTTTTTGATAAATATTTTCCGTGCACCCTCCTTCTTAAGATGGAAAGGGACTAAATTTACATAAATCAAAAAGAGGAAGAATCTGTCGAAGCGTACAAGGAAAACTCTACAAGTATTGCACGATACACTTCCAGATTTCTCGTTACCCCGAATGAAAGGTTGACCACTTCTTTGGTGGGCTGAAACCTAGCCCACGGAAAGCCCTGGTGATCTGCAACTTTGACAGCTATGAGGAAATTTTCCGATGTGCCCTCAAGGTTGAAATGGAGACCGACAAACCTCAGGGGTATCATCTGAATAAGAAGCATAAGGTGGACTTCAATCCTGGTGGTCTGATGGATAAATGCAGCGGTGCTAAGAAAATCTAGTACCCCACTTGCCAAAGGTGTGGAAAGAAGCACCCCAGAAATTTCCTGAAGGGGATGAGGAAATGCTTTAGGTGTGGAAGAGAAGGGAACCTGGCTATTAATTATCGGCAAGAAAAACCCGCAGCTATGTCAAAGGAGAGGAACAATCCATTCAACTCTCAACCCATTGTTCATTTCTTCAACTGCAAAGAACTAGAGCATATTGCAAATTAGTTCCCTAAGCCAAGGGTTTTCAGAGGGAACCAAAAACCTCCAAGGCAGCAAGGGAGAGCTTTTTCCATCACTAACACCGAAGTGAACCCTACCAACGAAGTGGTGATAGGTACACTAATTATTCATTCAATAATAGTGAACTTAATTTTTGATTCAGGTTCTATGAATTATTTTATATCCCAAAAGTATAGTAGAACAATCCCAACATCACCACAAATCATGGAAGTAAAGATGTTGGTGAGTACGACAAATGGGGAAATCATTTCATCCCATGAATATAACTCCTACCCTATCTTAATCAGTGGATTAAACTTCCTGAAGAACCTTATCATACTCCCTCTGGTGTAATTTTATGCAATTCTTGGCATGGATTAGATTTCCTTATATAAATCCATCATAAATTTCCGTGAGAGGGAAATCACTCTCTATGTGGGGAATCAACCCCCGATTCTGTACAAGTGAAAGGAGGAAGATGAATCTTCTTTAGCTCCATCATCTCAAACATGGATATTAATTCCCTATGAGCACACATATCTGGCTTAGATGATTGAGGCTAAAGAGGAAACCATCCTTGAAGACATGCCTATTGTGAGGCAATTTGCTGAAGTGATTCCTGAGGAATTACCTGGTCTTCCTCCTAGAAGAGATATTGAATTATCAATTGATCTTATAATTGGGGAATTGACAATATCCAAGAATTCGTATAGAATGGATGTTGTGGAGATTGAGGAGATGAAGAAACAACTATAGGAGAATCTGGATAAAGGGTTTATATGACCAAGTTCTTCACCATGGGGTGAACCAGTGCTCTTCATCAAGAAGAAGGATGGGTCAATGCTCCTTTGCATCGATTATTGTGAGCTTAACAAAATGATGATAAAGAACAAGTATCATCTCCCTCGAATTGATGACTTGTTCGATCAACTGCATAGATCACAATACTTCTCCAAGGTATATTTGTGGTTGGGATATTATCAAGTAAGGGTGAAGAAGGAAGATATCCCCAAGACTGCTTTTCGTACAAGATACAGGAACTATGAATTCATAGTAATGCCTTTATAACTCACTAATGCTCCAACAATATTCATGGAATTGATGAATAAAGTATTTATATATTACAACGACAAATTTGTGGTAGTCTTTATAGATGATAGTCTAATATACTCCAAAACCAAGGAGGATCATGATGAGCGTCTAAGAACTGTAATAGAGACCTTGAGAAAGGAGAAGCTCTATGAAAAGTACAACAAGTGTGAGTTTTGGTTGAAGGAGGTCTAATTCTTGGGCTATATCATCACAAGCAATGGGATATCTGTCGATTTCTCCAAGAAAACTGCAATAGAGGGATGGACGAGGCCAATATCGATAATGGATATCCGTAGCTTCTTGGGGTTAGCTAGATATTATCGATGATTTATGAGAAATTTATCACAATTTTCCCACCCTCTTACCAAGCTAACTTTAAAGGTAGTAATGTTTGATTAGAGTGATGAATGTGAAGAAAGATTCAAGGATTTGAAAAGGAGGCTTATCACTGCACCCATGCTCACTTTACCCATAAGTGGAGAAATTTATGTGTTATTCAGTATGGCTTTGAAGAAGGACATGGGATATGTGTTGATGCAAAATGAAAAAGTCATTTCCTATGATTCAAGGCAATTGAAATTTCATGAGAAGAATTATCAAACACATGATCTCGAGTTGGCTGCGGTGATCTTCACTTTAAAAATTCAGCGACATTATATCTTTGGGGAGAATTGTGAAATATATACGGACCAAAAATGCCTCAGGTATATATTCACATAGAAAAAGTTTAACATGCGCCAACAAATATGGTTAGAGCTGATAAAAAACTATGACTGCTCAATTCATTACCACCCTGGGAAAGTGAACAAGGTGGAAGATATAACGACCCAACCTTAAACATTACATAATCTTGAGTTAAGTCAAGAATTCACATTGAGGATCTTTTTAGGTTTAGAGTATTAGAGAATTAGGCCATAAATGTTACATTACATCTCAAAAATTACAAAATATACACTCATACTCTATCCAATGTTTCACAAAAATAAAACTCCTTAAATAAAACAAGAGTTATTTTCTTGATATAAATCTTCTTGAATACTTCCTTTATCTTACCCTTCCTTATACCCTGTGAAAAACATTTCAAAATCTTGGGATGAGCATAAAAAGCTCAGTAAGGGTTATAAAATAAGGAAAGAAAACATTATCCCATTAATAACTACAAATCAAAGAAACCATACTTTTCAATCATAACATACGTTATTAAATCCTATGATTTATGAGTAACACACAGAAATCATAAATCATAAAGGTAACTTATCGAATCCATATAAAAATTACATTGTAGCTATCACAACTATGTAGGGAGTTACACTTGTAATACCCATCATAGTATATTACCTAAATCTCTTAGGAGAAGCATCATGTTTACCTCCGTCACGTTACCCAATGAATTGGAGAGATATCTCAGGCTCACCCACCCTAGGTTTATCACGGAACCACCCGTATATGTAAATAATGCTCAATAAACATAACATATTCATAACACATAACAAAAGAATAAATGAAATATAACATTTCCACATTCCAACCACAGTATATCATTTCAAGATATTGACATAATCAATGCTTTGTCAAAACCATTTTCAAAACCATTTAAAACATTTAATAAAGATATTTTTGAATCAAAGTGTCTCATACCACCTTGAAGATTTTAAATGAATTATCATTTGAAAAAATTAATGTCCATATAAATAAATCCTAAAAACCATTCTGAAAACATGGACATTAATGTGAAACATTTAGAAGAATAAATATTTAAAACATTTAAAATGATATTTTAGTTAAAGTGTTTTTTACAAAATGAGAGACGCTTGAATAAAAATAATTGAGCAATAAAAATCAATAAAAACTTTATAATATCATTAGAATAAAGGTATTCATGATATAATATGCCAAAGGATAGTACATACACTATATAAAAGTGAATTGGTGTATAACAACAATGAAGTCTCAATGGAATGTAAATTGAGAAGAAATCCCTTATAAAAAGTATATCATTAGATTAAGGATAAATAAATTACATAATAATGTGTGAAAAATATAAATACACTAAATATAATTGGATATTCAGTGAAAATAAATCATAGGAAATTCACCCATGTTCTTTTTAAGGCCAAACCAATGACTTGGATGTTTAACTAATTGAATGGAAATTGAGTTAAAATTACTATTATCAAGTTCATATAGATGACTTGAGAATTTATCAATGGAGTGATTATGTATATCAAAATTATATACACACAAAGTGGAGTGGAAATTAAAAATTAAATAAATAAATATTTATTCCACACATAATCATAGCATGACATAATTATGAATTACAAGATTAACCCAAAGAATGGAAACTGGATTAAAATGTTCCCTTACCGATTTGGTAACTTACGAAACATAAAACCCATGAAAGAAGGATCATAAAATGGAGATGTAAATACCCATAAATTTATGTAAATTACACAATAAATATAATATTTGGCAGTACATACACCACACAAAAGTAAATAGTGGCAAATAAACCATGAACCTCACAGGAATAAAAAGCGAGATGAAAATCCCTTACCACGTTGTAATAAATCGAGTCATATGACCAGAACTTAATAACCACCAAATGAATCAAAAAATTCCCTGAATATAAATATAATCATGATAGTATATATCAAATGGAATTACACAATACACCACATGCAATAAATAAGTGAAGAACAATGGAAATCCCACAGAAATAAAAGTGAGATATGAAATCTCTTACCTCATGTCCGAATTGACTTGTATGTTCCTTGTTCTTCCTAAATAAAAAATTAAAGTTAATTTATACTTTATTAAGAACCATTATAAAGTTTATTATTCTTTTTATATCACTTATTACTATGTTATAAACATTATGCAATCATTTAAGTTAATAATGGTCGTTTTGTCGAAATTTGGTTCTTGAGTCAAAACTGAACACCTTATAATTACAAGTTGTCCATGTGGTCAAGAGTAAATTATCTCCAGAATGATATTCATGATTTATATATCATATCTATCATATATATCCATTATATATAAGTATTTATAATAGTACATAACATTTAAAGATAAGAAATGAAATGCACTGTTCATAGAGACGGTAAGCCGCACGTACACATGAACGCTACTTTCATTTCTATTTCATTTTTTAATTAAATAAAAACTTAATGATAAATAGTTATATTCTAATTACAGTATAATATCATATATAATTTCAATAACTCCATTTTTTATATGTCCTGTGTACGGTATGAATGATTCATATCACTTTAAGGGTGCGGTAGTCCGCACTTTCTCAAATGAAATTATCACATTTATTCATAATGAAAACCATAAAGGTATGCAATAAATTAAAAATAAAGAAGCATAAAGAAAACATAAAAATAATATATATCATATATAAATAAAGTTTCATGATAATGGTCACCATAAAAGGTGGTAGGAGATAATTGAACAATCATCATTTCGTGAGGCGTTAGTTTTCCATCCACAGAAACAATATGTTCTTTACCCATTAGATGGAGGTGTGTGTAAGTGTAGTTCTAATACTTATCATAAAAAAATCCTAGTATATTTAGTATACTTCCTTTTTTATAAAAGAAAGGAATGAAAAGAGTTCAGGGGTTGGAGAAGTAAAATAAAAGAAAAGAATTTAAGATAAACTGTTAACTTTAATTCGGGTTACTCCCTTTGGTTTGAACCAAAAGGACTTCTTGAAGTTCCTTGTGCCTAAGGTAAGGCTTATAGATGAAAGAGAGTGATATTGAGAGATTATTTGGGTTGGGGTTTGATGTGACAAGGAGATTGAGAGGTATTAGGAATGGTTTAGAAGTGAGGGATTTTTATAAGGGGGAGGATGGGTTCTTTAGGAAAGTGTGAAAATATTATTTTATTATATAATTATTTTCGGTTTCTAAAGATCAAAAAATCATTAAGGTCGAAGATAAGATGAATCATGGTTGAAATAAATTCATCCAATAAAATTTTATAGTTTTTAGATGTTATTTTAATATTTATAATATTATTTATTTAAATCATTTATTAATGAGGTAAATACTGCATCATTTCTATGTCAAAAATAATTTAATTTTTTGATTTCTAAAAATTATAAAAAAATACCACGATGTAGGAAATATTTTTAGATTACCAAGGAATATTTATAGTCAAAAAGATAATTTATATAACCCCATGTAAAAATTAATTTACTAAAAGATATTTGTTTATGTCATTTTTTTCTTTACTTTCATTTAATTAAAATAAAGTGTCATTATCACTCTTAAGTGGCTCCATGGGGTCCCATAATTGACCCAAGGATGCCCATGGTTGGCCATGACCCTAAAAATAAGGTTTGGACAAGTGTTAAGGTAATTTTGTATTATTATAATATTCTTTTTACCTTGAATTACCCTATTTACCTTTAACTGCGATAAATAAAAGACAAAAGTTACTATTCACAAAAAATTATTTTCATCTTATTGAACCATATTTTACTTAATAATAACAACCATGTATGTTGGATTTTCAAAATTCAATTCCCAGAAGTGGTAAAATTTCATTTAAATGAAAAAGTCATTTTTTAACTACTACTAAGTGGTTTCACTATTCATCAAAAATTGATGTTTTTCAGAAAAATACCAAAAATTCAGCCTAACCTATATTTGATATTCCGAATTCAAAAATGATGTCTATTTTACATAATTCAAAACATTGAAGTTTCATTATTTAATTTAAAATTAATTCCCGTTGTCAAAACAAATAGCTTGTTTTTAAGAAATAATAACGATCAAAAGATTGACACTTGTTTATGTCCAATTTCAAAGTGAAATTAATTACACTGACAAAAATTAAATTAATTGGTAAAAATATATTACAATTAAACTTTAAAAACAATTAAAAATATAATCCAACCATATAAATAAATTATATTAAAAGTCCTTTTTTAATTAAAATACTGTATTTTTCACTATTCATAAAAAAATAAATTTTATCAGAAAAATACCAAAAAATTACCCAAAGTAAATTTTGATGCCCCAATTCTAAAGAATAAATTTATTTTGTCAAATAAAACATATAAAAGTGACCAAAACTAGATTTAAAGAGGGTTCAACATCAAAAGACGTTAAATCATCCTTTTAAAGAATATTATAGTATTTATGCTTAAAATTAGATTCAGTTGCATTTTAAACCTCTAACTTTTATTGGATAATTGTAAAAACATTTAAAAACATGTATAATCATATTTTAGTTAGTTATGTTCATTCCTTCCAATACAACGGCTATGCGTTAACTACCATTTAAAATAATAATATTATATTATTAGTGTGCAACGTAAGATTTCAAAGAAACCCATTGTTGCATATCAGGTACTCCATTGAACATAGTGTCCCATTTAAAGTAAAATTAATATTTAATTCACAAATATTAATAAATATGAAAAATTTCATATTCTTTATTTACCTGGGATGTTACAGCAGATGCTCTAAGTAAAAACGACCCAATTATTCTATCATTGATGAGAATTAAAAAAGATATAATCTTCTCAAATTTGATGAAGATGGACATGGGAATCATAAAGAAGAGAACATCATCAATCCTTTCACAAATTATTGCTCAACCATCCCTTTTGGAAAGGTTAAAGGATGCTCAAAACGATGATGTTGGAATTTAGAAAAAAGTGGAAGCTATCAGAAAAGGAAAATCCTCAGAGTTCAATGTTAATGAAGAAGGAATTGTGAGATTTGGGAAGAGACTATGTGTTCCATCAAGTTCGGAGCTGAAGAAGGAACTTTTGGATGATGCACATAGTTTGAATTTCTATATTCACCCAGGAAACACAATGATGTATTGAGATCTCTGAGAACATTATTGGTGGGATAATATGAAGAAAGATATCACTGAGTATACATCAATGTGCTTGGTGTGTCAGCAAGTGAAGGAAGAGAGTAAAAAGTATAAGGGGATGATGTAAACATTGACCATACCAACATGAAAATGGGAGAACATCACCATGGACTTTTTCACCAGACTTCCAAAGACATCCAAAGTCAAAAATGCAATTTGGGTTGTTATAGATCATCTTAAAAAGTCTTCACACTTCATTACAATTTGGTAGGATTTCTCATTGAATCAACTAACACAGATATATATCAGGGAAGTGGTGAGGTTGCATGGAGTACCACTATCTATTGTATCTGATCGAGATCCAAGATTCACCTCTAAGTTTTGGAAGAGTCTTTAACATGATTTGGATACTAAACTAAACTTCAATACAACCTATCATCCTCAAACTGATGGCCAATCTGAGTGAACTATTCATACACTAGAGGATATGTTAAGATCATGTTCTATGGACTTCAAAGGAGGGTGGGACCAATATCTTCCACTAGTTGAATTCTCCCACAATAACATTTTCCACTCGAGCATCCAATTGGCACCTTATGAAGCCATGTATTGGAAGAGGTAAAGAACACCGACATGTTGGGATGAAGTCACTGAGCGTAAGCTGCTAGGACCAGAAATGGTCAAAGAAATGTTGTAGAAGGTGAAACCCATTTAGCAGCATATCAAGACAGTCCAGAGTCTACATAAGAGTTATGCGGATAACTGTCAATGAGACCTTGATTTTAAAGTTGAAGACATGGTATTTTATGCATATCTCCATGGAATAAGGTCATAAGGTTTTTAAATAAAGGGAAGTCAAGTCCTAGGTACATTGGACACTTCAAGATTATTGATCGTGTTGGGGTTGAGGGCTATCGACTAGCACTTCCACCTACTATAGCCAAAGTACATGATGTCTTTCATGTATCCCTCTTAAGAAAGTACATACTAGACCCTTCACATGTACTCTCTTTAGAGGTAGTATAGTTAGAGTATGATCTTTCTTATGAGGAGCAACCAGTGAAGATATTAGATTGTAGAGAAAAAGTTCTACAAAATAAGACAATGCCCCTTACCAAGGTGTTGTGGAAAAACCAAAAGTTTGATGAAGCGATGTGGGAATCAGAGGAAGTGATGAAGTAGAGTTACCCACATTTGTTTTAGAGTGGTAAAAGGAAATTTTGAGGGACAATTTTTTTAAGGGGGGGAGATTGTAACAACCCAAAAATTCATTAATAAAAATTCCTCTTGGTCTATTTAAATGTCTTTTTATGGTTATGTAAAATGTATGGAATTATTTGGTTTTATGTTTTTGATTTTAAAATATTTTTAAAAATTGTGATTGTTGCTAATATATCCATTGAACACTGATCACATGATTAGTAAAAATATATGGCTTTAACAAATCCAATTTACTCAGAAAAAGGAAAAAATGACCTCATCCAGTAGACTTTCCCCGCATGAAGCCCATTTTTCAGAGCTCCGAAAGGATGTGGAATCATTGGTATTCACTCTTGAACAAGACCAATCTGAGCTTGAACAAATTAATCTTGAGCGGAATCGACTATGGGATAAGTGGAAGTTAATAGAGATTACCACCCCAATGATGTTATCCAAGCCACCCCAAGAGTCTATCACCATCAGAAACCTTACCCTTCGGTCTTATACGGGTGTTATAAGGGGTTATGTAATGATACCCTACCACTATGAATATGTACATTATTCTTGTATAGAGAATATACATTATTTTTATTGTTACTTTGTAAATATTTTTTAAAGCAAAAATATTATTTTTAGTTAATATTCGACTAAGAAATTTATTTTTATTACTTAATTGATTTTGGAATTAAATAATGTTTTAATAAATTATTATTATTATTAAATTACTTTTTATTAAATATAAATTATCGTATAATTTTATGAATATAATTTTAATTTTTATTAAGGTTTGAAAGCTATTTTTGTCAAAACCCATGAATTTTCGATAAATACCAGTTTTTATTTTTAAAAGTAGAAATTAAAATATTTAGAAAATTATTTAGATAAAATGAATATTATTTTTGGAATTAGGACATCGGAACTATCCAATGATGAATTTCTCATAATCATCTAAGATAGTCAAATTTTTGGGTAAAAATTAAATACCATTTAAATATATAATCTATTTTATGTCATCATAATGACCCAATAATGATGTAATAAAATACTATTAACATTATTTTCTGCCAATATATATCTTATCATTAAAATAATGTGATTTTATATTTTTTTTATTTATTTTAAAAAGATTTAGTGAACCCTCCAAGACTTATAAAACATTTTGTCTTTTTAAATTGTTTTCCTTGAGAGTGTGACTCACCTCCACATAAGAAACCCTATTATTTTAAGAATTTCAACCACTGGCCTCATAAAATATTTGTTTACACTCTATTTTGGAAAAAACCATGGGCAAAAACCAGGGGAAAAACCATGGGCTAGTTTGTGGTTTTGATTAGTTTAATGTGTGGTGTCCCAAACCTAAATAATAAAGAATTCCCTTTGCTTTCGTATATAAACCCACCAAAGACCCCAGTTAATCTTCACTAAAAGCCTTTAGAGTTCATCCAACCTCTTCACTACTCTCTCTAGAATCCTCCCAAGGTGCCACAAGCTCTAAAGAAGCCTCTCTCAAGCCTCTCCCATCTTTTGGGATCTTACTTACAAGTAAGAGATTTATTCCTTTCTCATTTTTGTCCATTTTTAAGTTGTTATGCCCTTTTGTTTTCAATTAAAAATGTTGGGGTATAATTTTTCACCTCCCCCATACTGCCCTATTTATGTTTGGATTATGGGAGACCCCTTTCTATCTCATTAACGCCTCTCATGTACACTTGTTACCATGTCGAAATTCTGTGAGGGGTTTCTCTCTCTTCTTTTACATCCATGTAATTATTTTGTATTATGCACATAAATTACATTATGTTTGTTGGTAAATGTATCTATATGACCCCATTACTGTCCATTTAATGTATATATTATGATAAATCCTTTTTTGTCTCATCAACCATTATCATGAATCTTTATGTCATGCCGTTATGTTGCAGAAATTGCATTGTGTTTTTCCAAGCCAAGGTCATTGTGTAGTGAATACCATAACCATGTCTCTATCAATGGTATTCACCTTTATGAACATATACATATTGAATGGTAATTTCATGTATTTATTCCACATTACTTAATCACGGAATAACTTATGATGTTGATTGATTTCATGTTATATGATCCATGTGGCACACTTATGCATGAAATGAAATGTTTAAGAAGGGTGCACCCTAATAGTGCTCCAATGCATTGGGTAAAGTATAGTATCATGATACGTCATGTGCAATGAGTGTTGAATCATACTAATTTAAGTGTAATGAGGGTTATTCATGATTCATGTGCAATGAGGATTTACTCATGCTCCATGTGCGATACGCCTTGTATTAGGCTAAATTTCATGTTAAGTGTTGTTGCCACATTCCATGTTATGATTATCATTCATTTTTTTTCATATTTCTCTTTTTCTCCATTGATATGACTATTGTCTAAAATTTATTGTAATCCTCATTTTATTCCATGTTTATTCCCTTACTGGGCTTTATATCTCACCATTTTTTATGCATGTCCTCAGGTTCTCCCATGCAATGCTAAGTACGAGGGAATGTAGTGGTCATGTAAAGGAAGTTTTCAATAAAGATGTTGTATTTCATGTTTTAAGTTGTTATTTAATGATCCTAAGCCCCAAATACACAATAAATCTCGATCTTATATGTTGTATCAAGTGAATTTTATGTAATAAATCATGTTTAAGTATGTAATAAAGATCAGGGTTGTCATAGACTGGCTATGATAAAGGGTATGGTTGTAACTGATCACCTGTCCCGAAGGCATAATGTGATATTATAGATGATGAGGATATGGGGGTGTAGGTGGACCATACAATCTCATTTTAAGAGGCTCATTGAAAAATCACTAGAGTTTCTGTGGATAATGAGGCTTTCTATGAGTAGTGAGATGTTGTTGTTCAAGAGAATGTTGATCATGATCTTCATCATGATTTACTTATTACTACCAAAAGGAAAGGAAAATCTAAAATGATGGATAATGAGATGGTCACTACCAAAAGAACCAAAAATTATTCACCTCAGAAAATGGGTGAGAAGGCTGCGGTGGTGAAAATCCATGAAGGTGACACAACCCCATTAGATCCTAGACCTGGACACTCTATGGATTTACGGGCTACATTGATGGACTTGGACACTCAAACGACCTTACTGATAGGAAAAAAGGACAAGTCAGATGTAGAGGAGGTTGAATAGGATGGTACTTGGCAACAAGACAAGTCACGAAGATGAGGACTTCGTCCAAAATGTTGTGGTTGAGGATGTGGTTGTGTTTATTGGGCTACTACATGAGGGTGTTTCCATTATATGAGACAACTCACTATGGGGAAACAAAAGTTAAGGGGGAAATATTCTTTACTCTTCAGTAAAAAAAATTCATCATCAGAATGGGAATCTATTGATGATATCTTTGATCATGATTATGGGGATGATTATGATTCTCTTTATTTGTAGTTTTCTATTATGGATGAGGACCTTCCATTTGTTTTACCCAACCCATTCTATTTTTAATGTCCTGTCTTTTATTTTGATTAATAAATTTTGGTAAGAGAAGGTTCGCCTGGATCCTTGACCCTTTTGGTATAATTAAATATATATATATATATAATTATTTAAATTTATATATATTATAATTTAAATATATATATCATATTAATAATTTTTTATTAAATTTACATTTAATTTTATACAATCTATTTATATATTATATAATTAAATTATTTTTTGTGTGTGCACGTTTGATGTTATTTATTTTATAATATTTATTATAATTAAATTATCATTAAAAATATACTTACCATTATTTTATAATGGTTGTATGTGTCTATATATATATAATTATAGTTATCTAAGACCAATTTAAGTCTATCATGGATAAGTAGGAGTGTAACAATATATGTGGGATGAATTTTAAATCTATCTTGGAATAGTAGTAATACACCAGTATTTTTTGGATGGAATTAAAATCCATCCCAAAAAATAGTTTATTTGGGATGGTTATCAAATTCTCCCAAGATATGTTATGCCACAAATATTTATTTAGGATATAATTAAACTTGTCACACACACACATATATCTCTGTGTGTGTGATTTTGTAACAAATATATATTTATAACATATACTAACATAATTATATATAAGTAAAGGAATATAAATTTATAATATATATATATATATTATTTACCATAACATTCATTAATAGATGCGTGAATTAATACTTATATATATATATATATTAATTTTTATATGTAATATATTGATACATATTATGGTTAATATTTAATAATATATTTCAACACATTAAGGTATTTTGAAATATTAATACATACATAAATACATATATAGACACACACACACACACATATATATACATACATATATGTGTATATTAAGGTTAATATATACTGTTAGTAGAAATTAATGTTAATATATTAATGTTATTATATAATATTATATTATAACATATTAATATATTTTAATGCATTATTATATGTTAATGTTAATATATTATAGTTAATTTATCCCATTGTATTAAATAATTGAATAATTATATATATATATACATTATTTTCTATTAACATTTTGTATTTTATATAATTAAATTATTATTACATCTATATTTAGGTATTTAAATATATTATATAATATTTATTATAGTATAATTGATATTAAAATATAAATAAAGCTCTTTTATTAACATAATATATATATATATATATCATAGAAATAATTTATTATTACATTTATATTTAATGTTATAATATATATATATATATAATTAAAATATTGTGTGTGTGCATTTGATGATATTTATATTTTAATATATATATTATAATTAAATTATAATTAAAAATATATTTACCACTATATAGTTAAATTAGTATTATATATATATATATATTTGGGTGATAAAATTCGTGTTTGGTGTGCAAGAAAGATGGTTTGTCATATTTTTTGGAACCAATAGTTCATGTTTTCATTCTTTAATAGATGCACATTTTATTTAATATTTTTTGAGTCGGGTCAAGGTGGTATGGTTAAGACTAGAATGGTGTGTGTTATGGGTTGGGTTGGGTAGGTTCGGGTTGAGAGGGATATGTTCTTGGCTTGGCTTATTGGGTGTTGGGTCATCATATCATGGGGTTTTGTGGGACATCTCTGAGCATGTTGTGGGTTGGGTTGGGTGGTTCATGTGTCAGGCGATCTAAGGGTATTAGTAGGGTCATTCGGTTGGTCAGATAGTTCGGGTTTAGGTGTAGAGTGAGGTAGGGAGAGCCATGTTTTGCTTCATGATTGGTCAATTTTATTATTATATTTAACATAATATATAAAATAGATTAATCCTTCCCATATATATATATGGTATGGATTAATATATCACAAATAAAAATCCTATTTTGGATGAATTATTCCATTCCAGATAAAAATCTATCTCAGATACAATAGTACATCCTAAATAAAAAAGTTATACAAGATAGATTATTCATCCCAGATAAATACAATGGAAATTATATTTTCATCTAATGTATAAATATTTATTATATTTGTAAAACATATTTGGGTTAAATTAATCTATATTAGATAACATTTTCTCTATCTTCACAAATTTATCTAGGATATAAATAAAAACAATCCCAAAGAACAATATCTACGACAAAATTTTCTAGGATAATTTTTTTAGGATGTATTTTTAATTATTAGGAATGATATAATTCCATCCTATATGTCATAATTTTTTATGTATCCAATTAATCATATTTCACCATCAGAATGTCCTCAAATTTTGAATGACATGTTTTAAATTGTGACTCCTTCACTTATATACTGTATGAATATCAGGAATCCTTCTCTAAATGTATTTCACTGTCTTAGTCTTCATGACTCATGGAATCTCTTTCTCCATGTGGGACGAGAGTAACACATTCTGGGATCTCCCATTGAATTTAATATCAATTTTCAACTAATTTATAGGTTATCCCAATTTCAATCATTTTAATATCATTCTTAGATATTTTATGAACATCTCCTATAAGTGATTAGATATATAAAACCAACTTCTCTCTCCATAGATGAATCCCCTTCCCAAAAAACATGGGAAATCCCATATTATTGAATAAATTCCCACTCTCTATTAAAAACACAAACAATATATGTAATCAATATAAAATAAATAATCTACCTAGGAAAACCTATAACTAATTCTAATAACAAATAAAAGAACAAATTTCTTTATTGTCAAATTAAAAGTAGAAACAATTGATATCTATTGAGACTAATAATAATGTATCACTATCCTCAAGATACGATTCTCCGTCAAACTTGATCCAAAATTATAGAGAATGATGAAAATATATTACAACATGAATCTTTTGTCTATTATATATAAACATTCTATGGTTTGAAACCCTAAGACCTAAAATTTATGTAATACTAAACCCACAATTGTTTGAGAAGTTATCATGGCACAATAAGTTTATATTTTGGTGTGTGTCTTTCATATGTGTAAAAAACAATATTATTACAACTTTTTGGACATAATGAACACCAAATTTCTACATAATATTTATTTTATCAAGAAATCATCATTCACTTGCAACCAAAAAAACTTGAATCAACCTCCAACTCATTCATGTTCTTGTTAAAAATAAATACAATATGAAACCATCAACAAAATTCAAGAATGGAGCATCTTAAGAAACTCATCAGAGAAAGATATCATTGTGTGAGAGTTACCTAAACACTACATCATTTTTATAAAATTATGTTTTAATAATTTGTCCAACATTTAGTGTAAATATTAATACTATATTGACCATGGATTAATTGAGATATTATTTGATCCATATTTTTTATTTCATTTAATAAAGGATCTTCATTTTAATCAGTCAAGAGAAAATTAAATAACTATATGTATACGGATTTTCTATATAATGATCGATAAAATATGAATCTATAAACAAAACTATATATAAATTATCTATCTTAAAAAAATAAATTCGTTATTTAAAAATTATCCACCGATACCAAAAACTACAATGGCATAAAAATATCATAAAAATATGATTTGAGAGGAAAATTCTCATTTGGGGAATAATGAAAGAGTTTTTTTTCTTAATTATATACATAGTTATAGATGAAAAAAATAATTTTACCACTTTTATGCAAAAAAATACTTTTCTTTTAAAAATACTCACAGAGATCAGAAAAACAACTAGATGACCTTATTTAGTTAATATAAGTATCTATAATTTTAATTAAATTGAAAATGGTGAAATATTTTCAAGTATATCTAAATTCATTCTCAGTGGATACCCATATTATTAAAGGTGAATGTTTCCTTCTACTTGATGTACCTTCTTCCTTCAATATGGATTTTTTTATTTGTAATTATATAGTTGTTTTTTCCTATTTCTGATGATGTACATCAAATTGGATCTATTTAGTTTTACTATTTTACCTTCAACTAAATGAGTTCTCCCGGGTGGTGGTCAACTAGACCCGAAGTCCGTCAAAATTTTTATTTATTTTTGGATTATCCCCTTTTTAAATGGGTTGATATAGAAACCTTAATTGATCCATAATACCATATGCACAAGGGCCAATACATAACTCGAAGGTCCAAATACCTGACTACACTAGAACTGCCCCTCCCTAGAATCATCTTCATTGCTAGACCCTAACTCCCCATATTGAATTGATGATTGGATAGTATTTCCCCATGAAAAGATGCATGGTGACTTCATAACTTCTCATTCTTACAATCAAGTTAGATATTCTTTGTGGATTTTGGTTTCTTTGATTCCTCTTATGGGGAATGTTCCCAAGTGGTCAGTCTTGACTACTTCATAATCCAAAGGCCCAATGGATCGAAATCTATTGTCCCGAAGGCCTGTTGTTTATTGGAGGCCTTATATAAAAAAGTTCTAAAGTTACCTAATGTCTTTGTGGCCTGAAGCCTAAATTAGTGGCATGTAGACCCAAATAGGACGGATATTTCTATTGAAATAGTAACTGTTACAGTACCCTCCATAATAACTACTATAATAACTTCTAAAATAACTCAGAAATTTACCTACAATAGGATTTAATATCAGGATTCATGTAGGATTATGTGATGTGTTATCCACTTAGATACCACCCCAACTACTCGATTTATCCCTAATATTTTATATATCATATTTATATCCTCATGATGTTATAAAATTGTCTTCAATGATTCCTTAAACCATCTCTTGAATCATATGATGCTATCACTTTTTTCTTTAAAGTGTAATGTTATATCCTTGGTGTAATTTTCTCTTCATCTATTATTTATTTCATTTTCTCTTTTTTGGTTACTAAATTTCCCTCTTGATGTTGTGGTATTTGGTCATCAACCCACTTTTATTATCCTTGTTATTGTTTCCCTCATTTTCCTCCCACTCCAATGGTGTCTATTTATAGTTTTGTGATCAACTCAACATTTTCTTCCATTGATGACTCTTTTTTAAAATCAGTTTTTTTATTTCTATGATGCATTTAGTGGTATAGATTGTCCCTTTGATAGATAAATAACTTTGTTTTCATTGGTGTCCTGATGGAATTACCCACATCTATTTAGTGGGAATTATTATTATTTTTTATATATTTGGTGGAATTTTGTGTTATAATATTTTTGAACCATCAGTCCAGCTTTAGAGAATATAGACGTTGAGGTTGTGTGGAATAGGCAGTGGTTATTTTTAGGGTGGGTTCAATTTATTCATAGTGGCTTGTTTGGGGTTGGTAGTGTGGTACTTCTTTAGAAATAATTATTCATTACCAACAATAAATAACCCCTGAGTGATATTTCTATTTTTTTGTATTTTCTTGATTGTTGTAGTGGGTTTTAGTGTGATAAACTATGATGGGATCTTGGTGGACTTCCATTCAAGTCAACAGAAATTGAGTGGTTTTTTAATAATTCTTTATTTTATGATCCACCCCATAGAGTCTCAAGAAAATTCACTTCCCAATGATTTTGTAACTTGAATCCCAACTACCCCATCCTAGTTTCCCACATCTTTTCTACCAATACTTATCCATGACCCAACATGTCCAGCTCATCAATAACCCACCCAACCCAAACTATCTATGGATCTGACTAACCAATATTTTATTTTGATTATACCCACCTACCATGTTTCTATTCTAGTATTAATTTCCATTATGGGTTCTTTAATAAAAATATAAAAAAATTTGATTAATAAATTTACATGGATGAATAGACATGAATATTTGTTTATCAAGGTTTGATTGGGTACTTGTATGAATAAGATCCAAAACTATAGTAATGAAATAGGTGATGAGATATTATCCTTTAAAATTATTTGGAAGAATGAAGAATCACCACCCTTTAAGATGATAATGATGATTGGGTAAGAGGAATGACTAAGTCAATACTTTCATCAAGTCAAGGAGTGATATATATGATCATTTAGAAAACAAAATATAAAATAATTAATATTAAATTTATGTAATCAAGAGATATATTATTGATTTCATGAGATACATAATCAATGATAAAAGGGATTTTATTTAAATTCAATAGATTAATGATGTTAACAATGACCTAGTAAATTGTTGGTCTTTTATCCACAAGATTACCCTCAGAGGGTGGTGAATCTGGGTATTATCGATGAAAACGATAACCACATAAAAATAATCTTTTTTCTCTAAAGTGAGGAACACATATTTCTCTCCATTAATTCCTTTATATGATAAATGAAATTAATAAATTACATAGATATTATTACATGGTTTACCCTAAACAAGCTAGTTCAAGGAGCAAGAAATGTCGATATACCTATGCACATGAAACACTAGAGCACATTGCTTATATTTGGTTTATATGATATGGAGATCACACCAACCCTCTGAACTCTCCATTGAAACAAATGAAAAAAATTTCCCTACCTATCATCATATAAATAAATAACTTCCCCTTCCATGATGTTATTATTCCTCACAAGATATATATGTGAAAATATAAATAGTTTGGTGCATCTCTTCTACACAACCATACGAAATTATAGTAAGATGATATTATTTGAATATACTTATTATTTTTCACATTTAATATTTTAGAAATTCTGGAAGTCACTTATCCTTGACTTATCTATCAGTCTCCTCTCTTGATTACCCTTCACGTTCTTTCTCAAACACATTTATAGAACTTCCGTGTGTAGTTTAATACTGTTGAATTACATTGATCCAATCCAAGGGATAGAATCAAGTAGTTTTTCCTATCTCATCTTAGGATCATGAAATACATCATCCATACATCAATGTTGTGATTAAGGACCATTTAATTCTTATTAAAGGCCTTAAATATGGATCACATATACTCTATAAAAATCTATATATCCTGCTAAATACTATTCTGTGGAATGATCACATGTACTAGAAAGAAAATACCTTTATCCTAATATTCACAGTGGTGTAGTCTTCTTTGTTATAGTAAAAATTATTTCTTCAATAAAATTATATGATCATGGTTTAATTCTCTACAATGTGACTTCTTAACCACAGGTCTATATTTCTCATATAAAAAAGTTCCTCCATAAAATACCCACAATCACCCTATGATATCCTTAGAATTATTCAAAAACTAATAATCCTATTGTGTAATTACATTTGGATATTGAATATAATGTTGTAGAGTTTATGTCACTAAAACATTAAGTTGTATTAAAAAACCCACGATGTAAGTTCTAATTTTAGTAAGGACATATCCTACTCAAAAGATCAATGATGTAGCTTGTTATCTGTGGTGTAGGCCTCCTCAAAACTCTTGTGATCATGATTTTTTTGGTTATCCCTACACATATTCTCATGGTATTAGATTCCATACATGATGTAGACTCCCTTGTAATTACAATTACATTAAAATTTGGTTATTCACCTCATATGACATAGATTATGATTTTTGTCATTGAACCATTACACAAAATTATATTATGAATTATGTAACAAATATGTCCAGTTCAATCTAACATGCCACCCAATTTGTCTCACCACAAGGAATATAGAGTGCCTCCCTATATAGAGCCAGATTATGACTAGTGGTGAGGGTCTAAAAGATAATGTGGTGAGTCTATACCCATGGTCAGAGTGTAATGAGAGAGGGAAAAATATACCAAACACAACCACAATGTTAAAATCATAGAACACAATATAAATAAATAAAACAAAAGTATTATATAATAAATAAAATATGGAATTATATAATATGAGTTCAAATAAAGTTAATACAAACAAAAATTGTTCACTCAATAGACTGAAAGCATTTATACCATAAGAAAAACTAATAATAATTACATCATGATCCATTTTCAACTCTAAACCAAACCACATGCTCAGTCTCCATAATGGATGAATAGTTCTAGCTTGATCTTAAAACTACAAATGGGTGAGTCCACTCAAATAATAAACACGAGGCCACCATCTAATGTACTCAACCCATGATCTAACATGAAATTAGATATATATTCTACATATATACCATGTTTCACGTATATGGGGTGAAAAATAAATCTCAGTTAGCCACACCCAACGATGGACCTATAATCTTATGTCATAAAAAGTTCACATGCTTGTGTTATTCCCACCCTAGTTTAAAGCTAATAATAAATGGAATAAAATAAACAATTTAATAAAATTAATAAATAATGGGCTAAATAGAAAAAAGAAAGAAACCGACCATGGGTTCACAAATGGCACCTGAGGTAAATCTACCCTCACTCTAGCCCATTCCATAAGACTTATAACACATATATCCCCCAGAAACATGACATCAAAAGTTCCCACATGATCTAAAATAGATCTTCATGTTATATAGAACATAACATGAATAATTTTAGGACCCCTAGGAACAACTATAGGCATTCATGATAACAACACAGAACTCTATTGAGCTTTATGACTCTAATAGCATGGTATTAATTGGTGATAATAATCTAAAAAAGACCCTAGAGATCCTATCATGTACTAAATGTCTTTTATAACTAATAAGGATAAAAATTAAAGTACATTAGTGTACACTATATTTGGGTTACCTTCTTCTATGGGACAAATAGAAACACTATCCTTAGGATACCATTCAAGTAGTCGTGAGCACTCAACATCCATGATAACTAACCTCTTTCTAGTGTGTATATAGTGACCTAACTTTTAATACATCACTATTACATCATTTTAAATATAAAAAACATAATAGTTATACATTAAAGGATTGAAATGTTTAGTATCTTTGGAAAATTAGTATCATACATCACTTTTACATAAAAGAACACAAACATTTATTTAAATCCTTCTTCTTTATCCTTATAAAATATCACATTATCCTTAGTATATGTAGTCACATGAGGATATATATCAAATAAATAGTAGATTTAAAATTCTAGTAAGACGAGGAATAGGGTTAAAAATCAATATAACATGTGTGGGAATAATCGTCATCACCATATCTTAATAATATGATCATCTTCATAATCATGAGTGAAAAATTTTATAAAGGCCTGAAACATGTAAATGCATAATAATAAAACATCATGTCATAGTGGTCAAGTACCAAATATAGTTGTGAAAAAAATATAGTCATGTTCATGTAAAAAATAAAACATAATCATTGTTAACAAAGATAGAATCATGTTCACACAAAATAACCATTATCTCATGAGACACATCACCTTACCCAATGAATTGGAGGGATATATAATTACTTTCCCACCAAAAACATCATAATATTTACATAATCATTCAATACTAGAGAAAAACCTAAACTAATGGTTCGGAACCTTTGGTATAGGTATCCAAACTATTTTTATATATTATACAAACAGTTTAGAGGTCCATTGGCTATTATGGTGTTGGGGTAGACCTATACTAACAGTTTTGAGAAAACTGTTGGTATAGATCATATGAAAAAACTATAGCAATGATTTTTTAAAACCATTAGTATAGGTAATGTAAAAAAATAGCTTGATTTTGATCCCATAAACTACCATTTATAATCCAATGTCCTAACCACTAACCTAAGATGACTTTTGTGAATCAGAATTCATAAAATATATATATATATATATATATATATTTACAAGTATTTTAAATTTTTATGTATTTATTTTTATTTGAAAAAAGAATCCATAAATAATATGGGTACCTATACCAACAGTTCTCAAAATTGTTGGTATAAACCTATACTAATGGGTTTGAGAACTTTTGGTATAGGTGCCTTGTTTTTTTAACTATACCAACATTTTCGAAAAAACCATTGGTCTAGGGAGGATCTATACCAATAGATTTGGAAAAACCATTGGTATAGGTCCTTGTAAATGACCTATACCACTTCTTTTGGCCAAACCATGGGTATAGATCCATAAAGTGACCTATAGTAAATGTTTTGGTGAAATAGTTGGTATAGGGTCTCTATAAGAGACCTATACCAATGGTTTTGGAAAAACCATTAGTTTAGGGTCTCTCCATGGTACCTATAACAACAAGTGTTTTTTAACAATTGGTATATGGTCTCTCTAAGGAAACTATACCAACATTTTTCCAATCCATTGGTATAGGTTCATTGGTATAGCTCTAATTTTTAGTAGTGATTCATGGCACATAGAACATATAACAATCATAGTCATGAAATAACTCATGGAAAAGAATGGATTTCATAAGGATTTCATATATATAACATTCCTGGATAAAAATTGGGGATCCCAAATGAAAATGGATATCATAATTTGGAATAAAATATAAATTTTATTTTTATAATAAACAACACATGGGGTGTTTAAGATTTTTTTTGCAAAGGAATGTATTTTTAGAAAATAATTGTATTTGGATTAAAAATCATAGTGGGAAAGATGAAAATCCTGAAAATAAAATCTAAGAGTAATGAAATTATATTTATGAAACATAGAATGAATAACCAAACTAAAATTGATGTGAAATAGGGAAAACCAAAATAAAGGGAATTGGGTCCGAGAATCCCCCCATCTTAATCCCCACTTTATTTCATATCTTTCCTGACTCATGAATAATAAACACAAGTTTAATAAAACATAGTAATAGAAGTGAATTATTTTAATGTGTTCCACTATATATCAATTATAATTATTGCATTATATTTTATAACACTCTTTGTTAAATAAGAATTGTTGATATCACGTTTTCATTAAATTTTCATATTTGTTTCAATTTCTCTAATTTTGTTCAAAGTAATTATACAATAGTGTGATTAATTACATAAGATTATAATAAAACTAATAAATTTTTTATATATTATATATAATTCATAATATCCATACATGATAATTTTTACAAGTGTTGACATAGAAATGTATCCATAGGTGGTTAACCAACCTTTCACATGACATTATCGGGAGAGTGGGGAAGGGAAGTTTGAAATATATATATATATATATATCATAAATTAGAAACATAAAGTTGAATAATATGATTAATTTAATGTTAAATTAATGAATACAAAATTTTATCAGGTTTGGTTTTTAAATTAGTGGAAAAAAGAGAAAGAGAAGATGAAAAAAAGATAAGAGTTGATCGAATCTTACTTAATCCTCGGTGTAGGTTCTCTTTTATAGCACTAAAATTCCCTAGATGATTAGAGTTGGATTACTTAAAAAATCAATAGATTTTATAAGGGGTTTTAGAGGGAATATTTGGGCAGAAATTTGGATTTGGAAAGTGAGTGAGGTGTGGTTTCCAAAGAGTATGGATAGGGGTTATTTATAATTGAGGAGAGAGGTATTTTAAGAATAAAATTGTAAATAAAATAATATATCAATAGTAAAATATTTAATAGTGATTTTTTTCAATATAAACATATATAAATATAATACAATTGTTTATAAGTCTTTAAACATATTTATAATTAGAATTTATTATTTTATTAAAAAAAGTGTAAAGAAAGAAAAATCGTTATTTTAAGGGATCACTTTTGACTTTTTTTTTGAAAAAATGTTTTTTAGGTTTGAAATTTACATTTATTTTATTTTAATGACTCATTTATGAAATTAAATATATTTTTAAAAAAAATCATGATATATAAATTATTATTTCATTATTAAATCATTAATTATGTAATTTAAGATTCACTAGTTATGACAAAAGGTATATTTTTACTATACACCAGAAAATTGAAGTATTATAGAAAATTAACAAAAAATAAACCATGTAAAATTTAGATATTTTGATTTCAAAAATTATATTCATTTTATCAAAAAAAATTCTAACATAGGTATTTTTAATTTTTAATATAAAAATTA
Organism: Viscum album; assembly: GCA_963277665.1. Lineage (NCBI taxonomy): Eukaryota > Viridiplantae > Streptophyta > Magnoliopsida > Santalales > Viscaceae > Viscum > Viscum album. Next base: position 1,537,475,899 of record OY728152.1, read on the forward strand.
GGATATTTATAAAATAATTTAAAATATAGTTTATCAAAAATGTGTTTATATTTTCTTTGAGTTTTTTAATCATGATATTTATTTTTTTGAATTTCAATATTTATATTTACTGAAATTAATCATGATAAATACAATTTACATCGCATTTTATTATTTTGAGGTAAAATTACCATTCCAAAAGTCAAATTAATATTCCCAATGTTCATTTTACTTTTTCAATAGTTACATTACTATTCCAATGATCACATTACTTCCTATAAATACCACTAAATATTTTCACACAATATTCACAATAATTCATCCTAATGTTATATATTTTTGTTTTCTAAGATGTTTATTGGTTTACTAATATATTGTTTTTTTTCTATAGTATTGGTGGTGGGGACGATGATTCTAGTACACTAAGATGATCCATATTTTCTCATTTTAGTTTTTTTATTTTAATTTTTTATCCAGCTTTAATGTTTGGAATTTTCAATGGTTTTTTTCTGATTAATTTAACCGTATTTATTAATGAAATATTTTTTGTTTTTTATGTGTATAATACTATACAGTATATTATAACACACATTTATTTTAAGAGAAAAATATCATTTATAAATTCTGGGTTGTTATATTCTTCCCCCTTTAGAACATTCATCATTGACATTTATACTCATATTCTTAGTTGAGAATAGGGGAGGGTACTTCTGTTTCACTATTTCCTCTAGTTCCCATGTAACATATTCATACTTATGGTTCTTCTATAACACTTTAAAAAATTGAGTTGTATTATTGCATATAACTTTGCCTTTATGGTCCAAGATCTTCACCGACCACTCCTTATAATAGAGGCCATTCTCCAATTGTACCACCTCCAGAATCAGTACATGTGAGGGGTAACGTATGTACTTCCTTAGAAGCTATACGTGGAACACATCATGAGATTGAGCTATATTTGGTGAAAGTTTAATTTGATAGGCCACTGATCATATGTGATGAAGGATATCAAAGAGGAAAATGCACCTAGTGCCAATATTTCATTTCTTTCCAAACTGCATGACTCTCTTCCTTGGTAATATTCTAATGAAAACATGTCTCTAACTTCAAAATCCAAGCCCCTTAATGGTTGTTAGCATAGCTCTTTTTTTACTATGAGCAACTTTTATATGTTGTTGTATGTCTTAAATCTTCTATTTCATCTCTTATGCAAGGTTCGATCCAAGTATCTTTTATTCACCAACTTCATCCCAACATATTGGTGTTCTAAATGTCCTCCCATATAGAGATTTATATGGTTCCATTTGAATACTTGAGTGGAAGATATTTTTATACAAGAACTCAACCAATGGGATATGTTCATCCCATCTACCTTTTAATTCCATTGAGTATGATCTTATTACATCCTAAAGAATCTGAATAGTCCTTATAGATTATCCATCAGTTTGGTGGTGATAGGTCATACTGAAATTCAATTCATTATTCAAATAATACTGGAAAGTTCTCTAGAATTTAGAGGTGAAACTTGGATCATTATCCGAGATGATTGAATGTGAAACCCCATGAAACCACACTAATTACTTCACATATATGTTGTCATGTTGTTCAAGTGGTATATCTTCCTAAATAAAAATTATGTGAGCAGTATTGGTGAGTCAATCCAAAAAACCCCTATTACACTGTTTCCTTTGGATGTCTTCAGGAGACTAGTGACAATGTTAATAGTGAAATCATCACCTTTCCACATAGTTATAGGTAGTGTTTTTATCATCCCCTTAAACTTATGTCACTTTAATTTAATTTTATGACACACCAAACACCATGAGATATACTCTGTAATCTCCTTCTTCATGTTGTCCCACCAAAAGCGCTCTTAAAGATCACAATACATCTTGGTACTTCTAGGTTGGATAGAGAAAGGTGATCTATATAAACTATCTAATAGATCATTCTTTATCTCAGGTGATGAAGGCACACAAATCCTCATTCAAACTAAATCACACCATCATCATCAATGTGTAAATCATATAGCTTACCTTTCTTTTCTGCTCTTAGCTTATTTTTTAGCTCCATATAATCCCTTTGTGCCTCCTTGATCTTTTCTTGGATAAATGGATGGGAAATGATTTGGGTAAGGTAGTATGTATTACATACCATTATTATTTCTAGATCCATCCTTTGAATATCCATGAATATAGGACCTTTCTCAATCTGCGTCATGGATAGAGTATCAGGTTCTTTTATGATAAGAGAATTAGCAACCTTGTTTACCTTTCCTGTATTGTTGTGAATAGAGAAATCGTATTCCTTAATTTTCTATAAACATATTCTTTAATTCATGTTTAGTTCCCCCTATGTAAATATATAATTTAGACTATTGTGATCAATATATATGTTACACTTCACACCATAGAGATGATCTCGCCAAATATTCAATGCGAAGATCATAACTGCTAACTCCATATCATGTGCTAGGTAGTTTTTCTCCTAGATCTTCAATTATTGTGAGGCATCATTATGTATGAGTACACAACCAAATCCATTCTTCAAATCATAATTGTATATCACAAAACCTTCTCCACTTGACGGTAGTGTGAGTAAAGGCATAATGATTACCCTCTTATAGATCTTCTTAAATATTTTATCACATTATAAAATCCATACACACTTTACCCCTTTACAAGTTAACATAGTATGTTGGTTTAAAAAACCGTGACAAATTTATCATAAAACATTGGTAGAATCATGATAAGCCAAGAAAACTATGTATTTTTTTGACACTAGTGGGCCTATCAAGTCCTCAATTTCCTTTTTCTTTGATTTTTCCATATAAATTTCTTCAATTGTGATCATGTTCCCCAAGAATGTGACTTTCTATATCCAAAATTCACACTTTCTGAACATAACATACATTTATCCTTCCTTAATGATTCTGACACAATACTTAGATGCTCTTTATGTTCATCATTTCTCTTGGAGTAAATGAGAATATCATTAATAAAGTCAACTAAAAATATATTAAGTTAGTATAGAGATAATTTATTCATCAAATCTATGAATATTATAGGGGAATTATTAAGTTTAAAGGGAATCACTATAAACTCATAGTTCTAATACCTTGTACTATAGATTGTCTTCTGAATATCTTCCTTATTAAACTTTATCTAATTATATCTTTAATGAAGATCCACATTTGAGAAGTATTGAGATCATCATAGTTTATTTAACAAGTCATCAATCCTTTTTAGGGGATACTTGATCTATATGGTGATCCTATGGAGTACCTGAAAATTGATACATAGTTGCATTGATCCATCCTTTTTCATTATGAAGAGAACTAGAACACACGATGGTGATTCACTTGGGAATATAAAACCTTTGTCCAAATTCTCTTTTAGATTCTTCATTTAATCCTCCAGTTCAATCGAGGCCATCCTGCAGGGGAATTTAGAGAAAGGAGTGGCTCTGGGTATACGTTCTATTGATAACTCTACCTCATGATCTAGGGGAGTCAAAAAAATATATTTGGGAAATACAAAATCATATTACCTTACGATAGGATTTTCTCTTGGTTGGTACCTTACTTTGAATCAACCATTTGGAAAGGTATTATTCTTAATAGGGTATCAACAACCACATTATTGAGGGATTTTACAAATGTTTTTCATGATCTTACTTGAATTTATAAATGAACATGGGATGGTTCAGAATATGAAAATAAATTTCATTTTACCAACACTTGATGTGTGATCTATATAATGAGATACAATCCTGACCTAGTATAATATCAAATTCCAATAAGGGAAATATTATGAGATTCATTGAAATAATCATACCACATACGCCAATAGGAGAAGAGTCTAACACTTGGGTTATAATGATCACACCACATTGTGTTTTTATTGATATATCTACTTCAATGTATTAGGGATTCATTTAAATAGGTATAGAAAACTTGAAGGATATAATGGAATGGGTATAACCAATATAAAATTATTTTTTTCCCATTTATGAGTGAATAGAAAGTGTACCTTTTATGACTTAATTTTCATAGTCCATTCAGAAGTAGTGATGACAATAGCTTTCCCTCGCTGCTTTAGATTTGGTGGATGCTGACACTAATCACCCTCAAGGACTAGTAGTTTAGTATACTGGATTTTATAGTTCCCTTAATCCTTATATTTTAATCATTTAACTATGGGTGGTGCATTAAGAGTTTCCTTCATTTCCTCCATCATGTTAGACAGCTTCTTCAGGTATCTTTGATATTCATGAGATTAGTGGAATTCTCTCCCTCACATGAATCATTTACCCATTAATTTGAGCTAATTACCATGATTCGTCTTCCCACATTTTTAAAATGTGGGTATTTGGATAATATTTCCATCTTTTTCATTTGACACACCATCGTGAAACTCCATTCATCTCTTCTTATCTCCAAAAACATGGGACCATTCTCCAAAATCCATATCTACTTTGAGAGAACATCAAAACACTTCTTCATAAGTCATGATGTCTCAGATAGAATTATCTTTTCGAAGGTGTGGTTTTAAACCACTAAAGAATCTATCTATTTTTCTAAATGTGTTGATAAAAAATAGATGCATATTTTGAAATCCTTGTTATGTTTCCTTGTAATTCATGATGTATCCACGATCCTTTTTCATTTTTATCTATGAATTACCCTCCAAATTTTTTCTAAGAGTTCTAGGAAAATACTCGCTATGAAATATTTTCTTAAAGTCTCCCCCTATATATCTTATATATCATCCTTCATCTAGGAATACTTTTTTCATTACCAGTATTGATCAGATTCTCCGTCTAAATGATAGATGGCCTGAGTCACCTTCTACTTACCAGAATAATAGAGCACATAAAAGGTCTTCTGTATTGAGTGAATCCAATATTCCTTGAAAGGTGGATCAAAATATTGACTAAACTTTGGTGGTAATTGCCATATAAAATAATCAATAGATAGTTTATCCTTATTGGGAGAATGAGGATGTTTCAATTGGTTCAGATTATTTTACATATCCTAAGACACTAGGATATGCATTTCCATAAATTTTTAAACTTCACCTCCCAGGGAATTGAGGATGTCTTTGATACAATTATTGCATTTTCCCTAAAGTGGTTTTGGCCTATTTTATAATGGTTCCCAACATTTTATAAAATAGAAAAGGTTTGAAAAAACAAAAGTCAACAAATCATGAATTAATAATTTATTCAATTTCACAATTGACTCTAAAATAATATCTTATAGGATCTAGATGTTTAGATTTTTTCTAAAACAACGATTCTTGGATGTTTACATATACTTAGTCTTATCCTAATGGGTTTCAATAATGTTTTATATTCCTAATTACCAAATTATCTAATCCATACCTCTGATATTGACTATTGAGAACCTACTTTTCTTACATGACTATATCATCATTTTAAAGATAAATAGCATAATAATTATACATTCATGGATCAAAATATTTAGTATATTTTGAAATCTAGGATCATACATCACTTTTTAAATAATAAAACATAAACATTTATTAATTCCTTATTATTTATCATTATAAAATCTCACATTATTTTTTAGTATATGTAGTCACCTAAGCATATACATTAAATAAATGGATGAGATAGAAGCCCAAAAGTGGAGGAATAAGGGTAACGAATCAATATAATATGGATGAGAATAATCATCATCATAACCACAAGGGAAAATTTTAATAATATCATAGAATTTGGAAATGCATAAAAACAGAAACATTATCTCATAATGGTCAAATACCACAAATAGTTGGGAAAAAATCTTGCATCATGTTCAAGCATAAAATATGTAATAATCATAACATCATCATTTTGAACAAATATAGCACCATGTTAATGAATAATACAAATTATATCATGATATATGACACATTACCTAATTCATTAGAGGCTAAATTCTAGTCCAACATATCACAACAAAATATTTACATAATCATGCATGCCACATAGAATGTATAACTATCAAAATCATGAAATAACCCATGGAAAGGAATGAGTTTTATAAGTATTTAATATATAATACATTCATGATTAAAATTTGGGGTCCCAAATGAAAATGGGAGAAAATTTTTTTGAATAAAAGACCATTTTTCCTTTGATAAGAAGCAACACATAGGGAGTTGAATATTTTTTTGAAAAGAAAAGACTTTTTTTTGGAAAATCATTGTATTTTGATTAAAAATAATGGTGGAAAAAAATTATATACATAAAATAAAATTGAATAGTAATGAAATTATATTTAAGTAATATATAATGAATTTCCATACTGAAATTGATTTGGAAGAGGGAAAACCTAACGAAAGGAAGTTGGGTTCGAGAATCCACTTACCTTAATTCCTACTTTATTTCACCGCTTCTCGAAATCATGGATTATAAAATTACGATCAATAAAACATAATTATAGAAGTTAATTTTGTTAATTTTTTACACAATTTATCCATTATAATTATTTTATTCTATTTTATAACATTATTTGTAAAATATAAATTGTTTTGATATCATATTTTAATTAAATTTTCCCATTTTTTTCAATTTTTCTAATTTTGTTCAATGTCATTATACATGAGTATGATTAATTAATGAAGCATATAATAAATTTAATTAAAATTTTATTTATTATATATAATTCATAATATCCATCCATGTGGATGGTTATAATTTCCGACATGTCAATGTCTCTATATGTGGTTAACCGACCTTTGACAGGACATTGTTGGGAGAGCGGGAAAGGGAAGTTTGAAATTTATATATATCATAAATATGAGAATTATAGTAGGTTAGTATCAATAATATATTGTTAAATTATTGGTTAACTAATCCTATATGGTTTGGTTTTGAAAGGGATGGTAAAAATGAGAAATATAATAAGAAAAATAAAATAGAAGAGTTGATCAAAACTTACTTAATCCTCGATGTAACTTCTCCTGTACGACACTAAAACCCCTTTGATTATTCAAGTTGGATTACACAAAAACATACCTAGTTATTATATGTGGATTTATAATAATAATTTTAATAGAAATATGGATTTGTAAAGTGAGTGAGGATCAGTTTTCCAAGGGGAGGGAGAGGGGTTATTTATATTTCAAGAGAGGTATATTTTTAGAATAAAATATTAAATAAAACTATATATCAAAGGTAAATCTTATGATATTGAAAATTTTAAAATATAAATCATATATAAATATAATATAATATGTTTTAATACTTTAAACATATTTATAATTCTAATTCATTATTTTATTAAAAAGGATAGTGGAAATAAATAAAAATTATTATTTTAAGGGAAAAATTTAGACATTAGGTTTTGAAAAAAATGCCTTTTATGTTAGTAATTTAAGTTCATTTTATTTTAATGAATCATTTATGAAATTAAATATTTTTTTCCTAAACATTAGGATCTATAATTTGTTAAATAATTATTACAATATTAATTATTTAATTTAAGATACACTAGTTATGAGAAAAATTTTATTTTTACTATTCACCTAAAAAATTATGTATTTCAAGAAAAATATCAAAAAATAACACTTGGAAAGTCCCAATAAGATGATTTAAAAAATGATAAAAAATTAAAAGAATTTGATTTATGTCATTTGTAATTTTAATTTTTAATATAAAAAATATCATTTTTGTGAAAGAATTTAAAATAATTTTTTAAAAAAGTGCTTATATTTTCATTGTGTTTATAATCATAATATTTATTTTGTGTAATTATAATATTTATATTTACTTAAATTAACCATGATAAATATTATTTATATGACATTATATTATTTGAGGTAAAATTACTATTCCAATTGTCAGGTTACTATTCTAAATAGTCCAGTTCCTATTCAATGGCTCCATTAATATTCAATCTGTCAAAATAATTCCATTAAACACAACTTCATTAATTTACTAAATATTCACAAAAATTCTTACCATGGTTATAATTTTTTATTTTCTATGAATTGTCTGGTTTAATAATATTTTTTTCTTTTCTATAGTGTTGGCAGTGGGGGAAATGATTATAAAAGATTGTTGTGATCTCTATTTTACCATTTTAGCTTTTCTATTTTATATTTTTGGTCCAATTGTAATGTTTTGAATTTAATTGTATTTTTTTAGTGTAACAATATTTATTAATAATTTTTTTATTTTCTTTATGAGTAACATTATAGAGCATATTATAAAACAAATTTATTTCAAGAGACTAATAGAATTTATAAACTTTGGGTTTTTATAGTGTAACTCTAAACTAGAGGGGTAAACTAATATAGATAATCAATTATCTCTATAGCCTCATCTATCCACAACCATCATAAAAAATGAACGTGCACTAGATCAAACAATGGGCCAACACCTGGTCCTATGATATCCCAAAAAACTCTTATGCCATCCAAAACCTAAGTAGAAACTACCCCAAACATCTCATCCCAAGTCCAAAAAGGAAAGGGTTGATTTACTCTTAAAACCAACTTCAGAATAGTTAAAACATTAACATTGACCATCTCATGATCAATAAATCTCGGGTATTCCTTAGTCCTTTTGATCACCTCATCTATAAAATAGCCACTGTTGGATCTCAACACCAGTATTTGGGTTATAAAGGGACAACTGATATCACCAAAACTAAGTGATCAATTAACCCTCATTGGGTCTACCAAAAAATTGGAATCCCATGGTCTCCTAGATAAAATTCATCTCAAACCATGGTCAACACACGATACAAGAAATCTCAATGGAAACTCAGCACCCATCCCACTTGGGATGATCAACTCAACCTCAAGAGAATTCAAAAAGATATGACATGACAACCTATAATTATAACCTCTATTGAATCCAAGTCATAAGACAAGCCTGACGTGGGAAATATCTCAAAGAGGCCCTTAGTAGCTAACCACTGAGCTTCATTCAACAATGCACCCATATGAGTATCAAAAAAGAATCCTCATGCCTGAAAAGATGTTCTCAAATGTCCTCATGACCACATATAGAGAAAAAACTGTACCAAGAGATCCTCACATAGGTAATACCTTAAGGCAATGCATATTATAAGAAAAATCTTTTCTAGACTCCTTGGAATACAACCCATCCTTGGTTATTACCTTTCCCATAAGAGATACAAAATGGGTCCTTAAACCCATCTCAACATATTCTCAACAACTCCCAATAATACTAAACAACCCATTTTGTCAACCTAGCTCAAAGGATCCAATATAAACAATCCTAAAACAGTACATATAAAAAGTCAATGTGAGTAATCTAGAACTTCGAACCCTGAATCCTCTTGAAATCGGGATAAGAAACCATATCCAATAAATCATTGGGTCTCATATTTATGAATGGTCTAAATATAATAAAAAAAATAACCTTATCCTAACCAATTTAGGTTGATAAAAAACTTATGAGCCTTCCTTGGGCCTTGTATCACACAACCAAATGTGTAGGATGATTCTAAAACTGAACCTAAAAAAACCTCCCATGAATACTCAACCATCCACAAACACGATCAAGATATCCCCAGAAAGGATTCCACAATCACGAGATACATAGAACAATACTCAATACTGACTACTCACTTGTCGAATTCTAACACCATGGTGAGAATACAGGAAAAAGGCTTTAAAAGTAGAAGTACACAATATGCGCCTCATGTACACAACAAGTACCCGCAACCATCATACTAGGTCATAATCCTTTTTCCAATGGAGCGTGAATTTACCAAAGTACATGGAATGCATGTGGGAAACATTATATTCAATTCATAGGGGGTACCTGGAACATTAACCCACTCAATGTCTGGAAAAGTACCCCGCATAGCCTCTAGAAATTTAATACACATAGGTGATGGTTAGGTTCCACACATAGCAATTTCCCCCCAACACGGGGTGTCTGGTTTTTCCCCAGGAAACACTCTGATTCATCCAACACGGTGTTTCCCAAATATGCACATCATGTAAACCCTTATTCCTTACCTCACTCAAAAGTAAGAAGACATAATGTTTACTCTCTAAATCACACACTTTGTAAATAGGTTTCCCAAACAAGAATAATTTTTTATATTCATGAAACCCAAGATTTCTCCCAAAAAGTTTAAAATTGACCCTCTATTGGTCCCCAAAAAACATAAATGTCCTTTGAAAACATAAAACAAAAAATATTTAAGTTTTTGGTCTAAAAACACAATAATAATCCAACCAAGGGGGTGTAAAATGTCGGTGATTCACTTGAATCCATGATATATGGTAGTTTCATGTTGATCCATCATTAAGCAAGGTCCCCATCACGGTCTCTCTCTATATCTACCTCTTTAAATCCCCTCCCCACTTAGCTGCATGAAACCCACAAGGGGGGAGGGCAGACACATACATATAAATCCAAAGGGGAAGGGAGAAAAAAAGTGAAACATATAAGAAAAAATATAAAAATAAATGAAAAGGGATCTGGGCGTGGCACCCACAATGAGTTTATACATCGCATAAGAAAAACCCTTTATTTTGGACTCAACCAAAAAGTTAAAATGTCAATATAGCACTCCATTAAGAATATATCACTGAATGAACATATGAAAATAAATTTATATTTAATTAATTAAATATTAATATTCCAAAAAAAATTAAACAACATATATTTCCACCAAACTCTTATCACATGGTAAACACCCTATTTTTTGACCAATTAAGTGGAAAAAAAATTTATCAAAGATCATGTTTATGGAAAAATTATAATTTTACCTTAAAATAAATATATAAAAATTTTCAAATTAATCCTAATTTTATTAAAATGTAATGACATAGTTCATTAAAATATCCCCCCAACTCTTGTTGACCTTGAGAGGCATTGTTAGTTGACCAGCTACCAAGATACCACTCCAAGAAGTAGAACAACCAACACCATAGTGAAAATCCACATATAAGAACCACAATATCCAAAATTATCCTAATATGAGAGACACCCAACCATGACCGGTATGATGCTCCCTACCAAAAGATAATCCTTATTGTCACATCAAAGAAAAATATATCCTCTATATACCACTCTTCATCCATCATCGAATGCAATGACTTGACATGAACCACTTAATCACACTGGAGAAAAAGAACAAAACAACAACCAATTCCCATCCCTAATTCAACAAGAAAGGTAACCTTGTAACTCAAAAAAAATATAAAATAAGGATCACATCCTCCAACATCGTATGGAATATTCCCCAACTATAAAATTTTCTTTACATAGATTATTAAGTTCCAACCTCAACAAGACCACCATGGCTACACCGCTCAGGTTTCCTAAATACCTGAATAACTATAAAAGGACCCATTCATGAATAATTCAAAAAAATGTGGATAAACCAACACTAAATAGAACATAGACACAAATTTCCTTACTCAGTAAGGATTTACCCTACAAGACACACTAACCACAACACTCTTCCTCATGTTATAGTGATGCTCCAAGAACCTCTCATAGTTGATCACATGCCTGAATGCACAACAGGACCCAATATCACATTGGACAAGTCATAGAAAACCTAGTTTAGTGCACCTAAACCACATAACATGCTCCTCCCCTAGGATAGTTCCCATAAGATAGAGCTCCCTTGGCACTACTCTTCAAAATCGAGGAATTTCCCTCATACCACAGTAAACCACACAACCACCCTATACTCGATCATCAATCCAAATCCTTGAGCATCTAACAATTCTCTCATGATTCCACCTAAAGAAAAACAGTAACAAACAAGGGCATGAACCCAACCAAACCATCCCTCTCAATCCAACTGTGTAACTAGAAGCACACTTAGTGCTCCACCTCTCATGAATCATGCCACCTTATTCTTACCAAAAAGCACTTCAAACATGATACAACCTCTTGGGGATAGTATAACAATATAGACCCCATCAAAAATAAGATCAACCATGCACACCCATGCCACTTGTGATAGCCGAAAAAAGGTCACATCACATTAACCATCAGAACACATGAGGTAAGAACAAAGTCCCTCCCTATAAATAAAAATAGTAACTTCATGGGAAACCAAACCCTAATTGAATCTCAAGAATAATACATCATATATTATAAATCCTTTCCCTCATTGAGCCACCAATAGGGCACTCAGAGCCCACATCGACCCATAAGATCCACCCCATATATCTTACAAAAGGTACTACATCACCATTTTCAGTGAATGTATCTCCATTGGATCCACATGGCTTGTCATAAAAACAAAATATATTCATATGATTTATTTGAGTATAATTCCACCAAGAGGTTACACGGTATAATGAAATATATGTTATTTTTGGCACTTTAAAAAACTAAACCTCCATCATTATTGAAATCACACACAGATTGGTATATATCAAATGAATACTACATGAAAATAATGATGCATGAACACTATACAATTAATCATGGTATGGGGGATAAAAAATAATAAATCCATAAATTTAGAAATGAAAGTTCATCACACATGTTAAAATCACACAACCAAAAAAATTGAAACCCAAAAAAGAAATCCAATTCCCTGGAAACATGGAATTCTTGTCAAAAAAGGCATTCAATAAACACTATTTCAATATCCATCACATATTCAAAAACATTCCTAATCCACCTATCTACCAAATCCTTAAAGTATAAAATAAGAGTTATTAGATACCATGTTATAACAAACCAGCCCAGGTCAACCTAACATACTACCTAACCTCGCCCTCTATACAGCCCCAAGCTTGTCTCCACATATGTTGATACTACCAACTAGTGGAAGGGGTCTAAAATATAAATTGGTGAAACTATAACCTCAGTTATAGTGCAATGAGATTGGAAAAAATAAACCAAAAACAATCACAACATAAACATTAGAGTACACAGTATAAATAACTAAAAAAGAAGCATAATATAATAAATGAAATATGGAATATAGTTATAAATACTTAAAAAATCATAAAAAAAACAATAACCCATCTCCCACTTGGTTGACCTGGTATAAAGAACAAGACAAAACTGAAAATATTACCTTGGGATCCACTTTCAATTCAAAGATGAACTATATATCCGATCTCTATAATGGAAAAATTATTTAACTCGATCATGAGACTCCACATGAGACACTCCACTCGATCATGAAAAATTGGTCCACTGATAAATCCATTTAAATAAATTTTGTCCAACCTAAAACAATACATATGGTCTGCAAGCACACCAAGGTGGATGTACAGGGGGTAAGAAATAAATCTCATTAGGTCACCCCCCATGGTGGACCCATAATCTTTTTTCATAAAAAATGCATACACATGTGATATATCCAAACTACTAAAAAACTTATAAAATATATAATAAATTAAATAACCAAGTAAAATAAATAAATAAGGGTCTAAATAGAAGTAAAAACAATATCCAACCATGGGTTCTATCCTGAAACCCAAGTTAAATATGCCACCGCTCTATCCGATAATAGTGGACTAATAACATGCGGATAAATGAGCCCCATGGAATCAAGCATGACCACCTGATCTACACTTGATCAAAAATAAATCTAAAATTAAATAGGTATGAACATAAAATCCCAAGGCATAACCATAAGCATCTAAGAAAACAACACACAACTCTATCCAAATATAAGACTCTAATAGCATGATCTGAATTGGGGACATTCCTATACATTAGTCCCTAGAGAACTTAACATGTATTTAACATCCTATAGAGCCAATTGAGATATAAATTAGGGTCTGATAGTGTATACTACCCAAGGAATAACTCCATCTATGGCCCTGATAGAAACAATATCCCAGGGTTCCCAACAAAGTATCTCAAAGCACCTAGGATCCACAACATCTAACCCCTTTTTAGTCTTTAACTCACAACTATAGCTGTGCACTGATCCATATAATTTATTATATCTATATACCCATATAAAAATAACCAGTTGATAAAAGAGGATAAAACAAGATCAACCTTAGGGCCAATATTCGGTCCCATTATATCATAAAATTATCATAACACATAAAAAACATGAGAAAGAAATGAATTAAATATCTAAGCTCAAGGCCATAAAAAAGTTCTGATCAAATCATAAACCCATCATCCAAACTGATGTATCATCATAACTGACCATCTCACAATCAATAAAGATCAGGGCACCCTTAGTCTCTTGGATCACTTCACCCACAAAATAGCCACCATAAGTTCCCACTTTCAGTCTCTAGGTACTAAAGGTACACTATATGTTTCTAGCACTTAGGGAGCATTGACTACACACTAGGTGAAGTAAAACATGGGGCGCCCATGGTCCCCTGGATCACATCCATATCAAAACAGGGTCCATGCCTGATACAATAAATCTCAATGATGAATCGACTCCCAAACCACCCATGAACCACAACTCCCCAACAATGTCATCCGGAACAATAGAAAATAAAACCCTAAAAGGGTCTCCTCTATAACATCTAATGTCAGGGACACTCTTGACATGGGAAACGTCTCTAAGAATCCCTCAACAACTAACCAGTGAACCTCAATCAACAATATGCTCAAAATGGAATCTAAAATAATCACTACACCCATAATGGAATTATCAATAATCTATATAAATAAATTAAGATAATTAACCCCTATTAAGGGATACATTACAATAGCGAAACCTTAGATCAAATAATTTTTGAAGAAAAACCTCATCTGGCCTCCCCGATATTCAGCCCATTCTTGGGTATTACCTCAAACATAAGGGAATATGTAATATATACCTATCTCCCATATAAAAATGAAATTAAAGGATACATACCATAATCAACATCCCAAAGTGTTATACCACCTTGAATTATCAAATAAAATCGATTTTAAAATAATAGATCTAAAATATCAAGCTAGCAGTCAAGAACCTTGACCCATAAAATCTCATGCATCTAGGCTAAAAATACTCATAAAAAAATATTGGGTCCCATATTCAGGAACCATTAAAATAACCTAAAAAAGATAACCTTATCAAAATAAATATAGATAAATCACAAAATCATTACCCTCACTTGGGCCTCACATTGAAAATCCCAACCTGCAAGAGGATTCTAAAATAGAAGAACAAAAAAAATATCCCACTAACCCTCTCATAGTTCAAAACACTATATTGACAGCCTCTAAATGCCAAAAATGACACCACAATCATGAATTATATAGGAAAACACTCAGAATAGATGACTCAAAATTCTAATTCAGAGTTGAGGGTGAGAAGATTGGAAAACCATTATAAAACTTAATCACATAACATGTACCTCATGTATATGGAATGTACCAATAATCAATAACCCATTCCATGTTCCTTTGAAAAACCTAGTGTGTACTTCCCAAAGTACATGACATGGACCAACCCTACACTATGTTCACTTCACATGGGGTACCCGAATATGAACTCTACTTGGGGTTTGTCCATGTTCCCCAAGTGGAATCTAGGTATGCTTAGCATAGGGGAACTATATATGTGCCTCACATGGCCATGTACCCCCAACATGGGGTTCTTGGATATTCCAAAGGATATACCTCGATTCATTCTACAAGGGATGTTATTTAAACAAACATCAGGTAAAACCTTTTTCATTACCTTTCCCTAATGGAATAACACATGTGTTTTTTTCTCTAAACTACAAACCATCTAAACTAGTTTCCCAAATGGGAATCTCATACGATCTTCCTGAAATTTCTAATATTTCCCAATATTCCACATATCAACCCTCTAGGGGTATCCAAAATAAATAAAATTTATTTAAAAACATAAAATTTAGAATATATATGGATTAGAGATAGAAACTAAAAAAATGACCTACATCAAGGAGTAAAACGCCGAGGCTTCACCCAAATTCACATTCCACAGTATCTATACTTTGATCTAGCATTTGGCGAGATCCCCGACATGATCTTTCTCTACTAATCCCTCTTTTTATCCCTACCATAACTCATTCATGAGAAACCCACAAGGAGTGGGGAATACATGTACGCCTAAAACCAATGGGGAAGGGGGAAAATAAAAATGGGAAAGGAAAAGAGTATAAAAAGAGTAAAATAAAAGGGGGTGGGCTCAGGCCCAATACCCGAAACAAGTTTAGGCCTTAGCTAGGAAAAACACTTCTTTCCTAACTCTAATTTATTATAAGAATATCTATTTGATGCAATAATCAAAATATATCCATGAAATAACAAAATAAATAAATTAATATTTATTTAAATAATTATTAATATTTCATGAAAATTTGAATGGATCATATTTCCAAAGAAATTCATATACATAGGTAAAAAATATATTCCAAGATTAAAAAAGTGATTAAAAAATTATTATGTGTCACCTCATAGGATAAATTACTACTTTGTCCCTCAAAACAATATAAGAAGAAAATGTTTAAATTAATCCTTATTTTCTCAACCTATAATGATGTGTGTTTTTACAGTGAAACCCATTTCATTAAATCATATAATCTATCACAGAAGAGTATTTATCCTTCAGCTACTAACCTTAATAATTTACTGAATCCATAACAATATTTCAAGTATCACCTCTATTGCACAAGAATTTTTAACATAATTAATCAAATGAAATTTATTAACAAACACAGCCAATGAAAACTACCAAATGGATCTTTGATAATAATATCCCCCATTGGGTTTTGTTAAAATTTAATGATAATAACATTTCCACTCAACATACTTTAGCGATGATAAATCACTCATAGTATATAAGCACACATGAGACTAGTTCGGTGTGAGAAATAATATTTATATGAGATAATCATCATGATAAAAACTCTTTTAACATTATGATTTGAATCTATGATACTTCAAAAAATGATCCCCTAAATCTTATATCAGAAATTCTTCAGCTATATAAAACTATCACCCTTTTACAATAAGGGAAAATAAAAAAATATATATCCAAATCTTCTTTCACCTTATTTATCACCAACATGAGTACTTTATCACCTTATTAATGAACCCAATTGTAACTTCCATAAAGGTTAAAAAAATAGAGTAATAAATAAATGATATGGATTTATTAATGAAATAATACCTTGATTAATAAGAATTTTCCATGAGGGAGTGGGGTTATCCATCTCTATAACCATCAATAGAGATGGGTTCAATTAGAATCCTAGAGAAAACTGATACTATTCAAAATCCATCGTAGGTAGCGCTATGGTTTTAATGTTAGCTACATGATTTTAAGTTAGAACATACATCATTTTGACAACTTCTATCTCAAATTTATCCTTAAATAAATGGAATTTAATCTTAATGTGCACTGTCCTTGAGTGTTGAATGAGATTGTTTATAATATTTTGAGTAAATGAGACTTCACACATAATTTCAAAAGGTGATACCGAATCAATGAAAATGAATTAAAACTGTTATTTAATCTATATAAAATGTGTACAATCTTGAGTCACTACAATATACTACAATATATAGTTCTTAATGTTATGATTTTTTTTTAATTTTATAAGAAATGAATGAGACGATAAGAAAAAAGATACCTCCAGAAGTTGACTATGGTTATCAACAAAAACTTAAAATTCAACATCCATATAGCCCATCAATTATTATTATAAATTTATAAAATATAATAACAAAAAATACACTATTTTTTGTTGTACTGAAGTATACATCTCACAACCTTCATGTGAATTTATTTTGAACATATCTGATAATGGATGGCTTAAAACGTGTAAAAAAGTACATTCAAGTGGCTATAGTGTAAGGTAAACCTTCAATTATCTATATACAAAGAGTCAAATAAACTAGAAAACATTAACCAGCTTTTGAAAAATTTATTTGGGTCTCCGCTGGAGTAGCCAATGGTTTAAAATCATCCATATAAAACCTATCCATTAACTCCATATAATATTTAGTTTGAGAGATAAAATTTCCATCCTTATTTTGAGTATCTCATTGACTATGGAAGAAGAATAAATAACTAATTAAAGACATATTAAATTTTCACCTTATTAATTATTATAACTATTTAAATTTCATGTCATCCGATCCTCAAAATATGATTTCATCTACATCTATACCCTCAATTTGGGAATACCCCTTGAACACCTGCTATTGCTTTTTTTTCACTTGGATATCTTCATTATTTTTTTTTGAAAAACTCACTTGGTTTTGATCATATGATTATTTATTGTCCTTAATAAAGCTTCCCATGTATTATTTTTATCAATGGGGTTAGGCTGCTCATGAATTTTAGTGGTCCAACATACATTTGTGGAATCTTTATCCAATGAAATTCATAACAATTATGATATAAATAAAGTATGCTTCATTGTATTCAGTATTCTACTTTTTTAATATGGGCTATCCAACCACTAATAATATTACTATTAGTGATTTTATCTCTTCAAAATTGTCTATATGTTCTTTTTTCCCTTCTATATCTTCCTCATCATTAAATCTATCATCAAAGTGATGGACCCCAGAACTGCTTGAGAGGGGAGGGGTGAATCAGGGTGTCAACATTTTCTTTTAAATTTATGGATCTTGTTCCCAAATTTGTAGGAACATGTTAAACCTATCTAGAGAGGAAGTGAAAAAAATAAACAATCACATGAAATGAAAATACACAACAATTTTAATTGGTTCACCACTAATGGATACGTCCAATGAGCATATGTCGATAGTGTTTCAGTAATACCAAAACCACTAATCTTTACAAGTAGTGGATTACAAGTTTTTAGCTTATTCACTATATGATAGGCGTAAAAACTTTACAAGGTTTTAGGGATCACACACTGCATCCCTCAGATCGCTTCTGCTGAATCCCCCTTGCTCAATGCATTTGGATAATCTTCACTCAATTTATCGTCTTGAATGTCTCTTTAATGGTTCAAAATTAAATCATTAATCCTCAACTATAAATGGATGATCTATTCATGTCTTGTAATCATTCACAAATGTAATTTATTTTCTTGTAAACCGATATGTTATGGAAATTAATTTCGAAAACTGATTTGGTCAATTTAAGGATTCCTTGGGTGTTCTGCGTATTGTTGTTGTTTTTGAGTACCACTACTGTTTCCACGCATTGATGCTATTTCTGTGTACCATCCAACTATTTTCGCGTATCATCTAACTGTTTCCATGTACCATCTAGCTCCTTTTTGAACTGCCCTTCTCTGCATCCTACCCAACACAACGTACTTCTCCACTCCTCCACGTACAATCCTACTCTGCGTACTACTTAGCTCCACCGAGTACTACGAGAGCTTCCTACGTGAACCGTGATTTCTTCCACAGAATGTTTTCCTTACATGGATTATTCTCTATGTGTACCATCTTCTCCTCTGCATACCGTTTTGGACTTCACTAGATTTCTTCCTGAAATTTTTAATCTCCAAAATCTCCCTTATCAAAGGAGATTATTGTTCCTTAAATACACACGTAACTCCGCAAATTTCACTAATAAGATTTACCCAGATTTTCTATGTGGGGAAATCTTCACTATATATCAAAATCCATCTATTTATGGTTAGACTCCACTGTGTACCACTCCTGTTTCATGAATTACAGCAATCCAACCAACCTTCAACACTCTGCGTACCGCATGCCTTCTCCGCGTACCATCCCTGCGAACCATTTTTCATTTCAATCATCCACATTACACATAATACATGCCTTCACTGCGTACCATTGCTGTGAACTATTTTTAGTTCTGTGCACCGCTCCACGTACCACTCTATGTACCAGTCCCGCTTCCTGGAATGCGGCCACAAACCATTCCCAGAACATGGTACACAGTTTATGTTCTAAGGTACACTGTTCCCTTATTTGGCCAGTTCTTTTGTCATTTCCCATACCATTCACTCCTATCTAAAAACATTTATTTTCCAATACAAAAATCCCAATTTTGAGGCTCAAAAATTTGGAAAACACTAAGAAACTACACCACCTTCAATAATTTATTCAGACTCAAACATATGACCTCATTTCTTGAAAACTCCCTAGACATCCATGTGCAAATTGACAATCAATGAAAACCAAACTCCACTATTAGCAGTGAATAGCCTTATTTCCAACACAAATTTCATTAAAACCATTTGGAATCCATATAATACAGATACATATGCATCACTTTTCTCCTTGAAAATGGGACTTATTCTTTGTGAATTCTTCTCACTAATAGTTGAAATTTTATCACTAATATTCAAGGTTTGTTCAAATTTAGTTATATAAGAATCATAGATTTCAATAATTTTACCCATCTATTTTTAAATCATCTACAAGACTTGATATTTTATGAACATCAAAGAAATATTCCTTCAACATTACATGCTTCAAACATTCCATTATTTTATTTTCTAATAATAAAAATCTTTCTTCCAAGCACTTAGAAATATTTAAGTGTTAGCTTTTTTCCAAACCAAATTTCATATAGAGTCTTGTCCTCATTTGGACAAAATAATTCCCAATTGGATATATAAACTATGTTAGAACTACTTATTTTCAATACATATCTGATAGGGAATTTTCAATAAACACAGTATTATCCATGTTATTGATAATCCTATTTCTACTCTCAATAACTATGTTCTGTTGAGGATATCTCATGGAAGAAAATTGAAATTAAATCCCATTTTTTCCTGAAATTTCTTCACTGAGGTACTTTTAAACATTGTACAATTTCTGGTATAAAATTTTAATTTTGTAAACCAAAAATATTTTCATATTCTCTTTTTCATTGAGTGATACACATGAATCCCTATATTTTGTGAGTAATAACCATCAACCAAAACATCCCACTAATATCCTCATAAAAAATGTGACACATTTTTCTGTAAAACGATTCATAAGTGATTGGTCATCAAAAATCAACATGAATAAACTCTAACACTATTGATGATTTTACCATCTTTTGATTATATGTATTCTGAATAGACTTAAGATTTTGAAACAAATCGCATATCCAGGCATTTCCATGCATGGTCTTAGGAAAATTAGTTGATTCATAACTATTCACCATATTTTCATTGGATTTTTATCTTAAATCAAAAAAATTCTTTTATGTTATAAAAAATTTTAATCTTCCATTGACAATATTCTTTAAATATATTCACCATTAAAGTAAAATTCCCATGTTTTCCTTCTTTATTATAAAATAGATAAACTATCTCTAGATTGAATATTGCACCCCTTTTTGCAAAATTACTCAACATGTCCTTAATCAAATAATAGACTTACACATACTAGATTGTGGCTATGTCCTTCCCCCAAGAGTATATCCATTTTTTTGGATATGTTCCACCGACCTTTTATTTTTTAAGGCCAAAAATTTGGAGACCTTCATCATCTCCAACTCGTACCAATTAACATTTATTGTATCTTGTTTTGGTGATAATATTTTCATTTCTAGTCAGGTGCATGGTACACCCACTATCCAAAACTAATAAACTAGACCTATCTATTTATATCAAAGAAATCTTGATAATTTTTTCCTTCTCATATATTGTTTTCTTCATCTATGATCATTGAGGATATTATCTTGATGTCTTACTCATCATCTTTTATACTTGTTCAATAATTTAATCTACATCTTGCAACACTGAGAATCATTTTTTAGTTTTGACCACATCTGTTGAGGTTCTTAGATGTTGTTTTACTCCTTTATAAATATATAGAGACACATCTCATTAAATAATTGTGTCACAATAATATTCTTTGTGGATAAATCCCTCACACAAAAAGAAATTAATATTAAATGTATAGTAAAATTATGGAAACTACATGCCTATATTTAGTGTTTTTACTTATGAAAAAAACTTATTTGAATAGAGAACACATAATTTTTTCTCACTTTTCCACAGAAATAAAACCTAATTTTTGGTATCATATTTCAAATATCTAATTTTGGGTTGTCAAAATTTAGTGTCTCTTCCAAATCTACATTCCTTATCGAAGTATATTTTCAATGTCTAGCATGAGTCATATATGTTTCATATTTATTATTATTATCTATAAGAAAAAATATATTTTCTTTAAATATGTTGTGTTTTTTGCAAGGGAATAGTCTCTTCAGTAGTCACTATAGGGTCTTCTATAAATTTAAATGTGGTTGGTGCATTAGAGAAACCCGATACCATTCCAGGTGTATGGATTATTTTTTGATCCTAAAACTTTCAGCACAAAAACACAACTTATTCCTTATATTGTTAAATTATTTAAACCATTTAATTCATTATATTTGTCAGGAAATCTATGATTTGATCCTATTATTCCACTTTTATTTTGATATAAACATCATTTCTCTAGGTTTCCAGATAGTTCAAATTTGATTTTTTCAATATCAACTTTTAGTTCTAACTTTTATTCCTCATATTTTTGCATATAAATATTATATACATGAATAAATACATAAGAATTAATTTTTTATCCCTCCATTTTAACTTTCATAAAGTACTTCCTAAAGTTCTAAATAAAGATCAAATCATCCCTCAACCTCATCATATTTAGCTTAACATTCATCAGAATTTGTTCTATCAATAATTTTTAGTAAAAATATTCACCGAGGTTCGTAAAATCCTTAACCTAATAAACTTATAACTCATGTGGTCTTTTGTATTCATTATATATTAGGTTATTCATTTTTAATAATTTCCATTTTGGTTTTCTCCTACTTTTTTACCCTTGATGGGTTTATTTATATATTATGAATCCTGGTCATCTTAAAATATTTTAAAGCACTTAATAATATGAAATTTTACCTTACAACATTAGAATCAATCAAGTGGAAGATTTCAATTGAATTTTCCTTTCTCCTATTGATGTTGGATGAAATGTAAAGAATCACCCCATTAACCTCATCTTTATTTGAATATAATTTAATATAAAGTATCTACATTTATTTTAAAAAAACTTCCTATGTGTTTTCCTTTACTATAGATTCAATTTCTTCATTTATTACTTTATACTTGACATGTTTAATATGAAAACTATGTAGATATAATAATTTTGGATCTTTTTACTAAAAACATATATTCTCATAGAATCAAATAGTTACCGTACTAAATATTATTTCATAGTATTTAAATATTCAATAATTTCACCAAGGACTATCACATATTCCAAAAGATAATTTAGGTAATAAAAAATGCATCAGCCGTTTCAGTTAGGCTCATCCTCAAGTATTTATACTTATTTAAAAACACCTATAATTTTTCCTATCAAACTTTAGAATCACATTTGTAAATATTCAAGTGTTTTTTCTATATATCATGAGAGGGTTTGCAAAAAAAATACAAAGATGAAGATATGGTTGTCCAAATCCCCCCCCTAATGTATTGATTTACTTTGAATCCACATCCAATTCATTTTGGTCTCTATAGGATAAATCCCCACATTCCATGTTTACTAATATAACATGAACAGTTTTTATATAAAATTCCATACCAAATGACCTGAATTAGTGTTGCATCATGTTCTTCCATGACTAGAAATTTTGGACATTGAAAAATGACATTCCATTGTGATTAATAACCACTAATTCTTCCATGCCCCTGAGAGAGAGATAGAGAAAACATGACCCCATTACCAAGCTCTAATATTAATTATTAGTACCTTATAAATGATATTAACCGAAGTGGGGGGTGGTGAGTTTGGGTATTACCAATTAAAACCTTAACCTCTTGAAAATTATATTTTTCATAAAATTGAGTGAAAAAAATTTAAAATCTATTTAATATTGATGATATAAATAAAAAAATATATTTTTACTTGGTTCAACCTAATTGGTATAGTCTAAGGATCATGAAAAGATTATGTTATTATATACAAGAAACACTCAAGTGAAAAAAATATATTTGGTTTACAAAGTAGAGTAGTCAAGTTAACCATATAAACTCACTGTTCAAAGAAATTAGAAAATCTCACTATATATCATATCAAGAACCAACAAGGGTCGACCCTGAATCGGTCACCCAAGCCAGACCGCGACAAGGCCCAAAGGGATTTCCCAATCCCAATAGGCTGGAAACTAGTGATGGGAATTAAAACTAACATGTGAGAAAAATTTGGACCACAATTGAAAAACAAGTAAATAAACAAGAAACTGACAATAAAATAGAAACTAACAAGAAAAATAGAAAAAGAATAACTTTCAAATACATCCACATGACCTACAATTTCACCACCCAAATCATAACCAAGCTTGATTTGAGAGTGATGTGAAATTTGGAGAACTTGAAACTGAAAAGATAGAGTATGTGGGAGCACTAATATGCTTAGTAGGAAATCCAAAATAAACCACGTCTGATACCCTACATCTAAAATGAAAACCATTCTTTCCAATTTGAAAATAGTATATAAAAAAATATTTTTTTACACTCCTTTAAAAAAATAGGTAATGAGATTTTACTTTTAATAAAAATTATTTTTTCCATTTCATTTTTCAAAATTAATTACCATAGAATATAAGTCATCGTAATGAATTCTTTGTTAATCCAACTAGTACAAAAACATGTTCTATATAATAAAAAGGTAAAAGTGTCATGAGATAAAATAACCAAAAGTGTTGCACTGATGAGCGTAAAGTAACCAAAGAGAACCAAATATGGGAGAGGCCTCATTGGTATTAGCAAGTATGGGTCCCTAGATATTCTTGTATCAGTGGAACGTGCCTTAGAAACCATAAACCGCAGTAAACCATGTCTTAGAAACCACAAACCTCAGAAAACAATGGCTTAGAAAACACGACCCTTAGTAAACCATGCCATAGAAACCATGAGCCTTAATCATTCATATGTTTAGTTAGTGTTGCAGTCATCAATAATGGTATGTGAAATAGGGCTGAATCCACTCTCAGATCACTATCCCACTATTCTAGTCCACCTTCCTAGCTACCCAGGATTTTCTCTTTGTGATAAAACATGTTTCAATTTCGTTAAGGGTGCATATCACATATACAAGCCAAGATATAATAACATGCATTCCAAGATACCATTTACTCCATCAATTTTAAATTCACTTTAAGTTGCGAATCGGGCGTTCACACATTCAAAGTGACATAAGGTGCCAACTGGGCCTTTAATACCATTATTCTAATATACCATAAAAATATTCCAAACCAAATTCATTTCATAAATCCATTTCCAATTCCAGGTTAAAAACACACAACATACTTAAAAAGTGCAAATGGGCTTTCATGTCATTGAATTGTCAAACCATGCTTCAAGGTACCAAACAAGTAAGGTTTTAAACAACAAATTTAACCAAATACTTTATGTTTTACAAAATAAACTTCAAAACTAGGGAAAATTTAGTAAAATATTTTAAAATACTTAGGTCTCCTTCATAATTAAAAGAAATTTGTAAACAGTATTGGACATGTTATGAAAATTAATGGGAAACCAATCTCCAAGAGGTGTGATCCATTTCACCAAACATATATCCATATCTACATATATAAATATCACATGAATATGTAAACACACCTTTTTTTAAAAAACTAAGCAATCATGGAATTAAAATTAACGATGTGGGCATGGAGGACCTACCTCAAAAAGGAAGAAGATCAAGCCAAGGCACTTCATATCTTGAAGCTTTTGACAAAAACTGCCCACACCAACACACTCAAAAATTCATTTATATATATATCTACCCTTAATACAATGTACATATTCACTACTCCATGATGGAATATGTGCAAGGAATATATATATACATATACACATATATACCTATGTATGTGTGTGAGTGCACCACCATGGAGCCACCAAATCTTTAATTAGTTAACATATAAAGACCAAAAACATTTAGAAACATAGAACCATTCAAGAAACCAAGTATTAACTTTATTTCAAAACTAAGACAAAAACACCGAATGAAATCTAAATTATAAATAGGCCCCAAGCTTTACACACAAACACATTTACCAAAATGATTTACAAATCCATATTTTAAGGAAAACACACAACTTGAAAGTCATCCAAAAGGGCCTTAATACCAAGCATTGACCATAACTCACACCAAGATCCAACTGGGCATATATTTTTAGTTTACATTTCAACCATTCATGAAATCCACATAAAGGACCAAAAATTATTTAGGGAAAAGAAAACCATTTAGAAAACCAAGGTTTTAAGAAAGAACTATTTTAAAGGTGTAATTTTTATTCGAGGGCACATCCATGTGTGCACTTAGTGCACCCACGAATTTGTAAAACTTTTAATAGAACACCCAAACACTAAAAGGACACCCAAATTTTTTTCTTCAGAAAACCATCACTTTCTTTAAAACCACAACCAACTAATCATATAATTTAAAGAACATAAAAAAATCCCATTGAAACCACATAACCCCTTTCCATTACATTTTACACATTAAACAAGTCATATCATTACTAAACCAACCACACCAAACCAAGTTCACAAATAGAAAACTACCATCAGACCATAATTAATGCTATACATTTCATGAAACCCCCAATTCTATTTAGAGGAATAATAACATTTGAAATAAACACCCAAAGTGCTATGACTCTTGGCATTTCACCTAAGTAACCTTAAAAATCTATTTTCACAAACCAAAAAAAAATTAAAATTATATAATAATATTAGCATGGGTGTAAAATAGATTCCAACCAATATATTAAATTTATTTAAAATGTCAAGAATCAACAGAAGTGACTTAGGAAAACAATATATAGAAACACCAAACTTAGTGGTGTGAAACCTTGATGCCGATTCATCGAAAGGAATAATTGAGGGTTGTGGTCACTTTGTATAACCTTAAACTAAGAAAAACGCTCCAACAAACCCAAAGATTAGTTTTTTTACAACTTAAATAAAAACACTAAAAATGGAAAGAAAACTACCAAAGGGAGGGTTTTCAGATGGGGGGGGGGGAGAAACAATCATCATGTTCAGGTTCGCTGGAGAAGATTGCGACCTGTTGAAGGTGCGAAAGGCTAGAAGCAGGTTGGAAACTGGAGGACCAGAGCACGAACGACTAAAGCACGAAGGTAGGGTCAGGATCGAATGGCGAGGCTAGGTGTCAAGGGTGGAATTCAACTAGAGTTGAAGAGAGTGTGGGGTGGAGGGATGAAGTGCGAAGGGGGTGTAATTTGAGGGGGATGGGGCGGCGCTGCGTAGGGAACACAAGGGTTGGGGTCGCACTGAGGTAGGGGGTGCAGGATATAATAGTGTTTCTTTGTTTTTCTTTTCGGGTTTATTCTGTTACAATAAAAATAAAAATAAAAACAATGATAATAATAATAATAAAAATGAAAGTAATAAGAATAATGATAAAATAATAATAATTAGATTATTAATAATTATTTTGACAACTTTTAAATAAAAAAATTATTAAAAATTATTAAAAATAAAAATATTATTATCTATACAATAACATTATTATTATTATTATAATTTAAATAGTAAAATCATTTTATCTACATAAATATTTATTTATTTTAAACATTAGACGTTTGTATGTGTACTCGAGATGACATCATGGCTACTGTCCACTGTGCGGTGATCACGCACACGTCCAAAACCCAATAAAATTATTAAATGTAAATTTTTTTTTTAACCCGAACCAAACCTGAGCCTCGATGAGAGAACCCAAAGCCATGAAATAGTAAAATAAATATAAGATTAGAATTTGGGGTGTGGAAATTCTCTCCACCACAAACACTTTCTTCCCATATAAATTCAACCAACCGAACAATAGACAAAAAAAGAATTCATACCCGATTGAAACTGAATGAAACCAAAATACAAGATAATGGGAGAACACGAGTGGGTTCTCCCCCCCACTAGAACTCAACTAGTGCTAAAAGTTTACACCCAAACATTTAACCCAAGGAGGGGGAGATGTAGGGACTCCCAACTGATCCCAACTAACTTTTATAGCACGAGTGAACAACACAGCCACTGAAACTTGGAACTCTCGACCCAGAAAAAAAATCCCCAACACTAGAGAAAAAACCCCAAGCAAAATATAACCCAAGTAGTGAAACTGAGCATGAACACAAACATCGATCCTTTCATAGGATCTTATATCTCCAAACAAACACAGTTAAACCCAGATCAACCTAAACAAGGACTAAATACACTTTTAAAGAAAAACCACAATTCAGAAAACCACATCCGTATAAATAAGACTGATTGGATTATAATAGAATGAGTCAATCATAACATCACCAAAAACAATGAACTTAAAACAACATAAAAACATTAATAGAAGAAAAATATAACAAAAATACTTTAAATGTTCTACTGCCAATATGGAACACAAAACCGGAACCGAGGCTTCACACCCCTAGCAACTCCTGACTATGTGAGAGCTTCACCCCAAGACCTGTGGCTAGGGCCTTGATGGAGGAATCATCTCCTGCCTCATAGTCAGACACTATAATCCTCCATTCAAAGCATAATCTTCAAGAAAAAATTCCTAAAAACTTCTCTAGATGACCTCGACACCCGCAATGATGGCACGTCTTCAGAGGGGTGCAACATGATGGCTTCATGTGACCTAAATATTCACACTGATGGAATGCCACTGAACGGTCCAAAAAATTGGAAGGTAGGAAAACATCAGATCATTATTTAGAAATAAGTCCCTTTGTCACACCCTACTCACTAGATAGGGAACCTTGATGAGTAACTGGAGATGATGGATTTCCAACCATCTGCACTCTGGAGACCAAATCAGCTAGAACGCCTCATCCAACAACTTCTCAAAATTATGGTCCTTATAAGGGAGAACCCACTCTTTGATATCTGGATTAAGACCCCAGATTAAGAGATAAGTCTTCATCAAATCATAAGATTCTACGTCTGAAGAAGAGGACACAATTTCCTTGAAATGATCTACATATGCTTTTACCATCTGTTGGCCTTGTTGAATATGTATAAGCTCTTCCATATTCTTTGTCATTACCTATTCATGTATAAAAAATTAGACAAAGTCATATTTAAAGACATCCCACGTCATCCCAACTTTTATTGATGGGGGGGTGAACAACACCCTTTCGTCCGGAGCTGTACCTTCAAACAGACCCAAAACAACATGCACTCTAACAGCTTCAGGAGTTCCCCAATACCCTGAAGATGCGCTCGACCCCTTCAAGTCACTATGTTTCCTCTAATGGGTCTCGATAACCATGAAAGATAGAAAATTTCTGAGAGGTACCAAAAACTAGGCATGACCAATCAGAAACCCTGGGCACCTTTCCTGGTGATGTTTTCTAAACAACATATAAAACGCAAAGTCGAAACCGATATCAAATCAAAGTATAATTAAAAGTTAAATCCTGATCCAAAATGATACGCTTAAAACCAAAAAATACAAACAAAACAAAGAAATAACGTTTCAAAATTCATTTTTTATTTTAGATTTCAAAACTACCTTCTTTCAAGGCCATTTTCAAAATACAAAACCCAATTTTCAAACCAAATTCAATTTCCCAAATCATTTCCTTTTTTAAAATAACTTTAGAAAGAAAATGTCAAGCCTTTAATTACAAGTACACACTCTTGTAATCCCATGATATATTGTACATTTATTCATCCACATTCATCCATACACACCAACATGAACTTACCATGCATCCCATCACATGTGAAAATGTTCATAAAGAGTACCCTAGGATGCACCCAAACCATTTATCTTCCAATTTACAGAAAAAACCATATTTTTTTGACCAAGAGATTTTTTTAAAAAAACCATTTCTCAAATTTAAATAAATTTAAAGAAATTAATTCTCATATAAAAATCCTTTTTCATTTTCAAAATCACACTTACACAAACCAAGACCAAGAAGACACTCACCTGCATCAATGTACTGGAGTGAAGGACTAGTAGTCATGCTTAACCTGGCGACATGGTAGTGGGCCAGGACCCAAGTAAGCGTCAACAACTAGGAGGAAATTAAACTGCATACTCGGACTCCTCATGGGTTACTACTCCATGTGAAATCTCGATGTAACATCAACTTAACTTTATTTTCATCCCTCAATCTAAAACAAACTAGAACAAGACAAGGGATCGATTCCTGGACTACCATAGGAAACTCGAGGTTTGGAATGAGAGAGGGTTCATGAAACCCTTCCCACACCTACCTCTCGAGTCCCAACTTGTAAAGACCCGTAAAATTCAAGGGAAAGTTTTTCTTAATTTTCTTAGGGATTTTAAAAGAACGCAGTTTCTGACGGCACTTGATTCCGAGGCCCGGTGTGCCCAGAATTTCAATCCGAAGTTTAGCTCGGGTACGTTCAGTGAACGAACGAGTGGGTTTTTCTATCTTTTGAACCGGTGCTCAGAATAAAATTACGAGGGCACCGATGGAACCATAGCACTGGAAATATATTAGGAACCCCATTTACGGAGTTGCGTTTTCATGAGAGAAAATGATAAAAATTTTGGATGTTTAATTTATAAATTAACTACAATTTTTATTTTTCTTTTAGTGGTTTAAGGCTTTGGGTGGAAGTTGGGTAACTACCCAACTTCCCAAGAGAGGTTATGAGGGTGGTGGGGACCACACGAACCCCACCCCTTCATATTATTCAACCACCCCTCAACTCACCATTAACTTTTGTTAACTCAAACATTAATAACTAATGTTATTAATTAAGTGAGTTAAGTGTGATTATTTGAATTTTAAACTTTTGAAATTCAAATGTTATCTTATGTTAATAAAATAAAAGGTAAGCTTATTTTATTTTGGGGTTGAAACCTTTGTTGCTTGAGAGGTTTGGGGAGAAAAGATAAGGAAAGCTAGAGTTCTTCATCTTCTTCAATGAAGAACACGAAGAACACGAAGAACGCATCGAACTCCGTCGAAGAACGCCGCGTCCTCGGAGACCGACTACGCGACGCCATTTACCGCGATGGTTCTTCTGCGACGTCTTCTTCCGCGATGTCTTCTTCCGCGACGTCTCCTTCCGCGACGTCTCATCCCATGATGAATACTTGTTCGACGAACCTCCTTTCAAGCTCGCACGAGGTAGGGGTTTATTTATTTTATTTTGTTCGAGATTACTCCCTTAATTTTTTTATTCTTCGTGAATATATCCAACTGTTATCGTTTAACGAGAGGGGGCCGGACCGCACTAAGATGTCCAAACCACCTCCAATTTTCCATGTTGGGCTCTTCTATGGTTTGAAATGGGAGTGGCGCGGTGCCGTCGCACCGCGCGGGATCGTGCGGCAAGAAATGCGCAGCGCCGTCGCGCCGCACCGCGAAATCATACAAGGACGCGACGCCATCGCGCCGCGTTGGTGAAACCTGAAAATACCGTGGCCAGAGCGGGGCAGCAGTGGAGGGGCGCGGTGCCGTCGCACTGCGCCAGACGAACCAGGCCGTGGTCGGTTTCAGGCCGCGCCGGCCGCCGGTGTCGGCGAAGGAGGAAGGACCGGCCGT
Organism: Viscum album; assembly: GCA_963277665.1. Taxonomy (NCBI): domain Eukaryota; kingdom Viridiplantae; phylum Streptophyta; class Magnoliopsida; order Santalales; family Viscaceae; genus Viscum; species Viscum album. The sequence continues at coordinate 1,537,507,304 of OY728152.1, forward strand.
CGCCGGTCCTTGTTGGCAGAACCGGCCGACAGGTGCGGGCCGGTCGGAAAAAAAGAAAACCAGGGGAATTAATTCCCCCGGCCGGCCAAGCAAGGGGACCCATTAATGGGGCCGCGGTTACAGGGAAACCGAGGGGGGGGGGCAGCGCCTCCCCCCCGCGAGCCGGAACGACTCGGCAGTTTGGCCGAGTCAGATGGCGTCGCGCGCCAGCGCACCGGGTCACTGGCCAGGCTGGGCCGCCTGGCTGGGCCGACCCGGACCCGGGCTAGGCCGACCCGAACCCGGTTCGGGCCGACCGGGGAGTCTCGGGCCGGGTCGGTCCGGGCCCGAAACCCCCGTTTTCGGACCATCTTCGGTCTTTTTCCATTAATTTGGGCTACGGACCTCCGATCGACGCACCGTCAGTTGTGTAGTGACCCTTGGAACGAGACGGTCGTTTTGGTATATCACACTCAAGGTTTTCGAATACTTTGGGTTCGGACGGGTTGGTTCGTACATGAAACCAACCGGGCCCTCGGAGCGGAAACGCTCATATCTTAAGCTCCGGACGTCTGATTGATGTGCCGTCGACTTTGTTGGATTCTTCTAAGTGAGACGGATCTTTTGGCTTACTCCGCCCGAGGTTTGGACGCAGGTGGAGTACGGTCGGGTTGGTTTTGCCTTAAAAACCAACCGGGCCCCTGGAACGAAAAAGCCAATAACTCTCAGACCAGGCGTCCGATTGACGCGCCGTCTGTGATGTTGAGTTCCTGTTGACGATACCAAACTTTTGGATACATCAACTTTGGAAAATGTTTCATTTGATGTATCAGCCTCTCGGCTCGTGGAGCGGACCCTCCCGAACGAGCTTGCTGTGTGCAGGAACCCTAGAGCTGGCTGCGACTGCTACTCTGACGACGACGACTGTACATAGATCCTCAGTGGATTCGACGACGGCGACTACATCACTCAGTGATCCTACGTAGATCAGTGCTACCGATCCTGTGTGGCTCCGATCCTGTGTGGGTCAGCGCTCAGCGGTTCTGTGTGAGCCAGCACCTACAGATCCTGTGTGGGTCCGATCCTGTGTGGGTCATTGCGGGGGTTAGTTTCATATCGATCCTTTGTGGGTCATTGCAGGGGTTAGTACCTATCTATCCTTTGTGGGTACGACGACTTATATGGATCATTGATCATCTCTATCATCTTTCGAAGAAGTATACCTGTGTGAGTTGAATCCTGTTTTTCTTTCCTATGTGGATTGTGTTGAGCTATCCTGTGTGGATTTACGTTTTTCTTTCCTGTGTGGACTGGGTTGTACTTGGGCTTGGATGTTGGAGCCGAATGAGAATTGATGACTTAGGTATATGTATGGGCATATACCTAAGCCGTGTCGGATGTTACTTCGTGATTGTATCTTTCCTTTGTGGATTATCCTTTGTGGATTCTGGGAGACCTTCGGGGGTCTCGGGGTCCCTACTGAGTAGCTTATACTCACCCCTGCACGGGCTATGCCCGCACTCCGTTGTGTTGGTTACAGACGACAGACAGCGCTGATCGTGGTTGAGGCTTGCGGAGCAGGATGGTACCTGGAGGTGGACCCCTAGGTGGGACGTACTCGGAGCGGTCGGCTGGACCCGAGGAGCAGTGGAGGCTATCTGTACCCACCCTTCAGGTGGGACTTCCAGTGGACGGCTCGACGTTGCGGATTTACTTTTCAGTTGTTGTTTTCCCTTTCGAGTTGTACTTTACTTTCAGTTTCGGTTTGTATTCTGGCCCGCTTACTTTCTGCACTTACTGTGGTACCAGCTTTTACTTAGTGTTTGCTTCTTCTGCTTGCTTGCTCTGTGGTGTTTGTTTACTTTACATAGGAAATTCCTTCCCTTTATATTAGAAATTTACACCTTGGTGCTAGTTGCCAGCCCCTGGCCTATGGAAGGCGGGCTTGGGGTAGTCACGACACGGGCCTCGAGGACGGCTTGTGACAAATTGGTATCAGAGGAGTTCGGTTCTATCGCAGAACTTGGGACTCTGATCTTTTTCTAGGTGAAGCAATAGTGTTTAGCGTATTGGGTGTGGTTATCAGTCCAAGGAGTCCAGTGTTGGTGCAGCGGCCGACGTATCCGTACACTAGGACCCTGACTTCTGATTTCCGACTTAATGCACAAAAACATTGATTGCATGTGTGTTTCAAGTTTTCTTTGTGATTAATTTGTATCAGCTCACTAGGTATACTATTCTGACCGTGGCGCACCTGTTCCCTTTTCAGGATGGCCCCACGATGACAGCCAGCTAGGGTTCCGAGAGTCGAGCGTGACGACATCCCACCGAGCAACGAGGCCTCGGTGCAGGGCCCTTTGTTAGTAGTGGCACCGACGGTAACTTTACCCGCCGAGACATCAATGCTACCAACCCCATCCGCTGACGATGCACATCACCTCAGTGCACTGCATGAGTTCCAGCGCCAGCGACTGCCTAGGTTTCGCGGGGAGACGGACCCCCAGGCAACCGAGGACTGACTGGAGGCAGTGGTGAGAGTTTTCAGGTTAGTGAGGACACCAGCAGACCTCATGGTGATCCTCGCAGCGAGCCTACTGCACGCAGCAGTAGGCCGATGGTGGAGCTTGATGATCTTGGTGCACGATGAGGCATCTCTTCTCTAGACGGACTTTGAGAGCCTCTTCCGCTCATAGTTCGTCCCAACCACCCTCCGTGCGGTGCACATCCAGGAGCTTCTTCAGCTACGGCAGGGCAGCATGGCAGTCGCCCAGTACTCGGCGAGATTTACTGATCTCTCGCGCTACTTGACAGACATGGTACGAGACCCATTCTTCCGGGACCGGACCTTTGAGCAGGGATTGAGACACGAGATCAGGGCATCGCTGATCTCCCTCAGCATTCTGACTCAGACAGGAGTACTGGAGAGAGCCCTTTTGATCGATAGATTTCTTGCTGAGTCTACACCAGCGCCGAGACCCACCGCAGGGCGGCACGTAGCAAATTCTTCTACAGAAGGCAGTCGACGGATGACTCATGGGTCCAGGCAGACCAGACCCTTAGGCAGACGACCTCAAGACACTGGCTCAGCAGTGCGGGGCACACAGCGCGGAGCCAGTCTTTCGAGAGGCAGGCAGTGCTACTCATGCGGCGGGCAGGGCCACATGGCTCGTGATTGCCTGACCCACCGTGCCGAGAAGCAATAGATGGTTGAGGGACCACCGAGGCAGAGGAAGAGGTTCGACCGCGGCGGTCCGCAGGGAGCAGGCGAATGAGGCAGAGGAGCTGGCCGAGCAGCAGGTGGTGGGAGACGCTTTGAGACCCTACCACCACCACCACCAGGAGGTCCACCCCAACCACAGGGAGCTGGCGGGCAGAGACAGACACAGCTCCAGCCAGCAGAGGCCTACGACCATGGCGCGCCCGAGATGATTCGATGTACTATCTGTGTCTATTCCACCCTTGCTGAAATTCTTATAGACACAGGATCGAGTCATTCTTTCATAGTCGTTTCCCTTGTTCGGAGCTCGGAGATTCCAACAGAGCCGTTGGCTCGATCCTTACGGCTAGAGAATCCTACGGGAGCAGACTCGACGATTACGCACTGGTGTCTGCAGTGTGAGCTTACTCTAGGAGGTGAGAGCTTCAGCTGAGATCTTCTTGTAGCAGCGTCGAGGCCTTACGACGTCATCTTGGGCATGGATTGGTTGTCTACGGTCCATGCACATATTGACTGTATTAGGCGCAAGGTGCGATGTGTACGCACCGACGGGAGCAGGTTCACCTTCACCGGCGAGAAGGGAGCCTTTGCAGCACAGGATGGACTTCCGCAGAGGAGAGGACATCCCATCACTCATCAGTTGGCTAGCCTCATCCTAGGAGCAGTTGACGTGAGAAGTCCTGGATTTCCTGCAGTGGTGGATCAGTATGCGGACGTCTTTCCCGATGACGTTCCAGGGCTACCTCCTCGTAGAGAGATAGACTTTTATATTGACCTGTACCCCGAGACAGCCCCGATATCGACCCCAGCATATTGGATGGCCCCCACCAAGCTTCGAGAGCTGTTGGTAGAGTTGGAGGACTTGCAGGGAAAGGGGTTCATCCGACCCAGTGTTTCACCCTGGGCTTCCCCGATTTTGTTCGCCAAGAAGGCGGACGGGAGCTTGCGACTTTGTGTCTACTATCGTCGCCTGAACCAGATGACAGTTAGGAACAAGTATCTGCTACCGAGGATTGATGACCTCTTCGATCAGCTCAAGGGTGCACGGTGGTTCTCGATGATAGACCTCAGGTCAGGCTATCATCAGCTCAGAGTTCGAGACGAGGACGTGTAGAAGACGGCCTTCAGGTGTCGGTATGGACACTATGAGTTCTTGGTTATACCATTCAGCGTAACTAATGCTCCATCAGTGTTCATGACCCTCATGAATAGGATCTTTCAGCCATACCTCGATCGATTTGTCGTGGTCTTCATCAACGACATTTTGATTTACTTGACGACTTAGGAGGAGCACGCCTACCACTTACAGGTTGTACTAGACACACTCCAAGAGCACCAGCTTTATGGTAAGCTCTCGAAGTGCCAGCTCTGGATACGTGAGGTCCACTTCTTGGGACACGTCATCTCTGAGGTGGGAGTTACGGTGGATCCTGTGAAGATCGAGGCAGTGCTAGCTTGGGAGCCACCCAGGAGCGTGACGGAGGTGCGAAGTTTATTGGGACTAGCTGGATACTATCAGAGATTTGTTCAAGACTTATCTAGAGTTGCGGAACCACTCTCAGCTTTGACGAATAAGGGGAAACCCTTTGTGTGGTCAGACAGATGTCAGTAGAGCTTCCAGGAGCTGAGACAGAGATTAACCAACACGCCTATCTTGAGGTTTCCTGAGGAGGGATTAGGGTATGTAGTCTACTGTGATGCATCAGGGACCGGAATCGGATGTGTCCTGATGCAGGAGCGGGCCGTGATTGCCTATGGATCATGTCAGTTGAGGCCGCATGAGAAGAACTACGCTACCCATGACCTGGAGTTAGCAGTAGTGGTCTTCGCACTGATAACATGGCGACACTATCTGATGGGAGAGCGCTTTGCAGTCTTTTCTGACCATCAGAGTCTCAGGTACATCTTTTCTCAGAAGGACATGAACCTGAGACAGCGGTGATGGATCGAGTTCCTCTAGGACTATGACTTTGAGATAGTCTATAGTCCTTGGAAGGGGAACGTGGTAGCTGATGCCCTCAGCAGGAGGACGGGCATTCAGCTACTTGAGGAGGCGATAGAGCAGCTGACCGCCTTGCAGATATCCTTCGTGGATATAGATGGAGAAGCCTTCCTTCAGTCTCTCATAGTCACTCCTCCACTACTACTGCAGGTCAGAGAGGCACAACGTGGGGACGCTGACTGTGAGACGCGGCGTGCACAGATATCCTCTGGATAGGCACCTGATGGTTTTTCATTTGGAGCAGAGCACGACGTCCTTTTTAGAGGACGTACCTTGGTACCAGTTGCTTTACGGGAGGATGTGCTGAGAGAGTTTCACACTTCTCCTTTAGCGGTACATCCTGGAGTGGCGAAGATGTACCAGGATCTCAGACGATAGCACTGGTGGCCGGGCATGAAGAAGGCTGTGGCAGAGTACGTTTCTCAATGCCTCACCTGCCAGCAGATGAAGGCAGAGCATCAGGTACCAGCAGGCTTGGTACATCCCTTGGAGGTCCCGGAGTGGAAGTGGGATGGGATATCTATGGACTTCGTGACTGGACTTCCACGCACTTCCAGAGGTCACGGCTCCATTTGGGTGATTGTCGACCGACTCACCAAGTCGGCTCACTTCTTACCCATCAAAGAGAAGGGCTCAGTGGAGAGCTTGGGACGTCTCTACGTTCAGGAGATAGTACGGCTACACGGTGTGCCATCATCTATCATCTCCGATTGAGATGCTCGCTTTACTTCCCGACTTTGGAAGGGGTTGCAGGAGGGATTCGGGATGCAGCTACGTCTGAGCACCGCCTTTCACCCTCATATAGATGGTCAGATAGAGAGGACCATTCAGACTCTTGAGGACATGCTCCGCACATGTGTCCTCGACTTTGGTCATAGCTGGGAGGACCAACTACCCTTGGTGGAGTTTGCGTACAACAACAGCTACCACTCCACCATCGGGATGGCACCATACGAGGCATTGTACAACAGACCTTGCAGATCTCCTTTGTGCTGGACAGACCCTGGGGAGTCAGCACTTGTGGGACCAGAGATGGTCCGAGCCACAACAGAGAAGTTCCAGGTCATCCAGGAGCATATGAGGACAGCTCAAAGCCGGCAGATGTCTTATGCTGACAGGAGGCGGAGGCCACTAGAGTTCGAGGATGGAGACCACGTCTTTTTGCGTATCTCACCTCGATGTGGATTACGGAGATTTGGCCGAGGTGGAAAGTTGTCTCCACGCTTCATCGGACCATTCCAGGTCCTCAGCAGGATTGGCGAGGCGGCTTATCGCCTGGCTCTACCACCTCAGTTGCACCGAGTGCACGATATCTTCCACGTATCTCAGCTGAGGAGATACGTGCATGACCCGACGCATATCATTGACCATGGGGAGCTTGATGTTGATGATTGGGCGACTTTTGCGGAGGTACCAGTGGAGATCGAGGATCGACAGGAGCGGGTTCTACATGGACGGTCGATTCCTCAAGTGCGCATCAGATGGCAGCATAAGAACCTCCAGGAGAGCATTTGGGAGCGGGAGGCTTAGATGCGTGCTCAGTACCCACATTTGTTTCCCTAGTTTATGTTGTATCTTTACGAGGATGTAAATCCATGAGGTGGGAGTAAAGTAAAGACCCGTAAAATTCTAGGGAATTTTTTTCTTAATTTTCTTAGGGATTTTACAAGAACGCAGTTTCTGACGGCACTTGATTCCGAGGCCCGGTGTGCCCAGAATTTCAATCCGAAGTTTAGCTCAGGTACGTTCAGTGAACAAATGAGCGGGTTTTTCTATCTTTTGAACCGGTGCTCAGAATCAAATTCCAAGGGCACCGATGGAACCGTAGCACCCATAATTTCTTAGGAACTCCATTTCCAGAGTTGCGTTTTCATGAGAGAAGATGATAAAAATTGTGGAAGTTTAATTTATAAATTAACTACAATTTTTATTCTTCTTTTAGTGGTTTAAGGCTTTGGGTGGATGTTGGGTAACTACCCAACTTCCCAAGATAGGTTATGAGGATGGTGGGGCCCACACGAACGCCACCTATTCATATTCTTCAACCCCCCCTCAACTCACCATTAACTTTTGTTTACTTAAACATTAATAACTTATGTTATTAATTAAGTGAGTTAAGTGTGGTTATTTGAATTTTAAACTCTTGAAATTCAAATGTTATGTTATGTTAATAAAATAAGAGGTAAGATTATTTTATTTTGGGGTTGAAACCTATGTTTCTTGAGAGGTTTGGTGAGAAAAGCTAAGGAAGGCTAGAGTTTTTCAGCCTCTTCGATGAAGAACACGAAGAACGCGAAGAACGCATCGAACTCCGTCGAAGAACGCCGAGTCCTCGGAGACCGACTACGCGACGCCGTTTACTGCGACGGTTCTTCCACGACGTCTTCTTCCATGACATATTCTTCCGCGACGTCTCCTTCTGCGACATCTAATCTCGCGACGAATCCTCGTTCGACGAACCTCCGTTCACGCTCGCACTAGGTAGAGGTTTATTTATTTTATTTTGATCGAGATTACTCCCTTAATTTTTTTATTCTTCGTGAATATATCCAACTGTTATCGTTTAACGAGAGGGAGCCAGACCGCACTAAGATGGCTGACCCACCTCCACTTTTCCATGTTGGGTTCTTCTGTGGTTTGAAATGGGAGTGGCGCGGTGCCGTCGCACCGCGCGGGATCGTGCAGCAAGAAATGCGTGGCGCCGTCGCGCCGCGCCGCGAAATCATACAAGGACGCGACGCCGTCGCGCCGCGTCGGTGAAATCCAAAAATACCGCGGCCAGAGTGGGGCCGCAGTGGAGGGGCGCGGTGTCATCGCACCGCGCCAGACAAACCAGGCCGCGATCGGTTCCGGGCTGCGGCGGAGCAGGGTGACCGGCGACCGGTTCCGGGCCACCGGTGTCGTCGAAGGAGGAAGGACCGGCCGTCGCCGGTCCTTGTTGGCAGATCCGGACGGCCGGTGCGGGCCGGCCAGACAAAGGGAAAATCGGGGGAATTAATTCCCCCGGCTGGCCAAGCAAGCGGCCCCATTAATGGGGGCGCGGTTACAGGGAAACCGGGGGGGGGGGGGCAGCGCCTCCCCCCCACGAGCCGGAACGGCTCGGCCGTTTGGCCGAGTCAGCTGGTGCCGTGCGCCAATGCGCCGAGTCTCCGGCTGGGCCGACCTGGACTCGGGTTGGGTCGACCCAGTTCGGGCCGACCGGGGGGTCTCGGGCCGGGTCGGTCCGGGCCCGAAACCCCCGTTTTCGGACCATCTTCGGTATTTTGCCCTTAACTTGTGCTACGGACCTCCGATCGACGCACCATCAGTTTTATAGTGACCCTTGGAACGAGACGGTCGTTTCGGTATATCGTACTCAAGGTTTTGGAATACTTTGGGTTTGGCCGGGTTGGTTCGTACACGAAACCAACCGGGCCCTCGGAGCGGAAACACTCATATCTTAAGCTCCCGACGTCCGATTGATGTGCCGTCGACTTTGTTGGATTCCTATAAGTGAGACGGATATTTTGGATTACTCTGCCTAAGGTTTGGATGTAGGTGGAGTACAGTCGGGTTGGTTTTTCCTTAAAAACCAACCTGGCCCCTAGGACGAAAAAACCAATAACTCTCAGACCGGGCGTCCGATTGACGCGCCGTCTACGACGTTGAGTTCCTGTTGACGATACAGAACTTTTGGATACATCAACTATGGACTATGTGTCAGTTGATGTATCAGTCTCTCGGCTTGTGGAGCGGACCCTCCCGAACGAGCTTGCTGTGTGCGGGAACCCTAGAGCTGGCTGTGACTGCTACTATGATGACGACAACGTACAAAGATCCTCAATGGATTTGACGGCGACGACTATATCACTCAACGATCCTACGTGGATTAGTGCTACCGATCCTATGTGGGTCCGATCCTGTGTGGGTCAGTGCTCAACGGTTTTTTGTGACCCAGCGCCTACAGATCCTGTGTGGGTCTGATCCTGTGTGGGTCATTGCGGGGGTTAGTTTCCTATCGATCCTTTGTAGGTAATTGCGGGGGTTAGTACCTATCGATCCTTTGTGGGTCCGATGACTTAGATGGATCAGTGATCATCTCTATCATCTTTCGAAGAAGTATACCTGTCTGAGCTGAATCCTGTTTTGCTTTCCTATGTGGATTGTGTTGAGTTATCCTATGTGGATTTACGTTTTGATTTATTGTGTGGACTGGGTTGTACTTGGGCTCGGATATTGGAGCCGAACGAGAATTGATGACTTAGGTATATGTATGGGTATATACCTAATCCGTGTCGGATGTTACTTCATGATTGTATCTTTCCTTTGTGGATTATCCTTTGTGGATTCTGGGAGACCTTTGGGGGTCTCGGGGTCCCTAATGAGTAGCATATACTCACCCCTGCACGGGCTATGCCCGCACTACGTCGTGTTGGTTACAGACAACGTACAACGCTGATCGTGGTTGAGGCTTGCGGAGAAGGACAGTACCTGGAGGTGGACCACTAGGTGGGACGTGCTCGAAGCGGTCGGCTGGATCCGAGGCGCAGTGGAGGCTATATGTACCCACCCTTCAGGTGGGACTTCCAGTGGAAGGCTCGATGTTGTGGCTTTACTTTTTAGTTTCTGTTTTCCCTTTCGAGTTTTACTTTACTTTCAGTTTGGGTTTGTATTCTGGACCGCTTACTTTCCGCACTTACTGTTGTACCAGCTTTTACTTAGTGTTTGCTTCTTCTTCTTGCTTGCTCTGTGGTGTTTGTTTACTTTACAAAGGCAATGCCTTCCCTTTTTATCGGGAATTTACGCCTTGGTGCTAGTCGCCATCCCCTGGCCTATGGAAGGCGGGCTTGGGGTAGTCACGGCACGGGCCCCGAGGACGGTTTGTGACACAAATGTCCTAATATCCATATACTAGAAACCCCAAATAACAAGGGCCTCCTTCGATAACATTTTGTCACAAACCAACCATGTTCGACCCTAAACCGGTCACCCAAGCCTGTCCGTGGCATGACATAAAGGGAATTCCCGATCCCTATAGGCTAAAAACTAGTGTTGGTCATTAAAAAAACATGTGGGAATGATTTGTCCAATAATTCAAACAGAAATAAATAGACAAGAAACTGAAAATAAAATGGAATCTATAAGTGAAAAGAGAAAAAGAATAACCTTCACATACCTCCACGTGACCTACTAGGTCACCACCCAACTCAGAACCAAGATTTCTCCGAGAGAGATGTGAAACATGGATAACCTAAAACTAAAAAGATAGAGTAGGTGTGAGCCCTGAGATGCTCAGTATGAAATCCAAAAGAAACCATGTCTGATGCCCCACCTCTAAAATTAAAACCATTCCTGTCAATTTGATAATAGGATATATAAAAATATATATTTTTTCACTCCATTAACATAACAGGTAATGAGATTTTACTTTTAAGAAAAACCATTTTATTACATTTAATTTTTATAAATTTATTACCAAAGAATATAATTAGTTTCAATGAATTCATTGTAAATCCAAATAGTACCAAAATAGGTTCCATATTATAAAAAACCAATGTAAAAGTGTCACGAGATCGAATAAACAGAAGTGTCACACAGATGAGCCTAAATTAACCAAGGATCACTAAATATGGGAGAGGCCTTGTGGGTATTAGCTAGCCTGGGTCCCTAGATCTTTGTGTCTCAGTGAAACATGGATTAGGAACCATGACCCTCAGTAAACCATGGCTTAGAAACCACGACCCTCAGTAAACTGTTGATTTGAAACCTCGACCTTCTGTAAACTGTGGCTTAAAAAAACAATCCTTAGTCATTCATATGTTTAGTTAGTGTTTCAGTTGTTAATCCTGGTATGTTAAATAGGGCCGAAGACACCCCCGAATCACAATCCCACTAGTTTAGTCCACCTACCAAGCTACCCAGGCTTCCCTCTTTGTTCTCAAACAAGTTTCACGTTCTTAAAGGGTGAATATCACATAGAAAAGATATTCTAAAACACCACACATTCCAAGATAACATTTTCACCATCAATTTCACAAATCACTTAAAGTTTCCAACCGGGAATTCACACTTTCAAAGAGACATAAGGTGCAAACCGGGCCTTTATTACCATAATTACAATATACCATAAAAATATTCCAAATCAAATTCATTTTGTAAATCCGTTTCCAATTCCAGGTTAAAAACACAAAACATACTCAAAATTTTCCAAATGGGCCTTCATGTCATTGAATTGTCAAACCACGCTTCAAGGTTCCAAACAAATCAGGTTTTAAACAAAAAATTTAACTAAATCATTTATGATTCAAAAAAATACACTTTACAACTGGGGAACTTTTAGTAAACTATTTTAAAACACTTAGGGCACCTTCATAATTAAAAGGAATTTGTAAACAGGCTTGGAAAAGTTATGAAAATTAATTGGAAACCAATATCTAAGAGGTGTGATCCATTTCACCAAACACATATACATACCTACATATATAAATATCACATGAATATGTAAACACACTTTTAAAAAAAACTAAGCAATAATGGAATTCAAATTAAAGGCTTGGGCATGGGGGACCTACCTCAAAAAGGAATCAAATCAAGCTAAGGCACTTAATATCTTGAATATTTTGATGAAAACTTACCACAACACCACACGGATGTATTATCGTATATATATATATATACCCATACTCCAATGTAAATATTCCCCATGCTATGAGGGATTATGTGCAGGGAAGATATATATATATATATACACGCACAAACACACATACGTACCTATTTATGTGTGTACACACACCAATAAGGATCCACCAAATATTTAATTAATTAACCTATAAGGACCAACAACATTTAGAAACAATATACCATTCAAGAAACCAAGTCTTATCTTTATTCCAAAAAAACGGAAAAAACTCACAATGCACTCAAAATGCCAAATGGGACCCTAGATTTACACCTAAACACATTTTCCAAAATTATTTCCAAATAAATATTAAAAAAAAGCACGCAACTTGAAAGTCATGCCAAATGGGCCTTAATACCAATCACTGACCATAACTCACACTAAGATCCAACCAGGAAAATATTTCGAGTTTACATTTCAAACCTTTCATAAAATCCACACAAAGGACCAAACATTATTTAGGATAAAAAAACATTTAAAAAACAAAGGTTTTAAGAAAAAACTATTTTAAAGGTGTAATTTTCATTCGAGGGAACATCCATGTTTTCACCTAGCACACCCACAGATGTGTCAACATCCAATGGAAAACCCCACCACTAAAATGACACCCAAAATTATTTTCACAAAACACAACTTACTTTAAAACAATAAAAATCTACTCATATAATTTAAAGAACATAAAACAAGCCAAAAGAAACCATAAAACCCATTTCTAAAACATTTTACACATTAAAAAAGTCATAGAATTACTAAACCAATCACACCAAATGACGTTCAAAAATAGACCACGACCATCACACCATAATTAATGCTAAAAATTTCATGAAAACCCACAAACCCATTTAGTAGAATAATAGAAATTAAAATAAACACCCAAATTTCTAAGAATCTAGGCATTGCACATAAGTAACCTTAAATATATATTTTTCAAAAATAAAAACAACTTAAAAATTCTATAAAAAGATCAAAAAGTGTGTCAAAGAGATTCCAACCAACTTATTAAATTTATTTGAAATGTCAAGAATCAATGGAATTGCCTTAGGAAAACAATATATGGAAACTCCTACCTCAGTGGTACACAACCACAACGCTACTTAAGCGGAAGGAATAATCGAGGTTTTCAGTCACTTCACACACCCTAAAACTGAGAAAAATGAACCAAAAAACCTTGTGATTAGGGTTTTGCCAACTTAAATAAAAACTCTGAAAATGGAACGAAAACTACCAAAGGGAGGGTTATTGGATGGAACAGAGCAACGATCATTGGGTTTGGGTTCACCGGAGAAGTCCATGAACAATTGAAGATGCGGAAGGACAGAAGCCAGAGACCAGAAACTAGAGGGCCAGAGCGCGGAGGGCCAAAGTATGGAGGTGTGGTCGGGATCAGAGGGTGAGGTCAGGTGTCGAGGGAAATAGTTGGATGGAGTGGGAGAGGGAAAGGGGTGGAGGTACATGGTTCAAATGGGTCGTGAGATGAGAGGTCTGGGGCGGAACTACGCAGGGAACACCAAGGTGGGGGTCGCACCAAGGTAGAGTGGGGGGGGGGGGCGAGATAGACTAGGGTTTGTTTTTTTTCATTTTAATTATATTACAATAATAATAATAATAATAATAATGATAACAAAAAAAATAATGACAATAATAAGAATAATGATACAATAATAATAATAATTATAATATTAATTCAATTTATTAATAATTATATTAAATACTTTTAAGTAAAAAATATTAACAATTATTAATAATAACAATATTATTATCTACACAATAAAATTATTATTATTAAGATCTATACCATAAACTGATTTTATCGACATAAATATTTATTTATTTTAAACGTTAGACATTTGGACATGTACTCGGGCTGACCAAGTGGCTACTACCCACCGTGTGGTGACCGCGCACAGGTCCGAAACCTACTTAAATTATTAAATGTCAAAAAAAAATTAAACCCACGGTCAACCTGAGCCTCGATGAGAGAACTCAAAGCAAAGAAATAGTAAAATAAAAATAAACATAAATGTATGGGTGTGACATATCATTATATGAGAAACTCACATCTCTTTCAATGAAAATTGACTTCTTTATTGGACATTTATGTGATAATGCTCATGGTTTGGTGTGTCTATTCTACACAACCTGATATTGTTTTAGTGAGATCAGTAAAATGGGATATCCCCATTCTTTATGACATTTTATTTTATAAAAATCATATAAGACTCCTTTATTTTTTTCTTTGTGTACATCCTCTTCTGATTATCCTTCTAATTTTGTCCCTATGGACACCTGTATAACAGCAATGTACAACTGTATACAATTCAATAAATTTGATCTGATCTAAGGGATGTAATCAAGTAGTTTTCCCCTTATATTATTAGGACCATTCTATGTGTCATCCCCATCTAAATGGGTTGATTAAGGACCATTTAATTCACATTAAAGGACTCAAATACCAAGTACATCTTCCCTAATAAAAATATTGAATTCATTATAACTACTATGTTGCATCATGATCACAAGTAATATAGTGTGGATAACTTATTTAAAACCATCACTATGAATTATTATTATTTATCACAATGAAAATATATATTAAATCAAATTCAATGGGAGTGTTTTTATATATATAGATAAACATCCTATAACCTGGTCTATTTTCTTTCACAAAAGAATCTTCAGAAATGTCCCATGATCATGCCATAATATCCTTAACTTCCTTTGAAAAACCAAAAACCTGAATTTTTATATTTTTTGGCTATAAAATAGAAACATTTAGGGTTTTAGTTCATTGAAACATTCATTTATATTTAAAATATACCCCTCATGATATTTGGGATAGTGACGATATGGTCATATCCTTTATGAAAGAGCAACGACATTTCCTGTTCTCCATGGTAAAAGACTCTACAAAATTCCAATGATCTGTAACCGGCACTGGTCATCCCTATACAAATCCTCACAGTGTAGACTTCCCTCCATGGAATTGGCTCCTATGAAATTTCAATGGTGTTCAAATTTAGTTGTTCACCTCCTATGGTATAGAGTATGATTTGTAGCATTGAACCATTATATTTCCTTCTATTACACTACAACCCAATTCTATATGGTATAGAATATGTTTCAAAAATAATATTACTCCCCAAACTAAAAATGCTATGGATTTAATGAATCAATAAAAATCCTTCAAGAATCACCTCTATTGTACAACCTTCTTCAACATCGACACTCAAATAAAATTTTCATCAAACACAACCAATATAAACCACCAAATTTAATTGTGTAAATATAAATCTTATATTAATATTTGAGTAATATGGAGTACAAGCTAATATTATGGTGTAATGGAAACTAGTGAAGTGAAATTTCATTGGTCAGATTTAAAGTGAACACTATTGTTGTTACTATTATATTATGTATAGGGATTTAACCAACCTTTTATAAGAAATAAACCCATATTTACATGTGGCAGTTACCCTCATTTTGAGTTAATAATGGAAAGTTGTTTAGTTAAACAAAAAAATCTATATGGTAATGAGCTTATAAAAAAAGTGGCGTTTTTGAAAAAAAGTCACTGATAATAAATTAGTATATTTGTGCATGAAATCAGATAATTTTTTATATTATTGGATAACCTAACATTGGGATGATAGGTTTGATCCTAGGAAAAATATGAGGTGTGATATATATGATCATATAAACAATAAAAGAATAATAATCAATATTTCATAAATATAAGAGAGATAAATCATATTTCAGGAATGAAATATATAATAGAAGATAAGATAACCATTTTTCTATATTCAATAGATATGGGATTGTGTAAGAGACATTGTATAACAAAAATATATATTTGAATAATATTAAATACATGATAATCCTATGATGAAAAGGTAACTAGTGGAGATAAATTTCACCGATTATATTTATGTTGTATAATGGTGTTACTCCATTGATATTATATCTAAGAATTTGACTTAAAATTTTATAGGTAAATATCACATATTTATATGTAAGAGTAACTAACATTGGGAGTTACTCATGGTGAGGTAGTGATCCAAAAAAAATAATTTTAATGTAGTAATTCTATAAGAGAAGTGACCACCCTGAAACCCAAAACAAATAGAGAATTATTGATTTTTTTCATTAAATAAGTTAATTTTTTGTGTGCCTTGGATATACCTACATTAGTACGAAAAAACTAAATAATAAATCTCTATGTGTTTATGATTTTGTACTCTATAATGGATAATGAGTGAGTAAATCAATCATTTAATTAATATTTTAACGAATAAAAAGTCAAATCAATATAAAATAGGATCATAAAGATGAATATATTAACATATGGTTCAATATCTAAATGATATGTGAGGCCTTATTTGATATAAGAAATAAAATCAATGAATTTTGTAGTTATCACCCAACTCACCCCTCTCAAGGTTACTCATAATAGCTAGTGGGAACAATTGAAATTGAATACTTTTTTAATATATGTAAACAGAGAAGTCTAGATACTATACATGCCCCATAGTTTTAGGATTTGGAAACAGGATTGAGTCCCCAAGATCTACATTAATTATTATACTTATTATTATTAAATATATTATTTTTATCTTCTATATATTTGTATGTTTTTAATGACATAATTTTATTTCACACTAACAGATATATACACTAAGATACCTAAAAATGGAAGGTAGAGGACACATTAAGGAAATAACACTCAAGTTTTATACTCACACCTACCTATAAAATTCATTTGTTCATAAATATTATATTCTTCATGATAATGGAAAATTAATGACTCTCTTGGTAGATAATAGACAATACTATAGTGTTTATATTGCATAAGGATAGTTCTCAAGATATTGGATCTGATTGTTCCATCACTTTTATTTATTTAAAACTTGTTATATATTGACATGTGGTATTTGATTATTTTCTTACATTTATAATTATATGATAGTATGTTCAATGAACATTTTTTATTAATATATGAATAATGGGGTTTTCCTTATACTTAGTATATTATTATTTTTATGGATATCCTAAGGTGGGAATTACATGTACTACATTATTTATTATGGATAGTTGAATGCATCCCATATATTATACTATTGTCATTACTATCCTATTATTTGGAGATTATGGATATGTGTAGTATAAATATTTTTCCTAAATATTTTTGAGAATGATTCAATTATAGAAACCTTATGCCAAAATTATGGTATAATCTCTTGGATTTTGGATGAGTTGATTTTGAAGGAAATTACACATCTACGATAATTGGCTATTTTACAAAACATTAACTATTATTGGAATATATTTAAGTATTTTTTATTAAAAAACTTTAAAATGAACTTAATCATTGGCCAAGTCTTTACAAAGTAGCTGGTTTGATCATTTTGGTAAAATTTTACATGAATCATGTCTTATAAATCAGTACATATTATTAAAATGTAACTTTAATAATTATAAAAACCTTGAGTGTCATATTAAAACATCATGAGTTCCAATATGACATAATTGAACCAAGTATTATTATCTTAAATTTTATCTTTAAAAATCATTTTATTCATATTGCGCATAAATTATGTGTTGTAAAACATGTTAGATTATTATAAACTATTTTTAGTAAATTTGAGCACCTCTTGAGTTAAATGTATGTGTTTTAAATTCATGCATGTCATGAATGGTAAAAGAAATTTTGATTTTAATTTTAACAAGTATCAAATATTATTTGATCATTTTTTCAAACCTGCATATAAATTGTGTATTATTAAACAATTCCTAGTATTAAAATATATTTTCATCCGTTTTAGGAATCTTGGTTATCATATTTATGAATTTTTTTCTTTATTATGTATTAAATGAAATGTGTATCATTTTCCTTAATTTTGAGAATCTAAAAATATATTTTTAACATTTCATTCAACTTCCACATGAATTATGATTTACATGTCAAGGAATTGGATAAAATATATAAAATAAAATTTTAAAATTGTTGGTCTTATTAGAATTATAAAAAAATGCAATGAGAGTATAATAGGGGATTATATATCATATTTATTAGTTTCAAATAGAAATCATAAATAATAGGATTCATATGAATTTTGATGCCTCATATACTTTAGTCACATGATTATTTTTCATCAAAATGAATTGTATTATGTTATAAGAAATCATGACCACAAAATAATAAAAATATAGTATGTAATAATAGTATAAAAAATATTTAAACATATATTCATATTAATTATATATAAAAACTATAAAATTACAATATTCAACACACTTATTAATTTTGATTTACTGTTAAAAATAATTTAGTGGCATCATTCAAGTGTGCCTTTAATGATACATTAGAAGGACACCTTTTTATTATATAAATTATACCTGTATTGAAGAATTATAATAAAAAAAATAAAATCTACAATAATTTATAATGAAACATAAAATTTAAAAAATAATAGATTCCTTCTTTTATTCTCTAAATATAGTATTATTCCAGTTGATGACACCATCATTATTACTCCATCTATATTTATATTAAGATCTTATTATTTTTTTACATTCAGTGTTTCTATATTTTATGATACTTTTTTCAATTATAATTGATCATATATGTATCCAAAATCTTATTTTATTAAAATTTTATTTCATATATTATAAATAATTATTCTAATTAATCTTATACCAACAACATTCTCAAAAAATATTAGTATTTCATCATCTCTTTTGTCTTCAAAAATAAATTTTTTTTACTACAAAGATATACATTAGAGTAAAGATCAAAACATAATGATTTAATAGGAATGCGTTAAATATTTCACCCATTATTAGTAACTACTCACATGAACAATATTCCAAATTTTCACCCAATAAAAATGAAAAAATAACTAATTAAAATAAACCCAAAACATATCAACAAAAAGAATAAAAATAAGAATAAACCTAGTACCATGAAGTACTTATTAACCCAAAAAATGAAAACAAAATCCTCACGACCAATTATTTTTTATTTTATAAACTAAATAGAAATATTATAGAAATTAATTAATTCATTAGGAAATAATGTCTGAAAAATATAAGAGTAACTATTCAAAATTTTCTAAATATAAGAAAAATATAGAATTATCCATTAGGTTGAACTCATACAACCCAGTATGGGTATAAAATAATACACAATATGATGTTTTGATAAGTATCACCACTAGAATAATCATTATGTTCTTTAATAATATTTTTTAAAAAACATCATCATCTTTAGTAGTATCAACACCAAAATCACCATCAGGTGGTTCTAGAGAATCATGTGATATAAGAAGACCAAAATATGATTGGATCAATGACATCCATCTATCATGTTATGATGAAACATAACCTAGAACACTCAAACACATTAGATAAGTTATATTCATTAATTAGTGATTAATTTGATCATTTCATTGTTATGGATATGATACTTCTCTCTCGATTCATATATCACTCCCAATATCCTCATCATGCTATCTCTAGGTAAAAATGGTGACTGGATTACTAATATTACTTTATGAATTTCAATAATTTTGTGAAACAATCATATTTACATTTTAACAATGAACCAACCTACTTGGGTGTTCCAAATTAAAACCTAATGTAAATGGTCATCTAAACATCAAGGGTCCTCTTACTATTAAGGGCCTCTATAGTAACTTTTTTACAAAATTTAAAGAAAATATTGAATTGATATTAAATTATATTACATATGTTTTTATAATATATTAAAAAATAAAAATAATTTGTAATTATAGAAAAAATATTCATATAATCTTTTATTTAGTGATCTATTTTATTATATTATCATCATTTACTTTCATCGAGAATACAATAGTTCTTCACTGGGAACTCTAAACTATATATTAAATATTTTTTACAAGGGTTTAGTATACCAAGATGGATGCTTATTTATAGAATATAAACATCAAGATAAATTTTTTAATAATTTATATAAAAAATTGATTAAGATAAGTAAGATAATTTTCATTTTTTATATTGAAAAAATTATATTTATTGTAGACAATGAGTACATCTATATAATTCTTTACAAAAAAATTAAAAATAATTTTTAAGTATCAATTCTAGGTGAGATGGTTTTTTTAGAATTAAAATAATGTAAGATAAGAATTATATTCATAAGTGAAATTCCCCAAGGATCTTCTCTAGAAATTTTTGGTTGAAAATTCAAAGGTTGTTTTAGCACTTATCATACAGTGTGTTAAATGGTATAAATATGAGGATTTACCAACATTAATGAGAATATATATGGGAATATGATTAAAATTATATTATATTAGATGATATCGAGACCATATATTTTTTATGTAGTGACAAATTAAGAACATTTTCAAATAGATTCTAAACAATTACACATGAAAAATGATATAAAAATTATCAAAAATATTAATAGGAAAATTAAGTGTGTGATACTTTATAAAAGAAAAATTGAGATTTTTTTGGATACAAATAAGTTGATCAGATTTTTATTATTGATGATAAAAAATATAATTCAATTGATATATTATTTTGTGGATGGTAATTCATGAATTTTAATTTAAAAATAAAAAATTATACAACAATCGGTATTATTTAAGTTTAGTATGTGAATCCTAAATAGGTATGCAAAAAATTTTATGAATAAATTAATAATATAATGATTTAAAATTTAAATTTTATTTACCTTTAAGGATTAGTTAAAAAAATTAAAGTGAAATAATTTTATCAACTAACATAATTTAATAATAAATATCAAATAACATAGATATAAAATGTCATTTTATAAAGGTGAAGGTAAAAATACTAGTAGTGAAGATTGATTATATTCAAATTCAAAAAATATAGATAAAATTTGGAAAAATGACATTCTTAAATAATTATTTTAAGATTTGTTGCTAATGTCTAATATTAATTCTTCTCCACTTACTTTATTTGATTTGGTATGAACCCTTACCTCTATATTTTTTTAATTCCATTGTCGAAGAGGGAGAAAATTCTTGAATGTTATTTGTCTAGGAATCTGTGGAATGACTATAAATTTCTTTTAAAAGTAATTTTATAAGTGGTATAAATAATGATTTTGAAATTTGTGTTGTAATAATTGGAATATAGTTATTTTTTTATTATAAAATATGGAGTGAAAGGGGAATTTCATTTTTGTTTAATAAACAATGTTGGGGATATTGAATGAAAAATGAGAGTAAAGGATGAAAAAAATTAAATTTTAGCTAGAATGAATATTTATCATTTTGACAACAAATCCATAGGGGTATATAGAAGACCCATTGATTTATATTTTTTTATCAATATTAATATTAAATGTCATTTAGTTTATTTTTATTAATTAAATATTTGGTGTTTTTTAGTAGGTGGAATTAATTTTTGAATAATTTTAAAGACATCCAATGGTTTTATTGAAGAATCTACAAGAAAATAATAAAACAAATATTTTAATAAAGGCATAATTGTATTAATACTTAATAAACCCTTTTAAATTGGATATATATATGTGTGAAATAAATGTTCATTGAAATTATACATTGTGCAAAATTATTTGATTTACTCAATATAGTTGGAGATGTGTTTAACAAAATATGGATGAACTTAGTACTATTCGTGTCATTACTCAATATAGTGAAAAATGTCACTCAACATGACATACATGAATATTTGATCAATATAGAATCCTTAGTATATTTAATTCAAGTAAAATTAGATTTAACACATTATTTATTTCCCAGCGATTATTTATAGTATACAGTATAAATGAATTTATTAATATGAAAAAGAAAATTGACATGAATATTTTAAATTTTAGGAATATTTTTAATACCCTTTCATATAAGGAAATGATCTATTTTTTCTAAGATTCATGAAGATTCAAATATTATTTTTATTGGAATTTAAATTTAAAGATATATAATCTTTATCATTGCCTGAATTTATAAATGAAATGAATCTTTAAGATTATATAATAAGCAAAGAAGATATGTTCTGAGATTTGGGGATTAAAATTTGTTTCTGAATTCAATAATTACATGCTATAAAAAATGAATAGAGAATAATGATGAATATTTTGATGAATATTCTTTGATTCATTTTAGAGAAGAAATATTGATATTGAGATTACATTATGATTTTGTTAATATGATGATATAATTAAGGACTGTTGGCTAGAAACTGATGAATCTATGAAAAAAATCCAATGAATATCAATTCATTGATAGATATTATGATTTTTCTCACTCCATTATTATTATTTTGTATGCATATAAGATATTTATTGGTTAATATTAGTGGAATTACATTATTTTTGTGTTATGGATGATAAATCGACACATGTTTTCTATTCACTCCAGGATATGAGTAGAGTAATATATGGATTTGGTGATAGTAATCACAATAACGTACTATTCCCCAATATTATTGGTGATCCTTGTAATTTTTTTTCAGATATGTTTATTTTAATATGTTTAATATGGATGGGGATGAAATTGAGGTAAAAAAGATATAATTATTACTCTAATAAGTAACAAATTATTAATTTATTAGAATTATGTAAAGATACCAATACTAATTAACCCCTATTTATATAAGATTTAAACAATTCTTTCTTACATCAAGTTGTACTAGATCATTTCAGATCATATATATTGGGTCATTATTAGGGAATATCTGATTTATTATTGTTAAAGTTTTGTTTTATGAAATGTTTCCATGGATAATATAAATCTGAGGAATATTATCAAGATTATAATTTTTGATTAATAAACTAAAATATATAGAATTAAATAATGATTACCAATATTTTTTACTTAGTGTAGAATCTTGTGACACTAATTTAATAAGAATATATTCTCTTGAGAAAGAAGAATCTAAGTATCCTATAGATAATAATTACATTATGAAATATTTAAATTTAACTAATATATTTATCTCTCTATCTGAGAAATAATTCACTAGGGTGATGGTTCTCAAGACTACTAAAAAATATTAGATAATATAGAGAAAAATTATAGATAAATGACGATGGTAAATTAAGTAAACAATTAAATCATATGAGATATTTTGAATATTTCTATAGTGTGATTGAATAAATTATATATGATCTATTTACAAGAATTAATTTAATTATTATCATAATAATTTTATATTGTGAAACTATTATGGATTCAAAAAATTTCAAAATGTTTTTTTGATCCCTCTAAGATAGATTTGATGCCAAGGTTATAACTATTATGGGAAAAGATTTTAAAATGTTATCTATGGATAATCTTTATGGAATTTTAATTTCTTATGATATGAGTAAGGATTATTTTTTCAAGAATAAAATAAAGGGAGATAAATTTATTTATTTTTAATGTAACGATAAATATGAAGTTAAAAAAACTGAAGATAAAAAATACAGGGATTTTGAAAAATAAAGTGATAATGGATGATTTAAGAGGATTTTGGGACTAATATCCAAGATTTTCATAATTTAAAAATTTAAGTATAAAAAAAAAGTAAAATTTTTATGATTAAATATTATAGTTGAAGAAAAATTCACAATACAATGTCATTAGAAGAAGATTGTTGAATCTGATTAAGAATATAAAATAAAAATTAAGACAAGGAAAAAAAATATTAATATTAATAAATATACATATATATGTAAATAATCATTCTAGGATGATGAATATAATTATATATATAAAAGATACTAAAGATATGACTTCTAATGATAATGATATGTATGGATATGAGGAGCCCCTAAGAATACATAGAACTCTGAAGGATCATAGAGAGAAAGAAGATGAATCATCATGTTGTTAGGATAGTGAGACATATAACATGGATGTGATTAAAGAGATAATGAAATATAGTGGTGACCACATCAATAAACATAGTAAATAATATTCAAAACATTATAAGTAATAATATGAATATTCTATAAATTAATTGAATGATTTTTAAGATATTAAAATTGTGAAATTGGAAGATATTTAGGTTAGAAAAATCATATAAAAAATAGAATATGAAATTATTTTTAAATAGGATGATTTTATGGAAGTCCAATATAAATATCATGACAAAAAAAAATATTTAAAGAAGATTAAGGTTTACTTTGAAAATCTATAGAGTTTAAATTTGAGTAATCAAAATATATCAAGAAGAATGATGTTTCCACACAAAAACATAAAGAGTGTATTAACTTTCAAAGATGTATTTTATTAATCAAGAAATTATTTGTTTATAATTGAGTTAATTCCTATAAAAATAAAAAAATTGTTAACATTTATTCCTAAAATTTCGTGAAGTGATAATATAATATTTGTAATAATGTATGTTTAGAATTTATATCTAGGAAAATATGGGTTCATAAGAATTAATATAATCCCACCTTTTTATAAATGAAATTCAAAGACTCATCCATGAATTTTATCTCTTTAATAAAAGATAAAATGATACCTCATTTGGGTCTAAAATAAAATCCAATATTTTGGATAAATATATTTTGGAATGGAAATTTCATGTCTATGGTTACTTCTAGTGTTTTAAAGTATATGGTACAACAAATATTCTTCATCTAATAATATATTATCATGATTAAGTGTGGGGGTTATATGGTGAAAATAAGAACACATATATTATGATATACTATAGTAAATAAAAAATTTTAAACATCTAAACTCAAAAAACATTTAAAATATTTCAAATATTCATTTAGGATATGTTAGAAATTTTTTCATTATGTCAAATATTTATTAACCATAATTCTTATATATCTACCCAGAAAAATATTGTTTGGATACACAAAGAATAAAAAATATTCAAAAAAGTATATATTTTAGAAGTTTATTTAAAGGAAATAAAAAAATAATAAGACATGAATATTGGATAGTGGTTATTTCTATCCCATGAGATATTACATAAACAACATAAATAATATTGAGAATAATAATGGTGTCTCCATGATATTTTTAGATGATCGTTCCTTGATGATCAATGGAGTTGGAATAACTATTATTGAAATACAAAAACTATAACATAAATAAATTTACTCTTTTTATGGGACCATGTAAAACTTTATGAGTGTTATTCAACTTTGTGATTATTTAAATGAGTTAATTTAAAAAAATAATTCATGTCTCTTTAAAATAAATAAATATAATAACCAGTGATAAGTTATTCTAAATTTTTAGTATGGAATAATGAATTAGTGATAAGTTTGAAAATCATTCTACACTTCATTTTTAAGAAATTATGTTTCAAAAATAAAAAAGAAAGTTCAGATAAAAATGATAGTTAATCATACACATATTAAATAGGAACTAAAGCCTTTTATTTTTACATTATTTTTACTAGGAAATGGATTATTAAATCTAAATTTTGAAGATTATTATTTATTTTAATATGAGGATATTTAATTTTTGAAAAATATTTACAAGTTGTTTTTTAAAAGTAATTAATTAAATATTATTAAAACCTTAATAATACTATTTTTTATGATTTATTAAAACAAAATTAGGGGAATAAAACCCAACCTAATATTCTATAAAAAAAATGAATGTGGAAGTTGATGGTCCTCCTCCCCTCCATCTTCTCTAACTTACTCAAGTGACCATGGAAGGATAGATCATTCATCAATTTTATTGGGATCGAAGATAATCTTCTAAATATATTCTTATTTTCCTATTCCCTCTCTCCATAAATTTTCATCTTTATCTATATAATTTTACCAAAATACTATATTTGGGGTTTAATAATTATAGTTTTTGGGTTTTCATGATGTATTGGATATCCTTTTAGGATTTAATAATGAGTCTAGAAACCATGATTATGATAGTTGGAATCAATAACATTCCATTTTTCTATAAAATAGTTATATGTGGATTTCTGAAAAGTATGCATTGATATTTTCATAGGTAAAAGGAACCATTATATTTTTATATAAATATTTTCATGTTAATTTTAAATTATTTTAGGTTCCCAATATTTATTACATTATAAATGTTTCATGATTGTAATATCAAATTTTAGGAATGATAGACAAGAATGGTTTTCAAGATGATATATTAAATTAAAAAATTATTTGGGAAATAATCAAGTAGTTGGATGGGTGTCGATAATTATAAATGGTTGATAATTAATAAATTTTATCACAACATGAGTTGTGAATTTTATTTTAAGAATTATAGAACATTGTAATTATTTACATTGGCCTAAAATATTTATTAAAATGTTAAGAATTTAATAAAGGATATTAAAATGAATCTTATGTGAGATTGTCACATGCCTCTTGTTCTCATTGTATTGAGAATGTGTAGGTACATTACTTGGCCTTAAGATGACTCCCCAAGACACCAAAGGAAGGAAATAAATGATTAAGGGATTCAATAGATGGGGGGATGATTTTACCATTAATAATAAAAAAATAACCAAAAAACCCATAACAAAAAAACCACTATATGATGGCTGATAAAAATTAAAAAATACTCAACATTTAATTTATCAAAATCAAACTAAAACCAAGAAACACAATATAAGACTACAATATCAATGTAAATAGCAGAAGACTACAAGACCAAAAAAACTCAAAGACAAACAACTACGAATCCATGCTACAAGAACAATATATGATCCATCTCCAAAAGAAAACCCAAGTAAATAAATGTGATTATAAATATGTCTGATACACTACCTTTACCCATTTCTTGACAAACAAAATATGAAAAAGCACCAAATTTTCAAAGCATGGGTGATTAATGAAATTTAGTAGATTTTTCTCCAATGAATTCCCTACTCATGCCACTAGGATAGAACATGTTAGTCCATTTATCTAAAATAGTTTATATAGAAAAATTTCAAAAATATTTTATATCAAAAGATAAACAAGTGACAATATAAAAAAATTTTCTCAAACAACACCAATTTCCATGGAAAGCAACTAAGAAATTTTCAAAAACCATTTCATTAATTCTAATTTGGCATACCCCATTCCAATCCACACCTCCAAACAACTACACATGCATGATTGATTATTATAGTTCCATACTCTTGAGTTGTTTCCCATTGTTCTACCAAGCCATCATATGGTAATTAATTCCCATATTCCCTTATACCATTATCATTGATCATAAGGTCATATTTCAACCAAGACTCGTAATGTAATATGAACACACATATACCAATTATAAAAAAAACATTAAAATATAATCATGCAAAAATAATTCTAATAAAACAACCTTTTATTGATTTTTCCCACAAACTGAATCAAGAAACTATTTTAAAATCATCATTTTAAAATCTTTTATCAAATCAATTTGAACAATAATTCCATGATTTCACACAAATCCACAACCCATCAATAGATAAGGTTTATACCATGATTTTCACATAAATTTCACAATCATTTTCAATCAATTTAAACAATTTTAAGATAAGTCTTCATGTTCTAAATAGAAGGTTTCAGAGTGAAGCCGCATACCTCTGGTTTTATGAGGAAAATGAAGAAGAACACGAAGAACACCAATGGAACCGAGTCAACACTCCACAAACCCACCATAGATCTCTTATCTGAACATAAAATAAGACAAATTTAATCATATTTGGAATTAAATATCTTATATGTAACTATATCATATGTAGATCTAAGAAACCGAGAGAGATAAAGAAGAGGATCTATGAAAAAACACTAATAACAATAAAGAATGATCACTTACCACAAAGTTACAGCTTCAAAACACCAAGGAATGACTTTATATCACTTTCAATTCAATGGGGAGAGGTTCTCCAACAATTGAGAAGGAGAAATACCAAGTTAGGGCCATTTGGGAAAAAATAGGGCATTAGAACATTAAATCAACCTAGATCCACTTTTTATGGATCTAGTTTTTAAACCATACACATTTAGTCACACGGTTAGAAAAACTCTATGCTAACCATGAACAAGCTACTGCCTCAATGGTTGATCCACTAATGGTTTCCAAACCATGCTAAATCCCACTTTCTAACAAAGAATGGTTTCCCCAATGCTTCCTCACAGTTTGGAAAAACTTTGTGCAACATGTGCACCCTCCCTTCAACACAAAACAAAATATACACAATTTCCTACTGGTGTGACATAGTTTTTCAAAACTGTTCACCAGTAGAAAAGTGTCAAAACTACTCCAAACGTTTTCAAAACTCTACCAAACATCAACCATCTACTGTACATACAAAAAAAAATAAAGTGTTACTTACTTGAAACCCGGGGTGCTACATTCTCTCCACCATTGCCCTTTTCATTGTCGGAAAGTAGAAAACAACTATTGCGTTGAAAGAGTTCTGGTCACTGGTCTTTAATTTCATTCTTGTGTTCCAAATTCATTTTCTGAATCTGACCATGTGTCTCAAAAACCTTCACTAGACCGATGATTTTTCCATGAAATATTTCTCTTTTTTATCCACAATATTCACAAGTATATGTAAAAACAAAGCATATGGATCTAGGTCAACGTGATCCCATAGAATCCCATGGTTATGATTAGGTTCATACTTTTTCAACTGAGATATGTGGAACACATTATTCACTACACTGAATTGTGGTGGTAATTATAACTTTTATTTCACCTCACCAACCTATTCTAGTATATGAAAAGACCTTATTTACCAAGGACAAAATTTTACCTTCTTCCTAAAATATCAATTCCCAATCCTTGGAGAAATCTTTAATAACACATGATCACTCACTACAACATACAATGGCTGTCGATGATAATCCGCACATGATTTATGGGGACTCTATTCCGTCATAATATGTTTCTTGGTCAATGGAATCGTTTTCATTGTCTCTTGTACAATTCTCATTCTGACTAGTGAAGTCTCACCTATTTCCACCCATAAATGTGGAAAAAAACAAGGATGACCATAAAATTCTTCAAATGAATCTATTTATATCAAGGCCTAATAACTATTGTTATATGAGAACTCCACTGACATTATTTCCTCTTCCCATTAGCCACCAAAATACATTACATAATCCCACACCAGATCTTCCAATATTTGTATCATCATTTCAGATTAGTTATCAATTAGAGGATGATATGCTATACTCATTATCAATTGAGTCTTAAGGGATTTTTATAATGATCTCCAGAAAGAAGATGCTAATATTCGATCTCTATCTGATACGATCAAAACTACTATTCCATTCCTCTTTACCACTTCCTAGATATAGATTTTGGATAGATCCTCCAACAAATGAGATTTATGAATTGGAATGAAATGAGATGACATTTTGAGACGATCCACTATCACCCAAATGGAATTGTGTTTTCGAACTGTTCTTGGTAGGCCTGTTACAAAATCCATAGATATAATCTTTAATTTCCAATCTAGAATAGGTAAAGACTTTAACATACCTTCCAGTCACTGATGTTCTACCTTAACTTGATGACAAGTTTTGTATCTGGAAACAAACAAAAAAACTAACCATTTTACACTGCTCCACCAGAACTATGAATTCAATTTCTTATAAATATTTTTTATTACTAGATGAACAACCCATCTTTAATGGTGGTAATAATTAAGAAGTTGTTCCTAAAAATCCATGGATATGACTATCTAATTTCTAAACCATAGTACAGAACTCTCATCCATCTTCCATCCCTTAATAATCTATCTCCCATTGAGTTTTTAACTCATCAAAAAACATTTGTAATCAGATATCTGTGCCTCTTTAACCATCTTTAACAAATCAAGAACCACTAAAATTGGAAATAAAAACATCACATCACCTTGAAATTCATATTCAAAATGCATATCAGTGAAGACCGACATCGGCTACCAATCATATTAAGTATTTTTTTCCAACAGAGCATATTACTTTCTACTTAATTTATCTACCACTGAATTGACTTTTCTGGATGTGTACATCAAGTCAAAGTCGAAAATTGGAGATAATACATCTATCTTATTTGTCTCAGATTCAAACCTCATTGTGATAAAATATGTTTCATGCTCTTTTGATCCCTAAACATAGTAAATTTCTCACCAAAAAGACAATGTCAACATGTCTTCAAAGAATGGACTATGACAGCTAACTTCAAATTATGTATTGGGTAATTATTCTCATGAACTCATAACTGACTTGATCCATAAGCAAAAACATGATATCCTTGCTTGAGAACACATCCCAGCCCTGATCTTTAAGCATCACAATACACCACTTACCGTTTTCCGGATTTGGGAAATATCATGTTTGGTGATGATGTATGGTGAACTTTTAGCTTATGTAAAGACTTAATTTCTCATCCCATTGGAATGGAAAATTCTTCTTTGTCCATGATTTCTAGGAGAATCCAATCATGAAAAATCATGCATAAAGAATCGATAATAACTAGCCAATCCACGAAAGTTGAGTATCTTGAAGACATACTTTGGAAGTTTCCATGAAATTAGAGCCTTTATCTTTTCTAGATCCATAGAAATGACTTTTTTAGAAATTTCATGGACAAGAAATCATACCTCCTTTATCCAAAAAACACACTTTGATAAGTTGGAATACAGATGATGATCCCTTAAGATTCCAAACACCATATCCAGGTGTTTCTCATGCTCAACCCTTGTCCTTGAATACACCAATATGTCATCTCCAAACACCACCACAAAAAAATCCATATATCACTAAATTATAATATTATGTAATGCCATAAATACTGATAGTGAATTTTTAGTATCTAAAGGAATTACTACATATTCATAATGTCCATATATTCTTCTAAAAGTTATTTTTAGAATATCCACCTTCCGATCAAAAAATTGGTGATATTATAATCACAAGTCAAACTTAGAGAACCACTGAGATCCCCTCAATTGATAGAATAGATCATAAATGCATGGAAGTGGACACTTATTCTTTATCATAAATTGGTTAAGATTACAATAATCCATACATAGAGATAGAGTTCCATCCGAGTTTTTCACAATCAAGATCTTCACTACCCATGGGGATGTGCTAGGTCAAATTAAACCTTTTTTCCATCTACTACAACTATAATTTCAATTATGTTAACTCGGTTTATTCTATCTGGTAAGATAGAAGGGAAATAGGACTGGTCCCTAGAAAGAGATCAATCGTAAACTCCACTTCTCTTATCAGTGGTAACCTTGAGATATTTTGAGGGAATACATCAGGAAACTAATGCACTATTACTAGATAAATATTCTTATTTATCTCTTCTAGTGATGAAAAACAAAATGCTTCCAACTGGTATGATATCGTTCAAACTGTTGGTCCCAACAATCTCATTGCACCTTCCCTTGCATTATGGTCTTCTCAAATGAGATGTTCAACACCATCTTCAGTTGTGAAAGTGACATTTCTGGTATAACAATTGATGTGATCCTTGAACATTGTTAACCAATCCAAACCCAGTATTACAAAATATACATCCTGTCACGAACTGAATCTGGTTGCCTTCAAAATCGGCACCCGACCCGGTCCATGGAAAGATTCTAAGGGCGTTCCCGATCCCCACGGGCTGGCACAAGTGACCAGGTATCATAAAATGAAGTTTGGGAACAATTTACCTGAATTTTTAGACATAAAACAACAAACGAAACCAAGAAACCAATACTGGATTCTTCAAACAAAAACATCTTTTTCTAAAATTCAGAACTGAATTAAAAAAATTTAAACAATGTATTAAGACCATTACAAAGGTAAGAAACCAAGAAAAGATATCCCAATAACCTACACATGGCAAGAGGCACCTCCCTCAAGCCATCCCCACAAGACGTGACCACCAAGGACCTGTTAGAAACCCGAACCAATGGTACTAAAAACAGTACCCAACCTGCGACAAAAAAAATAACAAAGTCTACTTACACCAAAGGGTATAAGTAGTGTGTGAGAAAATTCCCAGTAGGATACCACCACTAAGAGATTCCATGTGATAAACATTTAAAGACAAAAATCATGCAGGTTTTCAAAAACAAGAAAAGATGTTTACAATTTCTAAAATATGCGACTTTGAATAAAAACAGTTTTCAAGTGGGATATTTTAACGGGTTAACACTTTTAAAATAAACACCAAAGCTATTGAATTTTCTAGAAAAATGTACCGTATGCCGACGGTAAGTATAAAGTAACTAATGAGCACAAGCAATAGGAAATAACCCCTAGGCACTAGCTAGCTGTGGGTCCTAGGTACCTCGTTTCTCGGTGAGAGTAACCATCACAAATATCCATTCTCGTGCACGAGCCACTATTAGGGAACATACCCATAACCTAGTGGTCCCCAATCATCATCATCATAGTTTAGTTAGAGTTGTAAGCGTCAATCTTGCTAAGTGAAATTGAGGAAAAACCCTACAGATTCACTAGCATACTAGTACACCTCTACCCACCTAGATACCCAGGTTTTCCCCTTGTGCTCAAACAAGTTCAACAAGTCAAGAAATATACATTGAACATGAAAATATCATTTCCACATCACAAATTCACCAAACAGCCCATATGTATACCACACAAGTAACAAAAATCCATTTTTCATTCAAAATGATTTTGAAATCCGAATCACACCAAAATAGCCCACAACACATTTCACATTTCTTCAACACTTCCAAAAAACAATTAAAGAATTTTATAAAAAAATTATTAGATATTTCAACTCATATAACCGCCCACACACATGGAAAATAAGTCTTCTTTCATAATAAAAAATTCAATTTTTCACATCACAATCACACAAAACACTCCACATCACTTTCACTCCTCAATATCTCCTTCAAACAATTTAACAAAATATTTCCAAGATGATACATATCACATAACAGCCTTTTCACAAATGAAATGTACCTTTTAAAAATGTACTCCTACCAAAACAGTTTGCTGATATAGTTTCACTGTCACATAAATAACTTATTTTAAGGTTATTTTTTAATTTATTTTCCATTCATGCTTTGTTTTTGGGGTTTCCAAAGGTTTTATGGAGAATATGTGAGTTTTCAAAAATTGGGCCAAAACGTGAGCCCAATTCCAGATTTAAAAATAAATTTTTGTTTCTTTTATAACTTTTTCATTTTTTTTATATTTTTCAGTAATTCCAACTCCTAAATGTCCTCCCCTGATATATTAACACCCCATTTAAATTTGGAGCCTTTATAAATCCATAATTATGGGGGATTTGGGTTTTTATTTGAGAATTGGGCCAACCCGAAAGCCCATTTTCCAGTTTTAAATTGTTTTTTTAATTTTTTAATATCTTATTCATTATAATGAATGTTTCGGTGATTCCTCCTCCCCCTCGACCCTAAGGAGCCCAGCCGCGCTCCCATTCATTTTCCCCCTCTTTGGAGCTCGTTTACATCGCGATGGAGTACTGATATTCTTAGGGTTTCAAAAATCGGGCAGATTTGAGGAGGTAAGTTATTTACATCATAACTCTCTCAATTATTAATATTTTCCCCCCTTCTAGTTCTTATATGATCTCATAATCCCTATTCGAACATCCAATGAATTGTTGGATGTTTTTAAATTCATATTCTGGTGGATTTTGAGTCGTTTTCTTCAAGATTATTTTGGGTATGTGTTTCTCTCTTCAATTCCTTCCTTCTCTTTAGGGTTTCCTCCCACTTTCATAAATTTATAGAGTGTCCAGATATTAGGGTTCATACCTAGGGTTTGATTTGGGGTATTTTTGGTGAAATATTAGGGTTTAGGGTTTGTTTTCACATCCTTGTGGTGCCGCGGAGGTGCGGTTGAGGTTTCTCACCAAGATTCAAGGGTTTTGACTCAAAAGGTAGGTGGTTCCATCTGTAAACAATTAGTGATGAGTTAGCTTGCTGTATTTAACCATTTTTCATATTCCTCATATGTTGGGTGGGGTGCGAAAACTGTTTATGATTGATTTGGTTATGTGTTAAATTTTATAGTCGCTTTTTAACATGAAATTGGGTGTTTTCATGTGTAACTCATGGGGTTTTATTTGGGTGTGGTTTATAACTTATGAAATTGGTTCATTAAATCATGTTTGGCCTGCCAATTCATGTTTGGTAATTTAATAGTGTCATGTGGTTATAAAAAGAAGGGTTTTGAATAGGTTTTATGTGTAAAACATTGTTATACTTCTTGAGGTCATTTTAGGAAAATGTGTGTTTTCATTTGTATCTTTTGTGGTATTATTCAAGGTTATTTTATAACACTTGAATGTGTTTTTATAAATGTATCTAGGAATTCCAATTCTACTTTTGATAGGAATTGGTATGGTTTTGGTCTTAAATGGGGGTTTTTAAATGGGTTTTGTGTGCAAGACATAGTTACACCCCTTGAGTTGTTTTTTTGAAAATTGTGAATATTTTGTTTGGTTAAAAAAAGTGGATAAAAGAGAGTATATGTACTGTTTTTGGGGTGTGATCACCTAATATGAGTTTTTGAAAGGTATGGTGGTTATTTAAGATTTCAAATATTTTTATTAGAATGTTTTATAAAGTGCAGAAATGTTTTAGAAAATGGGAAGAGAGCTCCAAAACATGGTTGTGGGCTGTTTTGTGTGAGTGTGTTGTGAAAATTGAATTTTGTTGATGAAAGTGGTATTATATGTTATTTGAGTGGGCTGTTATGTGAGTTATAATGTCTTGTTATGGTTTATAAAAATGGTTTAAAGGATTTGTGGAAGTGTCCATGTAATGTGAAGAGTGTTGTGGGCTATTTTTTGTATGAGTTGGATTTTAAAATCAATTTGAATGAAAAGTGTACTTTTGTGACTTGTTTGGTATACATGTGGGCTGGTTGGTGAATTTTTGATATGGAAATGATATTTTCATGTGAAAAGTATATATCTTGACTTGTTGAACTTGTTTGAGCACAAAGGGAAAACCCTGGTATCTAGGTGGGTGGACGTGTACTAGTATGCTAGTGAATCTGTAAGGTTTGGCCTCAGTTTCACTCAGCAAGATTGACACTTACAACTCTAACTAAACTATGATGATGATTATTGGGGACCACTAGGTTATGGGTATGTTCCCTACTAGTGGCTCGTGCATGAGAATGGATATTTGTGATGGTTACGCTCACCGAGATACGAGGTACCTGGGACCCACAGCTAGCTAGTGCCTAGGGGTTATTTCCCATTGCTTGTGCTCACTGGATACTTTGTTATTACCATCGGTATACGGTATGAGAGGCTGGAAAATTCAGTAGCTATGGTATTTATTTTAAATGTTTTTATTCTTTAAATTAGCCCACCTAAAAAACTGTTTTTATTTAATGTTGCATCTTTTAGAAATTTTAACTAGCATCTCATGTCTTTGAAAACTTGCATGCTTTTCGCCATTAAATGTTTATCACATGGAATATATTAGTGGTGGTATCCTATTGGGATTTGGCTCACACCCTACTTACACCCTTGGGTGTAAGTAGACTTGGTTATTTTTTGTTGTCGCAGGTTGGGTACAGTTTTTTTTGTTCCAGTGGTTCGGGTTTCTAGCAGGTCCTTGGTAGTGAAGTCTTGTAGAGATAGCATAAGGGTGGTGCCCCTTGACAAAAGGGTTATTGGGCTGTCCTTATTTGTTTTATTACCTTTGTAATGGTCTTTAAATGTAGTTTTAACTTATGTAATTCAGTTCTGAAATTTTGTAAAAGATGGTTTTAGTTGAAAAATCCAGATTTGTTTTATTGAGTTTTTTTGTTGTTTAATGTTTATAAAATCGGGTAAATCGTTCCCAATTATCATTATATGATACCCGGGCACTTGTGCCAGCCCGTGGGGATCAGGAATGCCCTTCGGGCCTTGTCACGGGCTGGGTTTGGTGTCGATTTTGGCGGCGACCAGATTTGGTTCGTGACAAAATGGTATCAGAGGGAGGTTCGCTCCATTTGAGTCATGTTATTTGGGAAATAGTCAGGATAGTCTAGAGTTATGATTGTTGGGACATTGAATTCTGGTTATGGGTAGTGTGCTTGATCACCACACCTCATTTCAGGATTCAAGTCGCCAGGGGAAGTTGGGATTTGCCTATGTCTTTGGGTTTTCTTGGTTTGATGATGATTAGGGGAAATGAAAAGAGAGTTGGGTTAATGGTCTCAATGAGCTCGCAGGGTCTGGCAAGCCATGTGGAGCCGGGGATATTCCCTAGAACACTCTCTATGACAGTGAAGTGATTGGAATATGGCTGCCAACCATATTTCCAAGTCACCCACTGAAACTAGTTTCCTCTGGCATTGTCTGGTGTTCTTTAGTTTTGAAATCTTGGCATTTTGGTTTTAAGGTGACTTGGTTTTAAGAAGCGTAAAGTTTTTATGAAATGATTTTCAAATAAAGAGGGAATGGTTGGGTTTATGAAATGGCAGAACTGAATTTTCAGAATTGTTTTGAAATATAAAATGGTGTGCTTACACCTCTTTGAAAGCAGGAACTATATTGAAGTTGGTTTTGAAAAGTGTTTCCAATAGATTTTTCTAAACAATCAGAGTGTGTTTTAATGGGATTAGATGTTTTGAAATTGATGTGAATATCTTGAAAGTGAGTTATTTTCTTAATGGTTGTGACTTTATTAATTTTTTTTAAGATGTGAGTTGGGATTTTGATACCGTGGTTAGCGGTTTTGAGAAAAAAAGGATGTGTTGGTTGACCGTTTTGGTTTTGAAAAGTGGAACAAATTTTTGTTTTAACCTTTGGTATTTTTGTGAGCAACCACATGCATGGGGTTATATGGGAAGATGGATGGTTGATGACATGACTCGATGAGTGTCGATATGGATATGAGGAGGGTGCCCGGTGTGGCACTGAAACATGCATGTGTAAGGCCCATGGGGTACCATTGGTGGATGCGCTAACCGCTGAACCATTTGTTTTCAAAGAAATGTTTTTAAAGAGAAACACGAAGACTTGATGAATTGTTTGGAATGGTTTATATTATGTATTTTCGGAAAATTTTGATGTTGTGGGATGTTTTGAGTCCAAGTACCCCTCATGTTTGAACTGTGTTTTGGGTTTGGGTTTGGTCAGTAAGTTGTGTTATAGGGGCAGTTAGTGGTCTCTTTTGAAAAATGTTTTGGGATGCATTTATGATGGTTCCCTTCATGTGTCTAGATCTGGTTTGTGGTATATCTTGACTAATGGAACATCTTGGTTGGGTCATTGGGTTCAATCGTTGGATAAGGTACACCCCCAGTAAAGGTTAGTGCACAACTGAAGTGCAACCCGGATTGTTTCGCCATTTGAAGACCCTCTAGTTGATCAATATAAGGAATATTTTTTTTTGAGATTTTTAGATTGAGTCTACACCCATTCCTTTCTTTGATTTTTAGATCCTCTTGTAATGGGAGAGTGCTTGTGGATGGGTGAAAGAGACCATAGTTTCTTATGTTTCCTAATTCATCGAAGGTGGATGTGGTCTAGGGTTGTTATTTTGGATGAGTGTCTTGATGGTGTCTAAGAGGGCCTTTGGGGTTCTTCAAAGTTTCTTTGAAGCATGAGTTCATGTTAAACCACCAGTGTGAGAAATATGGTCACGATAGGATATTATGTCCACTTTCTATAATTGTGTGTTGTTTGGGGATGTTGTATAAGGTCCCTCTCCATGCATTGTTTATATCAGTCACAATGGCCATGTTCAGTGATGCCTTATGATGTCAAGTGCTCGATTGACCATATAGGTGAAAGTCGTGAAATCCTCCAAGAGTCCCTGTTGTGTTGGGTGAATGTCTCCCTTGGAAAAAACATCAAAATATTCCATTTTAGAGGGAGTTGAGTGTAGGTGTTCTTTACTTCTGTTGTTTCTCACATGAAGAAACAAGGTGTGATGTGTGTGCATCTTCTTAGCCCATGTTTCAGTGAAATACTGGGATAGGGTAAAGGGAGTATGGAATTTGTTATGTCTGGAAAACATATCTTGGGTTGTGGTGTAGTTGTTGGTGGCACCGAAAGAATAATTATCATTTAGTGGGTTTCCGAAGACTAACTGTGAGGCCGAATATGCTTCAATAATTTGAGCTCCAACCATAGGTCTCAGAGAGAAGTTGGCTCGTAGTCAGGGGAAATCACAGGGTCATTTAAACCCTTGTAAAATTTCATATCCTCGGTGTGAAAGATAGGAAGTGTTTAAACCTATGGTTTCATCATATTTCCTCTGTTGTTCTCGTTCGGTGGAAATAGGCGGTGGGCCTTGTACCCATGCCATCGCCTAATGTCATTCCCTCCCCCTTTGGTTTCCATTGAGTCTTTGGAGAATGGTTGGAAATTTGGCTAGACATGCTGAGCACATGGTTTGTGAACGATTAAGAGAGACTGTGTGCTTGGAAGCCATGCAGGAAGATTGATCAGCACAGTTAGTTCACGGTTTCGAAAACCGTACAGACTAACCGTGCGACCTTCCCAAATCTTGAAATTTTTGGGTCTTTCTATGCCGACATGTGCTAGTCGATTAAGATGGTTGGTTCATATGGTGGGGAGAACCACTATTATTATCATGTATGTTCCTTAGGAAATTTCGAATGGAAGTATACCCTTGGTACCAGGGAGTCCGTTCAGGCCTCCCCCTATTAGTGTCATGATTCTGT
Organism: Viscum album; assembly: GCA_963277665.1. NCBI lineage: Eukaryota > Viridiplantae > Streptophyta > Magnoliopsida > Santalales > Viscaceae > Viscum > Viscum album. The sequence continues at coordinate 1,537,545,720 of OY728152.1, forward strand.
CTCGAAAAAAATATTGGTTGTCTCTTATAGTGGGAAGCATATTAGTGTCCCCCCGTACCAGTAACATAGATTTTTCTATGGTTTTGGATTGGTGTAGATAGTCTCGTTCGGAGATATATAGCTACCAACATCTTCCTTGACTAAACGTTGGGACTAGAGAGTGCCCAATGGTTTAGTTAAAGTAAGGTAAGTGCAACCTTGTTCAAAGTTGTTGTTCGTTTGGGTGAATTGCTTGAGTCTTGTTCAGATAGTGTTTGAAGAGTTTTATTTTGGGATAAAGTATGAATGTTATTGATCCTATCAGGAAAGTAGTGTAAGTTATGGTTGTGAGATTAATCCTTCCTTAATTGATCACTGGAGGTGTTTTGGCCTTTGGGGGTGAAACCTTGCAAGAGAGTACCTATTGGTTTCTCAGTGGGGTTTGATTGTTGCTTTAATCTTGCTGTGACTTTCCGGGGCGGAATGTTTTCAATGTGGGGAGAATTGTCACATACATAACTTATTTTAAAGTTATTTTTTAATTTATTTTCCATTCATGCTTTTTTTGGGGTTTCCAAAGGTTTTATGGAGAATATGTGAGTTTTCAAAAATTGGACCAAAACGTGAGCCCAATTCCAGATTTAAAAATAAATTTTTGTTTCTTTTATAACTTTTTCATTTTTTTATATTTTTCAGTAATTCCAACTCTTAAATGTCCTCCCCTGATATATTAACACCACATTTAAATTTGGAGCCTTTATAAATCCATAATCATGGGGGATATGGGTTTTTATTTGAGAATTGGGCCAACCCGAAAGCCCATTTTCCAGTTTTAAATTGTTTTTTTAATTTTTTAATATCTTATTCATTATAATGAATTTTTCGGTGCTTCCACCTCCCCCTCGACCCTAAGGATCCCAGAAGAGCTCCCATTCATTTTCCCCCTCTTTGGAGCTCGTTTGCATCGCGATGGAGTGCTGATATGCTTAGGGTTTCAAAAATTGGGCAGATTTGAGGAGGTAAGTTATTTACATCATAACTCTCTCAATTCTTACTATTTTTCCCCAATTCCAGTTCCTATATGATCTCATAATCCCTATTGGAACATCCCATGAATTGTTGGATGTTTTTAAATTCAGATTCTGGTGGAGTTTGAGTCGTTTGCTTCAAGATTATTTTGGGTATGTGTTTCTCTCTTCAATTCCTTCCTTCTCTTTAGGGTTTCCTCCCACTTTCATAAATTTATAGAGTGTCCAGATATTAGGGTTCATACCTAGGGTTTGATTTGGGGTATTTTTGGTGAAATATTAGGGTTTAGGGTTTGTTTTCACATCCTTGTGGTGTGGCAGAGGTGCGGTTGAGGTTTCTCACCAAGATTCAAGGGTTTTGACTCAAAAGGTAGGTGGTTCCATCTGTAAACAATTAGTGATGAGTTATCTTGCTGTATTTAACCATTTTTCATATTCCTAATATGTTTGGTGGGATGAGAAAACTGTTTATGATTGATTTGGTTATGTGTTAAATTTTATAGTCGCTTTTTAACATGAAATTGGGTGTTTTCATGTGTAACTCATGGGGTTTTATTTGGGTGTGGTTTATAACTTATGAAATTGGTTCATTAAATCTTTTTTGGCCTTCCAATTCATGTTTGGTAATTTAATATTGTCATGTGGTTATAAAAAGAAGTTTTTTGAATAGGTTTTATGTGTAAAACATTGTTATACTTCTTGAGGTCATTTTAGGAAAATGTGTGTTTTCATTTGTATCTTTTGTGGTATTATTCAATGTTATTTTATAACACTTGAATGTGTTTGTATAAATGTATCTAGGACTTACAATTCTACTTTTGATAGGAATTGGTATGTTTTTGGTCTTAAATGGGGGTTTTTAAATGGGTTTTGTGTGCAAGACATAGTTACACCCCTTGAGTTGTTTTTTTGAAAATTGTGAATATTTTGTTTGGTTAAACAAAGTGGATAAAAGAGTGTATATGTACTGTTTTGGGGGTGTGATCACCTAATATGAGTTTTTGAAAGGTATGGTGGTTATTTAAGATTTCAAATATTTTTATTAGAATGTTTTATAAAGTACAGAAATGTTTTAGAAAATGGGAAGAGAGCTCCAAAACATGGTTGTGGGCTGTTTTGTGTGAGTGTGTTGTGAAAATTGAATTTTGTTGATGAAAGTGTTATTATATGTTATTTGATTGGGCTGTTATGTGAGTTATAATGTCTTAGTATGGTTTATAAAAATGGTTTAAAGGATTTGTGGAAGTGTCCATGTAATGTGAAGAGTGTTGTGGGCTATTTTTTGTATGAGTTGGATTTTAAAATCAATTTGAATGAAAAGTGTACTTTTGTGACTTGTGTGGTATACATGTGGGCTGTTTGGTGAATTTTTGATATGGAAATGATATTTTCATGTGAAAAGTATATATATTGACTTGTTGAACTTGTTTGAGCACAAAGGGAAAACCCGGGTATCTAGGTGTGTGGACGTGTACTAGTATGCTAGTGAATCTGTGAGGTTTGGCCTCAGTTTCAATCAGCAAGATTGACGCTTACAACTGTAACTAAACAATGATGATGATTATTGGGGACCAATAGGTTATGGGTATGTTCCCTACTAGTGGCTCGTGCACGAGAATGGATATTTGTGATGGTTACTCTCACCGAGATACGAGGTACATAGGACCCACAGCTAGCTAGTGCCTAGGGGTTATTTCCCATTGCTTGTGCTCACTGGATACTTTTTTATTACCGTCGGTATACGGTATGAGAGGCAGGATAATTCAGTAGCTATGGTATTTATTTTAAATGTTTTTATTCTTTAAATTAGCCCACCTAAAAAACTGTTTTTATTTAATGTTGCATCTTTTAGAAATTTTAACTAGCATCTCATGTCTTTGAAAACTTGCATGCTTTTCGCCATTAAATGTTTATCACATGGAATCTATTAGTGGTGGTATCCTATTGGGATTTGGCTCACACCCTACTTACACCCTTGGGTTTAAGTAGACTTGGTTATTTTTTGTTGTCGCAGGTTGGTTACAGTTTTTTTTTGTTCTAGTGGTTCGGGTTTCTAGCAGGTCCTTGGCAGTGAAGTCTTGTGGAGATAGCATAAGGGTGGTGCCCCTTGAAAAAAGGGTTCTTGGGCTGTCCTTATTTGTTTTTTTACCTTTTTAATGGTCTTTAAATGTAGTTTTAACTTATGTAATTCAGTTCTGAAATTTTGTAAAAGATGGTTTTAGTTGAAAAATCCAGATTTGTTTTATTGAGTTTTTTTGTTGTTTAATGTTTATAAAATCGGGTAAATCATTCCCAATTATCATTATATGATACGCGGGCACTTGTGCCATCCCGTGGGGATCAGGAACGCCCTTCGGGACTTGTCACAGGCTGGGTTTGGTGTTGATTTTGGCGGCGACCAGATTTGGTTCGTGACATTCACCTATTACACAACCCAATAAACCATTCAAAACTTTCATAAAACAATTATAAAGAGTATACCCAAACTTTGAACATAAAACCCATTTCAAAAACCTCTTTTTAAGAAAAAATCACACCAAGACCCTACCAAAACATAATTGTAAGCCCAATCAACATGTAATAATCAACTTTCAAATGTTATATAATCACCTTGAATAATATCACAAAAGATACCCATGAGAACACAAAAATCCATAAAACACTTTCAAGGAGTATAACAAGGTTATACACATAAAACCATTCAAATAAACCCCCTTTTTAGGACCACATGGAACTATATCATTACCCAACCATAATTGGCAGCCCCTTTCAACAACTAATAAATCACTTCCAAATTTTACAAAACTACCACAAGAGATAACACATGAAATACATTTGAAAAATACACACTTCAAGAAAAAATGTAACTTTAAAAACAAATGCTTTACTATTGATACCAAAAATGGTTTTCTCATAATGCACAACACATAAGTAACATGTAAAATTATTTAATCAAGCAAACTAACTCATCATTAAATGGTTATCCACGGAATAACCTATCGAAGTTGTTGAATCCCTCAAAACATGGTGCGGAACATCAACCGCACCACCCCAGCACCACAAGGATGATAAATCCAGCCCTAGACCACAATGTTTCACCAAAAATACCCATGGTTAAACCCTAGGTACGAACCCTAGGTTTTGGACACTTTGGAACATCATGAAAGAGGGATAAAACCCTATGGAAATGGAAGAAGTGGAAGGGATGAACACTCACCTTGAAAAATCTTGAAGCAATTACCCCAAATTAACCAAATGTTGAAACTCAAAGCAGAAAAACCTGATAGTTAGGCTCTACTTATGAGGAGGAGGTCATGTGGGGACTGAAATGGGGGAAAAAGAGTAAATATTGAAGGAGATATGAAAGAATGAATTTACCTCTTCAAATCTGCCCGATTTTTGAAACCCTAATAAGTTCAGCATTCAATCTCGATGAATACTAGCTCCAAATAGGGGAGAGAGAGTTTGGGAGCATGACTGGATTCAAGGGTCACGTTTTAGGATTAGAATCACCAAAAAATACTTAAAAATGAATATGTTATTAATTAATCAAATTTTATTTTTAAAACTGGAATTGGGCTTTTGGGCAGGCCCAATCCCTTAAATAAAAACCCATATGAACCTTGGTTATGGATTTATAATGGCTCCAAACTACAATGGTGGTGTTAATATATCAGGGTAGACCATTTAGGAATTGGAACAAGTGAAAAATATTAAAAAATGAAAATGTTATAAAAGAAACAAAATTTATTTTTAAATCTGGAATAGGGCTCACGGTTTGGCCCAATTCACGAAAACTCACCCATTCCACCATAAAAGCTTGAGAAACCCAAAAAAAAAGGATAAATGAAAATTAAATTAAATTTAACTTTAAAATAAGTCATGTATGTGAAAATTTTCCCCACCATGAAAATTTTCCACCCCAGAAAGCCACATCAAGGCCAAAGCAACAACCAAATCCAATTGAGAAACCAAGAGGTACTCCCTTGTCAGGTTTCACCCCCAAAGGCCAAAACACCTCCAGTGATCAATTAATGAAGGATTACTCTCACAAAAAAAAACTTACAACACTTTCCTGAAATGATCAATCACATTCATAATTGATCCCAAAATAAATCTCATTAAACACTATCCGAACAAGACTCAAGCAATTCACCCAAATGAACAACAACATCGAATAAGGTTACACTTACCTTACTTTTACTAGACCATTGGGTACTCCCCTATCCCAATGATTACTAGAGGAAGATGTAGGTAGCTTGATAGCTCTGAATGAGACTACCTACTGCCAAGCCATGACTATGGATAAGTCTGAGTTACTGGTATGGGGGAACAAAAATAACCTCCCCACCATAAGAGACAACCTATATTTTTCCCCCGAGAAAGAATCAGGACACTAACAGGGGGAGGCCTGAATGGACTCCCTAGTAAAAAGGGTATAATTCCATCAGAAATTTACAAAAGAAATTATATAAGACTCATAGTGTGTCTCCCCACCAATAGAACCAACCATCTTAACCGACCAGCAAGGGACGATACAGAAAGCCCCCAGAATTTAAAGAGTTGGGACGACCACATGGTTAGTCTACAGGGTTTGGGAAACAAAGCACTAACAGTGGGGATCCATCTATCTACAAGTTTTTCTGGGGCATGGTCACTACTAACCAAGTGAAAATCATGTGCCCAACCTGTCTAGCCAAACTTCAAACCTTTCTCCAAAGACTCAATGGAAACCAAAGGGTGTTGGAATAACATTGGGCGATGACATGGGTACAAGGCCCTTTACCTATTTCCACCGAACATGAACAATAGAAGAAAGATAATGAGACCATAGGTTTAAGCTCTTCCTATCATTCATACTAAGTATAGGACTTTGTACAAGGGTTTAAATGACCCTGTGATTTCCCTTGACTATGAGCCAGCTTCTCTTCGAGACCTATGGCTGGAGCTCAAATGATTGAAGCATCTTCGGCCTCGCAGTTAGGCTTTAAAAACCCCATGAATGAGAATTCTTCTTTCGGTGCAACCAACAACTACACTGCAATCCCCGATAAGTTTTCCAGGACATAACACATTCCAAACTCACTTTACCCTAACCCTGTATTTCACTGAAACAAGGGCTTATAAGATTCACACACATCACACCTCATTTGTTTGGGTGAGAAACAATAGAAGTAAAGAACACCTATACTAAACTTCCTCTAAAATGGAATATTTTTTTAAGTTTTTTCCAAGGGATACATTCTCCCAATATAACAGAGACTCTCATATGATTTCCCAACTTTCACCTTTACGGTCAATTGATCACATGACATCATAAGGCATCACCGAACATGACCATTTCGACTGATATAAATAATTCATGGGGAGGGGCTTTATACAACATCCCCAAACAACACACAATTCTAGATAGTGGCCAAAATATCCTATCGTGACCATATTTCCCACACTGGTGGTTTAACATAAACTCATGCTTCAAAGAAACTGTGAAGAACCCAAAGGCCCTCTTAGACGACATCGAGACACTCATCCCCACTAAAAACCCTATACCACTTCCAACTTCAATGAATTAGGAAACTTAAGAAACTAAGGTCTCTTTCAACCTTCCAAGAGAACTCTTCCGCTACAAGAGGATCTAAAAATAAAAGAAAGGAATGGGTTTAGACTCAATCCACAAAGATCGATAAAATATTTCTTATATTGATCAACTGGGGGATTTTACAATGGCGAAACAATCCGGATTGTAGTTCAGTTATGCATTAACCCTTAATGGGGGCGTACCTTATCCAATGAGAGAACCCAAGGACCCAACCATTCTGGTCCATTGGTCAAAACAAGCCATAAAAAAGATCCAAACACATGAAGGGAACCACCATAAAGGTGTCCCAAAATATATCTCAGAGGAGACTACTAACCGGTCCTTCTACCCAGCTTACCGACCAAACATAAACCCAAAACACAGTTCAAACAGGGGGGGTTCTTGGACTCAAAACCTCCCACAACATCAAAATTTTCCAAAAACACATAATATAAGCCATCACAAACAATTCATCAAGACATCAGGTTTTTCTTTAAAAAAAATTTCTTGAAAACAAATGGTTCAGCGGTTAGCGTATCCACCAATGGTACCCCATGGGCCTTACACATGCATGTTTCTGTGCCACACTGGGCACCCTCCTCATATCCATCCTGAAACTCATACATTCGTGACATCAATCATCCATCATCCTATATAACCCCATGCATGTGGTTGCCCATGGAAATACCAACTATTAATAAAAACATTCTTTCCACATTTCAAAACCAAAAAGGTCAACCAACACATCCTTTTTCTCAAAACTGCTAACCACAAGATCAAAATCCAAAATCACATCTTAAAAAACTTTTCAGAAAGACAGAACCATTTAGAAAATAACTCAATTTCAAGATATTCACATCAATTTAAAAACATCTCATCCCATTAAAACACCCTTTGATTGTTTAGAAAACTCTATTAGAAACACTTTTCAAAACCAACTTCAATATAGTTCTTTCTTTCAAAAGAGGTGTAAGAACACCATTTTCCATTTAAATTTTTTTTAAAAATTCACTTCCACCATTTCTTAAATCAAACCATTCCCACTTTATTTGAAAATCATTTCACAAAAACTTTACACTTCTTAAAACCAAAGTGCCAATATTTCAAAACCTAAACACAAAATAATGCGAGAGGAAACTAGTTTCAGTGGGTGACTTGGAAATATGGTTGGCGGCCATATTCCATTCAATTCACTGTCACATAGAGTGTTCTAGGGAATATCCTTGGCTCCACATGGCTTTCCAGGCCCTGCGAGCTCACTAGGACCATTAACCCAACACTCTTTTCATTTCCCTTAATCATCATCGAACCAAGAAAACCAAAGGACTTAGATAAATCCCGACTTCTCTTGGAAACTTGTATCCCATTATGAGGTGTGGTGATCAGGAACACTACCCATAACTAGAATTCCATGCCCCAAAAATCCTAACTCCAGACTATCCTGACTCTTCCCCAAATAACATGACCCAAAGAGTTAACCTGAACCTCCTCTGATACCATTTTGTCACGAACCGAATCTGGTCGCCTTCAAAATCGGCACCCGACCCGGTCCATGGAAAGAACCTAAGGGCGTTCCTGATCCCTATGGGCTGGCACAAGTTCCCAAGTATCATAAAATGAAGTTTGGGAACGATTTACCTGAATTTGTAGACAAAAAACAACAAACGAAACCAAGAAACCAAAATTGGATTTTTAAAACAAAAACATCTTTTACTAAAATTCAGAACTGAATTACAAAAATTTAAACAATGTATTAAGACCATTAAAAAGGTACAAAACCAAGAAAAGATAGCCCAAGAACCTACACATGGCAAGAGGCACCTCCCTCAAGCCATCCCCATAAGACTTCACCACTAAGGACCTGCTAGAAACCCGAACCAATGGTACTAAAAACTGTACCCAACTTCCGACAAAAAAAATAACCAAGTCTACTTACTCCAAAGGGTGTAAGTAGGGTGTGAGAAAATTCCCAGTAGGATTCCACCATTATGATATTCTATGTGATAAACATTTAAAAATGAAAATCATGCAAGTTTTCAAAAACAAGAAAAGCTAGTTACAATTTCTAAAAGATGCGACTTTGAATAAAAACAGTTTTCTAGTGGGATATTTTAATGGGTTAACACTTTTAAAATAAACACCAAAGCTACTTAATTTTGCAGAAAAATGTACCATATGCCGACGGTAAGTATAAAGTAACTAATGAGCACAAGCAATAGGAAATAACCCCTAGGCACTAGCTAGCTGTGGTTCCCAGGTACCTCGTATCTCGGTGAGAGTAACCATAAAAAATATCCATTCTCGTGCATGAGCCACTATTAGGGAATATACCCATAACCTAGTGGTCCCCAATCATCATCATCATAGTTTAGTTAGAGTTGTAAGCATCAATCTAGCTAAGTGAAACTGAGGCCAAACCCCACAGATTCACTAGCATACTAGTACACGTCCACCCACCTAGATACCCAGGTTTTCCCCTTGTGCTCAAACAAGTTCAACAAGTGAAGAAATATACATTGAACATGAAAATATCATTTACACATCAAAAATTCACCAAACAGCCCATATGTATACCACACAAGTCACAAAAATCCATTTTTCATTCAAAATGATTTTGAAATCCGAATCACACCAAAATAGCCCACAACACATTTCACATTTCTTCAACACTTCCACAAAACCATTAAACAATTTTATAAAAAAAATTATAAGATATTTAAACTCATATAACATCCCGCACACATGGAAAATAACTCTTCATTCATAATCAAAAATTCAATTTTCCACATCACACTCACACAAAACACTCCACATCACTTTCACACCTCAATATCTCTTTCAAACAATTTAACAAAATATTTCCAAGATGATACATATCACCTAATAGAATTTTAACAAATGAAATGTACCTTTTAAAAATATAATCCTACCCAAACAGTTTTCTGATATAGTTTCACCTATTACACAACCCAATAAACCATTCAAAACTTTCATAAAACAATTATAAAGAGTATACCCAAACTTTGCACATAATACCCATCTCAAAAACCTATTTTTAAGACAAAATCACACCAAGACCCTACCAAAACAGAATTGGCAGCCCAATAAACATGTAATAATACACTTTCAAATATTATATAATCACCATGAATAATATCACAAAAGATACCCATGAGAACACACAAATCCATAAAACACTTTCAAGGAGTATAACAAGGTTATACACATAAAACCATTCAATTAAACCCCCTTTTTAGGACCAAATGGAACTATATCATTACCCAACCATAATTGGAAGCCCCTTTCAACAACTAATAAATCACTTCCACATTTTACAAAACTACCACAAGAGATAACACATGAAATACATTTGAAAAATACACACTTCAAGCAAAAATGTAACTTTAAAAACAAATGCTTTACTATTGCTACCAAAAATGGTTTTATCAAAATGCACAGAACATAAGGAACATGTAAAATTATTTAATCAAGAAAACTAACTCATCATTAAATGGTTACCCATGGAATCACCTACCGAAGTTGTCGAATCCCTCAAAACATGGTGTGAAACATCAACCACACCACCCTGGCACCACAAGGATGATAAATCCAGCCCTATACCACAAATTTACACCAAAACGACCCATGGTTAAACCCTAGGTATGAACCCTAGGTTCTGGAAACTTTGGAACATCATGAAAGAGGGATAAAACCCTAAGGAAATGGAAGAAGTGGAAGGGAGGAACACTCACCTTGAAAAATATTGAAGCAATTACCCCAAATTATCCAAATGTTGAAACTCAAAGCATCAAAACCTGATAGTTAGGCTCGACTGATGAGGAGGAGGTCATGTGGGGACTGCAATGGGGGAAAAAGAGTAAATATTGAAGGAGATATGAAGGAATGAATTTACCTCTTCAAATATTCCCTATTTTTGAAACCCTAATAAGTTCAACATTCAATATCAATGAATAAGAGCTCCAAAGAGGGTAGAGAGAGTTTTGACGCACGACTGGATTCAAGGGGTGCGTTTTAGGCTTGGAATCACCAAAACATCCCTAAAAATGAATAAGTTATTAATTAATCAAATTTTATTTTTAAAACTGGAATTGGGCTTTCGGGCAGGTCCAATCCCTTAAATAAAAACCCATATGAACCTTGGTTATGGATTTATAATGGCTCCAAACTACAATGGTGGTGCTAATATATCAGGTTAGACCATTTAAGAATTGGAAGGAGTGAAAAATATTAAAAAATGAAAACGTTATAAAAGAAACAAAATTTATTTTTAAATCTGGAATTGAGCTCACGGTTTGGCCCAATTCATGAAAACTCACCCATTCCACCATAAAAGCTTGAGAAACACAAAAAAAAGGGTAAATGAAAATTAAATTAAATTTAACTTTAAAATAAGTCATGTATGTGACAAATCCTACTCAAGAAAAGTGAAATACCATTTTAGCTCAGGTCCATCAAAGTTTATAGAACATGCTCCACACAAAAAGTCTTTACATTATCTTTCACCAAGACGAGTTTTATGTTTTATCACAAAAGGAATCACCTAATTTTTTATAGTTATAAAATCAACAGAACAAGAATCAATTAAGAATGGGATGCAACCTTATCAATCAAAACTTGTATAATGATAAAATTCAAAAGAATCATACCTATCCTTGTAGATGGTTTTGGCTGATCATTCACAATTACATGTTCTTCTCCATATAATTTCTTCTTCACAACACTTTACTCCTTGTTTCCCTAATGAGATTACACTGTCTAAGGAGTCATGGTATTCATATAATCACCACAGTTATCTCTATTCTATATATGATATTAATTTTACTATCCTCACCCCCTTGAAGCATATGATGCTTGTGACACCTGAGAAGTGTCCCAAACACATGACCCAGGAGCACTATGATAATAGCACTAAATATGACCCATCTTCTTGTAATTGTGACATGAAATAGATGGTGCTATACACTCTCACTTCACGTGGTAGAGCAAACCACATTGAAAATATCTATATTTAGTCATGGATATCAGAGGAAGATTTACCGTTCTAGCTGTGTGATTTTGATTCATGATCCCACCTTGTATATAGGTTTCCCTCATCTAATTACTCCCAACATTAGAGTTACTACCATTTCCCATGGGTATCAACATACTTCCTCCTCACATAGCTCCTAAGATGTCTTTTTTATCATCTATCACTCTATTGAATATCTTTATATAATCCATAAAACATAGCACTAGAATCTTCAAGTGAATCTCTTATCTCATCCCCAATTCTAAAATGTGTTCCTTCAAGGATACACCCACAATAAAATTGTGTAAAAATGACACTAAATTCATGAATTTATCCACATACTCTTTGGTTGAATGATTTTCCTACTTCAATATGAATAAGTCCATCATTATTCAAATTTTGAATGTGTGAGGATAAAATTGTTTATTGAAAAATTCATCAAAATCATCCCATGAAAGTCCTTGGTCTTATTTAGCCTGAACTGCAAAATCACACCATAGATGTGCATGATCTCCCAGAAAACACATTTCCTATTTCACTTTTATCTCTGCTAGTGTGCTGATGAAATCGAAGATATGATTCATCATGTTCAGCCACACCTCTTCCTTCTCTGATTCAGAATTACCCTAAAATATGGGTGGATTATATTTTTGGAATTAGATGTAATGATCTTTGTACCTTTGATCATACCTTCTGTTTCCACTATCTATAGACTGAAATGCTTGGTTAATACTCTGAACTTATAGTTGGTTCATCTATGGATCTGGTAAAAACACATTCTATGTATCTTCTTTTGTTTGGTTTATATGATGCCTATTGGGTGTCATTTTATATAAACACAACAACACACCATAATTATCACTCTCTACTAACTGATTGTCTAGAAATATCAAATTATATCACATTAACTATCAAAAAATTGCTTTAAAAAATTATCCTTTTCCATGTTCAACTATTTTTAGAAAATATCTACTTGATTCTGAAAATCAAACACTTTTTAAAATACCTAAATGATTCTATTTTCCCAAAATCCTTCATTTAATTTTTTTTTTCAGATTTTTTCGAATATCAACACATTGCACCAAATCATATATCATTACTCAAAATTAAATATTCACTCATAGTAGGAATTTATAACTCTACAATTCATTTAATGATCATATTATTGACTAAACCCATGATACTAAGATTCCAAATCCTATAAGTGTCTATAAAACACTTATGTACCCAACTCCCTAGAAACTTGAAGTTCAACATAAAATGGTCAGTTATGTATTCATATTCTCTACATTTTATGTTATAAAAATCCTACCGATTTATATGATTCCAACTCAAATAATAAATTATATTGAGTTGAACTCCCAGATAGAAAACCAATACCAAGTAAAAGATGAACCAAGACTTAGACCACCTGTTCTATAATGGAAGGACCAAGATGATACCAGTTTTCTTAAATAGATTTTGGACCAAAAAAACTGATACCACTTATTTCAAATAAATTTTGGATTGAAAAAAATTAATACCACTTGTAACCTACCTCTTATTCTCATTTTATTGGGAAGGTTGAGAAACATTAATTGGCCTTAATAAACTTTCACAAGATGCCAAAGTCACAAAACAAATGCCTAATGGATTCAATATATATGAGGGACGATTTTCTATTTATGAATAAAATTACTAAATAAACAATATATAACCTAAATAATCATTATATGATGCATGATAACAATAAAAGGCAACTTAAAATTTTATTTATCAAAATAAAACTAAAACCATGTACCAAAATAGAAGACTACAATATCAAATTAAATATTGGAAGACTACAAGACCAATAAATCTCAAGGTTGACCAATGACAACTCAATACTCAAATAAAGATCCATTATACAACTCCACAAGGTATCCTAAGTACCATGAAGTGTTTATAAATATGTGTGATACCTTAACTTGACACATGTCTTGATAAACAACATCTACAAAAAACTAAAGTTTTAAAGTAGGGGTGAGTAATGAAACTCAATAGATTTTACCCAATGACTTCCCTACTCACGACACTAGGAGAGAACATGTTATCCCATTTATATAAAATAGTTTATATTTAACAATTTATAATAAAATTTATATCAAAATATAATCGTGTTCCAATGAAATATAGTTTTCCTAAACAACACTAATTTACAAGGAAAACATTCCAAAAATGTTTCAAAACCACTTCATTAATTCCACTTTGGCATACCCCATTCCAATCCACACATCCAAACAACTACACATGAATGCTTATTTATGAAAGTTCTATACTCATGAGTGATTTATCATCAATATACCAAGTCATCACAAGTTAATTAAATTCCATTTTCCATTATACATTTGGCACATAACACAAGGTCATATTTTCACTAAGCCTTATAATGCGGTATGAACACACACACCAAGTATGCTAACAAAAATTCAAATATAATCGTGCCAAAACTATTTTAATGAAACATCATTTTTATTGATTATTTATTAAATAAATTAAATCACTCAACTATTTCAAATAAAAAATTTAAAATCATTTATCCAATCAATTTTCACCATAATTCCACGATTTAACAAAAATCTACAAACCATCACTAAAGAATTTTTTTACTAAGATTTGAAAAAAACTCAAAATCAATTTCAATAAATTTAATAAATTTTAAACTAATAATTCAATTTATAAATAGAGGATTTGATAGTGAATCCACCTTCCTCTGGTTTAAAAAAAACAATGAACTACACAAAGAACACCAAAAAAATCAGGATAAAGCTCCACGAACCCACCTTAGATATCTTCCACTATCATAAAACAAGAACAAATTAATCATATTTAGCATGAAATATCATAGAGATACCCAAAATGAATATAGATATATAAAACCAAGAGAGATCAAGAAGAGGATCTAAGAAAAATAAAAAAGAACAACGAAGAACAATCACCTTATGTGAACATCCAGATTCATAACACTAAGGAATGTCTCTAGATTACATTCAATTCTACAGGGATCTCTTTTCCAAAATTTTTAGAGGGAAAACTCCAAAGTTTGGGCCATTTTGGGGAAAAAATGAGGAATTAAAACATTAAATCGGCCTAAATCCTCTTTTTTGGATCTAGTTTTTAAAGTGTGCATGGTTATTCCCACGTTTAGGAAAACCAAGCGCTAACTATGAATAAGCTACTACCTCAAGGGTTGATATTCACAAGATTGGTGCCCAATGTTTCCAAAACATGCACCAACCATGCCAAATCCCATTGTCCAAAAAAGCACGGTTTCTCCTAGGATTTTGTATGTTTTGGACAAACTGTGCACGACCTGTGTTCCCCCTTTAGCCATTGTCTCAATATACACAATTTCTTGTAGGTGTTACATGATTTTCCCAAACTGTGCACCTAGAGAAAATCCAGAAGACACTCCAAAAGTTCTCCAAACTCTCCTACACTTTTCCCATATACTTTATATATATAAAAATCATAAATAAAGGGTTACCTAATTAGAACCAGGGGTGCTAAATAGATCCTAGGTGTTGATTATTCCAATTAATATAGAAATATAAATGAACCATTCTTATCAGGTTATGATAATTCTATCCAATATATCATTATTTATATGGTTAGATTTAAATTTTAGGGAAATATCATCATTTATTTGGTAATGTTGGAAAAATTAATATTATTTATTTTCTTTGAACCACCAAATGTTGATCGAGTAGGATTTAAGTGAGATATGTTAGTGTGGGTTATTATGATGTGTGAGTGTCTAAGAGAAGATAATATATGACTTTCTAAAATTTATTAAATTTTCTCATAATCATTGTTTTTACTTATAGGAGTCAAACATTTCCCTTGGGTGAAGACCTAGCAAGTTTCCCTATTCACCTGGTAACTCAGTTCCATGAGATACAAGGTAGGTCCTTTTTATTCCTCATGAGTTAGGAAACTCATGAAGTATAGACTGTGTAATTACCTAACCAAGATACCCCACTAAATACTTCAGACAAGGTAATCATAGAGGTAAAGTGTGCCTAAATGTATTTCAAATAATACAAAAAAGATATGATTGATTGAGTCATACCATTGGGTAGACTATTCCTTCAATGAGATAAAACACAAATGATTCATATCAGAATAAAAAAAATTTAATGATTCTTTTATATATTAGACATATCAATATATGAATAAATTAATGAGCCACTAATGAGAATCTCATACTCTATTATATGAAAATAAAATAATAGTCCATGTGAAAAATTTATATTTTTTATTCCTAATAACAAAAGTAAAAAATAATAAAAAATAGAATAATAAGTATATAAGGATAATATAAAAAAGGATTATATCATATAAGAATTTACCACATTTAGATATCTCAAGTTCACTGAAAATTATTTCAATGAGAAAAAAACTCCCTCAAGGATCTATTACCTAAAATTGTAATATAAATATGAAGTAGCCTTACCCATTAACACTAGGAACCTTAACATGTTCATGGGTAGGGGTGATTACATATACACCACATGATTCTTTCATTATCATTATACATCTGAGTGCATATGATAAATGTGGTTTCATTTTCTATGCTTGTGGGTAACACTCAAACCTTACTTAAAACATAATTAGGAATTATTGAGAGACACTTAATACAATAATATATTATATAAATATAAAAACATAAATATATTAGACAACTCACTTACCTAGAAAAATAAAAACAATACCATTTCATATTCTTAAACAAAATGCCTAAAATAAATATTAAAATTTAATCCATAATAAATATTTTAAAAATAATTACAATATAAGGTTCCAGACCTAACATACTATGAAATAAAATATGAATAGGGTGGAAACAAATAAGTGTAATCTAAAGTGATAAGACGCACTAAGAGATATAAAAATCTCAATATTATGCCATTTTCACCCTGAGAAAATCATTCTTTATATACAAATAAAATAATTTTGATAAAAATTCCAACACAAGGGATGTCTTCCAACAATATTGGTGGTACCCTTAAGAGAAAATAAACACTCATATGATATGTAAGTTATTAAATATAAATGTTTCATTGGGTCATCATCCATAAATTTGATTTATATTAGTACCTTCAAAATCCTCCACATCCAAACAAATTTTATGTTAGAAATATTTTTGAGGATCGATATAGAAACTTGAAAGGATACCCAATTCACATGATCTATAATAAAAAAATTCATTTCCAATGATCTTTGAACTAAAATGGATACTTAATAATCTTTCTCTACCAATGAGGGTAATCAAAAGAGTGCTTCTTAGAACAAATCCACAGAAAGAAAAATAACCCAAATACTCACCCAGTCTTGGAAAATCTCACCAAAAAACAAATAGTAAACTATGTTATCTCATTAGGTCAAATAACCTACCTTACGAAGGTTTTGACAACCAGAAATAGCGTGCAAGTGTCCATATCATTCCTATTGAGTCCTCATGAAAATGGTCTTCATGTGTCCATTTCAATTTTCTTGTGTCCCCATGAAGGACCACAACCCATCTTTAAGAATTTCAAGAAAAAAATAAATCAAGAACAAAAAATTAAAGGGAAGAATGTTTAGATAATATGTTTATCCACATGTGAGTCTATCAATGTAACATACTGAAAATTCTGATCCACGAATAGGTAAACTATGTATTTAACCATGCACAAAACAATTTAACTATGACACTCATGTATAACAGTTTTTTAAATAGAAATTTTGACCATTTTAAATTAATTCTATTTTAGAGACCCCTTTACCCCATAATACACCCGAAAAAACATAATGAACCTTTTTCATTACAAATTAAACTCATTATAAAAATCTATAACACATAAAAATATTCCAAGTTCAACCTTTACAAAACTAGACTAATGTTCTATAATTTAATTTCCAAACTAAAAATACAAATCCAAAATCATACCCCAATATGAAAAATTCCAAACCATTTACCTCATATACCTTTAGATTGAAAAAAACATAGAATAATTATAATATCATTAAACTAATACAAAAATAGAAAAAAAACAAAGAATAATTATTCATAAGTACTTGATTCATCAAAAATAAAAAAACCAAACATCATCCAAGAATAAGTAATAATAATAGAAGGTAAATAAAACTAAAAAAACACTTCTATTATACCTATAAAATACATCATAAACAAAACACATTATCAAATAATACCCCACTCCTATAAAAAAGTTTTACGAAACCAATGAATTCAATAAAAAGAAACCATCTCATTTCAAACAATTAATCTCTCTAATCAATCAAATTTTCTAAAAATTTATTTAAATAACCATGAACCAAAAACATTATAAACTTCATTGATAAAATCCTATAAAATCATTTTAAAAAATACACTTTTTTATCATGAAGAAAATTATATATTAATTTAAATCAAATCAATCATTTAGAATAGAAATCCCACTGATTCATAAAGTGTATTGTTTATACATAGATAATCATGTACTCAACAGAAATACCATTTATCCAAATATATATATTAATATGATAATTTTAAATTATTCAAAGTCATATCTCACTTTATAAGACCTTTAAGTCATTTAAGATTAAATACTAGTACCAGAAACTCAAAATAAATTCGGATCATAATAATATCCATGATAATAATTTTTTAAAAGCATACATAAAATATGTTGTCTTATCACATTATTAGAAATTTATTAAAAAACCCAATAAAAGAGTTTCAAACTACCTCTTTGAACTTTTATAAATTCAATAATCCATGTTCATGTATATTAAATAATTAATCAAACCCCATTGGACCAAATTCCCTATGTTTCATCTAAGGAACTTATGGAAATTATATAAAATTTATATAAATTATTGAGAACCTCACAAAGAAACTATGAGGTAGTAAATAAACCATTAAATACATGAAAAACCATCCTATAATATATTATTAGTATCCCAAAACAAAGGCCCCAAGGTTTAAACGGGTTTCACCATGATTTGATGAAACTCTCGAGCCCAAATCCTTAGATCCACCTTGGGAAATCAAGAAAAATGGATAAAATAAGAAAAATGTTAATGAAATAAGTATAAAGGGGTATAAATTTTATATAAGAGGTAAGAGTTGAATAAAAGAGCCCAAAAATTATAATAAATTACTAAAAAATATAGGTATCACATTTTAACGATGATGTTGTGGTGGTAAGGGGTGTTTGGTGTTGAAAAGTATATTTTAAAGGCCTTTTAATGGATTCATGGGTAGGTTTCATGGGTAGAGAAATATGTACTAACTCATATAACCTACTCTAACCTCCTAGAAGGGTTAAAAATTTTAAAATTCACTTTAACAAACTATGTTTTGAAGTTGAAAACCTCAAAAAACTATTCTAAACATACAATTCCACCCTATTTTACATTTAAATAAAAAAATTATATACTTCTAAATAAATCATTAAAAGGATTTTTACAACATTTAAAGAAATTAATTTCATTTGAATCAAAAAGAAATTTCATATACTATAATTCACTACTTTCTATTAGTTTCTCTGCTTAACATTACTAAAAAACTCACCACCTTTAATTTATCTCATACTTTGACTTATTTATCAATTTAAAGTGAATAAAACTCCTTAAATTTATCAATAAAATCTCTTCAAAATAAAAAAAAATCTCATATTTCCACAAACTGGAATATATTTAATTTAATCATAAAAACGTGTGGTATTATAATATTCTCACTCTAACACCTTTCTTCCATGGATATAACAACTAATGAAAAGGTACTCAATATCCCCAGTTATCCCTGATCATAATAAATCCCAAAAAATAAAAATCATCACCAAACCTTAACTCATGTCCCTTAATACACTTCTTGAATACAAGCATCCACTCAAGAACAATTATTCATGATATAAACTCTCCATCCCATTGATCCATCCTAGTTCTCCAATAATTCCCACATATACTATAAACTAACTCTTATTAACTTAAAATCATCAAACCTTACGTTACAATCTTGTATAAAGACTCACCTAACCCTAACTGTATCATGTTACTCTCAAGTGAAAAAATTTTAATATTGATATTTTGATCTGTAATAAAACAATCATTCAAAATTCAATAGGGTATACCATCTAATTATTTAAAATAAATATGTGATGGTTCCACATCAGCATTCACCAATTTCGAAACCAATTTATACAATATCAACCCATCCAAAAACTAACTGAGTGTTTTTAAAATATTATTAGTTTTAAATGGGGTTTTTGTTAAATTTACCTCCCTTAGAATATTTAATAACTCACACCAGTCTAAAACATCATTCAAAATATCTAAGATAAAATGAACATTTCTAAATCATTGAATAAAGATAAATAAATGTTTTAAACATTTATCCTTACGTAATATTTCAAAAAATTTTAACTTTACCATCCATTTCAGCTGAAACCAACCAATAAATCAATTTTAAACTGACTCACATTTCCCCACATGCATTACGTTTAAAAAATAAAAATCTTTTACAATTTTTTAAAAAATAAACTAGTTATCTATTTTGGAAAAATAAATAGAAATCACATTTATTCATATATTGAAAAATGTATGTAAAATTCTACAATCTTAATGCCTGATCAAATGAAAAATTTTAATCATAAAAAACCTACTCTCATTTACCAAGTCTTTTCTATTCCATATTAGTATTTTTGACTAATTCAATATTAATAAATGATGTTCCTAATCGCAACAAAAAACATTCCCCAGTAACTTAGTTATTGGGAATTTATGTACTATATAGGAACAAAAAATATACATTTCAATTATAAAAATACAATCTCAACCAATCAAAAATTTAATTATTAAAATATTATTTCATTGATACCATTTTAAAATGACCCAAATGAGATATTTCACATAATACCTATGTTAAGGATGATGAAAACCTCATTCACACCTCTATATATGTCAGAGTCTATTCATTAGTAATGTGGGATTTAATTATACCATTGCGGTGGAAATTCCATCAATGAGTTAAGAAAAAAACGTGTCACCCTTGTTGCTATAAAAAGTATAACATTTCCCATGTGTATGAGATACATTCCAATATGTGGAAAAATAAAATAGGGATAGACCAATGGGTATCCCATAGACAAGTATGTATAAAATAAAATAATATGATCTATAAAAAAAACATATATGTTATCTCAATATTCAAAATAAATAATATAAAAAATTATAAAATAACATAACCATAAAGAAGATACACATAACAAAAAAAATAATGGCCTTTAGCCAAACTACTAATACATTATACTGATAAATCAGCCACTATGACCATTATTTCTATGAGATATGAACTCCATCAATGATACATTACCTAAACTTGTATATAAAAAAATAATATGACCTTCCCATCAACATGGAAAAAACACCCCATATTAATGGGTAGGGGTTGAGTCCAAAAACATAGTAGGCATCCCCATTATCAATAATACCTAGAGTGTATGTGAGATATGTGTATGTTTGTTATATGTATACAGGTGATTCTCAAACCTTCTTAAAATTAATGAAAAAAGTAAAAAACCATTTAAGTTAATAATATATAATTGAAACAAAAAATATAAGATAACCATATTGGTTGACTCACACACCTCAAAATATACAACAACCCATGCCCAATCCTCATAATAAAAAACTAAATCAATTATGAAATGATAATACCCAATTATATAATCAATAATTATTATAAAAAAAAGTTAAAAACCCAAAATAAAATGAGATAAAATTGTAAGATAGTGGAATCAAGTGAGGGATAAATCAGGGTTCTAAAAAACTAAGAGATATACTCACACTAAGACCATACCAACAATAACATATGACAATCATTCTTGAAACAAAAAATAAAAATAAGTTTTCTAAAAAAGATCACCAATAGGGTGGATTTGAATGGATTTATAATGATCTATCACACTCCAACTGAAGATAAAGAAATATATTGTTGGAGAATTTAATGACCCTAGGAGAAAATATATGCTTTCATGATCAAAATGATACAAAATTAAAATCACCCTTGAAGTGTTATTCCCTCATCTCCATGTATATAAGGTCCTCCCAGATACTAAAATTCAAAATATTTTTTATATCATCCATATAATTGAGGTTAAATAAATAAACTAGAAAATTACCAATGCATATGACCTCTAATCATAACTAAATTCTGTTTCCTTGACATGTCATAATAAAATAGTTGCACAACATCTTGTATATATACTCAAGGATAAATAGAAGTCACTTATAGAAACTACTCCCACTATTTAAAAAAATATCAATTATTCTTTTAAACATGGAGAGAATCATTGATGAAATAAATAGATAAATCACTCATCCAATTATCCATATGTCCTAACTTACAAAGGGTCATACTCCCAACTATGGTTTATAACCACTCATAACCACGAAATCAAGTACTTATAATAGTCTAAAACTCATATATAAGTGGTTATTGATTAAAATATATCAATGAAATTAAAATATAGTAATTTATGATTTGTATAAAAGGTCACTAGGAAATTTAGCCTCCATTTACTTAAGATACTTGGTTAGGGAAACTATGTTTCTAACCATGAACAAATACCATTAACCATAAAATATTTTTTTGACACAAAATTTTAATAAATTTGCCTCTTAACTAATTGGAAAACCAAAATACCCCTTAATAAATAAATAATATGTAAGAAACCATTCTTTGTTTTAACCCAAACACATTCAAAAAATCAATTTCTATTGAGACCAAGAGATTATTAAGATTTTGAAATATAGAGTTATTATATCCCTGGGGAAATTTATATAACACATAGTAGAGTCTAAAAATATAAGAATATGAAGAAGGATTACCTAAAATTGTGGTATTTATATGGGGATAAATATGAAATAAGTTATGGAGTATATATATTTTGTTAATTTTTTTAATTCAATAATAATTTTTAAATGTATATAAAATAAATTTTATCATGAGAGGTAAAGATTATTTGGAAGTATGGAGGAATTTGAAATAATTTTAGAGGTATAGGGATGAAATTTGGAAATGTTTCATGCTGAGTATATTTGGATTTAAATATTATAAAATTTTTCAATACATAATTTTAACCCTAATACATAAGGGAAACCTAAATTTTTTGAATGACATGTAAGGGTAACCTGAATTTTTCCCACGATATGTAAGGGTAACCAGAATTTTCAATATGATATGTAATGTTAACTTGAATTTTTTATATTATATGTAAGGCTAACCTAAATCCTCCCAATTATACATAAGGGTTACTCTAAAATATATAGTGAATTGTAAGGGTTTATTTATAAGTAAGGGTATATAGAGTCATTGAAAAAAACTAAGTGTGATGAATAGGGGAAGCAATTGAAAAGTAATCACTTGAAAAGTGACACATTTGATTTGGATGATTCATATGGGATCAAAACTCATCGAAAAATCTTATTAAATAGATCAAAGTTTGTTGATAATTCTATGGTGATCCATGGGATTATATTTAAAATACAATATGTTGAAAAGTAGTTAAATGAAGTTACTTATTAGATTTTTAAATTTAAAATGTGAATTTGAAGAGGGAAGATCATTATTGCTACTATAGATTATATTTATTACTAATATGAAAATATTTAATATGGTTAAATAAAAATTTGAAAACTAATATAATAAAAAAACAAGGAATGGGAATAAGATTTCGGTTTACTATCCATTTTTAAATTCCAGTTTGAGTGTGAGAATTGTGAATGAAAATTTTTAACAATAATAATATAGAGTTGTGGTGTTTCATGAATAGGTTTTTTATTTCTACTAAAAATTGATTATAATTGTTTTTATAGGAGAACATTATACAAATCTAGAGACAATTTTGGGTACCAAAAGTTCTAGGATATACTCTGTTAATTGTATCAAACAATATGATTCTAGTGTATTGTTTGATCACCAATTTTAACAGGTCATGATAAGTATGTAACTGCTCGTTTTAAGAAATTATCCTTATAAAAAAATATTTTACCTATTATATTTGTGATTTGGTATGTGTGATAGTGATCTAGTAAGAGGATTAATTTCATTTTTACTACTATTTTGGGATGTTATAAAGGGGACTAAAAATGTTTTGTCACATAGTAAATAGAACAATTCAGGGTTTGGACAACCCACACATGAGGGAAGGATCAAGTTTCAAATGATGGGATTATTTATGACATTTCTATTATAGTTGATTAATGTTTTACCTTGAGTGATTGGTGTATTTCCATTTCTTACTAATTTTTTTTGTTTTTACCCTTTGTTAGTATGGAAAAGATATATTACCACATGAATCGTTTTAAGCACATAGAAATCCACATGACATGTATATTACATGTCGTGTAGTTTTCATTGCCTAAACTTCTGATAATTGATAGATTTACCTTTTTTGAATTTTCATAATGTCTAAATTTAAATTTCATTCTTAGTCATATATTTTTCTGTGTGATTAATCTATACGTTTTCCTATATAATATGATTTTGTGATTTTATTCTTACATGCATGTGTTATTATTTTGATATCATGGATTGTTATAATTATAATACATGATTGGTTATTAAAGTGTCTTCATCATCCTAAATGGTGTTTTCCCATATTCTATGATGGTGGAACCACAATTAACTAATTATGACATGTTTTATCCATGGTCTATTCGTATTTTGGGCTAAATATTTATGTTTTTTATTAAATGAGTGTCCTTAACAACTTATAAAGTGTATGGGACTTTATGAATTGGGAAGGGTAACAAATATAATCAAACAATTATACATTAATTTGTTATATTTGAGACTGAAAATGAAAGATCAGTTTTAGTGACAAGAATAACCATTTTAAATTATAAAGGTAAATGCCTATATAATTTGGTAATCACGAGTCATCTAACTAAACCTTTGTATATGTAAAATTGAAATTCTTATAGAATATGGTTTCCTTAATGAATTATACTACATATTGTTTGGCCATGACTATTCATATGACTAAATTTTAAAAAGAATAACTAAACTGAATAATGTCATTTGGGGCATGTTTCTTATGAGATAAATCTATCATGGATGTTTTTAATTTTGATTATTTAACTATTATGAGTTTTATTTAACTCATCCCAAATTTGTATGGTGGGACCCTTGTAGGTTTCCCTAATCTTTTTTTCCTTGAAAATTAACCCAATCGGGGTATACATGTGCTATATGGAATAGTTATTTAATGTGTATATATCTAATTATATGGTATTACATGTAACATATGGTGGAATATTATTTAAAAAATACTTTTTTTTGATAAAAGAAAGTTTATTTGATTTTGGGATTTATTATTATGTGAAATCAGTTAGTTAAAATTCCAATCCCAACCTTAATAGATTTTTTCTATATAGCTTGGAAATCACATTTTCTTTAAAAAAACCTATCCCATGTGAACCTTATACAATTTTTTTGTTAAATGATAATTATGAGATAATTTCCTTATTATGCTTCATGGTGATAGACAAATAAAGTACTAAGTACTATTTTACTTAAAATTTGTACCTGATAATCCTAATATAGAAACTATTTTAAATGTTGAAAGTAATGAGAATTATTTAAATTCCTTAAAATTTAATCTGTTAGATGATATTATAGTAATGACCATCATGTCGATGTATGTTTTAAATTATTTCTGGAGAGTATCCTTGAATGGGAATGTAAACGTTGTTGTGGAACTCAAATGAATTATTCTTATGTTGTGTTGGACATAGTGTTTAGGTGGTAATGCATAGTGGTGTTTTCAAGCATGTTTTTTTTCAGATGACGTATTATATAAGTAAGGGGATAACCTGGTGTAGGTAGAACCCATGGAATTGAAATCATTGCAAAAATGTTTTTAGAAATATCAGATGTAAGGGGTCGTATGGGTGATGGTTGTTTTGAGTAGGACTCTAGATAATGAAATGATGCCCCTGAGTATATGATTAGTTATCTAGTGATTTGAACCTCAAGAGTGTATTAGTGTATGTAGATAAATAGTAAGTTTCATATCTTTATTCTTAACATTATCATTATAAACCTGTAGGGAGAACTCCCTTATTTAGACACTTGAAAGGGATTAGGTAATAGTAGGTTGATACATGGCATGTGATTCCATATACCTTATTCATAGG
The DNA here is from genome assembly GCA_963277665.1 of Viscum album. Lineage (NCBI taxonomy): Eukaryota > Viridiplantae > Streptophyta > Magnoliopsida > Santalales > Viscaceae > Viscum > Viscum album. Next base: position 1,537,571,539 of record OY728152.1, read on the forward strand.
TTTGACCCTCATAGATCGATGATTCTTTACATAATTCAATTTTACATGTTCGAAAGAGAGTTTATAGACAAGTTATATGACTTGTAATTGAGGCCCTTAAATGGGCCATGGTTCTTGTGAAAGATGTCTTCGGGCTATGTGGATGACCTTGATGCCCTTACATTTGATTCAGACCCTAGTAGGTCATAATTCAGTTTATTCTAGGGGAACTTTTCATAGTGGTTGGCATTAAGATTAAATTTTCCTTAAAGGCAATTAGAATGGTTTTACGCTTATTATGATTCTAATGAATGATTGGGGAATAGGGTTTTCATTAAATTTATAGGGATTCATGGGTTTCCCATGAGGCACCTAGGGTGTTTGGATATTGAAATTTTCTCCAATGGGTAGGATCTATAGAGTTCATATACCAATTGGACAATGTTCTTGTTGTATATGATTTAGATTTTGAGAATTAATCCTTAAGGCTGGAGGTCATTCGATAGATCACTGAACATGTAGGTTCTCTATTTTAAAGGGTATTTTGCTGGATACTTACGGAATAATGAGACTGACATTCCTTATAGAATAATCAACATATCCTTCTTGATAAAAAACTCATAGAACCCCGAGTCAGATTTTGGATTGAGTGGTATGGGATGTACACCCACTAAAAATGGTGAGTTTAGCTTGTTCCTGTTGTGTGTGATAACTGTTTATAATTTAACATCAATTAATGGCTGCGTGTGATCTAAGGACTAATGGTTTTAAAGGAAGTGATGCTTATGAGCATGGTGAGTCGAAGATTTGGGTCAATTAAAGGAAGTTCCTAGGATGGGGGATAATCTAAGACTGACTATGTTATATGAGATAGTTTAATCATAGGTGTAACTTGAAATGAATCATCAAGAGGAATGGTGTTAGGGGTTGGTAAAGGACAATATTGCATATTTTATGGAACTGTGGCTCGGTAGGATCAATACACACCCATCAATAAATTATCAGTGTACTCATGGTGTAGAGGTGATAATTCCCCTTATCAGGACTTCATCCTGAGTATATTGAGAGAGAATCGACTATACATCGTGCTACCTAGATACCTTTAACTATTTTATAATATAATAACTACATTGGATTATGATTAGTAAGTGATTTAAAAGAAATCCATTTGGTATGTTGTACACCATTGTCCATTTAAGGGTATTGAACCTTGTTATGAGTTGCATCTCGACGTTCATTGGGGGAACTATTATTGGGAAGCAGGAATAAGTATTTGGAAACGTTTAAATTGGTAAAAATATAGAATGGGTTCTTATATTAGATGTTCTATATGTTATATCTTGGCATGGGTAGTAAAAATCAGGTTCTATTTTCCTTAGTGAAATGACAAGGATGCTTCTAAGGTGGAGAGTGGTACATTGGTCACTGGTAGTTGATAACCATGTGAGAAAGGTCACGTAATATTAATATTGGTAATAGGATGGTCATTTTGGAACTCATATTGCATTGAGTGAATAAGATAATTAATGACTAGAATCCTTGGTAAATTTCAAGTATGAGATCAATTACGGTTTCATGTGAAATATAGATGTGTACATTAATCACATGGTATCTTATGAAGATATCTATATAAAGGATTATGATTAGTTTTGGGGTTGGTGATTTTTCATGATGACTCTTTTTTGTAGGAGGTGATTCAGCCAGGAGACATCGTAAGATTTCAGGTTAAGACATCAGTGAGAGTTCTTAGAACAATCTCGGTACTCCTTAGAATAATGCTTAATAATTTGGTTTTGGTGAGGTATAAGTCATAGGAGATGAGAATATTAACAATATTCTATCAGATTTCATTATTGAGGAACTACATTAGGCACACTGTTGGGATGAGACAGCTACAACATAAGGGCTTGGCCAGGGGCTTTCAAGGAAATACTAGTTTGACCAATTTGAGGCGGTTCGATTTGGGGTTTGACCATTTCAATAAAATATTGGACCAAAATTAATTTATTTATAGGTTATTTCATAAACATGAATAGGGTATTTCTAGGATACTAAGTATGTGTACAAGAAGGCAGCTTCAAGGGTGGTAGAACTATGACTCGGAGTTGGTCCTGAGAAATTCTAGAACCTATGGTGGGGAATTCCATAAAACTATTTATGGAAAGAGGTGATGAAATGATTGCGTCTTTGTGATGAATAGATCATGAAAGTTCCATATTAATGTTTCAATCATAGTTTTGAGAATTGGATTGAGTTTCAGTAGATTAATTATTGTGTGCTTCATGTGATTCGGGGATGTACATTAGGAATTTCGAAACACAATGTGACCATTTGAATGAGACTTCATGGTATGAATTAGTAAGGTATTGTTTCTATTGGTTTTACCAAATATTATTGGGTATTAGAAGTTCCAATATGTGTATATTATAAGGTACTAATTTTTGTTCTATAAAAAAATTCTAATGGAAATTGAATTTCCATTTAGTGGATGGGCCAAATATTAAATTTATCCTCTGATTGAAATTATAGGAGTTGGATTACTTAAGAGTGATTTTTTTGGAATAGGTTTAAGGCCTGATAGGTTTCTCAAAATTTTGGAAGAGTTTTAGAAGTTCCAGGTTCTGAAAAGAAACTTTTTTGGGAGAAACATATAGGCACACATAGTTTTTTAAACCATGAAACCACTAATAAAATTCAGGTGGCCCAATAAAAGGTGTAACAAAGTTTTTTTAACAATGAAAGGTGGGGTGTATGACCATGAAAGAGACCTGAAACTAGTTTCAGAGGTGGGAACATGGGATACAAGTGGTTTTCCAAATAATGTGCCCAACCCACATGGTTAGTACCACATAACCAGTAGAAATATACAATACAGTCAGCCCAAACCTTATGGAAAAAATGTATAGAGTGTGTCTCTTGAGAAATAAAAGACGCGCAGTTGGCACACAGTTATCCAACCAACGTAGTCAAAGTGTGAACCTCTTTAAAAGGTGAGAATTTACTGATTTTCCCCTATGCCCTTAAATAGGGTTTAACCTATTTTTTATCTCTATATTCTCCTAGAAATCCCTCACATACACCTCTCTATCAGATCGACCACCATGATGGATCTCCCTCATTTGATCTCTGAGTCAAATGCTTTCAGGAGCATTTGAAGTGTATAGGCATATTTTTCAATCATCACCTTCTTTTCTGTGTTTCTATTATCATATTAGAAGTTATTTATGTGTTATCCAAATTTTCAAATTTTCAATGAATTTTCCAATTCATCTAATTTAAATAATTTTGGATCAAATAAAAGACTTATTTTGGATGAGTGGGCCATATTAAGAATGACGTAGGTGGTCTATATGATTTTTGTAAAAGTTACAAATTTTTTAAAGTATGGTCATTTTGCTGTATGCTATACATTTTCATGAATTCAACCTAAATTATGAAATTCCTTAAATTAATTACTTACACCTTGTTTAGACATTCAATTAAACCCTCATATATAGTTATATTTTAGTGACCTCAACCCAAACAACTATGAAGGTGATTTCGAATAATTTCCCTTAAAATTACCGATTTCATATATGGTTAAAAAACCTCTTAGAGTGTATTGTTTGATGCTCAAGTTTATAATACTCTATCACTATTTTGAATCCCCTTCTTATATGTTATGACTATCCTTTGTGGAATAAATTATTAAATTGAATTCAATGAATGGTATGATGATAATGCCTCTATCTTCTAATAAAAAAAATCCTTTGAGGTGTGCTATCTTATCTAACAAAAAGGGAAAATTTATTAAGAATTCTCAGGACACATATGGAATGTTTTTATACATGTCCTTATTTATCATTTATAATTGAATTTTAATATGTAATGTTCATGAACAAAATGTTTTTCCTTATTTATGATAAAACCAAATTGTATAATTATATTTAATGAAGAGTGAATGGTAAGACAATCTCATTTACCCCTTCTTGGAATATATGATTGAAATGATAAATATTATATTCTTGAACTATAAATGGGTATGGATTACCTTATTTCTCATTGGGATTGAGTCCCTTATTAATCAATGGAATATAATCCCTTATCAAAAATGGCCATTGAGTACCTTATTCTACTTTGATCGATGGAAATGGAATCCCTTGTTACACATGATACTCTGGCATAGCATCCCTAATTTCATATGATTCTCGGACATGGAATCCCTTATTACACATGATACTCTGGGATTCCATCCCTTTATTAAAATGTGATACTTATTATATTTTCCTTATGTGTATGATTAAAAACTAAGCCACATTTCCACATTGGTCCATATAAATATATGTATGCATACTCCCTTGTATTATTATATATACATGATTGCATGTTCAGAGAAATTACATCTTAGGCTAAAGTAGGTATGGTCAACAATTAATCCTTTTAGAAACCTGAGCATAACTTGATCATAGTTATATATTTATTTACTTAAATATTTACTAAATATTGATTATACCTTCACAATACTTATTTTATAATCATGGACTAGATTTCATTAGATGTCATTGGTAGTGGCCTACTAAGTATATATCACACCCTATTTGGACCGCTGATTGGTACATGGATATATTATCTCATAACTTCACGTCAAGACCCTGGATTATGTGGTGTCTTGTTATGCCTGTACATGGTAGATTAGGAGAACATGACATATTTATCACTCCGGATTATCCTAGACATATCCTTTGAGCCTTTGGTATTTTTTCATGTTGTATATTTACCATCTGGTGTATTTTATAGTTCTTGTACTTTGAAGAATGTTCATTCATGGTACATTATTTATTATTTATTGATTAGAAGTTATTATCTTCCACCATTTTCCTTATTCATTTATCATCATCCTCCACTATTTACCACTGATACATAGTGTATAGTCTCCCCCCTGAACCTCCATTAGAACCTCACTATGTGTGGGTAACCTTTTGTATATAGGGATTCATGCTTGAGTTCATATGAATAGTTGAATCAGGACACTTTTTAAGTGGTTCTTAGGTGAGGATGTTACAAGAAGATATAAAAATATATGTAGGTACCATAATATTAACAGTTTTTACAAAAATCTAGAAATCTATATATCTTGTATGGAAAATGAATTTGTTTTATGATTATCACATAGTAATTATATTCTTAATTTATATTGAATATATTTATCATAGGATAGTGACTATCTGATAAACTAGAGGAGAAAAAAACATTCATTTGAAATATTTAGAATTGATTTGGTAGGTTGAATGAAGGTATATAATATTATTGAAAATATATTTGATCAAACCCAATTGAAGTTCATTTTAGATTTGGTATCACATTAAGAAGTGATTATAGATACATTTTTTTACTGAATTGATCTCTATGGTTTTATTTATCGGTATAGACCATGTGAAAATAGTGTTGGGTTGTTGATCACATATTAATATGGAAAATGTGGAATCACCAATATCTCTTGGACTGAAATGAACAAAATCAAAGTGAAATAAAAAAGGATTAAAGAAGTTTCCTAAAATTATAAGGGTTGGTAGGTCAATAAAAGAAATACCTCCCTCACATCCATGGTCTATAAATAGTGAAAAACCTTTCCATTTTCATTTTTATTCATTTAAGTGAGAATAATCACATTGGCATTATAAGTGAATTTCTAATTTAAAACTAATACAAAGGTGAAGATTGAAGTGACCTTTGTATTGAGGTTTAATTTTTTGTCAATAGAGTTTTTGAAAGAAATCAATATGTGTTGAATTGATGGGTGATGTAAATAGAATCCACCAATTGAATAATGTGAAGGATTACCATGTATAATTTTTAGAGAAAAATAGTGTTTTTTATATGGTGATTCCATGGAAAATAAAAATACATCGGATTATTGATTGAGCTAGTGTTCATGGAATCAAGAAAAGTATTCATGGTACGAGAATTCATGTCTATAATATGGTACAAATTAAAGAATTAAGTTGACTCTTGGGGAGATTTGATATTTATAAAATAAGTTTAATAGATAACTACAATTTAGAGAAAACTATCTTGTTGTGTCATTTTAGTTAATTTATAAACTTAGTGAAGAATTCATTTTTCTGATGGTTTGAGTTTGCCAATGTCTAATAATTTAAGAATGGTTGAGTCTATACCTCATAAGGATGGTAAATCTATCTATAATTTTTTGAAAATCTAACTTTTAAAGTTAAAATACAACCCTCTAAATTTTGGGATAACCTGAGGTGGTAAAATTTAGTGAGATATCTCATATGGTTGTGACAACAAGATCATAATGTGGATACATGTCCTGATAAGGTTCATAAATTCAACCATATGTTTGAGGCATTGTCACTGTATAATTGAGATAATGTCATTGTAAGGTTGATAATAACCTTTATAAGGTACAATAAACCTTACAATGAGACCTCAAAAGGAACGACTTTTTAATGTACATGTATAAATATAAGGTTTATCACATGGGTAGATTTTGTGAAAAAATCTGAGAAAATGATTAGATTTTAAAATTCAAGATTATAAGGTGGAAATAAATTTAGATGTTTCCAGTGTTATTATTTCATGTAAAAACTAGATTAAGATATAATTAGATATTATTTAATAATTATTTAAATACAATTTAATGATATTAATTAGGAAGTGATAACTACTTTATTAAAGTTGTAATTTTCAAATGATAATATTTAAAACTCAATATTTATCATAAAAATAAAGAATAAAAAATTATTAAAGAAATTTTATTGATTGTTTTAAGCATCACAAGGTAAAATTTGAATCATGTTTTTTTGTGATAATAATATGTTTAAATTTTCATGGAGTACAAGGCATGATTAACTTTGATGAAGTTATTTTATCCTTAAATGAGATAAATTTCAGTCGAATAAATACATAATTAAATTTGTAGATTATAAATATGAAATTAAAAGATTGAAATATTAGAAAATAATTTTCAATTCATGTTGGAAAAGAGGCAGTGTGTGTTGATATTCTTGGTAAAATTTCCAAAATTTAAGTTTGAATCAGTGTATGTTTTTATTGAATCTTTCATGCTAGAAATGAGATGTTCCACACATCAAGATATCGATGTTTCATTTTTCATATTGAAATGAAGAATATTTAAATTCATATATTTATTGAGGTTTTATTAGAATAATATGATGAAGTAAATCCTTCTTTTGTAAATATATGAAGATATATTTGGTTAAGAGAGAGAAAATGAGAAAAGAAATAAAGGACATGAAATCTTGGAATTTTTAAGAGAATCGTGACAGATGCTAAGAAAAAATCATGTGAAATAGACCTGGAGATCATGGGGAAATGGATGTAAATAGAGAATTTTTATTTATTTCACATAATGATGTTTCAATTTATGTAAAATTTTATAAAAACATGAAAAATGAAATGGTGGATTTTATAGAAGTGCGTTTTCTCAAGAGAAAAAAGTGGGTTGAGAGAATATTGTAAAAAAGATGAGTGTGTGAAAGAATAAGTGATATCAAGGAATAATAATAATAAGAGATGATACAAAAATATGAATAAATAAATTCTTTATATTGATGATAAATAAAAAAAGAATATTTTGAAATGAACCTAATGAACCGATTTGTTGAAAAGAAGAATGAAGTAGCATACCTGTAATAATTTGGTGGTAGTGAGTAGGAATAGACTCATGGTTTAGTGGTTTCATGAATTGGAAAAATTATATATATGTTCTATTAAATTGAAATATTTCATGTGATATTTAATGGTATGTGATTATTGAAGAATAATTTAGGACTTATTATGGTGATCCTATATAAAATATATTGTTTATCGAGTCCTATGAGTCTGATTGGAAAAATGAGACTAATTTGATTGTTTTTTAGTAAATATATTTATTAATTTAAAGAGTATTTTAATTGAGGAATAATATCTATTTTTATGTAGTGAATATTTGTGTAAATTTTGGATCTATTTCAAAGTGGTTATAAGATTTACTATTTAGTGTTATTCCATTATAAAGAACCAATAAGCATAATAATTTCACTTATGTAATATTGTGAAAAAACACCTAGTGTAATCTAGTGAGTGGGTATAGGATGTTCCCTTACTAACACCACTTTTATTTATGATAATATTATATTATAAAATATGAAACTCATACATACTGAAAACATTTAGAAGTAGGATCGTAGAGAGGGGATAAACCTTGTAAAAAAATTTGTTCCACAAATTAAAATTTTACCTATAGTGGATATAGGTGCAAGCAAGGTTAAATAAGAAAATATTTATATAAATTAATAAAAAATATAGGTCCAAATACCAAAGGTCTTAAAAGATAAAATTACAAATTCCAATTTTATAAAAATTTTACCACACCCAATTCACCTCCCTCTAATATGTGTCTACACTGTTCCACTAGGACTAATTGGGAGGATATTCCTCCATTTTAAAAACAATGTTATGATATTACAGGTATTTTAGAGAATAATAGGTTGAATAAATTTAAGGTTGACAACACATTGGGATTATAAGTGGTAGAAGGGTTTGCAACATGGATACAAGTGGATACCACACTTATCATTTCTCAGGTAGGGGATGTAATTTTCCTGGATTTAGCCTTGGTTATTAAAGAGGGAGTTTTTATTTAAATAGGTTTCAAAGGGTGCATTAAAGTTGTTTATGGGAATCTTTATTCATGCAATTAAATTTATTATATTTTTATTTAAGGGGATATCTGATCATATGGACAATCTTCAACTTCATATGATTTTACTTCAAATGATCGATAAGTACAGAAAAAATGATTTTAATTACCCAAAAAACACTAATTTTTTTGGTTGGTGATGATTGTGATCCAAAGAAAATACTATTTGTTGATATATTATAGGATAATTATCTGGTTAAGAAGATAATTGAAGTTCATGATGATGATATCTGGTTGAAACTAGAAATTTAATACCAAGATAAAAAATCAGAGGTGGCTGCTGATCAAATATTGTCACTTATTGATGACTTGGTGTAATTTTTTAAAAATTCAAACAAGAATAAAGGTAAAAATCATGTCTTATAATTCATAGGTTTCATGGTCAATCGTTGAAAAAAGCAAGAACTTAAAAAAATATTTATGGATATAGTGTATATTAGTGAAAAGATCAATCACCAAAGATCTATCCTCAAACAATGTAGCTTATAAAATTTTAAAGGATAATTAATTAGATAAAATAAAAACTCGTTATTTGGATTTTATTATTCTATTTGACTTGGAAATGAACATTCAATATCCTATTTTATATCAAGTAAAATATGAGAAGAATAAAAAATGGGATAATTTTAATATTTTTATAAAAAATAACTTAAAAACTGTAAGTCTTCGTTAGATAAGAAAATATTCATTTGTGAAATAGGTATTAATGTTAATATTATTCTAGTAAAATAAATATGAGGAAGGATGAAATTTTTTCATAAATTTTAGGGTCCTATTTTAATAAACCTATATAAAAATACTTATGATTTAAATTGAGAATTGTTCAAAAATTATAAAATAAATAATTTTATATTTGAGGGGATGATCAAGGGTCATTAATGTAATTTTTATTTTTATTTAACTGTTGAATCTTTTTATACTAGTGTATTAATTCATCTAAAGTGTTTATTTTATGTATTTTACTTATATATATATAAACAGGTACCCAACATCGGCTTTCCTAAAAATTTAGTTGTCCTAATTTCTTAAAAAAACCATCCCAGCACTCACATAACAGAGTATATCTACATGATGAAACTATATATAATTTCATATACTAAATATATATACCATATACACAATATAAAACCACATACCACATTTTCAATCCATAACTAATTCCACCACATTTCACAATTAGTACCAATTCATTTTCCACACAACCACACCACGAAAGAAAGTTAGAGTATGAGAAAGGTTTAATTATCTATACATGTCACCCATATACTATATTATGTGGGTTCACATAGTATCTATAACATAATTTATTAATTGTTTGGATACCCATCTTAGGTGACAATGTGTAAGAAATAATATAAAATATTATGTTATATATAAAATCACAAAATTTCCATTCTAAGGACAACTCTATATCTAAACACCTCTATAAATATAACCCATCATCACATTTTCATTTCCACATAATTACAAAAATATAAAATTCTACCACTAAACACACAAAAAACTAACACCACCACCATATAAATTTATCTCATTTTATATTTTATTGACATATTCACATTATTTATTTATTAACACATTATTTTTATTAGCAAAATTAATACTCATAAGATGTTATTTCATATAAAATAATTGTCACATACCACATATTTCACATTCTAATTAATTTACCAAACAATCCTTCCATTTCTTTAATTTAGGTAATTCAAAATTTAATTTAATCAACACAACCCATTCCCATTAACTGTTATTTAGTTATTTTATTAGTTCCATTTAATTCCATGTTTTCAGGAAACTAAAACACCTTTACCACAATAATAATATTTTGATACCAAAAAAATGAATAAAACAAGCAAAAATTCTATAACTAAGACTTTTTTTAATGAATTTTAACTTTTGAATACATATGTATATCATGTTTGGGTAATATTTTATAATATAATATAAAATAAAAACACAATGAGAAACAAGAAAATTTATTAAAATAATTTAAATATTAAATTTAGTGGATAAATATATCCATAAAAAAGTTTTATAATGGGTTAGAAAATATAGAAAAATAAAATGACTATAATTGAATATTTTGTAAAATCTTGGTCTCCTAGAATAATCACACTCACAAATAACATTGTAGAAGAATAAAAACCATTAGTAATGTAATCACCAGTTCTAAAATCAATAATATAAACTAGAGAGAAATAGAAGTGGATGGAGAATGAAGTAAATAATAGTTATTTAAAGAGTGTAAAAAACCCATATTACCGTTGGAAAAGTGATCTAACCATTAGTAATAGTAATCTAATCATTAGAAATAACAATATGATGTTTAGTAATAGTCCATTAATATTATAATAGTAACATGAATAATGGAATAGAAAAAATAATATATTTGGTATCTTATGAAATAAAAACATATAATATTTATATTACAGTCCAATTAAATAAAAGTATTAAATATGATAAAATAGATATTTTACATAAACAAACCGTAATTAAAATTTTGAAAAATATATATGTTTTGTTTTTAATAAAATACATTTATTAAAATTTTAATTTATAGTTTCTTCTCAATAAAATGTTTTTTCAAAATTTATTTTTTTTATAGATAAATGATAATATGATTTTATGATGTCACAAGTAAATTTTATGAGTGCCATAAATTTGGTTGCATAGTAAAAAAAAAAATTAATTTTCAATAAATAATGTTTTTTTATTTAAAAATAAAATATATGATATTTATATAATTAATTTTATAAAAGAAATTTCATTTTATAATCAACACATTGAAGTTATTTTGAACGGATTTTGTGGATTTTTTTAAAATAATTTTTATCGAATATTGAAATATGAAAAAATAAAATATTTTTTAGTATAAGTAAAATACATGATTAATTATATATGATATAATGTAAGAAAACATTATATAGGCCCCACAAGTACTAATTATTTTCAATATTCACAATAATCATCAATATTGGTCGTATTGTGAAAAAAATAATAAACTAATGAACATTACATTAAAAAATCTCCCTCTCGCCTCCTTAGAAACACCACCATTCACAAATTTCCATGATATTTAAAAACAACTTACCTTTTATTTTATATTAAAAAATATATCCCAAACTCTCTCCTCATGTTCTAGAAGTGATTTTCTCACCATATACCATTTTACGGTGCATTAATTTGGGTCTCAAGAGTGAACACCAAATGAAGTGGAAATGTTCCTAATCTAACAATCTTAAATTCTTTTCTTATTCTACATCATAAATATATTTTTCTATTAAATTATTATAGTATTATTAATATTTTGAAATTTAATTATAATAATGGAATATCCATTACCTATCCTCCTCTCATTCTAATTCAAAACGAAAACATTATTCATTTTATGGACGAATCACTGCCTCTATGAATAACATATTTTATTTTCAACCCCACATTCATGGTTGGTTTAAATTCACGTATTATGGTTAAAAATGTGTTTAATGATTGTATGTTATATTTTTTAATATTATAGAATCAATAAATAATCACGAGGATAAGTTAAATCAAATAATTTATTCATAGTTGAGAAAACCACCTGAATGAACTAACTATATAATGATATAATTTATACTAAATGAATCATCCCTATATTATAACACATATGAAAATTTGGGACCATATAGACCTATAAATGAAATTAATATATTTTCCTTAAATTTTTATTGATATGGTCTCATAAGTAAATAAATTTTATATTTATAGATAAAAAAATTTAACATTATAACCGTGTAATGAATATCCACATGAAGGCGAAGATAGTCATATTATTATAAAATAATTATTCTAAAATAAAATAAATTAATAATAATAAATTAAATATATGTGATAGGTTTTATGAATGAATAGTTTAATAAAAATAAATTGATTATTTAGGAAATTAGATGAACATATCAATGAAGTAAAGGACATGTGGTGAGGGATATTTCAAACCAACCTCATCACTTTTGGGTTACACATTCTCTTTATTTTTTTCATTTCCCTTTTATAAAATTGTCATGTAATTTCTATACATAATTTATATATATTACTTACATATATTCATATTTTACTTTAATATTATTTGGTAGGGATAATACATGTTCATCAATTTCCCTTCTCAATTACTTCTTTTAAGAAAACCCGTTTAAAGAGGACCTAGTTATTTTTTATCAATTTTCATGTACCAATCCTTCTATTATTTTTATCCTTATATATTTTCTAAAAACACCCATTTTTTATATAGTTTTTTTTCATTTATGGTTAAGGAAAACTATTAATATCTTACCCGATTTGAAGACTCTTTACCATTTTTTATAAAACCCCAAATTAAAGGTTCATTAACAAACTAACTTCTCCACTATTTTTTATGTCTCTAATTTGATTTAAAATAATTTTCACATCCTGCGATTCATTATTTATTTATAAAAATATATAAAATATTTAATTTCTTATTTCATGGAAACCATTATGATATTTCATTTGATTATGCTCAAATAAAATATTATATAACCCATTCCCTTTCCATCTGGTTTTCTTATGATCATTCCCTATGCCTGATTCAATTATATTGAACACATTTTCATTGAAATTTTGTGAATGTGATGTGTGAACTAGAATTATGAAGACATTCAATGCATTGGGTAATGTTTTCATCTCATGATATTTGTGTATGGTGCATGGGTTGTGAGCCTAGAACACTATGTTATATTCTCTTGGAAATGAGACTTGAATTATGATAAAGATTTAATGGTTTATATTGTTTACACATTATTACGATGACATGATACTATGATATCTTATTCTCTATTCCTTGATTTCATGTGAACATACATTATAAATCTATTTTATATTATCATAATATGTCTCATGTCTAATATGTATTACTGGTCATGATACTTTACTCAGATTATTCTCATACTACACTTTATACCTCACACTTTCCTTTATATATTTCCATAGGGTATCCTATGATATAATAGAAGATAAATTGTATTTAATATTAAATTATGGATAATTACATAAATATATTTTGGTTTATATTTATGTTTATTTTTTATATATCTAATCTCATAAAGGCACAAGGATACTAGATTATTAAGTTGTATTTTATAGAACTTTATGTTAAAAATCATGAAATAAAATGTATAAAATAATCAGGTTTTTATAGTTGGAATGTGATAAAATTCTAATTATTTTTGGGCATTTGGATAATAATACATTAATGAATACCATATAGATGAGTTTAAGGATAACATTCTAAAATTTTGGTAATGTATAGAGTGTGTGGTTTATAAGAATTGACATCCATGTTCTGATACAAATTGTGTATATATGCTCGAGCATAGATACACCTAGGTATAATAACCCTAGAAGAGATTGGTTGGGTATTAACACAATATCACTCAATGAAAAACAAGTGGGACTAAATTAACACATGGTTTGATTACTCTAATGATACTCTTTGGTTAATTTACTTGAACTTTATGAACAATTATATAGTATTGAATATATTATTATATAATTTAATGATGTAATATATATATATAGTTTTTGAGTAAAAATAATATAAAATGACCATGGATAATTTAGATTAAGACCTAAAAATACGTAAGTTAGGGTATATATATCATTTATGAGTTTTTTCCACTAAGTTGATCATTTTCATTTTTATGATTATTTGATTGAGTATTTTAATCCCTAATTTTTCTTTAATTTAGTTAGTGGATATACATAGGAGGAATAATTACAAAAAACTAATGGGATGTGAAATGAGATGATTCCACAAATTATATTACAAACCTAATGAGAGTGGGAGTGATGAAAATCATGGTAGTAGTTTCTCAATCAACTCGATTTACGAATAATATCTTGAATCATGTGAAAATAAACATTCTCTTACGAAAGAGAATGATATAGTAAAATCCTTTATAAAAAGGATTTCAACTTTTAGAGGATCCTATAATACACTAATCATGGGAAAATAGATTAATTACATTGAGAATATATTCACTATTATCCTGTGTTATGAGTAAGAGAAACTCGCATTTGTTGTTTATCGCATAGAGGGAGAAGTTGATCAGTGGTGGACATTGATAAATAATACAAAACCATGGGTGTCATAAAATATAATAAATGATAAGGTTTAAATAATATACATATCATTAAATATTATACCACACTCTCCATTTAAAAATAGAGATTAAATTCATTGTAATTATGAAAAAAGAGGACGAATATATCAGATATTATAAGTAAAACACCACAAGGCTTGAATGGTATGCATCTGAATTTTTAATTAACATCAAATGTAAGTAGAACCTCCTCCCTAGTGAATTAAGGTAAATAATCAGATTTTTTGGGTGATTTAAGACTTTAAAATCTAGTAGGAAATTGTACAATGTACCCTTAAACATGATATGTAGGTAGGTGAATTTCAGTTGCCTCATAGTGCTGGAGACTAAAATAGGATCATAGAGTTCAATTTAGGAGGATTAGGGGATATATCTTAGGAAGTGAAAAAAACAAACTACCCACTTTTCATAAGTGTGGGAATAATCCTCCTAAAAAGTTTCTCAAAGGGATATATATGTTTAAGTATTATAAAATAATGGAATCAATCTAATGAATATACAATGGAAATGAAGAATCCCTCTAATGTGATGGAATTAAAGAATGTTAAGATCAATCCTCAAACTATGATCAATATTTAAATTTTAATGAACATTTAATCTATGAAATATAATTACCTTTTCCAAGGGATGTTGAAGATAACCAATGACAACAATCTCTATGACTGAGAGACAAAGGATGATCTTATTCTATCACTACTGCTAATGCAGATCTTGATAATGAGTTGGTGATAAGTACACTAGTTATTTATTAAAGGATAGAAAATTTACTATTTTATTATAATTCTAATAATTCTTTTGTATAATGAAATTTTAGTTGAACTATTAAAATATAACCTCAAAATAAGATAGTTGATTTATAGATGAAAACAAAAAATATAAGAATTATTAAATTTCAGTCATATAACTACTCCCCAATCAATATTTGTGGAATAAATCTCAAATAAAAACATACCATAATCCATTTGGTGGAATTATATTCTATACTAGACATGGAATGGTTCTATTTATATATATCTAATATTAACAATGGGGAGAAGGAAATCACTTTCCATATCCAAAATCATTCTCTTATTCTATGTATGTGTAATGAGTAGAATGATCATTCTTTGAAAACATTGTCTCTAGAATGAACATTATTTACTTATGAGAAAGTATATTTATCATACATGATTTAGAAAAAAGAGTGAATCGTCCTTGACTAAATTCCCACTATAAGGTAATGTGATAATGTATTCCTTAAAGAGTTTCTTTGACTTCCTCCGATCTGAGCAGTTGAGTTATCAATTGAACTTATACCAAGATCTATACCCATATCCAAAAATTAATATGAATATAATATTCAATATTGAATTTAAATATGTAAATAATCAGATACAAGAGAATATAGAAATATGTTTCATAGATCTATGTACTTCACCATGGGGTGAACTAGCCCTATTTGTGAAGAACAAGGTTTGATCAATGTGACTCTTCATTTATTATCATGAAATAAAAAATTCATGATAATGATAAAGTATCAACTACCTTATATTGATGAATTATTAAATAAAATACATGTAACCAAGTAATTCACTAATGTAATACTTTAATTATGATACCATCAACTAATGGGGAAGAAGGAAGATTCTCCCAAGACTATATTTTATATAAGTTATGAACACTATGGGTTCATTGTGATTATTTTTAGATTCACTAATTTGCTCAAAATATTTATCAACTTTATGAATTGAGTCTTTATTGATTACATCTATAAATGTTTTTTATTATTTATATATGATATTCATGTATAATATAAAATAATTGAGGAATATGAGGATAATTTTACTACTATTTTAATTTCTTTGAGAATGGATAATTTTTATTCAAAGTATAGAAAATCTGTGTTATGGATAATGGAAGTTAAAATCTTGGGAAAAGTTATCATAATCAAGGGGATATATTTGTACCCCTTTAGGAAAAGGGTGGTCAAGGGATAACCCAAACCAAATATATAAAATATATCCATAGAGTTATAGAATTAGATGGGTAGTATCAATTATTATTTAGAAAATTATAATGATTTTAAAACCCATTAACCTTGATAACTCATATGAGTGTAAAGTTTTTGTGGACTAATGAATGTGAATATATCTTTATATATTTGAATAAGAGGTTAATAAACACACCTATAATAACACTACCAATTTTTGGGGATGTATTTTTGATCTATGAATATTCTTCAAAGAAGTTCATAGGTTGTGTCATCATGAAAAATGATAAAGTGATAGCTTGTACCACTTCACAATTTAGTATCTATGAGAAAAACTATCTGAAATGTGTCATATAGTTGGATAAAATAATTTCACATTGATTATTTGTAATTATTAAATCAATAGAGGTAAGTGTAAAATATATTAATATTTTAGGATACCCTAATATATATTCACAAAAAAGCTTAATATATGTCATTGAAGGTGGTTAGAGATAATCATTGATTTTGTTAACTCAATTCATTATTATTTTGGGTATGTGAATAAATTAGAATATTCTCTGTGTAAAAGTTATATTATTTTATTATCCATAATGATGATCGTGAAGGATCCAATATTCTTTTACATAAAAATATTGGTATTGGGAATCATAATGGAAGGAACATTATTCTAACTTGTTCAAATGATTTCTCGACCATCCATTCTAGAAAAAAATATGGAAGCTCAATGGGATGACTTGGAGAAAAAAAATATAAATATTATATGATAAATGATAATCTATCAATGTAAAAAAATGATAAATAAGGTGTTTTGATATTTTTTTCACAACTATATATAATATCAAATACTAATATAAAGAATGAGTTATTGAATGATGCACATAACTTGATATTATCTATATGCCTAATTTGAACAAAGATATAAAGAGATAGATATATCTAAGTGAAATATTTAGGTGACATTATAAAGAATTACATTTTTTAGTATACAACAATGTACTTACTATACTAGTAAGTAAATACCTAAAGAAAAAATCCATATCGGTGATGCAACCATTACCCATACCATCATTGAAATAGGAGAAAATCAGCATGGATTTTGTGACTTGTATTCTAAGTACATATAAAGGAAATAATTACACATGTGTTTTAGTTTAATATCTTAAAATACACTAAATTTATCTCTATTTTATAGGACTTATAATTCGATCAACTTAGAAACATATACATTAATGAAGTGGTGAGGCTGCATGAAACACCATTATCAATTGTATTTGAGCAGGATTAGAGGGTTACCTTAATATTTTGGAAGAGTATAAAGTCATTGAATATAGAACTAAACTTTAGTATAGCCTATCACCCCTAGAATTATAGAAAATATAAAATTATTATCTACATAATTCATCATATATTGATAGATTTTTCTATAAAATTTAAATGAAGTTGGGATCAACATCTACTACTATAAAAGTTATGATACAGAAATAAATTAAACTAAATAAATCATAAGGATACTTATCAATACCTACATGGAAAGAGAAATATAAATCCCATGTTTTTTTGATGTTAGCAGGAACAAGCTATTCGGACCTCAATTGGTTGATTAAATTGGTGAAAAGGAGAACAAAATTTAGTAACACATCAGGGTAACACAAATTTGGAAAAAGATATATGCTAATAGTTATTAATGAAATATGGAGTTTGTGGTTTTGAGATGAAGTGTTGATTTATTTGTATTCTTAGAATAGATTCAAGAGGTTTGGGAATAACAGAAATAAATTTCCAAGATATATTGGATCCTTTGAGATTCTTAATCACATAAGAGCTATAAACTATCAATAAAAACACACTAAAACTTATCTCAAGTGCAGTACGTGTTCTCTGTATCCCTATTTAGTAAGTATTTACCATATACCTAAAATATACTAAATATAGTGGTGATACAGTTAGAGAACTATTTCTATTTAGAGGATAATATATTGAATATCTAGAACTACAGATACAATGTTATATTCAATAAGACAAATCACCTTATTAGAGTTCTCTTCTAAACCCATAATAATGAGGAAAAAACATGGGAACCTGAGGAAATAATGAAATAGAAGTATCCTCATATATTTTTACTTTATTATATACAATGAAATTTTGAGAGAGAAATTTCTAAAGGGGTGAATAATTTAATAACCAAGATATTTATGAAGGGTATTTACCTTTTCAATATATATGTTTGTCACATTTGGTTAATGAATTATAATACAAAACAAATGCATAAATATTGAAAATCAATAACTCTTTATTATTTTAATTTTAACATTACATTTAGAGAATAAATATATCCATAAATGTATAAAGTGTTACAATATTATAAAAAACACCAAAAAAGTAAAATAATTAGAATAAAATAATTTGGATCATCTTGTTCTAATAGTATAGTCACACTCATAAACAACACTTTAAGAAATATACAAAAAATTATTAATGTAGTATTCATTATTGTAAATAATGAATATAATTTTGAGATAAATATAATATAATTATTAATGAACTCAATAAGAGGTATTTATAAAGGGTAAGAAACCCATATGACCATTGGAATTGTAATCTAACCACTAGGAATAGTAATTTAATCATTAGTAATAGCAATTTCACTGGTAGGAATAGTAAAATAACTATTAGAATAGTAATATTGGAAATGGAATAGTAAAATAACATTTTGGGTATCTTATGATATAAAAATTTGTGAAATTTAAATTATAATACATTTAAATAAAATATTTAAATATGATAAAATAGATATGTGAGACAATGAAACATTAATTGTGTTTTTTGGAAAATATATATGATTTTTTCATTAAATTAAATGTCAAAAAAGTTGAAATAAAAATATATCTTAACAAAATGGTTTTATAATATAGTATATATTTTTATATAAATTATAATATGATTTTATGAAATCAAAAGTAATTTTTTTCGGATATAAATTTGGTTGTGTCATAAAAACATTCATTTTTCAATAAATAAGGATTTGAATTTAAAAGTTAAATTTCTTATAAATATATATTTATTTTAACAAGATGGATTTTATTTTTTGAATCATAACATCGAAATTATACTTGGTTTATTTTTAGGTAGTTTTATAATAAGTGAATGTTTTCATGTGTAATGAAATTTGAAAAAATATAGTTTTTTTTACGTTATAGGTTTAGTAAACCTATAATTACATATGGGATGATGTAAAAAACCTTTATCTCAACCTCACATGAACAAAGTACCACATATATTCACAAGAATAATCAAAAATTTTATTCTTGAGTAAAAATTTAAAAAAAAGGAATAATATTTTAAAAAACACCCCTATCCCCATTATAAATACAACCCTCTTTCATTAATTTCTATTTACTTTCAAAACACCTTACCTCACCAAGGCTCTAAAAAAATATCTCCAAAACTCTATCAATATGTCCTATAATTTTTTGTTTCACCATAAATTTCTATAGAACCTCAAGGTTTACCTTAGAGTGAATATTCATAAGAGGATGCGATGTTCTCAACACAATTCCCTTAAACTAGTTTATGCTTGTAAATTATCAAACCAATTCAACATATGATAGTATGATAATATAATTATTATTAAAATGATGAAATTTAACTATAATACTGTAACATCCACTATTAATCCCCCTCTCATTCAAATTCAAAATTATTTTTATAGATTATGGTAAGTTCACCACCTCCATGAACAACATATTTAATTTTTCATGATGACCTTCATGGATAGTTTAAATTCACATATTATGGTTAAAAAATATAATTAACTATATTTTATATTATTTCATATTATAGAATAGATAAATATCCATAATGTTAAATAAAACCAAATAATTTCAATACGGTTAGACAAATGGCTAAAACAAACTAACCTATAACACCCCCACCCTAGAAACCCATATCTAGTGTATTATTTTATTACATTGGCATAATTAAAAGGAATAAAATACCAAAGGAATGATAATTTTTGATGTCTTAGAAAGATATATTACATTCATGATACCCATAATACATTGGGAAATATAAAATACAAACATGATACATAATAAAATAAAATAAATTAAATCCTTGAACGCTTATTAAAAAAATTCTCCTTAATAACACAAGGATAGGAAACATAATAAGGGTGATCTCTAATTAATAGTAAGGGTAAGTAATATAGAATCAATAATGAATAAATAGGAAAAAAGTTTCATGCAACATTAAAAAAATGATAACACATTCTATTCAAATAACAAGAAAAGAAAAAATCAACATGGAAATGTATGAAACTGAAAAACATGTCATTTAATAAATGAATTGAAAATGAAATGTATCCATAGATCTATTGATGAAAAATATTATGGATGAATAATACTGAAACTAAATGAGGGAAATTATTTCTTAATGTATTTCATGTATAAGGCATATGAAATCCTATACCTTCAAGACCTTTCACAAGATGGTTTAAAACTACAGATATAAACTAATTTAATTTTTCCAAATTATTTGTATCATGAGAACCCGTCAATGAATTCAGGAGAAATATAAAATCCAAGCTCATCTCCTAATTTCATGTACAAAAAATTACTCATAAAAAATAGTGTAAATAAATAATATTCCTTATCAAATATTATTATTGGATAAAGAAAACAAAATTCTTAATATTTACCTAAAATAATCAAATACTTTTCAAAGTAGACACTGTATGTAAAATGGTATACAATTTAGGCAATAATAATATCCATTTTATGAGAATATCCATATTCAAGTAAATTTACAATTAAAGATGATTACAATAAAGTTATTATTTCAAGATATAGTAAATAATCACAAAAGGATGTGAGACTCCATTGATAATCATTAATAAAAATTCTGAGGATAATAATATTTAAACATTCCAAAGTGTCTCTTAAGACTTTAAAACATCTGTATCATAATATCTAGAAATTTATGACATTAAATGAAACTTATAATATCATGGGAAAAATTTAATTCATTATATAACAGGATAAATTAAGTACATACACCAGATAAAAGTGAATTGGTGCGTAATAACAAATAAGTATTATAGAATTGTTAATTGAGAAAAAATTCCCTTACTACATGAGTAAATTTTGAAACATGGGATCCATGAAAGATTAATAATAAATTTAAACATTTAATATCATGAAATAAATTTAAATCATGATATAATATATCAAATTTTTCAGTAGTTATAACACACAAAATAAGTGAGCTGTGAATATGACATTTATCTCATAAGAGTTAAAAGTGAGATGATAATCCCTTAAAATATCTTTAATTTTTTTGTGTGGTATTTACCTCCTATATCGTGATTTAAAATATTTTATTAACAAATATAATAACCATATTCATTTTTATAATACCATATACTAACTTCTTATAATATATTATAACCCAATTGTTGACAATCATTCATTATTTTGACTATTTCTAGTGTTAATTGCCTAGTTTTTTTAAGTCTGTTTTGACATGTGATTTGTTGTTATTATTAATTATATATTTATTTCATCAAAAATATAATTTAAAAAATGAATTAATTATCATATATATTAAGTATATATTTATTTTTAGTAGTATATAATATATGGAGAATATAAATGAAGGGAACCGTTCATAGAGATGGTAGGCCATATGTACGCATAAACATAAATTTCATTACATTATTGCATTAAAATAATGAAAACTAAATGATACATAGGTATATTATAATAATATTTTCATATATATGTTATATATGTTACATATTTTTATTAAAACCATCCTTTTTTACTTTCCTTGTATGGCATGAATGAGTCATATCGCTTTGAGAGGGCGGTAGTCCACATTTCCTCAAATGAAATTATCGTATTTACAAAAGACAGAAAGTATACAGCTAAGTTATTAATAAAAATTTCAGAATCATAAAGGAATTATAAATATCATAAATATATTCTATAAACATACTATCCATCATAATGGACACCATGAGATGTGGTAACGAAAAAATGAAAAATCAACATTTTGTGAGGCAGTAGTTCACCATACAAAAAAACAATATGTATGTTACCCATTAGATGGAGGTCTGTGTACGTGAAGGTTGAAACATTAGCATAAAAACATATTAGTATATTTAAGATACTTTTTAACATTATAATTAAATATGGATATTTATTGGGGTGGAGAATGGAAAAAAAACTAAATAGTTTGATAGAAGACGTTGCCTCTTAATCGGGTAACTAGTTTTGGTTTGTACCAAAATGCATAGATGGAAGGATTTATGCACAAATAGAGACTTAAAGGTAAAGGGGAGGGATTTTTTTAACCTATATGGTATTATCCTGGTGAACCTAAGTGGTTAGATAGGTGTGAGGAATGAGAATAGGTGGTATCCTTTTATAAGGGAGGAAAATGACCCACTTATTATTTTTGAAAAGAAGCTAGGTGTACCAATTCTTTAAACAAAAAAAGTATTAAAAAAATTAGTAATGTATGTTTCATGGACTAATTATTTCAATAAAATGGGTTTTGTACAAGTGTATATGTCATTTGGGCCCTTAAGTTAAAGGTTTAGTTTTTTATTAAGTATATTATTACAATACAAAATTGTAATTAATTTTAATTACGTTCACTAATATTTTTTTTGTAAAAAACAAAGTTGTTATTATTATAAATGGTAAATTATTTTTATTCCAAATATTTAATAAATTTTTAAAAATCCTAATCATATAAGTGGAAGAAATTAATTTAAATTTCATCTTGCATGCGGGACGACAATGCAGGTTTTTAAAGTAAAATCATCAAAATGATTAATAAGTTTTTTCATTCAATTTTAGAGTGATGATTATCCCAATGACATAAAATGGATTAATTTAATAAAATATGATCTAATTATACTTTAAAACTAATCTAGAAAATAATTAAACCTTATAAATAAATTATATAAAAACAATTTTAAACTAAAATTTACTATTTTTCACTATTCATTAAAAAATGTAATGTTTTTGAAAAAATAAAAAATACAAACTGACCAAATTTTTATGTTTTATGTACAATATGAAGTTTATTTTGACATATTAAATCAATTAACGTTCCATTATTCTTATTTAAAATGGTTTCTCCATTAAAAGGGGATAAAATTTCCTTTATAAAAAGATAGGTTTTTAAGTGTAATATTTGGTTTTTTTATATTATGCATATCAAATATATTGGATGAACGTAAAGAAATTTTATATTTAATAAAATATATATATATATATATATAAATTACATTAATATCACCCACTAATTGTTATTAATTAAATCTATTAGGGTAAAACAACTTTTTGAAAATAATTTTTTTTATTCAATCTATTTTCATATTCATTTCTAATTAATTTATAAGAAATGAATTAAATTTAAATTTGTGAAAACCATAGATTTTAATAATATAGTTACATATTTTAATAAATAATAATTTAAATTATAGGTTATATCTTATTATATTTAATAATATATTGTTATTTGGAAGAACTCAGCCATGTGTGTAACGTAAGATTTTGAAGAAAGTCTCTTTTTCATCTAACATAAGCAAAATCAGTTATGAGTTCATTAAAAAATATATAATATATCAAATTTATTTAAAATATTAAATATATTTTAAAGTATCAGGGCATTATTTTCCCTTACTTGATTGGTGTCGCGTGTTATGTCCACTATTGAATGTAAGGTTCTTACTTTAGAAGTCTGGGGTGTTACATAAAAATATAATGATAACATTTATACTAAACAAACCTGACCTATATTTGATCACATATGGTTATTTGGGACTAAATAATCTATTATAATGAAATTTAGATAATTCCATTAATTTTTTTGGGATATAGTCTCATTATAATTGAAATTTTATAATTACTGATGAAATAATGCGACTCTCAAACCATGTAAAGAACATCCACCAGAAGGTGTAAATAATCATAATATTATAATAAAATTCTTATAAAATAAATTAAAATATTAATATTAAAATAAATATATAGAAACTTTTTTAGAATAAATTATTTAATAAACTTTATTTAATTTATCATGAAGTTTTATGAACGTATTGAATGAGTCAAGGACCCAAGGTATTGAATCTTTTGAACCACCCTAATTACTTTTGGATTATGAATTTTATTTCATTACCTCTATTTCCCTATATCACATTTTCATATAATTCAATAATATATGGAATACATGTTTCATACATATATTCCTAGTTTACTTTACCATACTTTATTGGGGATAAAACATGTTCTTCAAATTCCATTCACAATTCCATTTTTAATAAATCCCATTTATTAGGGACTTTTTTTAATTTTTTATCACTTTTCCTACACCACTCTATATAATTTTTATCCCTATATGGTTTCTAAAAGTAATCATTTTTAGTGAAACCATTCAGCATCATTTCTGGTTTTATAGAAGTTATTATGTATTAACCAATTTAATGACGCCTTACCATTTTTATTAAAACCCCACTTAAGAGGTTCATTTAAAAAATTATTTCCCCACTCGTTTTTTTGTATTCACTTCACATGAACTTAATTTTCATGTATTGTGCTTATTTTTTCATTTATGGACGTCCAAAAATTCTTCAATCCCTTATTTCATGGGAATATTTATTATATTTCATTTTATTATGATTAATGATGAGATTATGTAACCCATTTATTTTTCATAAGTTTTTATTATGCTTATTACCTATATATCATTTAATTATAAAGAACACATACTAATATATATATATATATATTATTAATGTGATGGGTGGTTTGAGAATTATACCACCCCCACTGCATTTGGTAATGGTTTTATCACCTGAGATACTTTATATGGTGCACATGCAATGAGCATAGCATGGATTTATGTTGTCTTTGTAGTAATACTTTACTTATGATTAAGATGTAAAGTTTAATGTTGTTTTTGTGTTACAATTATACCATGATCCTATGATACCATCTTATTCATTCCACCCATTCATATGAATATATATGATCCTTCTCTTTTATGTTATCATGATATTCCTCATGTCCCATATGCAATACATTTCGTCATGACTTACTATGAATTTCCATTAATAGGACTTATAAATCAACCTTTTCATTTATGTATTTATTCAATGTTTTCTATGTATTAATAGAAGATGAATGTGCTTAGGAAAAAAATTCTACAATTAAATAATTATTATGTGGTTCATGTTTAAGATAATATTTTATGCATCTAATCTCCTCGAGAAACTAGGCCTCTAGACATATGAATTTTATTTTATGGAACTATATATTAAAATTCATGAAATATAATGTATAAATGACTTGGGTTTCTATATATTTAACCAAAAAATCAAATAAACCACACAAAAACATCCTCTAATACCATAATAAATTTAAAAATAAAACTCTACCATAAAAATTATTAAGAAATGCAACTTATTTTCTTCATTGTTAGATTTTTATATATAAATTACTACCTACTTATCAAATTGTTAATTATACAACTAAATTCCATAAACTAAACAACATAATGAAAAATCATATAGTAATTAGTGATAATAAAACACATAAAATATTTTAACCATAATATTTAAATAACCCCAACAATATTTAATTCATTTATTAATCATCGTTACACAATTTCCATGATATTACCCAAATTAAAACAAAATCATTATTAATCCACACCAAAAATGAAAAATAAATAATATAAATCACTTTCATTGAACTAAATATTGAAAATTAAAAACACCAATAAGGGATAAAAACTGATTACCAGACTCCTAAAATATCACAAGGATCCTCCAAAAAGACTAAATTTCTTCATCCTTATATCAATACTATATCGTATATCTATATATAAACATTTTTATCTCCTAAAAAAATAAGAAATAAGAGATTATGGAGGGAATATGGGATAATAACACCTTCATTCATGAGGATCTATCCTCATTATGTGAGGCAATCAGAGGTCCATCAAGGGAATTTGGAATCTTAAAGAAGATACCCACAATAGCCTAGGATTTCAAACAAGAATATGGTAATTTACAGAGGGAAAAGTGAGAGACTGAATTTATATTTAATATTTTGAGGGATAAGAAATGGTTTGGTAGTATTAAACCATATCATGAGTTATCTTAATCAATGATGATTCAAAAACTCAAAAAATTAAAAATTAAAAATCTTAAAAAATATATAATCATTACCCTTTACAAAACACACCATTCAATGAAAAAACAAATGGTTACAAACAATCATGATACAATATTCATAGATTCTCTTTTGAACCATGTGATTAATACACCTTTTTGATTACCAAACCACCCTATTTCTTATAATGGTGAGTAACCATAGGGTTTATCCACCTCCATATTTTAGATAGATAGTTAACAAAAACTCAACCCCAAACTATGAATAGGAAAATGGGGAATGAATAAAAGCCCTATCATGGTTTAAAAACATGATGTAGTACTTCACCCATATTATAAGGGACCAACCTTAAAAATTACATATTCTTCATTGAATACAATAAAATTAATTTCTTTCACATTGGGAATCCTTTTAGGTTTAGGTATTTAGAGAAATAGTCTATACTTATAAATAAAAAAACCTTAATAATACAAAGTGTACACTTCCGAACAGTATCCATTTTTCCTATAATCTAAAACATTTAAAATAAACTATGGTCATTTTTATGAATATTCATTAAGAAATTCAACATAAAATCCCCAAATCCTTAATCATCCTTATTTCCATTTAATAACATAAAAAATTTGGGATGATCATACAAATTTAGTATGGGATCTAGAAAGAAGGAAATCATTCATCCAATGATAAACATTAAAACCCATGAAAAATTTATAATAAAGTAATACTTTTACACCATTAAAATATGTAAATAATTTAATTTGAAAATAAACTCATTTAATACCTTTTTTTTGTTCAAAATATTCCCATAAAACCCATATCAATCATAGAAAATACAAAAAGATAAAATGGAATAGAATTATACTTGACACTCTTATAATGAAATAACCATGCTCTTGACTTCTATACATGTCACTCTTTCAAATGGAATAACCATATCTCCGGCATCCATAAGAAATGAATTGGAGGATATAACATAACAACCCATCCTAGGTTTATTGTGGAACCACATTTCATGTTTCCAAGTACCATTATAAAATCATAACAAAAAAATATTTTAATTTTCATCATTTCACTCATAAAATTTTATTTTCAATCACAAGAAATCATTTCAAGGTATTTAAATAACTAATACTTTTAAAAAAAAATTATCAATACCAATATAAACATAAAATGAAATGAGGCATGTGTTTTTCATTTAAAATCCTTAATATTTGTAGAGTAATGAAAATATCAAATAATGGTCATAGCGGTTGAGAAGTTGTAGTCTCTCTAAATGTTCAGAAATCATCCCTTTTATCATTTTTCAAATAATTCAGTGTAAAACACATAAAAATATTCCATTTTAAAACCTACAAATTAAATTCAAAATATGGATAAAATATCGTTCAAAATCCTTTTATATAAATATAATAAATTTGTAAACTAATATCAAGAATATTGACATGGAGAAAATGATTATACAATTAAATTTTTAAACATTCAAAGCATCCAATACCACTTTGGACATTTAAATCATAATTAAAATGAAATAATAACATTTAATAACATTATTATTGATAATATTTAGATATTAAATTCAAAAGGGGCAGTATATACCGCTTATTAAAGAATAAATGTTCATATCATCAAGAAATGCTTGAATAAATGGATATTGAGAAGAAATCTCTTACCATGAGTCCGAATCGTAACATATATTTATTATCATACTGAATAATAATCATAGGGTAATTATTTAATTTATTTATAACCTTTTTAAATTTTATTATTCCTTTTATATCATTTATTATCATTTTAAAACTATTACTTAATTATTTATGTTCATGTAGGGTATTTTAACGATATTCGGTACTTGGGTCCAAACTGACTTTGGTATGACGTAAATATTCAAAGTGTTTATTAGTAATTAATCTAAAAAAATTAATTACATAATAGTCAGTTTTATACATAAATTATACCTTTAAATCAAACCGTTTATGTGTGGTTAGGAAAAATTAACAACATTATAATCATGGAGACGATAATTCGTATGTACACATGAGTAATGTTTACATTTTTCAATGATCATTATGGAAAGAAGGTATGTATTATTTTATAATTAAAAAATTATCATAATACAATTAATATAATTTTAATCATTTAAGTGTACTTATATATATGAATCATGTGATGTGGTGATTAAAAATGAATCACACCACTTTGTGATGGTGATAGTTTACACGTACGCACGAACGATGTTATCATTTTTATGTGCAAGGAAAGAAAGAAAGTAATTGATATATTATTATCTTATAATGATAAAATTCTCATGAATATCATATATAAATATTAACTACACCATTATATCCAGTCTTGAGAGATGGTGATGAAAACAAATTATATCGGTCTATGGAGGTGATAGTTCACATGTGCAAACTAATGATTAATTATCTTCCCATTTAATGGAAGTTGAAATTAATTTAGGTGATGATATTAATATAACAACATCTAATTATACCAAGTATACTGAATTTATTATTTCATCATGTTGTAATTATATTTTAAGGAAGTTTTAGAATAAATAAAATAGAAATACATGATTAAAACAGTACCTTTTTTTCAGACGACCTTCTTTGAGTAACACCTTAACACCTTTATAGAGTACGTTATGACTGATACAAGGACTCTATAATGTGGATAGGGACTATAGAAAGTTATTTTTGTAGATATTTTCCAAATCAAAAAGGTTTTTAAGTTTTAATGAAAGATAACAATGGGTACCATTTTATAGGAGAGTGGATGGTCACACTTGGAAGGTCTAAAAATATTAAAATATAATAATGCTATTATAGAGACAAAGACTTTTAGATGGTCTATAAATAAATAGGGGAAGGAATTTACAACCATATATTATCCCATTTTTGATTATTTAACATTTCTTGGGTTTTAAAACAATTTAATAGTTTATTAATATAATAAAATATCATTATTGTCAAATTTGATATTATTCATTTAATTTTACTCAAAATACATAAAGATAAAAGGGGAGTTTGAATATAATTATTTAAAACATCAATAATATATAATATATATCTATAAAATTTGTTATACCAAATAAATCATCCAAAAGTTATCAAAATTAATATTTTTAAAATCAATTATTTGATTTTTCTGTTAAATAAATAAATATGGTTTTAGCATTAAAGAAACATTTATGGTATTTATATAACATCTAAAAACAGAAAATAAAATTATATAAAAAAATAATTTCCTTTATATCAAAATAGATATTTATGTTCATTAATATCACAATTTTGACCCTATGTAGAAACATATTAGATTTTAAATACAAAGAGAGTGACATTTTGTAACTATATTTGACTTACAATATATGTGTTACTTTTATGGGAAATTGTTCATAAAATAACTCCAATTACATAATAAAGTGATAAGGGTCTAATAATATCCAACTAATAATTTTTTGATAATATTTTTTTATTTTTTAATACTTATCATTTTGTTTTAACCATTATTTAACCCTCTAATCTCTTAACGTGTTATCCTGTAATTAATACTTTGATTGTTAATATAATTACAATAACATGAAAAAATTCCAATAAATGAGTAATTTATTAAATTTTAGTACATATCCCAATAATATTTTTGAATATTATTTTTTTATAAATTTTATATCATTTAATAATATATTATTTATTTTAATATATCATTAATGTCAACTTTAACACTATTCATTATTTGACTTTTAATAAATATCACACCACATGATATATTTGAAAAAACCTATTAAATAATACTTAATATGTAAAAATAATTAAAAAAATTCATGTATGACAAATTATTTCAAATTATATTTATTTTAATATTATTAATATCATTTATTTGATTCTTCTATTAATTAAATAATCACTAAATTATCATTCTGTCACCATTTAATTTAATTATTTCTTTCATAAAAAATAGAAAAAGACTAATATGATGTAGTTAAAAATTTTATATTTGAAAGTAATTTTTATATTAAAACATATGCTTTATATAAACAAATATTATAAATATTTCTCTTATTAAAAACAAAAGAATGAAAAAATTGACTTCCCTTTGAATATATTATTATAAATGTAAAAAAGTAATTCATGTGGATACAATAGATCAAAAAATCATACCAAGGATGTTTTTGGTTAAAAAAACTCATCTGATGAAATTTGGACAAGTGTTAGGGTAATTTTTAAATATTTTATAAAATTATTTTTACACTTAATTTCCTGATTTACCCTTAACCGTGCTAATAATAAATATTACTAAAGTTGCTATTAATAATATCCAAAAATATAAGGGAAATATTTACATCATTTGGAAATTAGGATTAAAAATATGGAATCCATTATTCCAATTTCAAAACACCTGACTAGAAAAAATTAAATAAAAATTAATCCCTTCGATGAAATGAGAAAACATGTTTTAAAGTCAAAACATTTAGACGTTTACAAAGTTTTTAGATCCAATTTCAATGTGAAATTTATTCCAATGATCTAAATTTAATTACATGATTATTTTTTCCTAATTATATTTTAAAAGCGTTTAAAAAAATAATTTAACACTATAAAAAAATTGATGAACAAATTTTTTCAATTAAAATGCAGCATTTTTTCACTATTCATTAAAACATGACACTTATCAGAATAATATAAAAAATTAGCCCAAAGTAAATTTTTATATCCAATATAAAAATATAATGTTTATTTTTTCAAATAAAACTTATAAAAAAAACTATAATAAAAACAAATGCCCAGTCCAAAATATGTAAAGATATTTTTTATGAAAAATACTTCTTTTATTTGTAAAATTGGATTTATTATTATATCATGTATATAAGATAAATATGATTAATGTAAAAAATTAATTTTTATATGTTTAATTTATATATTTCATTAATATAATCCAAAAATATTGATTTAATTATTTTATAAACACACTTGTGCACATTTATATAAATTTTCATAAAAACAGTTACTTTTATTCTAAAAGGGGTTTACATTCATTTTATTTAATTTTTCACCAAAGAATTAATCATATATATATATGTAAACCATATTTTAATAACAATTCTCTTTCACAACATTATAATAGCTGGATTATAAAAGTAACATTTAAATATTAATATTTAGTTGTTTGTTTAAGATCAATGTGGCGTATCATGTACCCTATTTAACATAGTGTTTTTCCATAAAATCATAGGATGTCAAAATAATTTACAATATCAATTAAAACTCTCTATTACCTAAAAAAGCCAGTATAAAATTATAAATCAAGGAAACTATGATGTAGTGTGGGAAAAACCATGATGTCTTTTAATTGAAAATCCCAAAACTCACCTCCTCACTCATAATAAACATCCAATGTCACTTATGAAATATAAAAAATTTTAAAAACATAATGTATTGGGATATAAAAATAAATTCCTCTACACAAGAATTATTTTAATGTTTAGCAATAGATTCATCATATATAAATATTTAAATTTATTTTATGTAATAATTATAATTAGTTAATAATTGTATAAATAATCAAGGTCAAAGTTATTTTTTTATAATTTGATGATTGATCCATGAAGATTAATTATAATTATTGATGTTAACCATATGTTTTTATATTTCCCTCATTATAAGGATTTCTAAAATATTATATTCATTTGCAACCTAATTTTTTAACGCTATAAAATTTTAGAGAGAATATTTAGTTCTTATAAACATATATATTTAATATATTCCCATCGATACAGTAGATAATCATGTTAATTGTCTCATTATATCCAGTTCATTGTAAAATAACTATATATATCATTTGAAATTTTATATTTTTTTTATTTATTTCTAAAAAAAATTTATAAAAATTTATAATAAAACATCCCTCTATATTATCTATCTAACACAAATTCATAAAAATATAAACTATATATCATTAAAAAAATATCAGGAAAATTAATTTATATATATAATCCATTAAATGTAATTTTTTCAGTTAAACTAAATATTATAAAAAAGTTGGGATGATCAAACTTCTCTATTATAATATCATCAATCCATAACACATATTGGTTTCATTTTAACTTCATTATGTTAATCACTATATAATATTAATTTTACATTATTTTAAATAAATATACAAAAGGGAAAAACAAGTATAAGAATTATTGAATTTTAAGTCTTAAAATAATCATAAGAGGATACTAGAATCAAAGAATTATATTTTTCATTGATTAATTTCAAACCTTTATCGACTCTTGATCATACTAGTGGGTTCCTCCATCTGAGGAAAATATCTTGGCTTAGGTCAAGTATTTTATGATGTAATATTCTATGATATATATATATATATTTATATTGAAAATTTGGTAAAATATAAATTTGTAAAAATATATTATTTATAAAATAATTGATTATACAGAGTAAAAATTCTAATGGTTTTGATTTTTTTTTGAAATATGCTTCAAAAAAAACTACCCATTTTTTACTCGATGAATAAACTTGTTTATCATTTTGAAATTCCATTTATTATGAATTGAACTTTTACCCTTTTTATCAGAAAAATATTATTTTATTTATAATCTTCTTGTAATACTCAAAATTATAACATAAAGACCTTATTTAGAAAATATAAGTATAAAGAAATTAAATAAAATTGAAATCGGTGAAAAATTACCATGTATATATAAATTAATTCCTAGAAGAAACCCTTATTATTAAATTCTTCCCACCTTTAAAAATTGTCATTCTCAAAATGAATATAGTCCACTAAAAAATCTATAATCAAATCCACTTTTCATTCGATACATATCATTTAAAAAAAACCTTTATCCAAATAGTAATTAATAAATAGAAAATAATATCCATGTGAGGTTTTGAAGTCAACTAAAAAACTTTATAATCTCAAAAATAGGTATATGTTAAGATATGACATCAATCTAAATGGAGCATCATATTTATTCACAAATTAATTGAAATTCATTAATCCAACATTCATTATAAAAGAAGACATAATGTTATTAAACTAACATATATCGTGATCAAAAATGGAAAAATAAGTTGTCAATTCCATGCTATCATTATTAAAAATATCAATATTCAGATGTATGATTCCTTAATTACACATTTATCCATTTGTCTCAAGAAAATAATATCAAGCTCCCAGCCCTTAAGAAAGAACTCCAGATCTCTTACCCATGATTTTATTTAATCATGATGAATATCATGTTTTAATTATTATCTATAGACTATAACTGAAATACACAGTAAAAAATTATCAAAAACCCACTTCTTATTTACTTAATATCATTTTCACAAGAAAAACTCATTAAGAATAACTTAAAGACATCATATAAAAGAGACATACTTCTATTTGGGTAAACCCATAATTAATTAAAATTTCAAAAGATCACCAACATGATCCATCATCAATTTAACTAAACTTCAAATAATAACATAAAAACTCATTCCCCCTTATTGATCCCACTTCAAAGGGAATATATATGGAAAATTAAGAGATATCATGTACCTTTATAATGGAACCAATGAATAGATCTTAATTGGAAAGTAGGCAGTGCATCTTTCCATACTAAAAATTATTCATGTTATGATTGTAAGACAATCATGGATAGTACCCTTGACTATTTCATCAATCCAACTCTACTTCACATAAAAAACATCTCATTTCATAGTTTACCATTCAAAAAATGAGCTAAAATTTATTAACCCCACAATCTTAACAGAAATTTTAAAAAAAACTCACAGAACTATACACCAACATCTAATTTTCCATCGAAATAAAAATTATATACATCATCTAATAATAAATATGGTTAACTATCACATTTAGGTTACAAAATTAATTATAATTTTCCGTCTAGTTTGTTACATAAATCCACCCACTATACAAGACAATCACATCAAAATCACAAGAATTTTCACTAACAATAAATACCATTCCCATCATTCCAACAATTTCATTTCACTATCACCATTGACCAATAATTATGCCTCTTTATTATCCATCTTGACCCTATATAAAATTAAATAATACTAACTTCAATTAGTCACAATTTCATCAAAATATGACTTAATCATGTCATTTTAACTTTATTATAGAAGCTATTGTCAATGATATGTTGCATCTAATAAGTTTATACATGAATCCTTAAAAATTTTTATAAAACAATTATAAAATTTATTAGGCATCCACACAAAAACATTTATATTAGTTGATGTAGAATACATTTAGTTATCCATGATCAATATGGTATTGATTCTAATGAAAAAACAAATAAAACTAGAGTGACTCTAGAATCACATTACTCTAACTAAATTAAATTATCCACCACTACATCCCAAGAACCAATATTCTAACTCCTCACAAAGTATGAAATAATATTATTCAATTGTTTTAACAAAATTACCACTCTTTTGAAAATATATACCAAATATATAAACTTGGTTAAATATCATATTTTTTCCATCACAAAATGTTTTGGATATGAATTCATCATCAAATTCCCTTCCATTAAATTATTACCTCTAAATAGATGGGCCATTAATATTAACATTAATAATCTTTTTATGAACATCACACAATTATTCATAGTATATTATCTGTTACTTCACAATCCTATATTAGAAGATAATTAATTACTGAATGATATACTTTCAAAACACATCATGTAGTGTCCCCTCATCTCGAAAATGAGTATAAATGTCATAATGAAGTTATCCTATAAGAAAATTCAAAATTCACCTATTTAATTAGAAAATGGTTATATCATAAAAAAAATCATGTAAATATATATGTTATCATTATGGAAAGCCTTCAAATGAGTCTCATTCAGTTGAATTATACCAAATATCACTAGACAATTCAGTTAGCTAGATAATAATAAATAAAACTCATTAATGATATCATAAATGAAATTTTACACATCCTTTATAAATATATAGACATATAAAACAATTATGAATATGTGTTTATCACACTTATATAAAACAATATTTATCATACCATAGTCAACTGTATGTACCACCCTAATAAGTAAAAACTTGGTAGTCCTGACTCTATACTTCATGTAGAAGTTCATCAAATTTTAAAATATTTAATAAGTAAGGATTTAAATACTAATCAACCTATAACATGAAAAAGATATAAATATAGAAGATATATGTATATATTAAACTCCTTGTTTTAATTATCACAACTAATGATTATTATGTTTTTAACAAGCATAATTTTTAATGATAATATATTATATTATAAAATAATAATTTGAAGAAAATTGGATAAGTATT
The DNA here is from genome assembly GCA_963277665.1 of Viscum album. Classification (NCBI taxonomy): domain Eukaryota; kingdom Viridiplantae; phylum Streptophyta; class Magnoliopsida; order Santalales; family Viscaceae; genus Viscum; species Viscum album. The sequence goes on from OY728152.1 coordinate 1,537,607,859, forward strand.
GAAAAGTTCCACTGTTCGTAAAACTCTTCCACTACCAACTTATTCCATTTTCAGGCATGATACCTTCAGAATTCTACCACCGTCAGCTTGTGCCACCACCATAGATCACCTACCATAAGAACATTGTTATTTCTATAACTTTATTACTTCCAGAACTCAACTACCTATAGAAATCTAGTACGTCCAGAATCTTTCCACTTCCAGATCCATGATACCATCAGGAGTTCCCCTTCCATGCATGGTTCATCACAAGTCATGTTCTACCTCTAGGTTTCTACTACCCTTAGATGAGCTACTATCAGATTTTTTAATGCTAGTTCAACTACGCTACCCCAAAACATGCTATTGTGATTTATGATATCACTGGACCATGCTACCATCAACATTGATATTTTTTTATTTTGTTGCATTCGAATTAATTTATTCAAAAGGTTAATTTATGGGAGTTAACGCAGTGGGTTTATTTTTTAATTATTTCTAACCATTGTATGAATGCATTGGAAAAATTTCCATGGATCAGTATGAGGTTCTAATGAATTTTATGTTTATTATTCAATGTGTATTCATACTTACAAATCTATATATTTTTAAATAAATCCCCTACTAATGATAGTTGGTTACATATCTCACACACTCAACTCTTACCAACTCATTCAAGTGCGAAAGTGTGTAACTTATCGAGGATCAATTACCATTCTATGGAAAATATTTTTCAAACACCTATCATGAGAAAAGTGAACATTGCAACACTATATTCTCTATAACTTTCGGCAAAATAATTTTAAGATCCTCACCAAACCAAACTCGAGGAAACTGAAGCACCCAGTGCATTATAGATCACCAAACACTTCATCTTCTATATCTTTTTACATTATCCCTATATTTTTTCTTTACATTTTTAATGTGTGATTATTTTTCTATGTTTATTTACACACACTAACTCCAGTTATTATATTGGATAGTACTTGATATTCTCTCAACCTTTTTTATCTGTTTACCGACGGTAAATTTGGAAGAGGTCCATGCATGGCCTATGTTGTTTTCCTTCCCATGTATAACTATGGAATTTGATTTGATCCTTGCCGTCTTGTTCTGTTGTTTGTTTACCCAATCCAAGTTGTGGATAAAATTATTTTATATAATAATCTTATTTGTAGTGGGTGATTACTAAGTACAGGGGATTAAGACTCATATTTTTACTAAACCCATTGTTTTTTCTTTGGTGTCTTTTTTGATTTTTTCCTTTGTTTTAATGATTAAATTTTATTTGTTTTTAGTTTGTAAAAAAAAATACATTTGTATTTAATCTTAATCATTTTATATATAAAGGATTTGTTTATGTAAATCTATTTCAAAAGAAAAATTAATTTCATATATTGTATTAACTGATCCATAATCATGATTTGAGAATTTTTTTTGAAAGATTAAAGTTATATTAAATAACTATTTTAATTAACTAGAAATTTTTGAAAAAATTAGGGGATTTTATTTGAACCTATTTATAATAGAAATTTTATTGATCACTTAATTTACTCCCCCCTCAACAGTTACTCACTCAGACAAAGATTTGGTATCGAAGGCTTTTTAATTTTCTTTCAATTGTGATTTAGTTTTCTTTCAATGATATTATATTGTTGTTATTTATAAATTTATTCATTATGGATAATAGAAAATAGGATTCCTCTATGAATAGAACTTATTATTTCAATGTATTTAACTATTCTCAGTATAAAATTAAAATGAAAATTCATATTGAGAGTATGCGTTTTGATATTTGGACAGTAGTTTAAGATCAATATAAATTACCTAAAAAATGATATAGTTTCTTGGAGTGATGCTACTAAATATATTTATTATAATAACCATAAATCCATAAATTCATTATACTATGATTTGGGTGATAAATAATTTAATAGAATGTCTCCATCTAAAACTTCTTTTGAAAACCAGGATACTTTAGCTATTTATCATGAGGGGAAATATATTATTAAAGAAATGTTCTCAAATAATATAATATAAAATACAATACAATTAAAATGAAAAATTATGAGCAAATTTATGACATGTATCTTGAGTTAAACAATATCTTAAATATTATTCACTCACTAGAAAAAATGGTTTCTAATAAAGACAAAGTGGTTCACCTATTGGGGTGTCTTACAGACAGATAGAGAGGAACCCTAATATCAATTAGAGAATTGTGTGGTTTTCTATAGTTACCTATCAAGTGGCTGAATAGGAAACTGATGATTTATGTGGAAGAAAAAAAAGTGAATAAAGAAGAGGTGGATGAACCAAAAAGAAAATATACAGCCTTTAAATCCCCTAACTCAAAACAAAAGGAGAAAATTCAAGATGAATGTTAAAGTGACGAAGAATCACCTACTAATAGTGATGAAGAGATGGCTCATCGAGCCAGAAGATTAAAAATGTTTTAAAATAAGAATAAGTTCTTGAGGAAATCATGATTTAAAGGTAAATATGATAATAGAGGAAACTAGAAGAAGTATTGGGAGAAGGATGATTCTTTAAATGAAATAATTTTCTATGATTGAATAAGGTAAGGGAATGTAAAAGATAACTAACCTAAGATAAAATAAAAAAATAAAAATGATGATGAGGATAATATATAAAATAAAGGAATGAAATCTATTTGGAGTACTTATGAATAAAATTGTATTTATTCAGACACAACCTAAGAGGATAAGTATAACATATCTAACATGTGTTTTTTGACAAACACATATGAGGTAGTAATTGCTTTTACTACTTCTCTTGTACATATTTATAATAATTTAAAAACAAAATTATGATAACTTGTAAAATGAAGATATTTATTAGTAATATAATATATTTCAAGATATATTCAATGAACTTAAAGACAAAAATAAAAATATAAAAAAATAAGCTTTGACTGCTAGTTTTAAATATGATCTTAGTATTGAAAAGGATAAAAATGATCAATTATTAAATGTGAAAAAATAAATTTTAATTTCCTAATGAGAAACTAAAGAAATATCTTTAAATATTCACCAATAGTAGAAGTACTCTTACTCAAATTCATGAAAAGAAGACTGCTCCTGATTACACTATTGGTATTGTGTATCAACATGAAAAAATGAGAATGATTAAGAATAGTTTTACTCCTACTTCCAAATCTGGAGAATCTTTTACTAGTTATTATTTATATTGACCCAATAATTTATTTATTTCTAAAAGTTTAATATCTTATTATAAGAAACCTGTTAAGATATTATTGGTTCCTAAATCATTTGTTACTAACATTTTTAGAACCAAGAAGATTTGGGTACGTAATCAATTTTTTGTGTTAAATTTATTTTATAGAGAACTTGCTTAAAAAGATTTAGTAAAATTTTATGGTACGTAAAAAGTGAATTTTCAAGGAAAATGAATTTATAATATTAAATTTTCTTAAATTTAAAAAATGGATGGTGGAAATATCACTTTTGGTGAAAAATCTAATGGTAAAACTATTAGCCTTGTCCATATTGGTAATTCTAATATTGTTTTTAATTTTTAAATTTATTTTTTAAAATTGTTTAAATTATAATATTCTCAGAATCACACAACTATGTGATGATTGTTTTCATGTGAAATTGTAAAATAATTACTATAATGTTCATTATTCAAAAATGATATAGTTTTTCATACTTTAATAAATGATAATTTTGAAATTAAGAATAATTATTTTGTCAAAATATTTATTATCTAAGAGCCTTTCATAAAGAAACATGGCTTTATAATAAGATTCAAGGAAAATAAGATATTCAGTAACTTATAAATCTCACTTAGAGAGGCTTAGTCAATGATCTACCTAAACTATAATTACCGAATGATAAAGTCTAAAACCCATGTCAAAAAGGGAAACAACATAAGACATCTTTCAAATAAAATAAATAAGTTTCAACCTCTTAACCCCTAGAGTTGGTTCACAGTGATTTTTAGACATTATAGAGTTTCTATTTTAAATGGTAAACACTATTTTTATGTTCTTCTTGATGAATTTTATAGGTACACTTGGTTATTATTTTTTTCTCACAAAAGTGAATCATTTTATTATTTTAAAAAGTCTATTAAATTTGATGAAAATATTAGTGGCCTTTAGATTAAGACCATAATAAGTGATCAGGAATGCGAGTTTAAAAATTAAGACATTGAATCTTTTTCTTGAAATATGGATGTAGTTAGAACATTCCTAATCATTGGAAACAACAATAGAATCATGTTGTAGAAATAAGAAACAGGTCCTTTTAAGAAATTTCCCAAACTATGCTCTATCAGTATGAACTTCCTATTTTTTTAGAGGATACAAATACATATTATTATATAATTAATAGATTTTTAATTTGATCTCTCTAAAAGAAAACTCCGTAGGAATTATATAAAAGTAAAAAGACAAATTTTGACTACTTTGGAGTTTTTGGTTGCAAATAATTTATTATTAAGAGTAAGGATAATCATGAAATTTTTTATTTTAATAGTGATGAAGTAATATTCCATGATTATTCATCTTCTGGTATATAATATAGAGTGTTTAATGAATGAACCAATAGTTTGGAAGTGTTTTTACATGTAAATTTTGATAAAATAGATCCACATGTGCCTAAGAACCCTTTAGAAAACCTTGAAGATGATATGTTAATTCTGGATAACAATGGAAAACCTTTAATATTTTTAATCAAGAAAAAACATCATTCTACTATGGGGAAAATTATGAAACTGAACATGGAACACTAGAAAAAAATTAGAAAACCATCCTTTATTTTCTTAATTTTTTTAGGACTCATTGATACTATCATATAGACGATGTAGATAGAGATAAAAATAGAGGTACAGAAACTAGAGATTCTCTTAGAAATTATGTTGAAAATCAATAATTATTGTCACAGATTAAACCTAAGAACATCAGTGATAAAATTAAGGATGAATTCTAGGTAATGGAAATCCAAAAAAAAATAATAAGTTTAATATAAATAGAGTTTGGTAATGTGTATTCATATCTAGAGACACTGTGAATATTTTCACTAAATGGATGTTTAGATTTTTTTTAAAGTCATGAAATATAATAGGAAATTAATCTAGGTTGGTTACACAATGATATACTAAATAAGAGGGTATTTATAATGAGGAAACCTTTTCATGAGGGATAGTACTAAAGCCATTAGAATACAACTTGCATATGCGGCACATTTGGATTTCAACCTATATAAAATGGATGTCAAAAGTTAATTCTCAAATGTTTATATAGTTGAGGATGATTTTATTGAACAACCCAAAGATTTAAAAATCCTTATTTTTAAAATGATGTTTTAAATTAACCAGAGCTTTATATGGTTTAAAATAGGCTCACAGTGCTTTGCATGATATGTTCAAATCATTAATAATTTCTAAACGTTTTTTGAAAGGCATATATGATCCTACTCATTTTATTAAAATAATTTCAAAATATGTATTAGTAGTTGAAATTTATGTTGATGATATTATATTTATATCTTCTAAAATTTATTTGTGTACATGTTTTTCAAAAATGATATAAAATTAACTTTAAATTAGTTTAATGGGTGAATGTAAATTCTTTCTCAATTTTAATATTTTTTCAAAATAAATAAGTAATTATTTTAAATTATAGAAATTAAACTAAATATCTTTAAAAAAAATTTAGGTTGGGTAACATTAAAAGTAGTGAAAATACCTTGATTACCCATTTTTAGTTGAATGTTGATAAAGCTAGAAAACCTGTGGAGCAAACCAGTTATAGGGGTATGATTGGGAGATTGAAATAGTTAATTACTAGGAAACCAGATTTTATGTTTACAATGTGTATGTGTGCCCATTTTAAATCAAATCCTAAAGAGTCTCATTAAATTGATGTTAAAATAATTTTAAAATACCTCAAATATATACCAAATTTAGGACTATTCTACCCTATAAGACAAAAATTTTACTTTGTTAGTTATTTTTATGTGGATTTTAGTGGTTCCAAGGTAGGTATAAAAAAAGCCTCTAGAACATGCCTTCATTTTTAAAAGTCACTAGTATCTTGGTGTAGTAAAAAAATAAAATTTTGTTACACTACATTCTAATAAATCTGAATACATAGTTGTAGGAAGTTTTTGTGCACAAATTTTGTGTATGGAACACACTTTTATAGATTATGGATATCAATTTAGATATATCCATATAATTTTTATCAAAAAAGTGAAATAAATGTTTCTTAGAATCTTGGATGTCATTCTCAGACAAAGAATATTGATGTAAGACATTGCTTTTTGAAATAATTTTGAAAAGGGTTTTTAGCTCTTAACATCATAGAAATTGAACATTAGATTGCTCATATTTTTAAAAATACCTTTAATTTTTAGGGATTGAACTGCATCAAATAAGAATTTGATATGATAAATTTTGGTTAGTCTTTAATCATGAGGGATCCACCATGGGACAATCCACTATTGGACAATCCACCGTTGGTGATCCACCATTGGAGTGATTCATAATTGGTGATCCACCATTAGTTAACCACTATTGTAATGATCCACTATTGTAATGATCCGTCATTAGAATGATCCACCATTGGGATTATCCACTATAGAAAAAATACACCATATGGATGCTATCCATCTTTATTTCTTTTTGGTACTAGTCGAACCCATGTATTTCTACCATTACTAACATTCTATGTTAAAATATAAATTTGATTTAATTGTTTATATTTTTTATGTTTTTATAATAAAAATCAAAAAATTATATAAATAATACATACATATAAATTTGAGTCACTCTCTCTCGTTCGCGCCTACTCCTTTGAACTATTTCTCCATCCCTTTATATCCTCAACTTTATACTTATCATTACCTTAAATCAACCTTAATTTAATGAAAATGATGAGATTCAAGATTAAATCTAGTTAAACTCTTAAAAGATATAGTCCTATGAATAATTCTATAGGAGAATCAAACCTATCCACTGTCGAGTTGAGAAACCCCCATCTTAAGAATCATGTGGTTATTTTAAAAAAAAGTAAGTGCATAATGGCGTCTAACTAGTAATTCATTGGTAATATAGATAATCTAGAACCAGGTATAGATTTATTGGTTCTCCAAAACTAAATGACATCTTTATCTTGTTTTATTTCACTAATTCTATCAATACATGGAGTTTAGTTTTTCAATAAAGAAGGATTCCATTCAAAGAATAATTGATGGAAAAGAGGTTAATTTTTATTCAATATAACAGAATAACAATCCTCCGAAGAGAGGATATTTTTATGAATATAAAAAAAATATTGAAATTGATAATGAGACATTCATTTATGAAAATGAACAGTTGGGACTGGAATAATATGGATTTGTAAGGAGACCTGCTACATAAAATGTTGGATGGAGAATGAAGACTTCATTTATAGTTCATTAAACATATGTTTTATACCAGAAAAATGGATTTTATTACTTTATAATATCAATACATGTATCTAATATTCCTAATTAAATGATGGGATATGATTAATTTTTGTAGATACCTCAAGGTACACTTGATGGAGATGTTCAAATCATCATCTAGGACTAATTTTATTATTTACACTAGGTTGATTCCAGCCATTCTTGAAGCTAAAGGATTTGTTAATGAGGAGGAGGAAACTAAAGTAAATTTTGGTGGTTTCTACTTAAGTAAGTGTACATATAAAATAATTAATGTGAATTGGGATATGTGTATTAAAATTTTGGTTGAAGATAATGAAAAATACTTAATGATTTTAATCTTATAGACCATTCTACCAGACCCAAAAATCATATTGATCCTGTATTGGATCTAGATGAGATTTTAGATTATTTATATGAGGATGAAGTTTGAGAGGAGGAAGTGACTAGTTATGTTAAAAAATGTAGTGATCATGATATTCTTAAGAGACCATTCATGCCTTTTGGATCTTCTAATACACCTATTTCACTTCCTACTATGTAGAGTCTTTTATGTGAATGAGATGATGAAGAGACTGAATTTTATAAATATGAGAAGATTAAAAGTTACTCTAAGTTCTATAAATATGTTGTAAAATATTTATATTATGAAAATGGAGAGAATGGATATAATGTAAATGAATATGGTAATAGTGATGGACCTGATCATGATGATTCTGATGATGAACAGGAATCTCAATCACATTATCCCTCTCTTGTTGGTTCTTCTTCAGTTAGTTCTTTGGAGAGACCTACTATAGCTAGATTTTCAAGCATGAAGAGACAAGTTTCAGTTTATATAGATGATTATGATACCTCTATTCTAGGTGAATCGAGGATATTTGATATGTGGGGAGGAATCCCCAGGTACTGTCAGTAACATATTTGATCCTGTAGATCCTACCGATATGTCTTCTATTAGAGTTCATGATGTAATATATGATGAGTGGGAGAGGTTCCCATGGTTTATTTAGATTGAACTAAAAAAATCATAGTATAAAGAAATTAGATGTGATGATAGAAGTCAGAGATATTCTCATGTTGGATCCTCCCCAGAAGAGGATGTGGAATCATCTTAGGAGGAGCCATTACCTGGTTCTAAATTGCTAGGACTATATTATCCAAATTATGATAGAGATAATGGAAGTGGTTATGAACACCTGATTATAATTGAGCATGTTGGACCTACTATTTTTTTGGTATTGGGAAATTACTAAGGGATCTCTTGTATAGAAGATTGATAATTCTCGTAAGATTTAGGGTTTTATTTCAGATGCAATTGTTGGTTTAAATCATGCATAGCTAGTTTTTTTATAGTATTGAGAGAGATGAAGAACCTCCACCTACTACTATATTTATTCCTTCAAATTTTATTTATATAGTAAATTTATATTTTTTTAGAAGATTATAATTTCATATTTCAAAAGAGTTTTGAGATCTCAGGAACCTCATGTCACTCAGCTTATTGAAGCAGATGCAAAACCCATTTTTGTGTTGTTTATTTTCCAGATTTAGACCAAGATGATTTTAAAGATTCAGGAAGTTTAAATTGAAAATTTTAGGTTGGAATGTGGAATGGATTTCATAATATATATGATAGAGTATATTTGGACCTCCTTTGTTTCTACTCAGGATGCATTGTTGGGAAGATTGGAGTCTTTACCTACTCTTGATTCTACTTCCAGTGCTCCACCTCCTTAATCCCATGTTGATGTTGATATGATCACACTATTGGAAATAAAGGTTATACCAATAGTTTAAAACCATTGGTATAGGCTAGAAAACCATTGGTATGGCCTATACCAATGGTTTTCTAAACCGTTGGGTAGTAACCTGTGAGGAAAGCCCTATACCAATGGTTTGATCTAAACTGTTGGTATATGACACTATATGTATTGATTTACCAACAGTTTTAGGCTAACCATTGGTATATGTTTTTAAAGAATTTTTACCAACGGTTTCATTGAAACCGTTGGTATATATTGAAGACTGAACATTATACCAATAGTTTCAAATCCATTGGGATATTTTTTAAATTTCACCCAAGGTATACCAATTTTTTAAAACCGTTTGTATTGTGTATTTCCAGAACTATTTCACAGCAGCCCCTATAGTATCCCCTCCAGTAAACTCCTGCATAAAAAATATCTGAAAAAACACATACAAATAGACTTAAAACAACATAAAAAACACCTACAATGCACAAAAAAACACATAAAACCATCAATCTCTTCCAACCATGTCATGTAATACAATTCCCTATTTCAATCTTCATATGACAACAATCTTCCAGTAGAGTTAAATACTAGTTTGAATAACTCAAACAATATTTGCACCCATTTCAACCTTCATATGAAAACCACTCTTCCATTTGTAATTCACCTCACCCCTGAACAACCCCCCCAACCAGCACCACCCCCCACCTCCCCATCAAATTATAATAGGTAGAATAGTATAAAAAATACTTATTAGAGTTGAATAAGAGTTTTAAATTGGCTAAAATTCCAATTTTTTGGATCCTAGATTTGGTTATTTAATGATTTTTGATTCATTTTGCATTGAAATTGTAGTTTTTATAATATATAGTGAAAAGTTATTTTTTAGGAGTCTTGTCACTTATGACCCCATGAGTGAAACTACCAAACTCATGAAAAAGAGTTTGCGACTATCATTGATGAGTGGTACCAGACACACTGTGCCTTGGATTGAGGTGAGGTTGACTCGTACACGTCACAAAGGACCCATGGATCCTTTTCCTAAAGTATCAATAAAATCTGAATGTGTTTGGTCAGTTTTCCGTATGTCAGTTGTTGGTTTCACTTAAAATGTTGTCCATTTCAAATAAAAGTGATAAAATTTGAGTGGTGTCGGCCACACCATGCCTCAGATTGATGTGGGGATACTCTTACATGATAAAAATGACCCATGGATCTTTTTTCTAAAGTTTAAACAGAATCCGAATGCGTTTAGTAAGTTTTCCATATGTCAGTTGTTGTTTTCACTTAAAATGTTGTCCATTTTAAAGAAAAGTGAGACACTTTGAGTGGTTTGGACAAAAATGTGCCTCGTATTTAGGCGAGGTTGACTCATACACAAAAAAAATGACCCATATATCATTTTATTAAAGTGTCAACACAATCCGAATGCTTTTGGTCAGTTTTACATATGCCAGTTCTTGTTTTCACTTAAAATCATATCCATTTCAAATAAAAGGGAGGCAGTTTGAGTGTTGCTGGTCACAAAGGCCCTCAGATTGAGGCGCGGTTTACTCGTACATGTCACATATGACCCATGTATTTTTTTCCTAAAGTTTCAACAGAACTTGAATACCTTTGGTCAGTTTTCTGTATGTTAGTTGTTTTATTCACTTAAAATGATGTCCTTTTGAAACAAAAGAGAGACACTTTGAGTGGTTCTGACCACACTGTGCATCGAATTGTGGCAGAGTTGACTCATACACGTCACGAATGACCCATGGATTGTTTTCCAAAAATATAAACACAATTATAATGTGTTTTCTCAGTTTTTCGTATGCCAGTTGTATTTACTTAAAATCGTATCCATTTTAAACAAAATAAAGACACTTTGAGTGGTACCAACCACACCATGCCTCGGATTGAGGTGACGTTGACTCTTAAATGTTGAAAATGACCCATGGATTCTTTTCCTAAAGTATTAATATAATCCTAATGTGTTTGGTTGGTTTTCCGTATGTCATTTGTTGTTTTCACTTAAAATGTTGTACATTTCAATGAAAAGTGAGACACTTTGAGTGGCTTCGGCCACACCACACATCGGATTGAGGCTTGGTTGACTCATACATGTCAAAAATGACCCATGGATTGTTATACTAAAGTTTCAATATAATAAGAATGATTTTGGTTAGTTTTCCGTATGTCAGTTGTTGTTTTCACTTAAAATGTTGTCCATTTCAAAGAAAAGTGAGACACTTTGAGTGGTTCTAGGCATACCACACCTCGGATTGAGGCAGGGTTGACTCATACAGGTCATAAATGACCCATGGATCATTTTCCTAAAGTATCAACACAATTAGAATTAGTTTGATCGGTTTTACGTATGCCAGTTGTTGTTTTCACATAAAATCCTATCCATTTCAAACAAAAGTGAGATATTTTGAGTGGTTCCGGCCACACTGGCCCTTGGATTGAGATAGTGTTGACTTGTACACGTCACATATGACCCATGGATCGTTTTCTTAAAGTTTCAATAGAATCTGAATGACTTTGGTTGGTTTTTTGTATGTCAGTTGTAGTATTCACTTAAAATGATGTCCTTTTGAAACAAAAGAGAGACACTTTGAGTGGTTCCAGCCACAACTCACCTCTTATTGAGGCGGGGTTGACTCTTACATGTCAAAAATGACCCATGGATCATTTTCCTAAAGTATCAACACAATCAAAATGTGTTTGGTTGGTTTTTCATATGCAAATTGTTTTTACAAAAAAGCGTATCCATTTTAAACAAAAGAATGACAATTTGAGTGGTACCAGCCACACCGTGCCTCAGATTGAGGCGAGGTTGACTCATAAACATTAAAAATGACCCATGTATCCTTTTACTAAAGTATCAATAGAATCTGAAAGCGTTTGGTCAGTTTTCCATATGTCAGTTGTTGTTTTCACTTAAAATGTTGTCAGTTTCAACTTTGACTGGTGCCAGCCACACCACACCTCAGATTGAGGTGAGGTTGACTCATACACATTAAAAATGACCCATGGATCATTTTCCTAAAGTATCAACACAATCCAAATGCGTTTGGTTTGTTTTCCGTATGCTAGTTGTTGTTTTCACTTAAAATCCTGTCCATTTCAAATAAAAGTGAGACAGTTTGAGTGGTGCCAGCCACACCGGCCCTCATATTGAGGATAAGTTGACTCTTCAACATCACATATGACCCATGGATCATTTTACTAAAGTTTAAATAGAATAAAAATTCCTTTGGTCGTTTTTCTGTCTGCCAGTTGTTGTATTCACATAAAATGATGTCCTTTTGAAACAAAAGAGAGACACTTTGAGTGGTGCCAGCCACACCACGCCATGAATTATGGATGGGTTGACTTTTACACATCAAAAATGACCCATGTATAGTTTTCCTAAAGTATCAACACAATCATAATGTGTTTGGTCTGTTTTCTATTTTCCAGTTGTTTTTACTTAAAAGCGTATCAATTTTAAACAAAAGAAAGAAACTTTGAGTGGTATCGGCCATACTATGCCTCAGATTGAGGTGATGTTGAATCTTACACATCACAAATGACCCATGGATCCTTTTACTAAAGTATCAATAGAATCCGAATGTGTTTGGTTAGTTTTCCGTATGCCAGTTGTTGTTTTCACTTAAAATGTTGTCCATTTCAATGAAAAGTGAGACACTTTGAGTGATTTCAGCCACACTGCGCCTCAGATTGAGGAAAAGTTGATTCTTACACATCTCAAATGACCCATGGATCGTTTTACTAAAGTATCAACACAATATGAATGCGTTCGGTCCATTTTTTGTTTGCTAGTTGTTATTTTCACTTAAAATCTGGTCCATTTCAAATAAATTTTAGACAATTTGAGTGGTGCCGGCCACACTGGCCCTCATATTGAGGCACGGTTGATTTTACATGTCACATATGACCCATGGATCATTTTCCTAAAGTTTAAATAGTATCTGAATGCCTTTGGTTGGTTTTTCGTATGTCAGTTGTTGTATTCACTTAAAATGATGTCCTTTTGAAACAAAAGAGAGACACTTTGAGTGGTGCTAGACACACTGTGCCTCAGATTTAGGCGGGGTTAACTCATACACATCACAAATGACCCATGTATAGTTTTCCTAAAGCATCAACACAATCCAAATGTGTTTGGTTAGTTTTTTGTATTCCAGTTGTTGTTTTCACTTAAAATCCTGCCCATTTCAAATAAAAGTGAGACCGTTTCAGTGGCGTCAGCCACATCGTCCCCCAGTTTGAGGCGGGTTTGACTCGTACATTTCACATATGACCCATGGATAGTTTCTCTAAAGTTTCAATAGAATCAAAATTCCTTTGGTCAATTTTCTGTATTGCAGTTGTTGTATTCACTTAAAATGATGTCCTTTTGAAATAAAAGAGAGACACTTTGAGTGGTGCCGGCCACACAGTGCCATGGATTGAGGTGGGGTTGACTTGTAGACGTCACAAATGACCCATGGATTGTTTTACTAAATTATAAACAGAATACGAATGCATTTTTTCATTTTTCTGTATGCCAGTTGTTTATACTTAAAAGCATATCCATTTTAAACAAAAGAAAGACACTTTGAGTGCTACCGGCCACACTGTGCCTCAGATTGAGGTTAGGTTGACTCGTACAAATCACAAATGACCCATGGATCCTTTTAATAAAGTATAAAAAAAATCCAAATGCATTTGGTAGATTTTCCGTATGCTAGTTATTTTTTTCAATTAAAACGTTGTCCATTTCGAAGAAAAGTGAGACACTTTGAGTGGTGCTGGCCACACCGCGCCTCGAATTGACAACGACGTAACCGCGACATAACTGCGGTGTGACCGCGGCATGACCGCGGCGTGTTTTACCTGTCCAGAAACATCTGTGGGGAAACATCTTCTGGCCAGGAGCGAAGGGATCAGGAGGAAGTGGGGCAACGTTCCAGCTGCCGCCTCCCTCCCCATTAACTATGGGTGGGTAATGTATCTAAAACACTGTCTAGGTATCATACATCGAATTAAGACATGACTATGAACCTCTGCATGGTGTCGTTCTAGATCAGGGACAAATCATGGCATTACCACAGCGTGACTGTGGCGTGACCGTGGTGTGACCACGGCGTGACCACGGCAGGACAGCGACGTGACCGTGGTGTGACCGCAGTGTGGCCGCGGATTGACCACGGCATCACCGCGACGTGACCGCGGCCTGACCGTGGCGTGTTGGCCTGGTCCAACGACATCTGCTGGGCAGCCTCGTCCATCCATGAGCAAAGGGAGTGGGAGGAAGTGGGGAAACATTCCAGCCATCGCCTCCCTCCCCATTAACTATGGATGGGTAACGTATCTAAAACTCTATCTAGGTATAATAAATCGAATTCTGAAAAGACTGCGAACCACCGCAGGGTGTCATCCTATAGCAGGGCCAAATCAAGGCATTATGGTAGTGTTACCATGGCGTGACCGTGGCGTGGCCGCAACGTGTTGGCTCAGTCCAGCGTTATCCGCGGGGAAGCATCTTCTGGCTAGGATTCCAAATAAAACCTATGTAGTTGTCCTTCATATTATAGAAACTGATCTTATGTTATAAAAAATAGACTCTTGATTCAGGATTGTAGTATGATAAAGATATATATTTTATATTCATTGTTTTTAGAAGTGGTGCTAGGTAGTTGAAACTACTAATTGAGAGTCAAATTATACAGGTGCATTACTTATCAATGGTATATGAATTTCTTGGAACTCTAATAATAAAACTTTAGTCACCTTGAGAACAATAAAATTTGAGTATGTTTTAACATCTTAGGATGCAACATAAGAAAATTCATATATGTTAAAAATCATATGTGCATCGAGGCCAGGAAAACACCCCAAAATGTATTAAGATGAAGCTTATGGTGTGGAGAAACATAAGCCTGACATGTGTTAAAAAATGACACCATCAGTGTTTTTAGATATATAGGCTCGGGTAAACACCATAAGGGGTGGCCAAGTGGCCAGGCAAACAACCAAAATGGGTTTCTCCATAAGATAAGGTCACAAAAGACATGATAAAACAAATCAACTATTTAATATGTTATAATAAGGGATCATGGGAAGGTTTTAGTGAGCGACATAATGATGCAACGTCTAAAGGGAAACGAAATGACAAAAAAGAATCATACACCCTAAACGATCACTTTGAGTTTTCACAGACAACACACCTCCATTAGAAGAGATTTATTATAAAAACATGAAATTATTTATCAAATGAAACAATTATACTAAAGAACACTTATTCATGATATGAAATTCAATATAATTAAGCAGAATTAAGAAATAAGCTAAATTCAATTTAAAGCATTCTTAAATTAAAGAAGCTACCAGAGGGACTCTACCTCAAGGTGGAACCAAGCCGTCCACTTCATCTCTTGGAGATTTCTAACTAAAATATACTACTCCTCCACTGGTTATACACACCTTTACACACATTCATGGACACCTATCCCCTATGCACACACCTGCATGGCCATGAGCATGTTCAAGGGGATCCTTGCACATATGCTTATATGCATATATCAGTCTCCACTCACCTGCGTATGAATTTATATATATATACATGGGAACACCTTGACCCATACGTGCATAATCACTTCCATGGGAGACTATAAACGTAACAGGGGAACCCACATACATATACTTACTTACCTATGCACACGCAGGTGAGTCGCCCTTGACCTGTCGGCTCGAATCCAATGAGCAGGGATCAACGCAATACACAAAGGATATAAAGAACCTTAAAACACATGAAGGACACTACATAACCAGTGAGAAATCAACTAATGGTATTAAATCCTTACCTAGATTGGAATCAGAGAACAAAACCCACCCGATACTGCACGAAACAATCCAATACCCTACTGAATAGATAATATGGAGTAAAAAACACTAAAGCCCCAAATACATGATGTGAGAGACAAGTAGTAATCATATAATCTTACCTCGGATCAAAGCTAGTGTACTGAATCAATCTGAACTCCTTCGGGCACCCTTCACTGAATATAACTACCCTCTGTACATAGAAATAAGTCAAAGATCTAAGTGAACAATGTGATAAAGAAAATAAAATAAAAACTAAACTAAAACATACCTGTCTCCTGTGACTATACCTGGCACTTCCCATCATATAAGTACAAAAGCACCACATGGGTCAAATAATGTTCCTGCAAGCAAAGGGGAAACAGATCAATGTTTCAAAATGATACTATCAGATAATACATTCCTATTAATTAACAATTACTCTTTCTATTAATGGTATATAATTAATTTGGCCCATGTTTCAACTTAGTTTGGTTTTCTTTGATACAAGGGATGAGGTATTATTATTCTTGGTTTTTATGTTTACACTTGATATCTTTATTTAAAAATGATGCATGTATTTGGCATTATTATTTATGGTTTTAGTTCTTATCCTGTTTCCATGGGGCCTCTCCACTTGAATAATTCTTGGAATGTAGGGTTCAGTTGAAATTTATGCACTTAAATGTGATTGATGTCACTAACGATGAGGATTTAGATCAAGTAAAATATTCCTAAGAGGATTGGGCCTTGTATTGATAGGTGTGGCAATTGTACATCTTGCATTTTATGAGAAAATACTTATGAGGAGGGATTGGAATCATGGTTGGTTCTTTGAGTGGGATGGTCCCTCTAAGTATATAAAATGTATTACGAATGGTTTTACTACATTTAATGATTCAAGAGTTCAACTAAAGAGATGGAGGATGAGATTCTAGTGTGGGTATTGGGTGTTGTCGGATAGATTGGCATTATAATGCCCATAGGCTTGGTGTGGTTTAGCTTAGGATGGAACCTGGTTAGTGGGGATGGGTTATAAAACATGATTTTGATGAGTTTCTTGACCATATTATTGATAATATAATGTAGATGGGTTCAACATGGTGTACTTTTGTGACTAGGACAATCATAAGGTGAATAATACTCTTTGTCTAGTTGGATGATGAGATGTGTATCGAGGCATGGGATAATCCTCGAGAGATGAGTCTTGACTATGTGATTGAGAGGATAAACTAGGATAGCTTTGATAGGATTGGGTGAGTGGACAACCCATGTGAGGATGATACAATGTATGGAGACACTTGGAGACACTTGGGGTTATTTATTCTATCTCGTGGAGACACTTGGGGTTATTTCATGACTCCAACATACTCCAGAAATGTTCCCACACAATGTTTTAGAAAAACAATTCCATCTCAGGGAAGACCCCAAGGTTCCTCTATCTTCTAATGTTTCCTCACACTCACACCTCATGGTATTATAGTATACCCGTGATCTACGTCAACTAGTCAGGATAGCATCACTACCCTCCGTCCGTAGAAACAAGTAAAATACATAAGTGTCCAATGCGATAAAGAAAATAAAATAAAAACTAAACAAAAAAAATACCTGTATCCTATGAGAATACATTTCACCGCCCAATATATAAGAACCACACTGCCCAATGGGTCAAATCATGTTCCTTCAAGCAAGGTGGAAACAGTTCCATTTAATAATCTCATCATTTTTCATTATGTTCTTTATATAGCACGTTGTTGGAAAAACCATACTAGTACACTTAGCCATTGAATATGCACCTATGCTACATTAGTTGAGTTGAATATTGTACACATAACCCTCTTATGCTCCATCTTATGTCATGTGAGTAGTCATGAATATGTAAGATGGTGATTCCCCTTATCTAAACATATAATCATGTAGTTTATCCAGGTACCCAATGGTATCTTGAACAATGTGTGAGATACAATTCATGTAGGTGACCACCGAGAGGTCTATAACTATCCAAAATATTTATATAACATTTTAATATAATCATATAATAAATTTAAGTGACAACTAAAAAATATAAAAGGGTTTTCTATGGTTTTGAAAAAAAATACCTTCATCTTCGATGGAGGGTTAAATATTTAATTAATTAAATGGATTCAAATGAATAAATTTTAGGTTAAATCAAAACAGAAAAAAAAACATATACACATCAAAATCAAAAATAAAAACTAAAATATTAGATAAATTTCAATAAAAATAAAGTACCACTTAAGTAAATACCTAATTTGGGATGGGTTGGATGGAGATTGAGTAGCTTCGATGGGATGGAGGAAGAGGAACTGAAGGAGCTCCTAGATCGCCGAGAGAGAGGGGGAATTTGGAGGAATTCCTCCGGTTTAGGGTTCTGTATCACGAATAGGTAAGAGGAGGGCCTAATATTATTTCTAGGGAAACTTTTACCAATGGTTTTCGAAAACCGTTGGTAAAACTTTTCGGGCCACACTTATACCAACAGTTCCTTAGAACCATTGGTAAAAGGTCCCCTAATCCATCCTTTTACCAACAGTTCTATATAAAACGTTGGTAAAGGTTTCTTAGGAGGCAATTTACCAAGGGTTTTATGAAACCTTTGGTAAATATATCCTTTACCAACAATTTGATGAAACCATTGGTATGGAAGTGTTGGAAAAAACCCACATTCCAGTAGTGTTAGATCCTTATATAGGGAGTATCTATAAGAAATTATGGGTGATATTCATCCATCTCATTAGGAGGATATTCTCCAAATTTTATAAAATAGTGATTACATATATAAACTAGAACGTTAGTGTTTGAACAAATCCCAAAGTGATCGGGAAACCATCACCTAGGCTATCATATACTACTTTATAGGTTATTTACTAATAATGAGTTTAATGTTCACATATTTTTTTTGTTGAAATCATAAGCATTCCACCTGTTACTAGGGTGTTTAAAGAACAAGTAGACCATATTAAGGTTATGACTCCTATGCTCAGGTTTTTTGTGAAATAGAATGACTTATTTTGTGCTATGGAGGGAGGAGAAAACAATAATTTAGAATTTTTCAAACACATTAAGACCTTATTATATGTATCCGATAAAATAGTGGGTTCACCTAAAGAAATTACCATGTCATCACCCACAACTTCCCCCTATACAGATCCTTTTCCACCTTAGAATCAATCATTCAGTATGTCTCTAGTGGAAGAAGGAAAACCTCTTAGACCAATGATAATATGAGAGAATACTACCACTACCTTAGCACCCTCAACTAATAACTCATCCCCATAATCTTCTACACAATGCCTCATACATCCGGAAAAGGAAAAAGACCAATTGAACCTACCTCCTAATCCGAGAGTGATTTATATTGGACTTAGTTTCTGATAGTGACACTGCTATATTCTTATTTTATTTCATTTTGGATGTAATATTTAGACACCTCTATTTTTTGAAGTTTCTATTTTTATCCTAATTATCTTTAAATTTCTTTTTCATCACTTTTTTAATTTTTTTTGATAATCCCAAAATGGTTTAAACATATTTGGATGTTTAGAATGAATTTGTCCATGATACCAAAATTATCTTTTTGATATGATAATTATTTAGATTTCAATTTAATTTTAAGTTTTAAAATTTAATTGTTTTTTTGTATTTCTATTTTAATGTTTAAATTATTTAAATTTTATATTTTTAATATGAAATGGTAATAGGACCATTACTCTTAAAAATGATATAGTTTATTCCATGTTTGTTTTATACAAGGTTCATAAAATTTCAAATTTATGACCATCAAAACAGGTGATATTGTTGGAACCTCCCTATTTTAATGATCACAAATCATGATTATTATGTTTTTAAGGGTTTTAATGTTTTTTGAGATTATAATATTTTATAAAACCATAATTTGAATAAAATTGGATATTTATTAAAAAGTATCAACATTAGTACAACTCTTCCATCTCCATCTTATGCAACTTTTAGGCGTGCTACTGTCAGAATTGTGCCACTATCATCATATTCCACCACCTGATATCTACTACCCATATAACTGTACTCTCTTATACTGCTAGAAATTTTATACCACAAGAAGTTTTCCACCACTAGTTTTTTACACTATAAGATCCACTCTATTGTTAGGCATACCACTACTATACGTGTGCCACCACCATTCATTTTCTACCACCATGTTTCTACTACCATAAAATGAGATATCATCAGATGTTCTAAAGCTATTTCAACTATGCTACCACCATACATGCTACCTCTAGTTGTGCTACCCCTGGAACATGCTACCATTATCCTTTTCTACCATTAATATTTTCTAGAATTTGAATTAAATTATTCTAATGAATATTTTATGGTTGTTAATGTAGTGTTTTTATTTAATGATTATTTCTAAACCATTTCACAGATTCATTGAAGACAAAGTCAGGGGTTCAGTACAAGGATCTAGGGAATTTCATAACTATCCTCCAATGGATATTAAGACCTACAGAGTTGTATATATCCTAAGCACCCCCTTGTACGTGATAGTTGGATATGAAACTCATACACTTAACTCATACCAATACATTTGGGTGTGAAAGTGTGGAACTTATCAAATAGCAAGAACCTTTTTATGGAAAATAATTTCCGAACACCTATAAATTGAAAATTGAACCTTATGACACACTCTTTTGCAAGAAAGTTTAGTGAAATCATTTCAAACACTTCACCATGAAAAACCCAAAGAATCTCGAGCACCTGAATCATTTCAGGTTGGTCATTGCTACATATTCCATATCTTCTTACATTCTTCCTCTATTTTTTTACTATCGAGAAGTGTGATTGTTTTTCCCTATTTATTTACACACATTGACTAATGTTCTTAAACTAGAGAATACTTGATACTCCCTCAACCCTTGGTATATGTTTACCCAAAAAAACTATGGAAGAGGTCCCTACATGGTCTATGTTATTTTTTCCCTTGTACAACTATGGATGAGTCTTTGATACTAAATGGATTGTGATATTGTTTTTACCCATTCCATGTTGTGGATCATATTATTTGATATAATAATATTATTAGCAATGAGTGAATTCCACATGTAGGGGATTAGGTCTCAGTATGATATTGAACCCCTTTTTTAATCTATTATGTGTTGTGTTTTATTTTGTTTGTTTTAAATCTTAAACTGCATTTGTTTTTAGGATGTAAAAAAACTTACTTTGATAGTTAATAATAACAAGTGTATATATAAAGTTTTTGTTTATGTTAATTGATTTAGAAAGTTATATTAATTTACTATATCATTTTAAATGATCCAAAATAATGATTAATAAATATATTGAAAGATAAAACTTATATTAAACTACTTATTTTATTAACTATGTGTTTTTATTAAAATAGTGGAAATATTATTCAAACTTTTTTTAATAGAATTTTTTTGGGTATTCAATTAACCCCCATCTTGAGTTACCCACTCTAACCAATAATATATATGTGAATTATCTATCTTCCCATAAGGAATATATTCCATCACATGGGAATAATATTATCTATTCCTATTTAGGTATTGTGGAAATATCGACCATTGAAATAATAATATATCTATGTCACAAAATCTCATATTTAATCATTATATTATCTCAATATTACAAAACTAATGTATAATAGAAAATATTTTTTTATATAACTCACTATACCCAATAAAACATATCATTGATAACATCATAACTAATGTTATTTTTTTTTATAGATATTCCTTTAATGTGGTTCATATCGAATATATTCCAATTCGTCAAAATCAGGAAAAAATTGAATGATATAATCAAAACTAACTAAATCAATATGATGAATGATCCCCAAAATTACACCAAATGTTTCTTATATGAAGTTCTCTTTTCCATGAATCATAAATAAATGTTATTCCAATAAATTCATCAACTACTTGTATCCTTTTCATCCATGTTATTTGAATTAATGAACTAAAGTTCCTTAGTAAATTTATTCTATGTTATCCCAACCTAACATCACATGTTTTAAACTCTAAATTCTAACATAGAACCTTAATAAAAATGTTTTAAATTTTGACAAACTAGTAAATGAACTATACAATAATTCATCTAATATGATATGGGATTGTGACTAGCACTAGTGTATCGACATAAATGTTGAGTATCATTTCCTCTAAATAAACCCTTCCATCACTAAATGAAACATTATACAAAATGGTATAATTAAAAATTATAAAATCAATTATAAAATCTTTGTATATAATACACATATCAGTAATATAACATATACAAGTCAAATGAATATCCATATTCAAGTAAAAAATCTAAAATAAATATAAAAAAAATATTTTTTCAATTGAATAAAAGTTTTGTGGAATCACAAGGAAGAATTTGAATCATTGGTTATTGTATCTCTTATTAGCCTCCAACCTCTATGACCATTTTGCAACATCATCTACTAATATACATGAACACATTAGTGTAAAATTCATGAGTTCCAATATAGGGGTGAGAAATAATACTCATCATAATTTCCCAAAGTAATGAGTCAAACCCATGAACAACTGTTATCTGTGATCATCCCCAATAAATTGAAGACAAAACCCACATCAAAAAACATTACCTTCATTAATAATAATATCCATGATAAATTATTTGAAATCTACCCATAACTTACCATATTCATGCTCACCAAATTATTATATACTCATATTAATTTATGCATGTGTGTTTGTGTATAATATTTACATTTATAAAATATCATAATAAGATGGGACCTCATGAACTATGTCCTAAAAAATGTCCATTACGTATTGATATATCAAAATAGAAGTCACGTCATTGGAGAGGATATCTGGTCATAACACAATAGTCATCCATAAAATCATCATATGAGTCCCTAGATAGGAATTGTAACACATTTATAGCACATGTGGATATTATTCATGTAAGAAATATAATATATCTAAAAATAAAATAATATCAAAACCCATAGTAATATTTTCATCCAATGAATCTCCCAGTATGTACCAATATATAAAAATTGAATTGTACATATACTAGAAAGTATCATGTCTATAAATAGTTTTCCTTGAACTCAGAGTAGTGGGTGTGTAATCACCCATAACCTTATAGTCCATTAATTTGTAAAAATCTAGTCTTTGGGGTGTTTGTGGGGGGGGGGGGGGGGGGGAGTTGAAACAATATCACATTTTGATGGTCTGCAAAAAATATAGTTTTTCCATCAGTAGGATGTGCCGGTGACTCAACGTCGGTAGGTCAGCGTTAGTGAGTCAGGGCATCAGTAGGTCGAGGCATCGGTAGGTCAGGCGCCGGTAGTTCGAGTGTCAGTTGGTCGTGCGTCGTTAGGTCAACATGTCAGTAGGTCGAGGCATTAGTAGGTCAAGGCATCAATAGGTCGGGCATCGGTAGGTCGGGCATCGGTAGGCCGGGCATCAGTAGGACGAGCATCAGTGAGCAGCGTCGATGATTCACTCTCAGAAGCCCACATCAGTCACTCATGTTCTTGAGTCACATTAGTGAATCACATCAGTGAATCAAGCATTGGTGAATCACTATTAGGGAATCATGTCAGTGAATCACCCATCAGTGATTCATTTCTAGTTTTTTGTAGTTTTTCTAGTTTCACCCCTCTTACGTTTTATTTAACATAAATCGAGTTTAGAGATTTTTTTGAGCATTTATAAAGTTGTTTCAATGGATATAAATTATATCTTTATTATCCTAATGCCGTTGGGGATTTGAAATAGCCAAACAGGGAAATCTTGATTGTGACCTTACTTTTAATTAATTTTAAAACCATCGTTCCCTTGATAGAGGATATTTCTCTCCTAAGCCAAAATCTCATACTTGTGTGCTTCATTTATCTGGACACTGAACATCTCCAAAACCATTCTTCCCCATGGATATTCATGTTGTGTTTGGCCTTTAGATTTAATTTTCCCTTGGAGTCCATCCTGCTGCTTGTGCAACCCCTATTTTTGATACAAGGAGGAATTTTTGATCGGCTGTTTTTCTAGGTAGGGATTACTTCAGATCTATTCTATTTGTGTATCATGTGAGGTGGGTGTACTCATGTACCATTTTGAATAAGGTTGGACCCAAATTTAATGAAGATAATGAGATTCAATAAAATATGGACCCGAAAGATGATGATGATTATCGCTTTGTTTTATATTTTATCCTTGATACATGTCATGTTTTGTAAGGGTTGTGTGACATCTGAAAATCTAGGTCATTGGTGGTCTATAATTTCACACCTATTTTGTTTGTGAGTAATTTTTGTTGATCATCCATGAACGACAGTATGTTTATGAAATCAGTTAACAACATATATTCGGTTAAATTAATGGATTCCCCTGGATCAAACCTATTCTGTAATAACCCATATTTTATTCAGTGGAATTAAATCATGAGTGTTTTTTAAAGTTGAATATGATTTTCCGTGTTGGTGTGGTTGTGTGCTATGTGTGGTTCTGTTCGGCCTTGTGTTTGTGATTTTTGTGTGGCGTTGTGTCTTGTGGTTGGGAGTGTGGCTATGTTCATGGGGTGGTGCAGGTGGTGTAATGAAATATTAGGTTAAGAGATAGGTTGATTTTGGAATTTATGAACTTGTTATGTAGTGGGACTGAATCTAGGTAGTTTTTGGGCAGCAGGGCTGTAGTTTTGGGTTGTTCTATTGTTTTGGGGGTGCTGGGTGTGGTGTTGTTATGTAGTAGGACTGAAAATTGTGGTTGAGATGAGTTGTGGTGGGGGGGGGGTTTATTTGTTGAGAGTAAGGAAATTACGGTATGACTTTGAAGAATGATGGTGGGGGTGTCCAGAAAAGGGGGTGTGTTGTGGGACTAAAAGTTGGTTTAAATTTGATCATTTTTCTGGATGTTGTGATTTTCAGGCATCAAGGAAGCTGATGATGGTATAGGAGGTATTATTTTGAAGAAGGATGTTATTATCTTGCACGGGACTTTCACCTGAAGTTTCCAAGGACATTGTGAAGTGTGTGTGTGTTATGATGTTCCTATAGTGTGATGTGTTTGGTAGTTTCCTAGTTAGGGATGGAATAAGTAAATAAATGATTTGAAAATTTAGAAGGATAACTATTCAAACGAATTGGATGGTGGTATGTTTTTAATTGTAGCTTGTAGTGAAGTGGCATTCATTTATCAAATGGGGAAGCGACCATCGCTCATGGTGATACGTGCATGTAGGGTTGGCAGTATGGGAAGTTTTGTGTGGACTGGTTATTTTTTTTAAAACCCATAGGTTGTGTTGAGTGTTTTTTACCTTTATATATACATGTAGTTCCTTGTGATTTCTACATGCACCCCACCTGTGTTGAGCACTATCTGCTGAACTCCCCCACTGTTATGGGGGAGGGTGTCCTATCATAATATCTCAGTGGGAGGATTGATGGATGGTTATTGGATCTTATCTTCTCCCACTTCTAGGCATTGGTAGCCCTAGAATATTTGGTAAGGTTGTAGTGCGGTTGTAAGGCACAAGTGTTTGTGAGTGAGGTGTGCTTCCAAGGTGTCTTTGGGATGAGATACGTTGTACCCTCCCTAAGGTCCTCGGGATGAGGTTGTGGTTTTTTGGACCAAGTTTTTGTAAGTGGGATGTGATGTGGTTATGGACTTGGTGTTTGTGGGAGATATTTGGTATGTGGACAAGGTATGTGCAATAAGGTTGTTATAATTGGGCTTTTGGAATATCATGGTAGCATCAGGATGTATTCTGTTAGGGATGAGCAGTTAACCAGTGAGAAGTGGTATGGGGTATACAAATATTGACGTGATTACTACTTACTTGACTAGACTTTCATTATTTGGTGAGTGTGCCTTAGTGAGTTTTGTGTGGATAGTTTACTTTGTTAGGTGATTTTGAGTTTCAACTATTTTTACACTGGGGAATTATTACGTTTCACCAACTTGTGCACACGAGACATTGGATTTTCCTATTGATTATACTTGTATACTCACCCTACATATATAAAACTATTTTTAGGTTTCTAGAGAGATTATGTGGACCAGGATGGACCTTAATATATAGGGTGTTTGGATAGTTTATATATCTTTTCTTATTTTTGTTCTCTTGGTATTTACTTTGGAGCTCATTCATTGTATTTCTAGCAGTTTTACTTTAAACATGCATGTGGTATGGATTTTGGATTCTTTTATATATATGAATTGGAGTTATTTTGAGGATAATATATCTTATCCCCAGATCATGGTTACTATAAAAAGTTTAATGCCTCCCATGTTGTCATATTTCTATACCCTTTGTGTTGGTATCCAGCTCGTGGCCTACTTGTGGCACGAATCTATGGTCATTATCTCTCTTTCTCTATTTCCATCTTAGGAGGGGAATCTTTGGAGGGAGGGGGTCATGATTGAATGGTATCAGAGGTGATGGTTGATAGATATGATAGATTTTGGAGTTACGCATAGGGTTGATTGCATTGGTTGGTATGGAAATAATGTTAGATAATCATGGTGCATGAAATTGGCTAAGGAAGACTGGTTAGGACATGAGATTTTATCCCCCCCCCCCCATGATCTGATGTAATGAATTTGAATTTATTGAAAAACAGATTGAGGCTACAACGATTGTGGGATAGAGACCCTAGGAATGATACATGCATCATGATGACTTTTTTCTTGTTTTTATGGGAATTTTTGAGAAATTAAAATAAACAATGTGTTAAAATTAATCCTATATAAATTCCACACTACACGGGATTATGAATTCCTTATTTACCTTTTAGATTTGGTACCCGGTCATTTTACACGAGTGGATCGAGTAGTAGAGGATAATTAGGCTGACTGAGTTGACCGACAGAGGTTGGATCTAGATGAGGAGGATAATCAGTGGTAGAAGACTCTCTGTGATTTCTAGTGGTAGACACTAGGAAAGTATGAAGGCAACGTTTTAGATACAGAGATAGAGAGTTGGTTTGAGGAGTTGGTGATCACATTCCGCTTTATCTGGGCTCTGAAGGATTATTGGGTTCCAATGGTCATTAGTCATATTAGGGGATCAGCACGTCAGTTGTGGATGCTTTACCTCGGGGGGAAGAAGGTGACCGATGTTTTGTGGGTTGACTTTGTGAAGGAGTTCTGGGTAGAATTCCTTTCTTCGACGATGAAGGCTAAGAAGTGTCAAGTGTTACTATTCATATAGTCGGTGATTATGTCAACAAGAGTGCTAGGTATCAAGTTTAGGGATACATTTTTCTTTGCCCCAAATCTCTTTTTGGATGAGGAGTCTCGAGTGAGACTCTTAGAGCAGGCACTCTATCGTTTCCTCTAGTACGCATTTACTCCCTTCACCTTGCCAACTTACTTAGAGGTCCAAAAGAAGGTAGAATTGGTTGATAGGATGAACTCGTGAGGAGGTCTACCTCGATATGGGATCCAACATGGTTCTACGAAGGGAAGGGCTTCTAGTAGTAGGTATCAGGTGCCAGGGCCTTTGAGGTATCGGCCCGTACGTAGTCGACCTCAGTAGTTTAATTTTTGACCTTATGGTCCTCATGCTTTCCCCAAAATCTTGGGATCAAGGAGTTTCTATTGTAGAGGTCATGTTAACCTTAATATTCAGTGCCTAGTTTGATCATAGTATGGTGGAGGTGGGTAGGTTCAGCACCTGCCTCACCAATAGTTGCTGGCCATGCCGTTTCATCAGCTGGGACACCAGTTTCCTGCTCCACCCAGGGTAGATGGAGTAGGAGGAGGCGAGACTCAAAGAATTCCTTAGGTACTAAAACTCAAATGTGTTCGAGGAGGTGGTCGACAACATAGTAGAAGAGAAGCTTAGCATGGTCAGTTTCATGCCACAGAGGCAGCAGTTTCAGCTGGTCTGGAGATCATATGAGGTACTGTCAGTTTGTTCAGTACAATTTTTTATGCCTTATTTTATTTATGAGCTTAATACTCCTTTTGTGAAACCATTCTATCCAATTATATGGGAATGGAAACATAGAGACTTTCCATATCCATGGTTTTGAGTACACTAGTATGAGGTTAGACTAGTTTTTTTGATGTTTGCTGGGGATGTAAACAAATGTTGGGGATGCATCAGTCCTATGGGGTTCTCTTTATGCTACAAACACGTTTATACAATGTTATAATTAGAATTTAATGGTTTTAATTTGTGCTTTCTGTTATCGACTGCTTTCAGATAAGAGTCTTGTTTTTAGACGTGGGTGGAAAACATGTAGCTTCCATTGGCGAGCAAAGTTATTTTATGGGCAGTTGTTGTTTGAAGAATTTTCATTCCTTTTTAGTAAAACTATTAGTGGAATTTATGAATACTGATATGGTGGAGGTTTTAGGATTTTTTAGGAAGTTTTTGGCTGTTTTCCCAAAGGAGGTAGTGAATCTCCCCCCTCAACGTGATGTTGAGTTCAAGATAGACTTACAACCCGATGCTAGTCCGATTTTGATGAATCCATATCA
The DNA here is from genome assembly GCA_963277665.1 of Viscum album. Taxonomy (NCBI): domain Eukaryota; kingdom Viridiplantae; phylum Streptophyta; class Magnoliopsida; order Santalales; family Viscaceae; genus Viscum; species Viscum album. The sequence continues at coordinate 1,537,636,371 of OY728152.1, forward strand.
GATGAAGCCTTCTGAGCTATTGGATTTGTGGATCCAGATTGATGATCTAATGAATAAGGGATTTATCTGGCATATTGTGTCACCGTAGGGTGATCTGGTATTGTTTCTGTATAAGGAAGATGGTGGTGTGAGGCTGTGTATAGACTACCAAAGGTTGAATCAGGTAACGGTCAACAACCATTACCCTCCCCTAAGGATATACAATAGTTTCGACTAGATGAGGGGAGAAATTTGGTTCTATAAGATCTATATGTGGTCTACGTATCACCAGTTTAGGGTGAATGAGGGCGATATCCCGAAGGATGATTCTAGGTGCAGGTTTGGGCACTTCAAGGTCATTGTTATTCCATTCGGTGTTACAAATGCACCAACCAAGTTCATGAGGCTTATAGACTCTGTCTTTTTTGAGTTCATGGACTAGTTCGTCTTCATATTCATAGATGAAATCCAAATCTACTTGAGGTCATTGGAGGATCATACAATGAATCTCAGGTCTGTAATTGAGCTCCTTCGACACCACCAGCTCTACGGAAAGTTGTCCAAGTGAATTTTTTGGACATGGGAGGTCCAATTGCTTGGACATGTGGTGTCCCAAATGGGTGAATTAGTGGATCCTTTGAAGGTCAAGGAAGATGTTTCTTGGGAATCACCCAAGAATGTGGCATAGGTTTATAGTTTTCTTGGTCTGGTAAGCTATTACTAGAGATTCATACTTGATTCCTCTCAAGTAGAAGCTCTATTGACGACTCTAACATGGAAAGGTTAATATTTTGTGTGGAGTGAGCAATGCCAGGCAGTGTTCAGCTATCTGAAGGAGAAGTCGGTCAGTTCCCTAATGATCTCATTTCCATAAGAAGGGGTGATGATCGAGGTCGTTTGTGATGCTTCACATATGGGATTTGGGGTGTGTGTTGATGCAGCAGTGGAGAGTGATCTCTTATGGGTCTAAGTAGTTAATTTTCCATGAATGTAACTATTCCACCCATGATCCAGAGCTTTAAGAGGTATTGTTAACACTATTATTGTGGGGACATTAACTCATTTGGGAGCGCTTTTTGGTCTTCACGCATCACAGGAGGTTGGGGTATATATTTTACCAGGGAGATCTAAACTTGTGATAGTGGAGGAAAATAGTGTTTCTTCAGGACTAAGATTTTGAGATCTCCTACAAATTAGGAAAATGGAATGTTGGTATCAATGATTTGAGCAAGAAGTTACAGAAGGAGGTGGTTTGGGAATCCGTGGATACTTGGATGGAAATGGAGGAGTTGGACTTCTTGCACTTAGATGTAGGAATATATAGCTGAAGATACATTCTTTTTAAGATGATGGTGCATACATCTATATGGAAGTAGGTGGAGGAGTCTCAGTGGGGATACTCGAAGGCATAGGTAATGCATGATATCTTTGACCAAGGTGATACTTTAGAGGGATGGTCAGAGGATAGTCAAAATCAGATGCTGTTATGTGATATGTTGTTTGTTCCAGTGGTGATGCATGAGGTAGTTCTCCATGAGTTTCATAAATTAACCCTATAGGTACATATGGAAGTTACCAAGAAGTATTGTGGATTAGGGGAATTGTTCTGGTGGACTATGAGTAAGCGGTTAGTGGTTGAGTTTGTGGAAAAGTGCCTAGTGGGCCAATTGGTGAAGACATACCTACATTTTCCAAGTGGTTTGTTGCAGCTGTTAGATATCTCATTGTGGAAGTGGTATGAAATCTCAATGGATATTGTCACAATATTTCCAAGGGCTCAGGGAGGATGCAATGCAATTTGGGTAGTAGTGGATTGGCTGACAAAATCAACTCACTTTTTAGCAATCAATGAGTCAAGTGTAGTGGATTTCTTATCACAGAGGTATGTGGATGAGGTGGTGAGACTACATGGGGTTCAGAGAACCATTGTCTCTGATTAGGATACGTGTTTTACCTCATGATCCTGGAGGGGACTTCATAATAATTTTGGAACATAGTTATACCTCAACACTTCTTTCCACCCTCAAATAGATAGGCAGATATAGAGGACCATACAGATGTTTGAGGACATATTTTTGGCATGTTTTCTAGACTTTGGAAGCTCATGGGTATAACACTTACTCTTGGTAGAGTTCACTTAAAATAATATCCATTACTCTTCCATTTTCATGGATCTATTTGAAAATTTATATGGAAGGTCGTATCATTCATGTTTGTGCTCGATGGATGTTAGGGAGGCAATTCTTCTAGGTCCATAAGTGGTGTAGAGTATGATAGAGAAGGTGTATCTTGTCTATGAGAGGATTAAGGTATCACAATACTGGAATAAGTCATATTCCAATTAGAGGAGAATGCCCTTGGAGTTCAAGGTTGAAGACCACATGTTCTTGAAGGTTTCACATCAATGTGGGAAACATAGGTTTTGTTGAGGGATCAAGCTTTCCCCCAAGTTCATCAGACCTTTTGAGGTGTTTTAGGAGAGCAGGAGAGGTGGAATACTGGATGGAGTTTCCACCACATTTGATGAGGATCCACAATGTATTTCATGTCTCCCAGCTTTGTTGGTATCTTCATTATGACTCCCATGTCATTAACTAGGGAGAGTTGGATATCGGTGATTACACTATGTTCATGGGGCAGCCATTATAGATCTAGGATCATCGAGATAAGGTTCTGTGTGGACGAACCCTTCCTTTGGTTTAGGTGTTGTGGAGGCATGATAGCCTGGAGGAGAGTACTTGGGAGCGAGAGACAAAAATGTGTTCCCAGTAACTGGAGTTGTTTTGAGTTTTTTTATTTGTTTTGATTTTTGATGTAGTTCTTGAACCTTATTTGTTATAAGAAGGATATCTTCCTAATTTAGTAGTGTGTGATGATGTCCTAACATATGAAAAGGGGGATACGTGATTCCTAATCGAGACTCAATAATTGAGATGCGATTAAACCCATGCAGATGATTCAGTTCTACACAGAGTGGATAGTATATAGACATGGTGTACTGAATTCTCCGATTCATGTGTCATGATGGTGGGTGATTTTTTGGGGTATCTTGCAGATGTTTGGGTTAGAATATATGGTAGGATGTGTTCTTGGATGACGATGTTTCACTGCATCTTTCAAACAACACTAGGTGGTTTATCCTTGAGAGGCATCTTATGGGGTGGTTGTTCAGACCCCTCTTTCTTTTGGGTTTAGTTTTGAATTCGTGTGGGATAGAATTGTTTGGAAGGTATCTGATGTAATGTCTCAGACCTCCCTTATCCATTACCTTTTCCAAATCCGATTTTTGGGGTGTTGGGGGGGGGGGTGTATCTCATTTCGAGAGCTTTCCTAAATTAAAATTTTTTAAATGGTAGGATGCATCGGTGACTCAGCATTGGTAGCTCAGCATCTGTGTGTCATTTCCTCGCTAGGTCGAGGCGTTAGTATGATGAAGCGTCAGTAGGTTGAGGTGTCGGTAGGTAAATGCATAGGTAGGTTGAGGCATCCTTAGGTCGGTCATTGGTAGGTCAGGCATCGGTAGGTCGAGGCTTCGGTAGTTTAAGGAATTGATAGGTCGAGGCGTCGATAGGTCAGGCGTTAGTAGGTCAGGCATCGGTAGGATGAGCTTCGATAGGATAGGTGTCGGTGAGTGACGTCAGTGATGGGCATCGGTGAGTCATTTTGGGTATGTCATGTCGGTTAATCATGTTGGTGAGTCATTTCGGTGACTCACATTAGTGAGTCAGGCATCAGTGACTCACCTTCAGTGACTCATGTCGGTGACTCAGCCATCGGTGAATCATTTCTAGTTTTCCGAAGTTTTTTTTAGTTTTTACCCTCTTATGTTTTATTTGATGTAAATCAAGTTTAAATCCTTTTTTAAACGTTTCTAATGTAATTTAAAAGGATATTAATCATATCTTTAATATCATAACGAGTTTAAATACTTATTACTCTAATTAAAATTCACCCCCATAAGTTGATATATGATCTCCAACATCACTCACCCGATTAACATTGGAAAATCTATAAGGTTGTAAATATGAATATTTTTCATACAATAATAAAAAAATTTAAAGCATATTTGAAACAGGATAAGACTTGTTTTATATCTATAATATGCGATTAATTAGGATTACTTTAGAATAATGCACAAATAGTAATAAAAACCCAAACATCTAAAATAAATTCTTTCAAGTAAAGTGATATTTTTATAATCCTATAAAACTATTTTTGATCCAAAATCCTTCATTGTTCATCTAATAAAAACTATTACCCAAGGGATATGGGATTAGAGTCCATTCTTTGTCCATTCATCTTAAACCTTTTCAAAAACATAGAAGCATACTTTTTATATGGGATAAATAAAAAACTTTATGTGTCTATGGCTTGAAAACCTAAATATAATTTCATCTCACTAATCATTTCTATTTGAAAATAATTTTTCATTTAAGAATAAAATTCAATATTCTTATCTTTATCTCTAATTAAAATAATGTCATCTACATATATAATCACTATGAGTTAGTCCTTGTCATGTCCCTTCAAATAATTATTTTAATCGACCCTCCATTTTATAAAATTAACCCTATTTAAATTATTTTCATGTTTGGAAGACCATATATTAGGTTCTTGTTTAAGACCATATAATTCTTTATATAGATTGAACACTCAAGGACCAACACCATCAATAATAAAAACATCTTATTTTGAATGTAAACCTCCTCCTTGAGATTCCCATTTAATAATTAAAACTTCACATCTATTTGGAAGGCTTTTAAAAATTTCATTAAGCACACATAAGAAGAGAAATATAAATCATTTAAATACATATAGATGGATAGAATGACTCTTCCAAATCTAGACACTCAATTTGAGGGTATCCTTTCCCAAACAATTAGATTTATTCCACGTCACTTAACCCTTCTCATATTTATTATTGAAAAAACCCATTTTATCCCAATCACATTATCATTATTATGACGAGACACTAAATATCTAGTTTCATTCTTCTTGATCTAATTTAGAACTTCTTCCATTGGTACAATCTAGTCCTTTTATTCTAATACTTTATCAATATAATTTGGTTAAATATTTAAATTTAATCATATATAATTGGAAGTTCTAAAACATATCTGAGTTTTCACACCCTTGATGTGGTATTTAAAGATTATTTTAGGATACACATGCATTTTATGTCTTAGGAACACAATTAATTCTCACATTGGGCATTCCTTATTACTAGAAATTTCATAATCAACTATAAAATTCCATAAATTCCATAATAGAATTAATTATGTACCTTTTCTCATTACAATATATATTATATTATTAAATTTAGTCATTAAAAAGAAATTAATTTCTTAGTATAACATGATCCCCCGTGACTATAAGATCATATATATTAATAAATTTCTTTATATTTTTTTATAACACAAAAAATTCCTTTCGTGAGGTGTATAGATGAGAAATATCCTCTAATCGGCTCACTCATCAAAATTTTACAAGAATCTTCTTTTAATTTTTATGAGAAGTAATCCATTAAATACCTCTAGGCTCTTAAAATTCTGTGTTTCCCCAAAACAAAAATAATAGGATTTATTTTCAAAATTTGGTAGCAGTGATAAAGGATTCAAAATATGGAAAAATTTTGTTCTAAATTTATAGAAAAATTATTTTGAAGTGACACGCTTTGATAATATGGTTATCCGTAGGCCCATGAACCTTATTTTTTTCATTAAACTACATTTTTTTAGTTGTTTATAGATAACTATATATATACACTATATCCCATGTTTCTCAAGATACGTCTCAATGTTTTTATTTCTTTACTTGGAACCATTGTTGGATTGAATTTTTTTGATAGCACTTCATATTTTATTTTCAAAAATTCTATGAAAAAATTAAACTCTCACAGGACATTGATTTATTCAATATAAAATAAAAATGATTAATATGAGTAAAATCATATAAAAAAGTAATAAATTACTAATATATTTTAGTTGATTTGTAGATCATTAGTTCATATGCATTTGAGTGTACCAATTTAAAAGGAATTATTGTTTTGATATATATATTCTTGTGATGTTTTTTTTCACTCTCCTTCCTTTGTGTCACACATGAAATGTGTTATTCTTGTCTTTATTCAACTTCTATATACTTCTCACAAAATTATACATGATAATTTGTTTCATGTTATTTTGACCCAATATGTATTCTATTCCAAATCACATTCTCCTCTTTCACAGTAATATGTAATAGCTATTTTTTATTGGTGATATGAGACAAGTTTCTACCTATTATCTATGCCCTCATAATGATTGTACCACCCTTAATTATACAAATCACACATCTATTATTTCAAAAAATATTCTCATTCCAATTTTCATGAAGCTGAAAAATAATCAATATATCATTTCTCCACCCATCGATAAATAGATCATCATTTAATTAAATATGATTTCACTAATTCTGGAGCTTCTATGTCCATTTTCATTAATTAATCTATCATTTCCAAAATCAAAAAATCCATTATCGACCATTTATATATACTTCAAGATTATTTTATTTCCAATCAAGTATGATCAGTAGCCATTGTTCAATGTCCATTTTTTAGTCATTTCTAGGAATTGTAGGAAAGCTGAATCACCATATATTTTTCTAGGATACACCTCCTCTTAATGGATTAGTTTCCATCATTTTCTGATTATTTTGGTATAAATGTAAGGTGACATGTTTGAGTGACTCGTTGTAGTAGAAATTTGTAGTGAAGGAAGAATTGGATTCCTTACATGTTTCCAATACATGATAGCTAACATATATTATGGAAGGTAAAGAGTAATTTATAAATAAATGGGCTTATCATCTAATAGTGTAAGTTAAGATAATAATCTAGTAAAATATGTAGTATGTTATAAAGTGGTTATAAAAATTGAAATTAGTTATTTTCCGTGAGATATTCTTGTTGTTGTGAACCAAAAAACTATTAATATGGTGTTCAACCTAGTTTCCCTAGAAAGTTTTTTTATTCATCAACTTGACATCAAGGAAATTTCCCATCCCAATGATTTGGGTTAAGAAATATTCACAGAGAAAATTCATGGTTTCATACTAGGATACAATGAACTCCTTATGTTTTAGCTCAAGAAAAGTTAGTATGGGCTCAAGCAAGCACCAAGTCTATGAAATTAGAAGTTTAATTACTCTAAAATGTAATAGAAGTTCATTCAAAGAAATTTGAATCATATATTTTAATATAATTTTATGAAAACTAATTTATAATAATTTTTTTATCTATGTTGATGAATTAATCTTGGTTTGAATTGTGATGGAAAGGATGGAAGAATAGAAGTTCGAAATTTTCTAGATGTTTCTAGATAAAAGATATTAGATTTTCTAATAAGATTTTGAGGATGAGTATCAGAAGGGATTTGAGTTCTGTAAAACCATTACTTTCTCAAACATAGTATATCTTGATAATAATGTAAATATTTGGGATGAACGAGTCATGTCTTATGGGTATTCTTATGGATGGACAATTCATATTTAAACAAAATATGCCTAAAATGGATAATCAGGATACATATATGGTGAATATTACATATACATTTTCTATGATAATTATAATGTATTCCATGGTTTGTACAAGTCCTCATATCACTCATGTGACATGTGTGGTTAGAAGTTTAATGGAGAATCCAAGACAGAACACTAGAAAAACATCAAGTGAATCTTCATGTATCTAAAACTATTAGAATATATTTATTGGAATATTAAAATAGACAATCCATTACAAGGGCTTGTGGATAGTAACTATGGAGGAGATATTGATTCATGGAAGAGAACCATTGGTTTTGTGTTTACCTATAGAGGCACTACTACTAGCTAAATATCATTGTTATAACTGGAAGTTACACTATAAACCATAGAAGTTGAATAAATTTCAATTACATAAGTATTGAAGGAGATGATGTGGTTGAAGGGTCTACTATATGTTATATGAAGGATTTATGAGATTGACATGTTTTACTTTGATAGCCATAATGTGATTCACTCTGCTAAGAATCCAATATTTTACTACCATGAAAATTGTATTTATTTGAACTACACCTTAATATGGATGTCTATAAAATATAAGGTGTTTTAAATTTATAAGGTTGATGGGAGTAAAAATATGGTTGATGCGATGACTAAATTTCTAGCTTAAGAAAGTATGAATCACTATTCCACTTTAGTGGGGGCTTTGATAATTTGATATCTTAGTATTTTAGAAACACTGATAGATTAGGAGTATTAAACTGATGAAGAAAGTTATGTAATTTAGTACATGTGACCCAAGGATCTTTGTATTAAGTCTAAAAAGTTATTCTAAAATGGGATATGGTACGGTTTAGTGTGAGAAGTCATTTTCAAGAAAATTATTCAAATCAATTGAAAATATTAACATTCAAAACATTGTACTATTACTGGATATGAGGTGGAAGTTATCTTAGAACTAGTATTCTAGTAGTAGTGGTGGTGATGAAAGTTTCATAGGATTTAATTGTCAGATATAGATGATTTATTTTGGAAGATGGAACTATTATTAGAAATGATACAATGAGGACACAAAGAAATTTCGAGTTTATAGAAACACCCATGGTTCATTAGTTAAACCGATTTAGGTATATATTACCTTTAACAATGTGGAGGGATTCCAATAGAGATCAGACCTTAGTGAAATTATCTTTGTGGATTTCAGTTGGAGATGGAACAAACATTATCAAAATATTGTTTCTATATCTTAGTGTTTCAATATAGGTGATGATTGATTGAGTTTATGTTTTTTATGCTTTTTTCTTTTGTGTTTATTTTTTCTGTAATCTCTTGTTTACTCTTACTAGTGAATTTGTGGTTTCCTATGTATTATGACTTAATTTGAACCATATAATTCCTTTATTTTCTTTTAGTATTTTATTTACATCCATTCACTTTTTATTCCACATTGAATTTTTGTTGTGAGTGTCTGAGAGGGTCAGATGGTGCATGGTTGGGGTTCATGGCTATTTTTCATGACTTCCTAGATCCACATACTTCTTTCAAAATCACTGATATCTTCCATATGTTCCAGTGACCTTAGTCTTCACTCAAGGCCTAGAGTTTGGGTTGATATAATGATAAATCTATTAATATAATATAATATTTAATGCCACATTTGAGTTTTAATTCTTTTGGATATATTAGTACTTGATCAGACTCTAGGTAATCTAGTTTACTTTTCTCTAACAAGCATGGAATTGGATATTTATTCTGCCTACCATGTAATATATTTATGTCTATAATATTAATTATTGATGTGTTGACTATTGATGAATTTCTTCACCATTTGTTATCATTTATAAGAAATGGGACAATATGTAGTGTCCCAGACCAAGATTCCACTGAAATGTTCTCTAATCCTATTTTGGAACATGGACTCAAGTGCATATCCCCATATTCCAGAGGCTTGCAACTAGCAGGGAGGGTCTAAGGTGTGTGTATCAGGAGAATATGAGCTCATCACCAGAGTGTAGCATAACAGATATACAATTAGAAATAAGTATTGAAATAATTAATAAAATCATAAAATAGAAAACATATAAGATAATTATAAAAAAAATAGAAGGAATATCATTTAAAAAATGATGATAATAAATGTCATGTCATGTGTCAAAAAAGTAGCCAAAATAGGTATCCAAAACCATACAATACATGTAACAAAATACAAAAAGGCCAAGAAGTGTTATCTCTACATAGGATGATGAGCCCCAAATCGGTCCCAGGACCCAAACTTCTAGGCATGGCACAAAGTCATGTGTCAAACTATGTGCACTTTCCCCAATCCCTACCTACATTCATATAGTTTGTATGGGTAACCAACGGTGGTCTGAATACGGTGTGAGATAAAATCCCAGAATTCTATCACCTAGATCCCTAATTACATCCAATCATTTAATATAAAATAATAAAATCGTGCCTGAAATAATATAATTTTTAAAGAATTTTTTTATGGAAACAACCCATAATGGTCTGGGTTCTCATGTACACTAATCCTCTGCTACCTGATTCAGTCTTAGCTAAAATTTATCTAAATAAATAGATAATCATATATCAATTTTTAATCAAGTTCATTTAATTAATATGTCTTGGGTCCTGGCAGATATCCCTGATTCATCCATTAGTAGGTGATCCATATTTTTCAAACTATGCCATTATTATCATATATGGCTCTGACTGAATCCATGACTATGCTTTGGCTTGGAAAGAGTTTCATATAAATCATTACATTTATTAATAAATTAAGAAACTAATACTATACTTGGAATTAGTTATTTGAAATCCAAGTATCACTCTACGCTTAACATGAACCAAACCCTATAATCTCATCCATGATGATCCTCATCAGAACATATGTATCACATTAGGTGTGGTATAACATGACCACTGCTTGAGTCTGTCCTTAGAAGTCAACTAAGGGAGACCATGTCTCACTCTTGGCCTATATATAATCAAATTATCTTTGATTTCATCCATGGTATTCCATATAATGTATCCACGTATCAGTCGTGTGTATAGGGAATTAGACCTCTAAGTCATTCCTTGGAAATCCACTAGGGAGTCCAAGTGTCACTCATGCGTAATTAAAGCAATAACCAATTGAGTCTACCCATGTAATTCGTATAAGAACCCATGTGTCACCCAAGGAATAATAAGAATTCAATAAATCATTTAAATAATACAAAGGTCATCACCATCATCAGTTAATTTAAACCTCACCTCAAAATGTGGCTCTAGGCATGAGCTATGTTTAGAAATATTGGGCTCCTAATTATACCATGTGGGCATATCAATATAGGAAGTAAAAAATTCTTTTACAAGAAATTACATAAAAAGATCCTAGGGTCATGGTCATTACATTACCATTATTTAATCAATTCAATTTCAATTTACAATTGATTATTAAAAATCCAATGGAAAGGGGTAAACGAAACACCAAAAATGTATACAGGTAAAAATTCTACGCGTGGTGATAAAATTATTTAAACAATACACCCAATGGTTGGTCTGACTATGAGGTCCTTAACCATTAATCATTTTCATTATTTTCATTAATTTCATTGGTAATGCCTACGTATTTTAATCAAGGATTAAATTATATTTCAATGGAATCACTCTGATAATTAGTTAGGTCGAACAACAACAAAAACAACACACACACACACAGATATATATATATATATATATATAACACCTCTACATTGAGGAAAAATAAAAAGAACACCTACTATAGGTTCATATTGGAGTGCTCGAGCAGTTTTAACACCCGATTTGTCTTATATTGGGAGAAAACTGAAGAATGGATGAAGAACTAGGAAATATGGCATATTACATTGCACCTAAATAAATCGGTTGACACCAAGAAGAATTAAGAATGAAATTAACATAATTTATTAATCAATGATGTGAATCTAATGAGACCAATGACTCTGGATTCCAAGATTGGATGGAGGTAGAGTATAAAATCCTACATTTTGGCTTTATAAAGAGCTATGAAATCTCATTGATGAGAAACAGGAGGAGATGAAAATTTGTTTTTATGGTATAAAACTTTTAAGGGAAATTGTGTGATTTTATCAGAAATTATGGGTTTCATGGTTTGGCTACACTATTTTCCAAAGCATGCACCCACTATTGCAAGGAGGGGCACCTCACATAGTTAACGTGAATAGTTTAACTAACCATGAACAAACCATGAAAAACAGCTCCATTAAAAACATTGTAGTTTTTTCATGGGTGTGTACCCCCATTCGTACAATTTCCCGAAATCGTGAAGCCTATATCACTCCTCTGTATTGATTTTCATGGTTAGGGGTAACCATGGCACCTACCCTGTATGATTTCTACTAACTATGCTTCCTACATTGATTTTCCAAAAAAGACAGGCTTCAGGATTTGAACAAGGCTCAAACACCCCTCATACTCCCTTGAATTCAAAAGGAAATATCATTAGTTCTTAATATAGAATTTAAACAAAAAACAAACAAAAATTAAAAAAAAATTACCTTAAAAAAGAACTAGGTCTTAAAAACTCCTCCCCTTAATGAAATTTGTCACCAAATTTCCCTTCCAAGGGTGGTGAAGCAAAATATTTGAACAAATCCAACCACAGAGTTCCCACTCTCAGGTCACATCATGTACACGATCTTGCTTCCAGAACACCCATATAAGAGGAACTGACCTACCTTAAAGATCCTTTGTTCTATGATCCATAATATGAATAGGATTATCCTCAAAGGGCGCATCTACCTATAACTCAACCTCCTTAGGATGAAAGGCATGATATTCGTCTAAATAATAATAGAAAAACTAAGATATGTGGAAGGAATAATGAATGACTCAGTACCAATGAGGTAACTATAACCGATATGCTACCAGCTCAATTCTCTCTTGAATCTCAAATGGATCGACATATCACGGTGAAATTTTACACTATCTCCTAATACTTCTACATCTGAGCCTCAGTGAGGAACATAAAAACTCTCAATCCCAGACCATAAACTCTAGAGGCTGTCAATAGTGATTGGTGTATGATTTCTATCAAAACTACATAGTAGTCATCTATTGGTGAACCAACTGAATCGACTCTATAGTCTCCTATACAAGACCAGGTTGAAGCATAACTATCTATCCTACCTCTAACAAACATTGGGGTGATCAACATGACATACTATAAAAATACTCATAAGGAATCATCTATATAATATCCTAAAAATTATTATTGTAGTTTTACTAAACAAGGGTTATATTCCTCTTCCAAGAGGCCTAAGAATCAGGGACACATTCCTCCATCATTTCTTCAATCATGTATGTCATGCATTCATAATGGTCATTAGTTTGAGTGTGGTATGATGTGATCAGAAGAACCTGTGTACCTAATTCGATTTGCAACCCTTACCAGAACCATGAAGTAAATTGGGGATCCCTAACTAAAATGATAGTATGAGGGACCCAGTGAATTCATATTATCCCATGAATATAAAACCTCCCAAGATATCAAAATTAAAATTTATCCAGAATAGTTTGGAAATGGGAAACCTTTGTGAGAATTAAAAAAATGAAAATAGTATCATTTCTTGATGGTGACTTCAGTAACCCATTCACGAAACCCATATCAATGTCAACCCACTTAATGTTGGGAATGTGAATATGATCTAAAAGTATTTATGGTCATTGGTGTTCCACATTCACCTACTGACAGGTGGAAAATATCATAAGAAAAATATCTGCATATCTATACATACCCTCCCATCAGTATTTATGATATAAATCCTGATATATCTTGGTTACTCTGGGGTGCACTTCCCATGCTAAAACACGAATCCCTTGCATTAGATTCTCATTCATGTATGATAAAACCCATATGTGACCATGTACACAAATAATTTCATCCTATCCTATGATTAAACCTTGAGTAGGTTTCTTGCCTGCCACAATCTCTCGTAGGACTAGGTCATCTGAATCTGATAGCTGCCTCATTATCACTCTATCTAGAAGAGTAGAATTCACAATTGAGGATGAAATGAAATTCTCCCCTGACTATCCTTCTCCTCCAAGTGCATCTTAGATAATATATCCATATGATACCAGTTACTACTACCCTCATGTAAATCCTATATCTGAGTCCTCCTACTTCATGCATTAGCCACAACATTTCCCTTACCAGGTGTATAGGTAATATCAAGTTAAAAGACTCTAGGTATTCAACCCACCTTTACTATATCAGATTCATATTATGATATGTAAAAATGTACCTAAGTATATTTTAGCTTGGGTACACCATGAAACATTCTCCCAATAAATAATGTCTCCAATAGAGAAAACATGAAAAACTACAACTTTCTCGAGATCGGGTGTCACATAGTCCCTCTTTTGTGGCCTTAATTTCTGAGATCTGTATTCCATGAATCTATCCCTCAGAAAAAGAAATATTCCTAGACTGATACCTAATTCATCATAGTAAAGAATGTGACTTCTTCCCCAATCTAGAACTATTATTACTAGTATTGAATTTAAAATCCCTTTTATCTCCTAAAAGGAAGAATGAGACATATATGACCATAAATACTTCAAACCCTTCCTAGTCAATCCCATAAATAGAGCTTCTAGTTGTGATAAGTCCATTATGGAACACCTATAATATCTATACAATTCCAATAATCTTTATATCTCAAATACTTACATGGGATACACTAAGAAAAATAAAGCTCTCACCTTTTCTAGGTCAACTAATACTCTTGCATCTGAGAAAATGTGACCTAGGAACTAAATATGATCAATCTTGATGTGGAATTTTTGGGATTAGAATATAACTAATTCTCTATCGGTGTATCCAATACAGTATCAAGATGTTTGGAATGGTCATGCCGAGTTTGAGAATACACCAAGATATCGTCCATGAAAATCACCATAAATGAATCCATATATGTATGGAAAAATCAGTTCATTAGTGTCCTAAAAACTTCTAGAACGTTTTTGAGATATAACAATATAAAAAAATACTCATATAGAATATATCCTCTAAGAACAGTGGTGCGAGGTATGTTTGATGACCTAACATGCACCCAATGATAACCAAATATCAAATAAATTTCCGAGAAAACCCAATGTCCAAAAATTTGGTTGAAGAGATCATCTATCTTATCCAGAGGATATCATTTATTAACCATTAATTGGTTCAATTTTTGATATTCCACCCATATAATTAGGGTACTATCCTCCTTTTTTACAAACAGGACTAGTGAACTCCACTAAAAGTACTACATTGGACAAACCCCATTGAATCGAAATCCTCTAGCCACCTCTTGAGATCCTATATCTCAATTTTAGACATAATTTAATGAGGAATGTATGTTTTTTTGATCATGGAACTAGTTCAACATGGACACCTACCTCTCTCAGTGGTGGTAATCCAAAAAAATTCAGTTGGGGAAACATCCCTGAAAAGGTCAACAACCGGAGTGAAATCTATCTGATGTGTTCCCTAATAAACTAGATATAAACTCGAAATATAGGTAGTCATACCACCAATCCCATGATACTTGGGTCCATATTAGATCATCATGAAATTCCATTCAACCATGTGAATAAAATCTATATCCTATGGTGATGTGATAGTCACCCTTCGGTGATAGAAATAAATGAAAGCATAAAAGGGGACCAACTAGTCCATTTTGAGGATGATGTCAGAACCAATCATCTTGAGAAAAAGAGGTCTCATATGAAGTGACAAACTCCAATATCAAGGGGGAACTCCCTGTACTAATGTAAATCCTATTTTCGAATCCCCAATGGAGTATCTAGAATCATAATTCAATCAGAACACTGAACGATGTTCCCAAGGCTATCCATAACGAGCACATATATAAAGCTATGAGAAGACAAAATATTGAAAATAGAAGATGATAATGCAGAGTCTACTAGAATAGTACCTATCATAGTAAAAGGTATGGGATTATAATCCTTAGGTTTCAGTTGCACTGTGTATATTTGGTATGATCTGTGTCTTTTTGATATATCTGAGATACCCTGAGCAGATCCGCTATACTATTTATAAAACTATGGGGTTTGACTACTACTACCACGACCACCACATCAGAATGATCATCCAAATTTACTCTATCTCCCTACCTAACAAGAATCTTCTGAACCCTCTCCTACACATGAAGTCGGTGAAGAACCTCTCTCTCTGGCTGCCGGAGGAAAAGTTCTGAAAAAGTGCTATAGATGACCCATCTTGCCACATGATCAACACTCGAATGGGTATCTCATGCACGTATGTTTCATATGTCTTGGTTTGTTGCACTGGCGGCATCTCACCTAGCTACATGATTATGTGATCTGTCTACTTATATCACCATGTGAATCTTCATATAATTCTTCCTACTGTTTGTCGATGTAGAACCGGATCTAGGAGTCAAACCACCCTAGCTCATACCACCATCCTCTCTTAGGTTACGCTCTTTGATAATCTCCTAATTCACTGTTCCAAAAATGTTATTCAATAAAATTTCATTCACCTAGTATAAAATTCTATACCTTATACCATCCTCTAATCACCTAGATTTAGATATATCGTCACCCATAAAAATAGGTGCGAAACACTAGATCTTTGTAAAACGGGCTAATTAATCCATAACTAATTATATCACCTACTCCAAGTGCATGAAATATTGGGATCTATCAAACCTAAACATCTCTAGATTGAATTAATCATAGAATTTCATATGAAAATCATTCAAATCCATCTTCTGGGGACGATTCATCTGAGTAATGACATCCCACCATCTCTTGGCATAATCACGCAACATATACTTAGTGAGTTGTATACTCCCCTCAAGAAGTGCCTATATATACTGAAATATACATAACATGGACTATATCCATGAATCCACAGTCTATGTTCCTCCATACCCTGAAAATGTGGGTGGATGATTCTACTGGAACTCATGCGTTAACTCTACCGTAGTCAGGGTAGGTCATAGGGCTCCCTAAATAGTTTTCCTGTAATGTATAAAGCCGTTGTAAAACTGTGCCATAAAAAATTTGTCTTGTACCATCACTGGGGTTTCATGTGATAATACATTAGGATATTTTGGTATCCCATGGCTTCCACTTACTCATTGAGTTAGATCTGGATGACTTACATATCAAAAGAAAATAGGAGATACTACCCACTGCACACAACAGAGGTTGTTGCTAGGTCAATCTCTCAATTCAACAATTCAAATTCCAATTTCATTTTTATAATCATTTACATTATATTACAATTTATTTGAATTGGTTTAACCAAAGGTTTCACTAAATTCTAATTCATAAGGATTTATTCTCCTAATAAACCAAAATATGGAATCAACCTAATATATACCATATCACATTCCAGTTCATGTGACTCATGGTCCATGACTCAATGTATGAAAATTGACTGCATAGGGTGTCTGTTGTAACCTAATCAAGAATTAACTACATAGGTTCTGATAGGAACTCTAAGTATTAACAATTTTCTCCAATTCCCTACATAGAACATCTATCACACAATTGGTATATCAATAATGACACATATCACAACATCATGCAATCAAGAAATTCATCCTATATGGAATGGCATGATGCTTGGAATGTGAATCTTGTAATGTTCCAAAAATAACACATGATATGGAATAACATCATCTCATTCTGTTGAAACAAAATAAATCCCACAATCATATCAATAATAACATCACAATTCAAGTTCATCACCCAATGGTGTAATCAAATCAACTGTAATAGCTGAAATCAAGAAAACATCAATTTCATTCAATGAAATTCTTATTTTCCTATATTTTAGTTAAATAATATCAGGAAAAACTCATCACCAATTTAAAATTCATTATACAAATTTATATTATCTCAAAATAGTAAATCATAAGCATAAGACACCCTATGATAACACTTTCAAACATTTTAGACTCAGATGGCACTAAAATGTGCTTTGATCCTTGTTGGCCACATGGCCCAAGAGCCTCTCCCAAAATGCTATAGGTTTTCGACATGTAGTGAGGCCCTAGTTTGTGTTTGTGGGGAGACTATTACATCATCATAAGAGTATAGCACAACAGATATAAAATAATATACAAGTAACAAAATTTGTAAAGAAATTAGATAATAGACAATATCCAAGATAGACATAAACAACAAAACCAGATGGAATCTCATGTAAAAAATAATGATCATACATGGAATTTCATGTATCTAAAAAGCATCCGTAATAGGTATACACAACAGTATAATACATGTAACATGATATATCAACATAGAATCATGAGGCTGAACTCAGTCATATGCTCCCCTGCTCCTAAGCATGGCACAAGGTCAAGCATCGAACTGTGGGAGCTTTCCATGGTCCCTTCCTACATCCATATAGTCTGTTTGGGTACCCAATAACGACCTGAACATGTAGTGAGATACAATTTTAGTAGGATATCACCAAAAGGTTTAATATCATCCAGTTAGTGAATATATAATAATAACAGTGTTCATGTAGTAATATAATACGCGAAGATGCGTTGTATGTAAACAACTC
Source organism: Viscum album (assembly GCA_963277665.1). Classification (NCBI taxonomy): domain Eukaryota; kingdom Viridiplantae; phylum Streptophyta; class Magnoliopsida; order Santalales; family Viscaceae; genus Viscum; species Viscum album. The sequence continues at coordinate 1,537,654,468 of OY728152.1, forward strand.
ATAATGGTTTAGGTTCCCATGGAAACCCTTCATCTGTTACCTATTTTGGCCTTATCCGGAATGTCTCTAAATACACAATCTGGATTGTATCAATTTATAATAATGTTAATTTAATTAATGAGTCTTAAGACCTAACAAAAATCCTAGCACCCTATGCAAGGATGTGATCAATAGTTTCCTAACCAGTACATCATTATAGTATAAGTCTCTGACTGAATCGAAGATCGTGCTTTGGCTTGGAAGAAACATCATATAAATCATTCAATTAATAACTTGTTCTCATCATTTTAATTCATTATTTCAAACCCATGTATTACTCTGGGCATAACATGAACCAACACCCTAAAAGACCATCCACAACCATCCTCATAAGAACCTAGATATTACTCTAGGTGTGGTATAACGTCACAATTGCTTGAGTCTATCCTTAGAGGCCTACTAAGGGAGCCCAAGTGTCACTCCTAACATATATATAATCAACTTCCCTATGAGTTCATCCTTTTAAGTCCATATAAGGAATAAATGTATCACTCAGGTGTATAGAGAATCAACCCACCGAGTCCATCCTTGGAAATCCACTAGGGATTCCATGTGTCACATGGGAATAAGTAAAGAAATATCCAAATGAGTATGTACATGGAATTAGTATAATAACCCATATTTCACCCAAGTAATAATAATCATTCGATTAATTAATTAATTAATTCAATGGTCATCACTATGATCATTTCATTAAAACTCGCCTCAGAATGTGGCTCAAGACCCGAGATACCATTACAAGGATTAGCCTCATAATTATCTCACATGGGTATATCAAAATAGGAAGCAACACATTATTAGACAAGAAATTACATGGAAGGATCCGGGGTTCATGCTCATTTATTCCATTTATTTAATCAATTCAATTGTAATTTATAATTCAATATTAAACATCCCATGGAATGGGGTAAATTACACAATAGAAATGTTTAAAAGTTCATATTCCACCCATGGTGGTCCAATTAGTTAAAAAACACATCCAAGGGGTTGTTTGAATTCATGGTCCTTAAAATTTAATCATTATCAATGGATTCATTAATTACATAGTTAATGCCTATCTATTTTAAACAAGGATTAAATTCCATTTCAAGTGCATCTCTTAGATAATTGGGAACACGAAACAAACACACACACACACACACATATAACCTAAACATTGATATAAAATCACGATACCACTTATCGTAGGTCCAAGTAGAGTTGTTGACCAGTATCAACTCCTAATTTAACGTAGATCAAAAGAAAAATGAAGAACATATAAAGAACCCAGAAATATGGAAAACGAAATTACTCCTAAATAACTTCATCAATATCAAGAAGAATGAATAATGAGACAAAAACAATTGATTACTCACCAACACATATCCAACGAGACAGAGGATGCTTGATTCTATGAATAGATGGTAGAATGGTAGAAAATCCTACCTCCTGGTTTCAATAGGAGTTCTCAAAGCTCATGGCTGGGCAATGGGAGAAGATGAAGATTAGTTTTTAGGTTTCTAAAATTTTAAGGAAAATTGTGTAATTTAACCCCATATTCTGGGTCACACGTTTTGGATTCATGGTTGGCCAAACCGAGCACCTAATGTACGCCCACTGATTTAGGGAGGGGCACCTTTCACAGTATGACTAACCATGCATAAACGGTGCAAAACATCTAAGTAAAAAATTATGTAGTTTTTATACAGGCATTCCCCTCCATTCCCATGGTTTACTCAAATTGCGTTATTTTTCTCTCTCATATATCTAGACTCAAATAGTTTGGAGTAACCGTGTGACCTTCCCTGCACGATTTCTACTAATATTGCGACCTGCCTTGATTTTCCAAAATAGATGGGTTTTAGGCTCCGAACAAGCATCATACACCCCTAATACATCAGTGACCTCAAAAAGAAATCTCACTAGGCTGTAATTAAAAATTTAAACTAAAAAATAATGGAAATTAAAACATTATGTACCTCAAGAAATAATCATGTTCTAACATTATCTCACCACCGTTACCTCAAAATTACTTATTGCTACTTGATAGACTAGAGCACATAAAGAGGTGCCCCTACAGTGAGTGTATCTCCAAATACATTTTCATTTGGGTGATTTGGTTCATGGATTTTAAATGATAAATAAATATGATCAAATAAATAATAAAATTAATAATGCTTGTGTGTTTGTGTGTGTTTATTTATTTATCCATATATTTATTTATATACTATATATATAATTATTCGGTAAGAATTTATATTTTTTTAAGATAATATGATTGTGCTAATATATCTAGAATTAATTTTAAATTCATCCCAATAAAATGATGTATGTGTAAAGGTTATCAAATCTGTCTTAAATATGTTTTGATATGCATAATATTTATTATATTAGCATTATATATTAATATTAATTAATTTTTTATATTTACTATAATATTACATATATATTATATTTATTACAATATTAAATTTAATTTGTGCTAATGTTATGTCAGACTCATACATACATACATACATACAAACATATATATTAATAGTATAACTGTTTGTTTTATAATATATTTTTTAAATATTTTCTACATGAAAATATAATTTATATAATAATGTTTTACAATTTATATGTATTGAATTAATGTTATATATATATATATATATTATATATAAGTTTATTATTATATAGAAATTATGAAAAATTATTATTATATATGAATATAAAACCTTATAATCATATATATATATCTATATATTTAATGTTATAGATAATTTATAGTAGTTACACTATAATTTTTTATGTGTGTGTCTATATATATATATATAATTATAGTTATCTAATACTAATTTAAGTCCACCATGGATTAGTAGGAGTGCACCAACATATCTGGGACGAATTTAAAATCTATATAGGATAATTAGGACTCCACCAATTTATTTTCGATTGATATTAGATCCATCCTCAAAAATGTTTTATTTTTGATAGTTAGAAAATTCTACCCATATATGTTGCACCACACATATTTATTTGGGACAAAATTAAATCTATACAAGACACACACACACACACACACATGTGTGCGTGTTTGATATTGTTACAAATATATATACATAACATATACTTAAATACTTATATATAAGTAAAGGAATATAAATAATATATATATATATATATATATTATCAACTATAATATTCATATATAGATGCATGCATGAATACATAAATAAATAAATAAATAAATATATATATATATATATATATTAATTTATATATTTAATATATTGATAAATATTATGGTTAATATTTAATAAGACAATTTAACATATTAATGTATGTTGACATATTAATACATAAATACATAGATAGACATATACATATATGTATATATTATGGTTAATATATTATGTTAACATAAATTAATGTTAATATATTAATGTTAGTATATAATATTATATTATAACATATTAATTTATTTTAATGCATTATTATATATTAATGTTAATATACTATAACCAATTAAACTATTAAATTAATTAATTTAATTTTTATATATATACACATTATTTATATTAACATTTTGTAATATATATAATTAAAATTTTATTACATATAAATTTATGTATTTAAATATATTATATTGTATTTATTATATTATAATTTATGTTATAATATAAATAATCCTCGTTTGTTAACATTCTATTTATATATGCGGTTTATAATTAAATTACTCTATATATAAATATTTAAAGTTTTATATATTATAATTTAAAATTATAGGATTATATATATTCAATAAATTATTCATTATTACATTTATATTTAATGTTATATCACACACACACACATATATATATTATATAATTAAAATATTGTGTGTGTGTGAGTTGGTTGTTATTTATATTATAATATATATATTATTATTAAATTATCATTAAAAATATATTTAGCATTATATTATAATTTTTTGTAAGTGTGTATATATATATATATACAATTTTAGTTATCTAAGACTATGTTAAGTCTATCATGGATAAGGAGTGTGTCTAACATATGTGGGATGGATTAGAAGTCAATCCTAAATTAGTAGGACTCCACCAATATATTTGGTATGAATTTTAAATCCATCCAAAAAATATTTTACTTTGGAAGGTTATCAAATTCTTCCCATATATGTTGTGCCACACATATTTATTTGGGTCAAATTAAATATGTCACATATATATGTGAGTGTGGGTGGTTTTGTCACAAATATATATTTATAAGATATACTTACATACTTATATACAAGTAAAAGAATATAAATATATAATATAAATTAATATATATATATATATATATTATTAACTATAATATCCATTCATACATTCATTCATAAATACTTATATATATATATATATATATTAATTTTTATATGTAATGTATTTATGCATAATGTGGTTAATATTTAACAATATTTTTTTTATATTAATGTATATTGATATATTAATAAATACATACATATATGTATATATTATTGGTAAGATATTATGTTAATAGATTTTAATGTTAATATATTAATGTTAGTTTATAATATTATATTATAACATATTAGTATATTTTAATGTATTATTAAATATTAATTATAATATTTTATAATTAGGTTATACCATTAAATTAAATAACTAAATTATATTATATACACATTATTTATATCAACATATTGTAATATATATAATTAAATTTTTATTATATATATATTTAAGTATTTAATTACACGATATTCAATTTA